>CM038343.1:14474774-15820399 GCA_021464625.1 Proterorhinus semilunaris
AAACATTTTTAACGAATAAACAACTGCAAAATGATTCAGCCCCTTTACTTTCAGTGCAGCAAACTCTCTCCAGAAGTTCAGTGAGGATCTCTGAATGATCCAATGTTGACCTAAATGACTAATGATGATAAATAGAATCCACCTGTGTGTAAACAAGTCTCCGTATAAATGCACCTGCTCTGTGATAGTCTCAGAGGTCAGTTTAAAGCGCAGAGAGCATCATGAAGAACAAGGAACACACCAGGCAGGTCCGAGATACTGTTTAAAGCCGGATTTGGATACAAAAAGATTTCCCAAGCTTTAAACATCCCAAGGAGCACTGTGCAAGCGATAATATTGAAATGGAAGGAGTATCAGACCACTGCAAATCTACAAAGACCCGGCCGTCCCTCTAAACTTTCAGCTCATACAAGGAGAAAACTGATCAGAGATGCTGCCAAGAGGCCCATGATCACTCTGGATGAACTGCAGAAATGTACAGCTGAGGTGGGAGACTCTGTCCATAGGACAACAATCAGTCGTATACTGCACAACTCTGGCCTTTATGGAAGAGTGGCAAGAAGAAAGCCATGTCTTAAAGATATCCATAAAAAGTGTAATTTAAAGTTTGCCACAAGCCACCTGGGAGACACACCAAACATGTGGAAGAAGGTGCTCTGGTCAGATGAAACCAAAATCAAACTTTTTGGCAACAATGCAAAACGTTATGTTTGGTGTAAAAAGCAACACAGCTCATTCCCCTGAACACACCATCCCCACTGTCAAACATGGTGGTGGCAGCATCATGGTTTGGGCCTGCATTTCTTCAGCAGGGACAGGGAAGATGGTTAAAATTGATGGAAAGATGGATGGAGCCAAATACAGGACCATTCTGGAAGAAAACCTGATGGAGTCTGCAAAAGACCTGAGACTGGGACGGAGATTTGTCTTCCAACAAGACAATGATCCAAAACATAAAGCAAAATCTACAATAGAGTGGTTCACAAATAAACATATCCAGGTGTTAGAATGGCCAAGTCAAAGTCCAGACCTGAATCCAGTCGAGAATCTGTGGAAAGAACTGAAAACTGCTGTTCACAAACGCTGTCCATCCAACTTCACTGAGCTCGAGCTGTTTTGCAAGGAGGAATGGGCAAATATTTCAGTCTCTCAATGTGCAAAACTGATAGAGACATACCCCACGCGACTTACAGCAGTAATCGCAGCAAAAGGTGGCGCTACAAAGTATTAACTTAAGGGGGCTGAATAATTTTGCACGCCCAATTTTTCAGTTGTTTATTTGTTAAAAATGTTTGAAATGTCCAATAAATTTCGTTTCACTTCATGATTGTGTCCCACTTGTTGTTGGTTCTTCACAAAAAATTACAGTTTTATATCTTTATGTTTGAAGCCTGAAATGTGGCAAAAGGTCGAAAAGTTCAAAGGGGCCGAATACTTTCGCAAGGCACTGTATGCATGGATTACATTATACACTTTGCATTTTAATAATTTTTTTACAATCCAGATAATCATATATTCTTGGTGTGTTTTGCCAAATGTGTTATACTGTAACATTTGGCAAGTTCCCATGAATCACTTATTTGCCACATTAGTTTAATTTTAAATCTAAGTGTGACGCAAACACCAGAGGCAAAAACCTGTGAGAGCCTGTGCAGCAGGTGAGAAGAGCGACACATGTGGAAGAGTGGGTGATATTTACTGAGCTAAATGTCAGTCAAAGTGGCTCATGCATTTTTTATAACTCCTCACTGTAACCTTTCACTGTAAGTGCTCTGACAAGAAAATACTGTACATAGATGTCTTACCAACATTAGGCCTATAACCAAAGAGCTTTAACAAGTTTCGTAGCTGCCATAGAGTGAGAAGCACTGCTGTGTAGGATACCCCCTTCAATGAATCTGTTTACATTTGTCTAATCTGCCCCGATCTAATGCTGTTAGATCACTTTATCTTTTACCCATCCCCGCGCTCCCCTTTCCTCGCTATGTCTGTCCCATTACACAGGCAATCGCCCCCTCCCTGTCCGAAATACGCCGCTGGCGCTGTCCCACTTACCCCCCCCGTGGAGATAAAGAGCTAATTGAAACTGCCTCTACTAATTAACCTTCTCCGGGCTGAAGGTATTTATAACCCCCATCCGTTTTGATGGAGCAGCGCGCCGCAGAGGACAGCCCGTGGAGGTGGACTATGGTTGAAAAGAGAATTTATTTTTCAAAGCGTTTTAGCAGAATGTGTAGGAAGAGATTCCTGCGATGGTTTCTGTGTTGTTTTCTGTGAAGCGGCACAGCGCAATTTGAATATCAACACGTACCAAATGCAGAGTCCAAAGACTGATCAAACGCGGGCCACAATTCTTGGCATCCGCCTTACATTATTCTCGCCCATCGAGACTGAGCATGGGATTGGAAAGACACGTGTGAGGGCAACCCAAGTGGTGTTTTACGAGATTAGTACTTTCGTTCCATGGCTAAGGTCTTGGAAGCTCATTACGGGTCAAATGTAGGTCTGTTCGATTACAGGAAAAATTACTTTAAAAAGGACCTGTTCTTGTTTACAAAATTCTTGCATTCAACATATTTATTATATTTTTTACCCAGTTGTTTTATTTTGTAATCACTGAGGCCGGTAGTAATCATTTTTGTAATTGACTTTTAATTAATATCGCAGCCCTATACAGTACAACAAAGTGGCCCTTAACCTTATAATTTCCATCAATAGTTCCACACTCCGGAGAGGATACTTTCCATAAGACTGTGTGATGAAAGTCGCTTGTTTCTAAGCAACTAAGAGCAAGAGGTGGGAAGGAGGCAATTAGGGAGAAAAAAAGAGACTAACAAACGAAAATCTGAACCGAAAAGTGAACTCAAATAAATTTGTGTTGGGGAAAGAAAAAAGTGCAATCTGGATTTGTTTCTTGTGGATTGGCCCTGTAACTTTAGTGAAAAATACCTTTGTGTGCTGTTCATTTAAATATAAAGCATTTCAATTAATCGTGAACTTTCCAGCTAGTTGTTTGTCATTAGCGTGACAGCATTCCTCCCTGCAAGTAGTGAAACGTGCATAAACTCATCCCTGTGAAGAACTGAGGTGTTAGAAATGTGTTCATGTTCTCTTTATCTTTATTTTATCGGGTATGTAACTGGCTATTACTGTGACCTGGCCAAGGTGCATCACAGGGCAAAGCAAGTTATGAAAGTTAGGAATTATTACAACTAACTGTTTAAAATGTACATACTCTGTGTTTCATTGTAGTAACAAAACAAACAATAAAACATCTCTATTGTTGGCCCTTGGAGAATGACGCCATATGAGTGCCACCTTTGACAAGTTTTAACAATTCTGGGAATGTCATAACTTTTAAAGGCGCATTATAGAATTTTCCAGGTGGCCTGTAGGACGCTCCAGGAGCAATTGTTATTTAGGTTTCTGATGGGATTTCATTGCTGATGGGACTGTCTCCATGCTTACGTATACATTCCATTCAGAACACCTACCAAAAACCTTAAAAAATCTTGAAATAAAATTCATCCTGTAGCGTTCTAGAGGCCACCGGGATGGAAATTAAAGGCGCCAAGCTAACCACCCAAACAGCCACTGAGTCACTGAAAGGTCAAATACGCACTAATATCAACTTTTTCCCCCACATCCAGATGTGTTCATTCTTCACCTCCACCTCTGAGTTACTTTTTTCACCTATAGCCTCCATACACAAGTACAGGTACAATAAGGCTCTGTGCTTATGTCCATACAATGTAACTGAACCGGAGTGAAGCTGTCACTTTGTCCATCAGCTGAGCTCTGTCCGCTACACTCGCCCTTTCAGGCTTGGGGGGGGTCTCGGGTACGATTACAGTCTGTGCCTCCTTCCACCCTTGTGCCAACTCAACTCTGTCAGAGAACTATGTATGCCATGGTGAATCTTGATCATGGAAATGCCTTGGAAAGTGTGGGTGTAGGTCTACTCTGCCATTGTAAAAGAGGCGCACAAGGTAAAGGGAATTGACCAGAAAATAAGTATTGATGGTACCCAGGTTGAAATGAGACTACATTTTTGGGAGTAATAATTGTTAGTAAATTGTCATGGAAACCCCATGTCAGACACATCAAAACAAAAATCTCAAAAAGCCTTTCAATTATAAATAAAGCAAAACTATACCTTGATGAAAATGCACTCCGTACTCTATACTGCACCCTGGTACTCCCATACCTTACGTATTGTGTTGAAGTGTGGGGGAATACTTACAAGAACACAATTAATCCTTTGATCATATTACAGAAAAGAGCAATGCGGATCATTCACAAGGTTGGTTTCCTAGACCATACTCATCATCTGTTTATGCAGTCAAAGTATAAAATATAATACATTAATAGTCTTATACAAAGCATTCAACAAATTATTACCGCCTAACCTACAACGTGTTTTTATGACTCAGTGCGAGCTTCTGACTTGAGAGGTTTTGGATAGTTTTCATTGCCGAGAGCTCAAAAGACTCGTTTCTGTGTGTCTGTATGAGTGAAACTCTGGAACAAACTGGACTTACAACACAAGCAATGCCAAACTGTCCATCAATTCAAACTGTTATATAAACATTGGGTCTGGTCAAAATATAGAGATGAGGGTCTTTAATTTAAATTTCTGTTGTCTCATAGTGTTAACAAGTGCTCAAATGTTCCTTACCATCGTTGGTATAATTTGTCTTTTACCGTTATTGGTATATTGTCCATTACCATTGTTGGTATTGTTCATTTACCTTGCATTTTTGGTATACATTTTGTTACAATGTAATAATTATTGTTACCTGCGGTAACGCCACCATGATATAACATTGTATAATAATCCTTGAACAAAGTAACAGTGAAGCTGAATGTATTAAGCTCTGATTGGGGAACTGGGGGTGGGATTAAATAAATTATCTTCTTCCCACTCCCTTTCAGGTAGAAATGGATCATCTTCTTTACATACTGTACTGTATATTCTTCTTTTGTTGCCCATTGCGTGAAATAAATGAATGAGTCTGGTGAGTAAAGTTGCCAGGTTGTGTCCCCATTACGTGTTTAATAGTTTCCCCTACAGTGTAATATGGTTGTTGTTGTCTTTTATTATTGCGTCGGTGCTTATTTTTGACTTGCTTGGATGTCAAACCTGACTGGTTCTTCAGTGATTCCCTAAAAAAAAAAGAGATAATAAAATAAAAAGTTCCTAACCTATCCTGTTCTTGTTATGTTTATATCTTTGTTTAGTTTCTGAATCAGAGACAAAGCTACCTTCAAGCTAACCATACCCACTTGGGTGGAATGCTGAATATCGAATATGTGGGGAGTCCATATTCCATACACCGCTCCTAGTGCTGTGATTTTAAGGCGAGACTAAGAAAGAACCAAATCAGAGAAATGTGTGATATGACGTATGATGATGTACTGCAGCTCCAGCCGGTCTATTCGAATACTTGTTAGTGTGACTATATCGCAAACAATTGTTGTTATCACAAGGTGAGCAATAAATGGCCTGCCAACTATATGAGTCACACACCGTCTACAGGGCAAACATGGCTATATTACAATGATCACATCAGGTCCATCGGGAACATTCTGTGACGGAGAGAAGAGACCTGTGCTTTGGGCATTGCTTGAGAGAGAATGGACAGAAGAACCATTCATTTTTAATAGCCAATGTGTTACTGTGGGTCATCGTGAATGCAAGCCTTTCTTATTATGATCTGAGAAAAATAAACCGTTTGTAGCGACAGATGCCTTAGCGCGGAAAACGGCTATTGAGTTTGAGTGACCCATTTGCAAATTCAAGGTCCGTGGAGACAGGTAGGTTGGTAAAACCTCGCCAAATCACAGCACTACATTGATGTTTTGTAAACTTTGGAGGTCATTAGCGTTTGTGCAAAGGTGGATCAGCAGCAGAGTCGTTTTTTGTTATTTTTACGCAAGCAGCTTTCGCTCATTTACATTTCAGATCTGGTGCTCAAATACTGTAATAAAGGCAATTTCAAATGTTAGATTCGGCGCAACATGCCCACAGCTATGTTAGGTTCCACTCGCTAAGCACCTGTCTTGATATATGACCTCCTTTGTGTTTTTGATGGGTCTGTGTTGCAATGGGGACGCTTTTCTAAACATAAATCCTCTGTGTTTTCAGGAAAAGACTGGGCCCAGTTTCACCCGTGTCCATGCTCCGTGGCCAGTGCTGTGCAGAGAGGCAGAGTTCCTCAAAATTAAAGTTCCAACTAAAACGGTAAGAATTTGAGACACTGGCTACGTTTTTATGGCCAGAACAACAACAAAATCAATTAACTGGAGTAATCCGATGAACCAATAATCAGATCTGAAGCGTTTATATTCACTTTAGAAATCTGATTATCCAAAACTCTGGGTTCCACATGAGCCAGAGATTATTGAAAATGATCACGTCTCCATATTTGAGTTTACACTCCTGTGCACGACAGCCCAGTGGCGACAGCACAGGTTTAAAAACTCAAAGGTCCAGGGTCCAAACCTAGTCAAATAAGTGTTATTTTTCATGGCAATTGTAGTGATCTCAGCAAAGTTAAATAATAACACAAACTGCGCTTTCACTTTTAATGAGGATGTAAGGGAAGAGCTGTAGAGACAATTTGGTAAATATTTCAAGCTCAAACCCACAACTCTGAGGATGGAGCTAAATTCTGCATATGTGCAGCAGCTCTACCCAGGTGAAAATAAAATATACTTAGTATGCTAACATTTAATATACTAAATATATTTTAGAAATTATAGTAAAATAAACTGTAAGTGTGCTCTTTTGAAACAACTTATTTTGTGCTTAGTACATTTAAGATTAATTTAAATATAATTAAAAGTGTATTTAAAGTGCACTTAATATACTTTTGTGTTCTAAAATGGAATAACTTTATGTGCACTTATACTTAAATTATATTTAAATATATGATTAAATAATACTTTTCAATGTGACTTTAAGTATAATCATAATATCTTTGCATTTAACTTGTAATATAAATCAAAATTTTAAATATCCCATAAGTTTTTCCATAATATACCTAATAAACCTTTGATAATAAGTATTTTAAAAAAACAAAACAAAAACACTGATACAATGCAACATCAACTTTATTATCAATCAATCAATCAATCAAGTTTTATTTCTAAAGCGCCTTACAACAACCAAAGTTGACCAAAGCGCTGCACACAATAAACATTAAAATAAAAATACAATATAAAAAGGAGTACAATTTCATTTAAAACAGACCATTTACAACAGTTGCCACAGAACTATGTGTCAAATGCCTCTTTAAACAGGTGAGTCTTTAGTTTTGCTTTGAACAGGGGCAGGTCTGAAACGGCACGCAACTCAAGTGGCAACGAGTTCCAGAGTTTTGGACCTGCCACAGCAAAAGCCCGATCACCCCACTCTTTATGATGTGACCTGGGCACCTCCAGCAGGTGGTGTTGGGCTGAACGTAGGGTTCTGCTGGGCTGGTAAGGGGTCAGAGTCTCACATAAATACACAGGTGCAAGGCCGTGGATGGAACTGAAAACAAAAAGTAAAAGTTTGTACTGGATTCTGAAAAGGACCGGGAGCCAATGCAGGGAGTAAAGGACGGGCGTGATGTGGTCATGTTTGCGAGAGTTGGTGAGGAGCCGGGCAGCAGCATTTTGCACAAGCTGTAATTTGTGAATGAAGGTTTGACTGAGTCCAATATACAGTGCATTGCAGTAATCCAATCGTGAGCTGATGAATGCGTGAATAGTTTTTTCCAGGTCGGAGCGGCTGAGGAAAGGCTTCACTTTTGCCAGAAGGCGAAGCTGGAAAAAACTTGCCTTAACTACAGAGTCAATTTGCTTGCGAAAATCCAGATTTGCATCCAGATTAACACCTAGGTTTTTGATGATGGTGTGGGGGACGAGAGACTGAAGACCAGGAACAGTGGCGCTGAGTGGATTTTGAGCACCAAAAAGAATGAGTTCAGATTTGCCCTCATTTAAACACAAAAAGTTCTGTGAGAGCCAGAGCTTAATGTCATCCAGACACCTGTGGATGGACTGAGGTGTGTCTGGGGAGTTTGGCGAAACCGGGAGGTAGATTTGTAGATCGTCTGCATACATGTGAAAGGACACGTTATGGCGAGAGATGATTGAACCCAGGGGCAACATGTAAAGTGAAAATAAAACCGGACCTAAAATGGAACCCTGTGGTACACCAGAGGACAGAGTGGCTGTAGAGGAGGAAACGTCATTGATGACCACGGAAAAAGACCTGTCCGTTAGGTAGGACATGAACCACTGCAGCACGGGTCCCTGAAGGCCCACCTGCTGGGATAGGCGGGTCAGGAGGATGGAGTGGTCCACTGTATCGAAGGCTGCAGTGAGGTCTAGCATCATCAACAATACTGGTTTTTTAGAGTCCTATGCACTTGCACAGAACAGTTGCATACTTTGTCAGTATGAAAGATCAACTACACCTGTCACAGTTTCACAGGACCCAAAACCAGAACACAAAACGCAGGTTTATTTATGAACAGATAAATATGTTGTAGGCCAGGGCAGATCGCGGAGCAGGTGGGCTGATAGGAAGGCAGAGGCAGACACGGGCGTGGTGAGTTGGAAGGGAGGCAGACACAGAGCTGGCAGACCTGAACACAGGAAGTAAGTATTAGCAAAAACACAAAATCAAAAAGTGTACTTGGAGCCACAAACATTGGAACAACGACCCGGCAAGGAGTGTTCTTCTTCTTCTTCGGGTACTTTCCGGCAGACTAGGTGCCTCCAGGCACATTGCTGCCTCTCTAGGTGATCTCCCGCATCGCACCAAGATCACATCCACATCAGCCCGATGGCTACTAGGAAGTCCAGGAGCGCTCTTACAGCGAAATCCTGGCCCTGGGAAGGACTTAGCAGAGTCTGTAGGTTAACACTATTGTTCTGATGCCCAGGTGCGACCGTTCGAAATAGCTCCGCTCGTTGGACCCTATACTCTGGGCAGTCAATAAGAACGTGTTTGACCGTTTGTTCTTGTTTGCAGTGTTGGCATAACCCATCCGGGTGCTTCCCAATTTTCACAAGGTCCCACCCAAGGCCACAATGCCCCAGTCTAAGCCTGGTCAGGACTACGGCCGCTCTCCTGCTTTTCCCTGTGTACATTGCCACTGATTTTACCGATGGGTTTAAAGCATAATAATGGCGACCCTTAGTGTCGCTCTCCCAAATTTTCTGCCAGACAGCTGTAGTATACCCTTTGATAATTGATCTCCATTCTAGCACTCCCGGAACTACCTTGACCTCAATTTCTCTTTTTAAAGCCCATTTTGCAGCCATATCAGCAATTTCATTTCCATACACTCCCACGTGAGATGGAACCCACAGGAATCCCACACTCCCCCCAGCCCTCTCAACTCTGTACAAAATAGCCAACAAGTCTGCGATGAGGTCCGGCCTGGCATTCGCTCCACCACTCTCTAATGCTTCCAAGACCGAAGCTGAATCAGAGCACACCACTGTTTTCCCTTGCTTAGTGTGCTCTACCCACTGCAAAGCAGAAATTATAGCCATCAATTCAGCGGTGAACACTGATACATCTGGGAGTCTTTTAAAATGCAAAATATCACACTTTGGGACATAAAAGGCAAATCCAGTCCTCCTTGACTTGGGGTCCTTTGACCCATCTGTATAGATCTGCAAAAATCCCTCCCAGCTGCTTCCTAATACCTGATTCACCAACCCCGAATAGCTGAAGCCGACCTTAGCCAGCCTCATCACAGACATGTCTACTTCTGGAGTGGGCAATATCCAGGGAGGCACATCAGTCCACACCAAATGCGGGGCCACTCCTACCTCCCCCACCCGCAGCCTCTGCAATTCTTCCCTCATTCTATAAACCAAGGGCCCACCCTTTGCCTTTGCCCCCCATTCCCAAACTGCATCTAAAACCAGCTTGGCCGGATGCCTCCCCGGATAGGCCATCAATTTAATCACATACTGCATAGCTAACTTCGACCGCCGAATTGACAAGGGCGTCTCACCCATTTCCACAAGTAAGGCAGAGGTTGGGGATGTCCGAAGGGCCCCACAGCAAACCCGTAATGCTTTTGCCTGTACACAACTCAACCGTTTGAGATGAGTAGCCGCTGCTGACCCATAACACACACTCCCATAATCTAACCTTGACCGAATCATTGCTCTAAATATCATTAATTGTGTCTCCCTGGATGCCCCCCATGAACTTCCCGCGAGCAAACGCAACACATTTATCACTTTCCCACATTTACCAACCGTATTTTCAATTTGTTTTTTCCAAGTAAGCCTCTCATCAAAAATTACACCAAGAAATTTAAAATCCTTTACCCTCTCAATTGGCTGCCCATACATGTACAAATCCTGGACTCTTACTGTTTTATTACCAAACACTACATACTTTGTTTTTTCAATTGAGATCTTAAAACCCCATGTATGTCCCCACCCAACAATCTTATACAAGACCCCTTGAACCTGAGACATCACGTGGGCTACATTGCGGCCTCTCTTCCAGACAGAACCGTCATCTGCAAATAAGGATGTTCCAAACCCGGGTCCTATCTCATCAAACATATCATTTACCATAACATTGAATAAAACTGGGCTGACAACACTCCCCTGAGGGGTGCCATTGTCCACCACTGTCCCATTAGATAGAGTACTTCCCACCCTCACCTGGATAACTCGATCTTGAAGGAAGTCCCTGACCCAGTTTAACATGCGCCCTCTAATCCCTGCATTGTATAATTTAATAACCAACCCCTCTTTCCATAACATGTCATACGCTTTCTCAATGTCCAGAAAAATTGCCACCAGTACCTCCTTATTAACCAGCGCTTTCTTAATATCTGCATCCAGACAAACCACCGCATCCATTGTCCCTCTCCCTTTTCGGAACCCACTCTGCACCCAAGAAAACCTCCCCTCACTCTCCAATTTGTATCCCAACCTATCTGTCACCATTCGCTCCATAACTTTGCATAAGACAGATGTAAGAGCAATGGGCCTATAAGATCCCGCCTTTGATGGCTCCTTAGCTGGCTTCAAAATCGGTACAACTACTGCCTGTTTCCATGCCTTGGGAAGAATCCCCTCTTCCCATATATTATTAATTAGAGCAAGCAGTTCATCCAAGACACTGTCACTTACCCTCTTGAGGATCTCATAGTTGACACCATCCTTACCGGGAGCGGACTTCTTGCCCCGACTTATTGCTTTCTTTAGCTCCCCCATTGAAAAGAACAAGTTACATACATCTGAATTATCACAACTAATCTCCAACTTGTGCCTGTGCTGCCTCAACGTTTCACTGCGCTTCCTTACACTCTCCTCCCCAAGATTCTCTCCACTATGCACCGCTTTAAACGTATCTTCAAACACACTAGCCTTCTCCATATCTGTAATAACTGACTCTCCATTGTTTTCCAATATTGGCACCTGCCTACGCCGCGTTATCCCTGCCATACGATGAACTGCTCTCCAGATCTCCCTTACTGATGACTCTGCTCCGAGCTTTCCACAATACCTCCTCCAACATTCCCTTTTAGCCTCTTTTATCACTCTTCTAGTCTTAGCCCTCATTCTCTTATACTCAATTGCTCCACTCTGGGTTGGGTATTTCCTCAGCAACCTAAATGCTCGATTTCTGCCCCTAACTGCCTCCCCACAGGCCTCATTCCACCATGGGACAGGCACTCTCTTCTTAGGACTTCTCTTTTTTGGGACACACTCCACTGCACAACTCCTTATAACTTTACACAAACTGTCACTCCATTCATCCAGAGTTCCACTATCCTTTATTTCCCCACACCGTTCATCACACAGCCTGCAAAATTTATCCCAATCTGCCCTTCCATAATCCAGATACTGCGGGCACCCCTCTTCCCTAGTGCCCAAATCTCTTCCAAATCTAAGAATTATTGGGTAGTGGTCGCTACCAATATTCCCCTGCTTCCAAACATTCCACTCTCCAATTCTTGCTAACTCACTGGACACTAACGCCAAATCGATACATGACTCTGTTCCTGTTTGAATGTTATATCTCGTTGACCTCCCGTCATTCATACACACCATTTCACAATCATCCATAAAATCTTCAACTACACTTCCATTAGCGTCCCTACTTACCCCTCCCCATAAGGGATTATGTGCATTAAAATCCCCCACCCACACCACCGGGCGACCCACCTGTTCTTTGACCTCCTCCAATTCTAAAACCTTAATTTGTAAACAAGGGTTATAAAAATTCACCACATATATCCACCCACCTCTTTCCCACACTCGAATCACAACACACTCAAGAGAAGTTTTCAAATAATTTTTTTTAAATTGCACATCTCTCCGTATAAAGGTAGCACAACCCCCTCCCGACCTGTCCTGTCTATCATACCTGACACTTTCATAGCCAGAGATCACAAAGTCCAAACAGGATTTCAGCCACGTTTCCTGCACACATACAATCTCAGGTAAGTACTTAAGGTCATCAAGAAATTTTTTCAACTCCTGCCCATTTGCTAACAAACTTCTTGCATTCCATTGAAAAATGCAAAACATCCGACCTAGTTTTTACCTACCCCTTGGCCCCCATCCATGTCCCGGTCACTACAATCATCAAACGTGTCTGACCCAAAGGTCGCTCCCAGTCCCCTTCCAATCATCTCCTCCTCCTCCTCTTGTCTCTGCAAGTCAGGAGGCCCCCCACATTCGCCCCCAAAAAATCTTTCCACAGCATCCTCCACCATTTTGACCATTTCTGGCTTTTTAGCTATACTCCTAGATTCCCATAGGACATCTACCATAAAATTCTTAAACATCTGAGTTGCAAATACCTGTTTCCCCTCCCCCCTTGGCCAACTCACCGCAGCCCGTACCTCAGCAGGACCAGGTCTCCTTTCTACACCAACTTTTTTTATTGCCTCAGCATAGGTCAGTTTACCTTCGTCTCTTATCCTCTCAACCTCTACTGCCCTTTGGTGAAATTCACATTCTCTAGACGAAGGCATGTGGGAACCCCCACAATTGCAGCACCTTGCCTGCTCAACAGTGCATTCACTGAAACTATGATTTCCTCCACACTTCCCACACCTGGCTGCCCCCCTACAGGCCGCTGCCACATGACCAAAGCGCTGACACTTGTAGCACCGAAGTGGGGGCCGATTGTACTGCCTTACAGGATAACTCATATATCCCAGAGTAACTCTTTCCGGGATGGCCTCTTGTCTAAAGGTAAGGAGCACCGCATTTCCAGTCTGATTGAACCTTCGGGCTGACTCAACTTCTGCGCCCTTTATGTTCTGAGCAATCTCTTGGTCTGAGATCTCCGGACTAACATATATGACTCCCTTTGCTTTTTTGTCCTGATCAGGGATAAAGCTCTCCACTGGCGTTTTAAGCAACTGCTTAACCTTCAGAGCCTTTGTTCTCTGCGTTTCCGATTTGCAAAATACCAATATATTTCCATTCCCCAAGACCTTGGCATTCAACACGACTCCAACTTTGTCTTTCAGCTCTTCCGACAGTTTAAGTGGGTTTAGCGCCCTTGCATCTTTACCTACAATCTTAAAGATGATCTTAAACTCGCTATCACTTTCCACGCGAGTCATTTTCCTCACCTCCTGACTACTTTCCCCTTCACTATCATGCCTTGGTCTACCCCGCTTTCTTAGAGGACGACCCATACACCTTAGTGGCCCCAACTGTACGATTAAATAGTAGCAAACAGAATCGAGGACTAATTCCCTACCAACCACTGCAAACAAGATTCAAACGCACGCGCCCGCTCCAACCAGCAACAACATGCTCAACCACGTAGCCCCTTGTTGAGAGTCAATGGGATTGTGTCCCGGCAAGGAGTGGATGATCAAAAGGCTTCTTATTCTGGAGGCTGAGTGGGGATTGAAGCCAGGTGTGCCAGCAGCCACGCCCAGGCAGGTGCAGAGACAAAAACACACAGAGGGGGAGGGGGAGAGGCAATACATAAATACATACAAAGTGTATTTTTAAAAAATATAGTACAACTTCAGTAATATATTTAACTATGATCTAAAGTATATTTTTGAAAAAAAAAAATATTTTTATAAAGTGAACTAAAATACATACATTTGAAGTATGATTTAAAAATGTGTTAGAAAAATGCTGCCTATTTAAAATACACTTAAGTATATTATTTTTTCACCTGGGTAACCACTCCACACTGTGCTTTCACTTGAAACAAGTTTGGGATTTATTTTAGGGATAACTTTTGTGATTTTTGTATTTTTGTATTTAATATTTTATTTCAATGTTTTTGGTCTTTTTACTATATATTTTATTCATACTTATTTTTTTTTATTTTTTTTGGCTTTTCCTGGTTAATTCATACACAAGTGTGGAAGAAATCAGATTACATCTTTATCAGATAATGTATATCAGATTATGTCTCTTCAAAAATCTGAGAACTCCAGAAGTCGGATTACGATCAGATTTTTGGTCTCATGTAAACATAGCCATTGACACAAAACTCATCTATTGGCTCATAGTGCTTTTAGTCTTTTTTTGTTGTAGTCTCAGTTTATTTATTTATATCTCTCTGTTTCTTTTTTCACGAAACAGTTATATGGGAAAACATTTGTGAATGTTGTACTTGGAGAGAGTGCATCCAGAACGTATTATGTGTTATGTTGCAGCCTTATTCCAAAATGGATTCAAAATAAATAAAAAACTTCTCAATCTACATACAATACTCCATTATGAAAAAGATGATTGTTCAGTTTGGAATGGCGGCCAGCTTTAGTAAGAGTCCTGCAGTTTCTGAACTTCTTTCATTATGAATGATGGTCAGCTGTGAGGCCTTGTAGAGAGGTGTGTGCCTTTCCAAATCAAGTCCAATGAAATTAATTTAGCTCAAGTGGACTCCAGGAGAGTTGTAGATCAGTGTATCTTTATTGACCTAGAGTGGTTCTAGAAAGTTACTGTTTGTAGGGCTCGTCATAAAATACAAAATTCCAAGGCACTCTGGAGTGAAATTAAGAAGCCTTTATTGTTTATGGCAATAAACAATAATCTTAATGAACCAAATGAAGGCCGGAAGACTAAAACACATTGGACTCCTTTGAGTTCTATTCATTAAGACCCCATACATACAGTTGTGGTCAAAATAATAGCAGTGTGTTTAAAAACGTTAGTTAAGCACAAAATCTTCATAATAGATTCATTGCGATGCATTGGAAGCCTTGCCCATGGTTTTCTAAATCAAAACATGAAGAGAAATGTATAATTTCTTCAAGTACTTAGAAGAACATTTTTAAAAAAGAACATTGGGCTGTTCAAAACAATAGTGTCTGCATTTGTCTTTACAAGCTCAATATGCACTACATACAAAAGAAATTCCCCATAGGATTTAGCTTTCCAGTTGTATGACCAGTTTATTAAAACTGCTTCACATCAGTGTTGCAAAGAGTCAACCAACTTCTGGCACCTGTCGACAGGTATTCCAGCCCAAGATGCTTTGACAACATTCCACAGTTCCTTGGTTTGATGTCACCCCACAAGTTTTCTATGGGATTAAGGTCTGGGAATTGGGCAGGCCACTCCGTAAAATTTATTTTCTTGGTCTGGCCAAAGATTTAGTTTACTGGTGTGTTTGGGGTCATTGTCTTGTTGAAACACCCATTTCAAGAGCATTTCCTCTTCAGCATATGGCAACATGACCTCTTCATGTATTTTGATATGTCCAAACTAACTCATGATCCCTGGTATTCAATAAATAGGCCCCACACCATAGTTAGAGAAACATGCCCATATCATGATGCCCCACGATGCTTCACTGTCTTCAGAGTCGACTATGGCTTGAATTCAGAGTTTGGGGGTCGTCTGACAAACTGTCTGCAGCTCTTGGACCCAAAAAGAGCAATCTTACTTTCATCAGTCCACAAAATGTTTCTCCATTTCTCTTTCGGCCAGATGATGTGTTCTTTTGAAAATTGTATCCTCTTCAGCACATGTCTTTTTTGTAACAGTGGGACTTTGCGGGGGCTTCTTGCAAGTAGTTTAGCTTCACACAGGCGTCTTCTAACTGTCACAGTCCTCACAGGTAACTTCAGACTGTCTTTGATCATCCTGGAGCTGATCATTGGCTGAGCCTTTGGAGTTCTGGCTATTGTCCGATCCATTCCAATGGTAGTCTTCCATTTTCTGGCCAATGTTCGATCCATTCGAATGGTAGTCTTTCATTTTTCTTCTGCGTCTCTGTGTTTTTGCTTTCCATTTTAACGCGTTGGAGATCATTTTAGCAGTTTTACCCCCTCCAATCATCCTTTTAACAAAAGAACACAGTACTTCTGAACAATGTCTTGAACGACTCATTTTTCTTCAGGATTTCAAAGTGAAATGCATGTATATCATGTGCTGACTTCCTAAAATAATTCAAACCTGTTTTTCCACAGAATGATTGATCTCACCAATTGAACTCCCCACTGCTATTATTTTGAACACACCCATTTCAATTGAATATTCAACTACTCAGAAGTAAGAGCATGCATCCCATGAATGCTGGGTCTGTCTGTGTTTCTAAGAATCTACTGCACCTTCTGGTAAATTGTCCATGTAGTTCTATGATTTATACCAAAAACTGTGAATAATCTGGTTAGTCATGTTGGACTGCTATTATTTTGAACACTACTGTACAACAAATGCAATACTGAACAATAGAGTGCCTTGGTTTTCATTTATGAAAGACTTTCCCTTCGAAGAGCTCCTTTGTTTTAGTAATTTACTCTCTGAATGTCTATGAAGTTTACATTTGAATTTGAATTATAATTATACGTTTCCTGGCCAAACAAATAAGAAAAGTTTTAAATTGCTAAGTCGTTGTTATGCTTGATGAACACATTTTGTTGATATCTTTACTTAGTCAATTTTTCAGCATCTTTACTTTTTGCATTGTTTCATTATTTCCCTCAGAGTTACGACCTGAAGGAAGAGAGTGGCTTCAGCACCGGTATAAGCACCGTGTGGAGGAAACTGAACCAACCTTTTCAGCCGAAGGTCCCACATCAGGAGCACGGCCGCACCAAACTGCTGTCCTACTGTTTCTCTAGAGACAAACTACATCTGTAAGACACCACAGAGTCTTTAGTTCAATCATGGTTAATTATACTTGTGTGGGTTTGTATGGGCTTTTGTACATGGCCCAAATAAAATCAGCACCTTCAAATCCGAGGCCATGTTCTCACTAAAGAAAGTATTGAAGCGTGAGATTGACTCATGGATCTGTCGGACACCCATGGCTAATGGCGTGATGCTTTTTCCTAGGCTCTTTACGTTGCTGCTGGGAAGGGGTTAGAGGAAGGGGTTGTGGTGGGGGGTTGAACAATTGTTTTTTTGGGGGATTATAGCGGGACCAGTGACATTTTCTCTTTCTCTCGGGACACAGACAGTATTTAACTCACAGTGAGATAAAAAAAAGTTTGTATTTGGTACTTTGTGCGCTTAAAAAGGATGTAGCCTAAATGCTGAATGAAGTGAGGGAACATGATGTAAAGGAGGAAAAGATGATGAGGCTCCAAGGAAAGCAGCGCTCTCAGTGCCAGACTTTAGCCACCGGCTGCAGTTACATGGCACAACAGTTGCACACATTCAAGATGACAGTCTGGTTTGGATCTGTTCTAGTCTCTGAGCTGGCCCAGGAATCCACGACCCGACACTGGATAAAGTGGAAGAAAATGGATGAATGTCTGGACAAAATCCGTCACAAATGCAGATTTAGAAATAGAGCAATAGTGCGCCTTACTTTATCAGTGACTGAATTCTGAGCTCTCTATTGAGAAATATAAATTTATACAAAGACTAAGTAAAGGCAACAAAGCTTAATTCAATGTTCTTCTAAAAAGCTAAAAAAGCCAATTCCTAGATTGTTTTCTATGTTGTGATACAAGATCTAACCAAGATTCTAGATTTTAGAATTATGTGAAAGCGAAATGTGAGCTTTGTGTACATAAACATTCACGACACAGGCTTAAACATGCAAGAAGGTTTTGGTATGTAATATAATCTTAAAGGGACTATACCCGATTTTGATCATTTTTAGTCAAAATGTGACGCAATAGGTATTTTTACCGTCACGGCCGTCCTTCGGAGTCACTATGTGACTTATAGTCATATATTGATTATTTAGATTGACCACACACAACATCTGCAAATCATAATATGTGACCCATCACGGAAACCAGGGACACAAGTCGGTTTTGGGGCATTTTGAGTTGGACATAGATTATGAAAGTGTAGTCTCCAAGCTTTCCAATGATGTGTAACACATGGAAATCTGATAATATTTGGAGAACCTGTTAACAGTTGAAGCTAAGCACTCACGGCTTCTTCAAAGTTCTCACCTCTCTGCTGCGGGGAGTGACGATAGGGCTCATGTACATCTCATGTAGATAAGCCATACCCGCTATAAAGCCCTGTGCTTTACAGCTTTACAGGGGGGAGAAAACATTTTGCAAACTCGTTCACTATTGTGATCAAATCCAGTTTCCTCGCTCATTTAATTTCAATGTAGAGTTTGGCAAATCCGTGCTACATCCTTTTGTCTTAAATCACGCTCTGAAGGCAAGGAGTTGGCTCAGGAAATGTAATGGTCAGCAGGGCGCTGTGCACGCTTACAGCCGGGCCATCATCAGTCGCACTGGAAAAGTTAGCCAGGAAAGGTTCACTGGTTTCATGCAGAAAAACAAACCTCTGCAGTAGTATTCGGCTAATCAGAGCGGGAGCGGGACCGGCCTCAGTCAGACACACCGGGAAGCGTTGCATAATAATGAAGCCACACACACACAATGACACGTCCCCACGGAGTGCGCTATTTCTCCGACAAAACAAGACTTTTTCAACCTGAGAAGTCACGCGTTTAAATATACCAATATTGTTATCTAAAACATGGTGAGGCTTCTTCGTGATCTCAATTAAAAGATTCTGCAAAAAAAGCGGTAATCACCAATTTTCAAAAAATACCCTTGTATTTGCGAGAAAGTGAGTCAGCCGACTTGTGTCCCTCATTCTCGCGACGGGTCACATATGGTGCAAACTTCACGCATCAGGCTGATTTTTTCACAAATTACTACTTTTACAACATACTTTTATGGGGCAAAAAGAATGTGATCCTACAAAAAGAAAAAAAACTGTCAGATATAGCTCCTTTAACATACAGACCCATCCAACCCCTTATTTTTTTCTTTGTCTTTCAGATACAACATCACATCCAAAGACACATTTTTTGACAACTCTACTAGAGGCCGAATAGTATGTTTCACATATTATTATTATTATTATTATAATATATTTTTGCCTCATTATTGTCAAATCTTTATGTATTAATATTGTTATCCTTTCCTCAGGCGTACGAGATCCTGAGAAGGACAGTTTGTGTGCGGACCTGCCAGACCATAGGTATGTATTTCAACAGAACAAGCAATAGAGGTATAGACAGTGCACTATCTGTAAAGTGGGACAGATATGGCCAAATTTGGTGTTTTTGGGTATATCCTTCAAATTGTTATGGTCACCTGATGTGTTGCACTACAGCCTTTTGACCAGTTCACTGAGGTTGTGCAAAAAAGTTGGGCGCCGTCTGACAGTTCCTGGGAATACTTGTCTGTCATGAATACATCATAATCCTACAGCAGGTGGCTCCATTGGGAACAGCGTTCACAGCTCTGAGCTCAACAGTAATGGCCTCAAACCGCTGCTTACTCATAATAGCACCTCACCTTTGTATTTTACATAATTAGTGAAAATGTGTCTGTGTTTTAATGGATTGAACAAAACAAAAAAAGACACAGTCACTGAATTCCTATTGCTTTACATGGATCATCTGCAGTTAAGTAGACTTTTTGGTAAAATAAGAACATCATAAGAAGGAAATAAGCTGTCACTGTGCTTCATCAGCTAGATTGAAATGGCAGCGAGATACTTTAAAGGTACCTGAGTAACTGTGGGATCTAGGCAGAGTAAACTCTGAGCTGTTCGTAGCCAAGATGATATTTTAACTCAGATAAATTAAAATAATTACTTTTGGACGCTTTACCGCATGTTGTCAGAATGTGTTTGTTGTGCCGAGATTTGCTTTGCGTAGATTTGGTTCAGTGTTGTGTGTGTGTGTTCACAACTGAATAATTTATAACACATTTGACTCACAAACGTGTGCCTTCAGAATATCAATGCATTTTGGGGGGGCTCGGATTTGATAAAAATAATAAAAAAAAATTCTCAGTCATCCAGATCGCCAATTCAACAATGCGGAGTTAAAACAAGACAACTGGACTGGCCAACGTCTCACTCTCCATACAGAGAGCCTCTTCATGGCAGATCTTGGTGACTGTGAAACCCACCAGTTATAGACTAAACCCAGGCGCATTGAGTTGCCATGTGTATGAAATGTGCGGTATAAATAAAGTTGCCTTGCCTTGTCATCGGACGTCACTGGAATGTTAATATCCGCTCTTCTGGTGGGTGTGATGGTCTCCATAAACTGCTACGAGGGGGCTCTTTGGAGAGCGATTCATTTCCCTAATTTAACTTCATAAGATACTGTAGTTTTGTATTTGAATTTAAAAAAAGCATGGTTCGAGTTTGTGATCTCTTTTGGCAGTAAACATGATTCTGTCTATTATTTAGTCTGCAGTATAAACAGCGACGTGGACGCTCCACGCCCATGTCAGGGATACCTGTCTCACATCCAGCCTGTATTTCTGTATTTAACACAGTTAGTCTGTGTCCTCCATCTGTTGCTGGCCTCCAGCGCACAGCAGAAGGCACAGCTCGAGGTGCTCTGATCGCTGCAGGGGGAGCGCAGCGCTGCATATCTTTAACCTCTATTTTCAACATTTGGACTGAACCAGATCCTCCAGGACCCTCCACAAGTGGGTCACACTTGCTGGGTCAGCCTCAGATTGAAGCACGGCCGTCTGGGAGTTGTGGGTTTTTTCTGGGCGGAGGAGGGAGCAGTCCGCAAGCACAAGTCATTTTCTGAACCGGTGCTTTTTTTAAATTATTATTATTTTTTTTTAAATAGAAACAAAAGAAAATGGGGCAAAATAGGACAACTGACAAATGTGCGCATAGCTTCTTCGGGAAGTTAGGACACAATTGTAGTGAATTATAGTTCAGTAAATAGAAAAACACACTTTTTTAAATAATGTATTTGGGACCAATATAAACAAAAATAAGCAGATAATTTGTTACAATGCAGTTTCAGTAATATATGTATGCATGTATGTATCAGTCTAAAAGGCTTCATTCCTGTGTCTGGGAGACCAGCCCATGAAAAACTTGAACCAATCACATGTAAATCTTCTTATTCAAGTGCATTTCAGGCCTTTTATTATGTGCAGGTTCATAAAACCCAAAATCTGCACATTGGTATCTTTGCTCAAACTCTTCCAACTAATACACTTATTTTGAAAGTAGGCAAACACATGAACCTTGTGTGCTGATCAAACAATAAATACATACATAAATAGTGACAACGGGGGCACTTAGGCCAGGCTTTTCTGACCCCTGATCATTTAATGTTTGCGACCCATGTGTTACATCTTAATGACGCCATTGTCAGCTTTGATTCATGATCTCTCCTTATTAGAAATACAATACATTTCCCCCTTTCTGTCCACAGGTATTAGTTCTCTGATTGCTAAAGGCGTATACGACGCTGCCTTCCCTCTTCACGATGTGAGTTTATTTTATTTCCTCTCAATGTTACAGTAAGTTTGTGTGTGTTTTGCGCTAACCTATTTTTCCTCATTCAGGGTGATTATAAAGTCATAGGTCACCCAGAGGAGAGGAACGACCGACAGGTAAAATCACCCTAAAACCCTTCTTCTTCTGCATTTACAGATCACTACTCTTCTTTCGAATGGCAGTCTTTCTGGACCTGTTATAAATGTCCACTGTGAACTGAATTCAGATCGCAACAGCTCGCTAGAAAATAAATCTTCAAGCAGCAGAAATTTACAATTGTTGAGCCTTTTGGAGATCATGTGTCTCTACACAAATCTGCAATAGATCCTCTGCTTTACAATCCTTTCATCTGACTTTGTGCTGCCATGGTTAGAGAATAATTTCAAAAATCACAAAAGAAGTAGTGATGCCCCAACTGAATATTGTTGAAAATAGCGTATTCTTTAGTGCTGGATGAAAGGATGGAGACTCGGTATATTATAATCCAAAATCATTACTTTATTTCCTATTACAAGCTAACAGTCCATCTGTTGAGCCGAGTCCATGTTGACCGGACGACGAGGCGGGTGGAAGAGGGTGCTTCTCTCCCCCGCCACACAATACAAAGGAATAGGTGTGTCTTCCCCCAACCAATCAGCTCTCTTGGATCGTCACTTCTTCTTCTGCGCAATCTGACTCCTCATTTGAACACACTGCCCCCCAGTGGATCAACCATACATACAAGCAGAAACTAAAATGTCCGCCAGATTCAAATGTATCTCAAAGCACAGTTTACAGATCAACACAGTTATATATATAATCACTAAAACCTAATATGACAAATATGTATATAAATAATTCCACATTCCCCGTTTTGATCTCTACAAAAGAGATCACAAATCAGATTGAATATTTGTCCTATGAAATCAGTGATAGATGCATGTCCTTTAACTGGTTGCCTTTACTCTGTCAGGTCGTTGTCTCAGTTCATGCTTCCTCGGCGTCCGCTATAAAAACATACACTCACCACTACGGGTGGTTTTTTATTGTTTACTTTTTCCTACATCATCATGTTTTGGTCAACTTTGATTGTTGTAAGGCGCTTTAAAAATACAACTTTATTGATTTGGGTCAAAAACTCTCATAATGACGACCACTCACAAGCACCCACCGAGACAAGGAACCAACAGAGATCTGTAACAGAAACACAAAAGAACAGACAAAAATTACAAAAAAAAATTCTCATCAGGGCCGCTCACCGTGAGAACGACCATGCCAGCTAATCTTGCAAATTATGGCTGGACTCAAAGACCTATTTAACTTAATTTATCTGTTGGAATACTAGGGTCAATTTTATCTGGAAAATTCAGGAATTCAGGTTTCATTAATCTACAGAGAAAAACTCTCTTTTAGCTTCTGTTTCCCACATTTACCACAGATTCTGTGTGCACTTCAGAATCACAGCAAACGTCAAAAACAGAGTATTATAAATTAATTTACCTATCTGAAACCGAAATCTTAGTTGGCCATAACATTTGTCAATTCGTCACTTTATGTTTTCGTTTGTTTATCTTTTAGATATATTTGTATCAGTTCTTTCCCATGCCAAAATAAACCAAATTATAATAATTTTCCCATATAATTAACACCCCCTCTTGGACTGAGGAAAACTCAGTCCAATAAAGAGTCACGTAAACATGCATAAACAAGTGAAACCTCTATCCTTGTACAGGAAACACAACAAACCAACTCCAATTTCACTGGAGATTAATACCTTCGGCACCTACATAACACAAAGAAAACAATAGCAAAATAACAAATGTCAGGTTCAGTCCAGGGAGGTTGAAGGCGGGTTTAAATGGGTCGACAGGGCGAGTGAGAGGTGGACACCACTCGTCTGGTTTGCGACCTGGACAGCATGTGAGGTCCTGGGAGTGGCCTCAAAAGGGATCAGACCAGCACTGGTTCAGTCCAATCGCGGCAGGGGACCGTCAGACAGGCTGGGAAAGGAGCTCTCAGCGGCTCCCAAAGTGAGATCAGCAGTCACCTCCAACCTGAGTGCATAAACTAATGAGTGTAGATGGTTTCAATAGGGATTATAACATACAATCTTAAGATCAGTGTCCACTGGATTCCTGCGGAATCAAAGAGGAGTCTGATCTCAGGCGCCAAAATGGCCTGTGTCAAGTTCATAAGAGTTTCCTCTCGATCTGCTCACGGATTGATGCCAGGAGCAGAGCAAGAGAAAGGGCCGAAACCCAATTCACTTCAGCTTTTAGACATAATTTCAGACAATTTAGTTTTATATATTCCAATTCATAGCTATAGCATTTCACAATTGTATCACATGTCAATGCCCTCTAAGGCTTCAAATTTAAATGTTGTATTGAGATATTCAGACAAATGCATTTTGTAACTTAAAGATTATTGATTCAATTTAGTAAATAAACCAGCATCAGTAGGTCCTAAAGACCATCTTTATCTGGTGCATTAAGATATTTTTCAGTCAGTTCATAAACACATAATTCTCTATCATGGTGTCGTGGAATGATGTTCCAAAACGGACATAAGTCTAGCATTAATGTCTATAGAGTAGGCATACATGGATGGAGAGTACAGGACATTTTAGAAACTTCAATTTCTTACCAATCTTTTGTTTCACTCACGCTTTGGTCATGGAACAAATTCTTTAGCCTATTGTCCAGGAGAGAGAGCAAACGAGTTATAAACACATCATATTACTGTTCTATAGGGTGTAAACAGTTCGCAGTCACACCTCGTTTGCCTAATTAATTTTGTTATTTTAAAAGGACCATTCATGTCCACTAAGGTTAGCCTTAAAAGCTTTTCTATATCATATTAAAGTACAGTGATCAATGGGTGGGTGGCTTTGGCAAAGTGAATGTTGGATCCAAGGTCAAACGTCAGTTGTACAGTCCTTCAGCTCTTCCCAGTAGATATATCTGCATTCAGCAACCACTGTCAGACAGCAAGGTGTTTGTCCAATCAGGGAAAAGTCACTGTTAGTCCATTCAGAGAGCACAAAACTGTTGCTCTCACTGTCATCAGCATATCACATCCGAGGAGAGAAACAGGAGTCTGAGTTGGTGTGTCAGATTCAGTCCTGTGAGCTGACTAGGCACTGGCTTGGTGAAAGGTTGTGGGTGGTCTTCCTGTATCCACCCAGTAGATGGTGTCCGTTAATGATCACAGTCTCATAGTTCACAGATGAGTGTCGTTCACCTTTATCCACCAGCACGTCAAGAGTCTGTCCGTTCACCTTCACAGGTCACAGTCTCAGCATTGTATTGTCCCCATCAGCGTTGTTGTAAACGCCTCGATTTCCTCGAACGTTGTTGGTCATCTTTGTCTGAAACAATCCTTGGCCACAATTACCAACACCACACCCACAGGTCACTGCACATTCAAGTAAACTCATTATTACTCTTTTTTCATTATTACTTTCATTACTCGCTCCTTTAAGCTGCACCTTTAAAAGTTGCACTCATTTCTTTCAGTTCAATTTTGCTCTCGCTTCTGGTCAAGGGCATTCATCTCAAAATGTATTCATTAATTTATTTGGTTTTATTAACAATAAATTGAATTTTGCATAATTGCTCCTTCATAACTTTTGGTAATGCGTCCAAAATGGCGCATAAAGATCAACTTAAACTCTAAATTAATAGTGGTTTGTACTTTCAATCAATGTATTCAAACTCACGACAGGACTTCCCTGCTTCAGTTTTCATTCCATGGCGCCACCGTGTGGAGAGAGGTTCTAATTTTTTTTAGCAACATCTCTCAGAGCCCTAAATGCTCAGTTAATCACAGGCTTAAAAAATAGCATTTGTCTCACAGTAATTTTGGATACTTGTTCTTCAAATGTATGCTGTGGAGACATAACTCTACCACCAGCAGAAATGTTTCTCTATAAAAAACAAAACAAAAATAACTTTTAAAACAATAACATTGGTCAAAAATATTCCAATTTTTTTTCTCAATGAGGGGCGGAGCAATTTCTCCACTTACCCTCCTACACGGATGTCTGGATACAAAGGAAAATGGCCACTCCTCCAATGTACCCATTACTTCCTGTTTGATCATTTCCTACGTCCACACAAATGCAGACACAGCAAATACACGTTTAGTTTTCTAATAAAAAACAGTGTCCACTCAACATTCACACACCACATCTCTGAGTAAGGAATTATCTTATCTTAAAACTTTCTTTCAACCGTCCTTCTCACTTTCAATCACCTTTCCATCACGCTTCACATTCAATGCCATTTCGGCATCCAGTCTCCTCAGAGAACCATCTATCACCGTTAAATGATCAGATGCATTCACTCCAATACTTTCCAAGTCTTTCTCTCCGTTTGCTTCTTCGCCACTCACAGTCTGCTCTCAGCGATACAAAAATATCACTTTTGTTTGTCCTTCTCCACTCGTCCATCACACTGGTCACTCGTCACTCAGGACACACTCAGTCACTCTACAATAAAAAGAACATTACACAAAAGACAAGACAACAAGACACAATAATTTCACATATACCCCATAACCATGTGCACAAACATCTAAACATAATCTGGCCAGTACATTAACGCTTATTTTCTCTTATTCTCATCTGGGATTTGTCCAGTAGAATATCTTTTATTTTCACTTTATTCTATTCCCTTATTTGGCCAGTACAAGAGCTCTTTGCAATCTGGCCAGTAGAATATTTTCACTCATTTATCACTCATTTATCTTTATTTGGAATTTGTCCAGTCTCTTTCTATTTTTTTTTTTTATTTTTATTATTTCACCGGTTTCTAAGGTCCGCAACGTCCCTAACGGATACCGGATAACGCTACAACGCTCTCTCCCGTCGGAGTCGGCACCAGTCTACGGGGCGGAAATTTAGGTCCGTACTTTACGCGACCAAGGCTTGACGCGTCCACCACAATTTACCGAGATTAAATAGCCAATCAAAATCCCAAAGCCTAAATAGTAGCTCGCCGGCTACTTTGAGTCTTGGCAATTCGGAAATTCCCACTCCCGAACTCCATTAGCGACTCGGTGCGATCACGTCCACCTACCTATTTTTGTTATTTTTATTATTTTATATTTTTTATAACATTTTTTATATTACCCCACAAACAAAAACAAACAAAACAACAGTTAACAAAAAACCAAACAGTCAAACAAGAACAAACAAACAGATTAACAGACAAACACTTCTCCCGCCTCTCTCTCCGCCGGTCAACAAAATCAGATAAAAAAATGTACCTTAGTCGTTTTAGCTTTGCTAATTGTTCCGTTTTCAGATAAAAATGCCTGCGAAGTCACTGTTTAAGGCAGATGTAAAACAAAATTTCGAAAACCAGCCTCATTCCTTTAATTGTAAATAACCCAGCGTTATCTCAGTAAGAATATGTAGCCATATTAAGTGTTTAAAAATAGAAAACATGCGTTAAAATAGTTCTTAATTTGTCTAAAGTCCGATGCCTTTCAATGAAAATCTAGTGGCCATATGGTGGCATTACAGCAATGGCGGCCATAAACTCCGGTATTACAATACAACAGCCAAATAAATTTACTCCAATCTAAACAACCAGACTGAATCTACACTGGAAATGTTTTAAATATCCTAACAGTACCACATGGAAAAAGCTAACCGCTAAAGCTAATCCTTTGTTCTCAGAGCCAACTTAGCAACCTCGCATACCAACAGCAAACAGATCATACTGAAAACAAACCATGCACCACACTTCAATAAAATCCTTCACTACTACACAGAACAGCCTTCAGTGTCCACACACTGAGCTGGGTTTAACACATTTGTGGGTTTATTACACGTTTATCAACAATAAGCTGTATGCTAACACACTAAGCTAACCATGCGGTATGCTAGCGCACTAAGCTAACGATGCTAATGAAAGCTAACAACACAACATTAAGCTGTAATTTGACCAAAATATTGAGGAAATTCTTTTTCATAGACAATGGGGATATAGTTAAAGATTCACAGAACATGCCAACAGCAAAAATGGGAAACCAATCATCGCAAACAGTTATTTTTCCAAAACACACACATTTCCAATAAGGCCTTTACATTGCAGGCGGCCATAACTTGTTTAACTTCAATAAAAACATCTACTTACATGCCTTAAAAAAGCACCTTAAAAATCTGCAAGGCGTATGGTCTAAACACGGAACAATCCAGTCAAGTTTCATTGCATCTTTAGCTTCGTTTCATTTTTTTTTTTTTTTTTTATGTTTTAAAAGTATCGCCAAATATCTCAAACCCCCAGCAAAAACATACGCACACACTTCCTTCATCATAGCCAATATAAACAAATTTGCTATAAACAATTCGTATTCTTACCCATTTTAAAGTCGGTGTGCACGTCTGCTTTGTGAGCGAAAGAGCAACAAAAAAGCATATTTTTTTTTTCTTTGTCTATTCACTAGTTCCATCCAATCTTCCACAAATCAAAAACATCACGTCGGGGTCACCAATTGTTGAAAATAGCGTATTCTTTAGTGCTGGATGAAAGGATGGAGACTCGGTATATTATAATCCAAAATCATTACTTTATTTCCTATTACAAGCTAACAGTCCATCTGTTGAGCCGAGTCCATGTTGACCGGACGACGAGGCGGGTGGAAGAGGGTGCTTCTCTCCCCCGCCACACAATACAAAGGAATAGGTGTGTCTTCCCCCAACCAATCAGCTCTCTTGGATCGTCACTTCTTCTTCTGCGCAATCTGACTCCTCATTTGAACACACTGCCCCCCAGTGGATCAACCATACATACAAGCAGAAACTAAAATGTCCGCCAGATTCAAATTTATCTCAAAGCACAGTTTACAGATCAACACAGTTATATATATAATCACTAAAACCTAATATGACAAATATGTATATAAATAATTCCACAATATCAAAGCCTCACAGCGGAGTATTCCAGGTTATATGCAACTGTCAAAAAACTCAACACATAAATTAACATGCCAGCGATACCGAATGTGCTCATAATGGTTAGCTAGACACAGCCCATACAATGTTTTGTATAAATAAAGTATTTGGAAGCAAACATTTATGCATTTAAAGCTCATGTTTGGCAATGTGTAGTGAAAGCAAAACATAAAAACAGAGACAGAGACGTTAAAAGTTACGAGTCGAGCCAGAGGGCAGCTTGAACTTTATTTTATTTGTAAATGTTTATTAATGTCACACAGTGCGTCTTTAATCAATGAGCTCCTTTGACTGTAGTCATGTTACACAAACGAATCTGCATTTACACTTGCCTTTATGTTCTTCCTTTCTGAAGCATTGTCTTGTAATCTCCTAATGAGATTTCAAAGCCAACCCAAAAGCTAGCTCTATATGCTTTTTTTTTTTTTTCATGGATGTGTCAGTTTTGCGTATCCAAAAGGGCCACGGTTTGATGGAAGCGTTGTCGCCGCCTCGCTGTCATCTGAAGGCGTAGTGGCAACATGAGTCACCGCTCGCAATCACACGCACAACGTCTCTGAATGCAAAGAGCTGTCAGATCTGCACATGAGGCGGCGGGAGGATAAGAGAACCCTGCTTTTCTTCTGCAACACAAAAACGCTCGCTTTGGAGGAGCAAATTATCGTTTGATTAGGTCTATAGCCCTGCTTAATTTATCGCTATAGAAATGTCACCACTTTCTGACTCCGTTGTGAGAAAGTAATGCCACATTAGGTCATTTGTGCAGAGAAGATGCTACGGTTTGTGATGTTTTTCGTTTCATGTGAATTGGATCATAACAAGATATCCTATTACTCAAAATTAAAGTATATGAGCTCTTTAGAACGCTATATCTTGATGTAAACTTGACCTAATAATACAATAATACATTGGTTATCTTTCTAAAGGGAATCTAATCATCAGGAGTGAAATGAAATGATAATACAATGGTGCACCTCCTGGACCCAGCGTCAGCCCAACCCAATCCAAATAAACTTGATCTTTTCAGCTTTTAATTCAAAGCAATTTATCTGTCCATAGTGTCTCCTAGTCAATCATATATACCTTTTGTCGAGAATGAAAAGTGTAGACATATCTGCCAGCTGCCAGCCCATGAAGATAGTACTAGAAGTGCACTGTACAAGTATTAATGTAACTCCTCCATGTTTTGTTTTATATTTAGCCCTAGAGTAGCTCCTGCCCTGGCTGCAGACCAGCTCCTGTGCCCGTCAGGTTAAACTTGTGAAGTCCTCCCACAGTAACTCTCAGTGTTTGGCCTCAGGTGCTGCATGAAGAGTGGGCCCGATACTCCGCCTTCTACAAGAACCAGCCAATCGATCTGGTCAGGTAAGATCACGTTTATGAATGACGATGCTCACATGGTTACGCCCATACTTTTCAGATGACATCACTAGTTCACTCACATAAGGCACGTTTTAATTAAATCCCATTATAATGAACGGACTGATTACAAAAACCCTTGTCACAGAACATACAGTCATTGACAGCAAATAATTTCTCAAATTTATTAGCTAAACATAGTTTGTATCTGCAATTTATTCATACCCACCTTTTATAATGAAAAACTGAGGTCTGCAGTTTATTCATTTTTATTTATTTAACTTACCTTATTGACAAGCCCTATGGACAACCTTTTTAACATTAGCAAGATTTAAAATAATACATCTGCTTTAAGAGATGTCTCTTAAAAACAATGTTTTGGTTGTTATAGAAAGTATTTTGGTGAGAAGATTGGCCTGTACTTTGCATGGCTCGGCGTCTACACTCAGCTGTTGATACCAGCCTCCATCGTGGGAATCATTGTGTTTGGATACGGAGTAGCGACGCTGGACACCAACATCCCTAGGTACGAGGACGTTCTTTAGTAACATTATTAATGGGGACCATTCCCAGTCATGTGACTTTTGTTTGGCAATCAGCTATTTAGAACGGTGCCAATTTGAATATAAAGTAAAACAAAACCTCAAATGAATGGACAAATCAAATTAAAACAACTCTGTAGTCATTTGCCAACCAAAATGATAGGCACTGAGAATGTTCTATGTAGAACATTCTCTATTATGTCTTTGTATAGATTATGGATTAGGAAAACAGTGTCTTTTCAGTGTGGCCACATAGTATGCGATCTTTTCTATTACTCTCCAGAATACTTTGTTGCCACAATGTAAGATGAGAAAGGCTAAGATACTACATAGGACCTACCACTGAACCTTACTTGTATTTTCAGTATTACAGCAGTGAGTGGGTGCAGTGTGTCGGGAGTCATAAGGTTTCAGCCCACACTGCTCATGAATGGGGTCAAAGAGAGGCACTTCTATTGTTGTTACATGTTCTCTTCTCTACATTGGTAATACGAAGTATAATCTCATTTCCTGCAATCCATCCAGTGATATACCATTATAGTGCGAGGGCCTGATGTTAATTCACGTAAAGCTTTGGTGATGGTCAGCGGATCAAGTTATTAACGAGTAAACCGGTGTTGAATATTAGCAAATTAATGTTATTGATTTTCCCCTTTTCATTGACAGCGTTCATGCGGATACCAACTGAGCCCATGAGAAGCATTTAATAAATAACTAATTACATTCTCAAGGCTTATCAAAACAGCAACAACACTTTCTGAAATTAATACATTTTTTGGTTGCACTTTACAGCGCAGTGATAACGTGATAAAAAGATGTCATAGCGTGGAACCCAAAAGTGTCATAAAGTGGTATTTATGGTAATTACATGGAAAAAGGGGACAGAGGCTTATTTTATTCCAAGGTAATATGATTATTTCTAACCCTAACTTGATAATAAATACTGTGAATTACTGAAACGTGTTCACATTTCAAAGTATTATTTTAATTTCTAAATGTAGTGGAGCCAAGGGCGTCAATATTGGTGGGGACAAAAAGAAACAAAAGGTGTTGTGACGCTGACTGTCCTCTCTCCAAGCTGATGTACGCACAGCAGTGTTAAGCTTTTGTGAACGATCGCATAATGAGAAGAGCTCCACATGTCCCTGACAACCCTCACATCCCAGTGGGACCAGCAGGGCTTGAAAACCTTTGCGCATCATCGCATCTGGCTCGAAGACGTTCTGCCCAGCCACTGCCGCTCGAGTTACTGTCCACAAATGAAAATGCTCAGAAAGGCAAAGTTGAGAAATATTGGTGAGGACTGTCCCTGTCAGGCCAAAGTTAGTGGGGACATTTATTTATTTATTTATTTATTAGAAGGATAACCCCTTGAGATGCAACATCTCATTTGCGAGGGGGTCCTAAAGAGAAATATCACAAAACATAAGAAAATAAGTCTAAAAATAATAACGGGAAAAACAACACCAGTCAAACAAACAGCAGACATACCAGACAAATAGCTCTCCACATGTAACCATCGCACCAACAATGAGATCACAATGAAAAGTACATTTCCTTATGTATTTCATATAACAGCAAACAAGAAAAGAAAAATAAATATAATATTAATAACAACAGCAACAACGATAATATAATTACCATCATTATTAATACCATCATCATTAATAACAATAACATCATAGTATTGGCAATATAGAAGACAAAAAATAATAACAATAATAACAACACCAATAACAATAATAGCGACTTAATAATTACACAACAACAACAAAAGTATTGCCTTAAATTTAGTGTCAGAAACCGGAGCAGTTTAATTGTAGATGACTACGAATAACAGACTTAAAAAGATTGAGGGACGTGATGGATCTAATTGAACCAGGGAGCATATACCAATCAGAAGGGGCTTTAACTTTAATTGATCTTCGGCCAATTTCTTTTTTAAATTTGTGAACATTAAACACTAGCTGTTCAGTATGTCTGAGATTATGATTGGAGAAATGTGGACTTAAAAGCTCTTTTAGATAGGACGGGTAATTAAAATAGTGGCACTTAAATACAAACTGGCCAGTTCAGGTGTCTTCTGACTGTAAGTCCAATTTAATGTAGTATACATGTGACAGTGATGTGTTCGATACGGACACCTCAGTACGAACCTGCAAAAAGGCTATTGTATATTACATCTAAAGAGCGGAGGTTCGTCTCTGAGGTGTTCTGATAAACCGCATCAGCATAATCCAAAATTGGCAGGAGCAGCAGTGTGTTGAAGAGTAGAGTGTTCTCAATTGATATGTCAATTTCCTTATAATCGAATCAATGTGGGATTTAAAAGTAATCTGCGAATCTAAATAAACACCAACATACTTAAATTGGTCAACTTTTTGGATCGGTGTGCCATCGGAAAAAGTGATTGAATAATTATGAGTTAATGGTATGTTTCTATGATTAAATAACATATAATACAATTTGAAGGGAACCATTTTTGAACCATATGAAAATCGTATTGAAGAGAGCGATAAATTAGGGAGGAATCACTACTGGATGAGTAGATCACTGTGTCGTCTGCATATAAATTGTTAATAAATATAGAAAATAACAGTGGTCCTAGAGAGGAACCCTGCGGTACTCCTTTATCAATGATTTTAAATTCAGAGTTACATCTTAAATATAAAACACACTGATATCTATGATGACTTAAACATGTCCACCAGACCTGAGTGGAGCAAAACTAGTTTCATGTTTTGAAGAAAAACACTACTGAGATAAACTATATAGACTGTCATAAACTCCACTTATGTGCTGTACTTAAATAAATTGCTATGTTATTTGTTTGCGGTAAAGTAGTGCTAACAATCTGTCAGCGCTCCATCGCTAAACATCCAAGGGTTCACTTACTTATTCCAGGATGTTTTTGGCCAAGCTAAGCAGAAATGTAAAAAAATCCTAAAGGCTCACTTTTTCCTCCCACTGTAAATAAAAACATAAATAAATACTACATAGATACAACATTCTCTACACATATATACTTATATTGTATTTCTTACAATGCACAGAACAATACAGCCGGAACATATACATGTTGATTTAAAAGGACATTACTTGGATAACATTTGAAATAAGCTTTATTTAGACATCAACGTAATGTTTTTAAATGCTTCTCGAGTCGCACATTGCTGCAGTTGAAGCCTTTCTTAGCTCTGGAGCTGTAAATCTTGCTCTTTATGTGTAGGAGGAAAGCACAATGGCTGGTGGTTGGTGGAGAAATCAATGTATTTCTTATATTAGACTTTCTAGATTGAGTTCAGTGTTACACAGGGACTACCCATATAACTTTTGTATTCAATACATTTGTGTGTTGTTTATTTGCTTGCTTGCTTATTCATGTGTTTAACTATTATCATTCAATTAGTAAGGTAACAGAAAATGCAGTACAACATGCAAACACCTTACAGGAAGTAATGCCGTGCCTGGACCTGGAAACGAACCCAGGACTCTCCATGACTTTATGTTGTTATTATGAATACACCATGATATTAAACCTTTGCACGTGTTATTATCATTATGCACTATGGTGTTGTTCTTGTGCCCTGTAGTTTGGAGATGTGTGATGAGCGACAGAACTTCACCATGTGTCCTCTGTGTGACGGGGCGTGTGATTACTGGAGGCTCAACACAGCGTGTGGAACAGCCCGGGCCTCTCACCTGTTCGACAACCCCGCCACCGTCTTCTTCGCCATCTTCATGTCCCTGTGGGGTGAGTTTGTGAATGCACCTCCACTGACAGTGGCAATAATGTGTTTCTGAATCAACCAATAACAACAGGGATGTCAGTGTAGTCTTACATCTATTAAGAGGAGACATGTTTACAAAATTCAATCTGTGTGACCAACCAGTGTGTGTTTTTGCAGCGGTCCTGTTTCTGGAGCACTGGAAGCGCAAACAGATCAGTTTAAGCTTCAGCTGGGATCTGACAGGGATCGAGGACGATGAGGTAAAACTCATAGCATAGTACGAAAAACAAGCTGCAGCTCACAACTTTGACAAACTTACAGCATAAGAGTGGGAGAGCGTGACACTGATAAATGAACGGAGATATGGGTTTTCAAATTACAGGCTGTCCATTTTCACTAAATTTGCAGTAATTCTTTCAGATTGGAATGAAAATGTAAAATTAAATTGTACCATTTATCTTATTTAGGAACAACCGCGGCCAAAATACGAGAATACTGTCCTTCAAAAACGACAGAGGAAACAGCAGAAGAAGAAAAAGAAGAAAAAGTTGGAGGTATAACACACAGAGAGCTTTGTGTTTAGCGATATTACGCTTCCCTGGTACGTTTGGACACAGTAGCGGTATTATTTCATATTTAATAACTTAAAGACATACTGCATACTGTATTTCACCAAATAACTAGAAAGTATTTATATATTTATTGTTACAAGTTTATTTTGGGTGTGAAAAATACGTCAACATGCAGACTTGCTTTTCCTCTAACCTAACTTTGCTGGATGTGGGACATCACCTACTTATTGAGATTTTGCTGCTTTGGTTATGATTGGGTCTATATTATGTTCATGACAGTAGGTCCTCTTCCTATTGCGTTATGTTGATGGCCGATTGCAAAAATTGCTTTAACATTGTCTCAGTGAGCATTAGGAGCATGGTCATTATTGCTGGCATTTCACAAAATAGTAAGTAACAGTTTAGCACAGCAGCATTGACAGGCAGACACTCTCTGGAGATGTATACGACGTCTGTGTTGTGGTTAAACTTTGTTGATGTTCGCAATCCATGATCCAGGCATAAATATACTTACATTTTCATCTGCATCCTTTTAGATCTGCGACGGCATTATATCACATAGGCCAGCGGGGCCCAAACCATTTTTTGGTGGCCCTCAGACTTCTTGTTGAATTTGCACACATCACAGGAGATAATACTTTTTACTGCAAAATTCATAATTCCACACGATTAAAACATAAAAAATTAACATTTTATTGTGAGACAGAGCGGGCATTAGCGTTCCAAGCGTAAATAAAGGTGTTTTAACCTCTGTTAAATGCACCCAGGTGCTGCACAGGCCACCGATCTTTCTAGAGGTTGACTGACCGATATTTGTGGCCGATGGTCCCACATGTCTTGTCTATAATCCTGTGTGTGACGCTTCTAGATTGTAAAATATGTCAGTGTTGAAATGTGACAGCAGGGAGCGCTTTATTAGGGGCACAGAGCTGATTTATTCGCTCATGTTTACGTTCTTCAGAGGGAGCTCGTTTTAAAGACAAAAATCTGCAGATTCCCGCCCGCCCCTCCTCCCCCCCAAAAAAGAGGGAAGTCTCTATATATTATGGTTCCGAAATTACAGCAAATGCACCAGGATTTGTTTCAAGTGGCCCAAATGTGAACATGGCCTAAAGCTCAAAGGAGTCAGTGAATGAATGTGGACCCGTCAGAGACTTCTATTGTCACAAACCGGGCAAATAATTCGTAAACTCACTTTGCCTGAGATATTGGTTTAATAATCCCTCTGATGATTTGTGTGGACTTTAGAGGAGGGTAGAAGGATTAGTGACGTCTCTGAACCGCCAAATAATGTAAGAGCAGAGATCACTGTCACACTGTAACAGTAAATCTCATCCTGGGATTATCACATCAATCCAAAACATTATTTTCTAATCCTTTTCATACTCTGTTCGGGACCGATGGAGTGAGCAATATTAGTCAGGGAACTTGGGAGATTTTGTGAGGAAACAATTCTCTTTTTGAATTACCACAGAAAAAAACAACAGCTTGGTTCATAAAAAAAACAAAACTGAATATCATATTAAAACGGTGGTCGGGATCAGTTTTATCCACCGTTCTGCCCCGTTTGTCCACGTCCTCATTTAAACTTTTGACTTAGTCCTCCGTTGGACCTGGTGAAGTTTTGACCTGAAAGTTAAGTGATAATGAGTAAAACATTATTAATTCATTATTAATTCAACTATTACTAAAGTAAAAGTTGTTTTATTTCTAAAGTACTGAAGTATTTGCATCAGAAAAATCTTAAAGGAATAGGCCACCGCTTTTCCATATTCTTACCTGAGCTTAGACGAGTTGATTCGTACTTGTCTGGTCTTTGTGCGTGCGCTCAGTAACGCAAATGTTGTTAGCATTCAGCCGCTCCCAGCATAGGTATAGCTTCAAACTGGGGTGAAGTTTGAAGCTACCAAGCTTCCACGTTTCCCCTATTTATGTGAGCCTTTACACAATCCAAGTCTAGTTACACAAAATTAAACATGTCGATTTTCTAAGTGGATAATGGATAAAGTCTATGAGAGACTAACAGGCCCGTTTGGAACCAGGAGGCCGTCCTTCTGTGGACCCACCACCTGCAGGAGGAGCCATAGGGGACTAGTGCTTTGTGATTTGGGCAACTCCAACAGCTGCCCCCACGACCCGGCAACGGACAAGTGGGAGAAAATGGATGGATGGATGGATAAAAAGGGGTACTATATTGTGAGGTGTAATGGGCGGCACGGTAGCACAGCGGTTAGCGCTCGTGCTTCACAGCTAGAAAGTCCGGGTTCGATTCCTACCTGGACGGGGCCTTTCTGTGTGGAGTTTGCATGTTCTCCCCGTGTCTGCGTAGGTCTCCTTTCTGAGGCTATTGTATATTGTACACTGTCCCTGTTCCAATAAAATAAATAAATAAATAAAAAGTAATAACACCGGGAATTTTTCGACGTTCACGCAGTAATATCGTCAAAGTACTCCCGGTGTGAAAGTAGAAAGTACAAATTATTTTAAGTGTTTATAATCACTTTGCGGCTTCAGAAACATGACAATAGCGCCTAAATTTAACGGGACAGCGTTTTTTGGCGTGTGTCAGTAATAATTGGCAGAATTTTTAACACACTGCCACCTACTGTGTGCATTATAGGGCTAATAATAGTTTCTACACTTAAATACTGCTCGGGTAAAGAACAAAACCTCTATCTAAATAAAATACTTAAAGGGACTATACAGAGTTTAAAAATGTTAAAATTAAGTATTTTCCTCCCCCTACATGTTCCAGTAATGTCCTAATGTGTGGAATGAGCCCAGACCTATTCACCACTGCACTGTCACTCAAAAAGATGTTAATTCAGGTCCGAAGTGCCGTCATGCACAAGCTTAATATGGAGACTGCAGTTACGCGTAAGACCTGAGGTGGCAGTAGTGAGTATAAAAATGAACAACTTGCATCTAGTCCCTTTAAGTAAATTGACTTTGTTTGGGACCACCTTCGAGTCCCACCCATTATCTTTAGAGTTATGCTTCCCAGCTTATTTGAACCCACTCTGTGTTGTAACGTATGGGCATGTCTTGCAGCCGGAGAAGCAGGAGGATGGGACAGTACCAGGGAAGGACAGATGGAGACAGAAACTACTGTCTGCTTTGTCTGGAGACAAATCGGTAACTCCCCGCTCCTGACTCCCCAGTCCTCACCTATCTCCCACCTCCTACTTCCTACACCTTGTATGTCCATCTTTGTCCTTCCCAAGTGCTTGCTGCGGCTGCTGTCTCTCTCTGTTCTTCACTTCCTGCCCCATCCGACTGCTCACGACTGCTCAGGTGTTCCTACTTTCTATCTATCTTTAGAGCACTGTAGATTCATGAGCATGGCTGAGTCTTTATAATTTCTTCACATTTCCGGTGCTATCTCTGCTACTTCCTTTCATATTAATGAGAGAGAGAGATTGAATTCTTAATTATTCACGTGTGCACTTTGTCTTTTGCCAGCTATTCTTGAACACTGCTGCATTTTGGACTTCCTAAATGTTTGACTGGAAACACTGCATTCTTTTACGACACTGGGGGTGGGTTATTTTGGTAGAGAAACAAACTACCAACCTACACACAAGACACAAGACACAAGTTTTTTCGGATCTCTCAACTACACAGCGTTTCAGACAGTCTCTTCAGTGTGCTGTATGACACAATTTCTTTTTTCAAATATACGTTACAGCCTTTTATTCTTTAAAGAATTGTGGTGCCAAGAAAGAGAAAGTATTTATCATCAGAACCACAATAATACTGTCGTCCCAAACCAGTGCCATGAGTTGGCAAACAACTTAAACGCCCCGGTCACTTGACGCCTTTGAAAACAACTATTCCCGACAGAAAGTTCCTGATTTTGAAGCAACAGCAGCAGATATTTCAACCAAGAACATATCTAATGTAGACCTGTAGATGACGATGAAAACAGAGTATTCATTTTAAAGTGGACATATCATGCAAAATCGACTTTCTTGACGTGTTCCCATGTCAAAGACAGACCTGGAGTTCATTAATCCTTGGACAAAGCTGTTAAATTTAGCTGTTTCTTCTTCTACGGTGTCAGCGCCTCGTTCTGTACTTCCTGATTACAATTCAAACCCAAAAACTGTCCTTTATTGCCCATAATCCAACATTATCGATTGTGAGCCGTTCTGTGCTCGAAGTGTGTTGCTAACCACGCCGTACGTCCAACCTGGAGGTTATTTTTTAAGAAAATTATTCCTATAGATGCCAGTAGGAGGAGCCCCAGTCAAGATTTTTACTAGCTCTTTCCCTGCATTTCATTGGTACCATTTATTTCTTACAGAGACATATTTTCAAATGATAAAAGTTTAAGTTTAAGACCCCATTAAGTTTAAGTGTTCATTTTTAAGCTCGATATGCATGACATGTCCACTTTAAGCAAACTTAGTACGATAAAATACATGTTTCTATATTATACATTTGCAACACATTAAAAAGAACCGCTTGTTTTGGCAAAAGCACATGTGGCCTTGTGCAAACAGTAGATTTGTGGATTTAAATACAGTGTACACAAAAGAACGGATGTGGAATTCTCTGGCATTAAGCATTAAGTGATCATTGGCCTTTTACTTTGCTCTATTTAGAGTTTAATGGTGGGTTTTAGAGCCAAAAAGGATGTTACAGCTGCAAATGAGAGACAATGAGAGCTGGACATCTGGGGAAAGAGTCAGAAAAATGTTTAATAATGTAAGTTATTTTTATTCGCCCAAGAACTAAATCTTCATCAGTGGAAGAGATGATGAGGAAGGCTTCATTCTGCTGCTTGGGAGCTGGGGGAGGGCTTGTTGTGGCTACAGCAAGATGTTGGAGTGGAGAAAGAGTGCATTTATGTGGATGGTTATAGACATAGATAATTGATTGAGAGTCAAAGGTTGTGGTGGTGAGTGGCAGACAATGTTATTTATGATATAGAAGCAATGTTAAGCAGTAGCCAATACTGAACTATTCATATGAAGGATCCTGACCATGCAACTATTATGGGTTTATTGACCAGGTGTGTTGTTCCAAGTTTTGTTTATTTACCATTCATTAAGCCTTTCACATGATTGTATAATTTACTGCGTATTCTCTGACAAGATAAGCCAATATCACATTTGCTACTAGCTCAACTCCTCAAAACGTAAGAGCGCATTGACGCTTTTATTTGTAGAAATAGCTTTCGGTGCAATTTTTTTTGTAGTACTTTTGCCGCTGCACTTTCCCTGAGGTTATTGTTATGTATCAATTTAGCAATATAAAGGACTTGAATAGCCCTGCGATACATAGCCCATATTTTGAAAAGTCAAAGGCAGTGTGGTGGAAGGAGGGAGGTGAGTAGGAGGAAGCCATGCTGGGCAGAGAGCCAGGGCCAGATTAGCGACTGTCACTATGGAGACACACAACTCAATTCAGTGCGATCTGATACCTCAGACCAGCCTGGATTACCAACACAATAAGACTAAAGGGAAATTAAGCATATCTATTATCATCAGGGGGAAAGGGCGCCACAAGTGGTTCTTGAGTAAGACATTTAACATATAAGCAGTATTGTGTGCATAGCAAATTTTCTTTCATGACAGTTTTTTGTGATGTAAAGTACTATGTTCCATTTATTCTTTCATGTTTTCCCACTTATGAGGTTCCAGCTTCAGCGTTTCCCTGTAACTTTAGGCCTCGGGTAATTTCTGGTTCTCCTTAAAGTGATTTGTTAGATTGCTTATAATTAACCGCCTGTGCCTGCAATTTAACGTAATGTAAGTATATTAAATATTTAATTAATATTTTTCTAAAGTCCCTCCCTTTGCTGAGTTCAACAAATAATCATATAACCCTGGGCTGTCACTTTGACCAATGAGACGAGCTTTCCTGTGAACCGGCCTATCAGACCCAATCAGTAAGGAGGGGAGGAACTTGATAGTTGTTCCTGCTCTCCTCATTTTTGCAAAATTAGGAATGATTTGCTGGTTCAATCAGAAGGAATGGGAGTGACTTGATTGTAAGACTGCAAAATGAGGAGAGGGAGAGAGAGAAATTGGAAAGTAAACAGACTGTCACTTTAACACATGTATACTGGACGGTGGAAGGTTGTGGGCGTCTAAAGTTTTCCTTGCATTGGCTTTTGCAATTGTTTTTTAAGTTGAAGGCATTGTAAATGTGGAGCTTCAAGTGAGGAGTTAGACCTGCTACACAGCTACAACAAAAAAGTAAGTATGCTCTATAAGAAGAGCACCCGGTGTCCTTTGCAAACATTATAGTAAGTGATCGTAGTAGGTGATGCGTTGGGCACTGGGCAGCTCCTTCTCTGTGGACACATCAGTTTAAATATAACTCGTGACCCAGTTCCGCTTGTCTCTCTGAAGCCTCGCACTGACACCGACACACTTTACTCTGAAGGTCTGCGTGTCCTTTTAATTGGAAGCTCTGTGTGAGAATCAAAACGGCACTGCTCCAGGGCCCCGGGGACGTGCGATGACACCCAGACCAGAGAGGAACTGCGCCACTGGAACAAACAGGCACATAGCAAGTGGCAGAGTGGTTAACCGCCCCCACCTTTTATTTATGAACCATGTGGGGTTGGGCCAAGATATTGTGCATGTTTTTTGTGATGGGGAAAAGTGAAGCACCAGGAGGAAATGCAGACCTGGGGCGAACAAAACCACTGCCCCACATGCCGTTCCTTATGGGACAGTATATTGAGGGCACTATACCTCATTTGTTTTGTCCTCCTTCAGTATATTGTACAACAGACATTTGTGAAAAAAATAAAATAAAATTGTGCATCTAATTATAAAGCATTTGTATCAATTTCATGAAGGCTCAGGCGAGTTTTCTGGCATTTCTGTGAAAGCGACCTAGAAAAGTGACCCTGAAAGTTGTGAAATGTGCCTATAAACTTGTCCCTGTGAAGAATTCGGATGCTGCAAATGTTAGGAATCAGTTTGGAAGTTTGGACCACAACTAACATTTTAATTTAGCAGCATCCTCCTTCATTGGTTGTAATAAAATAAATCAGGTATAAGGCCTTTTCTTCTTCTTTTTCTTTTAGAGCTTTTTGCCATATTGTTCCCTCATGCATGGAGTTGTACTTTAAGCCACTCTCTCATATCTGAGTCATCTTTGAATCATACCCAGTCATTTGTCATAGACTTAGTCTGTAAATATGTTCATAATTGAAGCCTGTCAACCTTCCATTTCTGTAGATTTAACAACCGAGAGTATTAACAGGTCTACAAATAATAAAACACCCATCTGGAATTGTTTTTTGAAAGTGTATGCATAACAAGGTTCGAATTTGTGAGGCATATTCTCTTGCACTGTCCCCCTGAAGCCACTAGAGGTCAATGTTCTCCTGGTTTTGATTGGAAGATGAAGAGCGTCAGTCTCACATAAGAGTCTATAGTCTCTCTGGGATTATTTCTTGATTCGGGTCTACTTTTTATCTTTAATTTCCTGCTATCGTAATTCAGTGCATGAGGACTAAGGACAACAAATATTGCTAGATGTTGCTATTGGGTGTTTTTTAAGGGAAAATGATTAAACCCTTTTTTAAATCCTGTCTTTCAGGCTGCAGAAGAAAAGTTGACCTGGAAAGACCGTCTGCCCGGATACTTCATCAATGTTTCATCAATACTCTTTATGGTGAGGAGGGAAAAAAAGTTGATACGCAACTACTCGGCTAAAATGAGTGATTTGCCCCTGCGAACTCACTCAGATTTGAATTATTATTCCTGACACGTGCTGAGATGTTGTCAGACAAGCATGGTCCAGTTATGACTAATTTATTTCCCCCTTTTTCCCTGACTCCTCTCAGTTTGGCCTGACGTTTTCTGCAGTTTTCGGGGTGATCCTTTACCGAATCACGGTGTCTGCCCTGATGGCCATGAGTTCGAACCTTGAGTTGAAGTCCAATATTCGGGTCATGGTGACGGCTACAGCGGTCGTGATAAACCTACTGGTTATTCTCATTCTGGACGAGATCTACGGCGCTGTGGCAGTGTGGCTGACTGAACTAGGTACAGGCCAGTTGCGAGTGACTCATATTTATGTATTGTTTGTGTTGTTACTTTTGATGCATTATTTCTTAAACCAGTCTCATGATGATATGGTAGATTTTATGCCCCTCCTGTCACAACCAGCCTGGGCTCAAATTGGCAAGCTTTGTATTCCCAGATGAATGCTTAGACTATTACTGCTCCATCTTTAAAAATATTCCCAAAATTTATTTATATATTAAGCGTACAAATGCACCAAAGTTATCATGTCAGATAGATATCAAATTGCAATTTATATGACAGTCACAGATTTGTATAAAAAATATATTCAATACGTCCTGGAAAACACAATTTCCCCAAATCGCAATGACAACAATCCGGCACTGTAACTTTGAAGGTCATACCGCCTTCCCGTTGGTCTCGGAAGCTAAGCAGGGCAGGTCCTGGCTGGGACTTGGATGAGAGACCGTTTGGGAACACCAGGAAAACTGGGTGAATGTATGTGTGTGTGTGAGTGAGTGGTTGGTGGTGGTCGGAGGGGCCGATGGCACAGATTGACAGCCTCACTTCCGTCAGTCTACCCGAGGGCAGCTGTGGTTACAATAGCAGCTTATCACCACCAAGTGTTAGTTAAACATGACTGGTGCGCCTGCCTGGAAAACTGAATAACTTTAACTGTACGCCTTAGAGTAGTTTCATCGCACAGTACGAATCCTACTCTTTCTTAAAAATATAGTTTATTACTTTAACTCCGACTGAGGAAACCTATAGGTGACAGAAGTTTTATCGTAAGCCTGATAAGTTTATATTTCTTGTAAACTGTCTTAAAGAATAATTATTTTAAATCTAATTTTATAGAGTGTTCTTTGAAAATGTCAGGATTTTGTCATGTGTATGTCAGATTACAACAGTACCTGAACATAAATCTTAATTTTTTTTTTCACATATCCTCCAAACAGCCAATTTGATATTATTTTCTGAAGAGGACATTTTCCTCCTCCGCAGGGCAGTCCCGTCTGTTGGTCCTGACAGGAGTCTGTGCATGTTTGAGTGTCCGCAGACGGCTAAATGTTTAATATTGGGATGTTGTGTGTGTGAAGAGCTCTACATTAACCTACTTCCATCACTATGAATGCATCAGGGCTGGAAGAGACTTTAGGAAGCAGGAAGCCAGTGTTCCCTATTTATTTAGGAGCTTTTGAAAGAACCAATTATCAAAACTAATAACTTTTCTCTTTGGTTCTAGAAATCCCTAAAACAGAAACTAACTATGAGGAGCGTCTCATTATCAAAGCCTTTTTACTGAAGTTCATGAACGCTTACGCCCCGATCTTCTACGTAGCTTTCTTCAAGGGCCGGTAATACATTCTCAGCTAATACATAGAAATTACAAAACATGCTTATTATTTCATTACCAATTATGTGCCTTGTTGGTTGTATATTGCAGGTTTGCTGGACGACCTGGAAGTTACGTTTATGTTTTCAATGATTATCGAATGGAAGAGGTGGGTTTAAACTATAGCTTTAGTAGTTTTCTAGTCAAGTCACCATTTCCTCCATCTTGTCCCAGTGGCTCTCAAGTCGACAACTCTAAGTTTGATCATTCAAAATGAATTTAAATGTTTATAATGTGGATACATACAGACTTGAGATTAGACAGGAACCAAAAGATCCAGATCAAAAACCACACTTGCAAGCTTCCCTGCTCCAACCCGGCGACCCAATACACACGAATGGAATCACAAAGAAGAAGCTAAGAGGCTAACGGGCAAAGCTAACTGTGGGCTTGCACCACTTTAGCAGTATTTACAGCCAGGTTTGAGTGAAATGTTTTTATCTCCATTGTGTAATTGGGTTGTGGCACAATGTACAATATCCCTCTCTTTTTGGTCCTCGTTTCAAAGATCAGATTAACCCAAAGTTATAGGTTGTCATTAACCCATACCCGGATATTCTACCATACCCACAGTTTGGGCATTTCTCCTCCACAGTGCGCCCCGGGAGGTTGCCTGATCGAGTTGTGTATCCAGCTCAGTATCATCATGTTGGGGAAACAACTCATTCAGAACAATATTTTTGAGATTGGTATTCCGTGAGTACACTGTGTTTTTATTACTGCATCAATTTCAGTTCAAGTTCCAGGGTTGCAGTTCAGAAACGTGTTTTTGTAGTTTTTCCCCCCTGTTTTTATAGCAGTATTTTCTACACTTTTTTTTGCTGTGTTTTCGTTGCTTTTTTGTTGCTTTTCACTTTTTTTACCATGTTTTTGTCGCTTGCTTATTGTGTTATTGTTGCTTTTACTCCATGTTTTTTTTTTTTTTCTCACATTTTTGTTGTGTTTTCATCCTCGCTTTTTTCAGAAGGTAATGCTAAACTGAAGAAAATGTGCTCAGTTCAGGTGGGGGTTAAGAGATTAAAAATCCATTTACTACTTAATGCTTTACATTTGCATACCTAACCAGAGGTTGATAACAGTGACGATTCCAGCTACGATGTAGCCTGACTAACGCTAGACTGCTGTGTGTGCTCGAATCCTTTCGAACTGCACAGCAGCCTGGGGACCAATCACAGAACAAGGAGACAATGACGCGCTATTCGACATACGGAAGCTTGTAGTCTGTTTTCAGATTAAAATAAACGTTTATTTACGGATCCAACATGACAGCAGCAGACGCAACGCCATCTTTTGATCAAGCTTTAGACCGTGTTCTAAAGCTCAAAGGTTTACGTCTGATATGATGATACGAGTGGCTATGGCTACTGGCAGACACATATGATAGACATTCATAGCGCCCAATAAATGGCTATGGACAATCGTAAACCACACCTCTCCTATGAGAAAATGAATTGGTGGTCCCCAGACTTCACTTGTGATTTTAGTCTGGCGTTAGCCAGGCTAGCTACGATGTACAGTTTAGAATCGTTTTTGTTGAATTTGAATAGATTCATTGCCCTTAAAAAGTGTTCTGGCCTCTAACATTTTTCCACTTGACCCACATAGCACTTTTTAGGAGTTCTACTTTCCTTTTAAAATACCAGACATAGCTGCCCAGTGCTAATTTATGCCGTTGTGGGGTCCAGTGGGTCATAGGCCAACTAGTTTGTAACAGATGTCAGACTGCTAGCTCTGTTTAACCCCGGACTGTTGAGGTGAGTGCCATCAGGTGGACTGCAGCGAGCTCCAACACATGTCCTCATACCAGCCACATGCATGCTTAAAGTTATTTATCGGAAATATTCACGCCTCAGAGCCAAGCTGTCGAAGCAATCACTGATCGGGCTTAATTCACACTGTCAAATGCCAGCCACACCTACTCTTTACAAAACTGGAGCCTCTGGGACACTCCTCACAGGAAATCCTTTCTTTCACAGGTTTGGTGTAGGGCTACTGATTTTGACTAGCACATGACCAAAATTCAGAGACATCTTGTTGATTTCGATTGTATCTCGCTTCTGATTAGAGGCGATTAGTGCTTCAATCATTAGTTCAGCAGAAGTCAAAAATATTAAAGGAGTTAACTTTCCTGGCTCAGTCATTGCCTCATTATTAGCACTAGATGCTAAGAGTTAAAGTGCATGTGACACATTAGACACACATTTTGCTAAACATAGTTAAATATAGTTATATTTAAGATTTTGCTACAGATTGTACCCAGCTTTCTTTAGTTTGACCATTTTTGTGATGTTTATGGTTTCACTTCCTCATTGGACGCTGACAGAAAGTGACATAGATAGAGGCAAACAATTTTAAACTGTTGCCATGCCAACCATGTTATGTCAATGGCAAATGAGTGCCACTTCCTGTCAGTAAGTAAAAAATAACTTTTCTGCCCAGCATTTTTTCATTAAAATTGCTGCTTCACTGAAGTAAAACGATAAATATACAACAGATGGTTGTCATTGGTGTGAACCCCGCCACAGTGAGAGTCATTATGGAAGACACTTCAACTCCAACCCCCAAAATAGATCATTCGCCTCACTTGAAATCTATTAAAACTGTTATTTAATCTGTTTCATGATGTGTCTCTCCTCTCGGTCAGTAAGCTGAAGAAGTTAGTGCGGGCCCTGAAAGACAAAGGCAGTAAAGTGGAGGAGAAGCGGGAGGAGCGGTCACCCCGACAGTGGACCCTGGACTACGCCCTGGCACCATTCGAGGGACTGACGCCCGAATACATGGAGATGAGTATGTGTGAACTTGTATTTATGGGCATATTATAATTAAAGTCAAATAGTAAATCACGCCGACATAATGTATAACTTCAGAATCACCTGCATTATATCCGCAGAGATGGAAACTCCCGCCCTGCCAAGTTTTATTCATAAAAAAAAAACACCCATGAATTTAGTCTTTATTAGATTCATGCTCTTTTTCTGATATTTCTGTCTTTATAGTGAAAGCAGAACTTTGGCAGAATCTTGCTGTGAAGTAACTCCCGCATGGACCTTGTTTATTTTGACTGATTATCCATGTTCTTTTAGGCTTCACAACTTCTTACAGGCCCTGCTGTTGTTTATTCACACCCTGTGGTATCAAACTGGTGCTCAGCATCAGCAGCTGCACTTGAGCCATGGATGGGAATGGGATTGAGGAAAAAAAGGTGTAATAGACACAACACCAGGAGGGTTTGAAAACAGCAATATAATTATGAGTTTGTGACACGATAAGCTTTCTTTTTGAACCTCTTAACCTCCGCCTTAACCAAGCACATTTTCTCCAGTTCGACTTTACCCAAATGTAAAAGCTTCTTGACTGGCCCGTGTAACGCCTCATTTGAAAGCTAAGACCTACAAAGCTGATCGTAACTTTTTTGTTGCGTTGTTTTTATTGCGTTTTCGTCTCTTTTTCATCTCTTTTTTGTATCTTTTTTCATCTCTTTTTCATCTCTTTTTTGTCTTTTTTTTGTTTTTTTGGCTCTTTTTTTCTTTCTTTTTTTTCTCTTTTTTGTCTCTTTTAACGTTTTTCATTGCTTTTTCATCACTTTTTGGATGCGTTATCGGCAAGGCATATTTTCTTAGGGTTATCATTAATTTGTTAATTTGACATTTTTATTGCTTTTTCTTCTCTTTTTTATTGTGTTATTGTCACTTTTCCGGGCGCATTTTCGTCTCTACTTTGACATTTTTTTTCAAGAAGCTTTCAGATTTGGGTAATGTCAAACCTTAGAAATTGCACTCGGTTCCGGTGGAAGTTAAGGGATTAAGAGAACAGGTATAATATAAGCAACATTAGCATTTGCCTTATTTGGCCCAACATAAAAGGAACCTGTAATAGATTCTACGTTGAAGCATTACAGGACCCCGAGAACAAGCGTGCAATCTTCCCCCTCCATTTATCACAGTGAGTTGGTGTGTGTTTCTGCCCCACGTGGTCTTCCTCGAATCCATCCACCCTTCGGACAGACCCAGGTACGCTCAGGTATATCCAGGTATGCGGAGGTTATTGAGAGCCTGCCCTGTGGTTCTCTTCTAGCCCTTGCACTTTGGTATTTTCTTCCTGTGCGTCTTTGTGTCGGAGCGCTCCGAGCAGAAGCCGTCAGTCTGAGTGATCTGGAAACCCCCGTTCCCACCAGGCTAAAGTTCCCTCTGCAGCCACTGTCAGGCACAGCGCTAAAGTCGTGCTCACGTTACACTCTCAAGGAAACGCCGTCTCGGATATATCGATATCGATCAGTCAAACCCGAGTGTGTAAATTGTACAAATGCAAATGAGGCGGCGTCTGGTTCGCTGTGGATACAATGTCAGTAACTAGCAGGCTATGGCTCGAATTCAAATCGCAATGTCCGGAGTCATCAACCATTTCAATTAAGTTCTTAGAGTCTTGTGCTCTTGAGTTTTGTGATGTCAACATTTTATATGGAGGGAAGTGGCCTATATCTAAGCTAAATGCAAACTCAATTCAACACAGAAGATGCTGAACGTGCTTTGCTTTTGTAGAAATCGTTCCTCACCTGATTTCTGATTTGCCATCCAGTGCAATATAATCTATGATCTCTTAAGAATTTGTTTCATGTCAACGCAACCAGCAGACAATGCGCATTTATTTATCTGGTCTTCACTATTTTACTAGTATAGTTTTACCGAGATTTCAAAGTTTCTTTTCAGGGGAGTTGTTGTGGTGCATGTTTTTAGCAGTAGAGGAAACCAGGGCATCTAAAAGCCCCTTACGAAGATGTGGAAAGAACCAATTGCTGCGGGCGTAAATGGACAATGTGCTGTCAATGTAAAAAAACAAACTCTCAAAATCTCGATAGGATGTACATGTTAAGCTCTTTGCTGATCACAGTATTGAAGGATTGGTCAAATACATAGGACACATTTCATACAGGGAAAGTCAAATTTACCTTAAACACTATTTTCAGCAAACCTAAACGACCAGTTCCAAAGAATAATTACAGGAGTCCAGTGTCTGTGCTTACTTGTAATCATAGTATTTACAATGTATAATCTCTCCCGACACTAGATTGAACAAATTGTGGAACAATCTCATCATGAATGACACATCAACAATCCCTGCACTTACTGTAAATTCTAAATAAAGTAAGTCAAGTTTATTCAGACCCAAAAAAGGGATTGTTTCAGACAGACCCTGAGAATAATGATGGTCTGCAAATGTCACACCGACTTAAGCTTCTTTCACATCCTTCAGCCAATGAAAGAAAGACAGAATTTGCTGAATAAGTCAGACTAAAGGAAATATGCCGCAATTACTTCTTTGATATCAACAGGCTGTATGTATGAGTTCTCTCCACTCACAGTAGAAAGGTCTATGACTATGTGGGGCCTTTTTATGTCAAAGTTTTACATGTTCTCCCTGTACCTCCCAGTTTCCCCCATCAAACCAAACACAGTAGGCTGCAAAAAGTAAATTTCAAGCATTTGGCTTGAATGTCTTGAATTGAGGAAATGTATCTAGTTTTGAGCGGTTTTCACTCATTTAGACTTTGTTCCTGGTCTGACCAAGTTTACTTTGCTAGTTTGAGGACATTTCAGACTGGTTCTAAGTTAAATCTCGCTCTAAATAAGAAAGTAAAATTGCCAATGAGATAAGACCGATTTTCTTGCCCCATTGGCAAAGAAAATTACTTGAAATAGAGACAAAATGTATTGAAACGAGTCAGAAACATCTCAAAACAAGTGAAATAATCCAGGTCAAATGGCCAAATACATCTTACCTAGTCAAAACAACTCAAATTTGGATTATTATGCTCAAATTGAAACATTTATAGTAATCTAGTTAATTACTTTTTGCAGGCTGCGCAACAGGCTAACCCTCCTCCTAGGTACTCCTCTCCCTGACCCTGAGTCAAATGCAGAGAGAACAAGCCAATTTAACTCTTGTGCACCACCTCAGTTTTTTGTGTGTTCCTTTTGTGTGTCCTGCAGTTATCCAGTTTGGTTTCGTCTCCCTGTTCGTGGCCTCCTTCCCGCTGGCGCCTCTCTTTGCTCTGCTCAATAATGTCATTGAGATTCGACTGGACGCAAAGAAGTTTGTGACTGAGCTACGCCGGCCGGTGGCGGCGCGGGTCAAAGATATCGGTAAGCGCTCCAAACTGTGGGATACGCTGTGTGCATTTTAAGTGATCGTTGCCGCCCCGTAACCAGTGACAACAACGTGCACTGAGAAGGAAGCAGGGATGATTTAGTCCTGTCCTCGCTCAGAAGTGGTTGAGAACAGCTTTAGTGCTGATTCCTCTTGCCTCTGTGCTGCTTTAAAATAGGTTTGAGAAAATACGAATATGAAAAGTCCCGCCAACAGTATGCATGCAAAGGTTTCTCTATAATGACCCACGTTATAGCACAGCGGCTTAAATATACTTCATTCCTTTCCCCTAATTTGACTTACGCGTTCTTTTTCTGTAGGTGTTTGGTACAATATATTGAGTGGAATGGGCAAGTTCTCTGTCATCATCAATGTAAGTATACGCTGATGCAAAGAACGGCAGAACCATTATTGAAACTGTGTCATTGTTATCTTTCTGATCATACTAAGTTTCAACTCACGGTGCACATTTTGAACCATGAATATTAACATTTAAGAGAATACTGAATTATGAATCGCTAAACTGTTTCAAGAATCACATGCGTTTCAGAACATTTCTGTAAAGTTCCAAACTACAGCTTGACAAGATTTTATGTCAAGCTGTAGTTTTTTTTTTGCAGACGGGATAATGTGTTGTGTTGTGATTGCCAGAACACTTTTTGCCTTGTTAAAATTGGCATCCTAAGCATCTGTACAAAAAATGTAGTCAGTTGCCTCACATTTAGGGGTGGCACACATGTAAGCCTGTCGCAAAATTACTATATTACTATACAAGTATTGCTCGATAAGTAAAATGCAGGACAATACAATTTTTAGACTCGATAAATGCAGCCTGTGCTTGAATACAGAAGAATGAACGCTATCACAGCGCTGAGTGAGCTCCGTTTGCCAGTGTGTGTCGTCCCCTGTGCGTAAAACCAGACCGACAAAAAGAAGCTCTATGGACTCGATGCCAAGTCTTTCTTCCGCAAAAGCAGCATCACTACCGTCTCTCGCCTCGACAATCCACGTCTTCGAAGGTTTTTCTGAAGACCCTGATGATGTGAGAGAGGCATTGCCCTTATTAAACGCTCTCAACAATCTGTACGACATGACGACCAAAATCAGTTTTTGCTCCGCACTGTTGCCTACATTGACATAAAGTATCAAAGAGAACAAAGTCATGATACATTGAATATAGTGTTACACATACAAGTACAGGGAGACTAAACATTTATCGGTATCATTCAAGTTTCTGTTTCCTCACAAATTCTTATTCTCTATTCTTATTTTTAAAAAGTGTGCGACTCTTTACTGGAGTCTCATTGGCTTTATTTGTGTCAATAGGAACAAGGCAAAATGCGATCTGACAACATTTTTAAAAGTATTTGCTTATAACATCATATTGTGAGCCAACCTATTCTAGATTCTAGATAGATGCCAAGTTACGTCTAAATTCATCATCTCACTTCCATAAAAGTATCCATTTTCACGCTTGTTTTTGCAGAGATACACCCACTTTATTATTACTGTAAGGACTACAGATCCGTGGGTAAACAGTACACATTAATAACAAGGAGGAGGTCAGGGCCCGGCTGATTCTGCCTTTGTGGGATTTGAGTAAAGTTTTGTTTTGGATTTGTCCAAGGCCTGGCAACCAAATCCTTCCCTCTTTCCTTTCAGCCATGCATTTCCTAAAAAGGCATTTGCTATAATATTGCAGAAAGTGCTGTGCATTTGGCCACAGAGGAAGCGCCCAATTCCCCAAGAGAGTTTTTATGATTCATTATTTGATAAGTGCTTTAGAATGATGTAAATGTAGTAGTAAACTCTGAACACAGAACTCATTGAATATAATATAAATAACAGGGCCTTAGATTTATAATATGCTTGACAAGCTACATTCACGATTCACACAGGCTCTGAAAACTTGCAAGTTATGTACAGTTGTGTAAATGTATGTGTCACGCTTTAGTTTAGTCCTTGTAGTAGTTTAGTTAATCCCTTCATGTTTAAAATGTGCACTTTTAACTGAATCCTTTTGAAACGCACATCCACTGTGATCGTTTCCTTTTAATCCAATGCCGTGTTTGCTCTGCTGTCGCCCCGGTCAGGCCTTTGTGATCTCGTTCACGTCAGACTTCATCCCCCGCCTGGTCTATCAGTACGTCTACAGTCAGAGCGGGACCATGCACGGCTTCATCGACCACACTCTGTCCTACTTCAACGTGTCCAACTTCAAAGCGGGCACCTACCCGGACAGCACCGAGTACGCGGACGTCACGGTCTGCAGGTGACACACGCTTCAGCAAATGCCACCCACTTACGACTTCACAGCGTAGACTCCGTCGGGGAAGTCATTTGATGTCTGGTTGAAAGAATTGTAGGACTAGGGAGAGTTAATACTGTCTTTTAACCTCAAATTATAGAAGATATTCTGCTCTGAAGTGCTCTGACCTACGTGTGTAATGTTGTGTTGTTATTCAAAATCTTATATTTATAAATCTTTTTGGAAAGATTGACTGGACTGGATGGACTTCACCCTCTGCAGTTGAAAATGTTTAGCATTAGCATTACCAGTGGTTCTCAAACACTTCACGCCTAGTAAAGAAGTGTGAAAAACCATGGGCGAACCATAGAAGTTCTGCTTTGATGTAGTGTATGTCAATATATATTGTCCTATTTGTTCCCATAGACTCCAGACAGAGTGTAATGAGAGCAGTTTCCCATTGTCCGTCTCTGGGACACTGCCCTTTTTGTGTGTTTGGATGTTCACGTTTGACAGTAGCAAACATCACTCTCATTATCTCACCATAAAGAGCCGACGGGTGGAAAGGTCACGAATGCCGCTGCTCAAATACAGCTGAGTTTGACCTGCGTTGCATAATAGACGCGACATTACAGTATAAAAGAATAGCGCTTTGTGAGGGGCAGCCTGTACGTCAGACAGTGAACATGCGGATACTCCGAGGGATGGAGAGGCGTGAAATTGAACTGAGGATGAGCCAAGAGTCTGTATGGGGTGTGTGTGTGTGTGTGTGTGTGTGTGTGTGTGTGAGAGGGGGAGCGATGAGGAACAGGGCGTGTCTGCTGTGGGCAACGCTCAAGGACCCCATTCATAAGATGTGAAAATTATCTATGAGCTTTGTGCAGATAGTGTTATACATATGAAAAAGTGGATAGATGGCATAATGTATAAAACAATGTACTTTACGCTAAATCATCTTCGTGGCGGAACATTCCAGAGAATTTGATCTGCGCAAGCTCAAATGTCCTCAACTCACTGGTGATCTTGTTCTTCACACATTTTAACAGTTCGTGAAAACAAGTTTTTAAACAGTAAAAACTTACTGCAATACGAGCTTTGCTTTGATTGATTTCAGATCAGTATTTAAGTCGATTGGCGGCTAGATGTGACCTTTTAAATGCTTTGCTTGAAAAATAAACCTTGTGTAACATACCAACTTTATTAACATTAAATAGAGTTTGAATGAAGGCTACAACCAATAGAGAAGTTATTAAACCCCTTGTACAGAGTGAAATATTAAAACACATAGTCAGGCTAACAGATTAGCATGATTCCTGCAGATCCTTTCCGCTATTACCATACACATCGCAGCACAACTCTTCCCGACCAGGAGAGACACAGGCCTCCGGAATACGTTAAAAAACTCCCTCAAAACCCCCAATATTCACTTTGCAGCCAGCAGTCTTCTGCGGCTTAATTTTACACTAAAACAACACAGAGAAGGTAGCAAAACTGAACTCCTTCCTGTGGTCTATATCTGGGCTGCGGACTGAGCTGAACCTACACTGATGAAGCCTTTTGGATAAGAGGCGAAACGTTCGACACTTCAACTACAGAGTACAGAAAATGACTCAAGAACTTCCACTGAAGATGGGCAATGTCTGTACGGATGAGAGCCCATACAGACAGCCGACATTTTTGTTCAACGTGTCCATGTTGTGGGTCACAGCACAAGGACCTCTTTTCCACTGTGTGAAAAAGTAGACCGGTGTACCCTTGAGGAGCTTAAGCTGCTACTAATGGAAAAGGCCAGTATGCTAACTATTGCAAGTGACGTCACAGCATAGCAACCACACGACAACAGAAGCCAAATGAGTTGCAAGTCTTTGTTATGACTGTTTTTCCTTCAAGCCGCTCACAACAACTGCGGTCCATTATTAAAGGAGCTATACCTGACATTTTTTAAAGTATGTTGTAATAATAGTAATTTGTGATTTATGTTATGTATAGTAAATTATGTGATTAAAAGGGGTTTACCTTTTTCGTCATATAGTGACGCCGAAGGACGGCTGTGACGGTAAAAATACCCATTTCATCACATTTTGACTAAAAGCGTTCAAAATCAGGTATAGTCCTTTTAAAGCAGTAACTCGTGCACCCTAGAGGCCTTAAGCGCCAATGCAGGTGTTGTAGCATTTTGCGTTTTTTTACTTATTAATTGTCTGTGAGAGTAAATACTACGCTGACAGAAGGGAGAGAGAGATATTGTACATCCAATAACGCAATGGAAATACTTTTTTTTCACTCAAACCTAGCTGTAAATACTGTTTAAGTGGCGCTAGCCCGCAGTTAGCTTTGCCTGTTAGCCTGTTAGCTTCCTCTTCGTGACTCTATTAGTGTGTATTGCTGCTCCGACCTGGTGGCAGTCAAGTTGCAAATGTGGTTTTCTGGCCAGAGGCACCAGGGGAAGAGGAAAGACCACCCCATTAACACTTGTATTACCCCCAGAGGGACCACGAAAATGATTTATTAAGGTAAACAAGTTACTTAGTACTGCTTTAAGTGGGAACCCATGTGTGTACTGAGTAGAGTAGATACACGAGAAACCGAGTACTTCGACCGAGCCGGGCTGAAACCGTGGCACATGCTAACGATTGCGAGTCATGTCACAGCATAGCAACCACACGACAACAGAAGCCAAAAGAGTGGCAAGTCTTGACCATTACTTGTTCTGTTTAGAATGAAAATTAAGTAAGTTCATTCTCCTGTGCTATCGTCTCTTCCCTTTTCACCAAAGCACAACACTGTCTAATGATGTAACTGCATTTCAAGACACAGTACAAAAATATCAAGGCCAAGGTGTCCAAAAGTTTAGAATAAAAGCATAATATAAACTAAGGCTCAGCAGCTCTCCCACAGTAATGTAATCTAATTCAGGGGGATCTTGGATGCTCCTCTATATCCAAACATGGAGTTTTATAATATGGCCCCAGATAGGAATGTTTTCTCTTTCTTATCTCTTTCTTTTTTTTTTTTTTTTTTTTGTGTGGCACCCATCGAATCTATAGCCAGTCGACTCGAGCTTTAGAGATGAGGAGAGGACGTTTTATGACAGGTCCTCTTGAGTAAAACGCAGAGAGAATTAACATGTGGTTTAATAGATCAAAGAAAGACAAGTGAGAGGCAGATTCCAGAGGCCTGCCTGTATAAGGAGAAAGCATGTACAGTACTGACTCTCTGCCCTGCTTTATAAAGATAGAATTAGAGAGAGATAGAGAACTCAGTCCGACTGGTCACAAGGCTCTCAGGGACGCGCGGGGGAACTCGCCTCCCCTTAGATCTGATTCTTTCCTGGAGATGTTACAGCATTTCTTTGATTGTTGTTGTCTATAGCGCATGGAGGTTTGGTATTACTGGCATGTTGTTTATGTTTTGAGGTCATACCACCATGGGAATGAAAGATGTCGCCAGATCTAACGTACGGCCCCTGCCGAACAGGAGGATTCGGGAAAGTGCGTGTTCAGTGTTTTCATATTACACACATTTTAGACGTACTTTTCCTCTGTGAATTGTAGACTACTGACTTAATCTGAAGGCATTTGTACATCTATAAGAAACCTTAAATCACACCAAAAAAAACATAATATTTTTCCTCAGTGTCTATCCAGACGTCTTTATGTTGAGTGAACAGACATTTCCCTGTTATTTCCGCGCCATAATGCTGATTGTTGTGTGTTAGTCCTGCGGTTTCTGTCTGCGTCGCGTGGGAGGAATCATCCTCACTTTAACAATGGAGTACTTGTCCTCCAGATGCACGCTGTCAAATGCGGCTGCATATAGACCAGCCCATAGGAAACATAACGAATCTCACTAAAACCGCGGAGATAATGAAGAGTGAAACATAAAGATAAGAGAGGGAACCCTATAGTGGCTTTGTTGAAATGAATCCAGCATAGTATAATCCATGTGTTTGAGTATTTTGGGGAGTGAAAAGTTCCATAAATGAGCATACAATTTCACCTATATGAAATACACTGCCGGACCCAAAGAAAAAAAGACCACCTGGATTTAACTGACTGTTATGATCTGGGGTTGCTGCAGTTGGTCAGGTCGAGTTTCAGCAACACTATGACCTGAACATCCTGAACTACCAGCTTATTCCCTGATGGTACGGGCTGATTACAAGACTACTATGCCACACATGGATTGGCCGCCACAGGGTCCAGTCCTTAACCTCATTGAGAATCTTTGGGATGTGCTGGAGAAGGCCTTGCACAGTGGTCACACAAGACCGTTGACATTGTGGTCCATACGTCACCGGTGCTTAGGCTTCTTCAGTCGGTCAGCTGCAATGTCAGATTTTACTCATTTAAAATTGAGATCATTTCATTCGTGGTTGAGGAATGTATGTTCAGTTAGGTCGATGTTATTAGTTCTGGTTGATCTTGAGCTAGAAGGAAGGTCAAATATTTCCTGAACTGGTACTTTGTGTGAAAGAAAACTTAAAGAAAGCTTAGAAGTTTAAGCTGATGTCGTCTCATACCTGACTGTTGCTTTTCATACGACAAGGCAGAACTTGGACAAGGAGCAATTTGGCAGATGTAGTGCAAAACGATCATAAATGTGACACTAAAGGAAGCATATACACAGTACAGAGTTGCATAGTACAGATTTCACCTAAATTTGAGTTGACAGAGAAGACAAGCTTATACTTCTGATGTCTCTATAAATGCATTTGAACCAAGTAATAGTTTTAAGTTTAATCCTGTTAAAAATGTAGCGTAGCAGAAGGTCCAGATATTTACTCAAATACTGGCACCTCTGGTTTGTAGATGATTTTATTTTCCTGTTGGAAGCCAGATGTGGATATGTTTGTTGTTTGTGGCTTTTGTGTTTGTTCCTCTTTGAGCTCAACCGCATGTGTTTGTCAGATGTCAGAGGAAAAAGACTCTCTATAAAACAGTAAAAATCACCTAATGCGAAGATAAAAACCCTACGCTTCAGTGAGCATTCGGATTACACAATGTTCTCAGCAGGGATTTTAACTCACTCTAATAACACGTACAGTAGGCCAGCTCGAGTGATCGTGTGAGTGGGGCACAATGCCGTATTTAAATGCATGACCAAATAAACAAATGAAATACACTAACATAGTTTTGTGTGTCTCTGGGGTTAGGTTTCTATGGTACAATTCACTTTAATGAAACTGCACAGTATTCGTCATAGTGCGGACGTTTTGACTTGACTAGACCTATCCAAACTAGCATACATTAACCTCTTACCACCCGCCTTAACCGAGCGCATTTTCTCCAGTTCAGCTTTACCCAAATCTAAAAGCTTACAGCCTATAGGCCAGAGCAGGGGTGGCCAACCGGTCAGAGGCCAAGGGCCGAAATGTTCAACCTTGATCCTGTGAAGAGCCACAAAGGCACCGACCATTCGCGAAATCCGAGTGTGGTAGTTTAATATGATTAAATGTAATGAAACTGTTATATTTAATCATAATAAACAATAACTTTATGCCTGGCCTTTTTCTTTTCAATAATTGTGGTAGTTTTACTCCTCACCTAGATTGAAATAAATGTATATTAAATAAACATAACATATAATAACATTTTCTGCTATTCTGTTCTGACTGGGACAACATTGGGACAACATTTGATCTATTTATTAACAATATTATTATTTCGAATAGTTTTTGTTGTTGCTTGTTTTGTTTTTTTCAATGCTGGTGTATATTTGTGTGTGGGGCCCTGCCCACTGAGCCCCCTCCTCTGGTTCGCCCCTGGCCTGTGCACTCAGTGCCGCAGCCTGGTCCTGACTGGACTGTGCAGAGAACGAACTTTAGGCTGCACAAAGTTCATAAGCTTTAATCAGGAGCCTCTGGAGGACGTCTGCAGTTCTGTTTTATGTTGCATTTGTTACAGTTACAGCACATGTGACAGAAACGTCAATGACTTTGCGTATTTCCGCGTTACGATGTCGCGCCTCGCATCATATGCTTCATTAGAGCTCCGCTTTTTTTCCATTTACTAATTATGATCTTTTTCTGTGAATATGAGGCCAACTTTCATCAAATAAAGAGTAGGCTAATCAGAAACTTGAAAAGCACGGAAGCTGATCCCAGTGCCACGATCTGCCTGACTGTTGTTTAACCTACATCCCGCTTTGAGCGAGGCTGCTGCACGAGCACCTTTTACACGCCGCCTCGGAAAGAAGAGAGACAGACTCTCGTTCATGCGTAGAGATGGAAAACAGGGTCTGTAGGACTATGGTTGGATTTTTGGTCAAGATTCTTAAAGACTGTTACAGTTTATGGGCAACATGTACCAATTCTTTTGCAAAGAGCCGCATTGTGTTAAAAATATCTAATCATGCAAAGAGCCGCACTCTGATTGGCCAAGGGCCGCATGCGGCCCGAGAGCCGCGGGTTGGCCACTCCTGGGCCAGAGTAACACCCCATTCGAAACCAACACCTACAAAACGGATTGAAACGGATCGCTTTGTCGCCGTGTGTATTGTCGTTTTTTTCTCCATTGCATTTTTGTTGCGCTTTCATCATCGTTCTTGAGGCTTTTTTATCACGTTTTTTTTGTGTCTCTCCTTTTGTGGCTTTTGTCGTCTTTTTGTCGCTCATCTGTTGCGTTTCCGTCTCGTTCTTGTTGCTCTTTTGACACTTTTTGGTTGTCTTTTGTGGGGTTTTTTGGTCTCGTTTTTGTCACGTTTTTTTTTTTTTGTCCAAGAAGCTTTTAGATTTGGGTAAAGCCAAACTGGAGGGGTTTAGAGGTTACCGATGGGAAATTATTTTCTCACTATAGTATTGGTAATATTCAGTCCCACACTTTTGCCTTTCCCGCACAAACAGGAAAGTATGTGATTTTCTGTTTGGTTTATTTCATCCAAAAGGTTTTTCCACTCCCGTTGTTATTAGCCCCTCCCTCCCCTCAGAAATTCTAGAACAAACATAACCTTTTGCAGTGGAGACGCGGATTTTACCTAGTTTGGTGTCAGGTCACAACAGGTTAAACGTCCAATACTTTTCAAACGCTTCCATGTGAACTACAACTATAATTTACACCATTCACCATTTTTTATTTATCTGGAATACATGTTCAAATAAATGTTTTCTGTGTGTCTTACAGGTATAAGGACTACAGAGAGCCTCCCTGGTCTCCAGAAGCCTATCAGTTCTCCAAACAGTACTGGTGTGTGCTGGCCGCCAGACTGGCCTTTGTCATACTCTTCCAGGTGGGCCCACTCTACGTCATGCGTGAAATCGTATGCATCCACAGGCAGCACACAGTTTGACTACACTTTAGTTAATGTAACTCTAAAATGTGTCTGCGATCCACCTGTGTGTGTGGCGCCTGCATAACTCTGCTCAAATAACAGGCAGTAAAGCAGCGGTGTTCACATTCCAAAAGATATCAGACGTGGAAAGCCATTACATAAAGTTAAGTCTGACAGCCCATGTTGTTTTACAGATCAGTCGGGCACTAAATCCTACAAATGGACGCATTTCATTGATGAATTTCACAACAAATTGATTCCATAAAAGTATACCATGAGATATGAACAGAAAAGCTTGTCTGCATACTAGTGCATATTGTCCGTCAGATTTGAATGCGTTTGAAGTGGGTTGAAGTTTGTGTGTGTGTGTGTGTGTGTGTGTGTTCAGTCATTTGTCGTTGAGCAGACTGATTGTACTCATCACGTCTGAACCGTTCCCAGATGGTTGAGTAAATGACCAAAGGCTCGTCGTATAAACAGGCGCATAGTTTCACTGCTCTCACATCTGTCCAACGTCCTTCAGCACCTCTGTGATCCGCACACTTCATTACACAACAGGGACATCTGAGATTTCACCTTGGTGTCGAGGGAAGTTTGTGTAACCTCCACGGTTTAACAACTCATTTCGTTTCAATTTCATGGCGTTTGAGGCGAAATGGATGCAAGTGGCAGGGTTCGAGATTCAGGTTTCAGTTTTGAACAGCCTTTAGAGGGTAGGCAGATGGTAACAAATGTTATAACTCAACAGTGGCACTCAGATTTCGACACTATGACATCACATGCATACTCTCTATGGACGGTATAATGGCATGTCCATGTACTATAGTGTACTGTGTTTGAGTCTCACACCTTTATTTTGGATATTTGATGTGTGCCATTCTGAAGATTTCTGAGCTTCCACATGTGCCAGCTATTAAATCCAAGGGTTCACTTACTTATTCCGTGCTGTCCTGTGAATGTTTGCATGTTTTGGCTAATACAATATGATAACATGTTAATTGTTTAGGTAGTATTGGTTTAAGCAGACAGTTTACTCATTCTTGTGATTTTAATGAAGATCAGGCCACATTTTATGACCAATTTAGGCAGAAATGTAAGTGCTTCCAAAGGGTTCACCTACTTTTTCCTCCCACTGTATGTATTTGAGTTCCCAACTAAGGCAGCTTCACACTCTCATTTATATACCGATGTATGCAGACACCGGAGGCAAGGTGAAGTGACACATCGACGGTGTGCATTTTCAGGAGCTGGGATTCAAACCCGCCGATCATGCGCGTCCTGCTCCCGTCTCCCGGGCGGTGCTCGCCTCATGTTTTCTCTGGAGTGCGTTTAAATCATAGATCGTAAAAAATAATAGACGACTCCTCCTCACTCCTCCCCGTTTGCCACAATGACAACGCTCAAGGGGGAAATCATGGCGGATTTACAGACTCCTCCCCCCCAGCTCTGACTAAGCATGTTCCTAAAAAGGAAAGAGCGGAATCTTCACTGTAGACTCGGCCCTTGACTTGTAGTTCGCGCAGCTCCAATGCTAACAGCATTTTTTTTTTACGAAAACCAGCCTGGTTTCTTTAATTGTACCTAACCCCGCGTTATCACAGGAGGAATATCTAGCTGTAGGAAGTGTCTAACGCGTCTAAAGCGCAACGTATTACAATGGGGGACTAGCGGCTATATGGAGGTACTACAGCGGCCACTTCAGCCCTGCTCTCCTGCGTGTCACTGTTTTCGATCGTTAATCGGTTCGTTCTTTGTCTATTAGCCTGGGGATACTGTGAAAGGCGAGCACCGGCTCCCTAAATACAAAAACTGACCTTTCATTCTTTTCTAAACTTTGAATTCTTCCTCTTTAAGAACCTGGTGATGTTCCTGAGTTTGGTGGTGGCCTGGGTGATCCCCGACGTCCCCAAGACCATTGTGGAGCAGTTCAAGCGCGAGAAGAAACTCCTGATGGATGTGTTTTTACAAGAAGAGAAGGAAAAGTTCCAGCTGATTGAAAGTTTATTCGGCAAGAACGGGGCCGGACTCCAGTCGTGCAGCGCCATGCTCCAGTCGGGAAAGGGGTTACCCGGAGCCGGTACAGCTCCTGTACCGGCTCCATTGGGCCGGTACAGCACCCTGCCCCCCCTCAACACCCAGGGCGAAGGGTTTCCCAGGGCACGGTGCAGGGCCTCCAGCTTCAGTCAATTCAGCGGAAGGCCGGCCAGTAGTGAGAATGAGAACTCCGTACACACAGCAGTGTAATAGAGTTTCTTGCGTAAGACTTTTTTGTTTTCTTTCCTTCGCCCAAATGTTCATCTGTTTGTGTCTAAGTTGGAGAAGATTTATGACTTGCTTTCTACTCAGAGACTGTTTGAATAATGTGTGTTTTTTTGCGTACCTTGTGAGGCGGACAAGCTTCATAGCGTAGACAAGCAATAAAGACTTTTAGTAGGCCACAGCACTGATACATAAGAGAGTAATGTAAAGAGCTCTTGATGTCTGAAAGTCCCTGCTGTGTGAGGTGTTATTGACCTTAATGTAATGTAAATTCATGCCTATAGTAGCAAATACTGAGTCTTTCTTTGTAAACGTATTAGAGTTTACCACAGAAGATTGTTAGGGGGACTAGATCAGATTAAGAATCAGGCCTTTTATGGAAAATTATGGCTATTTTGGATAAATAAAAAGCAAGAGCATGAGAGATTCCAAAGAACAGTTTGATACATTGTTTAAATAGTTAATTTATATTGGTTGGTTCAACATAAAATTGTTCCAACAACCTAAATACAAAATCAGTTTTAAGTTTCTAGATTGTGACTTTGATCTCAATATAGTTTCCCTAACTATTTTTTTTCTGATATAAGCTGGAAAGTTTTTTTTTTGTTTGACTTTTTTTTTTTTACCTTGTAGAGATTTGTGTGAACTGGTATTTTCAGAATCAAGGACATTGCTGCTGAAAACTGACTCTTGGACAGTATGCCAATGTGGTCCACTGCCACTGTACACTCGCTTGTTTAGTCGGCTAGTGTTTTCTTAGACCACACCACATGTTTTGAAACTGTAGATTGACTTACGGTGTCTGACTTTGTGAATATGAGTTTTCAATGAAAGTTCATTAACTGTTTTTTTGAAACACCAGACTAATAATGAGAGTTAACCAGTTACAGTAGACTGCCATAAACCTATGTTAAACTGCTTAGCAGATGTCATAGGAGATCTAAGCCTTTTTGCCATGGATGTCACTGCCTGATTTGTACTGCTATTCGTGCTGTTGGAGACACCATCACATCAGTGTGTGGAGAATGACCATATTGTCGTCAGTTACGTGGAAACTCTTTAAGACACATCCTCCATGCTGGGCTCGCCCCTGGCTCTGCCAATAAAGCACATGCGCTGGCATGCTGCTGCTGATCTCCGCGTGTTGCAGTGTAGTCTGCCTCCATGAATAGTTGTACTCTGGTCATTCTTCTTACTTACATGGGTTGACACATTGGTGGGTGCAGGTTTACACAATGTCGAGTAGCATCGCCCCTGGTCTCCTGGCTCTTTCCGAGCTCCTGCTGCGCCAGGGCGCGTTTGGAGCCTCTACTGCGTATTGTCCAAGGGACAATGGTAGGTATTTATGAGTAAGGCCGGGACCACGCGCATCTCATGTATGCGTAAGTGTTTCAACCCTGCGTTGTGTGATTGTTCTGCATTCTTTCTTAGCTTTCATTCTTAGCTTTCATTGCGATGGATTGTAAGTGGCCACATTGTCTGTGCTCCAGGCGCAGTGCCCCAGAGGACTATACGGTTTACAAAATAGAATATCTATCCTATTTTTAATTCAAAAGATATATAAAATATGCATTTATCGTAATTGTGCAGTTACCCTCAGTGCAACTTCTTTCTGGTGCAGTGTTTGAATGTTTGAAGAAAGTCTGACTGAGGTGGATTATGGATTTGTAGTACTTTCATATTTACTTGCGTCATATAAACCCTTTTGTTTGCCATGACCCACACAGACCGGGAATATTAGCTTAGTTAGTTATTATTAATTTTCACAGTAGATTCATAAGAAATGCCCACATTGGTGAACGGCTTTGCCAATAAGAAACACAGAGCTAGCGCCGCGGCCGCAGTGCTGTGTCTGTGGCGCTGATGTGGCCACCCTCGCATCTCCGTGACACTGAGGTATACGTACTTAAAAGCATTAGCGAGATGTGTGGCCTCGGCCTAATGGGCTGTGAAAACATTACATCTAAATTGGCACGGGATGTGAGCAGTGAAAATTCCCTTTAAATTCATACCGTCATTACTGTAATTTACTAACATCTACATTAAATAATAGATATTTATTTTATATTTGTTGCATATAAAACGTACTAAGGTTTGAGGCTCTTTACAACTTTCATTCTGTATGAAACATGTTGAAGTGGCTCTTTCGATGGTTAAGCGAGGAGCTTCCCACAGTCGGACGCAGGTGTAGATACTTGTAAGTATGCGTCCTGTGTGTCCTATGGATGCAGGTTTACACACGAGGGACACGTTACCGTATGGCAGTTATTGTCCATGGATTCTGGGTCACTTTGTCGACACTGCATTTAACTGATTCGATTACATTTATTAATTTTAAGAATAATAAGAGTTCAAAGCATCTTGAGAAGTGTACAATAATAATATGCCTGTTCAAATTACAATGTGGCGAGTCACTGTTTGACTTGGAGATGGGCATTTAAAAATGATTTTCCTTGTTCAAACAAAGGTGGTTTTGTAAAGCTGTTCGTTTGACACATTTTGGGCAGTGATACAAATCAGGCAGAAAGGCAAATGCTAAGAGTGTTTGACAAATTGCTAACACGATGTCTTCATTTATAATATAACGCTATATACAGTATGTCTGACTGTTATATAAAAGTTTAATACTGACTTTTAAACTTTAGGACATGGAGAATCCAGTAGATTTTGTTGTAATGTACTTGTTACAGGGACAAGTGTTTCTAATATTTAATACTATATTTGTATTTAAACTTGTACTCAATGTTTTATGTTGCTTTTCTTCTTTTTATGTTTTTTTTTTAATCTATTGACCTTCTCTAACAGGTTTGTGAGAATATTGAACACACAGGCAGGTTTCTGTGCTTGCTAGAATGTTTTGTAACAGTTAACATTACAGCAATATTATATTCAGAGATGTACATATTATATTTGTAAAAATCTCAGGTATTGTTTCCTTATATCAACTGCTGTATCATTCCTGTGACTTAGGTCCATGTAAGAGTAAAGAAAGTTTATGCCTGGGCTTCGGTGGTCAGTGTTTCTACCTTTGTGTCAGTCGATTACAGCAGTACTAGTCGGAGTAATCTTAAAGTTGCATTTACTATCCAAGCTGGAAAGGAGAAAGCTGGGTGACGTGGTATTAATCAAGCATTTCATAAATAAATCCAGGTCCCACTTGGAGCATACTCCGAGTGGGACCTGGAGTATGCTTTAAGTTTGTTTTGGTTTTAAACGTGTGTTCAGTGTTGCATGTAAATTGACTCCTCCCCCAACTTGTTGCCACGGCAATCACCAGACCCTGCTCCATTTAGGAAAAAGGCGGATATCAAGAAATCCTACCATTTCTAGAAAGAGCTGGACTGAAGGACAGCACAGAGGCACTCATCATGGCTGCACAGGAGCAGGCCTTGAGCAATGGAGGCTTAGATCTATCACACCAGACACGACCCCAGGTGTAGACTGTGCAAAGAGACCCCTGAGACAATCCAGCACATAACTGCAGGGTGTAAGATGCTGGCAGGGAAAGCTTACATGGGGCGCCATAACCAAGTGGCTGGCATAGTGTACAGGAACATCTGTGCAGAGAATGGGCTGGAAACCCCAAGGTCAAAGTGGGAAAACACAGCATCAGGAAAAAGGAACATCTAGAGAAAATACCAGGGGCTCAGAGAAGAGCTGGGGAAGGCCTGGAGAGTGAAGGCATCAGTGGTGCCCGTGGTCTTTGCGGCAGTGACCCCCAAACTGGAAGAGTGGCTACACCAGATCAGACATCTCGGTCCAGAAAAGTGCAGTTATATACTGCGTGTGTGTGCGTGTGTGTGCGTGTGTGTGTGTGTGTCTGTATATATGGTTTATGGAGCCAATTGACCTGACTACTCACCAGCACTACGAGAACCTAAGGGGATTAGCAGGACTATGCTACGGTCCTCATAAACCAAGATTTTGTATTTTCATTTTTAGCATATAAAGAGCATAATTTCATTGTTTTTCTGAAGTCCTTTTAATGCTCAATGATAATATATCATGCACATATCAAGTTTTTTTAAATTCTTAGCTTTTAAAGACCATAAATTGAAAGTTTATTTGACGTCCATATAATACCCCAACCTGACTTCTTGTGTATGGAGTGTATGATGTGCTCCCCCTACCCTACTCTGGCGGTATTGAAGGCTCCATTGTGATTGGTTCTTTATGGGGACACGTGCGGGATATGTGTCCGGGCATGTTGAGTGATTTCGGAAGACATCTAATGGTAATGCGAAGAAGAAGGACCAAGAGAAAGTTCACTCCAAAGAAGACAAGAAAATATATTGGTAAGTATCTAGTCCTTGTTAAATATACGTTATCAAGTATTTTCTGAATGGAACTTAGCCCCGGCCTGGAGGATTTATCCCCGGGCTGGATGATTTGGGGACCGGGCTATTGGGTTTTGGAGCTGGCTGTGGAACTTAGCCCCAGCCTTGGTGAGTTTTCCCCGGCCTGGATGAGTTGGGGGGTGTAGTCCGAGGAGGGGTGCTTAAGAGTGGGTCCGAGATGTGGGCTGTGTGTCCCCGGAGGTCCAGAGGAGTCAGGGGGGCGAGGGTGTGCGTGTAGGCCGGGGTTGGAGTGCCCTGAGCCGGGTAGTGTTAGTGGAGGAGAGGGTGGGTCATTGTGGTGGATGTTGGTGCGGGGCTGGTAGCTTTAGGAGCAGGCTGGTCAGAGGAGGTCCAGAGGAGTCAGGGGGGCGAGGGTGTGCGTGTAGGCCGGGGTTGGAGTGCCCTGAGCCGGGTAGTGAAAGTGGAGGAGAGGGTGGGTCATTGTGGTGGATGTTGGTGCGGGGCTGGTAGCTTTAGGAGCAGGCTGGTCAGAGGAGGTCCAGAGGAGTCAGGGGGGCGAGGGTGTGCGTGTAGGGCCGGGGTAGGAGTGCCCTGAGCCGGGTAGTGAAAGTGGAGGAGAGGGTGGGTCATTGTGGTGGATGTTGGTGCGGGGCTGGTAGCTTTAGGAGCAGGCTGGTCAGAGGAGGTCCAGAGGAGTCAGGGGGGCGACGGTGTGCGTGTAGGCCGGGGTAGGAGTGCCCTGAGCCGGGTAGTGTAAGTGGAGGAGAGGGTGGGTCATTGTGGTGGATGTTGGTGCGGGGCTGGTAGCTTTAGGAGCAGGCTGGTCAGAGAAGGTCCAGAGGAGTCAGGGGGGCGAGGGTGTGCGTGTAGGGCCGGGGTAGGAGTGCCCTGAGCCGGGTAGTGTTAGTGGAGGAGAGGGTGGGTCATTGTGGTGGATGTTGGTGCGGGGCTGGTAGCTTTAGGAGCAGGCTGGTCAGAGAAGGTCCAGAGGAGTCAGGGGGGCGAGGGTGTGCGTGTAGGCCGGGGTTGGAGTGCCCTGAGCCGGGTAGTGTAAGTGGAGGAGAGGGTGGGTCATTGTGGTGGATGTTGGTGCGGGGCTGGTAGCTTTAGGAGCAGGCTGGTCAGAGAAGGTCCAGAGGAGTCAGGGGGGCGAGGGTGTGTGTGTAGGCCGGGGTTGGAGTGCCCTGAGCCGGGTAGTGAAAGTGGAGGAGAGGGTGGGTCATTGTGGTGGATGTTGGTGCGGGGCTGGTAGCTTTAGGAGCAGGCTGGTCAGAGGAGGTCCAGAGGAGTCAGGGGGGCGACGGTGTGCGTGTAGGCCGGGGTAGGAGTGCCCTGAGCCGGGTAGTGTAAGTGGAGGAGAGGGTGGGTCATTGTGGTGGATGTTGGTGCGGGGCTGGTAGCTTTAGGAGCAGGCTGGTCAGAGAAGGTCCAGAGGAGTCAGGGGGGCGAGGGTGTGCGTGTAGGGCCGGGGTAGGAGTGCCCTGAGCCGGGTAGTGTTAGTGGAGGAGAGGGTGGGTCATTGTGGTGGATGTTGGTGCGGGGCTGGTAGCTTTAGGAGCAGGCTGGTCAGAGGAGGTCCAGAGGAGTCAGGGGGGCGACGGTGTGCGTGTAGGGCCGGGGTAGGAGTGCCCTGAGCCGGGTAGTGTTAGTGGAGGAGAGGGTGGGTCATTGTGGTGGATGTTGGTGCGGGGCTGGTAGCTTTAGGAGCCGGCTGGGGATCTTAGCCCCAGCCTTGGTGAGTTTTCCCAGGCCTGGTGGCTTTAGGAGCGGGCTGATTGAATTGAATCCCCCTTTTGTTTTTAGATGAAATTCCCATCAGTGCAGATGAGGCCGAAGAGGAGAGTCACAGTGACTCGGGGGACTCTGCTGAGAAACAAGCGGCAACTGTGGTTATAGATGATGACCCGATCGACATAGCTGATGGAGATACCTCTGATTTTGAAGGCAAGTTCTTCTGTTTACTCCTGTAGTAGTCTTGCTCTGACTTATTCACATTGTTTTGTTTAAATTAATTCCTAATTTTCCTTTTCAGAGGCAGCACAGAGGCCTGCAAAGCAACCTGGACCAAAACGCAGAGTGACAAAAAGAGCATGGTCAAAGACTGAAGAAGCAGCTGTAATGCGGCATTTTAAAAAACACATCAAGAGAGGAAAACTGGCCACAAAAAATGAAGTAACTCAGTGTAAGCAAGCAGAAATGGCCTTAAGTCAGAGAACACTGCAGAATATAAGAGACTTTGTGAGAAATCGTGGACTAGCACGTAAAAGACAACTAAAGGTAAAAGATGGATAAGCATGGAGTGTATGTATGAAGAACATTAAAACTTTTCCAGCCTCTAATTGTGGTTCATCCATCCATCCATTTTCTCCCACTTGTCCGTTGCCGGGTCGTGGAGGCAGCCGTTGGAGCTGCCCAAATCACATAGCACCAGTCCCCTATGGCTCCTCCTGCAGGTGGTGGGTCCACGGAAGGACGGCCTCATGGTTCCAAACGGGCCTGTTGGTCTCTCATAGGGGAATTGTGGTTCAGTTATGTTTAAAGTCCTCATAATTCATCTTTGGTCCTCATGAACCACCTTCTGGTCGGTGGCTGTGTATAGACAACCGTAGCTGATACAAGGATGTTAAATAGACCTACATTTTTTTCAGATTTTTTACAGTTAGTCTATCCAGAGCTTATCTCTCTAGGACCTTGGGAAACCATAGTCCTCTTAAACCACACCAGGGTTGTTTTTTCCAAAAGGTCAACATAAACCATAAAAACACGTATGTGTGTGTGTGTGTGTTTTATCTACAGTATTATAAAAGTATGCAGTAACTTGACTTGCTTTTGCCAGTCTTGGCTTTTCAGCTTTTTGTCCATATCTAATTTAGAGACATTCCCTGTTTTTTTTTCTGTTTTTTTTACTCTTAGTAAACATACAAACGAACATTTCTGCAACAGAAAATAAATCCATATTTTTGGAAGCAGTTGGTTCAGTGGATCCAAAAGGTTGCTGACCTCTGGCTTAGTTTGAGAATAGTCTGCATGCATTTCAGTTGAAGGGGGACACAAGGCAGTGAAAAACATAAATAACACATAGGTAAACTGAGCAGGCAGATGGACCAATGGTCGTCACACATACATTGCATCTTGGAGATATTTGTCTTTACAGAAAAATCCTTAATCACAACATTATGTCTTCAATCTCACACTGGAAGCATCAAATATGGTCTGCTGCAGCTGTGGATCTGTGTTCAAGCAGTGAGCACAAATTATTGGACTTTCACTGGAGCTAAATGCCGGGCAGTGTAATGGAGTTGGATGTAACTGTGGTCAGAGATATTATCACCAACAGAGGTCCAGAAATGAGATAGATAGATAGCTAGATAGATAGATACTTTATTGTCAGATGTTTCACCTCTTCCTGTAAAGTATTGGCACTTCGACACCTCTTCGGCTCTAAATTCTGTTGTTCTGTTCTTGCCGTGATACACCTTCTTTGCACCAATGACACTGAGACGGGGAATACGTTTATGCAGGATTATTGTATGGGGTAAGATGGCTGTCAATTAAATCCATTTCCATAATTCATAGGAAAAAAAAAAGATTTTGGTTATGTTTTCTTTTCTTCATTATTAGTATAATTTAATTTTGTGTGTGTTATATACTAATACTAGTTCTGAATCGAGCTTTTAATCACGGTCTAAGCAAACACTGATGTTTTAGTGCGATTCTCTACTTTCTATATACACTCCTTTCAGAACGGTTTGTGCCCCTGGCAGTTTCCAGGCCTGCCTCGATTTGTCTTATAACTTACAGTAAGTCTTCATCTTAATGCCAAGATATTTTGATGATGCTGCCAACATTTACTCTACCCAATTTGGTATTTGCGTGATTGTTTTGGGCTTGTTACTCACAAGTTTCCAAGGACAGGGTTAAAGGACGGGCATCACAAAAAGGCACTCACTTCACAGTGTTTTGAACAGCAGCAACAACTTCATGTTTGATTGCGAGATGGACTGCACATGTGATAATGCAAGAAACAAAACCATCCCGCAACAAAATAACCCCGATCAAAAGTTTACATACCCCAGTTTTTGATACCATGTATTGCTCCCTTTAACATCAATGACAGCTTGGAGTCCTTTTGTGGTTGCTGTGGATGAGTTTTTTTTCCAGTTCCTGTAAGTTCCTGGGCTATCTTGCATGAACTGCACGTTTGAGCTCTCCCCACAGTGGTTCAATGATACTGAGGGTAAGGAGACTGAGATGGACACTAACGGGACCTTCACTTTATCCTGCTTGAACCAGTGGCATCAGTGAACCACCTCCATATTGCACATTAGGTATGGTGCACTTTTTATCATGGGCTGGTTCTCTGATTATGCGACTTTTAAAACATATTTCAGACTTTTACGCTGAAACAGGTACTCAGTCACTATCAGTGATGCGTGGGTTGATCCGAAATGAGCGGGTGCCTGGGGTCACCCGTGATTACCTGCCGTTACGAATCATCCCCAAATATTTGTAATGATATTCGGGTCAGTCGGGTCGTTTGATATAAAGATGTGTGTTTTTTTTGCGGTCCGGGTAGCCGGCGGGTTAGTTGAAAACGTCGGTCAGGTGCGGATTGTTTATACATTGGTCACCAAGCATTTGACATGCACTTTTTTTTATTTTTTATTGAGTAATTATTTGAATTACCTGCAGCAGATGTGATTTGTGCACATTGCTTGTTTAATTATGATGATAGTAATAGACCATCAGGGTTGGGTTCTTGCATTTGTCGCATGTTACTATTCAAAGTATGGACATAAAGTACACAAGCTTCGCTGGACATGTCCTGAATTGATGTGTTTGACCCAAATGCCACCGAACGCTGCCTGGGAACATCTCTCTGTTTTAAATACGTTTTACTGTCAACCATTTTAACCCCACATTCATCACTGTTAATTCCCTGCCCCTCTGCCCTGAAGTGACCATAGAAGGTCTCGCAGAACTGTGGTCCCAGGACCTCTTAAATCCTGTTCAAAACATATCCCACCATAAAGACACACACATGCTGTTACATAGATACAAGCCGCTGCAGCGATCTATTTACAGTAACAAGGGCATTAAGAGGAATGCATTAGCACTACTGGCTTATATACATGTGGTTGAACTTTCAAGTCGTCATGACAACTTTGTATTCATCAAAGATTCATTGAAACCCCCACACACATGTATAAATAATTTCTTCGGGGCCTAAATGGTTGGCCTCATTCCAAGTTGTTGGTATTCAGCTGAAAAGTAATGCTTTTTGGATCGTTTTTTTAAATCCTAAACCCATATGAACGTGAAATAAACAAAAACGCACACCATCAGACACCATCCTTTGATGATATATTTTAAATAGAGGTATTTAGCCAGAAAGAGTAATACACACCTTAGCCTTGCCCTAATGCCAGGATGCGCCTCTTCCTCTTTTGTGACTTGAGCAATAGGACACACATGAAACTTTAGAAGCCATTATCAAGCATGCTAATCAGCGCAAAGACGTTTGACCACAAACAGGACTAAAAGTCTGTGAACATTTGCGTTCAATTTGTCTGTATAAGACATTTATATTATTAATAATTATGTCAAAAAAAAAAAAAAGAATAATAATTGATTATGATTATTGATTATGTTGAATCATATTCTGCATTAGCTCAATTAACCCAGAAATGGAACTGGCTTATTTAGGAAAATAGCGTAAATTAAACTTTAAGATCTGAGTCCAACAAAAGTCTACAAAATAAACTGCAAATGTTATTTCAACCTGGATAGACTCACACAGACGAAAGCAGTGATTAGGGAGATTTATTGACATGTGTATTAGTTTTGCCGATCAGACCCCGGTGGTAGACATCGATGTACAAGTCAGTGTAGCTAAACAGCTTGGAGTTAGGGATGTCTTCCCCGGAGCCTGGACACTGGTGGTGGTTATAGGAGATCCGTGGAGGATGCGCGGGTAGAAGCCGTGGACGGAAGAGGCGGAGATGGGGTGGAGGTGGGTCGCAGCGCAGTTGAGAAGCGAACGGATAATGATTGCTGGGGCTTAAAAAGGGGACCGATGGCGATGATTGGCTGCTATGGAGGTGCGGCTCTGACGCTGATGTGGAGGTGTGGACCTTTCAGGAGTGATCATTGGCTGGAAGTTGATGATGATGAAGTCTTTGTCTACCAGGCTGAATTAACGCCTATAGGCTTCATTGGTCAGCCATCAACATTTGGCTTTTGCTTTGCTCCCGTTCACAACTTTTTACCCATGGACACAGTTATGCACAGAGAGGATCTCACCAAATGCACACAGCACGTCCTGTGGACACAGCGTGTATGTCCACACTTTTATCAGACTTCCAGACGGGCATAAACAGATGGGTAAAGATCAAGGTACAGGTGCTCCGTGGCTGGGTGTAGTGTTTGTTCTGTAGGCTGTTCAGCTGAGGCCATTTTGCTGAAGTAAAGCTGTGCCCAAAAGTAAAAGAGGATAAGGGTTAATGTCACAGACTTGACAACCAAAAGGATGCACTCTCCCCATCGCCAAGAAAGAGATTTTTGCTTTTGGCCGCTTTGGAACACAAATAACTGATAACCAATAGTCGCACTGGACATGCTCATCACCGCCAAACTTTGGAAGGAAACTGTGGCTTATCATGGTGCATTTGCTTTTATAAGAGGTGTGAAGAACTTAAGAACACATCACACAAAAAGTCCCAAAACAGAAGCAGAAAAAGTCCACAGGCACATTTGGCCAGGGATTTTTCCACATGAAGAACTCATCTGTGCTCTGAATATCAGCATAAAATCTAACAATATTGGAAATATTCAGGAGGCACAGTCAGGTCATTATTTGTTGTTGCAGTCTAATCTGCATCACTTTAAGGGTTAGAAAAATCACCACCATTAAACCTGCCCCCATTTGAGAGAGCCGTCAGCTGTCATACCTGCGCCACATCTGGCCAAAAGATTTTTAATTGACTTTTTTTTTTTTACGATGTCTGTGAAGGCTCTCCGTCATACAGGAGTTGTCCATCTTCAATAAAGGTTCTTGAGTCATCTTCTGTACTCTGTAGTTGAAGTGTCAAACGTTTTGCCTTTTATTGGAGATATTTTTTGTAATAATCGCCCCTCCGCTTCCTTCAGGTTTTGTTTAATTATTAGATGTACTTGCAGTCTATATTCAATATTAATGTTGACTGCAAGTACGCGGGAAAACGTTTTCTACTGTACTATACCTAGTGACAGGTATAGTACATATATATTTTTATTTTTTATTTTAATGACCAACAGCGTCAAACCTTGAATATACAGATGTTATATTTCTTGCTTTCGATACCAGTAGTACCTAAACCATTTATTTTTTTCGATACCAAACTGGTATCGTTTAACGGTACCCAGCCCTACACGTATGTGTTCGTGATGATTTCAATCACACTGTATGGTGTAAGCCACACTTTTCAGAACCATGTCTCAAAATTAGGCTCGGGAGATCCCCTTTTTTGATAATACCTACCTATACTACCTTCGCCCTGATGTGCACTTAAACTCGTATTTTACCTTAAATATGCACATCCTAATGTTCTCTCATCAAAAACTTTCCAGGAGTTGAGCTGTGTGATCCAACTGTGCATATTTGAGTAATCCAGCATATTCAGTCCATCTCCTACTGAAACGCTCAGAACACTTGACTCCGACTGATGAGGTCATGCCATGTTGCCTCTTTGTGTTTTTTAAAGTTCATACAGCTTCACCAGTCTTATTCTGATCATTTCATCACTCAAATTGCTTCCACTAAAAGTCATTTACTGTTAATAACTGCTTTACACTTTGTGTTGGCAGCAGAGGACATATCCAGGAGTTTTGCATCTGCTCAATGATTAGGGCTCACCTTGAATTAATAAATATGACTATTCGGCTGGAAAGTACAGAAATTAATTATGCACCCAAATTAAGCCCATCATCTATAATGCAGTGACTCAAAAGCATATTACGGTTTTGTAATAGACCTGCACTTTGAATTAGGAAAGTGTGCTTGAAGTTCTTGCAAGTCATGATTTAGGTGTCGACACTCATCAGCCGCCTGCCAACGGCAAAGGAAGAAATCTGTGACCCAACCCACACTGTTAGCCCACAAAATATACTGTATATTCAGTTAATCCAATGATCGCTATGGCCGGGTTTCATCAACAAAGGTCTCTTTTCAAGCCATATCACATTCAATCCTAACTGCGTATTGCAACAACAGCGTAATCCTGGATTGGTTGTCACAGGATTAAATTGAATCCCACTGTGACAAAACAACTTAAAATTTCTAGTTGGAACTTACTCTGTCAGACATTAGCAGTTGGTGCGTTATGCCACGGGAAATGCTCAATCTTTTAGTTAGAAGAACTGTAAGTTGGACAGTTGAATTGATGGTTGATGCACAGAAACATTGCAGACCTATTATTCAGGTGGGGCCTTACCAGTAAAATGCTGGAGCGTGTGGTGTCTGGAGCAAAGAGGTGGAGGTGCCAATGTACCATGTATCAATCCACATGGAAACACAGTAGCCCGATGGAAAATGTTTAAATGATTATGGGGGAGCTGAGCTGAACGGTGAAGGCCCTGAAGCAAAGGTAATTAACAATGACACAAATTGCTCACAAAGTGTCTACCTGGGTGGTTATTATCTCCTCACTGACATTGTGTTAGCCAAGATTGTAATACAGCATTACTTTTTAAATGTATCTCACAAATATCTAAAGCCCACCTAGACAGACACTTTGGTGCATGTCCCTGCCTGAGCTCTGTAATGCTCAGGCAGCACAGCAAGCAACCACACTCCTTTCACCAGGATTAGTCATGCACCACGCAAAACGTTAATTACAAAAATAATGAGTTATGTCTGAAAATGTATTGTCTTAGGTGTAATTTTAGGCCTCTTGCTCTATTTATACGTGTGATTTCAACCTCTCTAAGACCAAAGAGATGGTCATCTACTTTGGTCGTTCCTCCATTTACCATCCACCATTGCACTTAGATGGTCAGATGATTCAGACAGTGGAGGAATTCAAATACTTAAAGACGACTGTTGACACCTGACTCCATCACATTCCGAACCCACAGCAGTGCTCACTCGCCCGCTTATTTGTATCAAAGGTTTTATTGCTTGCATTATAATTAGACCAATCCTCCTGCCATCCAGACTGGAACCGTTCTGTTATATTTTGGCCATTAGTTAGATGTGGGCCACGATGCGGCCCTCTTGATTCTGTCCTGACTCGCCCTCTGGTTCTGCTTCATCCAGGAGCACTCTCTTCTCAAATTCCTGAAAACAAAGAAAAACAGTCACCTTTGTAACGTTAACTCCATCAAGAAAGTTGATGATAAAAGGCGAGATGATAAAAAATTTGGCAGGTGACGCTGTAAACAAACTACTCCGCTACCAGTACAACTACCAGGAACAGTGCAAAAAATGTCCTTGTCTGGAAATAAAACAGCCCTTGTCAGTGCCGTCTTTTATGCGCAGGTCTGGTTATGTGTGACCAGATGTGGGTGAAGCGTAACTCTAGGAGAAAACCACTGATAAATGGAGGTGGATTTGACAAAGTCTTTAACAGCACAGAGCCTTTGAAACACAAGAAGACATGAACCTGCTGCAGATATCAGGATACACAAGAGAAATATGTCAAGTAGCTGCAGTGTAACAGGAGTGTCAAGCAGGTGCAGTCCTGGTGAAAAAGTGATTACTTAAAAGTATGGACAGAAAAAAAAGGAATATAATGATATATTGAAAAAAAAGTAAGAACCAAACCAGGTGCTCTTCAGGGTCGAGTGGTGGTAAATAAAGAACTTTTAATTCATCAGAGCGCCTCAGGTCTAGGGTTGCAAAATTCTAAGTTAATGAGAATTCATGGGAATTAAAAGGTAATACAGTGCCTTGCGGAAGTACTAATACACCTTGACCCTTTGCACATTTTGTCATGTTTACAACCCTAAACATAAAGATTTAATTTTGAATTTTTTACTAAAAGTTCACACACGGACAACTGTGAAGTGAAAGTAAAATGATACATGATTCTGTTATTTAAAAAAAAATAGAAAAGTGAAAAGTGGGGCGTGCACAGTAATTCATACAGCACCGACCAAGGAGAGCACTGGTCAGTGCCCCAAGATAACTCTGGAGGAGCTGCGACGTACTGCCACTGAGCTGGGGGAATCTGTACATGGGACAACTATAAGTCGTACTCTACACAAATCTGGCCTTCATGGACGAGTGGCAAGAAGAAAGCCATTATTGAAAGGAGGCCATAAGAAATCCCGTTTGAAGTTTACTAGAAGTCATATGGAGGACACAGCTACCATGTAGAAGAAGGTGCTTTGGTCAGATGAGACAAAAATTTAACTTTTTGGCCCAAATGCAAAACGTTATGTATGGAGCAAACCTGACACATTGATCATCGTCCTGAATGCACCATCCCCAGTGTCAAATATGGTGGGGGGAGCATCATGCTATGGGGCTGCTTTTCCTCAGCGGGGACTGGGAAGATTGTAAAAATAGTTGGGAAGATGGATGGAGCCAAATACAGGGACATTTTGGAGGAAAACCTTCTGGAGTCAGCAAGAGAATTGAGGCTGGGGCGGAGATTCACCTTCCAGCAGGACAATGACCCTAAACACAAAGCTAAATCTACAATGGAATGGTTTAAAAACAAACATATTAATGTGTTACAATGGCCCAGTCAAAGTCCTGACCAGAATCCTATTGAAAATCTGTGGAAAGATCTGAAAACTGCTGTTCACAAACGCTCAGCTTCTAATTTGACAGAGCTTGAGTCGTTTTGTAGGAATGAGGAATGGGCTAAAATGTCAGTCTCTAGATGTGCAAATCTTGTAGAGTCATACCCCAGAAGACTTGCTGCTGTTATTGCTGCAAAAGGGGGTTCCGACTTTTCGTTTTTCTATTTTTTGAAAAATAACAGAATCATGTATCATTTTGCTTTCACTTCACAGTTGTCTGTTACTTGTGTGTGAACTTTCAGTACAACAATTCTAAATAAAATCTTTACGTTTAGGGTTGTAAACATGACAAAATGTGTAGGAGTTCAAGGTGTATTAGTACTTTCGCAAGGCACTGTATATGGGAAAGGGAATTGCCGTAACACAACACAGACAGATATAAACGGATGCGTAAACATTTGTTTTGATAGTTACACACTGAAATATCTATCACAACAGAGATGAAAAGTCTTAAAGAAATCATCTTTGTGATCATTTTGCAATGACATTTTGCGGTGACCAGGGCTCGAAGAGGAAAGTGTTTTGGGCTGTAGTCGATACAAAGGAGAGCTTTTGGCAATGGAATAATAGACTCATTCCATGTTTGTGTCCATCCTAAATTCATCATTGTAATACAGCTGTGCAGTTATTATATTGTTTTAAAAGTCTGTTCTGTTTAATGCAGCTCTGTGTCAAACACAAGCCCCGCCCACTCCTCGTAAAAGGTATTGGCCACCGTCTGTCATGATCTGAGTTAGAGACAGGTGAATTTAACTAATTGCAGTGTGATATAAAACTTTGTTGTTTGTCCCACTGCTCATTAGAAACCGTATTAAGCAGAATGTAGGTTTAGGAAAGTTGCATTCTGTTTTGACATGACAATATTGTTACGGTCCTCACTTCTTGTACGGGTCTGGGGTGTGACATCACTTTAATGCATGTTTTATGGTTCAAAAACATGATTATTGGGTAGCTAATAATCAACCATTGTTTATTCCACAAAAATGCAAAAATATCATGTTAAGTATTTTGCAGTTTCTAATTTTTTAAACTTCCCAAAATGTCCAAGCTAAAGTTTCCGTTGAACGTTTATGGAAATGTTTCGGGAATTTTTTGCCCATTTGCAACCCTACTCTGGTTTCCTCTTTTTTGTCATAATGATATTAATTTGAACATGTCTGACCCAAAAAAGACACCACCACCACTAAGCAGCAGTTAAGAGCCCCCCTTTGAGATGTTAGACTCAGTGGTGGCTATTTCATGTGTGTCCCACTAAAGGCCCAGAGACGGTGTTCTGGAGATTCTGCTTGTAATGGGCTTTCACACGAGGAATGACATTGTTCACATAGTATGTGGTGAAGCTTGTGTTCAGTTGTAGTTGTAATGCGTTTTGTAAACTACTGAATGAAGATGATTTTCTGAAATTTGATCAAATTAACTTTCTGTGCTAAAAATATAAAAGTCCTCACCCTGAATTTCTTGATCCGCTCCATTCTTTGGCATAGCGTTTTCTCTTGACTGGAGGTGAGCTCGGCCACGTGACTCCTCCACTGCTCCTCCTTCTCCTGTACAACACACAGTAAAAATACCATTACAACATTAACTTGATACCTCAGACCCTTTATTGGCCGCTTGTAATGGGCATGTGTGTAAATCTGCTACCCACAAAGCTTCCCTTTGTAATTTGCTGTTTTAATGATTCCCTGGAAAACAGCGTCAATCCATGTTTACAAGACGCAACTTTTGAGTCAGCACAAACAAGTGAAAAAATACAGTACAGTCAGGGCAAAGTTTGGAAATAGGTTCATTGCATTTGGCTGTAATCTTTGCAAGTCTCATTTTCTCATGGCACGGCTCTGCTAGTGCGTTATTGTTGTGGATAACCGGGCATTTGGAGTTTTAGTAAAGTGAGAACTGACTATTTTGCTAAGTTAAACTGTAAGTCAAAACTGTCTGGGCTGCTCCACCAAATCAGAACTATGTGTGTGCTCAAGAAGGATTACTTGTTGTACCTCAAATACTGTGTGTAATAGAGTCTATACATTTGATCACACTTTAGCCAACTCTAACATTTTCCCTTCTCAGGGAAAGGGTAGATGATATTTCTTTTTATTGAAGGGTTGAATTCGAGAAGTGTTGTGAGAAGCCCCGAGTTAAATTATGCTTAGGGTGCTCAAGATGAAATCTTACAACGGAGGAATGGACAATTATTAAAAATTAGCTGTTGACTTTTCAAACTGTGCACTTGGACCTGTGTGCAAATTGCTAAAAAGGTAAAATTCAACCAAATAAAACTGTAAAGAAAGAACAGTAAAGAAAATGCTTCACCAACACTGTTTACAGTGCGGGCGGGGAGCTGCTGACCTCAACTTGGGATGTTGTCAGGCAGTGGAAGGAGTACTTCGAGAATCTCCTCAATCCCACCATGACATCTTCTGAAGAGGAAGCAGAGGCTGGGGACTCGCCCATCACCCAAGCTGAAGTCACCGAGGTGGTTAGAAAGCTCCTCGGTGGCAAGGCCCCAGGGGTGGATGAGATTTGTGTACCGTAAGTCTGTGGATGTTGTAGGGCTGTCTTGGCTGACACGTCTTTGCAAAATCATGTGGCGGTCGAGGACAGTCCCCCTGGATTGGCAGACCAGGGTGGTGGTCCCTCTCTTTAAGAAGGGGGATCGGAGGGTGTGTTTTATGGATCTGGAGAAAGCGTTATACCGGGTCCCTCGTGGTGCCCTGTGGGGGGTGCTGCGGGAGTATGGGGTCATGGGACCCTTTGCTAAGGGCTGTCTGTTCCCTGTATGACCGCAGCAGGAGCTTGGTTTGCATTGCCGGCAATAAGTTAGACCTGTTCCCGGTGCGTGTTGGTCTGCCCGGTTTGGGAACCTTCTCATCTCTGCTGTTTACAGATGATGTTGTTCTGTTGGCTTCAACGAATCAGGACCTTTAGCGCGCACTGGAGCGGTTCACAGCCGAGTGTGAAGAGGCCGGGATGAGGATCAGCAGCTCTAAATCTGAGCTCAGTAACTCAGGGGGAGCTCGGAGTAGAGTCTCTGCTCCTTCATGTCGAACGAAGACAGCTGAGGTGGCTTAAGCTCTGTTTTGGGATGCCTCCTGGTCGCCTCCCTTGGGAGGTGTTCCAGGCATGTCCTATTGGGAGGAGACCTCGTGGGAGACCCAGGACACGTTGGAGGGACTATGTCTCTGTGGCCTGGGGTCCCTGCAGAATAGCTGGAGGAGGTGTGTGTGGAACGGGAACTCTTGGCATCTCTGCACAGACTGCTGTCTCCGCAACCGGGCCCTCGATAAAGCGGAAGAAAATGGATGGATGGTATTCTGCTTATTGTATTGCAATTGTGATTACATACTTTCAAACAAGCAAGAACAATATGATAAACAGTGTTTTGTAATATACAGGCAATAGAATATCCATAATTGGATAAGACCCAGGCACTCATAATTTTCAAAAATAAAAACAATATTTTATTTCAGGGCCAGAAACATTAACATACCCTGACGAAGGCACAAGCTGATGCGTATTAAGGATAAGTATGCGGATAGTGATAGTGATGAGGGCCTGGACCTTATCTTTTTATGAGTGTTTTGTATTATGTTGGCTTCACTGAAACGTATGTCACTGCAACAGACTATGCATTATAACATACACATATTGGAAAAATCCATGGTTGCATTGCAATCATTAGAATCAACTCAAGTTTTACAAGTGTTTTCAAATGAGATATATATATTAGGGCCGGGACTTTAACGCGTTAATTTAGATTAATTAATTACACAAAAATAACGCGTAAAATTTTTTGACGCATTTTAATCGCAGAATGTTTTTACAACGCGGAACGTTTCTCACTGGATGAGTTTAGGCGGACCGATTATACTGGAGCACCAACTTGTAGCACAGTCAACATATAATTTATGTTTAACATTATTTTGATTGTAAACGCAATCCGGTATGTACTTTTTGTTGTTATTTACGTGCCCAGCTGATGGCCCTCCAGCTGAGGCAGGCGCGCTCATTGTATTTCTTCACGCATGTGAGCGCGCGCCCTCGCTCCAGTCACACGACACGGACTATTCCTCACATGGACTAAAGCCCGGGTTTGAAGCGGGGACACGACTCTGGAAGACTTGGAGTTTCTGGATACTGCTCAACAGGACCGGTGAGAGCTTTCCATTACGTTTGTTTTCGGGTTGCGTAGTGTGCGTGCACTGGCGCGCGCTTCAGCTGCGACCTCGCGCTAATAGTTTACGTGCCTTTAAACCAGCTGTTGCTAAATCAACAAAGTCTGTTATGGCCTCTAAAGCAACAATAAACAATATTTTGTTGCTTAAGCTCATGTATTCAGTCATTATTCTATGGTATACTAAAAATCCATATGAAAAAACTTACTTCTCACTGTTCTCAGGTCAAATATTTATATGCGATTAATTTCGATTAATTAATTACAAAGCCTGTAATTAATTAGATTAATTTTTTTAATCGAGTCCCGGCCCTAATATATATATACTGTAACTGGACCATTTGCTGTAAGATCCCATTATTACCATGTTGGCACTGGTTTGTGTATGCATGTAGAAGCAGGGTGAAACCGTTTAAACCATTAGTGTTATGCAACCTGGAAACCCCCTACAGCACTGACTTTTAACAGGCAAAAACCAGCTAATTACTCCATTCATGTTCTACAGAAGCAGTGAAATAGGTACACTAAACAGACTGATGCATTGCATTTTCCGTCTGAAGAACGCAGAGCTGGATGTCGGCCATCTTCTGAGTGGGTAGTATATTGGACCTCTACTGTGAAAATGCAGTGTTTACCTGCAATGACCTCAGGACAGTTTGTCAGAATTTCAGAATTTCTTAGAAACCCCCCATGACCCTAGGTTTTTCCCCTGCAGCCACAAGGGCTGTGACGCCTTTCAGTACTGTTAGCAGTACTGTTAGCAATCTTAGAAGTCCCACACGTCCATAAGGCTTGATAAGACTCATTCTTGAGATTGACAACATCTGTTACGTTGGTTATAAATGACCGGGTTTGGGATACAACTGCTCAAAGCTGCAGTATGCCCTTCAACCGTATGGGCTGGATATGACCTTTAATACTGGGGAGATCCTGCGTAGACCATGGGGGTATAGTTAAAGATCCATAGGACATGGCAGGAGCAAAGAGGAAGACTATGTGGCAAGGCAAGGGTTAACTTCGATTTGATTTTAGCTTTAAATGCCACAACGCCACCCCAGGAGTCTCACCTGCAGATTTAACTTATGCTGAGGTACAAGTACAAGGCACACAGGTTCGTTATGATAGAGAATGACATGCCGGCAAGATTCATATTACAAGGGGTTTTATTTTATTTTACTCTGTAGTATAACAAAAGGTATCAGTGTAGATTTATGTTTCATTTTCCCATTTTAAAGTTGGCACATTTAGTTTGCGTTTCTTTAAGTACCAGATATTTCCATCACAAATGTCCATTATTTCAATACACATAGACACACGATTTTGTTTTCCCAGTTCGTTGCTCCATGGTAATGACAAGACAGCAGCTGTGACGAGAATACGGCGTGAGTATGTTTAAAAGTTGCACCAAGCTAAAGGGCTAGCTGCCACTCTTACCTCCTACACAATCATCGGAAGGTAGAAAGATTTAACCCGCGCATCAGGTACCAGCAGCGCCGACATGCTGAAGTAGGTGGAAAAACCACGTATTAGGACTCAACATTAAACGCATTAATTTGCGGATTGATGTTACCTGCGCAGACATGACGGAGCGCTCGAACCGGATGGCCCAGCGACCAGGGGCGGAAGTGAGAGGTCACAGGGCACGTAACCTACGCAACGACTATTTATAGGGCAACGCGATAACACGTAGCCAATAATAACTATTTACGTGGCAGAGCCTGCCAGCAGGCGATACTGCCACAACTAGTTAGCCTCCGAACAACTGTAGTTTTCAGGCAAGAGCTGCTTCCAAAATGGCTACGAACGCACTTTGAGCTGACGCACAGCCAGGACGTCTTGACGCTCGGTGACATTTGTGGCAAGCTTCTGACTTCAGTAAGCACAAGCGTCCAACTACGGGCTTGAGGCGCGTTTTTGACGCCCACGAGGCGTTTGGTGTGGACGCAGCATCAGACCATGTGAGGCTTTTCTGTGTGGAGTGTAAAAGGAAATACATATACCATTTCTTATTGCCTCCTGCTGTTGACAGTTTTGTATCTCAGAACAGAATCTCAACGTCAGGTCAGGTTTGTATTGTCAAAAGTCATCCAAACAAGCTCACAGGTCATGGATCAAATCAATAGGAGCAGCATTCTGCGCTGAGGTGAGAAGAGTCCTCAGACAACACAAACACAGCCCACGATGTCCTCATTGACCTCATGCTCTGTGGCATTTTATCATCGTCATGCACTGAATGTACACTTCCAAACAAACAGTGAAGAACACTTGTGGTGGGGTAGATAGCCACTGCTAGAACTGGAAGTTTGCCTTTTTGAATTGCACTGTCACCATTGCCTACAGTGTGGGCTAAATTATGTATAATATTTTATTCAATACATTAATTTTCTTTTCTCATAAAAAGAGTAGAGTGGTGTAAGGGTTTGATTCACGACCTATAATTAGTTTGTTGGAAACAAACCAGCGGAGGCATGTCTGATCAATGTGTGCAATTTACAGTTTGCAGCGCATTGTTAATGGCAACAGCCATCGGTTTCACAGAATCTCCAGCTTGGCTCAGAGTCAGAGCTGCCGCCTCGTCTGCCATCCTCGATCTACAGAGAACAACAAACATCAAGAGGAAAACCACCACGTTTCAGATCGTGTAACGATGCAACTTGTGCCAGAGCAGACGGAGGGCCTCGGGGCAGAGGAATGCACTCACACAGGCTGCAGCTGTGGATATTCTCACACAAGAACAGGGATGGTCCAACAATGTCTATCACCACGCAAACATGACAGCAATGTTCTCACTGTGGCACTGCATTCTGTGTCGGAGCAGCGTGGTGTGGTTCAGTTCATGAACGGTTGAAACTCCTGGCAGTCATCCACTGCCACCCGAAAACACACTGTTATAACCTTGCTGTAAGGCGTTTACAGTGCCTTGCGAAAGTATTCGGCCCCCTTGAACTTTTCGACCTTTTGCCACATTTCAGGCTTCAAACATAAAGATATAAAACTGTAATTTTTTGTGAAGAACCAACAACAAGTGGGACACAATCATGAAGTGAAACGAAATGTATTGGATATTTCAAACATTTTTAACAAATAAAAAACTTAAAAATTGGCCGTGCAAAATTATTCAGCCCCTTTAGTTAATACTTTGTAGCGCCACTTTTTGCTGCGATTACTGCTGTAAGTCGCTTGGGGTATGTCTCTATCAGTTTTGCACATTAAGAGACTGAAATATTTGCCCATTCCTCCTTGCAAAACAGCTCGAGCTCAGTGAAGTTGGATGGACAGCGTTTGTGAACAGCAGTTTTCAGTTCTTTCCACAGATTCTCGATTGGATTCAGGTCTGGACTTTGACTTGGCCATTCTAACACCTGGATATGTTTATTTGTGAACCACTCTATTGTAGATTTTGCTTTATGTTTTGGATCATTGTCTTGTTGGAAGACAAATCTCCGTCCCAGTCTCAGGTCTTTTGCAGACTCCATCAGGTTTTCTTCCAGAATGGTCCTGTATTTTGGCTCCATCCATCTTCCCATCAATTTTAACCATCTTCCCTGTCCCTGCTGAAGAAAAGCAGGCCCAAACCATGATGCTGCCACCACCATGTTTGACAGTGGGGATGGTGTGTTCAGGGTGATGAGCTGTGTTGCTTTGACGCCAAACATAACGTTTTGCATTGTTGCCAAAAAGTTCGATTTTGGTTTCATCTGACCAGAGCACCTTCTTCCACATGTTTGGTGTGTCTCCCAGGTGGCTTGTGGCAAACTTTAAACAACACTTTTTTATGGATATCTTTAAGAAATGTCTTTCTTCTTGCCACTCTTCCATAAAGGCCAGAGTTGTGCAGTATACGACTGATTGTTGTCCTATGGACAGAGTCTCCCACCTCAGCTGTACATTTTTGCAGTTCATCCAGAGTGATCATGGGCCTCTTGGCAGCATCTCTGATCAGTTTCTCCTTGTATGAGCTGAAAGTTTAGAGGGATGGCCGGGTCTTTGTAGATTTGCAGTGGTCTGATACTCCTTCCATTTCAATATTATCGCTTGCACAGTGCTCCTTGGGATGTTTAAAGCTTGGGAAATCTTTTTGTATCCAAATCCGACTTTAAACTTCTCCACAACAGTATCTCGGACCTGCCTGGTGTGTTCCTTGTTCTTCATGATGCTCTCTGCGCTTTAAACTGACCTCTGAGACTATCACAGAGCAGGTGCATTTATATACGGAGACTTGTTTACACACAGGTGGATTCTATTTATCATCATTAGTCATTTAGGTCAACATTGGATCATTCAGAGATCCCCACTGAACTTCTGGAGAGAGTTTGCTGCACTGAAAGTAAAGGGGCTGAATAATTTTGCACGCCCAATTTTTTCAGTTGTTTATTTGTTAAAAATGTTTGAAATATCCAATAAATTTCGTTTCACTTCATGATTGTGTCCCACTTGTTGTTGGTTCTTCACAAAAAATTACAGTTTTATATCTTTATGTTTGAAGCCTGAAATGTGGCAAAAGGTCGAAAAGTTCAAGGGGGCCGAATACTTTCGCAAGGCACTGTATACAAGCCATGCGGCTCTTCACATTTCTGTCAGAAGACTGCCAAACCGTTTCTATAGGTCTGTGTCTTTCGGTTTCCCTTTCTCAAAGCTGTTTCTTCTACGACAAAATCTGTGTTAAATTATGTTTAAATTCAGCGAAAGTGGACTTTTACAATAACACCAAAAAGTGGCATGTTTTCTATTACAAGGGCCATAGAAAAACATTTGTGAAGTTAAAGACACCACTTGAGCCAAAACAATCTCAAATCTATTGGGGGAAATAAAGTTACAGTAGTCTCAGTGTTATTAATCTGGTGATGACAGGTCTTTTAAACGGCTCCATGCATCAGCCTGCTGTGGCTTCACCTCCGGAGAGCAGTCTCCAAGAGAAAAAAAAAGTCTGTGTGTGTTTATCAAGTCATGTATTTGTGTGCGTGTGTGTGTGAATGAGACATTTTCCAGATCATTGGCAGCAGTCAGTCCATGGAGAAAAGAAATGCTCAACAAATGTCTGTGTAAGTTCTCAGTCGTACAGGAGTTGTCCATCTTCAATAAAGGTACTTGAGTCGTCTTCTGGACTACTACTTCAACTACTAGTACAGAAGATGACTCGAGTACCTTCATTGAAGATTCTCACCAAATGCTTTGATTTCTGCCGACGTCTGAAAGCCAAGATGATGTTTTGGGTTTTTCCACACAGACAGCTGTGAATGACAGCTGTATCTCTTCCTTGCATTGTTGCTGTGTTGCCGTCACTTTTTTAATCACTTTTTTGTTGCGTTTTCATCCCATTTTCAAAGCTTTCTTGTTTCTTTTTGTGTCACTCTTTTGTTGCTTATTCATTGATTTTGCGTTTAGACAAAAAAGTGAAACAGTGATTTTAATTCTACAAATAGAGAAGCAAGAACTTGATCATTCAACTGGACATAGACAGAAAAATGAGCACTGCAGGAAAAGAACCAGTGAGGACAGAAGAGCGGAGGAGAGTATTTTAGAATTGTAGACTTGCTTTCGGTGCAAGTTGTTTTCAGTCAATCGGACTTTTAGCTACAAGATTATTACAGCAGGTGTTATAGGAGGATCTCCCCCTTCACCTGAAACTATAAAGTCACAATTTGACACAAAGCGTTTTTCAGACGATGGAGCACAATGTATCTGCGGGACATGTGTAGTCTGTAAAGCCACAAATACTAGATCTGATTACACTTGGCCTTGATGTAAATAAATCAATCATTATCTGTATAGACAGCGAAATAAACAGTCGTCAGGGCCATATCAGCGATGTGCCATAACGACGAACATATGTCACGCAGCAAAACACACCCATTTCTGTGTTCACCCCCCCAAATATGCACTTTATTTATGTGATGTTACCTTCCTGCTCTCTTCGAGTTGTCTTAGTCGCTCTCTCTCTTTTTCTTCTCTTTCTATCCGTCTGCGCATCTGTAACACACCACCAAATTTGGAAGCAATCTAAACCTCAACGTCACTGCACGATAATAAATGAATGAATGAATGAATCTCCTCACCCTCTCGTCTCGCCGGGTTGTACACCCCTCCTCTTCTGATACGCACGTTTTGCCGTCGCAGAGTCTTCCAGATTTCCCCAAAAAGGTATAATCCTCTTCCTTACACAGGCCCCTCATTGACTGCGGACCAGATATCCATGAACAAAATAATGAATTGACTTAAATGTACTTTTCCAGCTTTAAGTTAATGGATTTATTAGGTATTACTTTATTTTACAGTACCTTGATACATTGTACCTAACTCAATTTAGTGCTATGTGATGTGCTCATGAACAATGTGTAATAACTTGTACCTATGGGTTAGATACATAATGGAATAACTTGTATTAGTACTTTATAGGTACATAATGTAATAGGACACGACACTTAGGGTCAGGGCTTAAGGTTAGGGTTAGAGTTATGTCTTATTACATTGTGTACCTACAAACTACAAATACATATCCTTCCATTGTGTATCTAACCCATAGGTACACGTTATTACACATTGTTCAAGAGCACATTACATAGTACTAAATTTAGGTAGGTACAATGTATCAAGGGTACTGTAAAATAAAGTGTTAACATTTATTATTTTTTATTGTGCATTATAAGAAAGGCAACAGACAGACCTGATTATTATACACTAAATCAGTGCAATTTATCATTATACTTTTCTGGCTGTCCGTACTCACCTTGGACATTGGGATGCCATAGAAGCGGTGCACATGTGCCATCGTAATCCAAGATGAATTCACGTATAGGCCCCACTAATTGCTACTCCCAATATCCAGTCAATGATAAGGTGCCAGTTGTGATCCGTACGATGGTCCCATGCGAGTAAATCTGTGCTCGTCCAAAAACATTTCTGATCTAACTCGGATTGTTACTTACAGAGCGAAGTGGAGCTGCAGTCATTTCCACACAGCAGTGACAAAAGTGCCACTGTCTCGCTAATAAAACATTGACCAACAGCATTTATTAACAACAATCTGTCTCAGTCCAGACTCAGATGCATGCCCTCTCCTTCTCCCCTCCATCGTCAGGTTTTCCCTTTTCCAAGCAACCTTCACAGCAGCAGCAGCAGCAGACGCATTGGACTCTTTAGATTAGCAGTCCTGCTTGCTAGTTCTACCCAACAGAAGTAGGTTTACAACCAAAGCACAGAGAGTCCTGGCAGTTGTATCTTTTGAATTATCCCTCTTTCCATGAGAGTTGCTGCCTTTGAATTACACTATATGAGATCGCATCCGCTTAAGGGCGATCTCTCTTTCTGCATGATCTGAGCCTGATACATATCCACAGTCTGCAGACCGCGGTCTTACACAAAAGGAGAAAATCTTATTATTATTTTACACATGGGCTAAATTTTTTAATACATTACCAGAATGCTCATTTCAGCCACTATGGGGCTGCCCCCCCCCAAAAAAGGGGGGGGGGGGTGTTTTTCCACATAATGACATAATAAGAGATCAGGATATAAACAACACATTATAGCCACGTGGTAAATGGTCAGTTTGGTCAGGCTGTGGCTACAATAGTTGCTTTCAACCACCAAGTGTGGAGTGAATAAATAATGATACAATGTAGCACTTTTGGGAAACTTCTACAGGCTGGTAAAGCACAATACAAGTGTAAGCCGTTATTATTATTTATTAGGCTACAGTCCTGTCTGGCTTTTTACAAAATCAGCACTATTTTTAAATCACAGTACCCGTTATTATGATAATTTTTTTGAAAAATAATAGTATGAATAGTATTTTCCAGTTTACATTATATGTGGCCCGTGACCTGTGTTGGTAGCTGAATTTCGATCCACGACCCAAAATGAGTTTGACCCTGATTTACTCACTCAGATATTTCTCTGTTTTGTGAAGCCACGATATTTGGACTCTACTACCAACTTGAACATACTTAAACTAAGAGTGTTCGATGACAAATGGTATCTATTACACGTCAATGAACGAAAAAGTGTGGTGCAAAAGTTTTTTCTGATTTCAATACCTAAACTGACAAACACAACAGTCTCAGCTGTTTATGACGTACTTAACAGTAATCATTGCTCTAGTTGGCTTAAAGAAACCATGACACACAGCTTTATTACATATTCTGAAACTATCAAGAAGCCTTGTTATTGTCTTATATACATGCATGAGCAAATAAAACCTCTTGTCAACTATAGTACTTGCATTTTTTAAGCAGGAGCGTCTGGGGCCCTCATCACAGCAACTCATGTGTCCCACAGTATTTTTGTCAAGCCAATCACAGCCATTTATTTGCAGCGCTCGTTCCTCTTTTTGATACAAATGTAAAGTGACCAAACATCCCACTTTTGAATCCTCTGTCCCACGTCCCGGGGGATCTCTCCAAGACCATTTACTTGTCCCAGTTTTGCACAAGCTCTGTCCCAGGTAGTCAGTTTTTTCACCAATATCACGACAAAAGCAGCTTTTTTTTTCTTTTTACTTGAAACCAAGCTATGCGTCAAACACAATCACCTCAATGCTGATTGGTTATACTTTTACAACCAAAACGTTTGTGATCAGTGAACACAACAGAAGCCACTCTCCCCACAAACTCCCATTGTGTCCTAATTTTTTATGTGGAAAATCTGGTCACCGAATACAAATGAGTTGTGGATTTATCTGATTGGTTTTATAAAGTGACTTTATGAAATCTTTGCATAACTTACTGTAGCTATGTTGCACTTTGTCACCAAAACAACCCACCCTTCAAGTTCATTGAGGGTAAATGAATCATGTTTTAACAGGAACCAGCTATTAGTGCCTGGAATCTAAAAATGTTATGGCTTTTCACCCGTAGCTATACCACACACGTAAAATACTTTCTCTTTTGTACTTGAGGGCGATTGGATAAGTTACGACGTTGCGATGACTGAGTCGAAGCTTTGCATGATGTTGAGACAGATTTATGTTGAAAGAACAAGCGTAAATGCCACAAACACGTCTGGTATTTGTGGCAGTGCATGTTGCCTGTTCACACAGACACTGCACATTTAGCACTTGTATCATTTAGTGACTTTAGACCTCCAAACATTCATTAGTGTGTGGTAAGGACGGAGTGTGTAGCCACTGTTAGCTGACTTTGACAAGAGTTCACATAGGACAAGCCAATTTATTACAGGAGTGCATAGACCTAACACTCACATAGAAATGCAATCATTTCCTTGAATTTGTCAGAATTCGAGGACGACGAGGAGGGTGAGAATGATATGCTGATGATGATAATTTTCCCCAGTGGTATAAAGTTTGGATATTCTTGAGAGAAAGGCCCCTCCGACCACCGCCAACCACTCACTCTCTCACTACATTCGCCAGGCTTCCTGGTGTTACCAGACAGTCTCCCATCCAGGCCCCTCCCTGCTTAGCTTCCAAGGTCTGACGGGATCGTGCAGAGCAAAGGCGGTATGGCCACAGAAAGAAAGAAAGAAAGAAACTTTATTGTTTTGCCCCTGCGCTTTAACTGTTGCATGAAAAGAAAACACTTGTTCCCTTCTTGATGCCTGTAAAACACACCACATTAATTTTAGTCTACTTATAGCTGCAGCCAATGATTGATCAACCTCTGCATGTGAAACTGTTAAAATTAATGACGTTCTTAGTAATAACCTATCAAGTTCTGCGACCCCAGATGCCATTTGTTTTTTTCTGCACCATAAACAGTGAGTGTTCTGACCAACGGTCTAGCGCTGGAGTTGTACAAACGATTTTGTGTTTTGAATGACCGTGTCATAAATCCACTTCAATCAAAACTAAAATAACATTATGTCATGCTGTGTGGGGTTGTGTGAGCAAACTGAAGGATCATGGGTCCACCTTACACCATTATAACTCAATAGCGTGGTATTTTGTGGCCCATCGAAGGATGGGTCAAATGCAGTGGACACATTTCGTTGTACAGTTGTTGTATAATGATAAATATAAGTGCCTTAACCTTAACCTCGGTGAAGCCCTATTTCGCTCATAAGTCTTGCTAATTCTTCAGCTAGGGACATGTAACCTGACAAACATCTCATCACAAACAAGCCATGCCACTAAAGGTTTTATTTAAAGGATTTTTTTTTTTTTTTTAGGTGTACCTTCATCATAAAGATAATATTCATGCATGCAACAATATTCTCCTCTGAGACAAGGATTCTGATATGGTACTAGCTTTACATTTTATTAAAACAAGCTGTAAAAACACTTGCATGGTGTAATGTACTTTTTCAAGGCAATTGGAGAAGATCAAATATCACAATTATGGATATAGGCTATAATAAAAACAAACATAGAATCCTGATGACACAAGTAAGTCATTATAAAGTCTCCAAAAGCTTTTCTTTGACCCGGGCCTTATTCTACGAAGCTCGAGAGACTTATCCAGGACAATTGTGGTCATATGTCAGTGTCATAACTGTCTCTTAGCTGGATATACGACCCCAAACATAATTGGTAACATGAAGTGGGTTACCCACTGGCCGAGTCAACCCTACAGTCCTATGTGGAGTGGCATTGTGTGGGCGCGGTTAGCCTCACAGTTAGAAGGTCCTGGGTTGGAGTCAGTGCAAGGCCTTTCTATGTGGAGTTTGCATGTTCTCTCCGTGTCTCCTCCGGGGCCACTGCTGACTCTGACAAGAGTCTACATTGGACAAGCCAATGTATTACAGAGGTGTACTGTGTAGACCTAACACTTACATAGAAATGCAATCATTCCTTGTATTAAGCAACATACGTCTGTCGCTCAATACAAGGATTTCTAAGGCTTCTCTCTTTGACTTGAAGTTATTGTTGGTCTGAGTTTGTATTTGAGTAAGTTAAATTCCAAAAGACCAAACTATGATTAATTGTTAAAATATTGTTTCAGAATTCCCTAACATTTCCATTGGCCTGGATTAGTAAACTCCAGTAATCCATCAATGTGTCTCAGTGCTTCTGCTGTTCTATAACAGTGCAGTTAGTTAGGTTGTGCTCACTTTACATATTATTATTATGGAGGGTGGAGTCTTAAGTAACACTGACCTCTCATTTAAGGTTTGTTCAAACCTAACACGTTTTGCACAACAGTTTCAGGTCATTTCTGTGTATTGTCAATGTGAAGGCGATTAAATACTGCGCGAGCGTTTTGAATGACACAGAACACGGCATTAGTGTGGAGTCCACTCATTCAGGAAAGAGACACTGAAGATCATCTGTCTGAATTGTCTGCTACGTCACACAGACACACATTTTTCATTTGCGGTGATCGCTGCTGTGTGTGTTGAAGTTGTAGTGTTTTCATGTGCAATAGACGGACAACAAAGGTGTACTGACCTGGGGAGGGGCAATTGGCCACACCCCTGATTGATTACCATTGGCAGGGCCCAAACTAGACTGGCATAGAAGTAGTGGGAGGTTTTAAGAAGGACTGGTGGGCGGAAAGGAAAACAGGAGAGTGAGAGGAGCAGAGGCACAGGGAACCAGGAAGAGGGGAGCAAGTGGGAGCGTGGACGTGCGAGAAGCTGAGAAGCAGCCCTGGGAGAGGGATCGGTGTGGATACGTGACTGAATGCAACGCTCGCCATATTAGAGGAAAGCTGGTACCAAGGGACTCTGCACTTTGTGACAGAAACACTGACTGAAAAGAGCCTATAAACCTATGCAGTCAGGGGCAGGAGGCTTTGTGCAAGGGCTCAGGCCGGGGAGGGGGCATGGCGTGGAGGCTGCCGAGCAAGGTAGTAAAACTATTCCACAGTCACCAAACACAATCAAAGAATCCGGAAACAAATTTCGTTCACAATTTTTTGCGCAGGAAAAAAAAAACAGAGGTTTTACCTGTGCGTGCCACACATGCAATACACACGCCTGCTAATGTTTCAAGCAACCGACTAGAAGTGAGTCATGTGATATGACACATTAGGTGTGCACTGGGCTTTACGTCAAACCTGCTGTGATCTCCAATTTAAAAGTTTATCATGGACGTGATGTTATTCACGTGCGCTGATGAAGACTTGTAAGAGTTGAAACGCGTTGGCGTAAGGTGTTAATACATTTTCCTTATGTAACAGAGCTAAGGGTCCCAAAGAAAAAGGATCTCTCTGCTGATGAAAATCCTGATATAGTTGAATGCCTTGGACTAGGTTTGAAAACCTTTGATATTTCATGAAAGATTAAGCATAATCATCGTACTGTTAACAGATTTGCACACACGGGTTTGTGCAGATAAAGGCACAATGAGGACGGACAAATACATCAGATTAATAGAACAGCTGCTACAAAGCAGCAAACAGGTATTTGAAGCTGCTGGTGCCTCTGGAGTCTCCTGAACATCAAGGTGTAGGACCCTCCAGAGGCTTGCAGTTGTGCATAAACCGTATATCTGGCCTCCCCTAAACTGTTTATTGAAGCTGACGAGCAGAAACGGCTGCAGTGGGTCCAGAAATACATGAAGATTCATTTTCAAACAGTTGTGTTCACTGATGAGTGCCGTGTAACCCTGGATGGTCAGATGGATGGAGTAGTGGATGGTTGGTGAATGGCCACCATGTCCCAACAAGGCTGTGACGTCAACAAGGAGGGGGCAGAGTCATGTTTTGGCCTGGAATCATGGGGAGAGAGCTAGTCGGCCCCTTTAGGATCCCTGAAAGTGTGAAATGACCTTTGAAAATATGTGGAGTTGACCGACCACTTTCTTCTGTGGTACAAAAAGAAGAGCCGTGCTTTCCCTAACAAAATCATCTTCATGCATGACAACCAATCCTGGTGAACGCTTCCTCAGTTTCTTTTTTCTGCTATGCGACTGTTTGAGCTGGACAAAGGAAAACCCCTTCACTTTACAGTTACAAAGTGGAACCTTGTTACTTGTTCTTCGCTCAACCTGCGTTTCTCTTGAGCCGTTGGAAACAATCACTTTGTATGCATTTTGTAACGATAATTTTTTTATCACGCAAAAAGCTGAAAGCGTTTGGCAGACAGGTGCTTCGAGGTGCTTTGCTTCATTTTTGCGAGGATTTGAGGCTGGAATATATTGTGAGAGGGTGGGAGGGAGCGCCGGGTGAGATGTTTTAAATTAAAAGTAATTTGTAAAGCACTTTGTGATGCACTTGTATATTAAAATAACTTTATAAAGTTGATAGATTGATTGATTGAGCCATACATTTTAATCTGCTATTTTGGAGAAAGGAAAAACAGTGTTGCTTTTCAGTAAGTCCAAATAGTTGGTTGTCCCACACAGTAGCATAATAGCTTTTATTTTTAAGTAAGAAATGGAATTATGATGTTGTATAAACCTATCACACAGAGAACATCTTTTCAATGACTTCATTGAATCGTCACTTTGATTTCACTCCATCGGTGATGCTGTGGCTGCAGGAAGTGCTGTGGTCCGGAGGCAGAACACAGCACAAAGACCTCATTCTGCGTGTTCGGATCATGTTTGGGGGAAAACGAATGGACGATCAAGAGGCAGACATCCACTCATCAAACGCAGTCACAGCCTTGGAGCATGACCTGAACAAGAGTGTTATTGGCAGAGCCTGATTTAAATTTTTCCTTCTGGCACCTTGCACATAAAATGTTTGTGTGACCCTGGCAAAAAAGATAAGAAAAAAACATAAAAAAAATATCTCATAATAATAATGCCTTACACTTGTAATGCGCTTTACAAGCCTGTATTACCAAGTTTCTCAAAGCGCTACACTGTCGTCATTATTCATTCACTCCAGGCTCGGTTATATATATACACTTTCTAACACCTCATTGTATGGATTTGCATTTGAGTGACAAACAAGCATGTGATTGCATTAACACACAACTTGTGGATTTCAAAAATATTCTTTTGAACCGGGAACTCGGCGCTCCTGCTTGGGGCTAGCAGTCATAGGGCTAGGGTTTGGATGGAACATTTTGGAAAATAAAGCAACAGCAAAAGAACTTTAATACCACAATGTGAGAAAGCCTTGTGTCGAATCAAGGGACCATTGGGACTTATTTGTTCAGCGAGCACCCAAAAGAGTCATCCATTTCACTTGTCTGCTTCAATCTCGCCTGTTGCCGTCACAGTGGGTGGTCAATGTGGCGATTAGCTCCACACGTTAGCCACGCATGTTAGCGCCTTCACAGTTTAAAAAATGACCTTCGTGGAACATCACCTGCTTGTGGCTCATACCGCTCCTCATTTCCTGCACTTCCTGCCGAGGTGTGTGCGGACAGGCCTGCCATTGTCGGCCAATTAACCTTCTGCATGTGGGGCGGCCTCTGTCAACCGCAGCCAAAGTCAATACTGCGGGCAAAGGCACAGTGATCCCAAGAGAGCAGCTGTATTTTCTCTGAGTTTGATCAGGATTTTGGCACCACTGTCCTTTTTTTCCCTGCTTCTTTGTAAATGCTTCCGGCAGCATGAACGCTGTACGACTCGCTGATTAAAAGGCAAACAAGTGATTTATGTGATGCAGTCTCTCCTAATGCAGTGGTGTTTGGTTTGCGACTAATGTTGTGGTTTTTAATGCTCCAAATGACTATATTAAAGGTAGGGGATGTACTTCTTTGTGTGTAAATATTTCATGAACATGATCTATTTGTGTCCCCGGATATGAGGTGAACACGTTTGAATCAAACATTGTTCATGTTTACATTTTAGTTTTTTGTTCTCAACACAATTGAAAACTCAAAACAGAAGCGCAGTGTTGCCAGATTGTGTGGCTAAAACAAGGGACTGTCTCTCACATGCACAACATGCGACAAACCAGGTAGCCATTAGAGCACGAAAGCTTGAAAAGCTTTCAAACAGTCGCTCGCTTGTGTTCACTGCAGGAGGAGCCACTGCTGTAAAAAAAAAGAAGAAAAAAACTCTAAACTAATATGTGAATGAAAATAGTTTCCTGATTCTTTGCTTGTGCTTTGGTGACGAGTGGAATAGTTTTATACATTTCTCTGAAACTTAACACAAATCTCGCCACTTTCCTCCTGCATCTCTAATAGCCTACACAATATTGTGCGGTTTGAGAGTGCACGGAAACCGGTACTCTTCAAGGACAGAAAGAAAAAGTAAGATAAGAACTTGCTTGTGGGAGAACTTGTGTCAAGTGGAGAACGCAGTGAAAAAGCACTCGAGTCTGTAACAAAATAAAAATGACAGTTACTTGACGTAACTATAGTTCTGTGAGTATGGGCGTAGCCCTCTACGGGCTTCGCTATTGGTTATAACCCGAGGCATCGCCTCGCGCCTGAGAGATAAAAACATCTACCCGCTCCAATCATGTCAAGGTGATGGTATATCCATCTGGGGTATAAAAACCCCATCTGCCCACCGCTCATCTCCTTTGAACTCAGCCATAGAAGACAGGATGGGCCTGCTGGGCATGCAGGTAGAGGGCTACGCCCATACTCACAGAACTATAGTTACGTCAAGTAACTGTCATTTCTGTTTCGTATGGGCTACGCCCTCTACGGGCTTCGCTATTGGTTAAAACCCTGCGCGAAGACCGTAGGGAAGAATGTACTCCCAGCAGGCACAAATGACCACGATTGGAGCGCACCCAGGACAACGTCATGCAGTCAGTGTCACCAACCAGACGCACCCATGGGCAGTCAGAGCAGGGCCACGGGCTGCTCCACCAGAGCACCAAGGCACCTAGCACCATATACAGAAGGAAGCATAGCGGCCGCCTCTCCCAAGAGCGCACATGCAACCAAAACAAAACACAGAGCACGCGTGTCGCCTCTCCCAAGAGCACACACGCACCCACAACCGAAAAGGAGGAGTGAAGGTGCATAGGCCGCCTCTCCCAAGAGCGCCCGCACCCCCACGCCCAGACAGGTCGCCTCTCCCAAGAGCACCTGCACTGGGCAGTCAAGATCAAATTAAACCCGCCCGCCGCTCAAAACCGAATGAGCGACAGACCCAGAAGCAACGTCCATCAAGTACGAGCGGGCGAAGGTCGACGAGGATGACCAGGAAGCCGCCAAGCACACATCCTCTATCGACACCCCTCTAAACAAAGCAGTAGAGGCAGCCACCCCTCGAGTAGAGTGGGCCCTGACGACCCTAGGAGCAGGAAGACCCCGAGCCTCGTATGCCATACGAATGGCATGACAGACCCAATGAGCCAGCCGTTGGGTAGAGAGTGGGGCACCTTTGCGCCCGGCCCCAAGCCCCACAAACAGTTGGTCCGACCGCCTGAACGTCGCTGTACGGTCCAGATAACAACGCAGGGCCCGAATCGGACACAGCAGGTTTCGCCTCTTATCCTCCACAGAAGCATGTGGTGGAGGAAAGAAGGGTCTAACTCTGATAACCCTAGACCTGAAAGAAGAAGTGACAATCTTGGGCTGAAAAGCCGGATTAGGCCACATCTCAAGCAGACCCCCATCCTCACCGAAGGACGTACAGGATGGATGCACAGACAGCGCAGTCAGGTCCCCCGCCCTCTTGGTAGAGACCAGAGCCAAAAGAAGCGCAGTCTTATATGACAGGCAACTAAGGTCTGACCTGTCCAGGGGCTCAAAAGGAGGGCCCGGCAGACCCTCCAACACCACCTGAAGGTCCCACGAGGGCAAAGAGCACCGCACGGGCGGTCTCAGCCTCCGTGCTCCACGCAAAAAGCGTTTAACCAGGGGATGGTTCCTCGCCGTGAGATGGCCAAACCCCACGTGTCCAGTCGTAATGGCTGCCGCGAACACTCCCAGAGTGGCGGCAGCCCGCCCTCTATCTAGAAGGAACTGTAGGAACTCCAACACTCCCCCTATCGAGCAGGAAGTGGGATCAAGCACCCTTTCTGAACACCAGTCCTCGAAAAACCGCCAACGAGCACTGTACGCTCGCGTAGTGGATGGTGCACGGGCACCCTGAATAGTGGCCACCACTGGAGAGGGAAGGCCTAAACGCAACAACTTCCCCCTCTCAGCTTCCAAGCCAAAAGGCTGCGTCCCAACACCGGGCGGGAGTGCAGAGTCCCCCCTGCTTGGACCAACGTGTCCGACCGGTCCGGCAGGGGCCAGGGGCCCTCCACCACCATCCCCACCAGGTCCGGGTACCACCTGGCGTTCGGACTGTCTGGGGCCACTATCAGAATCACCAACCCCTCCGTCCTCACCCTGTGCAGCAGAGGAGGCATGAGGTGAACTGGCGGAAATGCATACAGGAGACCCTGAGGCCACGGCCGCTGGGCCAAGGCGTCCACCCCGAGCGGAGGGGCGTCTGCCCACCTGAGCGAGAACCAAAGTGGGCACTGTGCGTTTTCTGCACTGGCGAAAAGGTCGGCCACTGGATCCCCGAACCGGCGCCAAACCTCCATTGCGACCCATGGGGCTAGGCTCCACTCGTCGCGGAGTGGGCCTCCCCTGGACATAACGTCCGCGCCCACGTTGAGCAGGCCGGGAATGTGACGGGCTCTCAGGGAGGACAGGTGGGAGCCCGCCCACAAGAGAATTTCCGTCGCTTTCCTGTGCAGAGTGGGAGACCTGGTCCCCCCCTGCCTGTTTAAGTAGGCCACCACTGTGGTGTTGTCCGACCGCACCATGACATGGTGACCCGCCAGCTGACTTGACCCAGATGAACCACAGCGTGAGCGGCTGCCATCATGCCCAATAGGGAACGAATGGACTGGGACGGCACCTGCGGCTTGTCCAGTACCGTTCTCCCCAGCGTCAGCAGCGCCTCTATCCTCTCGGCCGAGAGGGAGGCGCGCATGTCCCCGGAGTCTAGCTGCAGACCCAGATACGTTACACGCTGAATGGGGTACAACGCGCTTTTCTCCAAGTTGACCACAAATCCCAATCGGGAGATGTGTTCCAACAGGGCGGTCGTGTGAGCCTGCGCCTCCTGCCGAGACGAGGCCAGGATGAGCCAGTCGTCGATGTAAGTCAGAACTCGGATGCCACGACGACGAAGCGGCTCCAGCGCCGCCTCCACGCACTTGGAGAACGTGCGCGGGGCCAGCGAATAACCGAAGGGGAGGCGGTGATATTCGTAGCACTTCTCCCCCACTGCAAAGCGCAGAAACTTCCTGTGTTCCGACACAATAGGAACGTGGAAGTATGCATCTGTGAGATCCACGGACGTCATCCAGTCTCCTGGTCTGACGCACTCCAAAAGCTGCCTGACCGTCAGCATGCGAAAAAGCCTTTCCGCGATGCAGTGGTTCAGGACGCGCAGGTCCAAAATTGGACGTACACCCCCGCTTTTCTTGGGGACTAGGAAATATGGGGAGTACAGCCCTTTTTCCACCGCGTCCGAAGCCACCTCTGCCACAGCCCCGCGCCGCAGCAGAGAGGCTACTTCCTCCTGGATGACCGCGGCCTCCGCCTGACCTCGGAGCCTCGTCCTGAGGATCCCGCTGAAAGGCGGCGGTCTCCGAGCGAACTGCAACGCGTATCCCCTGCGGAGCGTCCTGTCTAACCAGTGAGAAGAAAGAAGCCCCAGGCTCTTCCACTCCTGATAAAATTCTGTCACGGGCCTCACCGGTCCGCGGAGTAGAAACGGAGAAAGCCCGCCCACCTCCACCCCGGCCTGCGGGGTAGGACGTGGGGGGGCCCTGATGAAAAGGGCTGCGGGGATTCCCCACCCTCGGACAGCGGCGCCGCCGCGGCCGAGGACGGCGCGCCGTCAAGAGAGGACTTCTTAGACTGAACAGTCTCACTCCCCTGCACGCTCCAAGGGCTGCCCCGCCTCCTGCCAAGCGGAGGTTTAGAGGCAGCCCCAGCCCGCGGAGTGACATGATCCGAGTCCGCACTGCCGCTCCGCGGATGGGTCAAAGGTACCGGCCGCCGTGACGTATCCCCCGTACGTTCCGGTAGGAGAATACGAAGCCGTGGCGTGCTGCGGAAAGCAGCGGGAGGAGTAGAAGACTCATGAACGGCAGACGCTCTCAGCGCGTCTCCGCTGCAAATAAGAGACGAAGCATGCTCTTTTACAATGTAACGGGCCGAAGCACGGCCTTTATTGTAACCAAAATGCCCCCGTTTCCCCCCTCTGGTGTCAGCGCCCGGACGTCGATGCGCTGGTCCAGATCCACGGTCCCTCCGCTGGTCCCGTCTCGGAGAACGCGCTGGATCCGTCTGGGATGAACCCGGAGTGTCGCGTCTCCGCGGAGGAGATGGGGGATGAAAACGGCGCTCGCGCCGCTGAGCCCCTCCCCGCCGTTCAGAGCGCTGACGGTCCCACTGGGGACGGAGATGCGGTCCCAGCTGCTGGGAGGCTTTGGAGGCAGCATCGAGGCGCTCGACCATTGCCTGGATGTCAGGGCCAAACAATGATGATGTGGAAACCGGGAGATCGAGTAGTTGACGCTTCTCCTGTTCCTTCAACGAGGAAAGCCCCAGCCACAAATGGCGAGATCCCACCTGAACCGCCGCCATTGAACGGCCACCGTCAATGGCGAAAGCCTGGGACATACGGAGAAAAGACGCCACCGTAGTCTGGACCTCCTCGAGCTCCTCCAGGGCCAGCTCGGAGCGTCCGTGGATGAGCTTATCCAGCGAGCCCGCCAGAAAAGCCATGTTGCTAGCTAACGCCACTACCTGAGCGGCGTTAGCATAGCAGCGGTCTAAAACGGCCATCGTCAGCTTATCCTTGTCAGAGGGAAGCAACGTTTTATCGCCTGGCCAAGGGGATGAGGACGGAAGGAGGGACATCCTGACTCCGTCCTCAATCGGCGGAACCCCGGACCGCCACGTCCAGTCCTGCACCGTGGAATACGGCCCGTACCCCAGTGCAGGATGTTTTGCCGCGAGAGGATGAGCCCATTCACGCTGAGCAAAGTGCATGATCGGTGTCATAGCCGGGCACATCACGACAGGGCGCGGCTTTCGGCGGGAACGGCTAGCTAAGCCTTCGGTGAAGTCCTCCACCGGAGCAGCAGGTTGAGACGGGGGCAGAGGAATCTCCATTCGGTCTGCGGCAGACGCAAACAACGCGGGGAGATAGTCGAGAGGATAACGATCCCCCTGTAACCCGGACGGCGTCTCGGAGAAGATGGAGGCAGCGTCTTCGTCGTAGCAGCGACGATCATCCTCCTCATCATATTCACTCCATTCCTTCCTCCTGGGGCTTGCTGAAGGGGCTGGGTCCTGAATCAGGGGCACAGCGTCCTGAGCTGGCCGTTCTGGTGAATCCGGACCCATAAAACCCCGGCGACGCTCGCGCTCTTCCCGGGAGAGCGCTAAGCACGCCTGGCAGTCAGCATCACCCGCTGCATGGTGCCAACCGAGGCAGCGGAAGCACAGCTCGTGCTGATCCTCAGGGAGGAGAATGGAGGGACATTTGCCGCATCTGCGGAGCTCGACACCGGCAGGTGAAGTCATCTTCGAGCAGAGAAGCGGCGAGAAGATCCTGAAAGTAAGTTAGAAGTATCGTTCTGAGAAGAACGTGCTCGTAGAAGTGAGTTCTGAAAAGAACTTGCTCTCTCAAACGCTGAGTTAAAAAAGGAGATGAGCGGTGGGCAGATGGGGTTTTTATACCCCAGATGGATATACCATCACCTTGACATGATTGGAGCGGGTAGATGTTTTTATCTCTCAGGCGCGAGGCGATGCCTCGGGTTATAACCAATAGCGAAGCCCGTAGAGGGCGTAGCCCATACGAAACAGAACTTTATTTAAACATGGACCAGCCTACGCGTTTCGACCGCACAGGTCTTCATCAGGGCATGTTTGTAATCCAGTGTGTTCTTCATTTCGTCCGTGTTTTGATCCTAATGCCTGGGCTCGGGAAAGGCATTTAAAACCACAGTTGCTTTTCAGAGGATGCTTTCGTTTCACTTGTGTCTTTAAGAAAGAAAGATGGATAGATAGATTGGGATCCTCATTAGGTGATTAACATAATTAACACAAAGAATAACCTTTGCAGTGCTTCCATGTAGCATTTAAAGTAGAGTCAGAACTCAAGCCCAACAGTTGTAATCGGGAGCTAAGGTACGTCCTTTAGTGTATGCATATGAAATAGCCATGTGCTCCGGGTGCGACCCTGGCTTTCAAAGTAATACAATAGAGGTGGGAAGACGGCAACAAGACTAAAATATCATGTCTGCAGTGAGACGAAATGATACTGTATCTGCTGCCATTGCTGTGTTGTCCAAAGAGGGTTAAAATGCAGGCAAATACTTGCTTTTGGCCCATCTTCTGATCTCTTTCCGGTGTTTGTGCAGGCGCAACTTGACTCAACATTAACCTAGAACGCACTTTGGAAGCGAGGAATTATTTCATAAACACATTGAGAGCCATTTTGAAACATGTTTCTAATATGTTTTTTGTTTTTTAAAACTTTAAAACTTAACAGTTTTTACCCTTTCCAAAGGTGATGCTGAGCCTTTTGTGGCATTCTCATATTTCTTAACTGCTAAAAAGAACAAGAAAGAAAACATTTGTACAACTTTTGCAACAAGCTCCTTTTATATCCCGTTGTACTCTAGCATATTGTTCTCCTTGTATTACTTATTTGAGTAACTGCTACTACAGAATTAAAAAAAAAAAAGCATTAACTTCCTGCTTCCCTCTCCCAGGATGTGTGGGCTAACATCATGGGAGAGGGATGTTAGCCACAGAGCAGAAAGCTGGTCCCTTCCACCGCGACCCCCGATTTGGTGAAGGATGTTCTGATGATGTTAGTGTGAGCGCAGTAATCCTTCCCCAAAGTGCTGTTGCGGAGGGCGTGGCATATTTGAAAGCTTTTGAGGAATGTCTCGATGTACGCAGAGTGAGGATTTATTGCACTTCACGGTTACTTCCTGCGCAACACCCGATCACATAACCACTATATATGGACAAGTGTCCTGCTCCGGCCACAGCGAAAACGTAGTGGTATTAGTGGATTTCTTTGAGCGGTTTTCGGAGAATGTCTCGAGTCAAGTTTGAGTTCGACCTGGCCCCTGTGAAGAACCCTTAATCCTCTGAGCTTTTGGCATGAGAGAAATGAGATTCACGTTTCCCATCGGAGGGTAAATCCTTCATGTTAGAGCAAACAAGAGAGCATTTCAAGATAATGAGTAAATATACCAAGTCTTAAAACAAAGCAATAAAGCAATTGAATAGTGAGTTTATAATGTTATTTGTGTTTGATTTTTTTATTTTTCTATTTTATTTAACTGCTTGTTGTTGTTGGCAAAAGTAAGGCCCGCCCACTCGCACCAATATTCCCAAACGCATGGTCTGAACAAATGTCACATGTTGTTATGTGGAAGAATTGCATCGAGCAATGTTTGTAGGATGGTTTAAGTCCATTTCTTCAACTATTTTATTGTGAGCCGGTCTACACTTTATCAGGAGTAAATCTTTACTTGAGAGGCTATATTTTCACCAACAGCCAGCATTGCACGATGTTCTTTTAGGACTGTTATGTAAGAAACTGTTAAACATTAGTGGATCGACTGATAAAAAAGTCATCTGGATGCAGTTTATGGAGATGCAGATGTCACATGGACCGTCCACCAAGGCGTACAGTCCAAATAAACATGTTGACTCTGGATGAATTAACATCAGTCATCGATAAAACATCGAGGGCTATTGTATCTATTGTATTTCTTCAGGTGTGCGCAAATTATGACATAAAAAAAAAAGCTTACGGTGCACTGTGCTTACCGACCCGACTTGTTAGTCTAGATCCTGGACAAGAGTGCAACTGTTGAGTGAATTAATAATGCAACATGAAGTGCTTTGAGTATCTTAAAGCTATCTTGTCTGAAGGAGTAGCTGTGGCAAGTTTGAATTCATATTGCCATGAGAAACGACACTTTAGCACTTCTCGTATTCGTGCCGCTTAGCAAACACTCGTGACCGTGGAGCCTCTCGGGCCAAAGCTGCCTGACACCGGTCCAGGCGCTTGAGTTGAAACACGCGAGCACCAACTAAGGCCTACGTTAGACACTCAAACCGCTTTCCATCAAGGGACCACTCACAGAACTGAAACGTCTTCTGCATATGAGATACATAATTGTGACCGGCTGTGAGGAAGGCCACCAGCTTTAGACAGGAAATAGGAGTAGCTAATGTGACAGGGCGCCGTATGTTATATGACCTATGTAAAGCAGCTGCTGTTCCCTAAACCGCCAGCACATTCAGCCCGTCTGCATATCGACATTTGACAGTAATAACCCTCTAAGATGAACCCACCTCCATTCAGTGTAATTATCCACATTGTTTGAGTGGAGTGATCAACAAAGTGTATTCAAAAGGTTAAAAATAACTTAAAACTTGACTTAAAAAAATAACCTATTTTCTGTAAAAATAAATAAATAAACGTTGCACTGACCAAAAAACAAAACAAAAAAACCCTAATGTTTGTAGTAACAACTGGTTATGCAAATGCGTTTTTCAGTCTTGGACAACGATCCCTGACAGTAAAAACATTACCAGAGGAGTTAATAGGAAGGAAAAACTTTATTCCTGAAGTTGGTTTTGACACAACACAGTGGTCCTCGAAACAGGTTATTGCTGTGACTGATATTTGTCATGACTCATATAATCTCAAACATCTGCTGTTGTCACGCCACTGTGGGCCTGGTTCACAACACTGTCGAGCACAATCTCCCAGTCACGTACGTGCACTCTCTCATGCACCAATAAGGCAAAACATAATGACCACTTCATTGATACGCATTGGCATCATCATTATGCTGTACTTTAGATATAGCATATTTTCGTGAGCTCTCAGACATGGCTGTAGCTGATCCTCAAATCAGACAGAACAATTTAGACCAATTAATGAGATGACAGCAGATTTTAATGCTAAAGACACTTTTCTACATTTCTTTTTTAACAGTTCAGCGCTAAATGATGACTTTCTGAGTAAAAGATCCAGCCTGCCAACATGATGAATAGTTGATCCGTGTTGTTTACCTGTCAGTGGTCATAACGTTCTGGCGGATTGGTGCATGTATCTGCTGTCGCATCATTGATCTTTTGTCACGATTTGCCGAGCGGTTCCATGATTAGCTTAGCGATTTCAAGTTAAGTCAAGTCAAGTCGAGTCAGAACAGTCAAATAGAACCTAGAGCTATGGATAAAGTCACCAACATTCACCGAAGGGGCTTTATTTACTTTGACTTTGGAGTGAAAAGAGAAAATGAGAGACCCTGCTTCAATAGTTTGATGAAATCAGCTATGTCTGTGAAGCCCTGTTAGTCTACTGTTGTGATATTGGACTATTGCAAAAAATATATAAAAAATAAAAACTGAGCCCATTGTATCACATAATGTTGACGGTCAAACCGTAACAGTTCCGCATTCATTGTTTGACTCGTTGAATTGGTGCAAATCTTCTTGGTTCAATATGTTTTACATGTTCACAAATATAATTTCCCAAATATCTGCCCTGAGTTGACCCTGCATAGAAACAACACAGTGGAGGCCAAGTGCTGGTGTTCTCTGTGTGCTCTCCGTATTCTCGGGCTGATGATCGCTCAGTGGCATTTCCCATGTAACACAGTACCACTGCTGTGACCATATGACTGAACATACAACAGTTTTGCAAAGATTACACAATTTTGTTCTGATTTTTGAAGGAATCCTCGGCTAACTATTTTATTGTGAGCCAGTCTACACTTTATCAGGAGTAAATCTTTACTTGAGAGGCTATATTTTCACCAACAGCCAGCATTGCACGAGGTTGTTTTAGGACTGTTATGTAAGAAACTGGTAAACATTAGTGGATCGACTGAAGCTGATAAAAAAGTCATCTGGATGCAGTTTATGGAGATGAAGATGTTTTTCATCCACGTGTCAGATCAGAACTAAGGTGGTGAGAGCACAGGCAGTACTCAAGGGAGTTTGTTTTCTCTCCTAATACCATTGGTCAGTCTGCATGAAGGATGAAAGTCTTATTGTGTGAAGTTTAAGAGTTTTCTTACATAGTTTTGATTCAGTGTTATGTCGGTGTAAAATCCTAAAAAACAAACAAATAATTTGGTCTCTCAATTACAAAACACTTTTCCGCAGCAGCACCAAACCAAATTAGTGAGAAAACTTCATTTCTGCTTGTACATATCACATGGACCGTCCACCAAGGCGTACAGTTTTTTGTCCAAATAAAAATGTTGACTCTGGATGAATGAACATCAGTCATCGATAAAACGTTGAGGGCTGTTACATTACCGGTCAGAGTCTCAGCTGGGACGTCCCACAGTGAAAGGGAAAAAAGCTTGACATTGATCAAGGCTCCACCATGACATCTCGGTAGACAATGTGACAACTAGGCATGACACTGGCGTTTAGACAGAGTGTTACGCCTATTTCCTCTCCCCGGCCATTCCTTTACATTGGACCCTTGGTAATATTTTGAATTTTTTTGGCCCTGCTCCTTTTAAAAAAAGATGAAATCAGTGCATCTGCAGCCACTGATCAAGGCACAAGTCACTGTGAAGCACCACTACTGCCCGAATCTCCGCTGAGTATAGCTTGTTTTATAGACATTTCTTTTAATCAATAAATAACACAAATATATTCATACATCATATATAGATAAACATGTATACTATACATGCAATTTTTTTATATAATTTAATTAACTTATATGTACAGCCCCCCCCACCCCCCCACCCCCCAAAATCCTCAAAAAACAAGTCCTGGAGCTAGTCCCAGCATCAGGCAGTGAAACGTCACCTTAGAGTGGACTTCTTCAGTGGAAATATCCTTACATTTGACACATAATCCCGGCAGGAGTTAAGATCCCATATAGTAGGAGGTTGGATGTTTTTGCATAGCTTTGGACAGATTTACTTTTACGTCCGACGCCTTTTCCTTGACAGTGCACAAACGCATGACGTGTCAATGCGTATCCACCGCCAACCCACTGCGTTTCGGACTTGAGTCAAAGCCCTAACAAAGGTCTGCGTGGTTTTGCATTGCGAATTCCAGTTTTTGTTGTCTATCCCTCTGCAGCCCCCCTTAGAGGGCCGCTGGCTCTGACAGCGTGTCTCGAAAAAGTACTGCTTAATATCCTCCTTGGCGTGGGTTCGTATTTTGGCCAAGACAGTAACCGGAGACCCCCTATCGTCCACGGCCTCCGTCCGATCCGTGACCCAGCGACTCTGGCTATCACAAACCGAATATTCCCCTCTGTAGCTCCGGTGCGCTGCGTAACGCTTCTTCCTGGTTCTGTTCCCCCCTTCGGACGTCCCGCTAACAAAATCATCCGACTGGTACAAAGGAGGAGGCTGCAACGGCGGCCGATCACTTAGCAAAACCCGAGGCGAATGGTATCTTTTGTGTTGCCTTAGTAGCTCCAAATTCACCACCATAACATCCTGGCCCAGAGTGTCCTCGCTGTCCCATTGCTCCTCTATCATGTCGCCCCCTAGTGGCAGGTTGGGGGGTAAAGGCGGTAAAGTATCCCGGGCGTCGGGAATGTCGGGGTCACTGCTCCTGCCCTGTTGGTCGGCGTTTGCCTTGGACTTGCTCCGTGTGAGGTCGGCCTGCAGGAGCTGGATGATGAGTGAGTTGAGAGGGTCGGCGTTGTGCTGCTGCGGCTGCTCCTGCTGTCTCCCTGACGCCTGGTCCGTGTTGGTCACCTGGACGCCATAGAGGTACACGAGGACCATGACGTAGAGCAGGATCGACATCACTAGATTCACCTGTAAGACCTGCCAACAGACCAGATAGAGGAGAACAGCAGTTAGACACAGGTAGATTATGCTACATCTCAGGGGCTCAGCGCACTTTGCAATAACACCACATTATGTAATAACAGTTCAAAATGTCATAAAATGTTCTCTCCTTTGTGTAATAAAACTGCATTCTGTAATAATGTGCCTGATTTTGTAACCATTTTCTCATTTTGCAATAACTTACTATAACCGCTGTTTAAGAGCGTAGCAATGGATTCACACGTGTCCCTAATAGTTGGCTTTGGGATGTCAAGAGATGCCGTTTGTCAGCATAAAACTGCCACAGTGGGCTAGTTACTCCAGACCAAGATCATGGCTTGAAATCTGGAGAAGCAGGCATGTGGTCACAGCTTTGAGGAATGAAGCGACTGCAGTGGATATACTTCTGGCTGAACAGACCCGGGTGAAGAGTGATGAATAGTTTATTGAAAGGAAATACTTTTCACATTAGAAATCTCACGCTTCCTGGCTGATGGATCTACTGCTGCGATGGAGATGCGACAGAGACGGCCTGGGACTTGAAGCTGATACAGTAGGATCATGCAGGAGAGCGACAGTGCATTTACGTGAATGACTTGAGAGGTGGAGAGGCTTTTATTCATAGTGACTGACAAGTAAAAAAAAAAGGTAATAAGGTTGCAAATACGGTGAAACTTTGCAATGGGCATTGGCTGTGTCTTTTTTCAATAACACCCCAATATGTAACAACATCCCAATAATGTTCACTTCACTTGAGTATTAAAACTGGATTTTGTACACGTCTGTACATAGCCACAGCCTTCTGCAATCAGGAAATATGTTAATTTGGAGCAATTTTACTGAATCAAGACTTAACAAGTCAAGCCCTTGACATTTTTTTTCAGGTTATCTTTATTGTTCAATGAATCAACTGTCATATTTGACCCGACCAACGCACTAAAACAACCAAAGCCTCAAAAACAGTGACGTCAAAGCTCCTGGGCTCATTTATGGGAAGTTGCATGTTTAAACTGGTGATCCGTACATGCAAATTCAAGTAGGAAACTATTATATTTAGACAAGGCTCTCCAACAAATTGCAGGTTCTCCTACAGTATAATGAGGAACTCCTTTCAAAACAGCACGTTGTTGTATATATAATAAATATATGTAATACATTTGCATTATTAGCATTCAGGCGGTGTCATTGGTAGCTCGGCGAGAGCACCCATCTTAATAAATGTCTCTCTGTAGTTGGCCTTGTATGAGTAGTAGCAAACATATAATGTCAATATATAAAAAACTGTCTGAAATCCATCCATCCATCTTCTTCCACTTGTCCATTGCCGGGTCGTGGGCCAAAACACGTTGCACCAGTCCCTATGGCTCCTCCTGCAGGTGGTGGGTCCACAGAAGGACGGCCTCATGGTTCTAACCGGGCCTGTTGGTCTGAAATCTTTATTTATAAAACCCCAGAACACTGTTCTCCACAACTACAGTATGAGAGATAACCAATCCATTCAAACTTTTTGGATAGAACACTAACAACACACTCAATCAAAGTGATACTGAATACATGCTTTGAACAACACAACGCAAGTTGAATATAACAATGAATACAGTAAAGGTCAACTCTCAGAGTTAATGGTGAGAAAAAAAATGCAGGGACTTAAAATTTGGAAACACATCAGCAGCTGTAGTTGCGGCCGTAGTAGTGCCAGTAATAGCACTGTAGTAGCAGTCATAGTAGCAGTGATAGTAGTAGCTAGGTCATCCAGCTGTGTAGCAGATGTGTTTTGTATTTAATCCCCACAGGAAGAACTTAGCCTCGAGAGAATCTTAACTCTGTTTCCTACATGGCTTTAGTCTGTGCTTCTTAGGAAACATCACAAATGTTCTCTCATTCATCCTCATATCCTTCAGCTGCCGTCAGCTTCCTGTCAGTGTGTCAGAAGTCCGTCTTTTCAGCCTCTTTGATGCTACTTGTATACAATAAGTCTTTTGTGTGATGATAAATGCCACGTGTTTACGTAAAAAGCAAAGCTAGTCTCCATAACATGTGGCCCATGTCAACACTTTGATCAGATTTTATTTGACACCTGGAGACATAGCTTATATGAAAAAGATATTTCAGTTGCAGGAAAGATTGTTTATTTTTTGTTAATAATAATAATAGTGTAAACGATAAAGTAAACTCAAGTAAATGGTAAAATTAGGAAATTTCATTTAATGAGAGGAAAGTATGATGACTTATTTTTTACTGGCATCTCCTTTTTTACTTCATTTATTACGGTGACACTGCCTTTCACTCAGGAACTATTTTTGGCTTGGTGGATGGAGTTCACTTATAAGAGACTCTCCCAGATGTTGCTGGCTGGTCTATTAAATTAAATTAAAAGTGTCCAGATCAGCGATCCCCGTTGATGCGCTGCTTCAACCACAGCATCCTTTCAACACATTAAATAAAGATACAGACGGCAACGCGTCATAGAAAGGGGTGCGGCCGAGCCAAGGGGGAAGAAATCCTCTCATGGGAATCACAATTTTTCACTTTTTGTAGTCGTTTTCTGGCAGACTATACACATATTATTTATGTTTTTTCAAGGCAAATAGTTCAGTAGAAGCAATAACCAGCACTTGTTTCTAACGTTAGCATATGTAGCATGAAGCTAACGTTAACTTCCTGGGTAGCATTGACCGTTTATTACATATTTGGGCTGCTGAACCACTTTGCACCTCTCCATGTCTCTGTATCTGTATTTAGTAGAATAATATAATCATAATTCAGCATTTGTTAAAGTAATGGTGGCGTAATGGGAGAAAGTTCAGTTTCTTCTCTTCTTTGTTTTCCCCCTCTGGCTGCTTCGAACATGACCATATATTCTAATGCTTTATATATTTGTACGTTTTCTATTTCGTACAAACAACAATGGCATGATACCGTAAAAGATCTTGGCACAACCATCCATCCATTTTCTTCCACTTGTCCGTTGCCGGGTCGTGGGGGCAGCTGTTGGATTTGCTGCCCAATCACATTGCACCAGCCCCTATGGCTCCTCCTGCAGGTGGTGGGTCCACAGAAGGACGGCCTCATGGTTCTAACCGGGCCTGTTGGTCTCTCATAAGGGGCTTCTGAACCGCTCTTTGTCTGACCCGTCACCTAGGACCTGTTTGCCATGGGAGACCCTACCAGGGGCACGAAGCCCCCGACAACAGAGCCCCCAGGATCATTCAGGTGCTCAAACCCCTCCACCACGTTAAGGTGGCGGTTCCAGGAGGGGATCTTGGCAAAACATCTGTCAATTTTCACATCTATCTTTTCTTTGAGTGTACAATGATTGAGTTATAAACCCAGTGTACAGACTCAACAGTATGTAGAGAGCGTTAAGTATTAGTATAGCTGCGACAAACATCTGTCGAACAAAGGCACCTTGAGAATACGGAGCTTCATTCAGCAGAAGAATTAGCCCATACTGTGAATGTATTGTATACCGAGAGCTTTGGACAACTTTTAGACAACTTTCCTACACCTTTCTGCAATGACGTGGCTATACGTTGATTCTTCAATGATTCACAACATTCCAACACTTTTCAGGGGGCATAAGAGAGTACAATATTGGCCAAAAAAATACTTGAAAACAGTTCATGGATGTGTTGAGTTGTAATAATGGTGTCACTGAGAGAAAATTACTGTATGGTCTAAGACAAGACAATGCCAAGACAAAATTACATCAATAGATCAGAGGTCATCATTGTTAATTGGATACAATTTCACTAAATAATGGGTTCTTATTATGTGATATCATAGCATAGCAACAGAATGTCAGTTAGCATTATTTTATCCCACGTGGGGCTATTTTATCCCACGTGGGGCAGCCTCGAGAACAACAACAAACAAGCAAGTGGAGCTCATGCATAGATCGTCAGGCAAGAGACAACCTTGAATAACACAGAGTTCAGGAGTTGGATAGCCTTAGGCAGCCATTCCCAAAGTCCGGAACATCGTGGCCCCCTTGTCGATCTGAAATTCTCTCGTGGCCCCCCAATAGAAAATAATGTATCCTATTCATTGGAATTTCTTATTGTTTTACAGCTAAAATTACTTAAAAAGCAACATCTGACTGGGGTTTAAAACTGGTTTCCAGTAATACATTTTAGCGAATAAATGTTTTTAAAATGTATATTTTTTCAAATGTACTTGTTTTCTAGACAAGCTTGGGGGCCCCCCTGTAGTGTCTCCCAGGCCCCCCACGGGCCCCGGACCCCACTTGGGGAACCAATGGCCTAATGGATAAAGGATTTCATATAGCGGTTTCTCTTACCGCATAGCGACATGCTTTTTAGAATGTTTTGCAAATTTCTGAAAAAATAAAACTATAAAACTAAATATTGCATGAACACCCTTTGCTATGACACTTAAAACTGAGCTCAGGAGCATCCTTTTTTTCTCTGATCGTCCAGGAATCCACCTGTGGTAAATTACATTTATTGCACTTGATTTGCAAAAGGCACATAGAAAAAAATGTTGCAGCGCTGAAGGTCCCGAAGACACAGTGGCCTCCATTGTTTGTCAACGGAAGAAGTTCAAAACCACCAGGGCTCTTCTGGCCGCCCGTCCAAACTGACAATTGGGGGACAAGGGCCTTGGTCAGGGAGGTGACCAAGAACCCGATGGTCACTCTGACAGAGCTCCAGCGTTATTCCGAGGAAATCGGAGAACCTTCCAGACAGACAACCATTTCTGCAGCACTCCATCAATCAGGCCCGATTGTCTTTACGGGGAATTGTGTGTAGATTAATAAGAAAACAAAAACAAATGCAATGTGGGAAAATTTTACTTTCCGGATGCACTGTAGGACGTGCTCTGGTGAAGCTAGAATTGTGTTGGCGTTCCAAGAGATCGGATGGCCAGAGGATAGAAAGACAGATCCCTTGACTGGACTCCAATAATTTAAGATCAAGCTTTCACAACATGATTGAGATTGTTTTTGTCTGCAATTTGCCACTCAATTTGTAATTTGGAAAGCATCTATTCAGGTTTGAATGTGGGCCCCTGCTCTTTCTTCTGGTTATTTATTAGTGGCGTTGTGCACAAATCAATTAACAGTTCAAGAAAACCTGGTGGACATTGAGGTATTTGTGTTAAAAGCACTTAGTTGTGTGTTAATCCTTGACTGGAGGAAACACCTGTTTTTCTTTAATGTGGCCCATGCATGGCTTGGATTAAAGAAAAAAAAATTCTCCAGGGAATTCTTTGCTCCTGACGCCATGCTTTGAACGGTGCTAGTAAGGGTCCACGAGTGACTCACTTCTTTTAGCTATTTATTTATTTATTAGGACAAGAGACTGCTATTTCTAATCGGGAAATAATGAGAGGAAGCACAGCGGCCTCCTGGGAGCTCAGTACGAAGTCACATGTCGCTCGCCTGCGTGTATAGCCTAATGTATTGCAATTTGAGTATGTTTGTTCACATCAAGTACCACACCATAATATTCCGTCAGTGCAATAGCTTCTACTGACTACAATCTAACCAGGAATAAACCAAGAGAAAACCACAATGTAATCAGTAGCACAAGAAAAATGCTCAAACAAACTGATTAAAAACTTATATAGTATGGAGCACTGACTATTCATATTCATATACGACTTGTAAGTAACAACACATGTAGTTTTACAGAGCAATGTGCATGGATCTACAAAAGAGTTTCTCCAAAAGCAAACACATTTATTTCCACCACTGCTGTTTTGTGAACTCCTTTACTACTGTAAATATTAAATGACAAAAATACTCATCCAACCTGTTTGAACAACAACTCGCGACTTCCCAAAGTCTATCCTCCCAAAGTTGTCCGGATAGTACACACTGAGAGAGGTATGATCTCTCAGTGTGTACTGCCAAAACAACTTTGGCCTCTAAAGTAATTACAATCTACTTTAGAGAAAAGTAGATTGTAATTACTATATTTTACACCAATACTTTATTGGCACTATAACTGTCAAAACTGTTTTTAACCAGTTTATTAACCAGAGAGTCCAACCAAATTTTGAGACTAAATTTATGGAGCACATTTTCTTAACCTGATAATTGCAAAGCACCACAACATAGAGGAAAAAGGGTCCAGGGTTTAACTCACCTAAGGCCCAACGTTTATAGGATAAACTCAAGTGACTGCGCTTTGTCTCTAAGGTTATGTTTAGATTAGGATGAATAATATGTATCCCTATAAGCTTCTCAAAGAGTCTTATGAATTCATCTTTTCATTACTTTAACTAATATCATTCTCCTCCCTCCCGTAACTATGACAACCATAAAATCTTTGCGACATTGCGACTCAAATTCCGGGCTAAGTGTGTTTCATCGTGCATGGCTGGCTCGTCTTTCACTTCGCTCTTTTCCAAGACATGGTTTAAATTCAGATTTGTTTTGAAAGTTAAAACGTGAGAAGTCAAAGTCACGGATTGCAGAGGAGAAGATGATGGACTATATAGAGTGACAGACGCTGAGGCCCACTAATGCAATGCTGTATGTACTGGAGTGAGACAGAACAGACTGAGAGGAAATTAAAGGTAAACCCGTTTCAAGGATATTAGAGGAACACCTCCGGAATTACACTCGCGTTTGTCCTGTTTGGATCATTGCACCAAAACAATGTACCACGGAAGACAGAGTTACGTTTTTCCATCACATTTTAATTTTAAATCACTATTGAGTTCTGATCACCGCACAACATTTCACCCAATAAGAAATGTAATAAAATACAAGCGTTTCTTTTATAACAGTTATGTTTATAATTGGAAAAATCCCTCAAACAAACATGTGTCTTTGCTATGAGCGGATCACCTCTACAAAGATCTGACTGGGATTGGGACGTCTCCAGCTCGTCTCCATGGAGATGTTGACTCATCCAAAACATTATTTGATTATCCACTGCAAAACTTGCATTTTCTGTAACTAGCTGATCACTAGGAGCATGTTTTGTATCGCTGGCAACAGTATAATGAAAATAAAATCCAACGCTGCGTGGCTTTCTGCCATACAAGAATTGTAAGTTTCACATTCCCATTCTCACTGTCCAACGCTGGAGGCAGGACTCCACCTGAACAAGAGATTCTTAATCACCGTGGGACTTTTCTGGTTAAATAAAGGTCAAATAAATAAATAACTCTCTTCCAGCTACAAACTTTACCACATCCATAAACCTTTGGTCTTCTTTTGTACAAAACAGGACGACGCAGAATAAAACATCCCCAATACTATAGTTCATCAGCGCTTAAGACAATATACAGCTTCATAAATGCAACTTGGACAACTGAAACACAACATTTGCAGCATCAGATCATTTCTCCTCAAAACTGCAGATTTTCAATATTTTAGTCATACTGAAAATAGTGCCATGATACCACACAGGGGAGAGGCTTGTCAAACCTGCAGTCAAGTTGTCTTTTTTTTCTCAAGTCAGGACTAACAATAAAGGCAGCGGTCAGAACAAGCCGATAGCTCCGCCAACAGCAGTGCAGAGTATGCCGTTCCTAGTAATGATAAATAAATCTGTAGGATATTAGGCAATTATATATAATAACCATCAAGGGAAGTTACTCTATTTGGCTTATTTCTCTCACACAGCAAAGTAAGAGAAAGTTAAAGAAATGTACTACAATGGCCTATTGTACTGATCCACAGTTTGTCACTACCTTTTCATACCTCTGACGGCAGACAATGCCATGTTTTGTTTCCCTTGTTGCAAAGGTTGGACATGTTTGAATGTACTGAATTACTAACCTAGTCTGCGTTGCACCTTTAATGTGCTCCAAATGAGTGCTGTTAGTCGTGGCGTATTTGATTAGCAATTGCTTTGGAATTCGCCAACATAGTTCAAAACCACAAGCATGTCCCTACACATGTAATGGACTCATGGCACGAATCCAGGAATGTCTAAAATCTTCTAAACACTACAGTTTAGGATAGTATTTGTGGAAGGAAAAAAAATAATCGTCCCACTATAGCACCTGTGTGGTCTCACGGTAAATGAACTTCATGCAAAATTAGATTTGCTATGACAACAGAAGTCTGAGCGTGATTTGAGATTGATTTATAGTGCGTGTTATTAAGACAACGTCAGGGCAAGTCAGAGCAGGGGAAAGGCACATCATCAGAATTGTCTTTCGATGAAATGTCTGATATATGAGTCCAGGAAACACAAACAAATATATGCAGGCATTTGAGTGCAAAACACTGTGCATACAGCAAAACGTTGGCTGGATGTATCCTGTGGTGAACTGACAGATGTAAGGGCTGCCAGTCTGTGCCACTGGCCCTTTCGACCGCCACCGTCGACTTACCCACAAACTACTTTCACACAGGCAAGGCAGGTGAGGTGCCTTGCCCAAGGACTCAACGACAGACCGAGTTACGATCCACCGACCTTCTGTTTATAAGACGACCCGCTCTACTGTCTGAGCCATTAAGGACTAAAAATATAACCAAAGTCATAATAGGGTTAAATATACAGTACCCTTAGTCTAAAACAGATTGTTGCTGAACCTGTTTTTCAGAGAGTACAGTGATGCCAAATGTTATTACTTCATCTTTAGTAAATATCTGAACTCTCAAGGTTTTTACAATGAACACAACATTGTATCCATACTTCCACTGCCTTGTCAGTGAATTGAAGTAAAAGATTGCTGTAGGATTAGTTCAGGAGTGCTGGAAATACAGCGAAGCTTAATGTGCAAGTGTTTGTTTGAAAAAAGATTCAGGAAACCCACCTACAGAGAGAGGCTTTGTAAATGTTTTAGAATGTTGACATAAGTATTTACAAGTGCCTCAATTGCTAACATGAGCCTTTTTACGTTTGTAATGGTGTTCGACAGGGAGGAATTCTCTCCCCTGTTCTTTTTAAATGTTTATATTGATGAATTGTCCTCAAAGTTGAATGGCTGTAAAACAGGGCGTGTTACTGGGACAAACGTTGTCAACCATCTCATGTAGGCGGATGATCTTGTGATAATCAGCCCATACAGTGCAGGGATGCAACAACTGTTTAAAATCTGTTCTGAGCATAACATGACATTAAGTATAACCCCACTAAGAGTAATATGATGACTGTAAGAAGCCGGCATGATAAAAATGTGACCGTCCCTGTTTTTGTCCTGTGTGACAAGACTCTTGCGCACTTACTGAGGTCAAATATCTTGGACATTTTTTGCTGCTGCATAACTTCAGTCTGTGCTGTCCTAAAGTTCAGAGCCTTTTGTACCTCACTGTACACGGCCCCCTTGTGGTGGAGCTATAGGTGCACCGTCCATAGACTGTGGCCTATAAAGACACCTTTAGTCTGTTGATGAAGGTGCCCAGGTGGCACAGTGCCAGCCAGTTGTTTGTGGACGCTCACTTTCCCACTTGTGCCGCTGAGACACTCAACTCCATCATACAGACTCTGACTAACCCTCTGCTGAGTTGCTGAGTTGTCGTTATACCTCTGAGTTGAGGACACATTGGATGGTGAGACTGTTTGAATAATCTATGGACTAATTGTCTCCTTTTGCTGTTTTCTTTTTCCTTTAATGGACCTTATAAGTGGCTGTGTTGAGGGACTACAGATTCACATATACATGTCACATATCTCAGTCAAATAAATAATTATCAATACATACAAAATAAAGGATGAATGAATGGATGGATGAATGAATAGAATGGAATGGAATGGAATAGAATAGAATAGAATAGAAAAACGTTATTGTTTACCATGCACAATTATGTCAGAAATGCGCCTTTGGCTTGCTCACACATTCAAATACATTTGCCCAGCAAATATAATAAAAATACATAATACATTAAAGTCCATTATAAAATCAGTTCATTGCAGACAAAGCAGCAGCAGATTCACTTCATCAAAATAAAAAGGAACGGAACAGACTGAGCGACAGTAGGAGCTACAACTTATTCAGCTCCCGGATGGCAAAGGGCACAAAGGAATTCCTGTACACATTTTTCTTCGCACAAGGACGCCTGTATCTCTGCCGTGATGGAAGGAGCTCGAAGTGATGGGACAGTGGATGGCTATCGTCATCCCGACAGACATGATGCAATGCTTTGCTGTAATGCTGAGATAAATTGGTTTGCCGTTTTGTGTGCGGTCATTAAGTGCCTACTATTATTTAAAATTAAGTATTTTTACCACATTACGTAAAAGGTTATTGCAAGATGGGGGAAAAAACTACGTAAAATGTGGCACATTATTACAAAAATGTGGTTTCATTACACAATGAAGTGCAAATCTCATGCACATGACATGAATAATTATTAAATAATTAAATTCTTCAAATTTTTTTGTGAACAGCTCAATGTTGGTGACTTCAGCACCTTGATCATGTCTTGATCAATCAGACATTGCAAAACCTTGAAATAGAATAGTGAATTGACTTCATCAATTTGTTTGGTCAGGACTGCAAGACAATTTTTGAGCCACTGCACAGCAAGGACCCCTCTCGTTCTGATGACACCCAGAGTCTCCAACAGCTATGCCCTTCTGAACATCAGATGGTCAAGAGCGAATGTTATTACGTCATCACATTTGCGGTGGGCTGGACATGTGTGGCTGATGAATGACAACACTCCCTAAAGCAGTCTTTTACGGAGACCTAAAGGAGGGCTGAAGAAGCCGGGGAGGTCAGAAGTTGCGTTTCAAAAATGTCTTAAAAAGACAAATGAAAAAAAGTGGGATCTCTCTTGAAAGCTGGAAGCAAAAGGTCCTGGAGCACAAAAAGTGACAGCGTGTGTTGAAAACAGCAGTTGTTGCCATTTATAAAAAGCACAGAAAAACCTATGAGAGGTGGCACGCTTCTATTACAATAGCCTTCAGGCAAGTCAGACAACGTCGAGCACAAATTCATTCACGAGAGACAACGTGTCTAGCCCAAGAACACAATGGCATTCCAATATATGTGTGTGTTTATAGTGTCAACTGGACTGGGTTGATTAAGTTGAGGAGGCTTTGTCTTCAGAAGCTTCTTCTTGCTCTTATGGTCAAAAGACTGTTACACACAGAAGAAAGAGGTCTATTTAAACTTTGGCCACTGAGGAGGACATTCCAATCCACTTCATTTGTAAAACACATTTTACTAATAACAGTTCCCAAACTTCTAGACAGAATTGAAATGAAACATTTAAAATCTATTCCAGCACACTCAGGCTATAGGTTCAAACAGCAGCTGTCAAGCAATCAATCAATTCAGATTATTATTTTTTGGACAGACAATAGCAAAAACAAACAAACATGGATTTACGAGCAAGTCAGGTATATCGTGAAACGCATGGAGGATAAACTGACGGACATTATTTCCTGAAAAGGTAAAAGTAACACCCTGCAACACACACAACATTTGATTAAACATTTCTCGTCTCTCCTTTTCTCATTCTGAGCATCAGGCCATGTCAAATTGCAGTGGGTCCATTTGAAGCATTGCACGTTTTAGTTCACATTGTATTATGCCTGGACTATATGATGTAAATTGATGTAAAGAGCAAATTAATTAATTAATTATAGTAGGTTATTTTTAGTCTATAATATGGTGAAAAAGGCTCATCATGTGAACATATTATATTTAGCCTAATTCTTTCGTCATGTTGCCTGCCTGTCAGAAGTGTGTATCTGCTCCGGGCCTGCCACAGCTCCCACACTTCAAAGTAAGCGCCTAAACTATCAATTTTTTATATCCCTCTGGAGTTATGTTAAAGCTCTGTGTAGCAGTTTGGTCATTTAGCCACATATCGTAGTGTACTGGGTTGCATTTAAAAAATATATATATATATTATTATTTTTTTAAATCAGATTTGTGTTGTGCAGATTGTCATGAAAAGCTCAGATACAGGTCGCGTAGGGATAAAATGATCAGACGTGGGTGCACTTTGACCTGCAGTCTGAACGCATATAGCCGTAGGAAGAGCTTTAAAAATGAATAAGTCAATAAACAAGACACGCTCGTGCTGAGGCTTGTGGATGAAGCGCACTGTATGGCCATATGAGAAGACGAGTTCCCACTGTTTATCTTTACATAGTATACGATCGTGTAAGTCACATTTCACGGTATTCATATGCCTACCCTCTGGCGGCTCTCACTGCTGTGACTTCTTCCTTCCGTTTCTCACACTATTTAATGGCTGTCATCTCCGCAGACTGGGATCTATCACAAGACGCTTATTATCAAAATCTACAGCCTCCAGATAATACTGCTGCTGCATTTACACACACCCAGATTAGGGTGCTATGCCTTTGAACAATCCACCAACTGTCCCCTATTTGAGTATCTACAAAAGCATTATATTTAGAACCACCATAATGTATTCAAAGTTAGTATAACCAAATAAATATGGAAATACCGGGGAACCAATCACGTATTCTGACACCCAGGTGAAATGATAAGTATTTTCCAGTTAAAGGAGTTGGTGATATGTCTCGTTGATGTCTACTTCCTTGTCACAAGTGGATTTCACCCACAATGTTTGTTTTATGATGTGTAAACCCTAAGCTCTGAGTGAGTGCTGTGTGATGAGTTGCTGCACGTCTGGCCCAGCAGACGATCAGAATTAGCTTTGACAACAACCCTGCCTTCAATATTTATGGTATAATAATGTATGTCAACCTATTCATTGTAAATGCACTGCCCATTTAAGGGCATACACTACAGGTATTTTGTTTTATTATTATTATTTTTAGGTTTTAGGCCAAATTGGTCTCTTAACATAAACTTTCACCAAGAAACAAAATACATCTAATTTTCCCAATAACATGTTTAATTTTTGCACTAATTCAATGTTTTGAGATATATTCATTTGGGAAATTGTAATTTCAAGGGCTATTTTCTAAAAATGCATTTTGACTGGTGCGACAATATCTCCACGTCAGTAGCACCTACGGACTTCAAATCTTTCTGTATTGGACGGAACAATGTTTTGAAGGTTTTTTTTTCAGAGGGATTTTTCTAAATCTAAGAGCCTGATTTATTGACTCTTAAAAATTTGTGAGGCAAAATTTCAATTTTCACAATTTGTTTCCACCAATAAACAGCTTATTTTAAAACTAGAAACTCTAAAATCCCCCAAAAGTCTTTGTAACTAATATGTCAACGAAATAAAACCATACATTTAAACTCGGCTCGATCAAATTTTCAGATTCCGTCACCGAAAATATGAGAAATGTAATGCATTTTAGGCACAAAAGGCCTTATTTCTATATGAAAACAAAAAATGACAGAAAACTTGCAATATATTTTCAAAAAGGTTTCAAATTGATATCTCTAAATTTCCCTGGTCACCTTCACAACAACATTTCTGACACTACAGTGAAAATAGTGGTGTAGAGTGTAATGGATTTGCAATGTCAGTAACCCTGTAATGCAGCCCCATAGTCTCATCTCACAAGTCCCCTCCTTTTTCTCCCCAGACTCATTGATGACTAAGCCCTCCTGATCCACGACTGTGGGCGTCGGACATATGTTCTCAGTCTGGAGCTTCTTCGTCATTGGGTCGGCTTACAGCGCTTTGTACCCTGTAGGTCAGACCCCGACATTTGCCCTGACCCCAAGCACGATCCCCTCAACCCTCATTATCTCTCCGCGAACAACTCATCTCCTCCACCGCTCACTCATGGCAATGGTATTTCACGCCTGATTGGGCAACTTAAGAAATAAATACATAAAATAAACAGCTAATAATCAGAATGAGCCAGTGGAAGCCGTCTGAACAGAGGAGCAATACCTCAGGAAGTCAGACAGTCCATAGCACATATAAATTCATTTCATTTTTTTTTCCATTTCATTTAGTTTATTTGAGCCATTTGTGGAAAATAAATAAATAAACAGGCATAATTTGCGCCGTATACAATGATTAAGCAAGGCACAAAGTTAAAAAGGAGTAAACTGAAGTAAAACCTGTTAATGCATACCCCTTTCTCACAATCAAATTAAATACACATCTTGACAATGTTATGTCTGCATACACCGTAGAGCACAAGTTGCGTTTACAAAAGGAAAACAAACGATAGAAAATTTACACAAAAGAGAACGAAGCAAAACATATCTAGCAAAAGAGAGAAAAGGGTAAAAAATAAATATAAATGTCTTGCAGAGCCAAATAACACATTTTTAGTATAATATACTAAAAATTTTAGTATATATATACTGTATATATATATATTTAGGAACAGGTATAGTGACACTTTTATTTATTATAGCCTGTACAGGTTATAACAATTATAACAAACACAGCCATGGGAAATCCACAAAAGATCCATCATTCCAACCAAATGATCAATTTGTTGAATCGATTTGTCTTTAAACACATACAGTTGTGCCCAAAAGTTTACATACCTTAGCATAATAATAATAATTATAATAATAATATGCTTTTTTTCAGAGAATATGGATGATAACAGAAAAAGGTTTTTTCACTCATGATTAGTGGGTGTATGAAGCCATTCATGGTCATACTGCGTTTGCTCTACTTTACATTTAAATTCTGCCAGGGTATGTAAACTTTTGAGCACAGCTGTATCTAGATTGTAGAAGCAGGGGTTCATATTCAAACTCCTATAGAGGAGTTCAAATAAGAAGTGATCAGTCAAGAACAAATGTGATGAGTATTGGTTTTATTTGTCACTTAATAACATGCCTGGTTATTGATAACCCTGTAAGTGGATGGTGCTATCAATCCTGCTCTCCTCGGTACTTTGTATCTTCTCTTGAGGTATAAGAATCAAAATATGAAAATGCAGTCGTACATGTGCCTTTATTGCAGTTTTTGTGCGTGATTTTTCTTTTTTTTCTTTTTTTTCCTGGTAAGAGATGTCATTAAAGTGCACACTAACTCTCTATTAGAATTGTCATTAAAACCTGCACACAGAGCATTCAAAACACTGTCCCAAAGCACGAAACACAATCAGTGTGGTTTCATCAACAGTGCTGCGAATGATAATAATGAGTCCAATTGTATTTTTTTGTGATCAACTGTTTTTTTATTAGTATGGTGCCAAGTGTGTCAATCCCCTTTGAGATGGGCACCATTATATCAACTGGATCATCAAGTAATAACATACACAAAACAAGTACACTGAAAACAATCGCCAATCCGCCAACCAATTCTCTGACTGTACCCAAACCATGAATTGAGTCCAAAGTTTCTCAGAGAAATTAAGGTTAAGGTTAAGGAAGAAGAACTTTTTATTGTCATTATACAACTGTACAACGGATTTGCGTTGACCAGATTGCAGAGGTCGAGCTTGTTGGTGAGTTGGTATGACCAGTAGCTTTTGGCGCCTTAAACAAAAATATTTTTGATGCACTGCTGTTGTGCACGTTGTTGCTTCTGCTTTGTCAGAAGTTAATTCAAAATGTCTGAATCACCCACCAAGCTGCTTTGCTTTCACCTTTCCGTTAGTTGTCACTGCCAAACATTCAAGGATGATGAATAAACTCAATGCACTTTGTCGGACAGAAGTTGAAATAATTGCAGCAAACAAAGAGGGATATAAAATGTTAAAATATCCCTTATTATTCTACTTTATACAATGCTTTGGAGTAAATCCAGCTTTGGACTTGTAAACAGTTTAATTGGGCAATCACGGATATTTTATAATCAACATCGTTACTTAACATTGTGTGCACTTTCATTGCTCTATGACGTGTACGGCTGCTGTTGTTCAGAGTGTTCTGGGTTTACATTCCTCCAGGTGGGTTGTATGACTCACACTCGCCAATAAAGGTTTCAGTGCATGTTCCAGCGTATACATCGCCAAAGGTAGGGAACTCTGCTTCTGTCTAAAGAATCCAAAATGTGAAATATCCACGTAAATTATGATCCTTCAGGAAAGTGACTAAAAGTCTACGTGTGTTTTCAGAATAGTTCTGCCTGTAACCACCTTTCTACAGTGAAATACTGCGATCATGATATTATTATTATTATATTCCACTAAATTTCTACACGATATATCCCATTCCAATGAACACAAATTGTAAGTAACTATTTTTTCAGCAAATTGTGTTAAAAGATGCCTTAAAAAAACACTACATCAGGACCACAACAAGACTAAAATTGAACTAAATCGGTACATTTTATTTTTGGCTGACTTTGCAAAAAAATGTGTCTATCTCAGTCAGATGAAGACTTAAGTGATGTTGCGATGTCACCTGATATTGCGATTGTTTTGTTTGTATTCTTATTACGCTGGACGGCTAACTTAGTTCCAGGTTATGCCTCTCAGTGTACCCTAGAAACGAGAGAGGGCCTTAGTAAGAGCACAGTCCTTTCTTTGCAGAGTGAAGGTTCGTCTTCTGAAGGTTGCTATTCCACAGTGGTTTTTTTGTGTGTGTGTGTGTTTTTTGTTTTTTCTGCAATCAACAAAAAACATATGTGTACATCAAAGTTATTATACACTGTTACTGTTAGTTTGCATTTGATTTGGCTGCCATTTAACGCTGCATCAGTATTCTGAGCGCACCCCTTTTGAGCAAGAAGCTTCTCGGTTGGAATTGTGTTGATACTGATCCAAACGGTAGCGGCACAGTGACAGAAGACACTGGAGGCTGGTGTTGTCTTGGACTTTCAACAGTCTTTAGCAGTCTGTTAATCTCTGAGCCACAGCAGATTAACAGCTTCAGGTGGGAGAGGAAATGGGTCTGTGCCAACACGTAACCGCAGGCATTAATACTGACACATCTGAACTCTGACGCCTCTGACCGTGAGCGTGGGCAAGTCACCGCACGAAACCTACAAGGAAAGAGTAGAAATATTCACAACACGCAGTGGAAATGTGCATAGGCCCTTCAACTACCTTGCCGAATGACTGTTGGGTAGAAATATGTCATTTAAATGAACGCATGTACTGTACGTAGAAAGTGACAGTGGCATTTAACACCAATAAGTGAGGCGGGATTCTCTGGCAAACAGCCGCATACCAGAGTCAACAGTAAGGTAAAGCTGTTTTTTTTCCCTCTGGGCTGGGATCAAAAGAAAATTACTCGTATGAGAAGTCCAATATTAGATGTTATTATAGAACAGTGCTAACATAGTTCACTACGGACGCCATTCCGTTTAACTTTCGTTGTTTATGTTGTTACTCCTAGCATGAGTTTGTGATGGGACTAAGGACGGGCGAATTCTGACCTACGCTGGTGTGAAAATGCTGACATGGCAAATGCACTTGGGTGAACTGCCCCTGTAGTGACCCTCCGTAAACATACACCCCTTCTTCTGGGTTACCTGCCAAAGCTCATGCACCCATAAACACAGGTAAGCGAGGAAACATTATTTGGACATTTTTGCTCCAAAAGATTAGCGGGGACAGTCTCAAAAATCCACCTGCATCTCAACAGCCACTGGCACTCCCCCGGTAATTCTGAAAAAACAGCAGCAGGCACCGTGCAGCAGGCATCGTACTTTTTACCGCGGAAAGAGCAAGAAATACAGCATGCAGTCAGCGGGCTTTGGGAGTTTGCAGAAAAACAAGGATTCACTGAGTTCTATCGCTCCTGTTCAAGAGGTCGGCCCATTAGTCTTACAACCCATTAGTCCGATGTCTCATTTAATCCGAACTCAATGTCCCATTGAGTAGGGGTTGAACAATAAAATTAGGTTTAGGCAAGAGTCCACTGACCTTAAGGTTCGGGCCAATGGTTGTATATGGCTCTCTAATCCACAACACAACTGGGTTAGAGATGTCGGACTAATAGCATTGCTCAATGGTACATTGCACATTGCACATTGCATCTCAAGATGCACAAAAAACAAGTGGAGCGCCACACATCAAAGATTATTAGGGTGAGTCTAACTGGCTTTAAATGAAATTAAATGAATAAATATTCAAATATAATTGCCATATGTAGCAGTAGTAGGAATAGTTGTAGTAACTTGCTTCTCTGTGACACTTAGCCACAGTATAGGAGTGTGTTTTATTTTCCCCCCCCATGTAATTATCCCCATATGCTTCTGAATTGCCAGTTTAAAAGTGTATGTATGGTCCAACCAGGATAATGTTGCTCATTTGGAAACGGCAAAATGAGGTGAAGTGTGACTGAATCGAGAGCGCTGTCACTGAGCTGCAGCGTAATCTCAAGTTTTTCTCAGCAGCTGACCAGAATAAGGGGCGGGACGGGAAAGCATCATCAGCGCATTTGTATTTTCTCATCTGTATTTTTGCAAATGAAAGGAATATTTCATTGATCATTTTAACAGCAAAAATGTTGCTGTTAGATCATAAACTACTGCTATGATTTCACAACTATGTCAACTACCACGTTTCTCCGAATCCGAGCCACAATCTTTGACTAACTAGCTTGAGCATTATATGTTTTAGGCTGATAGCGTAAACTCAGAAGAACCAACACATGTAGAGCTTGCAAACAATACATAAAAAGATCCTACACAACCCCAGGTTTTGAATGTAGAACCTTCTTTGTGATCTGACTAAATTAGAAAGTGTTATTTGCATGTCTCTGCAGCTTTGAGTGTTATTTTTAGCAAACATTGACACGCTGTCCTGTGTCCAATGCACTGCTCTTTGTTTATAAATCTACAATTGGATTATTGGGCCTCATCTGAGCAGTGTGTCCCCGGCTGACCTCATGAGGGAAGCCCTGACACTTAAAGTTGTAAGGTTAAAACTCAGCTCTCTGCGCTAATTATAGACTGGACGGTGGATGTGGGGTATTCACGGCCACCTGGGACAAAACACAGTGGGAAACTATCAAGGAGCAGGTGCATATTTATAAAAAAATCAATTTTCAACTTGAATGTGACTCCATGCTTGTGACACCGACATTTCGGTCCACGATGTTGTCTCAGTTACTCAACAACAGAACAGCAACAGGTCAATATGATGTAACAGACATGGGATGTGTCAAGTTTAATGGAAACGACTGGAACCTGCCCCAGATGATACACAACAGACACTTAAACACATTGTAAAAAAAAAATACTCTAAAATTTCTTTCTCCTTCTAATTACACAAAATTAACTTTGGCTAAATTTTGCCAGATCGCTTTTTGCCTTGTTCCAATTGGTATCATGTAAGCATCTGTCCCAAGTCGATTGCTGCACATTTAGGGGTGGCACACTTTTGACATTGTTAATGTTAGGCTGTTGCCATAGTTACCATATAGTCATATATTGCTCGATAAGTCAAATGAAGGACAATAACATTTTTAGGCTCGATAAATACACAACAGAAGAATGAACGGTATCACAGCGCTGAGTGAGCTTTTTCCCTGTGTTTTATGTGAAGCACTTTGGTCTGCCAAGTGTTGTTGTAAAGTTCTATAGAAATAAACTTTGGTTGATTGATTGATTGATTGATTGAGCTGAGCGCCATATGCCAAACAGTGTTGTCTCCCTGTGCGTGAAACCAGACCCCACAAAAAGAACCTCAAAAGACTTGATGCTAAGTCTTTCTTCCGCAAAAGCAACACAGCTTTCATAGCCTCGTCCAGCGCCGCTCAACCCACTTCTTTGAATGTTTAACTGAAGGCCAAATTTACCCTGATGATGTGAGGGCGGTCCGTTCTTATATAAATTAGAATCTGAGACAGGGTCATCGACAACGGCACAGAGAGGGGCATTGTCCTTATCAAATTCCTTAACAATCTGTACAAACTGCAGACCAAAAGCCATTGTTGCTCCGCATTGTGGACGGACACAGGGATACAAGGATCAAAGAGAAAAAAGTCATCATATATCAAATACAGTGTTGTAACAATTCTAATGTTCTTACACATACTGTAGTATAAGTACATAGAGACTCGGAGAGATTATTGTGACTTTATTTGTCTTTGTATCGTTCAAGTTTATGTTTCCTGCAAAAGTTACGCAGGGTAGGCCCTAGAGCAATACAAATTGTGGGAAATGTCTTATTGGCTCAACGTTTGGTACAGACATTCACAATGTCAATGAGAACGAGACAAAATGCGATCTGGCAACATTTAAAAAAAAGTTTACTTATATCATTATATTGTGAACCACCCAACCCTACAGGGGTCAACTTTTGTAGCATTAGAGATTTTAAGTCATGTTATAGTTTTGGACAGGAACCGAAGGAAAGAATTTCGACCAGAATGAACATTCCTTGCTCATTCCCATTAAAGGATTTGTGTAAAAACAAGCCTTGATGAAAAAGGACCACACCAGACGGAAAAAAAAAGGACAGAAATGCCCCATTCACCCTCATGTGACCCCTGCAGAGTGGAAAGTGCAGTACAGTGAGCTCGTATGCATTTACAGTCCGACCTGTGCTGCGATAGTGACAGCGTTTAGTGGAGTCAGGCTTAGCCCCCGGTGCGCCGTGCCAAACCATCAAATCCTCCGAGGGATTTTCAGCTGCAGTTTGAGCCTAACATGGTCCAGATGTGTCCACACGCTGTCGGGGGCACACTTAGTCGAATCGAGATCCTGTCTGCAGCTAATGTTACAGCCACCAGTTTGTTCCTATAATGCTGCTAAGTGTTCTATAAAGAGTGACAGGAGAGAAATACATGAGATGATTTCTGCATTCAGCATGCTGTGTGTGTGGCCAGGGAATGTAAAAGTGGAATGTCTCCATGTCATTGGTCAGCTATTTACAAGACACTTAAGTAGTGCGGACATGAGACAAAACCAGAGAGAGAGAGAGCCTGTTTAACAATGCTAATAAACTGACTTATGTTGGGCTCGCAATGCACAATTTTAGAGACCATTTTAAACATGACAAATTAGTCAACAAACAAATGAATCCCATGCGAGTTCAGGCTGAAGGTGCACAGACTGTACGGAGCGATAATGCACAAGGCTGACATGACCTGTGAGTCCCTGAACTGTTGTTGAAGCTATTTTCAGCAACAAATGAAAAGTAGCTTGGCTTAAATTAGAACCAAAAACCACAAAACGTTCAGAAATTCATGTCGACAGTAATATGTTACAGACGGGGTTATTAGTGGTGAGTCGCTCAACTCTGTGCACCCAGTCTATTGTGTGTTTTTACCGTGTACGTGCTACTATCACCCGGCTCATAAGTTCATCCTGAGCAGCTAATGGTGTACGATTGTGGAACAAATTGGAGATGGAGTTGAAACGATGTCCAAACATCAACCCGTTCAAATATAAATACAAACAAAAGACTTTTGAAAAGTATAGAGAAGAAGAAACGCGTTGCCACAAGGGAGAGCAGTAGGATCAATTTGCATTCTATTAACTAAGAAAGAGTGTTGTTGCTCTGAACGGTCGTCATTCTATTGCTCTAAATTACAAATTGAGAATTGGGAAAAGAGAGTTATGGATCTGTTGAGAGGGACCCTCCCAACGGGCTCATACACCTTGTCTTTTAACGCACCACTAAGCATAGGAACATCATCTACAAATTCAGCTACTGGGGAAGCTGGGTGGGGGTTTGTTGATGGGGAGCTACTGCCCTCTTCAGTGGACCCGCTCTGCACCCTGGCTTCTTAACGCAATACAGTATATAGGGCTTATAAATTACATAATTCATTGTACACAAAAAAAAAAAAGGAAAAAGAAAAAATTGAATAATGGAAATGTCAACTGGGAAGTTGCAAGATCACGGATAATATGTATATTAATGTGCCTTGGTACACAGAACTAGTGCCTTTTGGAAATTGTTAACTGTGTTTGGCAGTGGTAACCATCTGTAAAGAAAAAAATATGTGTATATATATATATATAACTTAATGATCGCCTTTGTCACTGGCTTTGTACTAGACATCGTACATGAAATGAGGTAGTTGTTGTAGTTGTGTTTCCTCTCCGTTCCATTAAATCCTATTAATTTATACGAACATTTCAAACAGTGCTTTGTAAGTGTGGTCCGTGTTGAAACAGCCGCTCTAATGTGTTATAGGTTCTCTTTTGCAAATGAGGCAAATCAAAATCAAAATATGATGTTACTTAATGTAAGATTGATAATGTAATTATAACAGGTAAAGTTAAATCACAAAAGGGTGTGTTGTGTGTATGTGTGCATGCTGTGTTCCCAGGCTCTTGTATCTTGTACTTTGTAATATGCTCCCTGTCAGGGAGCATATTACAAAGGCCAGACCATATCGTACAGGGAGTCCCTGTACTACTGTGATATGATTTAATGTTTTTATTGCAATGATGTCGGGGGCGGGCGCTTATAAGCTTTGCTTCAGCCCACTCCTTTTGAGCAGAATTTTAAATGCTCAAATAAACGAATAAACTAAACTAATGGTCACTCGTGATCCACACTGCACGACGGAGACACACGCTGAAGCTGAAATTGTTGTGTGATCTAAATTTGTGTCTCCCCTAAGGTCATGGTGTAAACCCAGCTTCATGTAGCATCATATAAAACTTCAAATCACATTTTCCTCAGAATCAACAACTGACACATGCATCGCTTATCTGTTCACCTTGGACCACTTTGAGGTATTGAATTCCAATACCAAAGGTCCTGGGTTCGGTTTCGTTCGGGTACTCCGGTTTCCCCTACCACTAAAAACATGTACAATATGCCAGGATCAATGAGAGACGTGTTTGAGTGTGCGAGATTGGGACAACTGATGCAAATTAGCCCATGACTACAATCCGGTGGGGCGTGTTCATTAACATGCACTGTCCCTACCAAATAAACCAATAAATACATCAAGACCACACTGCTATTCACACATGTGGACACTCAGACACTATACAGAGTGTATAGAGAATAGAGTAACATGCTCTATAAATAAAGTGTATTATTATGCTCACTGGAATTGATCGGGAGATAATTATGAGCAGAACAGTCCAGGGGCAGAGTCACAGCGTGTGGTTATATATATATATATATATATATATATATATATATATATATATATATATTGTGCTACTTGGTTAAACTAATCTGCAGTTTTTAAAATGTGAAAGCAATGCCGAAGCACATCGTTGTCTCTCCTAACTGCTCTACAAACTGATCTACACTATATTTGTTTTATAGAATTTAAACACACAACGTAGAAAATGGTTCTTTCGAGATTATTGATTATTTTCCCTGTAAAGCTATAATGCACACGTGGGATGGAAAGAGGGATGCCGGCTGAAAACTACAGTCTCCACATTTTAAAACATGTGATGAGTAAAGGTTGTGTGGTTTTTAACAGTAGTTGCAGGCAATAATTGTATCAATAAAACAACACATGACCAAGCCAAAGCCATCTGCTGTGGTGGGAAAAGTTAGCCGTGAAAACGACTACTATAACTTTTTTAAATGTCCATTATAAAAGGCAGTACATTTTTGACTGGACCACAGCTGCTGCACAGCATTCCTCCAAACACAAGGCCCAGCCTGAAGAACATGTCGGCAGCATATGTGAAGGCATACATGTTTTTGAAGTGGGCCTGTGGCTTTTTATGTTTGCGCTGACAAATAACATACACGTGATATACTGCAAACGATTGTTCTATTTTACACCGCAAGCACTGACATGTACAGAGATGTTACAACGCTTCCATTACTACAGCTGTGCATTTTGGAAACTCTAGGCTCTGGCTTATAACAGTATGCAGAGAAATAAACGTGACCCGATTTGACCTTCAATTATATTGACATGGGACATTCAGAATGTGTGATACTTGCAACCTAAAGCTAAACGATACAGGAACGTTCCCAAAACTTAACAGACAACTTGGTGCCAGGCCAAAGCAAAGACAACATGCAAATAACCGCACACACATACCCCCTCCCTAACCACGCCCCCGTCGCTCTGCGTCTGCCTCAACACGTTTCCTCAGCCCCGCCCCCCCCGGTCAATGGCCGGTCGTCCTTCCCCTCCCCAAGATAAAATTCCGCACGTGACCTCGTGTGCCGTGTATTTCCCATGTCTTGTGTAATTTCGCATATCTTCTTTTGTAAGGCGCATTGAGTTGCCTTGTGTACGATAAATAAAGTTGCCTTGTTGTCAATATAGAATGTCCCCTGAGGATGGTGTTTAATGAAAATAAATGCATCAATATTCTGTAGAAAGCAAAATGGTACTGTGTATCTAACTACTATTAATTGCAATTATTTACAAAAGATATGATCAACTTTATAATGTCATTAAGTTGTCCATAGCATTATTGTTTGCTTCACTTGTTTTTTTTTTTCATTTGTAAACCTTGGAATAGGAGACAACACATGCAAATTATGATCTGCTTTTTTATATTTGATTGCAAGTATGAAAATGTCTACAGACACTTAAAATAAATCGATCCATCAAAATCAACCCTAACTTTGACGTTGGCTACTGTTCATATTCAATATATTCAATACACCAAGAGGCACCTCAGTCTGCGATCTATGACAGCCCCAATACGTTTTATTTTCTTCTTGATCACTGTACTATCAACTGCCAAATGTGTGTGTTTAGCATTTACATTTCCAAGTTTTTAATTTAATCCCCACAGGAGTCCGTTTGGCCCACAGAGGCGTGCTATGGTATGCAGTTGGACGGTTATTGTCGCCTCTTTTGTTCACTGGAGCCAGACTGACTGACAACTTAGCACCGACATCCGACCTGGCCAGACCAAATCGTCATCCATTGCATTTCTATCAAGGGTGGGTTTCCCTTATAACAATGTTTGAGACCATATTTGAACTTCACCTTCTCTGTCTACAGAATAAGAAGTTGATCTAATTCTACTGAAAAGAGAAGTGAGAATCGTATAAGAAGCTCTCTTCTGGCGAGACACAACATTTCTCTTAACCACTTAATCGAGCACCTTCTCTCTAGCTTTACCCACATTTTAAAGCTTCTCGGCTGACGTTTACAGCCTATAGGCCAGTGTGTTGTTTTATTTGAAAGCTAAGACCTACAAAACATCTCTCAGCTTAATTCTTATTCTCATTGTCAAATTGTTTTTGTCTTACCATATGTCACTTTATTTTATCTTATTTATTTAAATTTTTTTTGTACATGCCCTTATAGCCTTATAGTTTAACGTTCTTAGCTTATTTTTTATCTTCATTCTGTGTTATATGTTCTATGTCGCACGTTTGCACCGAGACAAATTCCTAGTTTGTAAACCTTGTTCACAAACCTTGGCAATAAACCTATTCTGATTCTGATTCTGATTAAAGTTGTCACGTTTTTTATTACATTTTTGTTGTTTTTTGTTGCATTTTTGTCACCTTTTCAATGCTTTTTCGTAGGGTTTTGGCCGCATTTCGATTTGTGTGTGCGTGTGTAACGTAGCTGTTACCAAAACACATCCAAACAGCAAGAAAAATCATAACAAGAAAGAAGCTGAGATGAGTTCCGTGGGCCTTAGCTTCCAAAATGAGGCGTTACACTGGCCTAGAGGCTGTAAGCTCCAGTCCAGAAGCTTTTAGATTTGGGTAAAACCGAGCTGGAGAAGATGTGCTCGGTTGAAGCGGGGGTTGAGAGGGGTTAAGTTGAACCGTTTCAACTAAGAAAGGAGTTCTTTCAAAGGAGACTCTTGAAGAGGCCTATTGACGGTTTATCTAAACATTTGAAAACATTGTGGTTTCCTTTCATGATTCCAAGAAAATATTTAGTTGATTCCACGAAAACTACAGCTTCGGAGTGATAACAAAAAGGACAATATCTGAATCGGCACTATTTGTCTTTCATCTGAGTCGCTGAAAAGTTACTCAATTACGTTTTGTTATGCCTGCGCACCGGAGCATCCAGTGATGGGATTACAGGGCTTTGTTCTGATCTATAATAGCCTTTTGAATAATATTACAACCCCAGTAGATTGATGTGGTTAGTGAAAGGAGGCTGCACTCCCACACTCCATGCTCCTGGCTGAGTGTGCGCAGGACGAGGGAGACGAGCGGTGATCCCTGTATGTACAACGGAGAGGGCAGACAGACAGACAGACAGCGTTAGGTTTCTGTGGTCTGGAGCAGAGAGAAGCTCTCAGGACTTTGATGTGGTTCCCATTATGTAGCACTGACGGTGAGGAGGTGATTTACACAGAATGTTCTGGCATGAAGTATCTGTGAATTATTTACGGTCTAGTTACAAGGCAATTTACTTTTCACTTAAGGCAAGAACTTGGTGATACTTGAGTACTAAGCAACTGTCTGAGCGTAAATGAAATTTAAAGGACCTTTACCTGATTTGGTTACAGTATTACGAACAATGAAAGAGGAAGCCGCTAAATTAAAATATTAGTATGTGGTTCAAACTCATATAACATATTTCTCTCTCCTCTCTTCAAGGTAATGCCTTCCGGGAGGAGACTGCGGAATCTACGGGCCAGGTCCAGTCGACTTGAGAACAGTTTCATACACAAGGCCATCGGGAAGCTGAACTCCCAATTCTTCACAGGGAAATATTTATAAATAGGCCCATTTCCCAACTTGCTGGGTCACTTGTCCGGGTCACGCTCACAGATATGCTGCTGAACTAGCCAGCATGATCGTGAAATTGATCATTAAATGTGTTTTCCCACAAATGTCCGAGTTTACAATGTACTAACGGAAGGCAAAACAAATTCCGTTCCATTACTAGAAAGAAAAAAGTCAATCAAATCCAACAGAAACATTTGAAATAATGGGAATATTCAATAAAAAAAATGCTTGTATTTTATTCAGTTTATTAGCACTCGCATGTGAAAGGAGAAAAAAAGACAGAGCTCTCGTGATTTACTATTTTTTTTTTTTTTATCATTTTGTAATCAGGGCAAATTCCCAAAGCTTTGGGTGCTCGAGTCCATGGGATCGTCATCAAGATTGTATTCAGTAATTAACCCCTTAACTGCTGTCTCCCCTGGTCAGGGGGCTAGGGTTAGGGTTAGGGTTAGTTCACCCTAATCAGGATATAATTAGGGTTAAGAACGGCAAATGTAACGTAAGTTGTGTTTCACTCACACAGATCTGGTACGTGATATTGGAATAATGCGTATTTGTAGTTTGGAGGTACATAATGCACCGTAATAAGACCCATAGGGCTTAAGGTTAGGCTTAGAGTTAGGGTCTTATGTCTTACATTATGTACCTCCAAACTCCAAACGCATATTATTTTAGTAGTTTATTTGAACAGGGACAATGCACATCGATCAGCATTTCTGTAAACGTGCCAGCCTATAAAGCTAGTTTTAGTATCCGTTTCTTGTGTGAATGCGTGAGTGTGGCCGAGAGCAGTAAGAGGCACTGCTGATCTTAAGTCGACGCCATTAATCCGTGTCAGCTCTAATACAATCACCGCAGCAGGAATAGAGCGCTGCCTTTGACCTTGTCCACTATCTGACAGCAGTTACAAAGGGAATGGCACGGCTAAAACCATCACCGGTTTGAAATCAACTGAACTAAACAGGGCCCACAGTGAATCAAATAACCCAGTTATTCAGTCATTCAAGGGGAGGGCGCCACAATCAATAAGGTGTAGGGACTGGCTCCAAAATGGGAAAACTTTCAGTAGGAAGATAACGTGAGTCACGAAAGGCTGACCAAAGCCAAGTCATGTACAAAGATGGTTTCAAAGACAACAAGATTTGCCAACGCAGTTTGTTAAAATTGTGGAATTCTTTAAGTGTGGAATTTAAATGTTGTACAAGTGTTTACAAATTCAAAAAAATTTACAAAGACAACATTCTGAGTGACTACGAAAAAATTGAAAACAACTGAAGTGAACTGTAAGACGAGCTGTTTTGTTATGTTTTGTGACCCGGTGATGAGTTGGGGTATAATGATGGGGATTTCTGATTTTATTTTGTAAATTTGCTAATGGGAACAGATATTACAAGATTAATCTTCATTCTGTTCCTTTTTGTTCATGTATGGATTTAAAAAAATGTGTAATGGCCTGACATGACATGAACAAATAAAAAAATAAATAAATAAATAAAATAAAAATGAGCCTGTCATCCTAGTAAACTTTTCATGAAAAACAAAGCAGCGATTGTTCAATTTCTATGTGTGCCCTGTTGATAATCATCTCGAGAACTTGTTCCCATGCTGATCTTTGTTGAAGCCTTTCCCCTTCATCTGTTTGTTTGTGTTTGCAATCGTTTGTGTGTGTCAGCGCAAGACATTTCCCCCACTGATTTATGGGAGTTGAGCTGTATTAGCATGGCACATGGGCATTACACAGCCGAGGTGGGTGCAGTGCCTTGCCCAATGACATAACAACAGTAAAAGCATGCACAGTTGTAGGTTAATCCTCCTATAGGTAATCCTGACCAGGATCCATGGCTCAGGATCTGGAGATGGGTCCCCCGGCAGAGGTGGGTAAGTGAACAGTTACATGTGTAGTAGATTTTCAATTAAATAACTCTCTACTAACTCTTATTTATCATAGTAGTTTAACAGTTCTCCTTTGACTAGAGTAACAATATTTAAAATGATACACATGGGTACAATCTTGGTTAGTTTTAAGCTAAGACTTAAAGCCTGGAAGTAGACATTTTGAACTCAAATATGGTCTCAGATAAGTTCAGGTGGGAATAAATGCCACATCTTGGCACTTTTGTAAGAAAAGGCAGACTGACCGAACACAGTCCTGTGGATGCTGACGGTTCTCAACCTCTGTCATTTTAATTGTAGTTGTGGTATGTTTAGTGTTCATTTGAGGCATGGCTGGCATGGTTCATTGAGGTTTAATATGGCTCTCAGTCAGAGAGTGGTTTTGTGGTTCACAGCAAAGAGCCCATAGAGAGGTGTCTCATATTGAATCATGTGTATTTGGTTTCCACAAGTTAGACCACAAACTACCGACTTCTGCCAATGTAATTATTTTAAGCAGCCCATTATTTGATCGTTATGTAATCAAGGCTGCCATAGTATCCCCTGGACCCATTGGACCATTTTTGGTTATTTAGAGAGGAAAATAAAGGGGATCATTTATCAAGACATGTGCTAAATAGTGAGTGCAAGCTGACAAATTCAATATGGTATTTTGTGGGCATGTTGCACCTAATGCACCATTCACCCAAGGCTGATACATAAAAGAGAGAATACTGCATGAGTAGAAAATGTCCAAATGAGTCTGCAGCAAAGCCATTTCTGCACATGTAACATGTTGCTTTTTCTCCATACCGCCTTTGCTCTGCCAAATCCCGTCAGACCTTGGAAGCTAAGCAGGGAAGGGCCTGGTCGGTACTTGGATGGGAGACCGTTTGGTAACACCAGGAAGCCTAGTGAATGTAGTGAGTGAGTGAGTGGCTGGTGGTGGCCGGAGGGGCCGATGGCGCAGACTGGTTGCCTTGCTTCCGTCAGTCTACCCCAGGGTAGCTTACCATCACCAAGTATGGAGCGAATGAATAATGCAATGTAAAGCGTCTTTGAGTGTCCAGAAACCTATATATAAAACTAATGCATTATTATTATTATTATTATTATTATTATTATTATACCTTCATGCCATATTTGTCATATTTGCAAAATCAATATTGTGCTTTGCTTTCCGAAACAGTTTACTGAGAACATGTAGTAGTCCATTAGCTTTGTTTGCAGTACAATTCACATACAGCATAATTCATTATGTTTAAAGCAGATCACACAGAGATGGGGACAAAAGGTATAGCCTGCCAGACTACTCTCCATTCTAGACAGAGAAGTGGTCTGGACACTTAGCAGACGGACCCTACAGCAGAACGCCCAGCTGCTCTCCGGTGTAACGCTCTGCGTCGATGCTTCTTTGTGTGCCACGGTGGTTAGGTCTGCTAAAGTGCCATCCAAACACCTGTTACTTTCACATGACTACTTTCTTTTGTGCAGAAAGGAAGTGGGTGTGGCTATAAAGGCTATCAAACCTGTTGTTATCATTACCGTGAGAGTAAAGCTCTTTAAAAGTTGTGAAATGTGCTCATAAACTCAACCCTGAAGACTGGGGATGTTAGTAAAGCAATATGAAACAGACGGTTCAGAGTTTACTCGCTCCATTTCATTGTAAACTATCTTAACTTTTTATCCATTAAGTGTTATTGATAGTGTGAATAATAATCAAAAGTTCATAAAAAAATGGGGTTGAGATGACAATTATTTTTGGCAAAAGCACCCAATCATGGGACGTTTATGGAACTGGCCCATCTCCCGCTGCACTTCCAGCCTAATTTTGAACTATTAGACTTTGACCTATTTATGTTAACGACGCTTGACATCCCTCTTAATTGTCGGTCCAGCTCAGATCGGTCCATCCGACTCTAAACAATGGCTGCGGTCACATGGCTCTCACATGGTGCACCTTCGGTCCCAGCGACTGGCCTTATTACTAACGAGCGTGACCACAAAAACAGTCCTAACGACAATCCGTGCCGTCTTGCGCCTCACCATCAACTGTTCTCTGGGGCGCCGCCGTCATCTGACTCTGGCTCAAAATTACCCGCAAATAATTCTGGAAAAAAAAAAACAACATAACGATTTGTAGCACGAATATCAACACGCGAATGCATTTATACTGTCTGACTGCTGCGAAACGTTCCTTATACGTAATGAAATGATAAAGCGGGATCGTCGAAAGCGTTGGCAAGAGTTACAAAGTTAATACTGTAAATGTGATGCCCTTTAGTTAATGAAGTGTGGTGCACGAGGCCAAATCGAAATGCTGCTGCTCAATAGCTGCAAATGCTACTTATGACGCACTTTAAAAACAACAATGTTTAAAAGTGCTACCGATGTAAAAAAAAAACACACAAAAAAAAACAGTGCAAGCAATAAAACACAATAAAAAGGTAAATCGATAAAATCAAATATATTGTCAACGACTCAGGCCGTGCAGTGAACAAGAGTGTTTCAAAGATGGGATCTAAAAACAGGAACAGAAGAGGCCTGTCTAATGTCAAAAGGCAACTTATTCCACAACTTAAAGGGACATTTCAGGATTTTTGACATTGGGCCTCATTTCCTAGTTAGTGTTTTTGATGTCTGGAGATATTTTTTTCTTAAATTCATGCAGTTTGAAGGGCTTAGTGGCGCTAGGCTAGGGCCAGGCTAAAGCATTTCTATGGTATCAGTTAGCCTGCATTAACAACAGTCTGACCCGCTCCACAGTGCACCTGAGGTAACTTATAACGCCAGACTAGCGATATAAATGTCTGTGTTAATAAAATAATTTTTGAAATATAACTGACCTCACATGAATTACCGCATTTTGAGGGACTATTTTCGCTGCGTTAGCTTACAACCACGAAGCTGATGCTGCTCAAATACAAGTTATTTTAAATGCAAAATTGTTAAAATTATTCTATCGACACAGACATTTATATCGTTAGTCTGGCGGTATAAGGGATTTGCCTCAAAGGTGCACTGTGGAGTGGGCCAGACTGTTTTTAATGCAGGCTAACTGATACCATAACAGTGTTAATTTCGTCGACTAAAATATTTAGTCTTAATTTTAGTCAAAGTGATTTTTTGATGACTAAAATTGGACTAAAACTAAATTAAAAGTTTTTCATGCGACTAAAACTATGAGTAAAATGTCCAGATATTTTAGTCGACTAAAATGAGACTAAATAAAAATGAAAAGGAGAGACTAATATCATCCAAACTTCTATTGACCGTCTGAAAGAGCCTCATATCATGTACATTCACTGCCAAAGGAACAGCTCTGAGCTTTGTTCATGAGGGAGCAGCTCCATGAAGCAGAGGACCTTGATTAAATATGATTATAATGGATATTATAAATACAAAGTCGAGTATATGTGTCTTAAATTTAGTCGACTAAATTGACTTGCAATTTTAGTCGACTAAATCTCAACTAAAATTGAAGATATTTTTTTGACTAAAACTCGACTAAAATTGAATTACATTTTCGTCAAAAGACTAAGACTAAAACTAAATTAAAATATGTTGTCAAAATTAACACTGTACCATAGAAATGCTTTACCCTTGCCCTAGCCTAGCGCCACTATAGACTCTTCAAATATAAGAACTGCATGAATTTAAGAAAAAAATATCTCCAGACATCAACAACACTCTCGATAATTAGGAAATGAGGCCCAATGTCAAAAATCCTGAAATATCCCTTTAAAAGTAAATTTAAATTGTTTTGGGTTCTTCTGAGGACTGGTATTTGTAAATAATTTAACATCTTAACCTCCAACTCGACGCATTGTCTCCAGTAATACCCAAATCTAAAAGCGTCTCGCTGGAGCTTACAGCCTATAGGGTAACGCCTCATTTGAAAGCTAAGACCTACAAAACTGATCAAACCTTTTTAGATGCATTGTTGTCGTGTTTTTGTCACATTCTGAAGCGTTTCCTTTTGTTGTGTTGCCGCTTTTTTGTCGTCTTTTGTCGCTTCTTTGTCGCGTTCCTGTAGCTCATTTGCGGCTTTATCATCACTTTTTAGTGGTGTTTTTGTGGATTTTATTAATGGGTTTTTGTTGCTTTTTTGTCACATTGTTGTTGCCTTTTCATCCTTGTTTACGTCTCAATGTTGACGTTCATGAAGCTTTTAGATTTGGGTAAAGCCAAACTGGGGGACATGTGCTCGGTTCAGGTGGAGGTTTTGTGTGAATGTATCTATTCCTTAACAATCGAAAAAAAAAAAATACAAATAAATAAAAAAGCACGTGTTTTGTTTGCTTTTTTTATGCATGAGGTATTTTTTTTAACGATGAAAATATATCTCTCACAAAATAAATACTTTTCAATATTATGAAATTCTGCGCGGTGTGGCTTTAATGAAGACTAAACCTCACTGGGAATCTGCATGCCACATTTTTTTTTGAAAGCGAGTAGCCAAGACGCAAGCACAGCACATGAATACAACAGGCTAATGTAGCTCGGAACCAGCTCACATGTCCACTGCCTCTGCTAAAATGAGACATATGCCGTCCACATAAAAGCGCCGCATTCTCTCCTCTCCTGTGGTGGAAAATGCATTAATATTTAAACATATTTCGGTGCTATTCTTTGTTCCATGCGTCATCACTTCCAGCGGCGCGCAGTCGTTCTCTCATGTAAAGGGCTTTCGTCCCGACACTGTTCCGTTGTTGTACATATTTTCTCTTGATCAGGAACGTAATCAGAGAAATAGCACAGCAGCGACCGACGCACAGCGCTTTATTACAGGGATTTTCACTGTTATCTTTGTGCGTGGAAGGTGCTAAATTGTGCTTGCAAAGTTGTATTGTATGTTATCGTCACTGTGAGTCCAGACTAAAATGTTAGATATTACTCTTTACCATTATCAGTGTAAACGTTTTTGTGATAATGAAAATAAATCATAACAAACACACCGATCATATAATAATTGTGGGGCAAATGTGTTTTTGAACATCATGTCAAAGATATTTGTCATAATGCTTCACATCTGTATTTCTTCTACACTCTTCACATGAAATTCTGTTGTTGTTTTTAATTCTTTGCTATCATCTGTTATGAGCATCAAATGCATAAGCCAATACAATGAGTTACACAAGAATAAAATCCTACAGTGGCTAAGATAGTTTCCGTTCAAAAGGCTGGTGTTTTCACTGTTTTCCTCAATCGTTTTAGTTTATTTAACAGCGACAATGTGCAAAGACATTATTTAAAGATGCTTTACACCAGATTGCAGCTTAAGCTAGTTTCCATCTGCAGTCAATTGATATGACACTGTTTCTGAAACATAGCACACTCCCATCTAAACACTGCACAGTGTGCATTTTATTGTCAAAATGTGGACATTGCCAAAACCGGCAGGCACAGAGCAGAAGTAAGACGCTGCACGGCACTGTTCGCCCAGTTTGTTTTATATGAACCAGAAAAACAAGTGAATAAGATGCACATCTCTCATCGATTACTGATGGCAAAGGCTTTCCTCTCTGGGTTAAAAAAATCTGATTCTCCATGACACAATCTGTACAGTGTAAATTTGACTGAAATATTGTACCAAGTGTACACATCAACAGCAGAAATCAGGTTAGTCTCCTCACCTGTTGTTTGTGTATGTTTGTCTCTGAACTGTTTGACTAATTTGTCGAGGTAATGTGTGTCCAAATTGCTTTAGATTGAAGCGGAAAAGTGCAGTGTGTGTGAAGCTAACTTGACCCTGTCAAGAGGTGTTTGTCCCGTGTGAGAGAGTTGTAAGGATTGTACACTTTGATTTATTCCTGCACTGACTGTATATTTGCAAATGTGAAAACATACGGGATATCATTCAATACCATCAAATGTAAAGCATGGAATGTCCACAGATAATATATTGCTAACTGCATGTACTCACTTGTGCGCCGATATCCTGAACTCACCACACGAACCTATGAATATCAGGCTTCCAATACCAAGTGTATTTGTAAGGTCTAGCAGCAGTACACACAGTAACAGCGCCGATGATTAATAGCTTCCCGACAAAACGTTGGCGTCAGGTTGAAGCCAAGTCAATAGCCAAATAACAGGCTGTGGACATGTTCGGCTAATCCCTCAACGGAAAAAACAACAACATTTCTATTAATAAAACATAAAACACTGTGGATTCTTTGTCCCGGGCCTGCACTTAACAGTTTGACATCTCCATTAACACAATCGGGACCGAGGCTCCCAGAGCAATGAAACCACCTGATGGAGGGCCCAGAGCTGTAATTAAACCACTTTGCTAACGGTAACGCAAATGTTGGGAAGTTTCCAAGAAATGTTACATTACATTACAAAACATTATTACAAACTATTCTGTCGCACGCTACAATTATATGTGTGCATGCTGTGTTTGTCAGTTCCGTGCTATATTACTCAATGTGAAGTACAGAATAATTCAACTTGACTTATTCACTTATAAAGCTGCAGTTACTACTGTCATGAAATGCGGAGGAAAGTGTCTTGATTCTGGGGAGACAGTGTAATTTGTGTATTTGTGAGTGTGAATGAGTGAGACATTATATATATATATATATATATTTTTTTTTGTGTGTGTGTTGTAACTTGTCCTGAATGTGTTGTTTGTCCTGTCCTGTTCGTCTTGTTTATTGCCCCTTGTCTTGTGTGTGTAAAACAAATACACACATTTGTTCCTAGATGACTTCAGAAGGTGTAAAATAGCGTGATGCAGATCCTTTGAACATTACAAAAAAGAAAAAAGAAAGTATAGAGGGTTGCAACTGTGAGGCGTAAAAATCACAATGATTCCCAGTCACAAATAGAACAAATCCTATTGAGCATTAAAGGTCTCAAATCAACACTGTGGGACGTTCAGTCAAAGCATGTTTGAAATCTAAAGCGGCCCAAATACTGTCAGCAGCTTCTAACCGATTCACCTTTCGGGACAAGTTGGGTTTCGATGTCTCGCCTTAAGGCAAAGCTAAAAATACGAGCGGGAAGGAAGAAGGGAAAGAAAAAAAAGCACATGCCTGGATCCAAATACTGCCCAATACACAAGTTTAAGAAGACTTTTTTTTTCCATTTCATGTCTTCTCAACAATGTCTCAGGATCAAGACGTTTCAAGTGCGTGTACAGTTTTAGAAGAAGCATAAGAAGCTGTTGTTGGAGTAAATTATCTAAGGTACTGCACTTAAGTCGCGTTTTTGAGGATCTCTCCTTTACTTGAGTGGTATTTTTGCTACTTTTTACTCCACTACATTTAAACATATAATACTTTCTACTTCACTGCATTTCTACTAAGGCTCCAAAGTAAATAAAACTTAATTTGACTATGTGATACGCCTTATAATATACAGTCAATGAACAGCAAATTTGCTTGTTAGTAATTTTTTTTTAATACGACTTACTTCAAATGGATTTGTGCTGTCTATGCTGAATACTTATGCATTTTCTACAGCAAACACTTACTAGTACTCTCACTACTTTTGCTCAAGTGATGAAATCAAGTACTTTGACCACCACAAATAAAATGATCTCTCGGATTGATGACAAAATTGTAGCAACCGCGGTCGTTACTCTTTACTCCGACCAACTCTCCTGAGCTTACAGTAGTTTTCAGTGTCCCTAAATAGAAAGCTGTGCCAATGCCATTTTCTACCCAGATTTCGAGGCAGAGTTTTTGTTTGGTAAGATGAGCAAATACTGTAGTGTTCAGGGCTTTTGTTTGATGGGAGACACCTAAACGTCCAGAGAAAACCCACCAACAAAGGGAGAACTTACAAACTCCACACAGCAAGTCCCAACGTGATCTGGGACCTATAAGACGAGATTGCAAACCGCTACCGAGCATCTTCCACAAATCGTAATGTATAGAAATGTCTTCATCATCATCATCATCACCACCAACGTCAGCATTTTGTGCAAGCAAGAAACTGCCTTAGACTCAAACTAGTTATGTCCAATGGGCGAGGAAAGCACTTCTCTTTGGTCCTCGTGGCTTGAAAGGCTCTGAAACACTGTGGAGGCTCGTAGCTGAGGAGACTTAGCAGCCATGTTAGTTTCGCAGACCACTCGGGATCATTACTATGAATGGGGCCGAATGGGACCTGCTGATCTCTATTATTTAGATCTATGGTATATCACAACAGGTGCAACAGAATTGACTTTCAAACTGTGCAGCCGTGACTCTAATAGTGTTATGTGAACTATAAATAGGCCTGGGTACCGTATTGAAAACTGGTATTGAAAAGGTCAAAGTATCGAAAGAAAAATATTATACTGTATCTTTAAGGTGCTTTATTGGTAATTATACTGCATTTGACCCATCCTTCGACACCGCTGGGACGACTCATGAAGACCCATCTCCAGATGTGAAGTCAGGCTGGTGGTCAGAAACCTATATAGCTATTGTACCTGTTTTTTGTGGTAGGGGAAACCGGAGTACCCAGAGGAAACCTATGCAGACACGGGGAGAACATGCAAAGTCCACACAGAAAGGCCCCGTCCTGGTGGGAATCAAACCCGGAACCTTCTGGCTGTGAAGCTGACGAGGGCTACCCGCTGCTACCGTTTTGATACTGTTGAGTCCAAGGACAGCAATAAAGGATTGTTGGTTCAGCTCAAATAAATGATACAACTTTTATGGAACAAATTGTTTTCTGGTTCTAGATGATGATTTTATTTTATTTTTTTAGTATAGGTATCGAAAAAAGTAAGTTCAGGCATTGGTATCGAAAACCAAGTATTGTTAAAGTATCCAGCCCTAACTATAAAGCATTTATATCGATTGTGAAGCTGCATTATTGTTTAACTTGTGGACCACAACTAACAATTGAAGATTTGCCTGTTCTTTTTTTTTTATTGTTTAAAAAGAAAATGGGTACAAGACCTTTAAACATCAAATTAGTTACATCAACACATAAACCCTTGATACAGCTGTACTTCTTTGATACATCTGTATTTCAATAATGAAACTCTCTGCTATGTTCAGTGTGTATTTTATAACAACATGACAAAACAACTGGCACTCATTAATCCCAGTCTGTCCCTGGTTTGAACTACGTCTAAACAGTCCTGTGAATTGGGAGCATGCACAGACCTGCAGTGTGCATAAAGGACACATCGATTAAATGAAAGTCCTTTGTCGGGTGTAAAGAATACAAAGTACCAGAAGGAGGAAAACACTTTGTTAATGTGCAGGAAGATGTGTAATTCAAAGGGAGAGAGGAGAGAAATTGGTTTCAACAGTTGAACTACTTTCTGTCATGGAAAAGACAGAGCTCTGGCAGATTTAAGGCACATTCTCACTCAGTGACGGCACATACAGTCACTCAGTTCTCAAATCTGCATTGAGATCTATTGTGTGCTAATGTTCTTCGATCTTGTATAAATATCCTAACTTTGTGGCTGAAACACATCGACATTTGAGTGGATGTGTTTACGATCCAATAGAGAGATGTACAATTCCCTTTGTCTCGCTTGTAACCGGATGCCTGGTTTATACACAGATGTAAATGAGCCATAACACAACAAACAATGCCCTGAGCTGAGGGAGGTTTCCTTGCCTAAATAGTTGCGGGATCAAATGTAAACTTGCGTAAAATACCTGTGGTTCACTCAACTCACACAACAGCAGACTTTCCAAGACTCTAAATCTAGAATCAGTCACAGAAAGCACAGCCCTTCACACGTTTATCCACCGTTTAAACAGGATCCCTCATGTCTTATGTCTCTGGATCTTTCTGAGGTCATCTGACACAACAATCAATCCCAAAATGATTCCACAAATATAACCTGTAAATCACCAGAGCTGTCCCCTTTCTTTTCGTCACATCCCAACACAGGTCAGTGCGATACATTAGATTATATCCACAGCAGTTCATGTCCACAGCTCATTTGGCTCCAAAATGAGACGTTTGACCTGGCACCCGCTGGGACAAACATGCATTAGCGCCTATGGGAACATCAGTCCACCTCACTTCAAGCTTCAAGTTCTCCTGGGCAACAGCTTTACCTGCTCCTTGGACTTATTCAGCCTAAAGCCGGTGCTTTCTCCATGGTCACTGTGCGGGACCCAGTACACGACTCGGCTTTTATACGTTTTCTTTTACACAGACACTTTTGGATACAATCGCACAGCAGAACTTGGATAAACAACGACTTCGAAGTTCATCAAAAGCACTGACCGGATGTTATCCAAAAATGACCGTGGAATGAAGAAGATGGTGTCACTTAAGGGATTACGCCCACCATTTCGTATTTAAATACACAATCCCATTCTACTGTATCTAAGGAATGTCTACAATGTAAAGCCACACCCACAAAACTATGAAGAGCCAGGATTAGTCTCTTCTAATGTCAGGCCTATACCTTAAACAATGGTATATATTTCACAAGAGTCCAGTCCAGGTGGTTATGGATTCGGGGTGGAGTCAGGAGGGAGATGCAGGTTTCACCCTTGGGTTCTTTACAAACCTGCGAGATCTGATATCAAAGGTGTCCACAAGCTGACACCCATCACCCAGATTCGTCCTGAGGCGTTAGGGAGAAGTGGCGCTCCCTGACATTTAGCCACAATTATACCATTACAACTGGCCCGTCTGGTACAGCGACTGGTTCTGTAGATTAGAACCAAGAAATATGGCCACAATAGTCTGCTTTGCTTGCGTCCAAGTCTGTCCATGGCTTATCGCAGCAAAGTACAGCTACTACCCTCCACTCTTGCTCTGACGATATTCAAAGCAAGAAAGAAAAGATAAAGTAATTAGTTCTATCTATCACATGACGCCTGCAGTAGATCCGGAACGTTGGTGCTTAAGTCCTGACTAGAACCAGGAAATACAATCATATTAGTCCAGTGCTCAGGTCTCTGCGCTGGCTTCCGGTTGCTCAGAGAATAGACTGTAAAACTCTGAGAACTTCAGGGAGGGGTCACTCGCTGGTTCCCAGAATCAGGTCTAAACACAGTGAGGCTGTGTTTCAGTTTCACGCAGCGAAAATCTGGAGCTGATTTAGGCCTCAAATCTGACAATACTTAAATCCAGGATGAAAAACAGTTATTTTTAGCTGTGCACATGACACTGAAAGTATATTTGATCTGCACTCTTCACCTTTATTGTTATTTATTAATGATTCGATTGATATTAGATTGATTGATTCTTGTTATTTCATGTAACTGTGAAGCACTTTGATTTGCACTTTCACTTACGAGTTGCACTCTACAAATAAAATTGCCTTGCATTGCCTATTTTATCTATGCTATATTATTTATATTTTTAAACAAATGAAATTGAGAAATGTTACTAACAAAAGCTCACACAAGAATAAACATGTAAATTGTAAAGTTCTGGATTTTCAGTTCGTGACACTCAAAAAGTAGCCTTGAATTATTTGCTTGAAATAAGTACTTTTGTCCTTGATTTGAGACTCTAATTTCAATAACTCTGTCCATGGGGCAAGATATTTACACTTCAATTCAGATAAAACACTTTTAACAGTTTATTTCAAGTAAATTAAGATTTTTCCTCTAGCTTTGAGTGCGGTGATTTCTTTTATCTTAATTTAGGTGTAAATATCTTGCCCCATAGACAGATCTCTTGAGTCTCAAATGGAGGACAAAAGTACTTATTTCAAGCAAATAATTCAAGGCTACTTTTTGCAGAGTGTCACAAACAGAAAATCCAGAACTTTACAATTTACATGTTTATTCTTGTGTGCGCTTTTAGATTAACATTTCTCAATATCATTTGTTTAAAAGTATAAATAATATAGCATAGATAAAATAGGCAATGCAAGGCAATTGTATTTGTATTTGTAGATTGCAACTCGTAATTTACTCATAAGTGCTTCACAGTTACATGAAATAACAAGAATCAATCAATCTAATATCAATCGAATCATTAATAAATAACAATAAAGGCGAAGAGTGCAGATCAAATATACTTTCAGTGTCATGTGCACAGCTAAAAATAACTGTTTTTCAGCCTGGATTTGAGTATTGTCAGATTTGAGGCCTAAATCAGCTCCAGATTTTCACTGCGTGAAACTGTTGTTACTTATTTCAAGATTACTTTATGCAGTACATTAGAGGGTCAGTCTTATAAAACGTAACTTAAGTTTTACAACTCGATAACTGCCAGACCAAAAAAAAAAAAAGAAGGTTGAGTTCGTGATGCTTGGCCTTTAGCTTTGTTTACAGCACACATTGTCTCAATAAGCTTCTGCCAAGTAAGAGGATCCAGTGGTGCATTTCTTCACCAAGATCTTGTATCGATCGATGGGAGAGTGTGACCACTGCGCAGAGCCTTCTCCAGCACGTCCCAAAGATTCTCTGCAGCAACCCCAGATCAGAACAGTTAGTTCAATCCAGAGTGCGACTTTTTGTCTTTCTTTTTTTTTGGCTAGGCGGTGTATGACCACACACATATTTTTACATATCAAATGGTTCTTTATTTGTTCATATTATTTTATTATTATGTTTGCACCATTATAACAAATGTGGTACAGCTGCTACAACTATACAGTAACACACGGCTAACGCTTTGTGCATAATTAAACAGCATGTGGACAATCTACATCTGAGCAAAACAAAAAAAAGTCTCACTATAACAAAGAACACGCCATAAAAGGGCCCACGGACGACCAGAACTGCCATCAATGAACATTCACTCATGTTTTGTACGCGCTATCATAAAAAATTAAGCTGCGTGATAGACGTTTGTTCAGCCCAGCTCATGACCCACTTTTCGCATTTTGAAAACAAATCATTTTCTTCATATTTCAGAGTACCTTTGAGAATGATCACATCAGGCAGCCGTATATTCAAATCATAGAGTGAGTGAGATATATTAAGAAGCAGATTAATTCCAAATGTCTTGACAAAAACTTCCCCCAGACATTCAAGACCAAAGGTTCTCCACAGTCTCCACACAAGGACATATCAAAAGACATAAAAAAAAAAAAGAAAAAAAAAGATTCACATTCCAAACACATCTTTGAGCTATAGCATTTGACTCGACTCATGTGGCGATCACATTGTTGTGTGCTGGATGAAATCATGTTACCAGAATAACTGCGGCCATTTGTGACCCCCCAAATTCTGCCAAATTTCAATTCAATCATGATTTAGCTCGCAGCTCAAATTCCTGAATTCTAAAAAGTGTAGTTTAGTTTAGGGTATTGGTTTATTCGGTAGGGACAGTGCATGTTAATGAACGAGCCACAGCGGCTTGTAGTCCACTTTTCACTTTTCAAACTAGACTTGCATGCTGCATATAAATCACCGGAGCTTTTATTGCTTGCCTGTATTGTTTTATTGGAGTGCTCTGGCCTGATAAGGTAAATGTCTTCAGGAAGTCCCCTCAGTATCAGGCATCAGCTCCGTTCGGCGGATACACTTTGAGTTATCAGCAGCTACGGACTTCTCCAAGAGACCACGCTATCGGAACGGGTCAAAGTAAAAGATGTCCAGCCGTAGACCCGAGTGCACTTAGTGTTGAGGAGATAAAGGAAATCACCGGGACAGAAATGCAGATTAGCCGGTCAAATGGGACGTCATGTGGCTTCGCTGTTGGGAAAACGCGCCTCACCTTCGAAACCACATGATCTGTATCTGTGACCGTCTCCCAGGGAATTGTGGGAGAGATATTACAAGCTGCATGTTTAACCTCACTGCCACAGTAGGACGCAGTGAGGTTAAATAAACGGGTTTCCTCAAATCAGGGCTTGTTTGTTGTGTGTGGACTGACGGAGGCTTCGGTCTAACCGTGTGTCTGACTTGAACTTTTGCCGAGATGAAAGTGGCAAGGGAAGTGGAATCAACCCGACCCGATCGTGATCCAGGTAGCGCAGGACGTGGCCTTAAGATCTGGCCGCACCCGCCAACAAACAAACCAACAACTCCTGCTATACTTCTGTTATTATTATTCTTGTTTCTTGTTGTTGCAATTAATTGAATATTAGGATGCACAGAAGTTCACATGACTTACATCTGTCCCACATTGAATTATATTGATGACTTACATCTGTCCCACATTGAATTATATTGATGACTTACCCACATTGAATTATATTGTTGTCAGGTCAAACGCAAATTGGATTTAGAAAAAGAAGAATGGACACTTAATGGGCCTCCAGAACATGGGGTTGTGAGTTCAGAGGAGGAGTAGTTTGACATTAGGACTTTAGACATTTCTATGAAAAGTCTTAATCAGATACAAACTGTTCGATATTAATGTTGCTATATATGGCTGGAGCCTACCACTGCAGCACGGAGAGCTTTGCGCAGTCAGTAGCAAAGGAAAACTATATGCACCTGACTTTGATTCTGGCTTTGGAGAGGCACATCTGACAAACACGTCCACACTATATCCGTTCACCATGGCAGATAATATGCGCTGTTGGACTTGGTGTAAAGGTCAGGCCGTAATGTGGACCTCCCTCCCAAACCGCATCTTTTTTTCTGAAGCACCTGGAAACCATTTGGCCTTATCATCTCCCTCTGTTCTCTGGACCTCTCCAAACTGTGTCTCACAAAAGCACACCGGGGAGAGTGCCGTAAAAGTGAAGTACTACAGCTGTGGTGCAACACAGTTTGAACCTGATGGGAAAGGGTTTTATAGGGACTGACTTGTGAGGAGGGCTACACTGCTATCACTATAATTACAATGTGTCAAATATCATTATAGTCTCAGATCTCTATGTGCTATAAGAGTAAAATGTTTTACAAAATAAATATGCAAGCTGTGAATAACTCAATTTCTTCCAGACAAGCTGATTTATTGCTGCCAAAACGTGTCAAATTAATTATTTCTTTTTTGAACATTGCCAGTGGATGAAATGGGCCATTGTGCAAACTGTCACTGAGTCTGGGAGGAGACAAAATGATGCTTTTCTGCGTCAGATTCGCTGCTTCTATCACCAGTCACACGCGCGCAGAGCCTCCCACCCACACGCGCTCAAAACGTCCCACAGCAGAGACCCGACTCACTACCCGCTCAGGAAACCCCAGAGTTCTTGCTGTGCGCCATTACGCACAGCTGCATGGAGCCCTACGTGCCACAACGCGCCGCACTCAGAAATTGTATTACTTATGACAGACTCTCCCAAGCACAAATTCTTTCATTATTGAATAAAAACGCATAACCTCAGTCGTAAAAAAAAAACGATATAAAAAACAAAAATAATTAAGTAGTGTAATGAGAACGAAGAAAAGCGGTAAAGGGATTATTACGCACACAGATAGGCGCACAAGCCCCTTACCCTTCGGTTATAAAGTTCATTCGACTATAAGGCTTTGGATCAGCCACAGCCTTTTGAGGGAAACTCTTCGCTCAGACGTGAAAGTATGCATTGCCTTCCCACGTTTACACGCACGACGCACGCAACAATTCACAACGTCAGACAACTTCCCACAATGTGTGTGTGTGTGTGTGTGTGCGTGTGTGTTTGTGTGTGACTATTATAGATATATATTTCGTTTATTTCTAGAGTATAAACGAAATATAAAATAACAACAATACAAACTCTCGCGCTGTACAATCCCAAAAGGATTTAGGTTACACAATTAATATGAGTTGATGCACCGCGTTAAGTTTTGTCCATAGATGAGAAAATGCATCAACAATCCGTGTGATGCACACGTGGAGGGAGACGTCGACTTTAAACAACCATGTATACACGACTTTCTAGGTGAAGCTGATGCACTTGCTTGTTTATATTCTGGTCATATCCCACTACTGTTGTTTGGTCCTTTCCAAACAATTATACCCACACACGCATCAACCATGTGTCGAGAACGAATAGCCTAGATGAATAGAGGCGCGCGATTTACGCCGCAGTGTGCATTGTTCAAGTAAACTGTGTCAACTGTTCCATATCATCTTTCACTCACAAACTCGCCCAATTAGCACCAGTTACACGGCGCGTATTCGTCCGTTTCACCGAAGAATCACAAACAGGGCCACGTCCAGGCCCCGTCTGCGTCCAGCCACTTTCTCAGGGTTGTAAAAACAGACTTTGACTTTGCAACAGGAGTGTGTTTGTGTGCTTAGCCAGGCCCGCCCTGAGTTACCTGTGCGTATACCCAGAGAGACAGACGCTGTGCCTTTGGGCTGCGCACGTCCTATCAGGCTTTACCTGTACTAGCTCCGGCTTTAAGGGCACATTCATGCGCGGTGATATTACGCACAGGTTTTAGTCCACGTGGAAATCTCCAATTAGATACGCTGGTGGTGATTCAAGTCAATTACTCATAATACAGCGTTTCCAAATCCTTTGTCATGGTGTTTGGAAACTTTTTCTATATTTCTGGGCAACTTTTTTATTTTATTTTCGTTCTTGCCAAACAGTCCTTCACAGTAGAGCCAACGTGTAAGTTACATTTGGAACTACTTTAGCGCATTAGAACGAACTAGAACAGCAAGAGATCCTTGGATGAGGTCTCCAGGCTTAAAACCAAATCCAAAGTGCGCTCACAGAGAAAGTAAACGGCGCTTCTTACCGTAATAAAGGTAACCATAGCCTCGGCGGGTGTGCATCCAACAGCGTCGACATGAAGGTGATTGAGTTGTAGAGAATCCTTTCAGTGAAAACTTCCCACTGTTCAGATCCCAAAGTGCTGCCGCCTGTCTGCTCTGCGCGCCACACGGCTCTGTCCCGGGCAGAGCCGGGGATCAGCCTGTAAAGCTCGCTCTGGTCTGCGCGTGTGCGTCTGGTGCGTGTGTGTCCTCGACATAATCTAGCGCTCTCGCTGCTACGGGACAGATGGCTTGGCGCATGTTGCAGTTTAGACCCGTCTGCAGGAACTCGCGACAAGTAGGGCGTAGTAGTGCGTGTAGCTATAAGAGAATATGTGGCCTATGGGGGAAAAATGTCATAACTTTAGAGTTGTGTATGGTCCATGTTGTGGAATCTGGACTCCTTTGTGAAGAGTAAAATGTTAACAGCCAAAATCAAGAACATTTGTTTTCATTTCACTGCCTAACGCTCCTGTTTATTCTCTCTTTGGACATGACTGACCAGATGTCAATCCGAGTTCAATATAAACCGTAGTGAGCATGTTATGACGTCACCATGAGACTATGCATTGGGTCGTCAGCACAAGTAGTACTTCATCATTAAAACAAGTGTTGCATTTTTAACAAGAACAAACACGCACATCTCCAGCCTGGCTCTGGGTGGAATGTCCCACGTGTTCCCCACTACACGGTCATTATTATGCTGGACTGCACACATTTCATCAAATATGTAAAGAGGAGAACTCAAATAGGAGGAGGGGAAAAGGATGGCGTTGTAGGTTATGGACAACTTATGTGCTTGGTCTTTATGGACCTCAAATATTGACAAGTGCAAGTTAATACTAATAATTCTATTTTCATTATGAGGAAATTGGTAATCTGCCTTTGACCAATAGGAGGGGAAGTGCAGCGCTGTCTTGATCAAAGATTTAAGTCAGATTATACCAGTTGAAAGTTGGTCTTTAGGTAAAGAAAAGAAATCAGGAGGAAAAAGGGAAGTATTTTTAATTTTCACTTTGTTTTATGTTTTGTTTAACCTCTTAACCCCCACCTGAACCAAGCACATTTTCTCCAGTTTGGCTTTACCCGAATCTAAATCGCTTCTTGAAAAAAAACGTCAAAACAGCGACAGATACGAGGATGGAAAAGGCAACAAAAGAATTACAAAGAAATGACAACAAAATTACAAAAAAGCGACAAAAAAGCGACAAAAGGATTGGGGAAAAAACATGACAAAAAATGACAAATATAGAAACGAAAAAAACACGAGAAAAGCAACGAAGAAGTAACACAAACCAACAAAAACATGACAGAAGAGAAACAAAAAAACGTGCCAGTAAAGCAGCAATAACAAAACAAAAAACGTCCAAAAACACAAACGCTTCAAAAAATATGACACACAATAAAACCACGCCGTCAATGCGACAAAAATGTCAGGATCAGTTTGGCCTTAGCTTTCAAATGAAGCGCTACACTGTTGCTCTCCAGCCCAGAAGCGTTGAGGTTTGGGTAAAACCAAACTGGAGAAAATGCGCTCGGTTTAAGGGGGGCTAAGAGGTTAATGGATTACATAATTACTAAAACCTTCCCCCAAAACCTTTATTTTTTATACAAAACCTCTACAGACCATGACTCAGTATTTTGGCTACTCTACTCACCTCCGACGTTACACATTTTGACATCTCGAACTGACACCTCGCGTTAAGCTCAAAACTATTAGACGTGAGCTTCACTGACAGACTAAATCCCGGCCAAATCGCGCGCCACATCCCATATTACACGGGGCGGATTATATTTGTTAGTACAGTAAAATCCTTCCTTCCTTCTGTTCCTTCCTAAACTCCTTCCTACATTTTCCTACAACGCATCGTATACTCAAAAGAGCGGCACACTTACGTAGTTGGGTGGAGATGAGCCTCAGTCAACAATGGCAGCCTCCAATACAAACACGATTTTTATGAAGCTTATCAACGGGCCGTAATAAACAAGCCTGTGTTTCAGTCACGGTATAATAGCTTTCATGCCGCTTGTCATTGCATGGGAAATGGATGGCTGATGGACTAACATATTAAAAAAGAGGTGAATAAAGCATGCTGGGTCAACAGAATTGAAGTGGAGCATTCAGAAATACAATGAATGGAGACAGCTGCCTGATAGAGTAAACAAACTGAGGACTAATGAACAGGGAATATATTAGCCGGGCACATTTTTTTTTCATTAGTTTTTAACCACACAGTACTTTTTACTTGAGTGATATTATTTTGGAATAACAAGTAAAAGATTGGACCATTTAAATCTGTAAGTGAATTATATACAATATTTGTATATAATGTATTTTCCTTGTACATTTCCGAATTTCTATGTTAATTTGTGTTTTATTCGTCCTTTTACACCCACACTAAAACATAAATCAGACTTTTACCTTCAAACAATTACTCAGTACTGAAACATTTTTCCTGAAGTACTTTTTTGCTTGAATAATAATGTGCATCCCTATACCTTTCACTTCTACATGTACAATTATTTTCCGGAATTATTTCTACTCTGTTGTTTTTAGCTAATTCCAATGCAGTTTTTGGATACTCAAAGACACTGTACTGTATCGCATTATCCATTCACCCCACACTCAGTTGTTGTAAGCTACAATATAGCCAGCCACAGAAGCCCTGGGGCAGACTGTGACCCGCTGTGGTTTCCAGGGACACAAGTCGGCAGCCTGTGTCACGAGAAAAACGTAAACAACGTTGTTTTGTTTTTTTTAATTGGTGATTTTCACTTTTCGCTCAGTTGAAGTAACAAAGAAGCCTCTCCATGTTTAAGCTACCAGTATTGGTATATTTAAAAGCGTAAACTTTTAGGTTCAAACCGACTAGTTTGGGGTTAATTTCAGAGTGTGCAGTAGGGGCGTGACTTTGTCTGTGTGTATTTTTACTGGGGTAAGCAGTATGTAAGGAGGAGGAGGCACAGCCGCTTACGTTTGCGTTGTTGACACATGCTTTAGCAAACAAATTCCACCAAAAAGGCAGTTTATACATACGCCTATTGTCGATCCGTTTTCAGGTTGAAAAAGTCTTGTTTTGTCAGAGAAATAGCGCACGCCGTGGGGGCGTGTGCGGTTTCATGACTGTAACGCTGACCCCTGTGTCTCACGGAGGCCGCCGCTACTTATGCTGGAAAATGGATTTACCACAAGTTTGCTGAGCAGAAGGCAAAGGTTACTTCAGACAGGTGAGTGAAAGTTTTTTTTTTTTATTGCTGGTGGCTACTGTGTTTGATGAGGCTATGCTGTTGTAAGCTAACGTCTAAGCTAACGTCTAAGCCAACGTGCAACTGAACCTCCTATTTACACAAAATCAAGATCTCTACCAACTTACTCCATAAATGTAGTCAGCGCATCCCTAGCTTTCAGCCACTTCTCATTTGAGAGAGATCCGCTTCATATTTTCGGTTTTATAGCCAGGTACAGTTACTGGGTTTGTGCAGTGAAACGTAAACACAATACGATCACGCGCAGCGATACGTCGCGATGTCGGCCTTTTCCTCTCGTGTATGAGAGTGTATGTGCGTTACATTAAGTAGTACAGGAGTCTTTTCTAAAGTTATGACTTCAGTTATATCTGGAGTCTGTAACTATCTCTCAGCGTGAGGCTGGAGCTGACACAGGAAGGGACTGGGGAGAAGCACGCAGGATTTTGACTGTAAATAAAAGAGTCGATTATTTGGTTTATTTGGACTGCAAGATTGTTATTAGCAACAACGATGTTCCCAAAGAGAGTAGGCAGAAGATAACTTATAAATGCCTACCCCTCATACATTAACAAACATAGCTGTTGACACATATTGTCATGTTCACAACCATTAAACATAAAGATTTTATTTTGAATGTTTTACTGAAAGTTCACACACAAGTAACAGACAACTGTGAAGTGAAAGCAAAATGATACATGATTCTGTTATTTTTCATAAAATAGAAAAGTGGGGCGTCCACAAGTATTGACTTAAGCATGACTTAATACTGGTGGAACCCCTTTTTGCTGCAATAACAGCAGCAAGTATTTTGGGGTTTGACTCTACAAGATTTGCACATCTAGAGACTGATATTTTAGCCCATTCCTCTCTACAAAACAACTCAAGCTCTGTCAAATTAGAAGGAGAGCGTTTGTGAACAGCAGTTTTCAGGTCTTTCCACAGATTTTCAATAGGATTTAGGTCAGGACTTTGACTGGGCCATTCTAACACATTAATATGTTTGTTTTTAAACCATTCCATTGTAGATTTAGCTTTGTGTTTAGGGTCATTGTCCTGCTGGAAGGTGAATCTCCGCCCCAGCCTCAATTCTCTTCCTGACTCCAGCAGGTTTTCCTCCAAAATGTCCCTGTATTTGACTCCATGGATTAAACAGTGCTCCGTGAGATGTTCAAATCTTGAGAAATCTTTGTATAACCTAAAAGCTGCTTTAAACTTCTCCACAGCTTTATCCCTGACCTCTCTGGTGTGCTCCTTCATGATGTTGCTTAGTGACCAATACACTCTGACCATAGCTCTGAGGCCCTCACAGAACAGCTGGAATTATACTGAGAGTAGATTATGTACAGGTGGCCTCTATTTAATGGTTAGGGCAAGGTGTGAACATTCTGCAGTCATTAGGAATGTCATAAAGGAAATTTAATGCACTCAGAACATGCTGTATGAATACTTATGCACGCCCCACTTTTCACTTTTCTATTTTTTTAAAAATAACAGAATCATGTATCATTTTGCTTTCACTTCACAGTTGTCTGTTACTTGTGTGTGAACTTTCAGTAAAAAAATCAAAATAAAATCTTTATGTTTATTGTTGTAAACATGACAAAATGTGCAAAAGTTCAAGGCGTATTAGTACTTTCGAGAGGCACTGTAGTTACCAATTTGTTTTTGTATCTCTTATATTTCATTTCATTTTTAGATGATCTATTTCTTAAGATGTTAAGATATTTGAGTGATTTGCTTTATTGATTGATATATTCTTTTTATTTTCCATAGTTTATTGCTTATTATTTATCATTAGCAAAACACGACAGTGGCAATAAAATCTATTCTAATTCTGATTCATACTTGGATTCATACTCATACTGTATATAATATATCACAGTTTTTAATTTGAACATTACAATTATGTTTTAAGATAAAAGTTACAGATGTTACACAACACATTCTCAAGCCAGTGACAGTTTATCAATTGATATTAAAACATTTAAAAGGACAAAATAACAACCTTCTGCTGTGACGTGAGCTCAATAAATGAAATAGTTTCCAGTTTCCAGTTTCATTATAATGAAACTGGCTGATCCAAATGAGATGTAAATGAGCCCTATTGTCACTCCCAACAGCAGAGAGGTGAGAATGGCCCAAAACTTCAGAGGCCGTTTAATCCCCTTTGGCCTTTTGGGAAGTGTTAACTTCAAATCACCGCTACGCCTCCAAATATGATCAGATTTCCATGTGTTACACATCATTGGAAAGCTTGGAGACTTCACTTTATCTGTGAACATCTCAAAATGCCCCAGAACCGACTTGTGTCCCTGGTTCCTGTGACCATACTATGGTTGCCAATCTGTGTCATTGGCCCTCTGACCACAACTATCCACTCGCACACACAGGTAACAGGTTAACATAATGCAATTCTCCACATGAGAGTGAACAAAGTTACATGTATTATCCCCTGCATTTGACCTACTGAGGCAACTCGCAGGGCGACTTCAGAGCATGTTTTTTTATGTTTTATTCAGACATAAAAGGGACATAAACTCTTAACATTTCAAACACAGGAACTTCTTTCTGAGAGAACGACAGTAAAATGTAATGTGTCAGACGGTTGCACACTTCAGAGGGGTTCCTGAATTTACAGGTTATCTTACTGCTGCTGCTGTTTCACACTTAAGAGTTATGGTCAGTATGAAACTCAATTGTGGGTGAAAGCTCCATGAATCAGACTGTGAGACACTTTTACTCTCCTAAACCCTTTATATTTGTGTTTTACAGTTTCAGACAGATTATAGATACAGTTCAATCTCAGAACATATTTTCCTCACCAAATTAATCCATGTATTGTTTTGTGTGTTACTTTTAATAATTTATACAATATAAAAGTTTATTATATTACCACAATGACAATATAGCCCATAATGTTTCTTGTATGATGTGAAATTTCAATACTTAACATTGTGTCTTTTGCATCATTCTAACACTGACATTACAAGATTTAAGTGAAGCTAAAAGAAAAGATTTATTGTTAGTATGGTCTGGGTACATAATGCACATTGTACACTAGGCCTACCCGTTGCTAGACTGTTGAGTTGTTGAGATGTGTGTAAAGCATTGTGTTCATTGCATAACCAGTCCCGGGGGATTTGCATATGAGCCCTTTCTAGTTTTGGTTTTAAAGACAGTTCAATTGACAGATGGAGAGGCAGGAATGTGTGAAGGCTTACTGGCTAGTCCAAAATACTGTATACTTTAGTTCTGAAGGCCCACTGAAACTTGCAGAGCCGTTTATAGCTTTGGTGTTGCGTAGCCCAATGAAAAACGCTATTGAGAGACTGTACTAGAATGTAGTATACAGCCTGATCCACAAACATGTCACACTGTAATATAGTTTGGGAGCAAAAGGCCAAAGTTGACACAATGTAAGATTTTTAAAATAATCATTTAGAAAATCAAGGCATTAAAACAACTTCAAGTTTTACACTTAAAATCACTAGTTTTAGTTTAATCTTATTTCTTTTGATCACTTCCTGCCTCCAGCTGATGTCAGCAGTTAAAGGGTCTATAGCCCCCCTGCTGAACTGCCATGTTCACCCCAGTCTCTTTCGGGTCGGGGACAGGTCTCTCACCATTGTATCGGCCTACAGGCCCAACATTGGTGCAGAGTACCTGGCCTTGGAGTCAATGGGAGGGGTACTAGACGATAATAGTAATATAAAAGTTGTGTCATCGGATCTCCGGCCGCATGTCTTGGACACTTGGGTGAAGAGAGGGGCTGAGCTGTCAACCAATCACCACCTGGAGATGAGTTGGATCTGCTGGCAGAGGAGGAAGCCGGTCAGACCTGGCAGGTCCAAACGTATTGTGACGGTCTGTTAGGAACGTTTGGCTGGGGACTGGGGACTTGGAGGAGGACACGCCCATCCCCCAAGCTGAAGTCACCGAGGTGGTTAGAAAGCTCTTCAGTGGCAGGGCTCCGGAGGTTGATGAGACCTGTCCTGAACACCTTAAGTGTCTGGATGTTGTAGGACTGTCTTGGCTGACATGGCTCTGCAACATCGCGTAGCGGTCAGAACAGTGCCTCTGGATTGGTGATGGTCCCTCTGTTTTAAGTAAGGGGATTGGAGGGTGTGCTCCATCTATAGAGGGTACACACTCCTCAGCCTCCCTGGTAAGGTCTACTCCAGGGTGCTCAATAGTCGAACCTAGGATTCAAGAGAAACAGTTTGGTTTTCATCCCGGTCGTGGAACACTAGACCAGCTCTACAACCTCCAGTGAGTGCTCGAGGGTTCGTGGGAGTTCACCCAACCAGTCCACGTGTGTTTTGTGGATCTGGAGAAAGAGTTCAACCTTGTTCTTTGTGGTGCAGCAGGAGCTTGGTTTGCATTGCCGGCTGTAAGTCAGACCTGTTCCCAGTGCGTGTTGGTATTCACCAGGGCTGCCCTTTGTCACCGGCTCTGTTCATTACCTTTACGGACAGAATTTATAGGTGCAGCCAGGGGCCAGATGGTGTCCGGTTTGGGAACCTCAGAATCTCATCTCAGCTGTTTGCAGACAATGTTGTTCTTTTGGCTTCATCAATTCAGGACCTTCAGCTGCTCTGGGGCGGTTTGCAGCCGAGTGTGAAGAAGCCGGGATGAGGATCAGCAAATCCGAGGCCTTGGTTTTTCGCCGGAAAAAGGTGGATTTCAACTCTACCGACTCTACGTCGGTGAAGAGGCCTTATCTCAAGAGGAGGAGTTCAAGTATCGCGGGGCCATGTTCACGAGTGAGGGACGGATGGAGCATGAGATTCAAAGACGGATCGGTGCGGCGTCAGCAGTGATGCGGTCGCTGTATTGGACTGTTGTGGTGAATAAGGAGCTGAGTCAGAGGGCAAAGCTCTCAATTTACTGATCCCACCCCCATGAGATGGGTCATGAGATCTGGGTAATGACCGAAAGGACAAGATCGCGTATACAGGCGGCCGAAATGAGTTTAACTTCGCAGGGTGGCTGGTCGCACCCTTTGAGATGGAGTGAGGAGTTCAGTTACACAGTTAAATATAAAAAACACCATGAGCGTCTCTGTGGCTTGCAGTCCAGGTTCTAGTGTCTTGGCCCGTGGCGTGGAGGAGTATGTTTGCCATAAACATTAACGCTGTAGCCTTGTTTCATGTTTAAATCACTAATGAGGATAATATGTGATGTGGCAATGCGATTCATGCTGTTAAAAACTGTTTTCCTGCTCTGTTTAGAGTTTACTTAAAATTGGTGCATCATGTACCACCTCCTGACTTGGTGTAGGATCAGAGCCTGTTTTGGCATTTATCAATCTGAGCGCGACTAGGGTTGTCACGGTTACCGGTGTAGCGGTAAACCCCGGTAAAAATTTTGATGGTAAATATTACCGTCTTGTTTTTGAAAAACTATATTATCTCGGTGGATTACCGCGCCCGCGATGTCGGCAAACTGAGCCTCACCGGCCACCGTCTCATCTGCTGAAGTTGCCGTGCAGGCGCACTCCGTAGCTTTACTACCAAAACAAAACTTTCTCGAAGCTGGAATCATGTTCGAGACGACAGCGCTCTGGACGTCTATCAGCCTTTAAACAGGACCAAGTCTGGGCATATTTTGGGTATTGTAAGAAAGCCGAGGCACAGTTGATGGAAGACAGTTATCCTGTTTGTGGAACGTGCAGGAAAAAAAGTGTCTCTAAAGGCAGCGATACTTCGAACCTCTTGACTCACCTGCGTGACCGTCACCAAAACTATAGCCAATGCAAGTAAGTTAACGTTAGTGTTTTAGCTGAAATGCTGATGTGGGGACTTTGGGTTGAGGGAGAAGGTAACTAGTCACCCCATAGTCCAGCTACAGCGCCTACAGCTGCATTACGGGGCTTCTGGAGGGCAGATTAAAGTTGGTCGCCAATGCAATAGATTCACTCTCGCCGCATTATTATGAATTTAACAATGATTACAGTCTGATGGCATTTTCCCAAATCTGCAGAGCAAAAGCAAACTAGAAGGACTCAAACTGAGAACAATATTCCTGATATAGAGGGTTTATCTAGTTAAAAATATTCTAACACGGTTCTGGCGCTGTAAATAGTGCATGTAATGCCCTCGAAACGATCACCAATTCATAGTTTTAGTTCCTTTACTTTGATGTGAAAAGTTGCACTTTTGATATGGCTTTGTCTTTATTTTTTAAATATAACAAACACTGTTACACTTTTTTGAAACTATTTCAGTTTGTGTAGGACTATCAATGATTTCTGAACATATTAACACACATAAAAAAAAAAAACCTCGATAATACCGAAAAACGTGATAATTTTGGTCACAATAACCGTGAGGTAAAATTTTCATACTGTGACACCCCTAAGCGCAACGTACACCTGGCGTACGGTACGCCGAGATTGATAAAACAGCGGTGATTTTTCGTACACCCGACATACGCTCTGATTTCACTGTACGCAAGTTTGATAAATGAGGGCCAGTGAATCCAAAACACCTGCAAAGGATCCTGAGACTTTAAATGGTCTCTGTCTGGTTCAGTAGAATTCACCATCACGGGGAAGACTGCTGACCCGACAGTTGTGCATAAAACCAATCATTGACACCCTCCATAAGGAGAAAAAAGAGCTGTATCAAAGCACATTAATAGAAAGTTTGGAAGAAAAAGGTGCATAAGCCACAGGGATGAGTGCCGTCTGGAGCGTACTGTAAGGAAAAGGCCATTCAAAAGTGTGTGGGACCTTCACAAGGAGTGGACTGAGGCTGGAGTCATCAGGAGCCTCCACACACAGACGGATCCTGGACATGGGCTTCAGATGTCGTATTCCTCTGGTTGAAGCATCCTGCTCTTCCATTACACCTCCGCAGTGCCACAGGCTGAGAGCATCAATGCCACGCAACCGCATTAAGGCAGTCATTCAAGTAAAAGGAGCCCCAACCAAGTACTAAGTACATATGCATGATTATAGTGTTCAGAGGGCCCACAATTCTCTGTTAAATTTTTTTATTTTTTATTTCATGTAATATTCTAATCTTCTGAGATTTTGAATTTGGGGTTTTTACAAGCTGTAAGCCATAATCATCAAAATTAAAACAATGGCTTGACATATGCCATTTTGCATGCCATGAGTCTATAACATATATTAGTTTCACATTTTAAGTTGAATTACTGAAATAAATGAACTTTTTCACAATATTCTAATTTTCCGAGTTGTACTTGCTACTTACCATTTCCATACATTGTCCTCTGCAAACTTCGGCCACAGACGCACATCTGACCTGGTTTATTTGCGCTCCCAGTTCTGCTTTTCCCATGAGCCACGTGACCCCAGGATCTCCTCAGTGCATGAATGAGACCAGCTGCTTTGGGCTAGACCAGGGCGTAGCGCAGACCTATCTTAAGTCAATACAGCACTGTTTCTAGTAATAGTGAAACATAGCGAGACACAAAAGTACTATCCACTGTTGTGTGAAGACAAATGCCACTTGTTTACAACATATTTGAATCCAATCCAATCCAATCCACTTTATTTCTATAGCACATTTAAACAACAGAACAGTTCCAAAGTGCTGCACAAAAAAGTACACAAAAAATAGAATAAAATAATATATAATATATAATAAAATAAATAAATAATCAATTTATAAAATCAATAAAAATCGTAAAACACTAAAAATTAAAAAGACACAGGGACCACACAACTCACGCGGTGTTAAAAGCCAGAGAATAAAAGTGGGTTTTAAGATGAGATTTAAAACACTCCAATGTTGTGGCTGTTCGGACGTGGAGGGGCAGAGCGTTCCACAGCTTAGGGCCGACGACGGAGAACGCTCTGTCCCCTCGAGTTTTACGTTTCGTCTTAGGAACCACGAGCAGGAGCTGGCCCTCAGACCTCAGAGCGCGCGTTGGGGTGTAGACTTCAATGAGGTCTGCGACGTACTGAGGGGCCAGTCCGTTCAACGCTTTAAAAACAAACAACAAAACCTTAAAATCAATTCTAAATTTGACTGGAAGCCAGTGCAAAGATGCGAGGATTGGTGAAATGTGGTCACCCTTTTTAGCTCCAGTAATAAGTCGTGCAGCGGAGTTCTGGACTAACTGTAAGCGGGAGAGTGCATTTTGGGTAATGCCTGTATAAAGAGCATTACAGTAGTCCAGGCGTGACGAAATAAAAGCATGCACGACTTGTTCAAAATGTTTAAAAGATAAAAACGGTTTGACTTTAGATAAAAGGCGAAGATGGTAAAAGCCTGACTTGACGACTGTGTTAATCTGTTTAGTAAAATTAAAATCACTGTCCATGGTGACGCCAAGGTTGGTGGCAGAGGGGAGAACGTTGTCTTTAAAGGGGCCCAAGTCCATTAAGGGGTCAGTGGGCCCAAAAATAACAATTTCAGTTTTCCCCTCATTAAGACTGAGGAAATTTTGGGCCAACCAAGCCTTGACGTCACTCAGGCAGGCAAGCAAGGGTGTCAGGGGGCCTTTAGCTGTCTTGGAAAGAGGCAAGTAAATTTGACAGTCATCTGCATAAAAATGGTATGAGATGCTGTGCCTCTTAAAGATTTGACTCAGTGGGAGGAGATAAAGGGCAAACAGAACTGGGCCAAGAATTGAACCCTGGGGAACTCCACAGCGCAGGAAGGCAGAGGATGAGGTGGAGTCCCCAAGCCTAACGGAGAAAGACCTCCCACTGAGGTATGACCTGAACCAGTCTAAAGCAGTCCCCCTGACACCCACACTGTCTCGGAGTCGGTCTAAAATAATTGTGTGGTCAATCGTGTCAAAAGCAGCAGTCAGGTCTAAAAGCACTAAAATGGCAGAACTACCTGAGTCAGTCACTAAAAGCAGGTCATTAAAAACCTTTAAAAGTGCGGATTCAGTGCTATGCAAACTTTTAAAACCTGACTGGAACATGTCTGACACACCATGTGCATCAAGAAAGGGCTGTAATTGACAGAGCACACTTTTTTCCAACAGTTTAGATAAATAATCATAATGCAGCTTTTAGATGTGAATGCATTGTTACTTCTCATAAGCATACTGCCCACATGCAAATATGTTTGACATTCAGTGTAGTGTCTGGTCTATTGTAAAAGGTGTTCCCCTACCTTTCACCCACTGCTTTGTGAATCACGTTTGTTTGTGATACAGGAAAATCAGCAACGGCTGTTCCCTTCACTCCACAGAGCGGGCGATTTGGACCAGATGCTAAAGGGATTAACTATTATGTGTACAGTCCATGTTTTAAGTAAACTTAGATAAACAGACCACATTCACAATGAGAGGTATTTCTGTTGCTGTGTTACAGAACACAACAAAGTAAGAGATTATCTTATAGGTTTGTATAGTTAAGCCATTTTTGCTAACCCGGAGTGCTTATCATTGCATGCATTTCTCGCAATCATTTAGTTTAATTAAGTTTAATTATTTTACTCCAATCAAAATGGCAAGATTCAATAAAGAATTGAGCTGTCAAAAAGAGGAAGGGAAAAGCGCTTGCTGGACATCCACAGAATGTAGTTAAAAACCAGAGGTGCTCTTTGGAGCAGGGAAAGTAGTTCAAAAAACAGAAAAAACAAGGCACTCTCTGGTGAAGTTAAAATGCCTTTATTTTTATGGCATGTCTAAATGGACAAACATAGCCCCAACATGTTTCGGCCTTAAAGGCCTTCTTCAGTGGGTTGACCCCCCTGAGCTGACTCATCCATGGCCTAAAGATTGTTATGGAATACTAATTCAACTCCATTCACTCAAGTCCAATTAAATAAGTGAAAACTAGGTCAAATATTAGGAAAATCTTAAACATAGCAGTGTTAATGAATACTATAAAAGCCCACCCTTGTTTACTCGTACTTCCTCTGTCTCCTCACTGGCGTCTTCCGGCCTGGTTGGGCCGGGCCCAGAGGTCGTGTGTTGTGTTCTACAGGTCCACGTAGCTATCGTTCATTTATTCCTTCCTTAGATTTTGGTGTAGCCACTAATACAGGTTTTATTTTAATGTGGGGTTGTTCATGGGGTTGAGAGCCTCAACCCCATGGCGTCCATTGCTGTTGGTGCATTGCCCGGGGTCTGCTGGGGCCCTCGCGTAACCGGGGTGCTATCGAAGCACCGGGCCGACTAGAGCTAGATGTGGGCGTGCCTTGCCTCGTGATTAGCCTTTGTTTTATAGGCATTGCTTCTGAAACTAACCTCTGTATAATTTAGGTGGATCCCACCACTGCTGCTGTCTTGCTTCCCCCTTGTTTGTACGTTTCTTTTCATTTTGATAATGTACTGGAAATTGGTAAAATCCAACAAATGTGAACTGTGAACCAACTGAAAGCTAAAGTAAGCTAACGAAGGCTGTGAAATGAAATGTCTACTATGAACAAAAGTGTGAAACAAGAATCTGAAAACATAAAAGTAAAACATAGAAATAAAATGATATGTAAAAGGAACATGCTGCCTCTGTCCTTATGGGTCGAACCTCTTTTTCACATATTTTTCCAGTTTACTGGATGGCGCTGTCTGGCTTTTATTTATTCTTTAATATACCACTACCACCTCGTCATGTCACACATGTACCTAAATGTTTATTTTCTACTGTGGCGCTCCGTGTGCAGCTCCTCCCCGTTGGCCCAGTCAGACGTGTTGGTTTAAGCCGCAGCAGCAGAGAATAGAGCTTGGCCACAGACCTCTTTGTCTCTTTGGCTGAGCGTATTGACTTACCTCTCAGATGAATGTATGTGGGGACGGAATTATGTGAGAGGCATGCACCTATGTGTTCATGTGTGTCCACCGCGTCAACAGCAGCCCGATTCTTCAAACCAAATAGCTTCTACAGTGCAAATGCAAACTGTTAGAGCTTGGAATAACAGCACATACACAAAGCTATGAAAGACTTTACTGAAATAATCGTCAACTTGTTTAGTAAGAATTTGGTGATCATTACCTTCACTATACGGTTGTTCTGTTTTGTTTTGTTTGCCAAGACAGAACAAGGATCCCATTCAGTTTTAATGTCATTCTACCACATTCATCAATTAATTTAAACATACAATACAGAAACCATGGGAATTGTGACCTAACTTGGACTTGTGACCGAAGACTTGGGACTTGACTTGGATTTGCAAGTCGGAGACCTAACCCTTGACTTGGATTTGGCCTCAGACACTGTTTGTGAAGTCTATATTTAAGGGACGTGTGGCAACCCAAGCCTTCTGCTTGTTGTTCTACTGCATTTACTGCATGGCACGGTGGCACAGCAGTTGGCGCTCGTGCTTCACAGCTGGAAGGTACTGATATGCAAAAATACAGTATACTTGGTACTACTACTTCTACTTCTAGCACTACTACTATATCAACACTCTGGTTGAACTGCATGTTCAGGTTTGAGCTTTATGATGTCAACTTAAAAACACAACCCACTTTGTTTTATTTTGTGTGTGTGAAAGACTATATCCACATTTCCGTTTTGATGGTATTAATTTGTGCTTTATTGGGACACTCATAAAGACAATGGTATCCTTTATGGTGAAGCCTAGATGTTGAGTTTGCGGAGGTGTGTCTCTAATGCTTTTAAATGGTGCTCACACAGATACAGTACATTCAAACCATCTGCAGCCAATTAAAGACCTACATCCGACATGAACAGGGACTGCCTGCAGTTTTAACTTTATGAGAGGCCAGAGATCTGTGTGTGGAGACAAGTCCATGTAGCAAATGTCTGATAATAGGATCATATAAACAGTAGTCAACTAGGTTTCTTTTGAAATGAAGACCTTCCATCAAAGTATATTCTGAACTGGTAAGAAAGCTGTAAAGGCTGGAAGTCCGAAGGGACAATGTGGGCCCATCCTCCTGTGGACTCATCACCTGCAGAAGAAGCCATAAAGGTTGGGTGCAGAAAGGACTGGGTGGCAGTCGAGGGTAGGTGTCTGGCAGCTGGTGTGGGCTTGCTTTTACAGCTCAGCTGCCACATGTTGGAGTTCATCTCTCTGAACGCGTCCCTACATCTTCGGCCAAAGAGCTCAAGATTAGTGCAGAGTACCCGGCCCTCTTGGAGGGATAGAGTGAGGAGCTCAGTCACTAGGAAGGAACTCCGAGAGCTGCTGCTCCATCACTTCCAGAGGAGCCAGCTGAGGTGGCTCGGGCATCTGTTTTGGATGCGTCCTGGTTCCCTCCTGCAAGAGGTGTTCTGGGTATGTCCTATTGGGAGGAGGCCTCGCGGAAGACCCAGGACATGCTGGAGGGACTCAATGGCCGCTGACTGCTCTGCTTTTTGACTACGACACTGGAGGCCGCCATTGCTCCACCTTTGCTGTAGTACCTCCATATGACCGCTATCCCCCCATTGCAATGCATTGGACTTTAGACACGTTAAAAACAACGTTAATGCCTAGTGCTTAATGGTTTAGAAGTGGCTAGAGCTACATATTCCTCCTGTGATTACGCTGGGTTAAAAACAATATGAAGCACCAGGGTTTTTATCGTAGATAAGAATTTTAGAAATCTTGCGTAATTAATGAGGGCCTGACTTTGATTGACAGGCCGTTTACGTTGCTGCCTGGCCATGGGCGTGATTACAACAGAAATACACGCCCATTACACGCCCCGCGAGGGCCGAGCAGGGCCGGGTCTACAGTCAAGATCCCCGCCTTATGCCCTTTTTAGGAACATGCTTCGTCAGAGCTGGAGAGGAGGAGCCTGTAAATCCGCCATGATTTCCCCCACGAACATGGTCATTTTGGTAAACGGGGAGGAGTGAGGAGGAGCTGTCTATTCTTTATACAGTCTATGGAGGGACTATGTCTCTGAGCAGGCATCGGGCACACCAGGATCCCCCCCAGAATAGCTGAAGGAGGTGTGTATGGATGGGAAAATCTGGGCATCTCTGCTCAAGTTGCTGCTTCCGCAACTTTGCCCCGGATAAAGCGGAAGAACATGAATGGTGTGACTGTGTGTGATTAAGGTACCTGCCTGGATGACTGAGAATTTACACAAAGTTATAAGTAAGTAAATTTGTTGAAGTTGAAGTGTTTACTTGAAATTAATGTTAATTTCATATTGAAAAGAAGTTGGATGGGATAAAAAGTTAACTTTTACAATAAGTCCTTGGATTAACATTGAGGTGGGGGAAGCCTGCTAAGATTGATCAAGTTTTGACCTGGTTTCTGGAGAAGACCTCTAATTATGAAACATCTTAAATACATTTTAATGTTTCCTCAGCCAGAATAAGATAACTAGGTATGTTTCAAGTTACTGGCACTTGCCCTCCAGTTGCACTTTTGACATCTATCTGTCCTTCATTTTTTATTCCATAAAAACGAAACAAAAACAAATCTGAACTAAACAATTTATCTTGGGTACATCCTTCTTCTGTTATGGCAACTTTTTTCACGCAATTATGGAGCAATAAAAAGGAAAAGCTAACTCAAACAATGTGGCTCTCCGAGATTAGAGACCGGACGAAAGGATGAAACAATCCGAGAAAAACAGCTGGCCATAACAGTTTACAAAGGGACATTTTGAGTAAACAACAAATTACAAAACACTCAACTAAGTCCACTGTGATTATGCAAATGGGCCAAAACTAAACTAGGGCAGAGCCTGACCACCATAACCACACCTTGACTTCAGCAAATGGCAGTAATCGTTTTATCTTTCAAAGGCACTCTGCACTCAAACCACATCTGAAGATTTGACTCTAAATCGGCTTTTGGTGCACCTAACTTCCTTAATGACATTCTTTTGAGGTCTAGAGCAGTGGTTCTCAACTGGTTTGGTGTCGGGACCCACAATCACCCTGGGATGACAAGCCACGACTCAAATATGAATTGTAAAATATCATGTAAAATATTGTCTTTTCCTCAAATATTGTCGTTGAATAAGCATTGAATTAGCCTCAAAAGCTGAAATTATGATCAAAACAACCAGACAACATTTTAACGGACCCAATGTACTCTTTTGTACATAAATATTGAAAGAAATGTTTTCGGGGAAAGGCTCGTGACCCACTTTTGTGTCCCGACCCACCAGTTGAGAACCACTGGTCTAGAGTAAATGTGTACAGAGAAATTAAGCACTTTTAAATGTAGGACAAGGGGCAAATGTTTGTGCTGGCTCTCAGTTGTTCAGGAATTTTCCATAAGATAGATTTTCAAATACCTTCGACTAGACCTATTGGGGACAGAGTGATAAAATACATTTAACACTTCTTACTTCGTAACATATGACTTACAGACATAATGTTGTATGTAATCAATATAAAAAAAACTGGGTGGAGCCACACACCCTCAAGACTACATGATCATGGCAGATCTCGAATGCTAAGCAGGATAGGCCTGGTTAGGACTTGGTGGGATATTGTGAGGAAAGGTGTCTGGGTGAGTGGTGATTCAGTGGTTGGTGACGGTGGGAAAGGCTTTTGTCGCAGATGTGTGCAGCCTCACTACTGCCAAGGGCAGCTGTAGCTACATGCAGCTCACCACCACAGAATAAGTATCTTCTGGGTTTAAAAACAATACAACTCTCTTGATAGTAATTTGATGTGAAATGCCCCTTGTGAAGCGCTTTGGGCGACTTGTGAAGAAGAAGATCTTTATTTATATAGCGCCTTTCACAGACATAGTCACAAAGCGCTTTACATACGAGCATTTTACATTCACTACTCGGTGGTGATAAGCTTCAGTTTTCCCTGGAGGAGACTGACAGAAGCGCTGTCGCGACTGCACACATCTGCACCAACGGTCCATCTGACCACCTCCATGCATTCACTCACACACATCATTCATCCTGGCCTGGCATGTGAAAAGCGCAATAGCAGTGTGATCCCTTTCTGTGCATGCCAGGCACATTTTTCGGAGAGAGAATCACTTAATTTCCCTTGTCAGTTTGAAAAGTGATTTACAAATGAGGAATTTTGTTCCTAATTTGGAATGGTGCGCACAGGGAAAATACAGTTAAAAAGTGACAATTGGGCGATGGTGAGGAAATGGTTAGCGCTCGTGCTTAACAGTGAGAGGGTCCCGGGCTGGACGGGGGGGTCTTGCTGTGTTGCAACTTTTGGCATCTGGAATGGTGCTTTATAAGGCTTATCATTAAAAAAACATATAACACTGTTTGTTTGTTTGTGTGTTTTCAAATTGTTATATATATGTAGTAAAATATTATGGTTGAGCCAAGTTTAAATTTAGATTTCGTTATTGTCCCCAATGGCCTTTGACCCATTGTTCACTGTCACTGGAACCAACCCTCTGGGGCAGTGGGTGACATTAACACCACCCGTCTCTGGGCCCTATAGTGAGGTTTTTCTCTGGAGGAGTTTTTCATATTTTTGGATACTCTGGACTCCAGGTTTAGGTTCTCTTAAGGTAAAAGCATAGGTGGAGAGTGGGTCAGTGGCCACTTTTACTTGGAAAGGATCGCGTTTCGAGCCAGTTTCACGGGTCAGGGCTCGGCTTTTATCCACGACTCTGACATTCAGACTGAACACACTGGCGAGAGCATATACACTAACTCCCCATGTGCACAGCTCGGACAAGCAAGCCTTTAACAACGTTACAAAAGGTGCATCGCAGTGAAAAGGGACAATTATAGAAAACAAAAGCAAAGTGAAGCATATAACCTGCTCAGTAACTGGTTTATAGTGTCTCCCTGGGGCTTCATACGTTCTCACTTAATCTCCTCGCATACATAACAGCTTACCACTATATGACTCATGAGTCAACCAGGAGAGAGCAATAGCAGAAAAATAACAACTAGATCCGATAACGTGGTAAACTGACTTCCTCAGCTTTTCGACATTTTTGATAGAAATAATAATGGCTTGCACTGCGCTTTCAAGTGTGGCATTATCAATTTTATTGAGTAGCATAATAGATTTTATTGTCAATTAATTGTTAATATCGGAACGGTCAGCAGATGGGGCCAGCACCAAAAATAGTATAAAAGCCCACCTTGGTTCACTCGCACTCCCTGGCGTCTCCTGGCCCTGCTGTGCCCAGGGCATGCGTTGTTTTCCTCGGGGGTATATATCTCTATATTCCTTCTTTATTCTTAGATTTTGGTGTAGCAACTATATACTGCAGGCTATTTTGTAGTGTCGCGGGTTGTTATACTTGGTGGAGGTAAACAATGTACTGTTCAATTGACATTATCGGCCTCTCCAACCACTCACTCGAACACTAAAATGGTAAATGGACTCAAATTATATAATTACCAAAGCCCTTTAGCATTCACAGCATTCCTTGCTGTGAATGGGTGACAGCAAGGAACCAGTCACCCATTCACTCTCTCATTCATACACCAGTGTACGCAGACACTGGAGGCAAGTAGCGTGAAGTGTCTTGCACAAGGACACAACGACCGTGTGCATTTGTGGGAGCTACAGTCATTAATAGGCAAAGCAGAATTTAGAATGCTTTGTATTTATTTATTTATTTTTGAACAGGGACAGTGTACAATCTACATTAGCCTCAGAAAGGAAAAATGCATTGTACCAGGTTAAAGCTCAAAGACGTGCAGAAAGTAGGTCCGCCCGGTGTCCGAAGCGCCAGCAGAATGAGTGACACATCTGCTAAAAGTTTGCTAAACTCCGGAAAAAAATTATTTCTGCGATAAAGATCAACCAAACTCATGAAACAGTGGACTATTTATGGACAAATACGAGTCAGATATATTTAACATGGATTTTACATGAATGGCTTGGATTATTTGAGAGGAAACTATCGGTCATTTAGCAGCTCGAGCTAAAGGTAAGCAGCTAACGCTAGCATTTTTCACCGTAACCGTTTATATTTAAGTCATTTATTCATGATAAATACGCAACACACGATTGAAACAGCTGATTTCATTCCGTCGCGTTGTTTAGTTCAAAGACCTGCTGCTGTCAGGCGTTCTTCTCCGACTCTTGCAATGCATTGTGGGCTATATTGACCCGTTTAGTGACCACTGATGCTCACTACTTTTCAGAATGCATTGTGGGAAATTTTTAGTGCACTACTTTTTTCTCTCTGGACATTCAGACACCCCTACAAAATGGCGTGACCACTATATAGTGCACTATATAGGGAATAGTGTGGACATTCGGACACAGCCAGAATTAACTTCAACTCACTTTGAGCTTCTGAGCAAATGATAAACTAAATCACTGTTGCCCGTACATTATTATTATTATTATTTTGCTGAACTTTGTTTATTTGGTTTGGACAGCATCAACAACTGGCAGTCCACACAAACATGTACTCTGAGAGATGAGTTACAGATTAGTTCACAGATCTTTGCTGCCGATAACCAAGGATTTGTTTTGATAGATTAGAAACATTTGAAAAATACAAGAACAACAAAGTACTATTCAATCTAAACTACAAATCTAAGCAAGGCCTGTTCCAGATTTATGAACAACATGTGCAGTGCTATGCAGCATGATAAATGATCTTCAGCGCTGTTGGCCTCATATGATGCGTTGTGGGACTTTCTGCTGCTCTGAGCGCTTAATGTTTGTTCACAATGTCTACAGTTCTTTCCCTGCCCAACATCACACAAGCCTGCAGCCACACTTAAGACGACGTGTTATGATTTAAATTTAAAGGATCACAATGGGAAACAAACCCATATCCCCTCCTAATAAAGGACTTTTATCTTACTCCATCAGAGTGCCTCGGATTTTCGCCACATGTACCCTACCATTTAAGGCAAAGTTTTCTTTACTTAGTTTTCATCCTGAAAGAGCAGCTGATTTTTAGCCAACATTTTAAAGAACATTGCTTTGACCCAGTGCAGCACTCCCGACCACCTTCCTCTCACTAAACCCATATCCCCGTTATGACTGGTCCCATTTTTGTCATGGGTTCTTGTCATCCATAGCGATGTGTCCCAGGGAAGCAGCAGTCGGACATATTTGTTATCCCCAGTTGCTGGTATATACTGTTTTCTACACCTGCTCAAATGTACAAGTTACTGCGATTGAAAATATTATATATTGAAAAATATTCACCTTGATCTGACAACGCGAGGCTGTGAATGGGGGTGTTGCTGTTTTACTCATGGGCCCAACTGCTGCACGAGCTCGATAAGGTGACCTTCCGAAACTCAGACGAATACTTGGACCTAACTTAAACCTTCCCTGAGACCTAAAGGATAGGACACGAGAAAAAGGAACCAACCTTAGAAGGAGGCAGGAGGCGGCAGCAGGTGGGGGGATCACAGTAACTGGATGCTCGTGGCTTGGTTTACCCACAGCAGACAGACAGCGTTAGATCCCGGGGGCTGATACTGTGGACTGTGTAGTGGACAACAGCACTGCGTAGCCAGGGGTAGATTGCCCCGCACGATACAACTACAGTTCCCATATGGGACAGGGGGCAACAGGTAACACTAGTATAAGTGGTCCTCCTGGAGTAAATAAAGGCTTTCTGATGTGGAGAGGAAGGGGGAGAGGAAGCGGGCCAACTGGAACAATTACAAAGGCAAGGACCAGTGGTTTTGTTTGGGATAATTTCTCGCCGTTATTTTTGACGGACAGGGTCGAACAAAATCCGTCATGAGATATTTTATCCGTTGTGAATTAATTTCTCATTATATGTATTTTTTAAACGAAATATATAGGCTATAGGCTAGGAAAACATGAGACTGCAGGTTGAAGGGAGCTAAACTATTAAACCATCAAATACACTCAACAAAAATATAAACGCAACACCTTTGTTTCTGCTCCCATTTTTCATGAGATGGACTTAAAGATCTAAAATTCATTCCAGATACACAATATTACCATTTCTCTCAAACATTGTTCACAAATCAGTCTAAATGTGTGATAGTGAGCACTTCTGCTTTGCCGAGACAATCCATCCCACCTCACAGGTGTGCCACATCAAGATGCTGATCTGACATCATGATTAGTGCACAGGTGTACCTTATACTGCCCACAATAAAAGGCCACCCTGAAATGTGCAGTTTTTTGCTTTATTGGGGGGTCTGGGGACTCAGAACCAGTCAGTGTCTGGTGTGACCACCATTTGCCTCATGCAGTGCAACACATCTTCTTCACATCGAGTTTATCAGATTGTCAATTGTGGCCTGTGGAAGGTTGGTCCACTCCTCTTCAACGGCTGTGCGAAGTTGCTGGATATTAGTGGGAACTGGTACACGCTGTCGTATTCGCCGGTCAAGCAGCAGCAGAATACGACAGCGTTTACCAGTTCCCACTAATATCCAGCAACTTCGCACAGCCATTAAAGAGGAGTGGACCAACATTCCAGAGAGAGCGCATTAATGTTCGATTAATGACCAGAATAAAGCTCTCACAATGGAGAGAGGAAGACAGTGTCATGTGCACAATATAAGGCACTAGCTCAAGGTGAAACGCACAGGAAAGGGTGGCATACAACTCATAAAGTACTGTGTAAATGGACCTTGAGGGAGAGGCTGGGAGGGATTGTCCTGATTCATGGAACAATTACAGAATCATAAATAACATCGAGAGCAGAAGAAAACACGAACAAACGATCATATTAACAAAGCTCTTTTAATTTCACCAAAAACATTCTTTGAAAAAAAGTTTGTAAGAAGTTTCTGAGGATCTAAGAAGCCACATCTCTTCTTAAAACAGAGATCATTTCATCATATTAATAAAAAATGAACTGATCAGTAATATTTTTCTCAAATGATTATATGTGAATGAAATAATTTGGAGAAATATGTTATTTATCTTGAGAGAGGAATAAGAATTTTTGGGTCCATTATTACTGTGACAGTAATAACGTCCAAGATCAAGCTCACGTGATAATGGACACGTGAGCTTGATAATGTTTTTTGTAGGCAAGAGTCCTCATTACTGCTCTTAGGATTTGTCCTTCTAGAAGAACGCTTTCAGCTAAGAACACATTTTGTGGGTGCTAAAAATCTGTGTGTTTGAATGAATGAATTCCTGAATTTTTTGTGTGTGATTTTTGTCAAAAATAAACATTTCCGATAGCATTTTTTTTTCACACCCTTGTCCCTATAGGCAAGTTTATTTGCTATAAGACCCCTACTTAGGATAAATATTAAACCTTATGTTGAAGACCTGATGGTGCATCATAACGTAGTGTTTTATTTTGTAAAAAAACAAAAATTAAAAGAAAGGAAGAAATCCAGGTGAGGAAAATGTACCAAAAACGACCAGCATGTTAACAGAGAGGCTTCATGAGATTAAAGCTTTGGAGAAAAAATTAAAAAAAAAGATACATATTTTGTTTTAGCTGCATATACGCGGTAAAAGAGTTCTTGTTCATACAGTAACATTAGCCCCTCCTCTCCTCCTTGTGAGATTATGACATCATCAGATCCCACGGGGGAAGAAAAAAAAGAAAAGAGGACTGGGTTACACAACATGTGGGATGTGGCCAAGTCTCTTTCAAAGTGTGTTTGATTGACAGTTTTGACACAGACACCCGTGCAACTTACGCTTTACCCGCAAAGCACCTGTCCCCTAAGCAAACTGCCTTCACTGCCTATGGACTTGGGTTGTGCGCAGAGTGAGGCTTTTGCCACTCACACTGGACTACCACAGTCACTACGGCAAGGGGAACACAATCTATGTTCATGAAGAGCAAAACCCTCACCTCATGCATTGTACTTTTTGAATTACCTGGCTGATAGGTTTGTGTGGCTGTCACCGGGTACAGCGTTACATAAAATCAAGGTCCCAAGAATCATTTATTGTTTTCCAAAGTATTGATTCAAATGGTTAGGAAAATTGGGGGAAACAAATAACTCAGGGTGCGACCTCACCTCTACAACATGTATTGGCAAGAGTAATGGCAGCGGCACCTAGAGCCAAGGGACCAAATAGCATTGCCCCTTTGTTCACTTAAAGCTAAATTAAATGTGCAGGTATTTCCTTCACTATTTATTCATTATATTTCAGTAAGGCTCTTGATATCATTCTTATAAAAAGTGTACATCCATGCACTTGCTGCGCTGAAGTTTGAGGAAACATCCGACAGAATATAAAGATGAATAATGCAAAGTATAGCTGTCTCTAAAGGCTCCTGTAGAAGACTTGTTTTAGAACCTTTTCTCACGCCAACCTGAATTGGGGTCAACAACAACAGGAAGGGTTTGGGCAGAGAAAGGGTCGCAGGGGTCCACCCTTATTGGTTTAAAGTTTGGTGCTATTTGAGATCCCTTTTTATAACGCTCGTAGTCTCGTACCTGTTGCCTGCCCGAGTCCCAGCGTAGCTGACTCGGGGAAACCCTTCTCCTGTCCGGGGAGCCGAGCGTCTACGTCCCGCTGTCGTTCCCGCTGCTGTGCTCTCAAAGCTCATCATAATGAAGGGCCGCAAAATATCCGTAATCAGTAAATCCACTTCATTTTGCCTCGTTCGGACGTTTCCAAGAGGAATATCTGTTTATCCAGTTCTCTTCGGAGTGGCTGGAACGTCTTGCCCATGCGCGGCTACATTAGCGGTTTTCCCAGGCGAACAAACCGTAGGGGGCGCTGCTGAGCTGCTGAAGGCCCTGGGGGCGGACTGTCAATGTATATCGAATTCTGATTGGCTGATAATTCTGTCAATAATGAGTGCGGCCTGAAAACACAGGGCCTGCAGAATCTGTTCTGAAGGCCCTGAGGAGCAGGAGCAGCTCGCGAGAGGTGTTTAAGGCACTTTTTGAGTAGGAAATTACAGTTACACATCAACAAAACCAATATAAGCGACTCAACTGTACGTTATATAAATAAATTAGAAATTAAATATACTATCAAGATATTTTACACTTTTTTTTCTTCATTTGGCCAGGGCCAGCAGAGAAGGCCCTGCTGGCTCTGACGGCACACCCCTACGTGTATATATATATATATATATATATATATATATATATACATAAAAAAGGGGATAAAACTCACTGATCCAGTCAATAACATCACCCATACTAAAGTGCAGGAAAAGTAAGAACAAACGCCTGCTTTAACTGGTTGGAAAAGTTTTAGGAAATCAAACTCCCAATTAATACAAAATAAACTATTGATTATTTATTATTTCGGCCAATCAAATCCCTGTCTGAGCTGTGACTTGTAGTTGCTTCAGATGCGCGTTATTGGTGGACACAGAGAGGCCAGATGGAACACACGCTTTGGGGATGTAACTTTGGACAATGAAGAAAGAGAAGAACATTGACGTAAGGAGACGGCGACATGAGGTGCCAAACACAGACACGTTTTACGTTCACTTTGACTCGCAGCCATTTAATTTCAGCACTAAACGGCACATTTTCTCAACAAAATAAGACATGACACGGAGTCCTGCCTCGGATCCTAGTTACCAAGCCTTTTCATACAGCAGTTTAGTGTTTATATCTGGCGTCTGCACTACCTACGGCGCACATATGCGGTAGATGCAAAGGTAAATAAAGTCACATCGCCTCCACGGATACTTTATGGTCATGAACCGTCATTATGCTTTTGAGATAAGTTCTTTATCCACAACAGTCCAAAACATAAGCCTCCTAAACTGAGCCACACACGACTCTTTACTCTTTACAAGCAGCACAGGTTCACATATATATGTCTGTGGAGGCAGAGGCGTAAGAATCCGGAGGTGATGGAGTTTCTGTGATCATCAGAGCGTGTAGTAGCAGCGAGAAAATTGCATGATTAGCGCTGCGGCTAACGCAATGCTAACGGAGAAGAAAGCAATAGTTCTTCGCGGTGGCTGCAGGATAAACGCAGATATTTTCACTGTACATCCACAATCTACCGCGCACCTTAACTATAATGAGACGTAAACAAAAGCACGTGGCGGAGAGGACTTTGCTGCCATATCTCACTGCTCCATTCACTTCCAAAATCGCGTGCCCTGCGATTACGAAATCGCATTGTGTGATATTGCGATAAAATTGCAAATGCAATTAATCGTTCAGCCCTAGTTTAGACGATGGAAATATTTTGTAACTGCACATTCTTGACTTGCCGACCATGGCGTATTATAATTGGCATCTGGCAGTAAAATACGTCAGTGGATTCACCTGCAGAACAGATCCATTTGAAAGGTCAATTTGTATGACTAATGTTCCCATCATGTTTCTTGATGCAACTTTCTGGTAAGGACATGGTGACTACACACACAGGTATTCACACTTCGCTTTTCTTCAAAGCAAAAAGTGTTTATAGCCGTGCATTAGCTGTCCCTTTGTGATCACCATAGATCTCACTGAAAGGCAAGTTTGGGGGAGTCCTCACTGTTCAAGTCTTTCCCATACTACGTTGTATACAATATGGGGCATTAAAACATTTTAGAAACCAAATTGGTCACACTTTATTTTACACTTTGTACTTTACCCACAAACTAAATTTAGTACAATGTAATCTGCTTTGTAACAATATGTAATAACTTGTCTATGCAGTACATACACAATGGAATAATGTGTATTATGTCCTGTTATATTATGTACCTCTGTATGTAACCCATACAACTTAGTTCACACTGTTACAGAGCACATTACATTGTAATACATTTGGCAGGTACAATGTATCAAGGGTAGTGTAAAGAACAATACATTATTCATAAAAACAGACAAGGGCGAGTGCATCAATGGTCTGGGAAAAAGTGAAAAGTAGACCGGTGCTCTTCAAAGACTAGGATGTACATACATGAAAAAATGAGACTAGCTTGTAGAACAGCTTGTGTAGAGTAGCAAAAGCAGTCAAAAAGAAAAAAAAAAGTCAGAGGCACTCGAGTCATGTAGCAAACTAAAAGTCCTTTATTAATACATGGACCAGCCTATGCATTTAGACCGCACAGGTCTTCGAAAGGGCATGTAAAATTAATCACACGTGTGGAGATTTATAAAACTGACTTTTGTAATGCATTTTCTGACTGTACTTGAAGTTGATCTATTGTTTGTTTCATTCTGTCTCAGGTTGGTCATGATGAAGGCGTGTTTTATGATGATGCATGTACCATAAATTCTGTAATACTACTCCGAGTGGCGGGTATGTGCCATGCGCCTTCGCCACTTGCGAGAGGGCGTTGCAAGAGGAGGTGACTGCTCTGATGGGAGCACCACTGTCATTCATGTCCTCATTTACATCGCACTGCCTTGTGTTTTCTCTTAAGCATGATAGGCTCTCACAGGTCAAACTCAAAACTTTATTAACCCATCGTGAGCTTGTGTTTGTGTCCCGAGAGAGAGAGAGAGAGAGAGAGAAAGAGAGAGAGAGAGAGAGAGAGAGAGAGAAGGAGCTACAGCCGTCTGCTGTTTACAGCCCTCGCTTGACCGTAAACACGAAACAAAACAAATGCACATGTTCACCCCCCACAACCCCTCTCCCGGCCGCGGAGTCGATCTGGTTGGATGAAAAAGTGTGTCTCCACCCCACATACTTCACACTTAAATGCACTAAGTCTGGAGTGGCAAGTTCACAAAGTGCACTCCTACTAACTGCAAAATGTTATGCTATAGTCTGCGTTTTGAAATACAAGATTGGGCCTTAAAGCTGACGACGAGAGTAAGAAAAAGCTTCTGAAGACATGAAGAGAAACAGCTGCAACTCAATCAACCCAGTCCAGTTGACGATATTGATATCTCTACTATTCATGGATGACTTTTTACAGCTTTGTGTATTTGATCTAATGCTGTTGTTTTTCTTGCAAACAACTGAACGTGATTTAACTTTGCAGACCTGATTTAGATTGTTTGGCAGGGAGCAACGGGTGTTTGGAGGAAAAACAGTCTTTGCAGAAATCAATCTGGGAATTATGAAGAGAATTTGGAAGGTGTAAATCAATGGATCATGCCTGTGTTTGAAAAGCAAAGATCACAGAAATATGGGTGAAAGCTCTGGAGCTGTCAGACACAATTTGTTACTGTTATACAACACTGCATCAGAGAGGTGCAGAGAGAGCAATAAAATATCTTGTGTAATTAAAGTAGTTGTTAATAGTAACTCTGCTCTATAACTGCTTGGTAATTACTAGTAATAAATAGCAATACAAGTTGTAGTTCTTTGGTAATTAAAGTAGTAGTTAATAGTAACTCTGCTCAATAACTGCTAGGTGATTGCCTAGTAATTACTAGTAATAAATATCATTAAAAGTGGTAGTTCTTGGATAAATAAAGTAGTTGTTAATAGTAACTCAGCCCAATCACACTAAGTAATAATCTAGTAATTACTAGTAATAAATATTATTAAAGGTTGTAGTTCTATGGTAGTTGAATACACTCTGCCCAATAACTGCTACGTAATTGCTTAATAATTACAGTAATAATAACTATTGGGTTATTAATGTGGTATATTTTTGGTATCCATAGGGGTGAGCTATACATGTTCATCAGTAAGTCTTACATTGTCAGTGTCAAATAATTTGTATTACTAGCACTTATGTAACTGTTCCACCTGCATCAACTTACGGAAAGCACATTGTTACTATCAACTATTAATAATGTGGGGTGTGTGGGGACGACATAATTGAAAGAAAACAATTGTATTTATTGATATTTTAATCACATTATAAATAACACTGCAGCAAGAACAATACATACAGAGGTTACCATTAATACATTTCAATGAGAAATTAATGTAATTCCTTACCAAAAAGACCTGTATGCCGAACTATTAACAAAAACAAAAAACTACCAGTAACATCATGAGTAGGTACCAGATAACTACCTGGTAGTTACTACATATCCCGGCTCTTCAAAAAGCCAAGGTTGGGATTGGAGCTACACAGGCTTAGTTAACAACACAGCGGATTTTACATACATTTTATGAAACACATGCACTCGTGCGTTCACAGAAAACGAAATTACAGTTCAGGCAATATTTACTGAAACATTTTGTAATTAGGGCTAATTCCCTGGGAGCCCAAAGATCTGAGAAGGTGCTCCAGCCCCGCAGAACTCTCGATAGATGAAGGAATATTTTGGCAAGACCCATATAGTACAAGGAACACACATAGAAACGGACAGGAAACAGCCAATCTGAACTTCCTGTGATTGTACAGTCCAAAAAAGCTGAATTTCTGTGACAGACGGGTTGTTTAAATACCTGCGAGTCTAAAACTATGGCTTTTGCGAATAGCTGCCAGGCTAAGAACTCTGGCTATTTTGACGGTGGATGGGCGGGCCACTTATCAAGCCAATTGAAAGTCAAAATGGCTGACTCCCTGTGCATCCGGGCGTGGGGCTCCAATTGAGTTTTTGGTTTGTCCTGTTGGCTTTTACCGAAGGGTTTGGGCTTACGCCCAAAAACGCCCGTTTTCCTTTGAATATGGGTCAACTTTGAGGGGGCGCTGTGGAACCATTTTTATTTGGGCGTGTGCATGTCACCCACTGACAAGCAGTTTTCGCCGACTCTGATCACTGTGCCAATTTCTGCATGTACTTTTGCACGGGAAGGCACTGCAAAACAGGATCTTAGGCGAAATAATAATAATACAGCTACAGCAACGAGACATCAGACCAAATCATTTAGTGAAGAGTGGTGTTTATGCAATATTTCTTTAAATACGCATATTTTAATAAACCAACCCAGAAATATATTATACAAGTACATAATACGTTTTAGTCTGGATTTTATTTCTGTTATTATATTTTTGGCCTGAAATTTTTAGGGTTTCTTGAATTCATTTTAGGGGTGCTCAAGGGAGCTTGATTGACAGGCTCTGGAGCTAGTCAATGCTCTGAAAGGCGCTATATAAATGTGAGGATTAACCGTTTTAATTGACTGTGCTGGTGCGAGTTACTGATATATAGTTATAGAGCAAGTCCAAGTATCTACTTATTTTTTCTCTTTGATTAAAATAAAAGTGTAGCATCAAAACAAGGGAATAATCTCACAATACAGAAGAGTAATACAGTTAAAATACAATATGGTCGGGGCTTGACATCTAGCTATACCATGGTTTGTATTGATGAAGCTACATTATAATCATAGGCTTTCCCTTTTCTGGAACCGCCACCTTAACGTGGTGGAGGGGTTTGAGCGCCCGAATGATCCTGGGAGCTCTGTTGTTGGGGGCTTCGTGCCCCTGGTAGGGTCTCCCATGGCAAACAGGTCCTAGGTGACGGGTCAGACAGAGCGGTTCAGAAGCCCCCTATGAGAGACCAACAGGCCCGATTAGAACCATGAAGCCGTCCTTCTGTGGACCCACCACCTGCAGAAGGAGCTGCCCCCACGACCCGGCAACAGCAAAGTGGAGGAAAATGGATGGATGGATGGACATGCCGCTAGAGGGCACTGCAGGCTAATCGAGCAGCAGAAAGAAAGTTTGGAGTGTGCGAGAGAGAAGAGGTTACTGCAATGAAGTAAACACAACAAGCTAATCATGGGCTAAAAGCTAGATAGCCACAGCTAGAAATAGAAGTTCGCAGATGAGAGCTTGAAAACATGCTGTTGGAAGAGGCTTGCCAATGGTGCAGTTACATCTCTGTAGGGGTGTCACGATTTCAATTTTTTGAGTCACGATTATTGTGAAACAAAAAATTGCGATTTTACGATTATTCACGATTATTCCCCGAATGAAAGAAAAGAACTGATATTTTTAGTTGTCTTTAAAAAGCTTTTTAATACTTGTAAACATTCACTGTTTCTAAAAATGAAAAATGCTTTAAGATTAATTTGCATTAAAATAAATAGGCCTACATTGAATAATACAAAACAGGGCCACAAGCTAGGCTAGATTTATGCTCTCAAAAGTTAAGCTGTTGCTTAATTATTTTGATGAACAGAGAATGAAACGTGTTTACAAAGTGACTAAGGAGACTCTTTTGAACAGCTAAGTTCCACATGTGCGCGGTTTCACTTTCCTTTCTGCTACGCTGAAGCAGAGCGGAGCGCGTTAGCTTTTTGTTTACATCCTGAGCTAGATGTGGCTATTTCCGAACATTTGGACAACTTTTTGGGGAATTAAGCAGTTCGTTACCTTGACCTGGACATTTACAGCGAAGGATTATCTTCAAGATGTTGTTTATATTCGACGTAGCCGATATCAGCGCATTTTGCTGCAACTTTCTGACAACAGGGTTTGCATAACGGATGTCCATCGAAAACAACGCCTTGGTCATCTTTTGGATCCCAAAGAGGTCCCACTCTGCTGACTTCAATTGTTTTTGGGTGGATACAACACTGGATGAGAGCATCCTCCTGCCTTGCTCAACTACCGGTGAGTTTACGCGCTGTTTAGGGCGTGCAGCGGCTCGTGCGTCCGCGTGAATTTTTTTTGCGGTAAACCGTGGCTTCTGAAATTCTTACGGATAACCTACCGCGTCCTTTTATAATCGTGGTAATCGTAAAACCGGTTAATCTTGACATCCCTACATCTCTGTGTCCACGTAGTTGCCAAGGCGATTGATTTGGAGTGAGATCAAGAATTTGGTATGTTCTTTATGCTATAGTTATCAGAACTGTTTATGTGACGTTAACATACTCCTATTTAACTGGTCTTTCACTAAAGCACAAAGGGCAAGAAGACCCAAAGAACAAGACAGACAGACTACAGAGCCCAGAAGAAAGGGAGTTGCAGTGCCGTATGTAGCCGGGGTCTCAGAGAAACTTCAGAGAATCTTTAGGCAGCACAGGATTCCAGTGAACCACAAACCGGTGAACACACTGAGACAAAGATTAGTTCATCCCAAGGACAAAACTCCGAGCCACAAACAAAGCAATGTGGTTTATTCTATTCAATGCAAAGAAGAAGAATGCAAACATTATATTGGAGAAACTAAACAAATTTTACAGAAGAGACTTTATCAACACCGAAGAGAAAGCCCAACTGGCCCTCAGTCTGCGGTGCACCTCCATCTCAAAGCCTCCAACCACTCCTTTGAGGACGGGGAGGTCAAAATCTTTGCTAAAGAAGAACGTTGGTTTGAAAGAGGAGTTAAAGAAGCTATTTTTGTCAGGAAAGAAAACCCCTCCATGAATCGGAATGGTGGCCTCAGATTTAATCTTCCGTCACTGTACTCCAATCTCCTTCGGGAGAAACCGAAAGGGCATAGCCAGTCCAAGGAGACGGCCTAGGCTAAAATCCAATATCTAAAAGCAACTTTAACTAGTCGTAGGTGGCGCGGTACTCTGTAGGTGTGGGGCGCTCTCTCTCCCCCCCTCCGCTACTGCAGTGGTGCGTCTGCTCTCCACGGCTCCTCCGCTCTGACGTCGCCGCTCCGGGGGAGAAGCCTGTGTAAGGGGACAGGCCGTCAATGACACAGGCCGGTGACAGGTAAAGGCCCTCAAGTAAGTGGGGAAGCTGGTCCGCAAGGCTATCTCTTTCCACACGGCACTGCAAGCCACGCACACACCAAAACACCGCCAACAGTAGCCTTGCGTACACAGCTCAATAAAACAGGCACTTAGCTGGAAGGAGGGGGGTTGCCAAACTCTCCACCGTTTCCACGACGCCTCCTGTCACTGGCCACTCCTGTCGCTTTGTTGTCCCGCTGTCCCCCTCCCACCCCGGCCTCCTGTCTCCGTGCCACGCGCGTCCGCCCGTCTGCTGCTCCGGCGTTGAAATCTGTCACCTGCGCTCCAGTCACCCCGCACCTGTGCCTCATTCCCCTTGATGTGAGGGGTTTGGTCACTATCACACACCCCCTCGCGCTCACTAGTCCCACCCCCAGCTCTTACACACACACTTAAGTCACCCCGTGACACGATCATCTATGAATAGGACATGACTGACCGATACTGAGGTGAACAGATCGTTAGAGACACTCTACTTCAAAGGGGTTTACCCACGGGTGAGAGTAGCTGTGATTAGAGGGGAGGAGACGGGCCTACCCTAACTCCTCCCTGTTGGTCTATATATTCAGCTGCGTGCAGATTGTGACCTTTGTCGCTGACGAAGGCAAGGCAAGTTTATTTGTAGAGCACAATTCATACACAAGGCAATTCAAAGTGCTTCACAGTTGCATAAAATTACAAGAAAACAGATCAAATCAATCATTAAAACATCCAACATAAAAAATTATCAATGACAGTAAAAGGCAAGAGTGCAGATAAAATACTTTCAGTTTTCATATGCTCGGGTAAAAAGAGCTGTTTTCAGCCTGGATTTGAACATTGTCAGAGTTGAGGCCTGTCTCACATCCTCATGAAGACTGTTCCAGATTTTAGCTGCATGAAACTGAAACGCAGCCTCACCGTGTTTAGTCCTGACTCTGGGAACCACCAGGAGACCCCTCCCTGAAGTTCTCAGGGCCCGAGATGGTTCATACGGCTCTAACATGTCAGAGATGTACTTTGGTGCTAAACCATGAAACGACTTGTACACAAGCAGAGCTGTTTTAAATTCTATTCTCTGAGTGACAGGAAGCCAGTGCAGAGACCGGAGCACTGGACTAATATGGTCATATTTCCTGGTTCTTGTCAGGACTCGAGCAGCAGCGTTCTGGATGTACTGCAGCTGTCTAACAGCTCGTTTAGAAAGGCCAGTGAGCAGGCCGTTACAGTAGTCTAACCTGCTGGAGACAAATGCATGGATGAGTGTCTCCAAGTCTGGTTTTGACACTATTCCTCTGATCTTAGCAATGTTTTTCAGATGGTAAAAAGCTGATGATGTTATTGCTTTAATGTGGCTGTTTAAGTTCAGGTCTGAGTCCATGATTACTCCTAGATTTCTAACCTGATTTTTTGGTTTTAGAGAGAGAGACTCAAGGGGACTTATAACACTTTGTCTTTGTGTCTGTGGGCCAAAAACAATGATCTCAGTTTTGTCTGAGTTTAGTTGGAGAAAGTTGTTTTGCATCCACAAACTGATCTGTTCGATGCAGTGACAGAGTGTATCTACAGGCCTTTTGGATGAGAGGCGAAATGTTCGAAGACTTCAACTACTGAGTATAGATGATGAATCAAGTACCTTCATTGAAGATGGACAACTCCTGTACGACTGAGAACTTACACAGACATACTCCAATTTAGTTCGTTGTTTATGTTTCATGTTATTAACCATCAATGTGTTTAGTTTAGTTTATTTGTTTATTTGAGCAGTATACATTCTGCTCAAAAGGAGTGGGCTGAAGCAAAAAGCTTATGAGCGCCCCCACCCCCATGTGTTACGTTAGCAAACCATACGCCTATTCAGCCTGTTGTTTTTTCTTCATTAGGCAATGTTTGACTAGTGCGTCTTATACTCCGGAGCGACTTATCTGTTTGTTTTTTTTCTTCATTACGCATTTTTTGGCTGGTGCGTCTTATACTCCGGAGCGACATATAGTCCAGAAAATACGGTAGTTCTTTAAGTTTGTCTGCAAACAAAGCACGGATCACTTACTGCTATTTCTGCCCTCAGATGACTGGTGAAACTGGGACTGGCATTGGGACGACTGAAGTCAGAAACTACTGGGATGACTGTTATTAAAAGGTAACACAATCTTTATATTGCCTTAAAAATGCATTGAATTATGGTTGTGTACAAGAATTGTATAAAAAATGTGTCTTAACCCTTGGGCCTCTCATTGGTGCCCTGAGTACTGTGTTTTTTTTCCAAAGCAGTGCAGCCCTTCAGAAGCCCCTTATGAGAGACCGACAGGCCCGGTTAGAACCATGAGGCCGTCCTCCTGTGGACCCACCACCTGCAGGAGGAGCCATAGGGGCTGGTGCTATGTGATTTGGGCAGCTCCAACGGCTGCCCCCACGACCCGTCAACGGACAAATGGAAGAAAATGGATGGATGGATGGATGGAGTGCAGCCCTAAATTGAAATGCAAGTGTCACGGACCAGCCCTCAGTGAGCTGCACAGACCACAGGCTGCAACTACTGATCCATCTGCATTTAAAGACTGGACTTAAGGACTGAGAATGTCCCATGTACTGTATGAGAGAGGGACAATCACATAAAACTGTCTATTTTACCTAAAAGGTGAAGACAATGTAACTCAACATCTACACATTTACAAAAACTGTATTTATAATTTACTGTATATACTTTTGATGATGGCAAATAACGATGGCTTGTTTTAACTGTTGCGTGTTATTAAATGTTGTTTATTGTTTTTTCAAATGTTTATTGTTTTTTTTTTATTTTATGTCTGGGTGTTAATATTTAACTCTGGCAAATGAGGGACTTTAACACTTTCTGGTGTTGTCGCATATAAACCCCAGAAAAGTGTTGAAATTAACTCACATGGAGTTGATTTGACCATGCTGAATTTGCTGTAACCTGATTTTTTTTGTTTTAATTAGAGATTCAAGGTGACTGATAAAAAGAGACCTTAAAGCTTTAATTCTGATTTGAGATGTATTTCAAAACCAGTGGTTTGGCCCTTTAGAGTTATGCATTTATCTGCTCGCCATCTGAGATTATAACACAACCCACTTCGAGCACATGCATGCACTTGTGACCATAAGACAGAGCTATTCAATTAAAGGTCATTGGCCACTGGGCCGGTCATTCGGCGAGCCTCCCACCACCACTAAATGTATTTATATTTTGGGATAAATAAATGAAAAATCCATTACCATCATTGCTCAAGTAGAATTTAACATACAAAAGTTTATTTAGAGTCCTTGTCTTAAATGGAGGAGTTCAGTATCCAGATGGAGCGTGAGATCGACAGACGGATCTGTGTGCCTTCTGCAGTGATGCAGACACTGTACGGGACTGTTGTGGTGAAGAGGGAGCAGAGCTCTCTATATTCCAGTATTTTAAGCCCCTGTAAAAAAACACAGAAATAGCAGCAGATACACTATAATAATTCTCACTGTGACTGGCACTTGTTATTTCAGCCCTGTTGGTGTCTAAAGACTTTTTTTTAGCTCTATTGTATTATTTTGAAGGCATGACGCTAAGCACACACCAGAAGCACATGGTTACTGACTATATGTAAACATAAGGACATAATTTCGGGGCGACGGTGGCGCAGATGGTAGAGCGGGTCGTCTCATGATCGGAAGGTCAGGGGTTCGAATCCCGCCTCCTGAAGGTGCACATTGTCGTTGTGTCCTTGGGCAAGACACTTCACCTTCCTTGCCTCCAGTGTCTGCGTACACTGGTGTATGAATGAGAGAGTGAATGGGCCCCCTATGAGAGACCAACAGGCCCGTTTGGAACCATGAGGCTGTCCTTCCGTGGACCCACCACCTGCAGGAGGAGCCATAGGGGCTGGTGCTATGTGACTTGGGCAGCTCCAATAGCTGCCCCCACGACCCGGCAACGGACAAGTGGGAGAAAATGGATGGATGGAGGACATAATTTCGAGTTCTGAGTCTTAATAGAAGCACTGCAAAGGTAATAACTCTGTAATAATTATGTTTTGCCTCCTCAGTGACGGTATAAGCTGCTGTAGAAGAAGCTGCAGTAGCATTAGCAGACGCTTCGCGACTAGCCTGATAGGCTATTCGTTTATTCTTTATGGAAATTCCCAGTACACCAAATTGTTTGGCGAGGTGGACCTGGCCCCCGGGCCGCTAAATGAATAGGCCATAAGACTTCTCTGTGGTTTAGACACTTATAAACTTGTTTCCGATCTGATATAATTAGCCAGATGTGCTTAAAGCTACAGCTCCTTCATTCATCGCTAACGTATTTGAGAAGATAAAATACTCTGATTCATGGGTTGGACAGTAGTGCCATCCGGCGCTAAATCAAGCTCAATATGTGCCCACTGTACATCAAGTGGGCACATTTGATGTATCAAACGGCTGCCAGTTTATGTTTTCCTGGCTGCATGCATGCTATATTTTATTTTTTCTACAACGCTCAAATAACAAGCTATGCTGAGGAATACTGAGTTGCAGAGTCTTGTCAGGAGGAAAACCATGCCTGCTTTTACAGCCTGTAAAATAATTTTATTAGGGGTGAAATCTATACTTTGACTGATGTTTAAATCTGCCCCAACTCAAAACAGATTGGTTACCAAAGTATCAAAATAGACACTCAATATTGTTTTTACTTGGAGAGCAGCAGCCTCATATTCTTTGGTAAAAAGTTTGCAGTCATAATTGAGATGAAAGTGGGCCATGAATGTTATTGTCTTATTGCCCGAACCAAGAGAAAGATGTATGCGTAGATCAAACCTGTGTTTACATTTATTATGTTGTTAATTCATCTCCGTCTCACTCCAGCGTTATTGGTCTATTATTCACTCATTCAGGCAGTGGAGCGAGAAACTGGAGCATGTCTTTAGTTAAGCTCCGTCTGAATATATCAATGAGCCAGAAAGAACTCAGAAGTAACAAAAGGTTTGGCAGCAATGGAAAGCAGCAGTCGAGTCCAAGACAATGTTGCAGTGAGGAAAGATTGCTCCTTACTTTACTTTACTTCACTTACTGTCCTTCACTCAGAGATTTAATATATTTTCATTAAAAAACAAAAATAAGTGATGTCCCGACCTGACGTGTGGTGTGCAACAGGTCAGAACTTGTGAAGTAACCACACATGGGGAGGCGATATAAGATCCTGAATTTGAGTGTTATGGTTAGTAAAATAGGAACCCCGAAGCAGAGCCGGAGACGGACCAAACAAAGTTCAAAAAATTTATTTCCTTCACAAAAGGCAGGCAGGCTTGGCAGTGGAGACAGGGGGCTGGCTGGCTGGCAGAGTGGTAGGCTCCAGGAGTGGCACCAGGAGATCTGCGCAAAGGACAAAAATTAGGCCCAAAAACCATGGAGTATTCTAAGTTACGACAGACTGAACTCTACCGAGTAGACGTAATAATCCGGCAAGGATGTGGAGGGAGAACCAGGGTTATGAAGACTGCAAATGACAGAGTAACTTCAGGTGTGCCTCATTCCCCTGGGAGGAGCCAGTCACGCCCCCTGTCACACACGCCCTGCACAGAAACAGAAAAGGAGGGGGAGCAGAAAGGCAAAAACAAATCCCTAACATTTGAGAACGATGTGAGAATACCTGGGGTCATGGAGAGGTCACAGGGAGGTCATTAGGGTGAGGGTCAGAGCCGAGGTCAGCTGAGTTAATCAAGTTGAAGTTGCTGAGAGGGACAATATTTCACGCACAAGCAGTCGGATTTAAAGGGGCACTTTCTTGAGTGACCTTCCCGACCTTGTGAAGTTCTTGGTATTTTCTCACGGTCATTTTCCGGATCCTTCTGCTGCCTATATCCACCGCCATCACGCCCTGTTAGTTTAACGCCACCATTTTGCCAGAGCAATATAATATTTATGAAGTCCAGTTTCTTCTGTGGACTTTATCTCCAGCTCAAGGCCAGGTCTCAGTGTGTCTCAGATGAAAATAGCCGTTCTATATTTCTCTTCATGGGAACCACTCGCTGTTGTGCGGACGCCCTTGGACGCCTTGAGTCCTGCTCCCATTACAACCTTGTTCAGTCCTAGAAAGTATGGGACCACAGGCCATTTATTTAGAGCAATATAAATATGTATGTGCTTGAACATATTCTCACACTGGGAGATGAATTAGATTTTTCAACCTACACTTGACCCATGAGTTCTTTCTCATTATAGCCACAGGGCAAATCCTAGCAATTGCCATACAAAGTCAATGTCCGTAATAATCTAACACAGCAGTCAATTTTTCCTCCACAATAATTATCCATCCATCCATCTTCTTCCACTTGTCCGTTGCCGGGTCGTGGGGGCAGCCGTTGGAGCTGCCCAAATCACATTGCACCAGCCCCCTATAGCTCCTCCTGCAGGTGGTGGGTCCACAGAAGGAATGAATTATTGTCCATTATGACAGTTAAATAATATCTATATATTTATCATCCCAGTCATGTGATTGAGGCAACAAACAAAAAAAAGACTGCATCGATGGTCGGTCCTGCACTCGTATCTGCAGTGACAAAACACATCTTAGAGGCTGCCACCTATAGTTGTATCACAAGTTTTAATTGAAGTGATAGTCTGTGCAGATTACAATATGGCGAGAGAAGGAGAGCAAAATTTGTGAAGGTAACAATCAAGCTCCCTCGCTTTCTCCGCCTGATTGGACCAAGCCCCTCCTCATTTCCTGTGCACGTGACTGACAGGAAAGCTCGCCTCATTGGTCAAAGTTACGGCACATTCTGAGATCAGCAAATGGCGGGACTAAGGAAAAAGCGGGATTATTTATAATGACTTACATTACATCAAATTGCAGGCCAGTTATATGCATTGTATCATATTTTACTATCACTTTAAGTACATTTAGTGTAAGGGTTTAATGGAATTTTGGCATAAATTGGTATTCGCATTGTTTATTAAATACGATTTTCTGGCTTTATCTGTCAAACTTCAAATACGGTTGCTGTGACAGGCCAACCAGAAGCATGTATTTGTTTCCCTCTGCCTGAATAAGAGAGAACGATTCTAAAAATGAAATAAAAGCTGCCAAGTCATAAATTGAGAGTGATAATTTGAATTTTTTAAAACTTTTTTAACACTTTAGCATTAGTATTACACCTTTTGTAATTTGTAATTAGGGCTGGGTACTGTTTTTTATTTTTTAATACCATGGGATACCTGCTTTTCGATACCGGTGCCTTAAAAGGACTATACGGAGTTTAAAAATCTTTAAATTAAGTATTTTCCTCCCCCTACATGCTCCAGCAATGAGCCCAGCCCTATTCACCACAGCTGCCTCTAAAATCCTTCCCTGTCACTCAAAAAGGTGTTAATTCGGGTCCGAATTGCCGTCATGCACGAGCTTAATATAGAAGCTGCAGTTACGCGTAAGACCAGAGGTGGCAGTAGTGAGTATAAAATGACCAACTTACATCTAGTCTTTTTACTGTACTTTATATTTATATATATATATATATATATATATATATATATATATATATATATATATATATATATATATATATCAATTTAAATTAAATTTAATTAAAATAACCTGGGTATAAAAAAATATTGTTCAGGATGTCCTAAAACAGCACAACAGAAAGCAATACAGGCCGCAGCAGCGTCACATGACACTTCATGTTTTGAGCAGAATTTGCACTTAAGCAGCAAAAAAAGGAGAGAAAGGACATTATTACCTCCTGAGCTGCAGGGACTGATCCACATCAGGACACCATTTTATTTCAGCTAAACCTTTCTAAACACGAGCTGCGCTGTTCGATGACAAAGCGAAAGCACTAAACACATCAAAGATCTTTACACAGTGCGAGCGTTCACTCTGTCACTAATCATTTACCAAAAATGTCTGATACAGAGTGAGCGCTCTTTGTTCCGCAAACGATCTTGGATATTCCCCTCATGCTGCAGCTGGAGTTTGGTAAACTACAGGCACTAAGCCCAGCCTGCGTGGGTCTGTCGCTAAAGGTAAAGATGTCTTTCTTGCTGTCACTGCTATGTTGTGCTTTTCAATTTGTCTGAGAACTAAGAGTCTAGCCAGCAGACATTCCCATGAACATGTAAATCATTTGAAGTGTCAAGAAAACAATAAACTTTTATATCTGTTTCTACATTATGAATGACTGAGTTTCCTTACCTCTTTCCTCGAGCTGTGAGACGCACTGTAAAAACTGACTTCATTTACTGACCCTCTTCTTCAGACCCTTTTATATGAGACACTATGCCTTTAGTGTAGATCATAATGAATGAAGTGTACAGTAATAATAAATCCGTATCAATAAAGTGAGATGTGTCCAGATTGAGAAGGTATAGAGGAAGGGAAAGGGTTGTAGGTTAGAGCTGCCAGACGTAAGTGGATGTTTAATGTCACAAAGCAGACTGTACACTACTAGACGATTCCGCATTGTGCCATCTGATTATGATCTAATAAAATGCTACACAATAAAATATAAAAACAATAAAACAACAGCACTCTCAATATCACAAACCAAACATGATAGACATTACAACAAGACTGTTACAAACTCAACAATTACAGAGACAACAGACAAGGACAAGAGGCCAGCAGGGGGCAGCGAGAGATGATCCTGTCAGTGATGACAGGATCTCAATGAGCCATTTTTGTAACTGTATTTTAAATGAGTTATATGTATTGATATTTCTATTTGTGGGGATAAGGTTCCATTCAGAAAATGTGGTTTGACCAAAGAGGCTTTTTCTCAGAGGGATGATGCAGTCGCCTCTTGCTTCTTCCCTGGTTCTGCTGAGTTCTGTGGACTTTTTGAAAGCAGACATGGCAACGTGGTCTGTAGTCGACCACCTATAAAGTATCTTTTGCCTTTTTGCCGCCCACGGCTTATATATTACGGTGAATATGAACTCCTTCACCTCTAGCACCTGCGTCCGTATGTGTCCTGGAACATTCCTTCCTAGCAGTCTCCTTCAGCTTGAGTAATGTTCTCTGGCGGAGGTGGGATCCCATGGGGCTGACCCTCTCCTCTTTCCCCTTCTCCGTCCTAAGAGAACCACACACCGTCTCGAGATCGGTTACTGAATTAGCATTTGGGACCGCATTGACAGGAACTGAGAGACCATTTGACAAAAGAGAATTATTCTTTTCTTTTTTTTTTATATCATTGACTTTGGAGCGACCAGTCTCAGGTGACTTCCTCCTCATCATCACACGCCACACCATCACCCCACACTGCAAAGAACAGATAAACATGAGAGAAAAAATTAACCTTGATGATTCAGCTTATTACTTTTTGATTATTCTTCCTAATAGAGACACACTTTATAAAACAATAACGCCAAGCCTAATTGAATTACTGGGATGCAAAATCAAATCTTAAAGTGGTTACTACAGGATAATTTGAACTGCATTGCAGATCTCAGTTTGTATTCTTCAAAGTGCACTTCAAAGATTAAAACGTCTAACCTGTCAAAATAAGAAAAAGTGTGTAACAAGGAAGCTGATGGCTCGCTGTCAAAGGTTCTGCAAGGAGGGTTGGGAGGTGAAAGATGTTGTTAATGTGTGCCAATTTTCCTTCATTAAATGGAAAAATTATTTTAGATACTGCGCTTTTAGCCATGATGTTCTCTTGTGAGAAATACTGTTTATCTGGAGATGTGTTAGGTTTCATTCCATGTTTGAGTAATTCATCTAATCTCCTCAAAGGCTAAAACACTATAAAACCCTCCCATCTGTTAGAAAGAATGCTATGTGTTCTTCTTGTATTAGGAATGTTTACGGTCAATAAAAAGAAGAAAGACATTATTTTAGTTAATGTAGTCTAACCTCAGCCTTACAGCCATGCACAGAGACACTTGTGTTGTCCTGGAAAGTCACATGACTGCAGTTAGCTTCATATGATGTATCCCAAAATTGAAGAGTCATATAAATTATTTCACAAAGTGTGCTCATAAAGGCCCGTGTCACAGACATTCAGGCAGGGATTCTCCGTTCTGCTTTGGCCATCATCCGAATATACTGTACAATGTCAAGTTCTGCCCCATGTGACAAACAGTGAGGTGTAAATCAACAAACAAACACAATTTGGAGTACTTTGAATTGCCTACAGTAAACGTAGGCAAATATTTATTAGGTTTCTTTTATATTTGGGTTTATGTAACCATTCTTAATTAGTCCGAGGTCAGGATTAATCTGATAAATTGTTGCAACCATAGTGAACCTGCAAGTGGAATTTACAAATGTTGATGAGCAAATGGAAATACTTTCTAGGGCTGTAGTGCCTGTGCGTTTGCAATTGTTGCAGTGCACAACATGATACACATTTCTCATGAGACGGTTAAAAAAGCTCCTTTGGGACCCAAAGCCAAACTTAGACTGATCTGGAAACTCCATTAAAATATTACTGTGAGAGAATCCCGCAAAGCATGATGCCACAGAGCATCAAGATCAACAAGAGAAATAGTACACACACTTTTAGGGCTGAAGTGAGACAACGCTTGTTTGTGTTGAATCAAAACTGCTTCTGTACTACTACTTACAACTGGAGTTTTCACCTTTATCTTTGGTCCAGAATGTGTTCAGTTCAACGGTGTGATGGAAGATAGTGACGCCAATCTGAGAGAGACTCGGTTTGGCAAATATCGACAATCAAACTAATGGAGTCACCAGTTGCCGTCTTTTCTCACTTAGAAATTCCTTTATAAAAGTTGCTGCACATGACAAAAACAAAACAGACCTCGAACTGTCTTCCATGAATTTATACTTAAATACAGCATTAGCCCAACGTTAGTTTCTTGTATGACAGAACATATTAAAAAAAAAAATTCAAACATTTTCCAAAAAAACGAAACCTCTTCATGACCCAGGCTCAAAGCGCAGTGAAGAGATCCATGGACGAGGTCATAGCGGTTCATGGGGCACTGTGAAAATGTGCTTGTGTTTTTCACAACATGTGTCTCATTGTTGATTTTAAAACTTTTCCTCTTGTAGTATATGATGACTTATTAATCAATTAATGTGTGTATTGATGAATCAATAGGTTGGTAGATTAGCATTAAGATTGATTTGGGGCACCAGTTCGAAAATTGAACAATATAAAAATATAGAATAGGAGGTTAAACTATAGAATGATCTGAAGGATGAGAATTCTTGAACCCATACACATTGACCCGTAGTCTGAAATGACAAACATAGACATTAGCAAAGCAAACTGTGGTTTATGGAGGTTTAATGACTAAAATAAATTAACAGACGACATTAAATATTGAAATGCAAACCTGATAATAAATTACAGAATGAGATTCTGATCTGAACAGTGCTAGGTTTAAAGGATGAATACTCAGATAAAATGTTCTTGAATTAATCTGTGGATGAAGTTAAGGTGGTTTGTGTTTAATTGATGTGAATCTTGATGAGCCAGCTCTGTAAGGTGCACTTACGAAAGGTTATTCGCGCCAAGATTCAGGTATAGTTGAACAGGCCTGGTGGCCTTGAGCTGATGAAGATAAGTGCAGGGGCCCTGTCCCCACCTCAGCTAGGCATTAGTCGAGTTTGTTGCACTCCAGCTGGTAGTTGAAAACTCATGGTTTGGTTGATGCCAAGTGTCAGTTATGCCCTTTGGTAAATCGCTGAGATCCCGCTCGCTCCCAGAATATATATCTTTAAAAAAGCATGTAGTTTGGCAGGCCAGATGGCACAATGCGGAGTCGTCTAGTGTACACTCTGCGTTTAGCGACACAAGACCTGTCCCATATTTTACTCACCGTTATAGGGCTCTGGGGCAGCTGCGACTTAAATCTTGGGACTGCGCCAGATTAGACGCAAAATGCATTTTTTTCTGCTCTCCAAGGATTTGAAGTAGAATGCCGTGCACAATAAAAGCATTTTGGTACAAAGGATGATCAAAACATCTTGTCTTGCCTTGTGCCATCGCTTGGAAACTTGAAAATTGAGCTTTTCCAAGACATAAAAAAAAAACGTTTCATCAATCCAGGAATGAAAATGCGTAAAAAGTGCTGTGATCATTCAGAAATCATCAGGCAACTTCTGAAGGCAATTGGTTGCACCGCAGTGCGAGGCCTTTGCCCGTTTGTGCGCCTGTGTCCGCCTGCAGCTCTGCATCTAGGAGCCATAGTGTACTAATACCGGTGTGTAGCCAACATTTCACTGTCTGACGAAGGGCTAGTGACGCCCGAAACGTTATTTTGTGGTGCGAAATAAATTCTTTGGGAGCGCAACAGCGGCGCAGAGTTTCTAATCCTTTCATCTGTTCAAATGAAGGAACAGCCCCCCCTCTGTAAGGAGCCAATCTGTCTCTGTGAAGGACCACTTTTCTGCCTTTGGGGGGTACTTGTACTCTCTAAACTACCTCCCCCAGCAGCTCTAGCACCCGACAAGGTCCATCCCAGTGGCTATCAAGTTTGGGGCAACGTCCTTTTTTTTGCTTGGGTGTGTAGACCCAAACCAAATCCTGAGCTTGAAAGTCTTTACCTTTATTTCTGACGTCATAGTTCCTTTTCTGTCTCATACCAGCCTTCTCCAGCTGATCTCGCGCCAACACATGAGTCGACTCCAAGCGATCTTGCAGCTTCCTGGCATACTCTAATCCTGGCACTTCCTCTCCCTGCCCAGCATTAACAGAGCAGGGGTGCAGTTGGTGGAGTTCTGTGTGGTGAGGCTATTGTGTGGTTAAATCGCTAAATTGATGACGGCCTCTTTCAGCCTGGAAAATCCTTCCTGGCAGTCCATTGTCCATGTGAAGGGCTGACTTTTCTGGAGGAGCCGAAACAGGGGTGCGCCGATACAGGAGAACCCCTTAACAAACCTCCTGTAGTACGAAGCCAGCCCCAGCTGCAGGGAAGCTAAGGCAGCATGGAAGGACTTCCCATGGACATCATCAAGGTATACCAGGTACTACTGGCGAGCACCTGATCGCCAGTAGTACATTGGCTCGCCATGTAACATTGGCGAGCACCTGATCCATTAGCCTCTCAAATGTCCCTGGTACATTGCATAGTCCAAAGTTGAGGACCTTAAACTGCCAGTGCCCTCTCCCTGTGCTAAAAGCAGTCTTTGGTCTCGATTCAGGGGCGAGAGGGACCTGCAAATAACCACTATGTAAATCACGTGATGAGAACCATGAGGAGCCTGACACTAGATCCAAGGTCTCATCCACTCGTGGGAGGGGGTAGGAGTCCTTTCTTGTCACCTTGTTCAGGCGCCTATATTCCACACAGAACCTCCATCTAGGGCTCTTCTTTCTCAGGACCATGACCACAGCGGACCACGGGCATTCTGATAGTTCTATTATGCCCTTTTCCAACATGGCTTCAACCTCTTTATCTGCCGCCTCCTGACGTATCAGGCGACGGGGGTGTACTTTAATGGACCGTGCATCTCCGTTGTCGATGTAGTGCTTTACCAGGTGTCTACCAGGAGTCCCACCTCATTGTCATTGAGAGGAAACAAGTCCTCATATTCCCACAGAACCTGCCATAATTCCTCCTATTGTTGGGCATCCAAACCTCCACAGTTCTTTTGCCATTTGCACCTGATGGCCTCCGTCCCGTCGTCTGGAGCTCTTATCTGCTGTTAGGATGGGGCTGAGAAATTGCATCTCCCGGTCATTGGCAGATGAGGCCCGTGTTGTCCGGGTTACCCGGGCCCGCTCTCGTTTCCCTTCTAACCTTTAGCTTCAGGGCAGCGGCGGAGAGTGTGTCCAGGCTTGTCACACCCCCAACAGGCGCCAGGAGGGGCGCGCCATGTGTCAGCACTCCTGGGTTGCACAGACAGGGTCTACACTGCATTTATCAGCTCCTCCCTGCTCCTACCCACAGGAGTAGGGTCTGTTGGCTTTGAGGCACAGATGGCAATCTCTCTTTCCAAAGCCAACCCAAGCGCCTGGCCCAGAGTAACAGGGTGTGCGAGCTGCACATGCAGGCACAGTTCCACTGGAGTCAGGGCATGGACAAACTGGTCACGGACTAGCTCACTCTGGATCATACTTGGCACTTGAGTGGATGGACGCAGCCATCTTTGTTTACAACCTGGGCCGTGGCGCATTCATGGCGGGGCTCTGACGCGCACTGAGTGGCGGGAATCTGAGGAGCCCGGGGGCTGCAGTACAAAGTCTTCCCGGGACAACTCAGCGTAGGCAGGCATGTCTATAGCGCACTCATCGACTTCTTTCTTCACCTGCGGTCGCTTGAAGACATTCTTGACTTGTCTTCCTTCGAACAGCCACTTGTAGCGTGGGGCCAATCTCTAGCTTCTGACACTAATGTAATGTCCCGCACTTACAGGCAATAACCAGCCGACGTGTACTTCAAGGTGTTTTATTAATTAACAAGCTGCCAAAAGTACAGGCTACTGTTCTGGCCGCACCTCACGCTCAACACACTGAACACAGGCAAGAGTGCTAAACTTCTCCTTCTCTAAGAGCACACTCTCACACATGCTCACAGCGCCCCCTGGTAGCGTAGCAGGTAAACAACAGCAGAACACAAAGGAAAACACAACAAGTAATACACAGCTATTACAATACTATTTACTTATTTATTTACTTTTCCAAATATTTTTTATGAGTTATAATTTTACCCAGCCCACTTATAAATAGCTTTTTTCCCCATACAAATTGTGCTTACAAATAAACTTGATTTATTGTTAGCTGGTAAGATACTCAAAATATCATCCCAATATATCAGTCAGGCCCTAAAAGGTACACGGTGTAACAACAGAGTATGTGTAGTTGCATGTGTTTTGTCCGTCATATCGATGTGCCAGCTTTATAAAGGGTATACTAGTTTCATAAACTGGGTGAAATAACCGCATAACTAATGTGCAAATACACCGTACCTATACTACCTAATCTGAAACTACATTTGAGCGTGGGCTGTATAAAGTAAGACGCTATGTTCACCTCTATATACACCGATAATCATGGCACTTTAATGTGTAATTACCTGCACTTACGTGTAATTACTTTTCTGTTGCCTATACCTACACATGGCTAAAATCTCCTACTGAAAATCCATCACAAAACTGAAGAGAACTGTTGACAAAGTCATGAAAAACCTGAGCAACACATTCAAGTACCTCAGAGATATGAAAAAAATTATGAAATCAGGGGCCGGTATGGTCCAGTTCTGGTCTGCTGATCAAGATGCACTTTGTGGCTTCCCACTGACTGCATAGACTGAAGACGATTTGCAGTGAGGTCTAAATTGGACCACAACATCAGCAGGACTGGATTAACTTACACTTGACATAGACACTGGTTTGTTTGTAGACAGTGAATGTAGTGTCCCTCCCGTTAGAAATGCAACATGTTTCTTCTCCGCGTGAGGACCATCCCGCCCCGAGTGTCAAAATTTGTGCTTTTTGTGATCTGTTTTCTTTGATAAAGAGTTTACTGTGTTGTTATGTAATCACATTTGAGGAATTTGCACATCGTTCAAAGGTCTAACCTCTTCATTAAATGCAGAAGAGACGATTTATTAAAGTCTTGGCCGCTTCAAGGCAGAACACCATGAATTAAGCAATAGATATTAAATTGTTTCCAGTGACAGGATTATACCACTTGAGGCAGCTGGCATGGTCCTCTAAGTGTTGTGGGGAATTACCTTGACAGTAAAGGACAAAGTGTTATATAATGGAACTGTAATGAGAAGCATCATCAAGACCACATGCTGCTTTTACAGTCTGGGCTTTAGATACAAGGCGCCAGTGCATCTTTGATTTATGTGAATTTATTTATTTATGCTGCGTTTGAGCAGCAGCTAATAGATTTCACTCAACTTCCTCTGACTTTTTACTCTTCAGGTACTGCAACTAAAGCGAGTGTTAGGAAAAATGTTAATGCTCACCAAGCAACTGAAAATTATTTTTTTGCTGTAAAAATTAAAAGAAAAACATCCCTTTCATTAAAAGTAATACTTGATGTTTAACCTTTTTAGTGAAATTGTGATGAAATGGGTATTTTACCGTCACGGCCGTCCTCAGTCAGTATGTGACAAAAAAGGTACTCCTTTTCGTCACACGTTGACTATTTGGATTAACGATACATGACATAAACAAATTATAATATAATGCAAACCTCACTGATCAGGAGTTGTTTTTTTTGTTTTCACAAATTACGACGACTATAATTAACATTGTTTTGTTTTATTCGTTTGTCCATTTATTTGAGCTGGCATTGTTGGCAATCATTTTACAGCTAAATGTTGTTTTTATGTCTTATAATGTCTTATTATCACCTCCACTACTGCTCTACTGAGTAAATGCTCTACATTTGGACAGACATAAGACGTCTGCTACACAACAAACATGGACATGACTTGTAATGTCTGTGTACTACAGCTGCTGGTGTGGACTCCAGCTCTTTGAGGTTAAAGGAAGTTGCAGATTTGCTTTATAGTCCCGGGTAAAAAAGCCACTTGGTCTGAAGCCTGCTGATCTAATCCAGACTGCAGAGAGATTATTATGGGGCAGCAGTTGTTAATCCTTTGCTTCGTCATACGGGATGCCCCTCCATCACTGTCGTGAGTGAACACATCCGGGCTTAAGCTGCTGCTGTGTGGGACAGAGCATCGATGAGAGGAAGAGGGGATGTGAGCAGATTTAAAAAAAATGTTTTTATCGGCTACAGACTCCCGACACGTACAGACTATTGTGTCACTATGGACAGGTCATGAGTTTATTTTTATTTCAGATTATTATTTTTTTAAACAACCCCAGATTCATAAAACCACAAAAAAAAAAAAGAAAGAAAAAAAGCTTTTGTGTATCGGTATGTGGAGTCAAACTATGGAATAATCTGAAGGGAGACCTCAAGGAATGTACAGACATTCATCATGCTTTACAAAAAGAAAGTTCTGTATGAATATAAAACTGAAGAAGGAGTTATTAATATATAGGATGTACTTGAGTAGATTTATTTGAATAGTATACTAGTTTGGTTCTGTGACATACAAATTATACATAATATGTCTATAATTATGTGTATATATGTGTTTTTCTCGCAAGCAAAAACTGTTTATCTGTTATATTAACTGTTTTGTGAAAGGAAGCAACCATTGGAGGAGCTGGTGGTGTGGCGGTGGGTACATGGTCTCAACTTATATAGCGCTTTTCCACCTACATTAGGCACTCAAAGCGCTTTACAGCAAGGATCCAGTCACCCATTCATAAACTAGTGTACGCAGACACGGAAGGCAAGGTGGGTGAAGTGTCTTGCCCAAGGACACAACGACAATGTGCACCTTCAGGAGGCGGGATTCGAACCCCTGACCTTCCGATCATTCTACCATCTGTGCCACCGTCGCCCCATCGGTGTTGTGGCGTCCTGTCCCTTGTTGGAGGGAGATTTGTGCTTCACTGGCTCGGCGGCTTTGGTGCGTTGTTGGTGTGTTGTTGCGTTGTCTGCCTGATGCAGCTGGGATTGGCTGGGATCATTGTGCTGACTGTTGCCATCAGGTTGTTATACATTGCCCTGCTACTGGCTCCAACAACATCACTGAAAATATGTTATTAACAGGGGCAGGAATTTATGAGTTATACTTCCTCTACTCCTATACTCCTTTTCGAGTTTATGTACAGTATTATGTATATATGAAAACATGTTAAAATGTCATGAATGCATGTTAAAGTGTTGCAAAAGCTGCACATGTTAATGTAAACCATATTCATCCATCCATCCATTTTCTCCCACTTGTCCGTTGCCGGGTCGTGGGGGCAGCTGTTGGAGCTGCCCAAATCACATAGCACCAGTCCCCTATGGCTCCTCCTGCAGGTGGTGGGTCCACGGAAGGACGGCCTCATGGTTCCAAACGGTCCTGTTGGTCTCTCATAGGGGGCCCATTCACTCTCTCATTCATACACCAGTGTACGCAGACACTAAACCGTAAACAATAGTCATGCTTATATGTATTGTACACTGAACTCGGAATAAACAATCAATCAATCAAAAAAATGAAAATTATACAATAATGTGTCTTGTGTCATTTTTGGATATTCACAGAAGCTTCTTCTTAAGTCTTGTGGTCAGAATATGATACTGGATTTCTTTCACTTCTTTCAAATTGATGGTGGACTACTGGCCAAACTAGGCGCCCGCCCCCGCCGGTGTATTGAGTGTATTCATTTATGCCTTTGTCAATGTTAACAGTCTATAATATCCTGTAAATCTATGACTCACAGAAGCGTCTTCTAAACTCTTGGACCCAAGCCAGGCTTGTCACATTCTGACCACAAGAGCTCAGAAGAAGTTTCTGTGAAGCAAAACGTCCTCAACTCAACCAAACCCAGTCCAATCGATGATTTAAGATTCACTTAGATGAATACTTACTGGACAAATGAGAGCCTGTTATTTTGTTATAAATTAGTGTACAATTAATTTTAGCGCTTCATTCCAAATAACAATCTGGTGCATTAAAAAGTATGAGCCATAACATTTCATATAAAATCAGATACTCAAAACAATTATTTGGGGTAATTTCACCTCAAATATGATCTGCAGTCAAAAGGGATTTCATCTGAAACCATGTAGACATGAACTGAGTTATAGGTCATAGAATTTGCAGTTTTGCTCTAAACAATAATAAAAAACTAAACAAATAAAGATGCCCTTGTTCCTCACATACAGTTCAATTCATTTTGTTTTGGTCACCATGGGCAGGTTCAGAACTACATTTACTGGCCCGCCAACAAGCAAACTTGCCTACCCAGTTGTAAACTTGTGGTATGGGCCCACCAAAATGGTAAATATCCATGGGGTCCAGAATTGTGTCTGGAGTTTGCATGTTCTTCCTGTGCCTGTGTACACTTTCAACATTGAAAACCACTTGGTCCAAAACACAGTGGTTGCCTGCTAATTGAATCTTTTGTTTGTAATTACATCCATTTGCACTTGTATCGAACTGTACTATTCTAATAAAACGAAGCCTTGCACACTATGGTCTCTCACAGTATCATCCTTTCATGTGATACCTTTCACAAAGTATTTGACCATATCAATATTGCCGTGAGCCAATGGCAGTCTACAACACAATCATTGTTAGGCACAAAAGGAAATCCCCCATTAGATATGTCTAAAAGGCTACTTTCTGCCGTTATGAGGGCTGTTATGAATGTTCAAACAGTTCAACAAGGAGCATGTCTGTTACATAATGTGTCTTGGAGGAATATATTTTGTGGTTGTTGGTGGAATAGGCTGACGTAAGCGCAGTATTCATCACTAACAGCCCGCATGGTCCCTGTGGAGAATAATGTTGAAGCTGACACGTTCTTTAATAGGGGAATTCCACCTCACAGTAACTCACTGATCTGAGTTGATTGGGATTACAGATGAAAGAAGTCATAAAAATTGTGTTATGTTATGACAGCATCTCTGATAAGAGTAAGTCGTATTCAAACACATGAGGCTTTTGAGAAATTATGCATGCCGTATGTAATAGTGTTGTTTTATTTGTCGATAAAACCAAAATTGGTTTGATTCTTTATAATATGGTCGACCCATGACCTGCCTGATGTCACCACTAACTATCAGCTGCACAATCAGTGCACAATTCACAGTTTTGCTTTGCGTGTGCCACAGACCACATGTGTAACCACTCGCCCTTGGCACAAAAAGTACAATCTTATAATAGCAATAAAAAGCCAACAGGCACTTCTATTGCATCCTCTGTGCCATTCACTCCTTTTGCTTCAGGGATTACATTATTGCACAAATGCAAAGACAAATGCACTGGGATGACATCGATCAAGTTCAACATTTGTAGATTTTACTTTAGATTAGAATATTTTTCACGGACAATAAACAGTGCAAACTAGTGAATTGGGGAAAGGAGACTCTTGCCTCCCACCTGGTGCTATACAGATGAAAATTAGGTTGTAGCTCAATTTGGTGTCGTGGCTGGGGTCTTCACAACACTATACTGTACATTTCAATCAGGTGAGACTAATGTCCCTGACAAATGAATGATAAACCAAACTAAGTCTGTGCCTTTGTCCTCGTAACCTTTTTGTTTTTTGGTCAAAGTTAAAGTTCGATTTTTCCCCCGCATGTGTTTACTCAGCTGAATCAATGTAAATATACATGCTCAGAGAAAAGTCTCAACTTCAGACAAGAGCAAACGCTGAAATGCACTATGCAGAAATCACTACAAGCCTTTAGTCAGGTAAGAAGAAACCTTGGCGATCATTTTATGCTTTCTTGTGACAGCAGAACGCGAGGTCACAAAAGATTATGACTTGGATTGTGGGAAATGTTAAATGGTCTATATTTGGGTTTATTGCTTGCCTGCTTTTGAGCTATATCTTTGTGATACAATTAAGGGAATGCATGTGATGTCATTGGATAGCAACAGAAGCCAAATGATTGGCAAGTCTGCATCATTATTTGTTATTTGATTTGCCATTTTGACAAAAATAAAATACATTTTTTGGCAGCTGTTGAAGCACCAGCATGAAGCTGAGAAATTTAACAAAAGGGAAAACTAAACAAATCCTCTCTCTTCTGCTGCTCACAACTCTCATTTTTCTCCTCAGCAACATAAAGGTATGTTATGCTTGTTCTTAACTAAATCCACACAACTTCATTTTCACACGTGTTAACAAAAAACAAAATTGCATCAAAGTCAAACCTCCCACTAATTATCCACAATGATAGACCACTCACATCCATAAAGCCATAAGGAAAAGGAGGTGGCTGTTATTTAGCTTAAGTCCTTCTTAAAAAAAAGAAAGAAAAATGTTAAAAAAAAAAAATTGTGTGGCTGTTGATTGTTATGACTAAAATTGGCAACTAAAGATTTCAAAAGTTTTTGTCACGGCTCAAAAGTCACCCAAAAAGTGACGCAAGACAATAGACGTTTCCAGAGTCCAGGAGTGGAGCAGTGGAGCGGTGCCGGCCAGGTACAAACAGGTGCAAAAATAGAAGCTGAAAAAACAGGAACAAGAATTACTCAAATGTGAGTACTAAAAATTTGAACAGTAGCCAAATTTCACCGTCTGGTAGACTGACCATCTGTCGAAGACTGGTTGGAGCACTGGGCTTTTGTTTGCAGGATGAGGTAAATGATGTGCTCCATCAGCAGCAGCTCCTCCCAGGTAATCACCACCCACACACACTCACCTACACACATGGGAGAAGGGAGAAACACAGAGCCCTGTCACAGAAGGGCCATGACAAGTTTGAGAAGATAAAAAACCGTATCTCTTAAAGCAGTAACTTGTTTACCTTAATAAACCCCCTCCGTGGTCCCTCTGGGGGTAATACAAGTGTTAATGGGATGATTGGGGGGTCTCACCCATGGTGTCTCTGGCTAGAAAACCACAATTGCAACTTCGCTGCCTGCGGGTCGGAGGCACTAATACACACTAATGGAATCGCAAAGAAGACGCTAACAGGCTAACGGGCAAAGCTAACTGTGGCCTAGCGCCACTCAAACAGCCTTTACAGCTAAGTTTGAGTGAAAAAAGTATCTCCATTGTGTAATTGGATGTACAATATCCCTCTCTCCCTTTGCCTTTTTTGTCAGCGTAGTATTTACTCTCACGGACAATTCATGAGTAAAAAAACGCAACATGCTACGACACCTGCAGTGGCGCTTATGGCCTCTAGGGGCATTAGTTACTTGACACTGCTTTAATATTTCATGCCAGTGTCATCAAAATCCAAAATGTTTTCAAGGCCCTCACAATTGACCCTTCTATTAACAAGGTACATGGGTTAACAAAGCGTTTTCTCATAGCCTTGCATAATCAATGTGTACTCCACAACTTTTACATCTGTAGTCGAAGGGACTATCTTCAACTTTCTCTCATACAATATTTTTTGTTTTATCTGAATACAGGCGTACACCTTCAAATCAAACCAGTGGTACAAAACTGTTACTGTCTGCTTCACAAGACCGCCATTTGAGATTAAGACCTCACCGCCACCACAAAGGACCACTAAACGCCCCACCACATCCACAACGCAGCGGTGTAGATACAAATATCTCTCTCCCGGAAACGCAGAAGAGGGACGAAAGCTTTTGGACTCAATAACTTGGCCCGATACCCCACCTTTATCCAAACCATTTTCCCTGAAGCTGACGACTAGCGGAGCCAAAAGTTCCTTCACTTTTGTGCCTCGTAGGGGAGGTTGGCGAGTGGGGGAGGAGCTGACTGTGAGGATCCAGTTGAGAGATTACCATGGAAACCCAAAGAAGAGTGGAGGGGACTTTCTCATCTCCAGACTCCACAACCGGGAGCTGGGCGCGGGTGTGGTAGGACAGGTGCAGGACCACCTCAATGGGACGTTCACCGCGGTGTTTCCTCTGCTGTGGAACGGGAAGGCAGACGTTGAGGTGAGAAATTGATTTATATTATGTATAGGGGTGGGAACCTCTGGGTAGCTCACGATTCGATACGATACGCGATACATGGCTTACGATAACGATTATCTCACGATACGCCGATACTGCGATAATTGATATATTGCACAAAAAGATACATCACGATAAGAAAAAAAAACATGCTACTTTTAACCTTTATTTTAACATTCTGCATTTTTCTTGTGCTTTGTACCACTTTTATAAATGATCCCTGACTTACACACTAGGTCTGTAGATCCGTCAGTGACTTCATTTACAATTAAATAAACAAGAAACCACAGTCCTATTTAAAAAGTAATAAATAAACCCCAAATTAATCTTATTTATAAATATAAAAACTATCATGAACAGTAATTTATTTGTGTGACAGTGTTTGGTCCAATTAAGTGCTTAAAACTGTAGAGCTGTCCCCTGCTGTCCTGACTGAATTCTTAAACATTGTTGGCCTCTTGACTGTGAAAACACTGGAGCCCTGCTGCCTCATTAATATGCATGACGTTGCTCATTAATATGCATGACGTCATCGACATCGGAATAAAACGTATCGTACTGCAAAATATCACGATATATGGGAAAATCGATATATTGTCACACTCCTAATTATGTATGACTGCATGTAGAAATATTAGGAAAGTGAGATCTTGGGGACCATATTGTCACTTTTATCTTCCAATGAGGTCCATAGTCTAAATTAGGTGTGCAGAGTTTATGCACACGCTGAAAAGTTACTCAAAAAAAGTTAAACGATTTTTTGAGGGATGCAACCTGTACAAGAAGAAGCAATACCCATGGTAAATGGTCTCAACTCAAACTGCGCCAAAAGTGTCTCACGACTGATTTTCTAAATGGGCTGACAGTCAAATGAGGCGACAGAAACTTATGGGCACACAGCTCTGCATCAACTCGAATACCTGCACGGTGAATGTGTGACTGTTGCGAGCTGGCTCTGTTAAAGATGAGTCAGTTGGACCATTTCAGGTTGGAGATGGACTCAGACTCAACACCCACACCGCCTGCCACGTCATGAAAGGTAGAGGTACAGAATAGGTTTGTACCTTGAACCATGATTTCACACAGGAAATGCTCCATCTCATGTGTTTTTAAGTACTCCACAGCCAGTTAAGGCCTTCAATATGAAAGAACCTGGAACCGACCTCACCTGACCTAAACCCTAGTGAGATCCGCTGAGCTCGACTTAAACTGTAGATCAGTAAAAGAAACAAAATGTCTGGCGGCTGTGATTGTTGTTGCACAAAATGTTGATAGATAACCAATCAAGAAACTGGCAGATTCCATTGCATAAAGACTAGTCAGTGTTACGGTGATTGATTCATGTTTTTAAGTAAAGTTAAGTTAATCAAAAAGCCTTATATATTTGTAAAATGGTATTATATATAGATCAGAAAGCAGTTTGTTTTGAGCCGCTGGTCTGGTTGGGCCAGTTGTGAACCTTACACTGGCTCCCTGTCAGCTTTCATGTTATGCTGCGTTTACACATAAGCACGATGCGTTACGAATGTCATTTTTCCGTCATTCGTGACGTTCGTGACGTGACTTAACGCATCTCAATGGGATTCTTAACAGAACGCATCAGTTCGTGACATTCGTGACGTTCGTGGAGAAAGTTTTTGTCTGTCAAAAAATCTTCCACGAATGTCACGAATCACCCTCTGTTCGTGGAGTTCGCAGCGGAGCGTGTCCTTTCGTGAGGAGTAGTGGCGCTTCGTAATTCAGCGTGAGAGCATTCGTAGAGCATTCGTGGAGCATTCGTAGAGCATTCGTGGAGCAGAATCACTGTTTTCGGGCTCAAAATTGACAGAAACCCACGCTACGCCCAAAGTAAATGTTCGTACCTGCAGTAGCTATGCCAAGGAAAAGTGTCACAAACTCGGCCAATCCGCGCTCCAAGCCACGGACAGCACCTGGCGCTGCCGCTGCCGCTCCGCGGGGTGCTGAAAGTGTTCCTCCGACCTTTCTTCCTCCTGGGTCGTACCTGATGTTCGGGAGTTGGAGCCAGAAGAGCCCAATGACTCAGGGGAAAGCACGGCCTCTGCTCCGCCTCCAACCCGGTGAAAGAAGATCACTCCACTTTCGCCCAATTCTTGACAGATTTCGGACAGAACGCGAATATTCCTAGTGACCCGTAACAGCGCGTGGCAGCGCGCATCACCACGCAGCAGCGCGCAACACCACGCAGCAGCGCGGGACGCATATTCGTGACCGTGCGTAATAATTCGTGCCATTAATCGTAACGCGTAGTAACAGGTCGCAACAGTTAGTGGCGGCGCGTGAAACCTCTACTCCAAATCATCAAAGTCCACTCACATTCGTGATCCTTGGCCACGAATGTGGATTTGTGGCATTCGTAACGCATCGTGCTTATGTGTAAACGCAGCATTAAATGTAAGGTTTTGTTGATTGTTTTTAAACGTCTGCACTCTTTGGGCCCACCTTATCTGAGTGAGCTGTTGCGACTACACCCCGCCCAGAGCCTTGAGGTCAGCTGATAGGCTCCAGTTGGATGTTCCTAAAACTCGAGGCAAATAACGAGAGGTGTTAGACAGCCTTTTCTGTGGCAGTGCCCCGACTGTGATTGGAATGACTGTTGTGACTGTTGTCTTCCTACATCTGTCCGGTCCTCTCAGCCTGAAGATCAGACTGAAAACACACCTCTTCTCCCTGGCCTTTAATACTAGCTAGTTGAGTGTATCTTGGTCTGGTATTTTTATTTGATTTCTATGTGACGAATTATTATTATGAAGCACTTTGGTCAACTGAAGTTGTTTTAAATGTGCGTACTGCACAAATAAACTTGAATTGAATGTAATGCAATGTTTGGACACAGTGAGAACTCTAGACAGAAAGGTCCCGCCAGGTCTGGAATTCCAACCCAGGACCTTCTTTGAAGCAAGAACGCCGACTGGGGTGCCTCAGCCTACCAGTGCCAGACAATGTACTACAATGCAAATATACTCAAACTTAGTGGATTAATGTACACTGATTACAGGTGATGCTGGTGCAGGCGAGTGAGTCCATCACAGTTTTAAAGCGTCTGACAGAGGAGCAGCCCGGGAGGATCTTCTTTAGCAGTGACTTCAGGTTTGGGCATGTCATTGAGGAAAGCACTTGTAACGTGTGTCTAGATCCAGACAGGGCTCCTCTGTGTAACTTCACCGACCTCAACACCAGAGAGCCGTGGTTCTGCTACAAACCCAGTACACTGGGCTGTAACACCCGAGTCAGCCACGCTAAAGGCGGCTTCAACCAGAGAATCAACAAGAAAGAAGAAACTCTCTTCCAAAAGTACGAGAAAAAAAAAACTGCACTTAATATACAGAGAGAAATTGCTCTGACCTCTCTCTCTTCTCTGGATCGAGGGGCAGCTGCAATGGGATGTACTGATGTGTGAAAATGACTGCATATTGCTATTATCTTGTTTGGTTTAAAAAAAAAAAATGTTTAATGTTGTAGTTATCACGGACAACATTGCCCAAAGAAAGAGTTCCTTACCTTTTTATGTACAATATTTGTTTATGAGATATTGGTTGTAGATACAAACTATGTGCTGTGTCTGTGTTTTACAGGGGCATCAACATGAAACTTCTTATTATGGCCTTGGAAAACGAGACTGTCACAATTTTGCCAAAAGCAGGTATAGATTAAAACTGTATTTGTTTTACTTGATTGACTGATTGATACATTTATATATAGCATGAGTTTTTCTTCGAGAACTTCAATCTGATTAAACTCAGTAGTAAACTGAGTATTTCACTCAAATAAACCAAATCTTTATTTTGAAGCATACACAGGGAATAATCGCTTGTTTTAGAATTTAAGATTAAGTGTTTTATTTCAGAATCGCTGATCTTTGGATCCTTGGATGTAATTTTACCTAAAAAGCAGCATGGCTTATAAAGCCCAATTCTGCCACCCACTGGCAGCTCAAGCTACAATAAGCCACAATAATTTGAATTCTGCTGTAGTTACAGCAGTAGTAATAGAAGTGATAGTATTTAGGTACAGTAGTTGAACTAGGTGTAGAAGCTGCAATGAAGAATATGTCTTTAATTAATGTTTTCCAATGTACAGGTGAGACGGAGAAGATTAGACCTGAACCTTCTGGATATTACTACAAGAACCAATGGCGAACACTAGGGGGCCCCACAGTTCATCAGTTTAACAACGCCTCAGTCATTACTGCCTGTCTCAAGGGGAAACAGCTGTATCTGTTTGGAGACTCTACTATCAGACAGTACTACCAACACATCACAAAAACACTACCAAGTAAAAGTTGATTTTGTACATTCAGCTACTAAGTACACTGTAAGATTTTGACGTATTGGGGCCTGGTTTTTCAGTGTCATAATTTAATTTGCGATTAATCACAATATTGCAATATAACACAATAATTATCGCAAAATGTTGCAATATAACACAATCAATCAATCACATTTTATTTATAAAGCGCTTTTCATACAGGAGTGTATCATGAAGTGCTTTACAGATACAACATTTAAAACGTCTCGCCCGGCACACCCACCTAATGTTTACAGATAACACTAGTTTTGAACTATTTTGGAAACGATAAAAATTGTGATTTGGTAACAGTTTAACAAACATCAATTTGTTACCTATTTAATAGATAGGATTGTTTCAAAACACTCCATTAATTTAGTATTGAAATTACACGATAATGATGAATGTTAAAATACAAAAGGTCTTCTTAAGGCTTGGCAGCGGTGCCCAGTGAAAAGCAACATGCATATTTGATTTTTGATACATTATACTTTGTACCAACGAAGTTTTTAAAAAGACCACAAGTTAAAAAGTTGGCTGCATGTTTTGTCCTTGTGATGCACACTCTAAAACTGTAGGGGGCAGTGTGCATATGTAGCCTACTGTCATGCCACGTATGCGTACCTATTGTATTGCTGTAGGTGCGATCTTCACGTTTTCGAAAAACATTAGGCCATTATTCAACATATTTAAATCGCTTTGTACTGTCTAGTTTGAGTACTTTTGTTATGGCAGTTTTTTATGCTTTAACTTAAAGGGACTATACAAAGTTTTTTTTTTTTTTTTAATTAAGTATTTACATCTCCCTACACGTTCCAGCCATGTAGAATGAGCCAGACCTATTTGCCACAGCTGCCTCTAAAATCCTGCACTGTCACTCAAAAAGTTGTAACTTCGGGTCCGAAGGTGAGGTGGCAGCAGTGAGCATAAAATGAACAACTTGCATCTAGTCTCTTTAACTAAGTAATAATTCGACTGCAACATTTACTTTAACTGAAGTAATATGAGCTGTAATAAATCTGTACTTTTACTAAAGTAATGGTTTCAGGTGGATGTCAGCCATTATGTTCCTTGATTTTAATTAGGAAACTTTGTCTTTCAGATTTACTGACATTTGACAAGCATAGCTCACCTCAGAGTGGTCCGTTCTTGGCTGTCGACCACACAAATGACATTACGGTGACATATCGCTGCCATGGCCCTCCCATTCGATTCGGAAATGTTCCTGTGTCCCAGCTGCGATACGTGGCTAATGAGCTGGACGGACTGACCGGTGGACCAAACACAGTGGTACTGATAGGTGTCTGGTCTCACTTCAGCACTTTCCCCTTGGAGGTCTACTATCAACGCCTCATGACCATTCGCAGGGCAGTGCAGCGGTTGCAAAACAGAGCTCCAGAGACTAAAGTCATCATCCGAACTGCAAACATGAAGGACTTGACACTGTATGAGAGCCTGACCAACAGTGACTGGTACTCCCTGCAGCGGGACAAAGTGCTCCGGGCTGTCTTCAAAGATTCAGGTGTTCTCTTATTGGACGCTTGGGAGATGGGACAGGCCCATTACCTTCCTCATAGCCTCCATCCCCAACCAGAAATCATCAAACTCATGTTTGACGTTGTTCTGTCTAACACATGCCCAAAAAAGGGAGGCTGAGGTTATTATGAGCCAAGATACACTTTTAAATAATTAAGAGTATTTTATGTTATTTTTTCCCACCATCCCTAGTGATTTTTAAATATAATGTAACAAACTGTAAAAAATGTACAATTTACAAGGTATATAGGCTACACGTTTCTGCCCCCTGCTGGTTTCCACTGCTGTGTCTTAGCTAGAAAGACATCAGATGTTAATCCCACCTGTTTCAATAATTAAAGAATGCTTCTCCTTTACTCCATTAGTTTGAACTGAAAAAAATTATGCATGCTCTCCCATTTGTTAACAAGTAAGCACCAGTACACAGGGTGTCGGACTGTGGGGGTAGAACTGAGCGCCCAGGGCGGGGTGGGGGCCTTTAAAAGTGCTGCTGGTTGCTAGACAGACTGTTGCACAGACAACAGTGATGAATGATATGTGTGTGTGTGTGTGTGTGTGTGTGTGTGTGTGTGTGTGTGTATGTATATATATATATATATAATAAAATAATATATATATATATATATATATTCTTTTTAACTGGCACTCAAAGGGTTACTATGCATCAAATTGTTTAATGTTTAGCATTTTTGGAAAGATTTTAAGTGTGAGACATTCATGCAAGAATATAAGAATATATATTTTATAACCAGGGTTGCAAGGGTTGTACATTGATATAAAAATATTACCAAGGGTGCCCCTCTTAAAGGGACACTGTGCCAAAAAAGATCAACCCCTTAATACACATCAAACAAGCCTTAGAAAATGTAGATAAAATATATACATTATATAAACATTATAAACAGCAGTGCTTCTGATAACATAAATCAATGAATGTATATTATTATTGAATCAATCTGACCCAAACCTCACATTCAGTCGTGAAAAAGTATGTTTTGGGATATGTGGGTCAAAATAAATCACGATACTGTCATCACTTCAAATTACTAAATTACTTTTGAAGGACAGACATTTTAATATAATACAGTAAGTGCATTTTCCATGGTGACAGCAGTTGATATACATAAAATTAAACACAGTAATATATATATATATATATATATATATATATATATATATATATATATAAAGAATAACAACATTCGAGCTGGACTTCAGTAACTCAAAAGTAAAGCAATGTAGTGTAACTTTTTCACATTGGACATACTTTGTGTTGAAGGATAATATTAAATCACTATTTATCATACTGGGTCAAGCTGTACAGTCGTACTATCTCTGTGATAGCGATAGCCTTGACTGAATGTGTTGCTTGCGTATCGGTATGACGCTCTTAGACGGTATTTATCCCTGTTCTGTGGAAGCATAGGCAGACTTGAATGGTAGGACTGGCGCAATGTCTTGAGTTCATGTCTGCCTATGCTTCCACAGAAGGGGGATAAATACCGTCTAAGAGCGTCATCCCGATACGCAAGCAAAACATTCAGTCAAGGCTATCACAGAGATAGTACGACTGTACAGCTTGACCCACGGAGAGTTTACAGCTTGACCCAGTATGATAACACTTTGTAATACAAACATTTTACACAACTTCAGATTTAACCATGTCTAAATCCGAAAAACACACAACATAAATGCATTACCCTATATTCTATATATTTTACTGTAATTATAAAACAGATGAAATTTAAATTTACAAATGATGCCAAATACCACCTGCTTTACATGTACGGTACCACATTTAACATTAACATTAAGCAAATAAAGAACCGTCTCCCTCGAGAACTAACAAACAGACTTAAAGGAGGAGCTTAAAGATGACATGATAGAAAATTCAGAGCCAGCCACACGTACGCACCTTTAAGATCCACTGCAAACAGGTACGAGCATTTTATGCATATTACAATTTCTTTGAGAGCTCTTGTGTACTTCACCACAGGTATTTTCTTGTACTTAATGTTGCAGAGGAAGGACAGCAGTTTATATCAGTGGTTGGACAATATTTTGGGTATTTTCTGAGTAGCCTATTGTTTATTGAATCCCTCACTTACTGCTTTAAAGGCCCTATTTTGTTCCGGCTTTGTAAAACACTTTTAGGCAACTTAATATTATATAATTTTATAACCTAATAAGATGGATTACCTGTGCCTATTTTGGTTGCACAGCCATTTGGTCCTTTGTCCCCTGTCCCACCTGTTTAGATAATGTCCCACTTTTTCAATAAAGTTAGATTTGCATAGATAATGACAAATTATCCTGCAGTGTTTTCAACTTTTTTGAGTCAATAAAGGAATTGTGCCAAAATGAAGGCTTTAAATGTAACTGAAAAGCATTACAGTTGTTTCAAGTCAGCATTAAATCTACATTTCTTGATCTTTATGACATAAATGCATTTTTTTTAAAACAGGAAGTATGGTGTAAAGCCCATTCAACTGCATCTTCTGCAAGTTTTTCAGTATTTTACTTCTTTTCTCTGCGTAATCTAATAGATTAATGCATTTAAGGCATTCATTTTGCATAAAATGTACAATATTGTGTCCTTCCTTGTGTCCTTAGAATAGTGTGTGAACTATCTATAAGTGTGATTGTTGGGCCAAAATAGCAAAGGAAACACTTCAATACCGATCTTCATGTAATCCAAGTTTGAATTTTCACATGTCCCTCGATGTCCCACATGACCTATCCCAGTATTACTGCTGTTCGTTTCATGTTTATGGTTTAACAACATTTCATATCTTTTTGTTCTATATTGAACTATATTGTTCCCTTGGGGACTGTTTATCCACGGGCCTGTAGCCACTGTAACGTCTCTCTCTGCTCTTCACTCCCTTTCGTCCTGAGCAGTCCGGTCTAATAAAGCCTAGGCCAAAAAATCTTTCGTAGAATAATAAAATAATAAAAAATCTTATGAAACAGTCAGCACTAAGTCTTGTATAAAGAGAAAGAATTACGGATAAATGAAAGAAAAGTAACTTTGTTTAGATTGTGTTCAGTTATAATGTGAGGGTGATCCAGGCTAAGAGTTGTTAAAGTGTATATGTGTCAAAGATGACAGTTCAGCTCTGCACATGGTCTCTTGGCTTTACACCATTTCACCCAATAGATACTGATACAACTTAACAATTCATTCAATGTCTTTGGGAATCAAGAAATCATGGCTCAGTATAAGGCAGAGCAGGTTATATGATAGAGATTTACAGCTTTCTAATCATGTGCCAATTAAGGACATTTTTGATGCTACAGCATATTTCAGATGCCCAATCTAATCAGTTAAACAAGTGAGGGGGAACCTGCAAAAAATCATTATTATTATTGTTTTATATGTGTGCTCATTTATTTATTTCTGTTCTTTTGTGGCAGGAGCTGAAGCACCAGCATGAAGCTGAAAGATTTAAACATCACAAAACGCAAAAAGAAGAAATGTGTCATCCTTATTCTGCTGCTCACAACAGTTTTAGTCTTTTTTCTCAGAAACACTAAGGTAAAGAGAAGTCCTAAAATGATTTACACAGGTCAATATATATGGTTATTTGGGTATTGGCCATTGGCCAATAAAATGCAGATATATTTATTCATGATTTTATTTGGTCGCTGCTGAGCTGTAGGACCCATTGCCCCGAAAAGAGCAAAGCCTGTATTCACATCAGGAACATTATAATTACTTTTCTAAAATGCTGCATGCAAGGGCTGGAAGGGAGGAAAAGGAAGAAATTAGGGTGACCAAAATTTAAGGACAATCCTGAAATCAAGGCTTTTGTCCCGGATCCTGAATCTAGCCCGAACTGTCCCGAAAATTATCCTTGTCCCGGATCAGCAGAAGTAACTGCCTGATTAAGGCACCAAACGCCTCTGTCAAGACCAGGGTTAAAGTGGGCCAGAACCATCCGGAATGGCATTCCGCTACCTTGGATGATGAAAAAATAAAATATAAATTGCATCCAACAGACAATCACCATCACCAAATAAACAGAGTAAAGAGGAGCGCACTGAGCGCAGCTTGATTTGACTAGAGGAATAAGATTAGACAGGAGCAGCAGCGCAGTGCACTCCCTGTGCGCGCAGGGAAGAAGCGGCAGGTTTATTGCACCTCAAAAACAGCATGAAATCATGAATTCTACGGACAAAAACTAATCCATTAACTTATTTTCCCCACTTTTTGTTCTTTTTATCTTTTTGCCTTAAGGCATGAAAGCATGGTTTCATCTCTAAAACAGAGGAGATTAAATAATTAGTAATCACATAAAGTTCAACATAATGTGTGAACAAAGTAACAGAAATCATAAGATCTGGTCTAAACATATAGTCAAACTGGTGTAAACATGGATATAGGAAAATATGAGGGATGGCCGTCTTGAACCAGCGATTCGGCAACCTTTCGAAGTCCAAATGCGCATGCGTTTCGCAACACTGCTCCGAAACACGATTTAAAAGCTGAAGTGTTTCATGAAACACGATTGTTTCAAAACACTTCACTAAGGGCGTCTGTGTTGAACCTCGGTCGAACCACAGGGCTTTACAAACCTTTCTACATGTTTTTGTAGTGTTTTAATACAAGTTGCTGCGCTTGAAAACACGGCTCGTCTTAGTAGTGTGGGCACGAGTCCCGGCCCGGCTCTGATAGATCTCTAAAGGCCTTGTTCCACAGGCAGGCGCGACTCAGGGCAGTTTGACGAGCTTTTCTACAGCGGAGGCCAGGGTCAAACTGGTCTGACCAGGTATAGATTTTGGGACCGGCCTCTGACTGGGGCCAAAGCGCGCTGAATTGTACCAATGTGACGTGAACAGACTGCTGGCTGTTGATAGGCAAACGGGAGAGTGAACAGCCCTCACTATTGACACACAGGTCATATAGATTTAATATTTCACACATACCACTGTTCTAAAAGAGGATTTTGCCGATATTAGCATTTAGCCGCTGTTAGCGCAACTTTGGCTGGTGTTAGCATAACATTTGCATGTAGCCTTTATTCTGTATTCTGTATTCTTTATTCTGTATTCTGGGATGGGCGCTTATAAGCCTTTGGCTTCGGCCCACTCCCTTTGAGCAGACAAACTGCTCAAATAAATAAATAAATAAAATAGCCTAACTTCATGGTTCTTATTTAGCGGTTTAGCTTGGCACCGCTGAATGATTCCATAACCCCCGCTATAAACCAGCATTTGTCCACATTTGTTCTCATCGTAATGACGATCTGTCCAGCGTGCGCCTCGTGGGGGCGCCGCTCCCACAACAAATGCGGGTGTGTGTGTGTGTGTGGTGGAAACAGACACGTGTCGTAGATTGTGGCGTGCGCGGTCGAGTCATGCTATGTGGAATAGTGGCTTTTAGTGACTTTTCCACAGGCGGGTGCGACTCAGCCCAATGCCTGGTCAACCGTGTTTGTTAAGCTTTCCCACAGCGGAGGCCAGCGCCAAAACGGTCTGACCAGGTGTACGTTTTGGGACCGACCTCTGAGAGTGGACAGCCCTCACTGTTGACACGCAGGTCATACGGATTTAAATGTCAAACTCAGTCACTCTGACCTACAGGCCTCTAAGCTTTATGTTTAAATAATTGTTCATGCTAAAATGTGTTTTATAATTTAAAAAAAAGATGAGCAAAAAGAAGCATTGAGTTGGAGGAAAAATGTACAACATTTATGACAGTTTTTTCCCCCCTAGTACCACAGTAAGAACAATAACACATTCAGGAGATTTTAAAACAGAATGTGGTTTTATTTCAATCACAGACATATCAATAACATGGTTGAACCCTTAAAGGAATAGGCCGAGCTTTAATTTTTTTTTTAATTTTTAAATAATGTTCTTACCTGAGCTTAGACGAGTTGGTGCGTCTGTTTGGTCTTTACGCGTGCGCTCACCCAAAAAGACAAAAGGTGTTGTTAGCGTTCAGCCTCTCCTCCTCTCCTCTACGGACCCAAAGTTAGAAACGACCAAGCTTTTCCACGTTTTCTGTATTTAAATGTGAGTAGTTACACGATCCAAGTCTAGTTACACAAAATTCTACATGTCGATTTTCTAAGCGGATTAAAAGGGGTACTATATTGTGAGGCGCAATAACACCTTAGGATCACTTCGAGGTCCACGCAAAGAATTCTATAGGAGTGAAGTTTAGAAACCACTGGGTTAAGACACCTTACCCCTCACCCCGGAGTGTAAAGCTGTCCTGGGCTATGGACGCGGCACAAACTTTGAGAACAGAGATGAGAGCAGCAGTAAAGAGGCAAAAAAGGACTCCAACCGCCACAATGCAGCGCAAAGTGCTTCACAACAAAAAAAATTCCTGAGGAAACATGTTAAAAAATAAATAAATTTATGAATACATAAAAACAACTAATAACTAAAAGCTGCATTACAAATATATGTTTTAAGAGTACCTTTATATATACAGTATGGATGGACCTCAGGTAGACTGTTCCGTAGTTGGGGCCATAGTAGCTAAAAGAGGCCTCACCTGATTGGGGCGACGGTGGCGCAGATGGTAGAGCGGGTCGTCTCATGATCGGAAGGTCAGGGGTTCGAATCCCGCCTCCTGAAGGTGTACGCTGTCGTTGTGTCCTTGGGCAAGACACTTCACCCACCTTGCCTCCAGTGTCTGCGTACATTGGTGTATGAATGGGTGAGAGGTTCCTTGCTGTAATGCGCTTTGAGTGCCTAATGTAGGTGGAAAAGCGCTATATAAGTTGAGACCATTTACCATTGGTATGGATTCTATAGGTCAGGGAGTACCCCATTACTTTTTTGGGAGATTCCTGTCTTATAACACTGTCTTCAGTCCACAGTAGAAAGGAGACTAAATAAGCAGAAGATAGTGATTATTTTTCTTCTTCTTCTTCTTCTGAATACAGGCCCATAACTTCATTTGGTATAAAACATTTCCAGCATGCTTTAAGACATTACTAAACCCCGAGACCTCCAGCGCCTCCATCAGATCCACAAGGCGGTCTGAACCTGATGTCCAGCAGTGCAGTTATTTGTACCTCTCTCCCAAAAACAGTAAAGAAGGACCCAGACTTTTGGACTCTATAACATGGCCTGACACCCCACCTTTATCCAAACCATTTTCACTGGATCTGACGACTAGCGGAGCCAAAAGTTCATTCACCATTGTGCCTTGTACTGGAGGTTGGCAAGTGGGGGATGAGCTGACTGTGAGGATCCAGTTGAGAGATTACCATGGAAACCCAAAGAAGAGTGGAGGGGACTTTCTCATCTCCAGACTCCACAACCGGGAGCTGGGCGCGGGTGTGGTAGGACAGGTGCAGGACCACCTCAATGGGACGTTCACCGCGGTGTTTCCTCTGCTGTGGAACGGGAAGGCAGACGTAGAGGTGAGAGAGTGATTCATTAGCATGAACTAGGGGGCTATTGAAGTTTTGCAGCATGTCTTTATACTGTATCAGCAGATAATTCAGCCTCCTGACAGGAGTGATGGGCAAAATGAATCCCCATGAACAAATGGGGCTTCAAAACCTACAGTGGGACCAAATAGAGTAAAGCAGAAGCCTCGCTCTATACAGCCATCTGCTTATGATTTGAAGACAATTAATTAATGTCTTGTTCTTTTTTACAATGCCTAAGTGAAATATGATCTGTGCAAACGTTTGGAGGTTATGAGAACATACTTTTAAGGTTTTAGGCTCACATAATCCCATGAGTTCATAATTTCCATAAACCGAGGCTTTGGCCACATAATCTCTTGGTTCTTAAAACACAACGGTTTATTTTGCAAGCACTCTTTAGCTCCAAACAAGCTTTGAAGCCTGCTTCACTACCTGCCAGTAGGCTGAATTACCCACTGCTGTGCCATGTGGATGCAAAAATGTCTTCAACCTAAGTGATTACTTTACAGGTGATGCTGGTGCAGACGAGTGAGTCCATCACAGTATTAAAGCGTCTGACAGAGGAGCAGCCTGGGAGGATCTTCTTTAGCAGTGGCTTCAGATTCAGAGGCGTCACTAAGAAAAGCATTTGTAACGTGTGTCTGGATCCAGACAAGGCTCCTCTATGTAACTTCACTGACCTGAACACTGGGGAGCAGTGGTTCTGCTACAAACCCAGTGGACTGGACTGTAACACCCGAGTCAGCCACACTTTTGGTGGATTCAGCCAGAGAATCAGCAAGGAAGAAGCGACTCTCTTCCAAAAGTATGATTAACGTTTTGTGTGTTTGTGTGTGTGTACCGTGCTGTGGGTCCAGGAGTTGGCACAATGACCATGTAGATGTTTCCAGGTGTGGAATCGAGACGTGGAGAGGTGGTTATTATTGTCGTTTTAAAGGTAACATGAATGTCTTTACAAAAAAGTGAAAACGGTTTGACGGTTTGAAATTTGCTGCAGCTGAGCAGCCCTGGCCAATGGACAGGAGGAGATTCCAGCCTCTTATCTGATAAGCACCAGCTCTCCTCTAGGCAATCTAATGGGCGAGGCAAGGAAATAAAGGCACACGGCCTTACGTTGTTATCAATAGCCAATGACAACCGATTAAATAGTCCGAGGTCCAAGACTAAGCAGGGCTCAGTGTGTTGAGGAGAAACACATCACTGTCATATTATGTGCACATTGTGTATAATAGAGGCTATATGCTTTGCTATTTAGGAGCCAACATATATTTTTAGAGCAAAGGCTTAAAAATCCTCATATAACCGTGAATTAACCCCGTATGTTCCGGACTTTTGCTTGATAATTTTATTTTCAATTCGGGCCTTGGTGAAATTTTATTTGTGACCCCCAGTCTATGAGAAGGTGCGCTTCTCCGTGCTCTCTGCCAGTGTGAATAACACCGCTCACCGTGAGGCCAAGTGCGCTCGGCTCTGGGATACGCAAGTGGCCTTAAACCTTATTGTCTACCGAGATAGAAATTCATCTTTGGCTCACCAACACAAAAAAAACACAAGACTGGGTCTCTATAGCCTGTCCGTCCATGGGAGTGGATCTCTCCTTCTGTGGTTCTTGCCAAGGTTTCTCGTTTCTCCCACCGGGTTTTTGAATTTTTCCTTGCCGTGCTGGAGAGTCTAAGGACAGGGGACACCCGCGCCGCTCGTCGCCACCCACTGCTGACGCTTATTTGGACATTATGTTTGCCTGGATACTTGATTTGCCTGAACTTTACATTGTCTCATTTGCTGCTCTGTTTTATTGCCTTAATGTTCGGTGCAGCCCTATGAGGCAACTCCTGTTGTGATATTGGGCTATGAGGTAGAGCGCCATGCCTAGAGTAGACAGCAAACTAACTAGCAGGGGTGTTCAACTTAACACCCCTTGTATCCAATATCTCCATGCTTCAGCGCACTGAATGCAAAGCGCAATGCGATAGTTCTTCCTGATTTCAACACCTTAGTCATTATTTGATCGATTTACATGACAAAAAAAAACTTTTGTGTAACTTTATTTATGTCTAAAACAGCAGCCCAGGCTCCTGCTGCCGCCCAGTTAAAGCCTTTAGGCCTGTAATGGTACAACTGTGAGAGAGTGCATAGGTGAATCCTGCAGGAAGGTGATTCTGACCATCAGCCTGGCTCAACATCTGGTGAAGGGTCCCCGGGCACTGCACTGTGGTTTCTCACTGCTCCTTACGAGTCGCCTCAGCAGCATAGAAGGACGGGTCAAATGCAGGACAACTTTCCCATAACGTAAAACTAAAGATGTTACTTGGCAGCAATAGGCAATGAGGGAGGGAAATAATAAACATCGTAAAAAATGTAAAACTTAGGAAAACTAGCAAAAGTGTTGCGCTAAATCTAAATTGTGTTAACTATTTTTTAGCACACAAAAAAATATAATCTGTCATATGCACTTTAAGAATTGTTTATGTATTTGTACAAACCATATAAGAACCGCCAACTCAAGTGTTGTGTTTGTTTTATCAGGGGCATCAGCATGAAAGTCCCTATTATGGCCGTGGAAAACTCGTCCGTCAACATTTTGCCAAAACCAGGTAAAAAATGTATAATTTGGCTTGAGCATAAATTAAGAATGGACTGAAGCTCGTTCATACTAGCAATTTGACTGGGTTTTAGGATTCAGCTCCATTATCTAGAATACGGAGAAAATAGTAAATGGATAAAATGAGGATGATGTTGCACATGTTAAGACAAACGCGTGGAGATCAGAATGACAAGCCTGTGTTCAGTACTTACAAAGGGGCAACAAAATGTTATTTTTAAAAGTCCATACGAGCCAGGAACTTCAAGGAGCCAGCCGCCATTTCCTTATGTTACAGGAAGACGTAGGCCATTCATAATTTTACAATTTATGGGCCTAAGCGAAGGAGCTCCTATAACTATACTGCCCTTCCCAATACTGTGGTAAAGCTGGATTGAAATTGAATGGACTCTTGGACAAATGCACTTAACAGTCACTGATATGTCATAAAAGATGGTTAATTTTCCTATGTGGCTCAAGTTTCAAGAAATGAAGGGACAAACCTGCTGCTCAAACAGCCTTTGAACTAATATTAAATAATATATTATATTGATTTATTATTTATTCCAAGTTCAGTGTACATTACATATACATCTGACTTTTGTTTCGCATTATCATTTCATTTTAACATTTCAACATATATTCATGCATGTACATCCATGATTCTGTACATAATTAAACTCGAAAAGGAGTGGGAAGAAGTATAACTTATTAGTTATACTTATAAATTAGTTAGTTTAGTTTATTGTCCCCGAGAGGGAATTTATTTCCCCGCAGGAAAGCACCAAGACACACAAATATATATTACAAACAGACAACATATACAAAAATGTGTATACGTTGTTATATTTAATATAATAACAGCGTTAATTATGGCTTGTTTAGTGTGTTGATGGCAGTGGGAATTAGACCGTAATAAATCGTAACCTGTATCTTTGACCGGAGGGTAATAGAGTGAAACAGTGGTGTTGTCTCCCATGTGTTATTGCACGTGCAATGCATGTTATGGCCTTAGGGGGTCATTTATCAAGGTATGTGCTAAATAGCGAGTGCAACCTGAAGCATAAAATGCAATTTTTTAGGCATGTTGCACTTTATTGTGTTAATGTTACCATTCTCTGGTTCTTGATTGTAAGCATAGTCATGAAACAAGAGAGAAGAACAATAGGGCAGGCTGCATGATGCTTTTGTACAGAACTGACAGAAGATGTTGTGAGACTGTCTTTGGTTGCATCTTTTATGAATATCCAATGTGTGCGTATCAAAACGGAATTTATTGTTGATTGTGAGTCCCAGATATTTGAAATCCTCAACGGTTTCTAATGTTGTCGATGATGGTGGGTTGGTGTGTCATGGTGAGGTTGAGTTGTTCCAAGAAGTTCCTACCCCTGTAAGTATCATCATTTCATTAATGTGGTAGGAGCTGGTAGAGCAATGTGCAACAACATGACGGCAAAATGTGATATTATTTAGGTTTAGTGGCTGTTAATGTAGTACTTGACCAATAATAATCTTTTCTGATGAACAGGTGAGACAAAGAAGATTATGCCTGGACCTTCTGGATATTATTATGGGCACCAATGGCGACCAATAGGGAGCCCCACAGTTCACCAGTTTAACAACAGCTCAGTCATTTCCGCCTGTCTAAAGGGGAAACAGCTGTATCTGTTTGGAGACTCTACCATCAGACAGTACTACCAACACATCACAAAAACACTACCAAGTAAACGTTTTTTCTTTCACACTCACTTATCCTGTACATACTGTGTACACTAAGCAGTGGGAAACAGTAGAAAGATAAGTAAGTACTACATACTTACTTATATATGTAAACATAAAATAAAATCATAGCTATTTTGTTTGTTTGGTTTTTAGATTAGAATATATTTGTGTTACATCCACGAGCTGTTCTACGGTCTCAGGAGTACCAGGCATCCAAAGTAACCAAATAACTTAACTTTTTAGGAACCACTAAGGCACCTTTTAATTGTTCCCACTACGGTTGTCACCATTCAAAATTGTTGTGGCACGATTATTGTGAGGAAAAATATTGTGATTTTACAAAGAAGAAAATACAGAGAATGTATTTACAATTCCTTGACAGTACTGTTCATATGTAATCAGCCTATTTTATTAATGATTTTGAAATAATTAATAGGCAATAGAATATTATTATTAGCAATATTTCAAGGAAGCAAATTGGTGGGAATGTTTTTAAGAAATGTTCTACCAGACCTAAACAAATGACACTATCATCTGATTTCCAGGCACTCTTTTTCACCGCGACATAACAGGGTTGGGGTTCTCTTGGGTTTCTTCCCTGGGCAAGTGACTCTTCCCTATGCAGTTATCAGGCGAAAATGGATACGATTTTCTCCCTGCACATTGGAAAATTATTTTGGGCTTGATTTCCCTTTGAGGAAGAAGTAGGCCACGAAAATTTGGAAACGCTTTTTTATGTTTTGGATTTATTTTATTTCAAACCTATTTACATTGTAGATTCTTAGTTACGGTATTCATTTATGAATGAACACATTTGGAATAATGTAAAATGTAATGCCTTCAAGGAAAACCGCACAATCTAAATAGTGTTGAACATAAAGAAAAGCCAAAACATAAAAAGTGTTTCCAAACTTTTGACCGATACTTTAAATGTACAGTAAGTTTATTGAACTCAAACGCAAACAATGTTTTTAAGAGAACAGGAGGAGATTGATTATAAAATTATAAGATAATTATGATTTTCAGAAGGTCTTCTCAAGGCTTGGCATCAACACTATTCCATGATTTTATGGGACTTTGTCTTTCAGATTTACTGACATTTGACAAGCATAGCTCACCTCAGAGTGGTCCGTTCTTGGCTGTCGACCACACAAATGACATTACGGTGACATATCGCTGCCATGGCCCTCCCATTCGATTCGGTAATGTTCCTGTGTCCCAGCTGCGATACGTGGCTAATGAGCTGGACGGACTGACCGGTGGACCAAACACAGTGGTACTGATAGGTGTCTGGTCTCACTTCAGCACTTTCCCCTTGGAGGTCTACTATCAACGCCTCATGACCATTCGCAGGGCAGTGCAGCGGTTGCAAAACAGAGCCCCAGAGACTAAAGTCATCATCCGAACTGCAAACATGAAGGACTTGACACTGTATGAGAGCCTGACCAACAGTGACTGGTACTCCCTGCAGCGGGACAAAGTGCTCCGGGCTGTCTTCAAAGATTCAGGTGTTCTCTTATTGGACGCTTGGGAGATGGGACAGGCCCATTACCTTCCTCATAGCCTCCATCCCCAACCAGAAATCATCAAACTCATGTTTGACGTTGTTCTGTCTAACACATGCCCAAAAAAGGGAGGCTGAGGTTATTATGACATTTGTGGAGATAGAAGTCAGTAGTTCCCCTATATGTTATTTTGGGCAAGGCAAGGCAAGTTTATTTGTAGAGCACAATTCATACACAAGGCAATTCAAAGTGCTTCACAGTTGCATAAAATTACAAGAAAACAGATCAAATCAATCATTAAAACATTGAATTTTAATATATTTTTCTTTTTTTTTTACTTTATGTCATATGCCTATTTGTCTGTTCACTTGTTTTCTTTCCATATCTGTTGTGTTAAAAAAAAAAAAAAAATTATCAGAGTGGCGGGTTGGCCAAAGACAAAGTGCGTGACATCCCAAACAACCTCCCTGCCAGGGTGCCAGACTAGGGTGTTACTGCCCCAGGCCTTCAAGCTTCCCTTGTTTTTGCATATTAGTTTTATGTGTCCCTTAAACTTTTTATTATGGATCCTCCAACTGTGTGGGCCCTTGTCTTTGATTAGTGGATTGCCTTAAACCCTGTAGTGGGATTGATCCCAGTGGTCTGCTGCCTTGTGCCTCGTGATTGGTGCGACAGCTTTGTAATCACAAAGCTGACACATGTCAAGCCTTTAATTATTATGATTTTGAGGATTATGGCTTACAGTCCATTTTTTAAATATTCTAATTTTATGAGATTTTTAATTTGGGGTTGTTACAAGCTGAGCCATAATAATCAAAATTATAGCAAATAAAGGCTATACATATCTCACTTTGCATGTAATGGGTCTATCATATATTAGTTTCACAGTTTAAGTTGAATAACAGAGATTAATGCACTTTTTAAAGATGTACTAATTTTCCGAGTTTCACGTGTATGTGTATTGGTATTCCTTTTCTCTTCCAATAATAATTTTCTCATTTGGACTGAAGACATGAAGACAGGGCACATTTGAATTGTTCTATGCCATTTCCCAAACTTTAATGTTTGGATCATTTCTGTAGTGAGAGCTTTCCTTTTCTCAGTGCCTTAAACAAAAGACACTGATCTGAAAGACAGAGATGTTAGCTTCGATTTTAGCCGTTTTAGAGCTAACATGCTAAATCCGTTTGTTAGCTAGGTTACAGTGTTCGTAAAGTGGTTATTTGTCACAAAATAATCTGATCACTTTATTTTAACATTAGCTTTTCTAAAGGCTGTATGTTTGGGTCATTTGAGTGAATTTGTACATTTCACACCTCATAGAGCATTTTGCCCAAAAAAATAAAAAATCAACAGTATTTCGACTGTTTTAAAACGTATGTTGTCCTTTTATTTCAAAAATCAAAAAAGTTACGAAGGTTTATCAAATTTCAAGTTAACATACTGTAACAAACTCCATTAAAACAATAGTGACAACCAACTTCACGCCTTGTGACAACTTGCCCTGCATATGGGGAACATTGTCTGTTGAGTTTGTTGTGTTTGACGGTTAATAACTATTATTAATGTGATAGAAATATATAATATAATATAAGTCAAGGGTTCACATAAGTTTTGATTTAATGCAGGTCTGACTCGTCTTGGATTTTCTGTTTATGAGCAGCATAAAAACAAACTAGAGTGGCAAATAGCCCCGGTCTCCCACTGTGCATCTAATTATATTAATTAAATCAATTTCATGAACCTACAGGCTAGTTTTCGAGCATTTTTGTGAAAGTGACCCTGAAAAGTGACTCTGCAAGTTGTGAAACGTGCATATGAACATGTCTCTGTGAAGAATCAGGATGCTACAAATATGCTAGAAAAGTTAAGAATCACATTTTATTTTCCTCTTTTATTGTTTGTAATAATAATAATAACAACACTTAATTTTGCTCGCTTTGGTTTTAGTTCAAAATTATGATAATAGTCGTCATCTGAGTTTGTTAGTTTGTGTCAATGTCTCATGTCCATCACTGTCTTATACTGTTTGACTTGCACTGTTGTATGTAAAATACCACTCTTGCATAATGTCGCATCACAAAACTTAAAAAAAGAGGCACATTTTGCAACATCTTTATTTATTTTTTCTCCATTTACGTCACTTATGTACTATAAGCTACACTAAGCTGCCCTCTGCTGGTTTCCACATTTACTGGAAATGGTGTGCAATTATTCATTAAGCAGGATGTGAAACAAAGGTTAAAATAATCACACCCATTTGAAATGTGAAAAAGAAAAAAAACCCACAAAGCTGGATTATATTTGAATGCCTCTCCTTTACACCATTGGTTTGATCATCATCCTGGTAGCCTTCAGAGAGTACGGAGCTCCGGTTTTCCAAGTTTCCCAGTGCAGGCCCGAACCCCAGCCGATGTGGTCTCCCACTGGGTGGTAGTCCCCGTGGAGACTGGCCGACCCACAGCGACTGAACCACCAGCCTCCTCCCTCTGAAGCAGCACACGTGTTTTCTAATATGTCCCCAAAGAGACAAGGGTCGCATCCATCGTTATCCCGGTCAATGGTGCTGAAGCCAAAACCATTCTGGTCAATGCCTTTGTACGCCCCACGGATAGCATCACCTTAAAAAACCCACAACAAGTAAAAAAAAAACAACAACAAAAAAACAGTTAGATCGATATGTCCATAAGTAAATGTGTTTCTCGCATTTGACCAATCCTGCAATGCTACTGCGGTGACCGGCAGGAGAAGTGTGAAACTGCAGTACAGACCCAGATCTCCATTCAAATTGTGCATGTTCCAAAGGGAATCGATGAACCCCCGTAGAAAAACCCATCCACACTTGGGGAGGACAGGCAACAACAGAAAGGCTTCGCTCAGAGGGTTGAGAGTTGAACCCTGGACCACCGTGCAATTTGAGTTGGGCACACTCACACTTTAGCAGGATCTAAAGGTCTGATGTTTTAAATATTAATTTTGTTTTCATATGCAATACAGTTTGGCTCTTCTCGTGAGTCATCATTGTGCTTATTTACAGTATTTCTGTTGAATCCCCCCTTCCCACCGTTCGCTCATTCACACACGTTAAGATAATGCATGCGGTGCCCGCGCGGTTCAGAACATAACACTGGGTAACAAAAAAATATTTTTTGAAAATAGTCCAGGGTTTTCCAGCTGAATTAGACTAATTTTGATGCTCTGAGTCCGAAAATGACCTTGGTTTTGCTCAATCAGGTCAGGATTTTTTGCTACAGAAATGCTTTAAAAATCGATTTTGCGTCAAAAACAAATTTCTGCGAATCATCAGCTGAGAAACCCTTGACGTTTTTTCCGTTTTCCTCAAGAAATAAAAGTCAACGTATCCAAAGTCATTCAGTTTTTATTTACTCCATCAAATTTGATAAGCAGAATTCATAATAACGTAGTCGTACGTAATCCGTAACACTATGGCTGTATCTCAAAAAGTTGACCTGATAGAGCAAAATGCATGTGATATTCGGACTCAGAACACCAAAATTAGTCTAACTCAGTTGAGAAACACCTGACCATTTTTTGGCTGTCACCTTGTGTAATGACTGAGGGTTCACCACAGTTTCCAAGGGGAGCATATGGAGATCCTCGTAATCATTGCGCTGCTGCTAAAATTCAGGGTGCACACATTTTAATAATGTGGTTGCTGCGCACATGAGGCTGAACACAGATGAAGCAGGTGAACAAACACCTTTAGAGGAACTGTTTGGACTGGGAGGCGAAGGACATCACCCGCTAAAATGTGTTAAAAAATAAACATAACATTATCTTTTTTGCAATGATTGGTTGAAAGACAGGGCCTGTAGTTTGGGAAGAAGCTTTGTCAGCAGCACTTATGTTCCCGTTTAGCAGCAGGCCAAATATAAACGTAACAAAGGTAATTACTAAGTTTCTTGGATGTGAGGCAAAACTTCCAACATTTAAACTACAGAGAACAGATGACGGCTTAACAGGTTTTGTGTACGACGGAAAATCCCTGCACGACCAAGAGCTTTGCAGTCTGCTTGTGTTTTCATCCGAGTGCTCCAGTTTCAACTCCAACAAATATCTAGGCCAGCTCTATTTTGGTTTAGTCCCATGTTTTGTCCTGGCCTGTGGTCCTTGGTTTGTTTAAATCAATTTTGTCTGAGATGTGTTGGGATTCTTGGGAATGGTGTTGTTTTTATTTTATTTTTTATTTTTTTTTGTTACCTAAAGCAGTGCTAAATGGGAATTAGCGTGTTTGATTGCATTGTTTCAGTCAAATAAAGTTTTGAAAAGGACGTGCCAGTAATTGCGATTTGCACTTTTTACCACAAGGTGCCGCCAAAAGACCATGCTGTATTATGGTTTTGATGCAGTACTAAGTAACCCACAAATTGTTCATAATGCTTTTTTTCAGCTTTATCTGTACCTGCGGTGCCCTTGTACTTCTTGACATGCAGTTTGTAGCCAGACTTCTTATTGCCCAGTTTGAAGTTACTGTACTCTGCAAACGCTGTGTTTCCTTCATGGTCCCACAGATCCACTCTTACGGTCCACATCCTGGTCTTGCCTTTGGTCAGAGCAAAAGTCTTCCCGAGTCCAAGCCAGTGATCATCTGCAGACAGCAGGAAAACAAAGAAAGCTTTAGGAGTACTTTTATACATGTATAGTGGACTGGTTTGAGCAGTCACAAAATAAATGCAAAAGAGGATACTTTTGAAACCGGTCAGAGTGCTTCATTATCACGTTCCACTGAGGCTGTAAGTGGAACGTGTAAGTGGAACTGTCACGGTTCGGTCTTTTGTTGCCCTGTTTTGGTTTGCTTTTGTGTTTATCTGTCCTTGGTGGTTTATTTTGACATATCTTTTTGGTCTTTGTAATTTTTGCCCCGCCCTGATGTGTTTCACCTGTGCCCCGTTTCCTTATGTATTTATACCCCTGTGTTTCCCTTGTCCTTTGTCGTGTCATTGTCTACGTCAGACCCGGTTTGTTTCTCTGGATTTTGTCATTTTGTTTTTTGTCAATTATTAAACATCACCAGTTTCTTTGCAGTCCTGCATTTTGGGTTTTTATTTTTCCTCACTCCATCCCCAAACCATAACAGGAACATCATAATCACGTATTTAGTATGAACTTCTTTGTGGATTAAAAACAAAAATATAAGCATCAATCATAAATGATGTCATGATTTGTTTATTTTTTTGTTTTTGTGTGTGTGTGTGTAAATTAACAATGCAATGTATTTGATCTGAATATGTCTACCTCATTTCTGGCGACACAAATCTCTCATGTTGAAATGTTTTACAAAAAGAGTACCCTAACTTTGATTAAATATAATTATATATAAGTAAAAAAAATATACTTCCTTAAGTAATTTATAAATTGTACCAATTTCTTTCTCTTTTTTCTTTTTTACAAACAATGATAGAGGGAGCGGGTAAAGTTAAAATTGTTAGTTGCAGTGTAATTCCCATAGACATATTATTGAATTCCGAACTAACTTTTATATATAAACCAAATTGCTTCCCACTGTAAGAACACTGGATATTTGTATTCATTAATTTATTTATTTTTGGCATCATGAAAAATACCCAGAGTGAGATCTGTTGCTGGTTTCCAAATGACTCCTATTAGTAAATCAGTAACATTGTGGGGCAACTCCTGTTGGGATATTGGGCTATACAAAAACAATTTGATTTATTCCAATACAATAAATGACTTATTTAATTATTTTAATATTTTAATCAGCAATGCAATATAATAAGTTGCTGTACATAATATTTAGCATATCCTGACTGATGTTGCTGCTGCTTTAGTGTAATTGCTTTTTATAAATGTTACAGGGAATAAGAGTGATTCTGCCATGTCCAAATGACCTCACTTGAAAAATTGTCTGTAAACATGCAGGTACAGGCTGCACCGCTCTGACGCACAGAGATGTTTATAACGATATAATGATAAGATGTTTTATTATAAATATGAAGTGGTGTTTGTCTGTTCTGTACTATGTGTAAGGAAGTTCTTCCCGGGCAGCTTGACCACAGTTATATTGAGGTCAGCCTAGTCCTCTGTGGTGACACTTACTTGTGAGGTTTCCAAAGCCATTTTTATAGGCTGCCCACTTTCTATTGAACTTCACCTCGGCCCCACTGCGTCTTTGAAAAACTGTCCAGCCTCCGTCAGATTGCATCTCACAGTACGCCTACAAACAAAAAACATAAAGGCCAGATAGTAGAGAAGAACTGAACTTTTTGTATAACCAGTAATGCGTGAAAAAAAACCAAATGAAAGTTCAACATTCTGAATGCATAATGATGTGTACTACGTGTACTTTATTGATACCTAGGCTTAGAGAAATGTGTCCTCTGCATTTGATCCATCCTTTGATGCAGCTGGAGCAACTTGTCTTGCTGTCTTGATGTGAGGACACATCTCTGGACTTTGAGCATTACAAAGCTTTTAATACTTAATACATGTGTTTTCTCTCATCTGACCCACAAAACGCCAAATAAAATTTCAGATTTTCCTGGTGTAGCTCTCCATACACTTCAGCGTGTGTTGAAGGGTGAGAACAGGGGCTTTCCTCTTTTGCCTCTACCATACAGATGATGGTGATGAAAGTGACTTATGGAGCCTTTCTAACACCATGACCCAGATATCAATTCTCGAGCCGTGATTCTTGGATAGCTTTGGATAATCATCCTCCTGACAGTGAGGAGAGAAAAGGTAAACACAGGTCCAATGTGTGACCTCATATTTATAACCCCGGGTTTTTCCACACACAAAAAAAGAAACAATTCAATTAGTAAAAAAAAAAAAAGTACAACTATTTTCATTAGGGTGCCAATAATTAGGGCACACACATATAAAGAATATATTTTTTATTTGGCCTTAGTAGAATATTTTTGTTTAACAGCATTTTACTTTCATACTATTTACAGGGGGTGTATTTTGAGGTACCTGTAGGTAACAGCCTTATTACCGTCTCAGTACTCTCATACCTTAAATGCTTTGAGTCCTTTTGGCTGGATCCAATAAACTCCACTAGATGCTTCAGGGTTTTTACTCTTAACATCACTGCAGTCTGTTCCTATGGACCAAATACAAATCTTACTATTACAATAAAAATCACCTGTTTGTACACTTGAGTCATTTGAGAAGTAACAATGAAGTAACATAATCATACCATGGGAGACTCTGTCCGTCTGAGGAGGAATAAAAGGAGAGAGTAAAAAAAAAAACACAAGATTAGTTGTGATGACATGTGCTGATTCAAGGGTCAAACTTGTCATTATCCCGTTGCACTGTGTCATCTTTGGGCTGTGTTTGACATTTCAAAGATTATGCCACATATGAGCTCATCCAGAGAAACAATACTCAAGCATCACTTACAGATAAAGATAAACACACATGAACACAAACTTTTGTCCTTTTCTGTTTGAATCATTATCTTGTCTGAACTTAAGTCGTTTTGTTTTTATATGTATTTGGTCACACTTTATTTATTTTACACTTCATTGATGCTGTGTACCTGACTGAGTTTAGTACAGTTTAATCTGCTTTGGAACAATCTGTAATAACTTGTACCTATGTAGTACAAACACAATGGAATAACGTGTATTAGTACTTTGAAGGAGCATAATATAATAAGACCCTTATGGTTAGGGTTAGAGGAGGTATGGGTAAACTTTTTGATGCAAGGGCCACATTGGGTTTTTGTACTCGCCAGGAGGGCCAGACCACTTTGGAGCATTTCAAACAAGTACAACTCTCAATGTGACTGTAATGACACGTTACAAAAGTGCAACACATTGCAGCAGTTATGTAGTAATTTTTTTCCTGTCAGTGAAAATTTTGATATTGTTCACCCTTTAAACCAGGGGTGTCGAACTCATTTGGGTCGTAGGCCAAAATCCGGCTTCCGGTGGGTCGCGGGCTGCATATAATGTAAATAAATGTATTTATTTATTTTTTAAATGTATTCTCGGTCTTATTTTAGTGGTCTTACTATTCTTACTTTTACTTTTTACTTATTTTAACAATTTTTATGCTCTCCCAGTTTCCTCTGGAGGAGCCCACTGCCTCGGGAGCAGTCATTGGCTGTGGCTGCTTGGGTGCTGTCCTGTGGGTGTCTGGATGGAGGTGTGGTGTTTCTACCGCGCCTCCTCCGGGCGCCCTGTGTTGGTGCCCTGTGGCTACGGCCGAGGTGCTGCTTCCGATGCAGACGGCTCCTTGGATAGTGTTTCCTTACCTGGTTTATCTGTACCCAGCCTTATCTCAGCCTTATGTCCATTGCGTCCATTGTTTTACCTTGAGAGTGTGTGGTGTGTCTCTAGGAAGGTGGAGGAGAATGTTTTAAATCTGTAACGCACTTTGTGTTACATGAAATGTATGAAAAAGCGCTATATAAATATAGATTGATTGATTGATTGATAGACAGGAAAATACTATTGAAAAATATTTTTCCAATAAATGAATAATAATAAGCTGTGATTTTAGTGCGATTAGTGCTGATTTGGTCAAAAGACCGGCAGGACTGTAATAAATGATAACGGCTTAATTGTTCTCAAAGTAGTCATTATTCAATCACTCCACACTCCGTGGTGGTAAGCTACTATTGTAGCCACATCCGCCCTGGGGCAGACTGACCATTTACTATGTGGCTATAATGTGTTTATAACCTATCTTTTATTACATCAGTGCCCTCTGCTGGACACATGTAGAATTATTTCCTTTTATTTTTTTAATTTAAACTACCCCCAAGTGGCGGGAATGAACACACTGGATATTTCCTTAAAACAATCATAACTCCCCACAGGAATGGGCTAGACTCTAGAGGTGGGCAAACTAACATCCCGCGGGCCAGATTTGGCCCCTGACTTGTAAAGCACAAATTCCTGAGTGTAAAAAAAAAAGTAAGTCTCTAGCCCATTCCTGTGGGGAGTTAAACCCCTGGTTTAAATATTTTCACTGACATGAAGAAAATTACTACATAACTGCTGCAATGTGTTGCTCTTTTGTAATGTGTCATTACAATCACATTGAGAGTTGTACTTGTTTGAAATGCTCCAAAGTGGTCCAGCCCTCCTGGCGAGTACAAAAACCCAATGTGGCCCTTGCATCAAAAAGTTTGCCCATACCTGGACTAGAGACGTGCTTTTTTTTTTACATTCAGGAATTTGTGCTGTACAAGTCAGGGGCCAGATTAAATCATCTCAAAACTACAAATACATATTATTCCATTGTGTATGTAACCCCATAGGTGCAAGTTATTACCTATTGTTACAGAGCACGTTACATTGCACTAAATTTGGCAGGTACAATGTATCAAGGCTAGTGTAAAATAAAGTGCTACCATTTATTCTTTAGAGTCCTCATCCCTGTGAAGATTGGGGTTGGGCTGTTAAAGCTGTTTAAAAAATTAGGAGTTCGGACCACAACAAACATTGCTCCTTCTGTCATTGTTTGTCAACAACAAAAAAACCTAGGTGTAGAGTCATATTATTTTAGACTGGTCCTACACAGACACAGCAATACTTCATTATGAAGTTGAAGTCAATATAAGTAAGATCCCTCTTCCCTTGCTTAACTCATGTCCAAATCCATCGTGGCAAGTAATAATAAAATGTTATTTCAGCTTCACCTTCAGCTGTTCACTGAAGCTGATGAGAAAAGCCAGTATTATTCCGCATCCAACTTGGTGTCTCATGTTGACCTAAAAACAGCACAGCACATTGAAACAACTTCACAACGCCCTATACAAACAGCTTACACATGGACTTACCTCCCCACCTGTCGTCTCAGCCTTTGAGAGCTTTCTGACTGAAGCAGAATCTTTGTTTAACAGTTTATGAACAGGGACAGCACAGCCACTCCTCCACACTTCTGCGGAGGTGTGGAGGAGTGGATTCAGGGAAGTAAACAGCCAATGGAATGAGCTATTTCGAAGGAATTTCAACATGTCTAGCCAGTATATACAGTGTTGCAAGTAAAAGTTCCCGTGTGATTTATCCTTGTTACTGAACAGACCTTCAATGGCAGAGGGGTCAACAAATACGGGTAGAGGCAGAAGTGGACTAAATTCTTAGGAAAAAAAGAGGAAAGTCATGAGTACTAGTCATGGCATACAGTATACTTAGAACTGGGTATCATTACATATTTTTCCCCGAAACCAGTACTTTAACGATACTTGATTTACGATAGCGATACTTTAACAATACTCAAGTATTTAGAACCAGAAAAAGGAACAATGTGTGAAAGATCTAAAATTTGCAATATGTGGGAAAAATTTGGACTAATTTGGGGGGAAATTGGGAAAAAATGGGGAATAAGGTGAGTAAATATTAGTAACAAAAAATGAGGGGGGAAATTGAAAAAAATGGTGTAAAACAATTGGGAAAAATAATAAATAAAAAAGGAGCAAAAAATTAGGGGGAAAATTATGATTCATTCAATCATAATTGAATGAATCATAATTAGTGCTGAAACAACCAAATCACTTCCTTTAATGCTGCCCCTGGACCAACAGCATAAAAACTTGGATCTAAAGATATAAAAAAAAATTCCGTACCTGCTTTCGATACTTGAATTTTTTGAATAGTGCCTAAACTTTACCATACTAGTATCATTTAACAGTACCCAACCCTACATATACTTTCACTTAACTACTTGTCCGTAGAGAAACCCTTCAATAGCATTTGAACCGTCTTCTTGTAGTCAGACAACACAACTTTAAAGAGAAAATGGGGCATGCACTGCCATACAATGTTCACCTAATAACAGTAGGCTTCATGGTGAAGAGGTGACCTGAGTTACTTATTAATACTTATTAATTGTTATACTGTTTTGCCCTATGAGTCATTTCAAGTGAGAGAGCTACAAACTGTCCTGACTCTGAAGATCCTTTCCACTCCACACGCACTACATTATTGGAACAGTTTCAAAAGTGAAAGTATTTTAAGTTGTGGGTCGAAAACACTTTCTGCTATAACCTCGTCGTCACTACTTACTAACACGGCCTGAAACATTACTGGCTGCTGATAATAAAACGATATTGCTAGCAATCAGAATGAAGGGGAATAAAGTGGATGCTAAACCACATCTTAAACCTTTACCAGATCTAAACTCATACATAAACCAGGAACGAAGCACTACTTGGATACTATAAACAAGAAGCAGAATTACTGCCAGTGCTCCCTGTACTAGAGCTTGTGAACCACTGCAGTAAACAAGTTTATTTCAAGGGCACACAAAGGAAAAGCACAAACAAATATATATATATATTTTTACAACACAGTTTGCGATTAGCTACTGTGAACAACGTGTCAACTAAGCTGCCAAAACAAACATGCCTGCGGAGACGTGTGTACATTCATACGTCAGTGCTTTGTTCACACATTGTTATACAGCATGTTTCTTTGTTCTTCAATAATTTATAAATGCTATTATAGTTGGTTACGCACTGTACATTTCCCTGTGACTTATCCAAAATATGATGAAGATCTGGTAAAAGTGCGTCGACAAAAATGGTAGTAGACTAAAATTGTTGATGGTATTGAGAGAAAAATGGTCGGCCCACGGTGACAGTTTGTGGCCTTTGAACAGCAGTCCATTGTGCAAAGACAGTAATGGTTGGTTTTGTCGCCGAAGGGTTCAGTCTCGTGTGGAGTTGATCGTCTTTGTTGTTCGAGAGTTGATAAAGTCTGTTTTTCTGAATCCACACTGTTGAGAGAAGGAAAGTACACTATGCATCACAGACAATGATGTATGACATATATAAAACAATGATTGCTAATTCTGACTGTGAACAATATAGATGTGTAGTTTATCATAACAGACACGCAACTTAAGCCTGTGTATTATTTGTTCCTGGAATAATGAAGGCCACGTGCATAACACAAATAATAGTCCAAATAATATCCATTCCGTAGATTTAAAGGCACTAAATCGGATGTATTTATTTTTTTCTTTGCTAGTAGTGGAACAAAATGTGTTTTGTCCTACTTTAGTATATAGCGGGAACAATCATTCTGCATCTAATTATTATATTTGGATCAATGTCATGATCTCCCAGGCTATTTTCCTAGCATTTCTGTGAAAGTGACCCTGTAAATTGTGAAATGTGCCTATAAATTTGAGTTGGGATGCTACAAATTAGTTTGGAAAATTATGAATGAGTTCGAACCATAAATAACATTTAAATTTAGTGGCTAAAAAATCAGGTATAGGGCCTCTAACAACAATGGAGTGCACACCACAGCATTTGATATAAAATGGTAATATAAAGAATGATTAAAACTGCCATTCTAACATCATACCTTTTTGTAGAGGCTATGCAGGTCTGTGTGCTTCCACATTGAGTGTAACAGGGCACATGCCTCCTGGCCCGCTCGGCTCGGACCATATCTAGAGGATAAAAACATTAAAACATTTCAACAAATAATTAACACCATTTGCAAATGCTTAAGTTACAGTATACTGCCTGCCAAGGCTCTACTCTCTAAATTCTCTATGTTTGTGTTGGGAATTTATAGGCAAATATAGGCATTAACCTCTGACTTCTCAAGGCTCTTGCTTGTGTTTAATCAGTCTTAGTTCTGAAGACAAGCGTGAGAAGTAGCTTCTAAAGATAGTATTGGTAGTAGTAGATAGTGGTGGTGGTAGTAGATAGTGGTGAGGGTAGTAGATAGCAGTGATAGTAGTAGATAGTAGTGATAGTAGTAGATAGTAGTGGTAGTAGTAGATAGTAAAAAGTCCTTAACTCAACCACCCAGCCCAATATTTGAAAATATTGACTACAACGTATTGTTGTCGTATGATACTTCTTGCCTTTTTGTAATAATGTTCAAACCTTACGATGCTTTCACCATGAGAATCTGCTTGTTCATCATGATTAGCCATGCTGCTATATTTTAATGTCATAAAGCTTCACTTCCCACAAGAAAGATGCCGGGAATGTGGACAAATGTGTCCAAAATAATTTCTCACCCAAGAATAATTATGTCCTACAGCATCTATTAGAGTAGAACTGTACATTTTGGGGGGGAACATAGCTAATTGTGATTTGTATGAGGTGTATTGTGATTGTGAAGAATTTTGCGATTCATGTTCATTCTGATCATTCAAATTGCAACATCGGTTGCGATGTGTGCTAGCGTACCCGTTGTCCTTGTTGCTGATGTTGACGATTTTGGGCAGCGCTCCATTGTTGACCACAGCCTTGACGTTCTCAGTGTGGTTCTGACTCAGATTGTGCAGGATCTGACAGAGGCAGGTCGTCACCTCCGTGGGCAGGTCTGTCCCTCTGTCGTTATTAGGCAGCATGGACACTAACTCCGCTAACACATGGGTGACTGCAACATGACATGAGATAATGGAGACGCAAGTGATTATCTGTGTTTCATAGTAATCAGACACATTACATTGCATATTTGTTATATAGTTGTTACAAAATTCTGTATAAGATGTTAACATGAAGTATTACATTTACAGTTGACGGTTAAATCTGTGTTGGGTGAAATGTTGTCTCTTTAAACCCTGAGGTCTGTTTACCCACGCCCAAGAACGGAAATAATTTGAGCACTGAAGCTTGAAAAGCAGATGTCCATGGTAAACGATTACCTGTTGTGGTAATCTCAGTATGAGTCATAAAGCTATAAAGTCTTGTTTACAGATGGAGGATCCCATGATCTTTTGACCCCCACATGTCCTGGGCTCAGAAAAGGGGGGTGAAAGTTTATAACCCTGACAGAGGAGGGCTGGGTTTGTGATGTCACGGAAAAGTTTGTGTTGTGGTGGAAAGAGTGGGCGTGCTTATTTTTCTATAAGAGCTTGTTGAACACAATGGCCCTCATTTACCAACATTGCGTAAACAAATGGTGAATGCGTAGGTGTATTTGCGATATACGCCAGAGGGCGCGTGACATTTATGAACCTGTGCTTTCCGCTCAGATCTTATCGTACGCAAGCGCAGCTGATGGTAAATGCCACGGAGAAATCCTAGCGTCATTTGAATGAAACGCCCAAAAATATTCAGGCCTCACCCACGGGTTTTACGGCAGGCACGCACAAAACACGGCAAAAAAGAACATTTCTCCAACCAGGAAATGATAAATAGTTGTTTATATGATATTAAAAAATCTGTCAGTAACCAACGTTAACCTTATAGCCAATCCAAGATCCCATTTACTAATAAAAAAAGAGGGGACAAAAGAAATAGGTTAATAATAAAAAGTGACCTTTATTAAATAAGCAGTAGGCCTAAATAGCCTGTATAAAAAAAGGGTAAAAAATTAGACCACAGAAAAAAAAAAGCGTGGATACAACGCTGCAGTCAGAGCAGACTCTGGACCATGATCTGAACCAGCGAAAAGCAGCTGTCAGCTCCGCGGACTCGATCAGCGCTAGAGCCGGGGACAGAACTACGCGTCTTTCGGCCTGAGCAGAGCTTTCCTCCGGGAGGAAACAAATGCGCGGAGAGCTGACAGCCGACCGGAACCTAACGAACCCGTCCGGACCGAAGACAGCCCTACGAGACGTGTTTCGATCATTCCCCTGACGAGAGGAGAGCGTGCACATTAACGCTGTCGCCTTGTTTCATGTTTAAATCACTAATGAGGATAATATGCGATGTGGTGATGCGATTCATGCTGTTAAAAACTGTTTTCCTGAGCTGTTTAGTGCTTACTTGCTCTGATTTCACCGTATACGCAAGTTTGATAAATGAGGGCCAGTGTATCGATGAGTTTGAGTAAAGGACAGGCTGGCTGCCTGACAGTCTTTACTCATCTCCCGGATCCGAGAATAAACCTAATGTCTAAACCGATGTGTGTTTTAATCTGTTAATATTTCTGTGGCAGCGTTTCCAGGTCTGTTATGTAAACAGGCAAAATTCCAGAACAATAGTATAAAATCAGGTCAGAGGATGGACAATTCAATAAACCTTTTGCAGAGATTCCTATTGAAATGATAAAACCTTTGTATGTATTAATTTTCAGAACAAGGTTGGGTTTGATTCCCCTCGCCAAGTGGGGTCTTTGGGTGCTACAGTACACCCCTCAGCCTACAGTAAGAATGAAGGTAACCCACTTCTCCTGATGTGTTTAGGCAACAAACTATGACCCTTTTTTAAATATTGATAAGCAGATCCTTTCTACACCCTCTTCAAGTATTCTGGCCTTGTACTGGCCTTTGTGAATAGATCAATAAATGTTTTTTTCTGGTCGTTTTAAAGTCTGCTGTTGATATCAAAATAAAATGTGTTATCTTTTCATAATAATTAAAGAATACATTAATCTATACGTCCTATACTTTTAATCGTCTCACCAATTTCCGAATGTAGTTCTTTGTGTCTGGAGAGGTTTCTGATGAGAGATACAGCAGTACGTCTGACTTCACCGTCACCCTCTTCTAATGTCCTTTTGATGTGCTGAAGACCGTTCTCTCGCTGCACAATGGTGAAACATAAAGCTTCAGTCACCTGTAACAAGAAGAACTGTGTGTTATAAGACTTTGACATCTTTCTAACATTTGCTATCATAACCACATCGCGGAAACTGTGTATTTCCTGTGTTTAATAGGCATGTCAGGATAAATGCAAAACTGGTTTCATGAAAGCAATTACGTATGTTATGTATATAGGGATGACTATTTTTCTATCAATTATACATTTATAAAACTTAACTGTAACTTTTAATATGTATTGCATGCTGCTAATTACGATCAAAATCAACATTACGTTTTGATTGTGTTTGTTTACAATACCTTAATCTTAGATATAATTGTGTAACCTATGATACAGACAAATGGGCAAGGCAGTCTGACCTTTTTAAATGCTTTATAAAATAAATCTCTTACTGGTCCATGGCCCGCTGTGATGTTCTGCAAGGCGCCCAGTGCTGCCTCCTGTGTGTGGTGACGCACACTACGGGCGATGAGTGACAGGTACATGCGCACTGTGATGGCGCTCCACAGCCACTCCACACCGCACGGGTTAGACTTATCCTCCAGCAGGGGGCACTGTCGCTCCAGCTGCTGACAGCAGAAGACACAGGCAGCAGAGGGCGCAGTGGTTCATTAGGTTTATTAAAGTCAGTTCTAATACTGAAATAGAGAGGAAGAGAGACAGAGGGGAGGAGGAGAGAGAGAGAGGAGAGACAGAGGAGGAGGAGAGAGGAGGAGGAGAGAGAGAGAGGAAGAGAGACAGAGATAGAGGGAGGAGAGAGAGACAGGAGGAGGAGAGAGACAGAAAGACTGAAATAGAGAGGAAGAGAGAGAGACAGAGGAGGAGGAGAGAGAGAAGGGGGGAGGAGGAGAAGAGAGAGAGACAGACAGAGGAGGAGGAAAGAGAGAGAGAGAGAGAGAGAGAGAGAGAGAGAGAGAGAGAGATCCAAGGGGAGGAGGAGAGAGAGACAGAGAAGGAGGAGGAGAGAGAGACACAGACAGAGAGACAGAGGAGGAGGAGAGAGGAGGAGGAGAGAGACAGAAAGACTGAAATGGAGAGGAAGGGAGACAGAGGAGGAGGAGGAGAGAGAGAGAGAGAGAGAGAGAGAGAGAGAAAGACAGACAAGGGGAGGAGGAGAGAGAGACAGAGAAGGAGGAGGAGAGAGAGACAGACAGACAGAGAGACAGAGGAGGAGGAGAGAGACAGAAAGACTGAAATAGAGAGGAAGAGAGACAGGGAAGGAGGAGGAAGAGAGAGAGAGAGAGAGAGAGAGAGGGGGAGGAGGAGAGAGAGAGAGGAAGAGAGACAGAGATAGAGGGAGGAGAGAAAGACAGAGGAGGAGAGAGAGAGAGAGAGAGGGGGAGGAGGAGAGAGAGAGAGGAAGAGAGACAGAGATAGAGGGAGGAGAGAAAGACAGAGGAGGAGAGAGAGAGAGAGAGAGAGAGAGAGAGACACAGACAGACAGACAGACAGACAGACAGACAGACAGACAGACAGACAGACAGACAGACAGACAGACAGAGAGAGAGAGGGTAGGGGGAGAAAGAGACAGAGGGATTTCTTCTACTTTTATCCAGGCAGAATTTAGCCTGCCAGAGAAAAAAACAAAAACAAAAACAGATTCACATTCACACCTCGTGCTATTTACAAAAATTACTAAATATGCACCCAAAAAATAAAAAGTACGTACAAAACATACATAAAAGAGAGAGAGAGAGAGACAGAGAGAGAGAGGGAGAGGGAGAGACCCCAGTCTGTAACAGGATTATAGAAGTTCTTCTGAACAGAAGCTTGTCATTGTTGATATAAAAATGGCTGACTATTGAATAAGAGCAGTGCTATGCTCTGTTAGGCATACCATGTCTCTCATCCATTTGATGTGGCTTGAGCAGAAAATAGTGAGGAGCCTAGATCTAAATCACATTATCACTTTAAAAGGACTTGCATAATAAGCTGAGGCTGCTGCAATGCAGTGTAGCTGGAGTCAAACTGTGAAGGGGCTGTACGACATAAAGCATCTAAACCACACTGGCACGAGCAGTGCTAGTGCAGTCGTGGAAAGCAGCATGGTAAGTAACTGTTATTAACTCACTGTTTTTTTTTTATATCAGTATTAGTATCAGGGGTATGTGAGGTCTGTTTTAGATGTCAGTCTACTAGTCCTAATAGTGAGGGTACGCAAACAGAGACAAGGTTCCAGAATAGCATAATAGATATAGAGTTAGCTTTGGCAGGGCAACAGGCTATAATTAGTGATAGCATTTTTTACTTGGATTAAGCTTCTGAGTACTTCTAATTGACAATACTTGAAAGGCCATTATTTAACTAGGAAAAGAAATAGACTATAATAAGCACTTCTCTTTGCTCCGATACCATTGTTTTTTTGGAACATGGTCTGTAGGAGGAGACTGTGCTGATTATTGTAAATGGGGCGGAGCGAGCAATGAGAGTCTGCTAATATAAGTCTATGGTCGAATCAATGGTTTGTCACTTATCAGTATCAAAGCTTCAAACCACATTGCGTTTGAAACCGCCTTTGCCAAACTCTTGTATCACCATGTTGCACAGTGCAGTCTCACCTCAGTGATCTTGGGCGTGCGGTAGGGGAAGCAGCTCACAGGTTTGGGTTTTGGGGCCACACTGAGTCTGGACTGAAGCAGCTCCTCGGCGTACCTCTTCGGCAGCTCCTCCTCGATCTGATAGGACAGATTATGGAGGATGCATGCACAGTTCTCTGTCGTCTGGGAAAAGAAGGAGAGAGGGAGAGAAACAGATGTTATTGTTATGAGAGAAATGGGGAAATACTGCAGGCACATTTTTCTACCTTGAATTTTTAAGCTAATGGCCAGTCTGCTCTCATAACATATACACTTTCACCTGGGAACAAATATATTGGCTGATCTTCAAAATAAGGTTTTTCAATATTTATCCATAGATTTAAATGAATAATTGTAATTTCAAGGGCCATTTCTCAAAATATCGTTTCTTATGGTGTAACGACAACATCTTCACTTCAAGGTGCATTATGGACCGTTAAATGCAAAATAAAGTTGATATTAATGCGTTTCTGACCTTAAACAAGATATTGAGGATTCATAGTAAACGGTTCTATTCTTCTATTTGGCTTTATTGCTGGGACGTTGTGTTCAAGCATTCATAATACACGTATTAAATGAGATGCCATTTCTGCTCCTGCACACACTTCCCATTCATCCGTTAATGGCCCAGTTTATGAATACTTTGCGGGTTCAAAAATGAAATCCACCTTGTCATCGGTCTTGTAGTCTGCGATGGTGCCTCTGATGTAATAGACCAGGGAGTCGATGAGGTTCTCGCACTCCCTCATGGCCTTCCTCCCGTTGGGTCCGGCGGAGCTCAGGTTCCTGTCCGCACAACAGCCATAAAGAGGGGAGGTTTACCAGTAACAATACCAGCGACCATTGAAAGAAAACCTGTTCCAGCGTAAGTATTTTGATGTCTTTCTAAGACCCCAAGAGAAAATCCACGCAACAGTTAGCATGATATGAAATACTAATTGAAGCTGAATTTGTTATTTCAAGTGTTGCAGTCGGCAGATGCACTGAAAATCACGTTTTGCATGTACAGTATGTGTGCATATAAACGAGAGTAAGCCACATTCTGACGTGCATTTGTATTAGTATTTAGGTCTTCCCACAAATGTCAATGTCAATCGCCATCTCAATATTTGTCCGGAAAAAAAAAACACATCACATACTTTCCCCAAGTTAGTTTCAGTTTGTCATATTTCGTATTAGCAAAGGAATGGCGGACACGATTAAGGAGAACTCGATAAGGCTGGGGCGGTCAGGGCTGAGTGGCTTTAACCCGCGGAGGCTCAGAGAGACGTGGGAGAGGTACATGAATAATTCAACCTCCCTCTATTTTCAACTGGATATAGTTGCCCGGGGACTGGGAGCACAGTCTCTGATATCCACTGCTTTGTAAACAGACGAGATGCATGTCCAAACAGGGGCTGGTTCAACAATAAACGGCTTAATCATAAACTGCGCTAAAAAGGACAGGGTGAACCTGTGATTTCAAACATGGCAGAAGCGGGAAGGTATAAAATGTCTTCAAAATATTTCGCAAAAATAAATCAACCCCAAGTACAATATTATTATAACTATTTATTATATAGATACAGTATTCCTTTTTTGCAGTGTGCTGCGAAGAGATGCTGTCACACATTTACATAACTGCCCCAAATGGTTTCTCAGCAGCACTTTTTAGGAGCGTCAGAAGAAAGAGGTTATGTAACAATGTGCTTCAAGTCATGCTTGATATTTGGAAGTCTTTTAACAGACTTTCTCTGCATTAATAGATTATGTAACTGCACCATGCTCTGTTTCCTTACCAATTCACATCAACCTTTAGAAAGGTTTCTTATAATATGATTACATTATTATATCATAGTATTAATAATATGTTACATTGACATGTAAAAAACAGCAATGCTTTTAAAATGTTGATTCCTGAACCAATTTCAGTGGCCAGAAAATGTCAAAAATTGAGCTGGCAACGGGCAGATACGCCAGGTGTCATTTCTGACACAAACGCAGTTCATCCAGGCTTGATGGTTTACATTGCGACTAATGTGGCATTTGAAAACAGTAGAAGCAGCCTGAAGGGAACTGGAGACTTCATCTAAACAATTGACTTCATAGATCTCGTAAAAATGGCCAACGCTGCACTGCATTTCTCCGACACACAGAAGATGTCTCACCGTAAGCAGCCTGTGGCGTTATGAAAGACATCAGCATCAGCCAACAGCTCGTCTTTCGGGTTCTCTCCCTCAGACAGACCAGAGCTCGGCACCAGGACGGACTGGGTCAGAACCGGCAGAGCGTCCACAGAGAGGTGCTCCTTCAGGAGGTCATGGGAGGACAGGTTCCACAGCAGCCCTAGTAGTAACATAATCCGTGTTGGGGGTATAATACAAAAGTAAAGAGTTACAAAAATATATTACTTTTTTCAGTAACTAAGGAATATAACATATTACTTACACAAAATAAAGGAATGTTATATTTTTATGAACTAATGAAAAAATTTCAAACTACCCCAAATAAAATGCAGCACCAAATAAAGTTGGACACTGGTGTATAAGATCTGCAGGTGCGAGAAGCTTAAGTCGTCAAAACAAGACACAAGAGAATGGGTAGTAGTAGTGTAACTCTGTTACATTTTTAAAACTGTAACTACGAATAAAGAATATATTACCATTTCCCAACACTGAACATAATAGGCTAAAAGTTTACATATAAATTATGAACTGTATGTATATATTATAATATACACATATTTTGATTATTCAGGCTTTAAAGGATTAGCATTTGACATTACAAATGGACAAAAAGCTTAAAAAGCGATTCCAGCAAAATACGGACCATTTAAGGATAGTTTAACACCTGTAACCATTTTAGATGACAATAAATGTAGCAAACAAGTTCCGCAAATGATAAAAAACAAGGATTTGACATTCTCTTTTTAGGTTATATTAAAAAATTAATATATTTTATTTTCCTCGACATTTGTTTAACTCTGTTGCTGAACTAAACCTAACGTGCCCCATCTTGTTGGGTTCAGGTAAGGCGATTTTGGTATTTAATCAACACGAATATCCAGTTTTTCAAAGTGCAAAATGTTTACAAATTTTAGACTTTATGTTACATACTGTATCTAGTGCTTTTATACTCTACGCCATTTCTAACACTGTGGTCTGGGTATCCCTATTTGTATATACACTACTTGTAGCTAATTTTGTAGCAAAGCGTTCAGAAAGGGTTTTTTAACAGATCTCGAGGTTGTCAGATCCAGTTTAGTTATTGTAAGTTAGGTTAAGGAAACACCCTGGTACATACCGTGGCTGATTTTAAGCTAAGGTCAGAATAAGATCAGATAATCGCAATCTCACTACTTTTCAGAGATGTTATTCCAAAATCATTCAGCCTTTGTATGAACCCACCAGTGAGCTGCCTCCTGGTCTCCACATCTCTGCTGCTCCTCAGGGCCCTCAGTATAGTGGACAGACCGTTGTTCTCCTTGACCTCCATCTTGTTCTCGTTGCTCTGAAACACCAGATTTCGCAGAGCACCGGCCGCTGCACGCTGCACCTCCTCTTCACTGTCAGGACCCAAGAGCCGCATGAGCTTCCCAATGCCTCGCAGAAAGTAAACCTGCATAAGATGAGTCCTGAATATTTGATGAGCTGCTCCTCTCATGAGCACATTTAAATTCCTCTTTTTCTAATCCTTTAAATGACTGCATTCATTTGTTCATTAATCGTACCATTTTCTTGGCGTCCGCACTTTTGAAACACTGGTTCTGGATGAAGCTGGCGGCACAAACCAGAGTCTCCTCATTGTCCTGGGACAGCAGGTTCACCGCTTTCTCAATGGTCATCTCCGCGCCTCTGTTCTCAGACTTTCTGTGGAACGAGGCACAAATCTTTACACTCACAAGCATGTTACACCTTTACTCTAATGTCACGTGAGTTAAAAGTCATCTTTAAAATGGAAAAAAGCAAAGATGAGGCGATGAGGGTACATACATATACTGTGGGGGGTATCTTTAAAGTGTTTAGATACCTGTTTTTTCATGGTTTCTGGTGCCTGAATCTATATTTTTTATACATATACCCTATTTGCATTCATCTTTATCGAGAACGATCTAACAGGTAGGTTGCAATGAGAGCGTTAAGTGAATGAGACCCATAAGAATTGAACATTATATGAATGAATATTAGGAAATACGGTGCAGCATTAGTAACTAGGGCTTTAGTAACTAGTTCTCTTCTTACAGTGTCACAGCATTGCAGGCCTGCACCAACAGCTCCCCCTCTGGTCTGGCTGTGTCCACCTCCATACTGGTGGCTGAAGGGGGGTATGAGTTGACCCTACGCAGGGTGTGGGTGCTGGTCCTGACGCGGGACAGCCAGGCCGAGCCACCCTCTGGAGGCACCGCCCCGTTGAGTCCATGCCTGACGCTCTGAGGCTCCTGTTTGCTCAAACCCTGCGTCTGGGACCATCTTGAGCTATTGGCTTTCTCTACATACGGGAGAAAAACCTCGTCTTCGAACACAGGCTGTGGCAGTGCGACTTGTCTGAACGATCGTTGCTTATGGCTGGCGCTCGACTTGTGGGGTCTGATGTATCGCGGCCTGTCGGAAAAAGCATAGCGGTGGTGGCAGTCAGAGGAGAGCGAGCGATTCAGCATCACTCGGTTAAGCTGGGCAGGTCCCGGCACAGTGTACATGCCCATTCGGTGTGTCCCGAACAGTGGGCGGTGCTGGTGGGCCTCAGGGCTCGGGGGCGGGGTCACCTCCACCCTCCGGCATGGTTTAGTGGAGAGCGAGCGGTTACTCAGGCCCAATCCATTTGCCTGTGGAGTAAATGCGAGACAGAATTCATGTTTTTGTAGATGAACTGAGTTACGGATTCTATACTGTCCATTTAAAGCAGCGTCTCCGGAGGCTAGGATCACGTTTCTCTAGAACTCAGCCCATTGTGCATGATGTAGGTCGATAGGGAAACTAGAGCACCAGGAGGAATCTCACCCAAACAAACATTCGAAGGATGAGTGTAATAGTACAAAATAGAAACTATACATAACAAGTTAATTAAACACAGTACAATGAAGCTATAATGAAAAAGATGGCCAATAATGATGGTCCATTAAAAATGTTATGACAAAGACAAAAACTATTGGACTATGAGAAAGTTACTGTTGTTGCTGTTTTTTTGTGTTTTTCAACATAAATAAAAAGCATTACCTTCATGTTTGGTAGTTGTCCTTCAGAATATTCTAAACTACCGGCTTTGCTTCTCTGTAAATGGACACTGCCTGAAACAAAGAAGTTGTAAAAATAACCACTGTAAAATAGTTATGCAAATGTGTTACAACATTACCACTGACAATGTCTCTGATCCCTCCCACAGGGAAACCTTTACTGGGAAAATGGGCTGTATCCATTCATTTGGAAAGTTTCACAGCTTATAAAAAACCAAACATTGATATCAATTGAAAAGCATTTATTTATTTAGTTTCCTTTATTTTATTATCAATCAATCAATCATTAGCTTTGCAATTGATCAATGTTTTGGTTGTATGTACTAATAATAATAACCATTATAATAATAATAATAATGCATCAGTTCATCTCTTTTGTTTGATACTCTTTTTTTTTAAAACATTGCAGCATTTATTTAGTCACTTCTCAGTGTTGGTTAAGCGACAATATTGTTGCAGCAGCTGCCTGGAGGATATATGGAAGAGAGAGGCTGCCAATCTGCGGCATCGGCCTCTCTGACCACCCCAATTCACTCGCACAGTACAGATCTTGACCACGGACTCATTATAATGACAGCATGAATGTGTCAGAACAGGACTGAAACCCCTGACCTTTGGGTCCAAGGAGGAAATGCAAAACATGCAACAGACATTGCCAAGTGATAACTGTAATATGAGCTTCTCTCATAAGTATTGTACATTTTAGCATGAAGACAATTGCCAAAAAGCTTCTTTTTTTTTTTTGGAAGTAGAATTCTAAAATTAAAATTAAAATTCTAATCAATAAAGTTCATGTTAGATCATGTTATTGGGCTATTGAATATAGCCTACCCTCCAATCAGGTCATCATCATCAGACTAGCAGAACGTTGTGTATGTTTAGCATAAGAACAATAATATAATAGGCATAAATTCTAGTCACTATGGGTAATCAGTAATCTAATGGCTACAGCCTTGTGACGCATAATACTGTTATACAGTATTTTAATATGAAATATAAATAGATATCGTTGTTATATTCAGGCTGCGCGCCCTCAGGTGGATGAAAGATGAAACCAATGAAACCTGTCAGACCAGGGATAGAACAACGCATTTCTCTCACAAAACCGAGTAGAAACGGGATCGTTTTCACAGGTAATGGGCATTAGCAGAAGGCAATAGGCAGCCACTGTCAATCACGTATAGCATCAGGCTATAGTTTGAAGGGTGTGTTCCGCAGTAATGCTAGACTTAGTGTTCAAAGCAGGCCTATAGGCTGGTAGGTCAATGGCTAAAGTAGGTTACCATTTGATAGCGTCTTCCTGGCCTTCCGTGCCAGAGTAAGCTGGACCTGCTGTTGTACGCGCAGGCTTCGGTCGTTTGAATTAACTTTCCCACTGGGTTTCGAGGTCGTGGCGCTCGGCAAAGCGAGAGTGGTGTCGTCCACCACAAACGGGTCCGGGCTCTGTAACGCCGACTTTAAAAATGCCTCATCCATCGTAAAGATACTCAACTATTGCTTGATATCTCCAAATGGTTGAATGGTTCAAAATAAGCCTTACAGCCCGGCTTTGTTCTGAGCACTGACAGTGAGCCGAAAACAGGGCGGGGCTAGCGGTGGCACCTGGTGTCAGGTGTCCCCCCTCTGGGAAGCCTGTCGTTCCGAAGGGCAATGCGTAAAAGCGTTATCACACTGAAATGTAGGCTACAGAATGATAGGGACTGCTGCTGCATTAAAAAGTGACCACCGACATGTCCTTTTGGATGCACTGCACATCCACTCAAGTCTTAGGCTAATAGCATTTATGACTAATGCAGAAACTAAGCTTCTTCTTTTTTTTATAATGTTATTCACGAGGGACGTGAATTTTAGTTGATTGATGATGATTTAGCCTGTTGTTTCGGATGTGTTTTTTGGATCACTGCGCATTCAGCTTTGGAAAATGTCTCACTGAAAGAAAGAAGAAATGCCTCATGACTGATGTTAATTTCACATTGAGAAATAGATTTGTGTGCGACATATATTTATAGGGTTAGTGTGTGTTGTGCATCTTGTACCATGAGTTGTGTGTTTTAAGTTCTTATATGTCCATTATGTCCCATCCTCATTGCAATGTCCCACTTAAAACTGTTTACATGGTCCACTGGCTACATTCTAAATAGTAATAAGGGGATTGGCAAAACTGCTGACTTAGCTACTGTTGTGAATTAGAGTCTAGTTTACTTCTTTGTTTCTTATTCAGAAGCTACACACTTCTATTTTTGCACCTGTAAAACATTATCCCATGATCCCAGTGCCAAGGCAAAACTAACCCCACAAACTTTATAGGTATGCATGTGATTTAAACTGGTTGAGCCATTTGAACTGCACTGACCTTGTGTAAACCAGCTACACATATTTGCCCGATGAAATCAGTAATGAATGGTTATCCATGTATCTATCGATTTGGCACGCGGACTGTTTTTGTATTTGTAAGTCACTTCAAAAAGATCTGCAGAAAAACAAAATTCTTCTTGAAAGAAAAAAAAACTGTGACTAAGAGACAAATCACAGGTAGCAACAGGGACAGTTCCCACCAGGAGTGCTCCAGGTATCGTGACTCACCCGCCGCTCTCGGCCTGTAAACACAAAGCCGCAAATCTACTCAACAAAAACTCAACCCTATGTGTGGCTCAAGGTCTGAGACTCGACTCTGGAACTTGTCAAACTTGTAAACGTCTTCCTGAACAAGGTGACACATAGCGGCTCCCCATGCAAACAGCTGGCCATGTAGGGCTCTGGCGGGCCATTGCTTACACAGTAGGAACATACCTTATTTTATAGGACTCTGGTTGCAGGTGGAATTGGAGAGATTCAAAGATGTGTTAGAATGTAGGAGGATGGGCATGCTTTTATCTCGATATGGTATCATTTCAGTATTGCAATATCTGATTTATATACCATGCCAGATCCCCCCAAAAAAGTGTCCACCTGGATGTAACTAACTGTTATGATGTGGGGTTGCTCCAGTTGGTCAGATGCACAAAGAATAGAATCAGCTGACGACCTGAATGACCAGGTTATTCCATCAATGGATTTCTTCTTTAGGGGGCATATTCCAAGATGACCACCACAGAGCCACAAATTAACCCCACTGAGAGTCTTCGAGAAGGCTTTGTGCATGCAGTGGTCACACAAGATCTTGGTGGAAAAACGCAACACTGACATTGCAGGAGCTTACTGAAACAATGCCACGACGAATACGCGCTGTGGTTGGTGAAAGCTAAAAGCCGTCCTACGAAATATCAGAGTGTGGGACCTTTCATTTGACCTTTTTTTTTTTGGAGGGGCTTGAACCTCTAACCTCCAGATTATTTGAACAAAAGCTCTTCCACAAATCACATAGTGTAAAAGAAAATATACTAGGTTGACTTTTCTAAATGACAAGCTGCAAAGTCAAACAAAAATGGTATTGATAATATATTAAATAAATCCATCCAATGATTTACAGTGTAAATGATTTATGTATCTTCTAACAATAGCGTAAAATTTGATATTGTGACAACCTGATTTAAAAGGATAAAGTATGGCTATAGTCAGATATTGTGCACTTTCTGTTATTTGACGCCGAGTTTGAGCACAAAAATGTTACCTAGTAACAGTGTAAGGTTACAGCCGATGATCCTAGAGCAGCTGACTGTAAGGAGAGACAAAACAGCACGTTTCACTCTGGGCCATAGAACAGGTTTTCATTCATGTTACTACAGTGCCTTGCGAAAGTACTAATACACCTTGAACATTTGCACATTTTGTCATGTTTACAACCCTAAACATAAAGATTGTATTTTGAACTGTGAAGTGAAAGCAAAATGATACATGATTCCGTTATTTTACAAAAAATAGAAAAGTGAAAAGTGGGGCCTGCATAAGTATTCATACAGCATGACTTAATACTTTGTGGAACCCCCTATTGCTGAAATAACAGCAGCAAGTCTTTTGGGGCATGACTGAACAAGATTTGCACATCTAGAGACTGACATTTTAGCCCATTCCTCTTTACAAAACAACTCAAGCTCTGTCAAATTAGAAGGAGAGCGTTTGTGAACAGCAGTTTTCAGGTCTTTCCACAGATTTTCAATAGGATTTGTTTTTAAACCATTCCATTGTAGATTTAGCTTTGTGTTTAGGGTCATTGTCCTGCTGGAAGGTGAATCTCCGCCCCAGCCTCAATTCTCTTGTTGACTCCAGCAGGTTTTCCTCCAAAATGTCTCTGTATTTGGCTCCATCCATCTTCCGAACTATTCTTACAATCTTCCCAGTCCCCGCTGGGGAAAAGCAGCCCCCTAGCATGATGCTCCCCCCACCATTTTGACACTGGGGATGGTGCACTCAGGACGATGAGCAGTGTTAGGTTTTCTCCATACATAACGTTTTTCATTTGGGCCAAAAAGTAAAATTTTCATCTGACCAAAGCACCTTCTTCCACATGGTAGCTGTGTCCTTCATATCACTTCTAGCAAACTTCAAACGGGATTTCTTATGGCCTCCTTTCAATAATGGCTTTCTTCTTGCCACTTGTCCATGAAGGCCAGATTTGTGTAGAGTACGACTTATAGTTGTCCCATGTACAGATTCCCCCAGCTCAGCGGCAGTACGTCGCAGCTCCTCCAGAGTTATCTTGGGCCACTTGGTTGTATTTCTTACCAGTGCTCTCCTTGTTCGGTCTGTTAGTTTAGGTGGACGGCCGTGTCTTGGTAAGTTTGCAGTGGTGCTATACTCTTTCCATTTACGAATGATGGATTGAACAGTGCTCCGTGAGATGTTCAAATCTTGGGAAATCTTTGTATAACTTAACGCTGCTTTAAACCTCGTATGGTCCTTGGGTCATTTTGACCCGAAAGCCACTGGAGCCACAGCCCATCCAAATGGCCCAAAAGCCACTGAAGGATTTTTGTAAAAAAAAAAAAAAGAAGAAGAAGAAGATAAAAATATAAATGTGTGGTAATTTCAGGCTCTTTTTTGAAGTGTCTTTAAAGGGTGCAAAATTGAAGGACCACACAAGGGTTAAACTTCTCCAAAACTTTATTCCTGACCTCTCTGGTGTGCACTCCAATACACTCTGACCATAGCTCTGAGGCCCTCACAGAAGAGCTGGAATTATACTGAGAGCAGATTACACACAGGTCTATTTAATGGTTAGGGCACGGTGTGAACATTCTGCAGTCATTAGGAATGTTATAAAGGCAATTTAATGCACTCAGAAAATGCTGTATGAATACTTATGCACGCCCCACTTTTCACTTTCCTGTTTTTTGTAAAATAACAGAATCATGTATCATTTTGCTTTCACTTCACAGTTGTCTGTTACTTGTGTGTGAACTTTCAGTAAAAAAGTCTAAATCAAATCTTTATGTTTATGGTTGTAAACATGACAAAATGTGCAAAAGTTCAAGGTGTATTAGTACTTTCGCAAGGCACTGTATGTTACAGCTGTTTGAACAAGTAGCTGCAAGTGCACGCCAACAAATTCAAAAATATCTTGAACAAAAATTCAAAAGGCAGGATTGTTCAAATTAGGTGTAAATATAAGCACGCATCTTTTGTTATCATTTTTATTCTCAAATTAGGAATAATTGTTGGTTAAATTTGCACGACTGAATCAACTCAAGCATTTCAGTTTTCATGGTTTAACCAGTTAAATAAATTGTTCTATTCATCAACAGAGGCGGGTAGCGCTGAGTTAAATGTACTTGAGCTTTTTGAAGTGATTGTAATTTACTGGTTTGTACCAGTAAAAACCTGCAGGCCCATAACATTTATGGGCCTGCAGTTTTCAGTTTACTAAAAAAAACTTTTGAAAAGGTGGAAAAGACATGCTCTTTAGTTTAATTTATGCGCACCATCACTGACTTTGGCATTTTTAAAGCCCGGCTTAAAACTTATTCAGACTGGCTGTCAATACTCAGTAATGTGGTGACATTTTATGTTTTTTTATTGATTTTTATATTAATACATTTTTATATTGATTTTATTGTATTATTGTTGCATATTTTATCATTGTTTACGTAACTGTTTTTACTCTCATTCTTTCTTCTTACTGTAACTTTGGTCACCTTGAGTGTTGTAAAAGGCTTTATAAATAAATATTGATTGATTGACTGATCTGAACCAGGATCGGGTGACCTGAACAATGTATGCTCATTTTGCCTGGACATGCACCAGACTTCACTTCCAAGTGTACCAAGTGTGAACAGAACACACCCTAGTTTTTTTAATCACACAGTACCTTTACCTACTTAATATTATTTTGACTCCTGTTTATGTGATTATTACTGTATCTAGATACGGTTTGAAAGAAAAGGGAGCCAACTCATCCGCCATAGTGCCGTTGTTGCAGTGACAAACAATAGGATGTTCTTAATGTAGTGTACATGTGCTTGTATCAACACCCATGACACTTTTGTATTTTATCCAATAAACCACATACAGACATGAATTATAAGTACTTTTAATAATCATTTTTTTCCCCCCAAGAAAATAACAACTTTTCCAGTTCTGGTATTCAAACCACATTCAACTTACTTTTGATCAAAATCGAGACAACTTTGGCTTGTTGCAGTTACAGCATGTTCTTCAAACAATCAAAACTGTCCAACAATCAGATCTTTGTGCACACACATTTTTATAGTAATCTGCAGGTATTTTACCTACCAACGAAAAAGGGAGGGTAAGATTCCTCCTTTCCTCAGATATTTAGTTAGATAGAAAAGAGCCTAAATTTCTACTCAGAACAATACTTCATCAATGATTAAAATACAACTATACTTAGCAAAGAGGTATCGTGTAAAGCAAGTCTACACATTTATCTATATTAATTAAACTTGCTTCACACTTTTGGCACAATTTTCAGATGCAGAGGGACCTGTGATGGGTGTCATATTTTATCAGTACGACTGATAAAGGGTGGGCAACATGACCATATAAACCCAAATGGATATATAGTGAATCACAGGCAGCCGATGGCTGTATTACTGAAAAGCAAATACAAAGGCATCAGTTTACATGAATCAAAGTGATATTATTTTTGTATTATTATTATTTTTGCAGTGTCACCCACCCTGTAATAAATATGTTTTTTTGTGTGTTTTTTATTTATTTTTTTATCATAGAGCGCATTTATTTTAACCCTGCATCTTTTGGTGTACACTCAATACTTCTTACACTGTTAATACCGCTCCTGTATATGTACACCGCATAGTCTTATACCACTGACATGCTTTTATTATCAATCGCCAACATATTTCTTGAATTCAACATATTTTAACCAGAATTTTAGCATTTCTTATAACCATCTTAATGTACCGATAAGTGCAACTAGCCTTCAAATCCCAAGCTTGTGGCACACTATTAAATCAAACAAAAATCCTGTACATAATTTGCAACGGTTCCAGTCATTTGTACATCATTAAAAAAAATACAAAATATGAATACATTTTTACATGTTCTTTAAAGGTTAAAAAACGTGTTTCTCCGTCTTCCAAAACTATATACAAGTTCAAACCTTTTACGTTCCATGGGAGTTTTAAAGTTATTTCAGCCAAAACTCAAATGTAAACCCTCAATGTTTTCAATTTAGAGGCAGCAAAGAGGTAGAGAAAAACGTTGTGAGACAGACTACAAACTTTAAAAAGATTGTTTGCCCCTTTTCACTATTTTACGTGTTGCTTTCATGTGTAATCTAACATTAACAGATTGGTGCAACTTGCGAATAATACATGAATTGGCTACTCATGTGTAAATAGTTAGATGTATTAAAGAAATAGTTGAAGTGTGTGTAATTACTGTAACTGCAGGTTTTTTTTTCCTGCTACCGCGTCTCGAGACTCAAAATTGGATGGTGTTACAAGGTTGATATAATGAGTGCTATCATGAAAAAAACAAATTAAAAAACAGTTCAATATTTGTGGATTTTTAGTTTGTATACCTCTCTCATACAACTGTGCGTAACCGATTACCAATGCTGACCTTTGCCCCCATTGAACGCAACCGATTTAGACGAGGTGAACCGCAAAGGTTGATGGTGTGCGTGCAGTGCAAAAGTAAAGGCAGCGCATTCTTCATAAGGCCAAGCTGTACTTTGCACCATGTTAATTACATTTCCTTTGGCGAAACGGGGGACCCCACTGTGAGGACGACACTCGGGCATGCGCTTGGAAATGGACTACGGAGCCACGGTTAGCTCAAGCTTTAACTTTAACCATGGCTCGGCCCTGTCGGATCATATCCCAGAACCCGAAACGTTCCCGACAGGCTAAAAGCAGGGGACACATTTCCTGACAGGACGATAAAGTGCAGCGTGTCACACTTCCAGTTGGCTAAGTTTGTGAGGTAGCCACACAGACGATGTCGCCTTGCTAACGGAAAACTGATGTGAAGAGTTTTGACCGCATAAACCTGTCCTACGCTGATGTGATTTAAAAAAAAGGAACAGGCCACCGTTTTTCCATACTGAGATATGTTCTTACCCGAGCTTAGACGAGTTGATGCGTACCCGTCTGGTCTTTGTGCGTGCGCTCAGTCACGTAAAAAGACTGTACCAAACGTTGTCTAAGCTCAGGTAAGAACATATCTCAGTATGGAAAAACGGTGGCCTGTTCCTTTAAGCCCAGGTAAATCATTTAAAGTGTGAATTTAAAGTAAGCAAAAGCAGTGATTGTGGTTCTTCAGTTTGTACCATTTTCAAATGTCAGGAAGTAGCCTATGGGGCTAGACTGACTGAAGACCTGGTTTTGTCTCCATTATATTATAATTGGTTCTGCATTAAAGAGGCGGTATTATGCTTTTTGCAGGTATGTGGTAATAATGCCTAGCCCATCTTTTTCACGATCTTACATTTAGTTGATGCAGAAAATGCAATATTGATCCAAAAAATTAAAAAACTAAACAAAATGTGTAGTAGTTTCACTTCCTGATCCTCCGCACTAGGGGTGGGCCATGTCGTATCGCACATCGTTATCGTGATATAATTTTTTGATATCGTTGTGGATGCGATACAAGTTCAGTTACGCTCAGCTCAATCAGAGCAGCACAAACACTGACTGTAGAACACGAGGTCAGGTGCTGAAAAAGTAAAATGAAATGAAGGATGTAAACTTCTTGAGTAGATCATATTTGTGAGGAAATTAGTATGCTGTTAAAAAAGATCACTGAATTAATCTTCCCAATCGGCGTACGGCTGGGATTTTGAAGTAATTTGTCCATTGTCAGTTATATCGTCAAATATATCGTTATCATGATATTTCTTTGTTATATCGCGATATACATTTTAGGCCTGTTTCGCCCTGTCCTACTCCGCACGATCACACCATAAGCCCCTCCCACCTCTATCCTCCTGGCTGAGCATCCATTTTAACCCTTGTGTGGTCCTTGGGTCATTTTGACCCGAAAGCCACTGGAGCCGCAGCCCATCCAAATGGCCCAAAAGCCACTGAAGTATTTTTGTAAAAAGCAGCAGAAAAAAGAAATATGAATTTGTGGTCATTTTCGGGCTCTTTTTTGAAGTGTACATGTTTTGACAATAGGGTCTTTAAAGGGTGAAAAATTGAAGGACCACACAAGGGTTAATAAAGAGAAGAAAAAAAGCAGGAGAAAATAGACCGCCGGCACATGCGGCTGTAGTAAAGCTATGACAACAGTTTTCACCTCGCGATGACATGATTAGGTTTAGCAAGAGATCCAGAGGTGAGGATTACGTAGGGCCTGAGGAGGAACTGAAGCTGCGCTGTTCATTAAAGCCTCTGGGGAACGTTAAAAGATTACTTCCGTGAGGGTCGAAAGTCGAAACACAGCTCAAGGTATGTTTTAAATGAGAGAATAATATTGTAACGGTAAAAAGCACTTTATAGGTTGAATTTGCAATAGCCCCCCCCCCTTCCCCTTTAATGCTGGATTAGTCCTGGTTGTGTCTTGTTTATATAAAGAGGTTGGGTGTAGTTCCGTTTAAATCCTGGTTTAGCCTGTATTTAGAGCCGATTTTGTGAACATGTCCGTCAGTTTGATGATACTTACAAACCTTCTTTTGTTTGTCAACTTTCTTGTATAATAGATTTTTGAATTCATGGCTAAGACACAAAATATGAACACATTCTTAGGGTCAGTTCCGCGTTGTCAAGAAACCATGTAGTTTTCAATTTAACAATATAAAACATTTTAGTCAAATATAACATTCATTACATGTTTTCTGTAAGGCATTCCTTCAAGTTTTTGTCGTTAAATCAGCAGGTTCTCTGCTCGGCAGTCCAATGTTGTCCAGCAGAGCCAAAAAGAGGCCTCATTTGCTTTTCATTTCTGTACACAAGTAGCGGGAAAAACTTTGGTAATCTACAAATGTACATAAATCTCACGGGGGTCTTTGTTTCATGCAGGTGCTGTACAGGTGGAGGTTTGTGCATGATTCATTGACAGTAAATCCCCGCCCCCATGTGTTTTGACAATGATTCAGTCCTATCTGCGTGAGGAGGCCAGGACACCCCCCGTGGAGGCCGTAGTGGTGGCGCTGAAATGGGGGTAGTTGTCGTTGGCCTGGGGGCTGGGCAGGATGGAGTTGCCATTGGTGGATGAGCAGTTGAGCTGTAGCCTACGGAGGTACTCGGCGTGCACCGGTTTGTGATGCTGCAGCACTTTGATGGCCTCATCCACCGTGAACCACTCCCGCTTACGGCCTGCAGGGGGAGACAGAGGACAAACCAAGAGTTTCAACATGTTGAGAAAATGTAGCCTTCAGTTAGTCACACACACAAATGTGAATCCCACGCCTTCGAAATATTTGAACTGGATTTATTTTTTATTGCTTGCAATAGAAAGCAACAATAAACATTGTTTTTAATGTTTTCATGGTATAGTGTGGTATGTTTTTTATTTAAACAGGGACCGTGCTTAATTTAACATTGACTAAAAAAGGAAAGATGCATTGCACCGGGTTCTATGAAAAATGCAAATTTCCACTAGTCCCTGGGCAGGTTCACGTTAGACACTCCCTGATCACGCCGTTATTGAGAATGACCACAAATTGTATTCTCTAGAAGCCATTGTTTAGTACATTCGCAAATCTTCAATGAAGGTACTTGAGTCATCTTCTGTACTCAGTAGAGGTCTTCGAACGTTTCGCCTCTCATCCAAAAGGCTAGGTCAGCGACAAAAGTCACGCTCAGCCCGCAGCTGAAGATATAGACCAACAATTCGCAAATGTTTTGAATGACTGACACAATGCAGTTACAGAGAAGTAGATCGAGTAGCTCGAGCCATTTTATGAGTACATTAAGTTATACATTTACTCAGAGGAGGTGCAGTGATGCCATGAATAATCTAAAAACGTATGCTAACATTGGTGTAGAACATTAGATTTTCCAATTGGATTTCAGCCAAATACTTTTTTGCCCCACTGTATTGATTCGAGAGGCCCCAGAACCATGTTACAGCCCTGTGACCAACTCGATATACAATACATAAAATGTGACAAAAAAATGTTACAGGTACACCAATAACTAAATCATGTCCCACCACCTGCTAAACCAGGAACAAAAAAGGCCTAGTAATTCAGGACATAATCAATTATAAATCAGGTCCAGCCTCACGTCTTCACAATGAAGTACCACCAGTAGAAACCTGCATACCGCATACCAGACCCACAGCACTAGGGCAAGCAGGTGGTTAAACACACTTAAGAGAGGCATTTACAAGATCTAGATCTAGTTCCAATATAGAAGGAGGCCTTTAGAGTGAATAGCCCAACGCGCCTGGATACTGAAGTCTAGCACTGACAGCTTTAATAAACTGCTCCTCTGAACTGGGGAGACTGCGGCTGTGGGATCACTGGCCCAGATTTATGTTTCCCTGTTCACACCACATAGCTGCTTTGCCCATATCGCCTCTAAGCCCCTACCGGGATGTTTACAGGAATAGAAATGTGTGGTACACTGAAAAAGGTGACCCAAACCTACAATGCAAAGACAACATACAGGTGTTGATAAACCTGTTAGGATGTGCGGGCGGCGTACCTATGTTGACGCTGTCCTCCCAGGCTTCTAATGTCTCCGTGACGGTCAAAACATAAACATACGTCCTGTGTTTCCGATCCTGGTTTTGCTACAGTGTCAAACGGTGGAAAAAAATTAAGTTAATTCATTGAAAATAATGTAATAGATCAGTATCAAGATGTACGGGCTCAAGAACCCTCATTGTAGGGTATACAGTTTGACACATTTTTGGCTCACCTCAAAAACACCAAGCAGACGTCCCAGTTTTCCCCTTACTCCAGCCTAGAACACACACATGATACACAACATATATCACCAAACATTAACAGGGAAATGGTCATAGTAAAAGCACAAATCTATGCCAAGTTTTACCAGAATTTTCTATTGCAAATGTTTCATTCTCAATCTAAATTTTGCTTAAAACCTTTAAGACCGGTCTTTGTGCCACTAGAATAATATACTGTATGGTGCCGCTTCTGGGCCACGAATGTGAAAACCATGTGTAAAAAAAAAAATATTCAAAGTGATGTTTTTTTTTCAAGGGCTGCACAATATATCGCAAGAAAATATCGTATTGCGATATTAGGTAATGCAATATCCGTATCACGAGAAGCCACAATATATCCCAACATCACTGGACTGAGATCAATACAAAAACTCAATACTTAAACTTTAGTCTTGTTCTGCTTGTGTTTTTTTAAGTCTTGTTTTGACACAATTTGCTGAATAACTAGTTACTTACAATTTGTGTTTAATTAGAATGGAATATATCGTGTTGAAATGGTTTAGTGAAATATTGCAATAATATCATTATCGCGATATTTCACAGCGGTATTGCATATTGCAAGTTACTTTAATATCGTGCATCCGTAAAAAAAATTTTGTTCACTTGCATTCAGTGGTGGCATGATAGCTAGTCAACGGTGCCCTGGGGCAGACTTAATGAAGCATGGCTGACCACCTACATGTGTGGGTCTTCCAATCACTAAGCACTCTTCAATTCAACACGCACATATGTTCAACTGTAACAATAAAGGAGGGAGTTGTAATTACAGCGCCAAGATTTCTGCCAACTGTGCTACTCCCGCCTCACTGTAGTCCCAAGTCAACTGGGACATAAGGATTAATTATGAACATCTTGGCGTTGTTCTGGCAGACAATGTGTTTTATTTGCTCCTTTCATAACAGCTACAGATGCATGGAAACTCAAACCCACTTCTCAAGAGCTAAATTACCGCCAAGACACATGACATTTGTCCTATCACTTTCCGTGTCGGCGCCGCATACTTCACAGGTGTCAGTCGCCCTGATGTGGAGCCAAGTTTAGCCCTCTGACGTGTGCCATGAACGCAGGGTCCCGGGACAGAGGGGGCTGTGAATACCAGTGCTCTTCTCAGTCACTCAAACCCCTGCCCATGTACCCTTTGAAACATCTCACCTCAGCGCGGACACATGCCGTTAATGGGGGCAAAAACAAGCTGCAAGCTCATTATAGACTGTGCAGGACAACTGGAAGAGAGTGCAAGGTGCAATTTATAGAATGAATAGTGTGCCAGGAGCAAACGCGAAATTCCTTGCCCTGATAATCTGTACCAATGTGTTTGCAGAACCACAGTAAAACCTCGCCTAAAAACATTAACAGTAAATGATCTCTGAAACAAAGGGAGCTTCCAACAATAATTAACTGAAACCACCCGTATGCAGTCCTTAAAGCTGAGGTACCTGACTTTTACTGTTCAAATATGAAATGTTTCGTTTTGGCCTAAACTCATTTCGACGGTGGCGCAGATGGTAGAGCGGGTCGTCTCATGATCGGAAGGTCGGGGGTTCGAATCCCGCCTCCTGAAGGTGCACATTGTCGTTGTGTCCTTGGGCAAGACACTTCACCCTCCTTGCCTCCAGTGTCTGCGTACACTGGTGTATGAATGAGAGTGTGAATGGGTGAAGCCCCTATGAGAGACCAACAGGCCCGTTTAGAACCATGAGGCCGTCCTTCTGTGGACCCACCACTTGCAGGAGGAGCCATGGGGGACTGGTGCTATGTGATTTGGGCAGCTCCAACAGCTGCCCCCACGACCCGGCAACGGACAAGTGGGAGAAAATGGATGGATGGACTACGGAGACCCTAAAGTTCCCTAAAGGGAGAAAAAAAAAAAAAAGATTGCGGTGACAATCGGTGTATATTGGCGGCCGATATACATCAGCACAGATATTAGGCTATTTTCGCCCAATATCTCCCAAACCGAACGTGACAGAGACTTCCCGGTTTTTGCACTGGAAAGGGGACAGTGAGAGCTTTTGAAATTAAAACAAATTCTTAGGCCTCACGGGAGCGGAGAAACATCACGGTGAAAATCGGTCACAAGTGTGTGTACCTATTATAGGTATTTTAAATAATAAAAATAATTTCAGAATCATAAAAGATCGAGACTTAATAAGGATGTTTTGCCTTTCAAACAAGCTCTTTCTGAAGTAGCTGCCTACTAAACATGAATATACAGCGCCCCCTGCTGTCACAATTCATTGCAAATTGCGATAGCGCCCCCTCTGCTCTCCTTGTGTTTTCCACATTGTTTTTCTGGATAGTTTTGTACGTCTTTGCTGTGTTTTTGTGGAGGTTCGGTGGATTTGTTTACTTTGAGAGTCTAAAATGGTCCTGAAGAAAGCAGCTTTTTAAAAGGTAAACAAAATGCTAGCTTATCAGCTAAACCCATTTGAGACCTACAAATGTCTTGTTCTGAGACACTGAAGAGGCACCAAGACTCCTCACAGCTGCAGCACAGTGGAGGCGTCACAAGAGGAGCTACAGGAAACAAAAAAGGACAAACAAGAGATGGTGAAAGACTGTTGTGAAGCAGAGGGAGGAAGAGGAAGGAGGAGGTGAAGCTGACCAGTGCAGGACACCACGCTCAGGGACAAACCCAGGAGGCGCAGCACCATTTCAGGTGATCAGAGGAGACAGAGGGCAGCCAGGAGTGTAACAGTTTCCCCGACCTCCAACCCGACCTGCCATGGAGACGAACGCCCCCCCCCCCCCCCCCCCATTTTATTCTAATGGGACAGACACATCAATCTCACATTATCCATAATTAGTGTGCGTTAGCACCCTCTGTCAGGCGCTTGTGGACAGTGGTCATTGAAGTACGGTAGGGCCCTCTGCAGGTTGAAGCCATTATTCACATGGAGAGGCTAACAATGTAGTTTTGATGTTTAATGACAAAGATTAATGGCACATCAGTGCAATAAAATGCAATGTGGCCATGCTAGCGCCCTCGGTAGGGTTATGGCGCGGCAATGGAGGCACAGCCCGCGAGGGCCGTTCAATGCCGCTTGCAGCATAGAGGGGGCTTGTTTTGAGAGACTATCACTGTCAGTTCCAGAAATATGGGGCGATATATTGGCCTGATATTGAAAATACCCTAATATTGGCGCCGATCTATACCGATTTTCACTGCGATGTTTCTCCGCTCCCCTGAGGCCTAGGCATTTGTGGGAGGGCCAACTGAGCGCTTTCCAGTACAAAAAAAAACGGAAGTCTCTGTCACTTTCGGTTCTGGAGATATCAGCCGATATCGGCAATACCCTAATATCGGTACTGATATATCGGCCGCAGATATACACCGATTTTCACCGCAATGTTTCTCCGCTCCCCTGAGGCCTAGGAATTTGTGGGAAGGTCCATTTCAAAGCTCTGACTGAGCTGTTTCCAGTGGAAACAACTGAAAGTCTTTTTCTATATCTATAACTTCCGGTTGTGGAGATATCGGCCCAATATCGAATATACTGTAATATTGGCCGCCGATATATAGGTCGGGCCCTAGATGAAAGTATAATATCGTGAGCTATTCTGCCTTCACTGGGCTAGGCCATGCAATGTCAGTGCTTTTGTTCTGACGCATGTCGTGCAAAAAAAAAAATTCAAGACCAAAAAATGCAAAAAGAATGCATTCAGTTCAGCGGACAAACACATTTTTTTTTTAGGAAAAGAATATATATATATATATATATATATATATATATATATATAAATATAAAATAAATAAAACATTTGGTCTGTTCTTTTTTCCGTCTTTTTTTTTTTTAGCATACGACTTTTTCTCCCGTAGATTTCTTATTCCAACAAAAATATCCCCAAATAATTGTAGTTGAGATTTTCAAATATTTAATCAACTGGACTGGGTAACTCAGTCCAGTCGACAATATTTCAAAATGTCTACTACGATGAAAAAATCTTGAAGGCCAAGAGCCTACTTAAAAGGAAACATGTTTGAAACTAGTAATAATGATGATAAGATCTAGATCTAGATATCTCATAACATGAGGTATTTACGTCATGTTATTTGTATTTCTGTTGCCAATCATCACACGTCGTTAAAGGCTAAATATCCCCAAAAAAAGTGTTACACAAGAGCATGGAAAGATGCGTCACCAACAACTCTGACCGAGTCCCGGTGTCACTATGTTACCCCTCACATTAACACTTTGTCCATTTTACAGAAGAGCCAATACGTGTTCCGTAAGTGTTATCTATAATGATTTGAGAGGCATACCTAAAATAGCTCGGGGACATTTATAAAAAACTAGGAGCTGCTCCAGTAACCACAAGCATTTGAGAGATGCCCGTGCAACTGTACAGTGTAAAGAAATTGTTCAATAGTATCAATGGGTCACACTTTAGATCACAGCCCGCGAGTTCCACGCAGGTAAGAAAGTAATTACACATCCTGCCCAGCAGTGGAACTTTTAACAATGACAGAACCTTTTAATTTTGAGCAACATGTCTCTGGCCCTACCCATCAAAAGGGTCACACTTTAGACCTTGTTTTTTCACTTGGCCTTAATGTTGGCAACCTTTGTGTAGAGGATGTCCACATAAGTGATCATTGCTGTGTTTTAATTGATCTGATCTCTGGTCCTGAGCCTGTGTCTTCTGAGTTTAGATCACAGAGGCGGATTATCACAGAACACTGCTGTTAGTTTCTCCACTTTGTTTGATTTGAAATTGTTTTTGGAATGTCACGATGTGGACAGTCTCATCCATAACCTTAATAGCCACTGTGAGTCAATTTTGGATCAGGTTGCACCTGTCAAATTAAATCCCTTGTCTCATAAATCAGTGTGTCCCTGGATTAATGATGGTGTCCGTGATATGAAGAGACTATGTCGGAAAACCGAGCGTCTGTGGAAGTCCACCAAACTTGCAGTCCATAGGTTGCACCTCAGGGATCTTATGTCTTCTTTAAACGAAACAATAAAAAATGCCAGATCTGACTACTTCCGCCAGCTGATCACCATGAATAAGAAAAAACCTCAAGTATTGTTTGATACCATCAACTCTATTGTATGTCCTGCTGCTCCTCTTACACCTGTAATTTGTACAGCTGAAAGCAATGAATTTCGAAACTTCCAACGCTCTCATTTTGCACACCTGATGCTTTTGAGCTTGTTCCCCATGAGTGGTCCTCTTTTAGCCCTGTAACACAGGCCAATGTCTTAGCTCTGGTAACCAGAATGAAGCCCTCTTTCTGTGTGTCTGATGTTCTGCCCTGTAAACTTTTTGTCAACATTTTTGATGTCATTGGCCCCTGGGTTATCAATCTGATCAACCTTTCACTGTCAACTGGTGTTTTTTCCAGTTCTTTTAAACATGCTATTGTGGAACCTCTTCTCAAAAAGCCTGATCTGGACCCTACGGAGCTGAAAAATTTCAGGCCCATTTCAAAACTTCCATTTTTGTCCAAAGTGTTGGAGAAGGTGGTCTCTGATCAGTTGGTACCCTTCTTGGGTTGACTTTTTTCAGTCCGGTTTCCGCAAGCACCACTCCACGGAGACCGCCCTGCTTAAAGTGTCCAGTGATATTATGATGTCTACGGACTCTGGAAGATGTACTGTTCTTGTGCTGTTAGATCTCTCGTCAGCATTTGACACTGTGAATCAACAAATCTTGTTGACAAGACTGCGTGACCCGGTTAGAATGTCAGGTCCAGTCCTTGCGTGGTTCTCCTCTTATTTATCGGGGAGGAGCTTTAGTGTCTCTGCAAATAAGTTCCTGTCTGACTCTGCTGATTTGCTGTGCGGGGTTCCTCGGGGCTCTGTTTTGGGCCAGATTTTGTTTTTACTCTATGTCCTTCCATTAGGGAAAATTATCCAGAGCTTTGATGATGTTTCTTACCATCTGTTTGCTAATGATATTCAGCTTTATTGCCCTTTCAAGCCCTCTAAGATCCAGAAGTTAAGTTCTCTGCTGAAATGTCTTGGGCAAGTTAAAAAAAATGTCTCGGTACAAATTCCCTGCAACTAAATTCAGACAAAACGGAGATGCTGGTGTTTGCCCCTGATGACGCTATTCCAGGGATTCACCAGTATTTGGGCGACCTGAGTTTGTCTACTAAAATAAGCCTTGGAAATCTAGGCGTTAACTTTGACAAAGCAATGTCCTTAGAGCATCACTCTAAACTGCTGACAGGGAACTGTTTTTACCAACTGAGAAAAATCTCCAAACTTAGAACAATTGTGCCAAGAGATGATCTTGAAATGATTATTCACGCCTCTGTGTCTTCCCGTTTAGACTATTGTAACAGTTTATTTTCTTGTCTAAACAAAAAGGAGCTGTCTCGCCTTCAGCAGGTACAAAACTCTGCAGCGAGGTTACTGACTCGCATGAACAGAAGGGCTCAGATTACTCCCATTCTAAAAGCCCTTCATTGGCTCCCAGTCACTTTTCGTTTCCATTTTAAAATCCTGGTGTTGACCTTCAGAGCCTTGCATGGTGAGGCTCCCTCCTACATTACAGACTTGTTGTGTCCTTATACTCCCTCTCGGAGGCTGAGGTCTCAGGATCAGAACCTTCTCATGGTCCCTCGTACCCGCTACAAGATGAGGGGAGATCGCTCCTTCCATGTGTTCGCTCCGACGCTCTGGAACGATCTTCCGCTTTCCTTGCGCTTACTTGATTGTGTTAATGTTTTAAAGAGTAAACTGAAAACCTACTTGTTTGAGAAAGTGTTTTAATTCCAGTGGGATAAGGGTTGTTTTATGACCACCATGTTTTGTGATTGTAAATGTAAATGTGTTGTATTTTTATTTGTATTTTTTGTGAAGCACTTTGTGACCTCTGTCTGTGAAAGGTGCTATATAAATAAATATTACTTACTTACATGTAAGTATAGGTAATTACACAATAAAGTACAAGGTGCAATGAAGGCGTACAAAGTTTAACAACAAATACACCGTACCTAATGCTTTTTAATGCCCAAATATAATATTTCAACGCCACAAAAGCATTTCATCAAATAGAGCAAAGAGAATTGGACAAAAACTGTAGCCGAGTAGGTTTTAGCCCATAGTTTTCGTATTTTCAATGAACTGAACGTAAAAATTGTTGAGTAATATAATTATTTTCATAGAAATTTAAATTGAATGCCAGTCCAATTTAATGCATAATGACATTTAAGGCCTTGTTTTTGGTCAAATTAATAGTTTTTACTGCCCCGCGGAAACCCTTTAACGCTCAACTACACATGGGCTGTAATCTAAAGTGAGACGTTATGTACACCTTTATTACACCTTATATCGCTTTGTTACACGTCATACACCTTTATTACTCTTTGTACGTCATTAAACATTGCACTTTAATGGGTAATTACCTGTACAAACATGTGTTATTACCTTCTTGTGAACTGTGCCTACACATGGAACTTGTGGGCCGAAATCTAAAGTGTTACCTATTAAAACCATTTGAGTTTCCATCGTCTGGGTTATTCGTGCCATTCATAATTTCCACAGCATTCAACAAAATATCCATAAGGTTCAGCATGTACAAATCTGCAAACTCAAACTTGTGAGACAATTTGCTATTGGACAGTCAGCCCCAATCCATACCTCTTCGAACACCTCTCGCACCGCAGCCCCGCACGGCTCCTCCTCCGGCTCCATGCCTCCCCCAGGAACAATCCACTGGTCCGGGTGCCGGCTGCTGCTCACCAGTAACACCTGCGGGACACGGCCAAGAGAGAAAGACATTAACCACGACGGAAACTATTAAAAAAACAAAACTGAATGTCTCACCCAATGTATTTAATGCTCAATGTTCGGAAACTTCTAATATTGTCATTATTTGGGTCTTTTTAATTACACTGCCTGAACAAAAAGAAGGCGCAGATTTTTTTTTTTAAAAAGTCAGACGGCTCTAATAATAATTGGTTGGACTGCCGTTGGCTTTGGGGCGGCGCTGTTGGTAGAGCGGGTCGTCTCATGATTGGATGGTCAGGGGTTTGAATCCCGGCTCCTGAAGATGCACACTGCTGTTGTGTCCTCGGGCAAGACACTTTCACCCACTCCTCCAGTGTCTGCGTACATTGGTGTGTAAATGAGAGTGTGAATGGGTGAGAGGATCCTTGCTGTAAAGTGCTTTGTGCCAAATGAAGGTAGAAAAGCTCCATACAAGTTGAGACCATTTACCATTTTAGCCTTGGTAAATGGTCTCAACGTATATAGCGCTTTTCCACCTACATTAGGCACTCAAAGCCCTGACCTTCCGATCATGAGACGACCTGCTCTACCATCTGCACCACCGTCACCCCCACCGTTTGCCTTGATTACAGCGTGCAAAAGATCCAGCGTTGTGTTTATTTTTCACCAAAAGATCTTGTGTATTGATGATGGGAGAGAGGAATGAGGGGAAAGGGGAAATTTTCATTAAAAAAATTAATTAATGTGTACAAACTCAGCCAAAACTACTTTTGAATGTGTTTCGGACCATAATTTTGGTATTTTTGACAAACTTGTGCAATATAAATAGTTGAGCAATGGCTTTACTTTTCAAGAAATGTAGATTGAATCCAATTTGATACTTTAATTACATGTAAAGCTTTAAATATATACAGATTTAATGATTTTTAATTCCCTGCGGAAACCCCGTATAACTCAGAACAGGTGGTAATGTCAAGTGAGAGGTCATGCATTTCACACTTAGAAGAGAATGAAATATCCATACTAAACAAAGTCATTACATTGTTTTGATTGCAACCGCTGTCTACAAGAACCATCTAATCTTCACACAGCTATATTTTGTGTCTTGTAAATCCAGCTAGAGTGACTCGGGGTTCTGTCGATGCTTACCCTAGAATCCTATGGGGCTTGAATTACATTGGCGAGGCAGTGTAGAGATAGCATGCACCGGTGTCTGCACTTTTGTGACATATCGTAACCTTGCAAATCCAAAGAGGAATCACATCTGCTAAACACATCACCGCGTTCTCCCACGGTAAACCGAAGCTCCAATATAAGCCTCGCTGTTTATTACACATGTCATAATAATGTCAGCAGCCAATACAACAAACCTAATAACACGTGATAAGTCAAGCATTTCAGCGGTGTGTGTGCAGCCTGGCCACATTGCAAGACTTTGATGGCATCTTTTTTTTTTACCTAATTCTCTCACACTAGGGGGCTACGGGTAAAGAACCATCAGCAAAAACAGTCTCCTAGTGACACGGCGTGACCGGGTGAAAGATTAAGAGCTCATGCTGGCGTCTCTTAGTGGTTCAACATATGCAGAGATAGAGTTAACTATGACTGCTTCCAACTTTCATGGCCATGTTTACCTATAGACTATTTTATTATTTGTCACAAAAAGTTGCCACAGTGAACCCGTTACACAGATCGGGCATCGTTTTATACCTGTGGACACTCAAAAGAAAAAAATACAATATATACTTACTGATTTATTATCTTGAAACATAATGACGACTGTATTTTTCAGACACCGGGTAGCTAATTTAACACCAATACTTTCGAATCTTGGGAAATTCCTTGAGTTTGAGTGCTAAAGTGAAGTTAAACAATCTCCACAGCCTGTGAAACGTCTACAGCAGCAGATGGCCACAGTCACCTCTGCCTCAATCTCATCATCACACACCGTAATCTGCCCGAGTCTGCTCCTGTATCCCTAATCTGGACTCCTCTCCCCACTGGGCTTCTCACTAATGGGATTGCTGCTACTACCACACCATGACATTTGACGCCTGATGCCTCACTTTCAAGCAGTCATAAACGTGCGCTTTGTCCATCTCAGCTCTTCTTGCAACCCGGCTTCTCAAATCCGGGCGAATAGTTTAAAAACAAAAATGATCTCCGAGGGGCCATCGGCTTCCACGGCACGTCAAAAGGAGTTCAGGAATCAGCGCAATTGGACATGAGCGCCCTTTTAACCTGCCGTCTACCGCACGTGCCACGCTCAGCCAAACTAAGCCACCGGTGTATTCCCAAGTGGGTGAGCGTTAACACGGGGAATCCCTAGTGCAGATGCCACACATGCTCACGACCTGGTGAATGTATCCTGAGTCATGTACATACAATGCTCAAGAACTTTATACCTACCCAGGGACTACAGGTGGAGATTCGTATCTTGGTATTTTAATCCGTTTGGTCAAATTGTACTTGTACCCGTGTAAGTAAAAACAATATTTTATCAAAAGCCAACTATCGGGGGGAAAAAAAATAAAATAAAATAAATAAAGTTTGATCCACAGGTTTATATATATATAGAGACACATTATCACCATTCCGCCCCATGTTTATGTGTGTTACTTTTAACTCCTTTTCTGTCATGATTCATATTTTGTTCCCCTGTTTTTGTATGTTGTCTTTGGTCCAGTCCTGTGTTTTATTTTGACATGTCTGTTCGGTCCTTGTGATTTTGCTTTACTTCCCTTGTGTTTATGCCCCGCCCTGATGTGTTTCACCTGTGCCCCGTTTCCTCATGTATTTATACCCCTGTGTTTCCCTTGTCGTGTCATTGTCAGCCCCTGTTTGTTTGAGTTTTAGTCATCTCTGTATTTTGTTTTTCACTCCACCTCAACCGTGACCTTTTCAATCACTTTCTAGGAATCATGGATTGATTGTGCGTTTATAAATGCCACATAACCAGTACTTAATCCGATGTGGGTGAGGGTGAATCACAGATAGTACGACACTTGCTGTGCTACTGCTGCGCCGCTTTATACCAAATGCAGGCTGTTCTGATACAATATTACGCCCTCCTCCCCACCTACAAATGCATACCTGCATAAGGTGGTGGTTCTCTGTGTTTTTAACTCTTCACTTTACTCATTCTCATAATACCACTGCTTAAACATCTTCCTCTATGGCCTTGTCTCACTAATAGCTGGTAAATTGTTTCTAATATTCCATATTCCAAATAATCTACTTCCAAACTTGACTTGTCAATTTCCACAAGTGGCCATGACGAAAGCTCAACCTCTGAATAATAAACAAAAACAAAATGGCTTATAATTAGCAAAGTGGGGCAGGGTGAAGACTAGGACTCTGAGCCAAAAACAGTTATTTGACTGTTTTGCAATTCCTTTGAGGCCCCACCGGGAACAGGGCAGTGGGCAAATCAAAGGCCATACATCAATCAAAGGGAAAGTTGGTGAGTTTGCGAAGTCTTGTTGTGAAATTGAGAGACAGGTCTGCATTTAGCCGTCTGACATGTGGGGTGACAGGACTGGACTTACAGTGCCTCTCGAAAGTACTAATACACCTTGAACTTCTGCACATTTTCTGAAAATTCACACACAAGTAACAGACAACTGTGAAAGCAAAATGATACATGATTCTGTTATTTTTCAAAAAATAGAAAAGTAAAAGGTGGGGCGTGCATAAGTATTCATACAGCATGACTTAATACTTTGTGGAACCCCCTTTTGCTGCAATAACAGCAGCAAGTCCAGCGCATCGTGAGAGCAGCAGAGAAGATCTGTGGAGCCCCTCTCCCCTCCATTAAGGACATGTACTCCACCTGTCTCACCCGCAAAGCCGTCAGAATCACCAGGGACCCTACGCACCCATCACACAGTCTCTTCAAGGTAATGCCTTCAGGGAGGAGACTGCCGAATCTACGGGCCAGGTCGAGTCGACTTAAGAACAGCTTCATACACAGGGCCATCGGGCCTCCCTGCCCTCCCTTCTGCCCCTCTTCCCCCACCCACAATCGCTCCACAATCAAGGATGAGAGAAATATAATTTCAAATCAGTCACATGATTTGACAAATAAAAAAATCTTGAATCTTGAAGTCTTCTGGGTTATGACTCTACAAGGTTTGAACATCTAGAGACTGACATTTTAGCCCATTCCTCTTTACAAAACAGCTCAAGCTCTGTCAAATTAGAATTTCCACACTTTCCGCATTTGGGCCAAAATGTTCGATTTTTCCTCATGGCCTCCTTTCAATAATGGCTTTCTTCTTGCCACTTGTCCATGAAGGCCAGATTTGTGTAGAGTACGACTTATAGTTGTCCCATGTACAGATTCCCCCAGCTCAGTGGCAGTACGTCGCAGCTCCTCCAGAGTTATCTTGTGGCACATTTCTGCTCCGTGAGATGTTCAAATCTGGGGAAATCTTTGTATAACTTAACGCTGCTTTAAACGTCTCCACAGCTTTATCCCTGACCTCTCTGGTGAGCTCCTTGGCCTTCATGATGATGCTTAGTGACCAATACACTCTGACCATAGCTCTGAGGCCCTCACAGAACAGCTGGAATTATACTGAGAGAAGATTACACACAGGTGGCCTCTATTTAATGGTTAGGGCAAGGTGTGAACATTCTGCAGTCATTAGGAATGTTATAAAGGAAATTTAATGCACTCAGAAAATGCTGTATGAATACTTATGCAGGCCCCACTTTTCACTTTTCTATTTTTTGAAAAATAACAGAATCATGTATCATTTTGCTTTCACGTCACAGTTGTCTATGACTTGTGTGTGAACTTTCAGTAAAAAATTCAAAATAAAATGTGCAAAAGTTCAAGGCGTATTAGTACTTTCGCAAGGACCTTGGCTTTATGAAGATTTTTTTTTTCCTGTCTTGAGTCTGTAAGCGGAAAAATAAATCTACTGTGTCCTGAGGCTCTGTCTTGAACACCCAAGTAAATTGCACTGGACCACTCTGTTGGTAAAAACCTAAATTTGTATTTTTGTTTTCACAATCGTTCAGCCCCACCTCCGACTCCTCCCCTGCGTTGTTCAGTGCTGCAGGGGGTTTAATTGCATACAATCACTGCTCGAGGGCTGAGCTTTCACTGCTCCAAAACAAAACAGTGAGTAGAGAGATCCACTTACTGCAACTCTCCCTTTTGTGATCAGATGTCTCCAAGCACAGCTACCAACCACATACAGTACAGGGATAAGCAATGGTGGCTACAGGTGATATCAAAGACAAGATCATGTTGAAGATGAAATGCAATATGCTAAATTAAATATGTCAAACATTTTATAAACGAAGAAGCTAAGAGTATATAGGTATGAAGTGATATTTCTTTAACCGTCAACTTTTTAGGGCAACAGCAACCTACACCAACACTGGACGCACATTTTCTCATGAGAATACAACACTTTTTCATCTTTTGACCAAGCTGATGGGAATAACCATATACACATTCCGTTCTTCTCCCCGATATGTAGATCCAGTCAGGTTTTATGAACAACAAGTCCGCCCTTGTCAAGAGGTGTACAACGCAAAGGGTCACACCTAATTCCTGTTGTCATAATATGTTCTTCCTCCGGTGTATGCCTGCCAGGGAAATAGAGGCTAGCTCTCAGAAATGGCAGGAGAGTGAAGGTTCTAGAAACATATCTATCTCTTAATTTAGCTCTTAATCTTAAAACTCCATTGTTTGTGCCAAAAACAAGCATGGTAAAAACAAAGGGGGCTACGGGCGATGGTTATCTGCTCCAAGTTTTGTCAGGAGGATAGTACAGCTTCTCCAAAACCTCCTGATTAAAATGGAATTTATCTATGACTAGAACATTTGGATTAAAGCAGGTAAAACAACTGAATGTAATTTATTTTTGAAGCCTTACTTGTGGTCAGAGGTGGGTAGAGTAGCCAAAATATCTACTCAAGGAAAAGTAAACAAAGTACTTGGAGAAAATGTTACTTGAGACCTGTGAGTAACGGAGTAACTGCTTTAGCAAAAAAGTCTGATTGGTTTTCTATGACGCCACAAATCATGTGAAACAACACATAAAATCCTGTGGAAATCGTGATATTTACAACATCAAGATAATAAGAAAAATACAGAAAAACTAAATAATTCTAAACAACAAGGAGCACAAGACGATCTACATCTATTTTATTGATCAAAATGAGGTATTTGCCGGGTCAATATTTACTCACAGTGGAAAAAGTAGCAATTATTTTTACTCAAGAGTGCAGATACTACCCCAAGAAGCACCATTTGTTTAAAGTACATGTACTTGAGTAAATATTGCTTGTGGTTATAGCTACATAAAAATGTATACAGAAAAAACTTTATGTAAGACCCACAAAAGGTTTTTGTGTTGTATACCTTAAATTGTAATTTGTTGTTTTAAATAATTATTATTTTCCCTCAGTTCTGGAATCTCTGACCAGTAGCTCAGGATCTACCAGGAATTATCTTTCCAGACCTGTTCAACCAACGTTCTGCCTTTCTATTTAAGGCTGATGAGTCATCTTGATTTTGGCAAAACAACTCATACCAAGTCCCTTTTATAGATTCATTTGTGTTGAAAACATACATATACACCACACACATATGGTGTATTTATTTATTTATATATATATATATATATATATATATATATATATATATATATAAATAAATAAATAAATAAATAAATAAATAAATGGTAAATATAGTATTATATAAGTATGAAAAAGAAAATAAATACATTTTCTTTCTTTGTGACTATGGCAATTATCTGCCCAAAGCGTGTTCTAGGTGGGCTGTTCTTAAAGTATTGCAAGTATATCCTTAAATTAGGAGCTAGGTCTGTGCCACTTTTATGTCTTAAAGCTCACAAAGGGCAAAGATTGGATGCCTTTGTTCAAGTCTAAGTCAACCCAATATATTTAGCTCTTAACATATTGCATTATTTAGTGCAGTCGTCACCAGTTTTAGTGTGGCACTGGCAGCCGCAAAGCTTTTTAGGAACCGCTCGGCCTCTCTCAGTGATGTCACTAAACTATTGTGTGATATTTGTTTTGTTTTTTTACTTGAACAACACCAAAAGTCGAGGAGTGAAGAAAGATTTCCTATAGACAGCTGTACAAACAGTTATAATAATAATACAATTAAACGCTTAAAAGGAATGGGCACATTAAGCCTCCACCAAACTGCACCTGAGATCTATTATTTACATGTTACGGCTCCTTTAATCCATGTTCGCGTGTTGTTGCTGGGCTACAAGACATTTAGTATTTAATATGTTTTATGTATGCTATATACACACACTCAACAGGCTGCGTGGGGGAAATGACTATTAAAGAAAGCGTGCAACAGAGCGCCCCCTTATAATCATTTTAATAAGCGAAAGACAATTTGAGGAGTAAGACATTGGTGTTGGTTTCAAAATAAGAGCTTCGAAATTACGTCGGGCATGTTTGGCGCGTGCTCTTTTTACGCAGTCGTTTTATTTGGAAATTCCCGGCCCTACGCCATTTGTTGACACTTGACAGCAGTGCGTTTTCTGTTTTCTCTCCATACTCCCCAAACTAGCCCAAACTGGATAGCCCAAGGCGCATCCTCACGATTCACAATTCAGTCCATTTGACACCAAGCGCACTGTAAAGGAGACACAATGGAAGCACACATGTGACTCCCAGCAACGCTAAAACGAGCGGATCAATGAATCCAACACACTTCGCGGTCCCGATCTCACGCCTCGCTTATTCAGAGTCTTTGCGTAAAAGAGGAGGCCACTGGACATTACCGCTACGTTCATTGATAACTGATTGGGTTCATAGCTTACCTCTTCCTCGCGTTCGTTTTTAAAGCACAGACAAGCCGCTCGCTTCTTGAAACCCTCGCCATCGTACGTTCTGGTCTGGTTGGGTTTAAGTTTCATTGTGGATGTAGTAATGTCTTTTTCCTTCTCCTCAAAAAGAGCCGGTACAAACGGAGGAGGATGGAGTTTTAGTTGCAACGCCACCGCATCGTCGACGTCGTCGTAGCAGCTGTTCCCTGCTGCATCCAGTCGAGGAGGCACCAGTGAAGACCAGACTCAAAGCTGAAGATATTCGAGGATGAACGGCGAGTGAAGGCTCCAAACAACTGCGCGCTCTCTCCGGTGGGTAGTGCGATCCCAGCTTATACAGCACGTAGGTCTCCTTCAGCAGAATTGGCGCATGGTCGCTGAATACTGGCTGACTCGGTACAATGGGCATGCACACTGGAGCTTTAGATATGCAGATCACTCCTCTCTGAAAGAGGCGAAGTGATTGGCTGAGATTGCTGCGGTGGGCGTGGCACGTGTTCATGTCATAGCAGTAACAATAAACAAACTCAACGTGTAATTCTATTCAGTTCTTTACAAAACAGAGTTCATGCCTTTGACTGCTATGGGGAAGATTTTGGCTGAAATTATTGGCTGCTGACCTATTCAGCCTGAGAGTAAACTTACTTAGTATTAGAAAGTAAAAGACCAGGCTTTCATTTTGAGATTGCGTAAAAAATTAATCAGTGGTTTTGAAGTTGTGGTTTTGGAGAATTCTTCCACTCCCACCCTATGACCAAATTCATTAAGGGAAAGAAAGTTCCAGTAGACCCCATACCCCTAGTTGGGGGTACTCGAGAACTTAAAATGTGCAGGTTTCGGAGAATTTTTGTTTTGAACACGACATTGTCTTTTTACTAACAAATAGTGCTTTTAAAGCAGTACTAAGTAACTTGTTTACCTTAATACATTATTTTCGTAGTGCCTCTGGGGGTAATACAAGTGTTAATGGGATGATTGCAAAGCAACTTTCCCTGCTTTGGGTCGAAGCCACCAATACACACTAATGGAATCATGGAGAAGAAGCTAGCAGGCTAACGGTCAAAGCTAACTGCAGGCTAGTGCCAATTTAGCAGTGTTTACAACCAAGTTTGAGTGAAATTACAATGAATGTGTAAAAAAAAAACGCAACATGCTACGACACCTGCAGTGGCGCGTATGACCTCTAGGGGCATGAGTTACTTAGTTCTGCTTTTAGTAGAGTAGTTAAGCATAAAAAATGTGCACTTTGTGAAGAAAGCATAACATTTCTACCAGTGTTATTACATATTATAGGCATTAATTTTAGATGTGGAGGTAAGATGGATTTGACCTTGGCAGCCTTCTTGGATTTTTCAAAATGGCCACCGTAAACGTATTTTTCTCAATCTTTTAGCTTCTAATTGACCTATAGTTTTGATCTTAGTGTTAAAACCTACATTTTAAGGGGCAATGAATCCAATGAAATTCAATAAGCTAGACCTGACCACAATGCTGTTTTACTCTTTAATTAACAATTTTACTGATGTTCAACTAAGCATCATAGGCAAGGCAAATGTATTTATACAGCATGTTTCATGCACAAAGCAACTCAATGTGCCTCCCAGCAACGTCATAAACCCAATAAAAAACATCAAACAAATCCATTAATACAATGCATAAAATATATATATAAAAAATAAAAATATGTATTTATTAAAATTATATATTAAAATTAGTTAAAATACAGTCAATTGCCATAGGCAGCAGTAGATAAGTGTTCTTTTAGCCTGGACAACATAGTCAGGGTTGAGGCCTGTTTCACATCCTCACAGTGACTGTACCAAACCTTTGCTGCATAAACCTGAAATGTAGCCTTACCGTGTTTAGTCATGACTCTAGGAACCACCAGGACCCCCCATGCGGATCTCAGGGCCCGAGGTGGTTCATATGGCTTTAACATGTCAGAGATGTACTTTGGTGCCCAACCCTGAAGGGGAACACAAGCAGAGCTGTTTTGAATTGAATTCTCTGAGCGACAGGAAGCCAGTGCAGAGACCAGAGCACTGGACTAATATGGTCGTATTTCCTGGTTCTGGTCAAGACAACAGCATTTTGGATGTACTGCAGCTCTAACAGCTCGTTTAGAGAGGCCAGTGAACAGGCCGTTACAATAGTCTAACCAACTGGAGACAAACGCATGAATGAATCTCTCCAAATCTGGTTTTGACACTGTTTTTCATTTTAGCAATGTTTTTTTTAGGTGAAATAGGCCTCTGATGTAATGGACTTAATATGACTGTTAAAATTCAGGTCTGAATCCACGATTACCCCTAGATTTCCAACTTTTTCCAAAAAAAGTTCTAGGTTCTAGTGAAAGAGCCGCAAGATGACCTGTGACAACCTCTCTGTGTTTTTGTGGGCCAAAAGCAATTATCTAAATTTTATCTGTATTTAACTGGAGGAAGTTGTTTTGCATCCACACACTAATCTGTGCAATGACACAGTGTATCTACAGGCCCAGATTAACCCACTGTCAGTGAAACATAGATTTGAGTATCGACTGCGTAATTGTGATAGGACACGTTGTTACTAGATATTAATTAACCCAATGGAAGCATGTACAGATTGAACAAGAGGGGCCACAGAATCAACCCCTGGGGAACCCCACAGGTCAATGACGGTCTGAGACACAGTTTCCCATTGCGACATAGTAATTTTGGTCCTCAAGGTAGGATCTGAACCATTCGAGAGCCTTTCCAGAGCTTCCCACCCAGGTTTCTAACCTCTCTAGTAAAATACCATGGTCCACTGTGTCAAGCGCAACACTAAGGTCCATCAGAACTAAAACTGTGACCTTGCCTGCATCTGTATTTAGCCTGATGTCATTCGTCACCTTGATCAAGGCCGTCGCAGTACTGTGGAAGGCTCTAAAGCCCGCGTGAAACACATCAAAAACATTATTTACAAGAAGAAATTCTGTAAGCTGGTCATACACAGCTTTCTCCAAAATGTTTCCCATGAATGGCAGATTAGATATAGGCCGATAATTATTCATTTCTGTGGCATCAAGATAAACAGATATAAACAGATACACGTTTAAGTGCAAAGTTCAACACAACTTTGATTGAAAGCCAACTCAAACAGATGTGTTTTTAAAAGTGAAAATACTGCAGTTAGCAGCAGCATCCTAATGCTAGCTTCAATCAGTCAAGGCTGCAACAGAAACTATAACTGAGTCACAGCTGAAGTAGTGAAATACGCTAATATTGGCCACTAGTGTTTGCATTTTAGTTTGAGAAGTACTGTTACAGAATCACTGATATAACATTATTTATAATGCATTCAAGCAAAAAATCTGGATTGGTGCATCAATAATTTATTAACAAATACCATTAGCTTGTCCTCCTTGAAGCTCGCTAGCATAAGGGGTGGGTTCTATTGTACTGTACATTTAAATGTTTTTGCCTCTCTAAGTCATTATTGGACTGAGGATTTATAGTAAGCAATAATGCAAATTTGATCAGTGGGATTATATTTCTCCAGTGAGTTAATGTCAGTTTTGGAGAAAAAAGCAATGATTGAAACATTTGTTTTTGTTGTCTGTGTAAGTTCTGAGTCGTACAGGAGTTGTCCATCTTCAATGAAGGATTCATCTTCTGTACTCAGTAGTTGAGGTCTTTGACGAAGCCTCTCATCCAAAAGGCTTCGTCAGCGACAAAAGTCCCACTCAGCCCGCAGCTGAAGATATAGACCAACAGGGAGGAGTTAGGGTTGGCCCGGCTCCTCCTCTCTAATCCCAGCTACTCTCACCTGTGGGTAAACACCTTTGAAGTAGAGCATCTCTAACGACATGCTCACCTCAGTATCGGTCAGTCCTGTCCTATTTATTCCGTGTATTTATGGTCTGCCAAAGATACACAAGGTAGGTTTTCCTCTCAGACCCATTGTGAGTGGCATCAACTCCATCACCTATAATCTGGCAAAACACCTCAAGGTCATCTTATCCCCTTTGGTCGGCAATACAGAACACCATGTGGAAAACACCAAGGAGTTTGTGGAGAAGATCAAACACCTGCAGCTGGAAACAGATGAAACCATGGTGTCTTACGATGTCACAGCACTGTTTACATCTGTCCCGACCTCAGCAGCAGTCACAGCTGTGAGGAAGAGACTGACTGAGGTCAGCACTCTATCTGATAGGACCAAGTTCACTCCTGACCACATTTGCCAACTACTGGAGATCTGTCTTAGCACCACATATTTCCAGTTCAGGGGCAACTTCTTCAGACAGATCCACGGCTGTGCTATGGGCTCTCCAGTTTCACCCATAGTGGCTAACCTCTACATGGAGGAAATGGAGAGGAATGCCTTGGCCTCATACCCAGGAAACAAACCCAGCCACTGGTTTAGATATGTAGATGACACGTGGGTCAAAATTAAGCAGAAGGAAGTGGCACCTTTTAGAGATCACATCAATGCTGTGGACCCCATCATAAAATTTACTCAGGAGGACGCCAAAGAGAAAGAACTTGCCTTTCATTGTAAAGTCATCATAGGGGAAAACGGACAACTTCAGACAGAGGTTTACAGGAATGCAACTCATACTGACCAGTATTTGATGTTTGACTCTAACCATCCATTCCAGCACAAACTAGGGGTCATCAGGACACTCAGACATAGAGCTAAAGAGTTGCCTACAAGTGCAGAAGGAAAGACCAAAGAGGAGCAACATGTCCAGAGAGCCCTCTCAGGCTGTGGCTATCCTAACTGGTCTTTCACTAAAGCACAAAGGGCAAGAGGACCCAAAGAACAAGACAGACAGACTACAGAGCCCAGAAGAAAGGGAGTCGTAGTGCCGTATGTAGCCGGGGTTTCAGAGAAACTTCAGAGAATCTTTAGGCAGCACAGGATTCCAGTGAACCACAAACCGGTGAACACACTGAGACAAAAATGAGTTCATCCCAAGGACAAAACTCCGAGCCACAAACAAAGCAATGTGGTTTATTCTATTTGATGCAAAGAAGAAGAATGCAAAGAACATTATATTGGAGAAACTAAACAAATTTTACAGAAGAGACTTCATCAACACCGAAGAGAAAGCACAAGCGGCCCTCAGTCAACGGTGCACCTCCATCTCAAAGTCTCCATCCACTCCTTCGAGGACGGGGAGGTCAACATTTTAGCTAAAGAAGAACATTGGTTTGAAAGAGGAGTAAAATAAGCTATTTATGTCAGGAAAGAAAATCCCTCCATGAACCGGAATGGTGGGCTCAGATTTAATCTTCCGTCACTGTAATCCAATCTCCTTCGGGAGAAACCGAAAGAGTATGGCGAGTCCAAGGAGACGTCACCTTAGCTAACAAAGGTGCTTCAAAGGTGTTTACCCACAGGTGAGAGTAGCTGTGATTAGAGGCAAGGAGCAGGGCCAACCCTAACTCCTCCCCGTTGGTCTATATCTTCAGCTGCGGGCTAAGTGGGACTTTTGTCGCTGACAAAGCCTTTTGGATGAGAAGCAAAAAGTTCGAAGACCTCAACTACTGAGTACAGAACATGAATCAAGTACCATCCATCTTCTTCCACTTGTCCGTTGCCAGGTCATGGGGGCAGCTGTTGGAGCTGCCCAAATCACATAGCACCAGTCCCCTATGGCTCCTCCTGCAGGTGGAGGGTCCACAGAAGGACGGCCTCATGGTTCTAACTGGGCCTGTTGGTCTCTCATAAGGGGCCTCTGAACCGCTCTTTGTCTGACCCGTCACCTAGGACCTGTTTGCCATGGGAGACCCTACCAGGGGCACGAAGCCCCCGACAACAGAGCTCCCAGGATCATTCAGGCGCTCAAACCCCTCCACCACGTTAAGGTGGCGGTTCCAGGAGGGGTGAATCTAGTACCTTCATTGAAATGTATTTTTGTTATTATTATGTAATATATATATATATATATATATATATATATATATATATATATATATATACACACATAATTGTTTTATATATACATATTATTTTAATTATGTAATTAATTGTTACTCTGTAATTACCTGAACAACTGCTAAAACATGTGTTTTGGACCATCCCATTTGCAGTCATGTGGTTTACTCATGTACATGTTTCTATAGCAACATGGGCAAATTCTAACACTCACCAGGTGGCACAGCATATTTTTGATACTGGTCAATGCAAAATAATATAGCCACATGTTTTAGAAATGTTAAATGCATAGAAATACACAATTTTAGACACTTTGAATATGATTTTGTTATATACAGGCTTAAAAAAATCTGCATTTTGGCATTTTGAGGTCAATGACCTCTCACGGTCATCAGAGGTCAAATACAGCTTACCCCCACATCTAAAATTAAACCTTATGGTATGGGCTAACTGTTATAAAACGTTCATGCTTTCTTTATAAAAACGCACAATTGTGCATTTTTATGAAGTTTGAAGATTGCTTTCTAAGAAAATTGTGACAATTCTTGAGGCGGTACACAGCGTACCGCTTAAGGGTCCACAAGGTCCGCAAGATAAAAAAGGTTGGGAACCACTGCAGTAGAGCTTTGATCATACTATTCTTGAATATTGATATTTCAGCTCATTGGTTCTCAACTTGTTAGATCCACCACCTGCAGCAAGGCTCAACCCAAGTGATCTTAGTAGCTCAGTTAGATCTATTCATTTTCAAAATACAGTTAGTATACCACCCTTGGAGAGTTCTATTGGTCATGAGGCTCATTTTTGGCATCCCAAACCTATAGAAGTTGTACAAAAGACAATTTGTGTGAAGAAAGAAGTGGCGAAAAGCCAAACTTGAATCTTTTTACAGCAGCTGTACTTTCATCAAATCCTGTAACTTAATTTGTGAGTACATTACAAGCTTTAAAATATAAATTTGCTATAAATAATTCCCATGCAGACTCATGACTCATGTTGTGACTTGTGTGATCATAGCACAATTGCAATTAATTTCAGACATCTTCAAAACTATTTCATAATCTGTGTCTGTGCTGGTGGTCACTGGGAGGTTATGTTATTCCTGAACACTGAGTAAGAGTGTGCTGGGTGTGTGCTGTGTGTGAACAGGGATAAGCCATTTCTGCGGCCCTTGACTAAACATTGTAAAGTGTGTTGTCCCCTGGACTTACTCACTGAGAGGAGTAAAGAAACTAAAGGTGGGGTCGTCGTACTTGCATTGTAAATGGTTGCAAGGGACTGCGGTAACAGTGAGATAACGCTGAATATGTCGAAAAGTGTCTTTCTGGCTTCTCATGTGCATTTCTGTGGGTCTTTTGAATATCTGTGGATTGACCCATTACTTGTCAAATCAAATCAAACTTTATTTATAAAGCGCTTTTCATACAAAATGTAACACAAAGTGCTTTACAGTGCTTAAAAATCATTAAAATTGTCCCCACAAGGAAATATACATAAATAACTACAACCCCACCACCCAACCCGCACACACAGACACACAGACACATATACGTACAGACAGCCAGCAGTTAAAAGTCTTAAATAAAAATGGACATAGAGTTGAGTATGTAAGGCTGGGTACAGATGGACCGAAAGAGGAAACATCATCCAAGGAGCGTCTGCACCAGGGGCAGCCCATCGGCCACAGCCACAGAGCGCCAACTCAGGGCGCCCGGAGTAGGTGTAGGAGAGACGTCCTACCTCCATCCAGGCACCCCCAGGAGAGCACACAGCCTCAGCCAACCAGCACTCCCGGGGCAGAGGGCTCCCTCAGAGGAACCACTAGGAGAACATAAAAAATAAATAAATAAATAAATACAATAAAAAATATATATATTTAATAAGAGATACATTAAAAACAGCTAAAACTGTGTGTGAAATAGCACAGGATAAAAAGAGGGAAACTAAAGAAATAATAGAACTAAAACCGGTAAATAAAGTTAATATTAGTTAAAAGCTAAGCTAAAATATTGTCAATGCCTACTTAAATAAAAAATATTCCAGAAATAGATATAGACTTTATTATAGGCCTATTTGGGTAACAATGGCTTGGTGGTTAGAGACGTTGTCCTCGGATCCAAACACCAGCGGTTTAGAACTTAGATCCAAGGGCTACACAACACTGCTGTGTCCTTGGCCAAGACACTTTGCCCCCGAATATACGGTCTGTGAGTGATCGCCTGGTCAGAGTGGCCGAGCACATAGATCGGCAGCGTCTCTTCCGTCAGGCTCTGGGGTACATACCGCTGAGTGTTGAATAAATGAAACAGTGCAGCAGCAAGCTTATAAAGTTATTATTTCATCTAAAATTCCACCAGTTTTTTAATTTTATTTTAAATGTAAACTTTTTAGTACAAATAACGTTTTCAAATGACAATGGCTTTCAAATAAACAATTCCTTATTTCTTTCTTTATTCGATTATTTATTTGGTTTATAGAGTGAGGGCAGTTTCCACAAGGACATGTGACCTAAAGCATGTGGAAAATCAGCAGGCTTACTTGATTAAATGCTCAAGCTATTGTTTTTATACTGTCATTGAACATTTTAAAGGAACTGACATCATTAATTTGATTATTTCAAATCAACAAATAAGCTGTTTACCGTTTTCCTATTTGTGAATCTGTGCGTGAGCGCCCTTTAACCCTGTGGAGTAAGAGGGATCTCCGTGTTTTAACAGTGCAGATAACAGCTGGACAATGAATGATCAAAGACCTGAGGATGATCAAAGAACCTAATACTGAGTGATGCAATCAACTCCTGTGATGGAATGAGGTTATCTACAAGGGAAGGGGGGGGGGGATAAACTTTGTCCTCTTGTTTCATAGTTTTTCTGTACTTTATTGTCCCCGTATAGGACAATTTGTCTTCTGTATTTGACCCATCCTTTGATGCCGCTGGGGAAACCCGTAAGGAGCAGTCGGGGACACGTCTCCAGATGTGGAGCCAGGCTTGTGGTCAGTATTGCCTGGCTGGAGGATTCTCCTATTATACATGTTTTTAGTGGTAGGGGAAACCAGAGTACCCGTAAGAAATGTACACAGGCACGGGGAGAACATGCAAAGTCCACACAGAAAGGCGCCCCCTCCAAAAAATGTGTTTACTAGGTCTTTTAGTTCATTCATTTCGAGATCCACCTCGTGTATTCATTTATTACCTCAGTTCCTAAATGTAGAAACAAGTGATTCAACTGGCTGTATAATGATCTTGTGACCTCAGTGAGCACAGCTGCTCTGTCTCTCATCACAGAAAATCAATGGGAGGGAAGGTTCACGAGTTCCTGATGCCCTAGATATGCCATGAGCCTTACTCAGTCAAATAGAAGTGAGCAAATCAGACATCCATGCAATAGCTAAGGTGTTATTAAAGTACATATACTCAGTGGTTCATGGAAACATTTTAGAGGTCACAATTGGTTGAAAATGTCATTTAAAGTTGATATTGTTTGTCATGAAATACCATGTGAAATAAAAAAAACATTAACTTGATTTTTAAAAACGGAGGGGAAAAGTGGAAACAGTGAAAATGTGTTTATTTATTCAAACTATGAGCTTATGCTATACATCCTTGCACCCTATAGCCCTTGTCTTCTGGTTGTTTTTTAAGTTACTCATCAGAGATGATTGCAAATCTCTCTGGTATCTCTCTGAGGTCAGTTCGCCTTGTTACTGAAAAGCATAATAAGAAGAACATGTTTTATATAAATAAAGAATATGAACAGTTTGTTTTTGGATGAAGATTCAACTCACAATGCAAATTCTAAATACATCCAAGAATCCAGGACTAAAATATTCTCTGCTAAACAAATACAAGAATCACATTTATTTCAGAACTGGTTCTATTTAAAGAATCGCCACAATTGTAGTTTATAACTTTAGACATAAAAATAGATGTAAATCAAATGAAACAGCACATGTTTAGGGTAGATCACTGAAACTTGCCGAGAATTTGTGTAATTGTTGGCAGTGAATGGCTGAACACAGTATATCACTGCATTATTAGCAATATTATAACACATAATATCCTCAATGGTAGAGGCTACACTATAGTCTATCACAAAATCACTGAGGTCTCCCATAGAAACAAGACATTTATACAACCTATAACAATAAAACATGACTTATAAGACGTATAAGAATCAATTTCTTTGCTTTGGTCATCATTTTTTTGACAAGATTTTGAAAAACGTCAGCTGAGATGTGTGATTCTCTCGATTTAATAGCGCATCTATCAAGTGACCAGCTGGGAGTTTAGATTTAGAATCGAATGTGGAATCAGGAGGGACCGCAGTGCCCTAAAGCCTGTGTGGGATCGAGGACAAGTCCCGCTGTTGCCCCATGTCTATGGTATACTGTACCCAATAGGGACGCTTGCTGCAATAGCATGTAGCATTAGCATTAAGGTTTCCACTATGTTTTCTACAAATGTCGGCTTTTGAACCACATTATTCTGCTCCATGTCTCTGTATCTGGTCAAGTAGATTACATCCATATTGAGAGGAACAAAGTGATCACTTCAGTGGCTGGAATAATCTGTGAAGAAGTTCAGGTGCTCTTCAGGATCAAAACGTAAGTATAGGCACAAAAAAGATAAAAGTGCGAGGCAGACATCGGAGTGCCTCGGATTTTTCTCTTTTTTGTGCCTAGGCTACATCCATATTCCAGCGTGTGTTCAAGTAGTTGTGGAGCAAGAGGTGACAGCACTGCTCAGGTTTGTTTTCCCCCATTGCGTCTGTAGCCCATTTATTTTGTTATTTAATTATCATTGCAATGTCGAGTACCTAATAATAATAATACTAATAATAATAATAATAAGCGTCTTTGAGTGTCCAGAAAAGCGCTATATAAAACTAATGCATTATATTATTATTATTATTATTATTAATAGCCAGCTTGATTTGGCGATAACATAGAGGGTCTATTTCTGACACGTTCATTTTAATTGAAAGATTGAGCGCACAGTAACTGCAAGCCCAAAAACAAATGTGCCATCGTCCACTTAGTCATATTGCCATTTCCAGGGCAGCGGTCATCATGAGTAAATCATGTCATCATGCTGCTGCTAAATAGTGTATTGTAATTTAGGCCCGCATAGTGATGATTTGGAAGTACCAATTTAGCCAAGGGTGGAACAGATGGATCCTGTTACATTCGCCATTGCAACAGATGAAGAAGCAGCCAGCCAAAACGACAAGCAGAGATGATATACTTATTAGAACGGCTTCTCTCTGACCCTTCGAGAATCAATTATATGTTTTCGTTGTGAGGGTAGATTTAAAGACACATGCAACAGTTTTGGAATGAAGGTGACATAAGAAGGCAAAAATAAAGCCTGACAGAGATTTTCTGCTTAGTGGCAGGCAAAATGTTAAAACGATTACTGTGTGGCTCGGAATAACTATAACAGATCTGAATAATCTTGGCCAAGCCCTCCATCTCCTCCTGTCTCTGTTTGTGAATTTTCCTCTGATCTGATTAGTCTTTTCTCTTTTAATCAATCAATCAATCAATCAATGGTTTTGTATATACAGGAGTTGCCTCATAGGGCTGCACCAAACATTAAGGCAATAAAACAGAGCACTAAATAAGACAATGTAAAGTTCAGGCAAATCAAGTATCCAGGCAAACATAATGTTCAAATAAGTGTCAGCAGTGGGTGACGACGAGGGGCGCGGGTGTCCCCCTGTCCTTAGACTCTCCAGCATGGGACAGGAGACACCATGTGAATAGTAATGAACAGACAACAGATAAAATAATGATTGTATCATAATTAGACAAAGTTTGCAGTAAGAAGAAGAAGAGGATAGCGCTCAGTGTACCGTACTTCCCACAGCAGTGTTTCTCCTAAGGCAGCTTTACTTCAGGCTGAGGGTCAGAGCTTTACCTAACTGACCTGATCATAAGCTCATTCGAAGAGGTACGTTTCTAGCCTAGTCTTAAATGTAGGGACTGTTTCTGCTTCTTTAACGTGAGCTGGGAGTTTATTCCATAAAACCGGAGCTTGGTAGCTAAAGGCTCTTCCTACAGTGATTTTGGAGACCCGAGGAATCACTAGTAGCCCTGAGTTTTGAGAGCGGAGTCTCTGGTTGGCCGATATGGAACGATAGCGTCTTGGAGATAGAGCGGAGCCAAACCCTTTATGGATTTAAATGTGAGGAGCAGGAGTTTACATTTGATTGTAAACTCAACAGGAAGCCAATGGGGAGACTTTAGCACAGGTGTAATGTGTTCTCTTCTCTTTGTACGCGTTAATCTTGCAGCTGCATTTTAAACTAACTGAAAACTTTTTAGGGAACTCCAAGGTTTTTTACTGTAGAGCTCGTCGATACGCTAACATTATCCAGGGAGATGATCTGCTGAGATAAAGGCTCTCTCAGTTTTTGAGGACCTAAAATAATAACCTCGGTTTTATCAGGGTTAAGAAGGAGGTAATTTACAGTCATCCAGGTCTTAATGGCTTTTACGCAGGAACTAAGCGTATCTAATTTACCTGGTTTCATTGATAAGTACAGCTGTGTGTGGTCCGCGTAGCAGTGAAAATATATATTGTGATTTCGGATTATGTTACCCAATGGAAGTATGTACAATATAAATAAAATTGGCCCGAGCACTGAACCCTGTGGCACCCCATAGCACACTTTGGAACACGGTGAAGACTGTTGGTTTACATTAACAAATTGGTGCCTATCAGATAAGTAAGATTTAAACCAAGACAGGGCTGTTCCCCTGATGCCTACATCAGTTTCTAACCATTGCAGGAGAATATTGTGGTCGATTGTGTCAAAGGCTGTCCTGAGGTCTAACAGAACCAGGATTGAAGCTAGTCCGGCGTCAGCTGCGAATAACAGGTCGTTGGTAACTTTGACTAAGGCGGTCTCTGTGCTATGATAAGTTCTGTAACTATTGTCCTGTAGGTGGCGGCAAAGCTGCTTAGCCACTACTTTTTCAAGGACTTTTGAAATGAAAGGCAGATTAGATATGGGCCTATAGTTTGCTAAAATATCGGGATCGAGATTGGGTTATCAAGTGGTTTGATAACAGCATATTTAAAGGACTTTGGCACATACCAATTTTCTAAAGACGAGTTAATTATTTTCAATATGGTATCTGAGATTTCAGGAGTCATTTCTTTGAGGAGGTTAATTGGAATTGGATCTAGAAGACAATTTGACGGTTTTGAAGACGTATTGATTGATAATACCTCAACCTCATCCACAGTTGTGAACCTCTTTGGCCCTCTCATGTGAGGTAATGGCTGCATGTCTGACAGACTGTTAAAAGAAAGGTCACACAAACCTGCTGGGTAATTGACAGCAGGGGGAAGAGGGGTTTAACTGAGCACAATTTCCGCAGTTCAGCTTTACCCAAATCTAAAAGCTTTACGACTGGAGCTTATAGAGTAACGCCTCCTTTGAAAGCTAAGATATACAAAACGGATATAAGATTTTTCCTAGCGTTGTCGCCTCCTCTTCGTTGCATTTTTGTTGCTTTTTCCTCACTTTTTTGTCACCTGTTTTGTAGCGTTTCTGTCAATTTTTGTAAACCTTTTGTTGCTTTATTTATCGTGTTTTCATCTCTTGTTTTGTTTGTGTTTTTGTCACACTTTTGATGCTTGTTTTGGCTGCGTTTTTTCATTCTCATTTATGGCTAGTTTTTGATGCTTGGGGGGGGGGGGGGTAACAGGTTAACAAGAAATAAAACCTTAAACACCACCCACTTTGCCATACCGCAGAATAGGACCGTTGCGTGTCTTTTCAGATGTTTTTATGACCCGGCGCTTGTGCTGAATTGAATTCCTGACAAGTTGCCAAGGCTAAACAGATAGACTGACAGTGCAATATAGAGCTTATCATCGCTGAAAGGCCATGGTAAACACAGTTTTCTCCATACAGATACTTTCTCCCACTGAAAACCATTGGCCTGCGAATGCAAAAACATCTTACGCAAATGTTACATCTTATGTCCTAAAGCAATTTCTCAAGCTGTCTATTTATCCTAAAAAAGTGGCTTGTGGGGCTGTCGGCAGACTTGCTGGGTTCTGGGACATCAAGGTTTCACATGGGCCCCTTTCTCTCCATTTTCTGCAATCATTTAAAGATGGGCCAGGCAATTTTTGCACATTAAAATTGGATGACATGTGTTTGTCCATGGTCAAAACTCACTGACAATAGGCCCTCTCTTGTTTTGATTCGGTGTTATTCTAGACAGCACAGGACAATGCCTCGGTTGTGATGCAGAAGGATAATGGCTGCTTGTGTAAAACCTATCATTATGATAGCGGAGCATAAAAAAGTCGTAATGGTAAACAACACTTAGCACTGAATTACCGTATGCAATCACTGTAAGAGACACAAGGTGCAGTTAAAGGGGCTTTCTTCAGAGTGGAACATTTCTGTTTGTCTGCGGCGCTTACATTGTTTGCTTTCAGGTCGAGTTTTGACCTACAATTACTGTGACCCATTTTCAAATTTAGATTTTTGCAGATGCATTTTGTTTGTTTTATTATTACTTGCAACTGGAACAGGGGGTGGTATGATTTGCAGCCACAGCCGTAACCGTTTATCACCAATAGGCACACAGGTAAGTCATATTGAACACAGGACCAGTTCTATTCTATAAAAATAGTTTAAATAAATATTCAGTCATTAGTTTACATTTATTAACCATCCATCTGGCTACAAATGTGTTCAATCCAATTGAGAAACCTTCACCGTATCACTGCACAAATACACAGAGACAAGATGCTAATGCAGTGAAACATTCATATGGGTGCATTTAGTGGAGATTTTAAGTGTGCAACCACACCTTTATTTAGGCTTAGAACTGGCGAGACATTGCAGGTGAATGGGAAAATAATATTCCAGCGGTGCCCAAAGTGGGGCCGGCGGGGAACAATTCCATTGGCCCGCCAGAGAGTGACCTACTTTTGCTCCATGTATGGTTAATACCAAGGCTGCATCCGAAACCATTCAATTGTAGCCTCTAAGTACTAACACCAGCAACTAATCCTTAACCTTTCATGGGGTCAACTGTTAGGTCTCTATGCAGTTAGTGAACTAGAGCTTCAGCAGCCTTTGCCCAATTTGACTGTCCTTACCCAGGGGAAGGGGAAGTGACATCACCAACAGCTGTTCTTCTTCTTCTTCTTTAAGGATATTGGCAGGCAAACAAAAGCGCATGCCGCCACCTACTGTATTGCATTATGCAACAACATAGTGTCCAAATAAAGACATTTGAGAAAAGAAAACAAATTCTAATGAGCCATCACATTTTCCTTTAGTCTTATTTTATCTCAACAGCTGTTTCAGCTACAGTATGCAAATTAGCCATGTGGCTTAAGTTTCTACTAAATGAAAGCAAAAGCACAAACTGCCTTCATTTAAGCCATTTACTGAGGCAGCTCCTTAAAACACTGACATGTGACTGTGCTGTGACTTGTATTTTGTCAATTGTATAAAGTGGCTTGTGCAGATGTGATCCAGTGCAAGTGACATGGCATTTATTTAGTTTTTACTGTGTGCTGTGTAGTGCTTAATTTGATCCCCCGTTTTGGGAACGCATTCCCCCAATTCTCAGTTTTTCAGGGTAAAGGATCCGGGAAATATTTAGGAGGATCAAAGATTTGATCTGATATAATGGTGTTTAATGAGAGGGTTCCAGCAAATGTTTTGGTCTGTTCCCCGAATCCATAACATCAGATCAAAAGTGTTCCTGAAAATACAAATTAAGCACTGGTACTGTGGTTTTAGTGTGTTTTTATATTGTGGTGTCACTACTTATACATAACACACATTCTCCCTTATTGTGAAGGGCTGGTTTTCCGTTTAGGCGGAAGTGTTAAAGAGTTGTTCCCGCCGTTTTGATGGAAGAAAAATAAATATTTGAGAGACTCGATATTCTCGTCTTATTCATCCTCTACATTGGTGACCCTGACGTTTGAATTATGTCAACCGAAGCGTCTTCGTCTGCTGCCGCTGCACCGACTGTTTTTGCGGCTACTATTAGACTCCCGGATTTTTGGCAGAATGACCCGGAGCCCTGGTTCCAGCATGTGGACGCTCAATTCCACCTGCGCGGAATCACCACGGACGACACGAAATATTTTCACGTTGTTGCGGCTTTGGATTCGGCCACGACCCGCAGATTAATGGGGCTGCTCCGGGACCCGCCGGCTGCAAACAAGTACGAAGCGCTTAAGACGGCGCTATTACAACTTTATCAGCTCTCGGATATGGAGCGGGCCGATCGCCTGCTGTCGCTGACTGGCTTGGGAGATAGCAAGCCAGCGGAGCTGATGGAGAATATGTTGGCCTTGCTCGGCTCCGGTGATGTTTCGTTTCTTTTCACCCACCTGTTCCTGCGCCAGCTACCGCCTCAAGTACGCACAGCCCTGGCCAACTCTCCCCTCATCCGCACCAAAGATTACAGGGGTCTGGCTGAAGAAGCGGACAGACTTTTGCTGGCCTCCCGTCAGGTTTCAGTGCACGCTCTGTTACCATGTGTGCCTGAGAGCGAGGATACGGTGGATGTCGCCGCCGTCACGGAGCGGCGGAAGAAGGAGAACGGCCTGTGTTTCTACCATCAGCGCTTCGGAGTGAAGGCTCGCCGCTGCATCCCACCGTGTTCCTTCCAGCGGCCGGGAAACGAGAAGGCCGGCGCTCGCTAGCAGCTGCCTGCACCGGCAATGAAAATAAGCTGCTTTTCATTGAGGACAGCGCTTCAGGACGTCGTTTTCTCGTGGATTCGGGGGCACAGCGTAGCATCGTACCCCCTTCCTCCGCTGACACATTGGGGCAAGGTCAAGGGCCCCCACTGGACGCGGCTAACGGCACCTCCATCCGCACCTTCGGCACCAGGTTTCTGACTGTGTGTTTTAACGGCCGTGTATTTAACTGGGACTTTGTAATAGCTTCTGTTTCAGTACCCATTCTGGGCGCAGATTTTCTGTGTGCGTTCAGGTTATTAGTGGATGTGGCTAACAGATGTTTGATTAACTCTGTGTCTTTTGATTCATACCCGTGTACTCTGGGGATCGCTGGGCCACTGCTCGCTAACATGCTCGCTACAGGGGACTCATACCAACGTCTCCTCGCTGAGTTTCCTGCCCTCACGATTCCTACCTTCTCCGCCACAGTAGCTAAGCACGGGGTTGAGCATTGCATTACTACAGTCGGTCCTCCTGTTTTTGCTCGCGCGCGCCGTTTGGATGCTGCTAGGTTGGCCATCGCTAAAGTGGAGTTTGCCAACATGGAGCGGTTAGGCATTGTGCGCCGCTCCGACAGCCCGTGGGCTTCACCCCTGCACATGGTCCCTAAGTCTGATGGGGGCTGGCGCCCTTGTGGAGATTTCCGCCGTCTCAATAATGCTACCTCTAACGACAGGTACCCGATCCCTCACATTCAGGACTTTTCGGTGCATCTTTCGGGGGCGGTTATTTTCTCCAAGGTCGATTTGGTGAGGGGTTACCACCAGGTGCCGGTCCATCCTCAGGACGTCCCCAAGACTGCCGTGGGTTTTGTTGGGTCTGCGTTCCGCCCCCAAGGAGGACCTGCGCTCCTCTTCAGCTCAGTTAGTTCTGGGACAGTCTTTGAGGGTGCCGGGGGAGTTCCTGTCTAGTACCCAGGGGCTGAGTCCTGGTGTTATCAGGAATTTTGGTGTCCAGGGGGAGGCTAGGTTTTTCTCTCCTGTTGCTGCGCACCACTGTCTTCCTCAGGCCTACATACCCAAGGACCTTATGTCGGCCAAGTACGTTTTTATTCGACACGATGCGCACCGCTCTCCTCTGCAGGCCCCTTATGACGGTCCCTTTCGCGTGTTGGAAAGGGGGCACAAGTTCTTTCTTATTGAGATGGGGGCTGGACAGGACAAGGTTTCAGTGGACCGTTTGAAGCCCGCTCATGTGCTCCAGGAGAACGGGGTAGAGCTGGCTCGGCCTGCTCGCCGCGGCCGCCCGCCCAATCCGGCCCCGGACGTTGACTCTTTGCCTCTAGCGAGCCCTCCGCAGGAGGTGGTTAAATGTAGTCGGGGGGGTAGGGTGGTCAGGGTACCTACGCGGTATATGTAAGGTTAGTGCATGTTGTTTTTTGTGTGTTCTGGGGGGGCCTGTGTGGTGTCACTACTTATACATAACACACATTCTCCCTTATTGTGAAGGGCTGGTTTTCCGTTTAGGCGGAAGTGTTAAAGAGTTGTTCCCGCCGTTTTGATGGAAGAAAAATAAATATTTGAGAGACTCGATATTCTCGTCTTATTCATCCTCTACAATATTGGTTTTATCGTTGCAGGGCATTTTAACTGTATTTATAGTTTTAAGAATTTGCCACATGCTTTTACCATCTAATTTTATCACATGACTTTACCCCAACCCCTGGCGCACAATCAGCGCACCTGTGTCTGGCGGAACCAGGAACAAACAAAAGGGAGCACAGGGGTAACGAGAAGAGAAAAGGGAGAGAAAGGCGGGCGAAGGCAAAGAGGAGAGGAGCTACGCGGCCGCATGGCCCGCTGCGGCCACCGCAGTCACGGCAGAAAAGAGAAAGGTAGAAGGCAAAGAGGAGAGAGAAAAAGCAGGCAGAGCGAAACAGCAAGGACGCACGGAGCAGGAAAGCCGTGAAGTACCACCACGGAGTTGAAGAGCAGGACGGCACACGCATCGGGGACCACGAGCACGCTGAGACCGCAAGTGATGTGACGTCGAAAACACGCAGCGGCTGAGGATAACGCTGCCTTGTGGCCTATGCTTTGTATTTCAGGAGACCCGGTGCGTGTGACCAGATCGGCGTACTATACCCTGGACCAGGAGGGAGTAGGACCTGCTGCACACCGCACTTTCCCGTGGACGGTGCCCTTTTTATTATTGTAGTTGTATCACTATTTAGCCCACCTTGTTTTTAATGGACTTTTAGTATAACGTTTTTAGTTGTGGGCGTTTTTACTGTTTTTTCTTTTTAACTTTCCTGTAATAAATTTTAGTTGACCTGCGGCGCTTTGTCCTCCTTGGTAGACCGTGCGCTCTCACCCCGGCACTCAATCCCCCTTTTTACAATAGTTTATTTTTCTGGTTCAATTCATTCCAAATTCGAACACCTCCATAACCCCCCACCCCTATTACACAGAATCTCTTTATGTATGTAATGTATGTGTTTTAATTGTGCACCTGTCAATCAACAGTGGTTGCGCATGAAGAATCACTCCAGGGTGGGGGCGAGGGGGGCAGGCATGCGGCGCGGTGGCTTATGGGATGGAACGTGGCCCCTAATCGCCAGTGAGGTAGTTGTTTGTTTATTGCAGGGATGAACAAAGAAATTACATTTGGTCCAGTCCTTTGGTCCAGGTTTATTTTTCGTATATTCCAATCATTGTGCTTGGTTTACACACCAGAGTTCATTAACCTCGTCCAATGTTTATGCCCCATATAAAATGACTGTATTTGACCTGTTTATGAGACATCAAATGGAGTCATCACTGTGGCTTTGGTATTTCTCTCAGAGATATATGGCGCCAAAACACGCTCTATAATCATGTGGAGATTAGATTTAAAAATACACAAAGACAGTCGCAGACACAATGTGGGAAAGTTGAGCCCAGCGCCGACGTGATAATGACACACCTACCAAGATTGTTTTGAAGAAGCAAATGAGACTCCAAGAAGCAAAGTGAGATCGGGAGACTCCAAGAAGCAAAGTGAGATCGGTAAACCACTGTTTATATTCAAATTGTGGCCTAAAATCATTTCATTTCATTTGCCCGGTGATATGTGTGCCTCTTTCACCGGTTGTCAAGGTGATCCTATGGCATCATTTTAGTCACAAACTCGTTTATCTGCCGTAAATCACTCAGACATCTCGACACAGAAAGAAAGATACTTGTCCTCGGGGTTGTTTCCACTGGCACCAAAACAGCAGTGACTGGGGGGGTCACCCATAACCTTTATGAAGGTCAACAGTGCAGAATGTGGGGCGAATAAGAAATGGTTGGGATATGTTGGAGACTGGAGTTATCAGGAATTGTGTTGTCCTATGCTGTTGCTGTGAATTTACAAAGGCAGATTATATTATATGTGCCATTTCATCCATCCATCCATTTTCTTTCGCTTTATCCGGGCCAGGTCGCGGGGGCAGCAGTCTCAGCAGAGATGCCCAGACTTCCCGATCCACGCACACCTCCTCCAGCTGTTCTGGGGGGACCCCGAGGCGACACCAGGCCAGCTCGGAGACATAGTCCCACCAGCATGTCCTGGGCCTTCCACGAGGCCTCCTCCCAGTGGGACATGCCTGGAGCACCTCCCGAGGGAGGCGACCAGGAAGCATCCGGAACAGATGCCCGAGCCACCTCAGCTGGCTCCTTTCGACGTAGAGGAGTAGCGACTCGAGTCCGAGCTCCTCCCGGGTAACTGAGCTCCTCACCCCATTTCGGAGGGTGCGCCCAGCCACCCTGCGAAGGAAACTCATTTCGACCGCTTGTATTCGCGATCTTGTCCTTTCGGTCATTACCCAAATCTCATGACCATAGGTGAGGGTGGGAACGTAGATCGATCGGTAAATCGAGAGCTTTGCCTCAGACTCAGCTCCCTCTTCATTACAACAGTCCGATACAGCGACCGCATCACTGCTGACGCCGCACCGATCCGTCTATCGATCTCACGCTCCATCCGTCCCTCACTCGTGAACACGACCCCGAGATACTTGAACTCCTCCACTTGAGGCAAGGACTCCCCACCAACCTGAAGCAGGGAAACCACCTTTTTCCGGGGGAGAACCATGGCCTCAGATTTGGAGGTGCTGATCCTAATCCCGGCCGCTTCACACTCGGCTGCAAACCGCCCCAGTGCGCGCTGAAGGTCCTGATTTGATGAAGCCAACAGAACAACATCATCTGCAAATAGCAGAGATGAGATTCTGAGGTTCCCAAACCGGACAGCCCCTGGCTGCGCCTAGAAATTTTGTCCATATAGGTAATGAACAGAACCGGTGACAAAGGGCAGCCCTGGCGGAGGCCAACACGCACCAATGCGAACCAAGCTCCTGCTGCGATCATACACGGAACGGACAGCCCTTAGCAGAGGGCCCAGACCCCATACTCCCGGAGCACCCCCCACAGGGCACCACGAAGGACACGGTCGAACGCTTTCTCCAGATCCACAAAACACATGTGGACTGGTTGGGCGATCTCCCACAAACCCTCGAGCACCCGATGAAGGGTATAGAGCTGGTCCAGTGTTCCACGACCGGGACGAAAACCGCATTGTTCCTCCTGGATCCAGGGTTCGACTATTGGCCGGATCCTCCTCTCCAGCACCCTGGAGTAGACCTTACCAGGGAGGCTGAGGAGTGTGATCCCTCTGTAATTGGAGCACACCCTCCGATCCCCCTTCTTGAAGAGAGGGACCACCACCCCGGTCTGCCAATCCAGAGGCACTGTCCCCGACTGCCACGCAATGTTGCAAAGGCCTGTCAACCAAGACAGTCCTACAACATCCAGAGACTTAAGGTACTCAGGACGAATCTCATCCACCCCTGGGGCCTTGCCACGAGGAGCTTTCTAACCACCTTGGTGACTTCAGCTTGGGTGATGGACGAGCCCCCCTCCGAGTCCCCTTCCTCTGCCTCCTCATGACAGTGACAGTGGGATTGAGGAGATCCTCGAAGTACTCCTTCCACCGCCCGACCACATCCCCAGTCGAGGTCAGCAGCCCCCCACCCGCACTGTAAACAGTGTTGGTGAAGCACCGCTTCCCCCTCCTGAGGCGCCGGATGGTTTGCCAGAATCTCTTCGAGGCCGAACGATAGTCCTCCTCCATGGCTTCTCCAAACTCCTCCCAGACCCGAGTTTTTGCCTCTGCGACTGCACGAGCCGCAGCACGCTTGGCCTGCCGGTACCTCTCAGCTGCCTCCGGAGTCCCACAAGCCAACAAGGCCAGATGGGACTCCTTCTTCAGCTTGACGGCATCCCTTACTCCCGGGCGCCACCACGGGGTTCCGGGGTTGCCGCCGCAACGGGCACCAGAGACCTTACGGCCACAACTACGAGCAGCCGCATGTGCCAAAAGAAAAAAAGAAAATGTGCCATTTCTTTTTTTAAATTAAGTGACAAAAGTAACTCAAAAACATTTTTTAAGTTACCTCAAGCCAACAGCCTATTATATTGTGTATAGCCTATATAGATAATGTGGCATGTTTTATTATTAGACTTTTCTGATGTATAGAAGTGGACATACATTTAACTAATTGCCATGTCAGCTGTATCTATAGGATCTATTGTTAAGGAAGAAGCATCTGAGAATGAAAGGTCTTACAAATTCAATTAGAAATATGCACTGTATTCAATTTGGTGTGGCTGAAAATGTCAATATGCCAATCTCACATCGGCATCAGAATTCATGCTTGGAAGTAGAAGCCTACAGGACAAAAACAGAAGCTTATTTCACTGACGAAACAGATTGACTTGTATGACTGCAGCCGTGTAGTACAGAAGTTGGCTCTACCGTTGTCGTGAAATTACTAACTCGACATAGGCAAGTTGATATTATTGGCGTGTTTCCGTAAGTCCCGACACATAGAGGCATGACACAGCTGTTCGCACTGCAGCAGAGATGACTGTGTGTACGTGCTTTTACATTTCGCTCGGCAGCAGGGCGGAGTGAGAGGCATGGTGCTGGTTTATGAATGAGCTGTTATGCAAGACAAAGTGACCTGAACACTGACAGAGAGGGGAGGGAGAGAGACAGAGGGCGGGGTGAGCACTTGAAATTTAAATTCATCTTAATATTATTCTTAATACCATGGTATGAACATATTTGTGTTGTGTTGTCTATAGTTTTAAAACAGCCTTTTATTTGTGTATTTGATTATATTAAAATATGATGCCAAGGTTCCAACAATGAATTCATATATTTCTCTCAAAGTGTTTTTCTTTGTGGATTTTCTGAAGAAGCAGTTCTACTCATTGGCGATGCCAACTAAAGGCGAGAGAACTCTAATAACCTGTTCTTGCGTGTCCAAACATATCAGGAATTATAATTGCAGTGCAATAACAGTGATTTTAAAAGGAGTAACCACTTAAAGTTTAAATTAAACTCTTTGGTAAAAATAAACAAACATTTCCAGCTGTTGGGCACCTGGAACAGAGCCGTGCATCCAGAGCATCTTCTAGTGATGTCATCGGATAAGATAAAATTAAAAACTTAAGTCTAGTTTAGTCTAATTTACAAGATTCTATTCGGGTAACAAAGGCCAGTTGTGGCTACATACATATCTCACCACCAGCGTGTGTGAATAAAATCTCCTTTCCATGTGTGGCGCTCTTTGTGAAATATACCAATAAGATTCCATTCTCAGATTTAATCACCTACGCCTTAAAGATGTTTTGTCTCTCATCTAAGAGAAGTAATCGATTGTAAGAATAATCCATGTTTTTTTGTTTTTGCGTTACATAGAAGCAATATAGTGTTTTTACCATTATGGTTGTTACACAGGAAATGTCTTTTCTATATTTTTTCATTTCTATGTAAAATGTGAAAGTGTTGGTTACCCTGAAACCCGTGTTCTGTTTTGACACATAGTCCTGACTCTTATCAGTGGTTGCCGTTTAAGGTCCTCTTTGCAATGTTGACAATATGAATCACAAGCTGAAGACTGCATGCCACTGTCTGAGCAAAACAGAAAAAGTAATGATCCTGTCAGCAGTAAAAAACAGGGGGGAAAAGCTGCACCAAGGCCCCTTTCAAGATGTGAGCACCTTTCAGATACGTTTACTGTGTTACCTTGAATGTGGAAGCAATACTCACAGTCTGAATTCAGTTATTGTTAGTACCCAGCAATAAAAGCTTTCACATAGGCGTAAATTACCAATACTACGTCTGCACTTACAGTTTTTCAGGCTTCTTAAAGTATTTTTAGGGTACATATTTGATTTGGCGGCACGGTAGCACAGCGGTTAGCGCTTGTGCTTCACAGCTAGAAGGTCCCGGGTTCGATTCCCACCTGGACGGGGCCTTTCTGTGTGGAGTTTGCATGTTCTCCCCGTGTCTGCGTAGGTTTCCTCCGGGTACTCCGGTTTCCCCTACCACCAAAAACATGTACAATAGGCTGGGATGAATGATGTGAGTGAGTGGTTGGTGGTGGTCGGAGGGGCCGATGGCGCAGATTGGCTGCCTCGCTTCCGTCAGTCTACCCCAGGGCAGCTGTGGCTACAATAGTAGCTTACCACCACCAAGTATGGAGTGAATGAATAGTGCAATGTAAAGCGTCTTTGAGTGTCCAGAAAAGCGCTATATAAAACTGATGCATTATTATTATTATTATTATTATCATGGTTAGCCAAAGCTGCCCATGAAGTTGACAGAGATGTGGCTTTAATTATGTGTTCATTAAGTCACCATATTGCATTATAGTAGGGCTGAACGATATGGACAAAATTTAATATCTCGAGATTTATGCCAAATATCTCGAAATCGATACGTTACAATATAACTACGGGTTTGGTGAAAACCAAGCATTTTTCAGAAAAATAATAACATCACAATACAAAAGAGTGCAGTTTTATTGATGAAAATCGAAATCGTTTATATATTACTTTTTCAATATTATCTTGAATGTTCATATCTTGATATCGATACGACAACGATATATCTTTCAGCCCTACATTATAGGCTATTCAATTAAAGTGTCTTGCCCAAAGACACAACAGCAGTCTCAATAGAGACCCTATCACAAACCTTTTGGGTTCATATAATTATCTTGCTCTTCATGTTTGCATTGTATTTTCTTTGTAAAACATTATGTTACCTTAAATTAATGCTCAGTGACAGGACCTCTTTGAACTCATCCCTTAGTTAATAAGAGTTCAAAATGTTACTGAAACAGACTTGAATGAACTGGAAACACAAGTGTCCCACGTGTTTTTTCTCAGTCCTAATCTAATCTGTGCTGCTATGAACGAGCCGAAAGCCACATCCAGTTTAAACAGACCAGACGCCGACCTCATCGTATCAGTGCACGGATATCGATCAACATTGTCCCCAATATCCACTCTGACAGGCAGTAGGCTATAATATGCAGTTGACTAACATCCATATCCATAAATGAAGGTATTTGAAAGGATAAGGTTAATTATTCACATTCAGTATGGCTTGGCTGGACAAACACAATACTACTGCACAGGGGATGAAGAGCAAGTAGACGGAGGAAAAGTACTCAAAGAGGCATAAAGGTGTGAGGAAAAAGTATGTAAGTAAGTGCTTTATTTGTGTTCAGGTGTTAGTCCTGAGCCGCTGCAACTGAGCCGCGCTGCCATTGTGGGCCAACCTGACCAGCATGTTTCTGGTAGGGGAAACTGTAGCACTTGGAGGAAACCTGGCTGGCTGGCTGCCTTCAGTGCTCTTCTGATCCTCTAAAATGATGCAGCGCCGCCTGGGTTTGCCCCTGTTTCAGAGCGTGGTGTCCTGCACTGGTCAACTCCACCTCTTCCTTCATTCGCAGCTCCCTCCGCTCCCTCCGTCCCACAACAGTTTTTCACCATCTGGGAAGACCGTAGCAGTTAATCTATTTGTTCTCGAGTGAATGTCCATTAGCCAGAAAAATAAATTTAGAAGGGACAGAGGGCACGTGTGGCTTAGCTGTGAGTCTTGCACGGATACCTCCTCGCTGGTCCCTTTTTTGTTTCCTATAGCGCTTCTTGTGAAAAATGGTAAGTCTCTATCACGTGTCTCTATCGATTCTGTGCCACGTCGCAGCAGACTACGTCCCCTGAGTTCAGATCCGGCCCACAAGGGATCTGGACCTCGTGGTGGCCAAACCATGTGTGGAAACTATGTCTCATTCTCCCTGAATCATTCTTTCACAATGTGAGCCTGATTAATCCTGGCATCTTGGAATATGTTCGTGCCATCAGGGAAGAAGAAATCCATTGATGGAATAACCTAATCGTTCTGGATGTTCAGGTCATTGTTTGGGCTCATAATGTTGCTTAACTTAGACCTGACCAACTGCAGCAGCTCCATAACAGAACAGTTAGTTACTGGTCAGTCGGTGCATGATGATATCATAAGGTTTTCTCTTCAAGTTACTTAAAATAACCCAAGCGCAGTTGCTACCCACTTCTTGATCCATACCGCTAATAGATGTCCGGGCAACACTTCTTGACAAGTATCTCCTTCCTGTAAAGTGACTAAGTGGCAGTTCCTTAAAGCTGTGTTACCTTCAGGGCCTCTAGTGATTCCAGACAATCCCTGTGTTTTTTTTTTTTCTGTTTAAATATAGAGAGAGAGGCAGAGAGCAAGAGAGAGGATGGCACAGTCTGTTCCTACCACAGACCACAGTCACAAGGGCAAAAGAAGCATCACCTCTGATATATCCCACATCATCGACATTTCATGCAAATGTTTAATAAGCAATGTTACTATTTCAGACAGCATCTAACCCAGGGGAATTGAACTTGTGAGCTAAAACACCAGTATAATAATCATAAGTCCAATAAATCAAACGCCTCAAAACATGTATCTTCTTCAAAGACTGGGTCTGACTGTGTCCCACAAAATCCAAAAAGTCAAGATGATCCAGCGAAGTTTGGTGTATTTTCTAATAAATGCATTGTTTTTGACTTCTTTAACCTGTAAAGGCACAATGTGAGTAATACTGGTAAAATGTCTATTACAGTATTACTCACATTGTAGGGAAAGGGGGACATTTTTTTAAATTTAGGAATAATACCACAATAATGTCATGCTCGTCAAGGTGAGATAAGTTAATACAAAAGCAGTATTACCCCCAAACAATTCTCAACTCGTATTTTAACTAGAAAAAAGGCAATACATGGTGTAAAAACATGCATTGTGCTAAAAAAACAGTGTCTCATTTGCATTCACAGCCACAGGAACCCAGCACCCGTAAGTATTCTGCAGCAAAGTTGTATAACAAATCCTTTGAAAGTGCCTGTCCCTTCTCTTCACTCTGCTGGAAGAAGGCAGTGATATAAGGCGGGATTCCCTTTTGCCCAGCGCTGGTTTGCTGCGGATGAGAGAGCAGTGCGGCTGGTTACATAAGGAGCCGAGGAGGGACAGGTGAAGGTGCTGCAGTCTCTAAGCACAACAGATGGAGCAGGGCAGAAAATGATATGTCAAAACAAAAGGATGGAATCTTAGATTGAGTGTTACATTTAAAGAGTCTAAAATGCATGATTCCAACTATTTTCAGACATTTCATGACTTTGCTGTGGCAGGTTGATTGATAGTTTCACATGCTCAAAAGCTGCAAAGAGCTAGTTCAACATATGAACTAGATGATTAGAGAAATGTTTATTGTGGCATTAATTAATGAATACATTTTGACACCTTTGTGGGAGCATGGCTATGATAAAGTATGTGATATATTCATACTTCCGTGCAGTCAAGTTAAGAGCTGAAATATGAACTGGACGTTTAGTGAAGGTGTGTTTACATAGAAGGAAACCAAAATCACATCAAGGACTTAGGACCAAGAAGTGGCAAAAGCAATAAAACAAGAATAATATAATATGGGCTGGTGCGATGTGATTTGGGCAGCTCCAACAGCTGCCCCCACGACCCGGCAACGGACAAGTGGAAGAAAATGGATGGATGGATAATATAAAACAAACTCAAACACTACTATAACTTTTGTAGATGTAACTATGAAGTTGTTCAAAGAGGCTATTATGTTACTGAAATGGGGCCCTGGATTACTGAAATGGTTCTGTTATTAATACTGTTATTCCTCTCTGATTTCCTGTAGGTGCTGATGTTACTGACACTCAGAAGCTGTAGGAGTTTGACCTTCAGGAGAGGAACATGCTCACATGTACTCGCTCCGCGATCACCAGAGAAATGACCCACCCGTCACTCATGGTTTCATCCGTAGCAACATGTTCAGTTCTGAGCAATGAATACGTTTTAAGACAAAGTTGTAACAGTTGCAACAATCATAGAAAATCCCAATAAAAGACAATGCAACTTCGCGGTTGAAAGCACAGTGCCTTGACCTGGTTTCAAACTTTAAATCTTTTAGTTCAAGGGTGCTAGGTTAAGGTATACTTTATTGATCCCCATAGGGAAATTCGTTTCCCTGTGCATTTGACCCATCCTCAATGCCAGCGTAGGCCAGTGCTCGGATACCCATCTCCAGATGTGGAAAGCTAATGGTCAGAAACACCTGGCTGGATGATTTACCTATTGTACATGTTTTTAGTGGTAGGGGAAACCGGAGTACCCGGACGAGACCTACGCAGACACGGGCAAAACATGACAACTCCACACAAAACGGCCCCGTTCGAACCCGGGACCTTGTAGCTGTGAAGCACGAGCACTAACCGCTGAAATGGTGGCCTGGCACAGCCTATATGCACATGTGATGATGTCATAATGTCAGGTGGAGGGCAGGGGCTAATACAACTCAAACAAAATTCCCCACGGGGATAAATGAAGTACACCTTAAAGCAGTACTAAGTAACTCATGCCCCTTAGAACCAGGCCCTGCTCAATGGTTTTCTTAGGTATTCCCTCTGGCAATGCCTCCAGGAAGACCACAGCCTTCTAGTTAATGTTTTGTCAGATATTTCAAATAGTGAAGGTGAAATGAACAAGAGGGAAATACCAGCCATGAGTCACGGTTGTCAGATAAACGCCACCTGCATACAGTGCCTGGGCGTTGATGAGAGGTGCCACCTGCTGGAAACACATCACAACAATAAAAACTGTTAGTGACAAGATTACCCATGGCTTTATAAACACATCAACCATCTTGATCGAGTTCTCTGGGAAAATGCATTTACATTTTTTATCCTATTAAGGTGATTATTGGACAGTGTTCGTCATGTGTATCAAAAACTGGCATTCTATTTTATATGAATGCAGGTAAAAGTAAAGTTGAATTGGTCTCAAAAGGGCAGGCTATAGGATTAAAAGGTGATAATCACATGTGGATTTTCTGTTTGGTTGTTTAACCAGATTATATTTTAAAAAAAGATGAAAAGATTTTATTGTCAATTTATATGCATCGGACTTTTTAAATTCTCTCTTGGTGTGGTGCAGGGTGGTGGTGGGTGAGGGGTGGAAGTAAAGAGAGGTCAGGGAAGGGAGGGAGTTCAGCTTCCTGATAGCCTCGTGGACAAAACTGTTCTTTAGTCGACTGGACCTGGCCCATGGATTTCGCGGTCTCCTCCCTTTGCGAGTGAGACGAGTGGTGTACATGTAATGGAGGGGAGGGACTCCGGAGATCTTCTCCGCTGCTCTCACTGTGCACTGGAGGCTCCTGCAGCAGGATGCAATGCTGGCACCGCAGCTGGTCAGGGTGCTCTCTAGAGGTTTCACAAAGGGACTTTTGATTTAAAAGAAATTATTGATATTATTTGAGAACCTTTGGAGTACTTACAGGATTCAGATGGTATTTCTCAAAATCATCTTGAGGGCTGGATTTAGGCCCTGGTCCTGAGGTTGCCCTTGGACTGGACCAGTGGTTCCGAAAGGTGGGTTTCGGGCACAGAGCTGTGGGTCCCATGATTTCAAGTTATAGGCCCTACTGTATACACACACACACACACACACACACACACACACACACACACACACACACACACACATATATATATATATATATATATATATATATATATATATATATATATATATATAGTGTATACCGTTCTTAATTGAAAACTGCATAGACACAGTAAACAATGCATATACATATTACTAAACCAGATTTTAAACATTTTAAGTGCATCATATTATATTGTATTAGATTTGGTCAGCACGATGGTGGCGGTTTGTATTCGTGCTTCATAGCTACACTGCGTTCACAGTTATTATGAAAATTATATTTTTCTCAAATTCTCTAAATTGTCAACTCAAATGACAGTCAGCATAATATTCAAACCTTTAACTGTTAGAGGATTATTTGAATGTAATTGGAAAAAACTCCCAATGATAACAGTATTTAAAATATATATAATAAACAACTTAAAATGTACTGTTCCAAATTATTATGCATAGCAGCATTAAATCTTGTAATTAACTGAAAATGGTAATTTGTTGAATTTGCAGCATTAGGTCATATGTACTGAAATCAAAAGCTATTTCAATCAAAAACATTTCAACAGCTCAAGTTATATTTTAACATAGGGCTCCTTCTTTGATAGCAGCTTCAAAATTCTTAAATCCATTACCATTAAACTTGTGAGTTTTTGGAGAGTTTCTGCTTGGATTTCTTTGCTAGATGTCAGAATAGCCTCCCAGAGCTGCTGTTAGGATGAAAACTGCCTCCCACCCTCATAGATGTTTTGCTTGAGGCTCCAAAGGTTCTCAATAGGGTTGAGGTCAGGGGAGGACGGGGTACACATCATGAGTTTCTCTCCTTTTATGAGATATTCTTTACAGTATGACATGGTGCGTTGTCATGCATGAATATAATTTTGTTAAGGAAAGCACGGCTATTCTTTTTGTACCACAGAAGAAAGTGGTCAGTCAGAAACTCCACATATTTTTCAGAGATCATTTCACACTTTCAGGGATCCTAAAGAGGCCGACCAGCTCTCTCCCCATGATTCAAGGGCAAATCATGACTCCTTTGTTCGTCCTGTTCTCCGGCCAGTTTTTCTGGTGGCTTTGAAAGAATAGAGTTGACTCACCTGCAGCTCGCATGTGTCCTCGTCTTTCTCGCTACACCATAAAAAACATGTAGGCCTACAATAGGCCAGAATGAATGAGTGTGTTTGCGTGTGAGTGGTGGCAGTCTCATTTACCCCAGGGGCGGCTGTGGCTACAATAGTAGCTTACCACACCGACATATGGCGTAAATGTACTGACTACAGTGTGGCGCTTTGAGAAACTAGGAAACACAGGCTTGTAAAAGTGTAATACAAGCCATTATTATAAGATTTCAGATAGGTAAAGTACTAAGCACTGTATAAATTTTTGCTTAGTAGGTGCTTGCTCCACATACACACTCAGTGGTGTTTTCTGGGGCAGATTAATGGAAACATGGCTGCTATCCTGCGACTGAGGCCTGTCTCACCAAAAGGTTTTTAAGAAAAAACTTTTCCTCCAGGCTATTTCATTTAGTTGGTTTAGTCAAATATGAGCACGTATGAGTGCTGTTTTGACTCAATGGTTCCCTCTGCTGCCAGTAAGTTATAGTCATCTATAAAACCACAAAAGACGTAGATCCATACATCTGCTCCAATACTAATTAAACTAAACACAAATTAACATACCATTCAGCAAGACTTCATGAAATCAGAGAATTGCAATTATTATAATTTACATAACCCATTTAATCTTCTAATGCTGGAAGATGTGATGTGTTTCATTGAATAGACAAGTCCCTATTTACCCAGTCAACTCACTTTATTTACAGAGTAATTTAAGAGCGATGTGTTCAAAATGCGATTTCTGTCACTGACCTTTCTTTATACACCAGACAGAGCTGGCCCTCCCTATTTTAATCGTACAATGCTTTTCATCTAGTTTTTAAGAGAATTTGTGAATTCCAGAGACAGCACAGTCCCTCCAGTAAACGATAAAATGACCAGTTAAAGCATAACCATTAATAATTTCTGAAGATAGACGACCACATGACCTGCAGAGAAACAAAGCCTCAACATGAAGTAAAAAAAATAAAAATGTCATAAAATAATAACGTTAATTGAAAGTTAGAAGGCTCTTCTCCACAAAAACATTTGGGTTAGTTTAGTAACAGCTAAACGAAGATTAATAAGCGTTTTGAAGACATTCCCACACCAGTTTTAATGAAACCAACAATTGACAGAAGTGGAAAACTATTTAAACAAGTTTCCTTCCAAAATCGGCATGAAGTAAATGCGTTGTGATATCAATTTGGTTACGGTTTTAATGAACACTGAAAGTAAAACAGGCAATAGAGATGGGCAAACATACACAGTAAAAGAAAACTGAGTGTCCGGATATTACATTATATTAAAAAGACATTTTCAACATATTTTTCCAAGACTGATGCACCCACATTATGTATTTGAGACTGTCATCATGGCATTTACACAAGCACATACACATCTTAAACATGTTGGAAATGGCTTTTTTGTTTTGTTTCAATGTAACGTCATGTACACACACTCGCTCTCCCCAATCCATCCAATATGATGGAAAATGTTTATTCTGGTTAGACAGGGCTAAATATGAAAAAAAGAGAAAAAGCAATGTTTGCAGAAGCGCAATAGCCATGTAATGTTTAAATACAAATTTGAACGGGCCCTCGAATAACGTTAATAAAAAGTCCAATAAATCAAAAACAAGCCGATAATTCCGGTTAAGTACAAGTCTACGCATTTTAGATGTATTGGGTCCCATTATAATAAGGTAGGACAATTAGTTTTACATACACTACTGGCAAATCCGTATGCCTTCACAATTCAAATCTTTTTTTTCCAGTCACTTCATAATTTGTATACTGTGCAATGCGATCTCTAACTCATTGGCAAATACTGGGAATAAAAAAAACAAGCCCCCCCAAAAATGTTTTATTTTAATATAGTTACTGTTGCGTGAAACAAAAAACAGGTTTACAATTTCTTAAACGTACCAGTGTGTCCCTAGCATAGGGCATATTGCATGGTTGTTAAATAAGTCAATGAGGGGAGAGTGCCATATTGTGTGCATGCATTTAAATAGCAACCCATGAAAAAACAACATCAGACTACCACACATAAAACGCATTTTTTTTTCAAGAGAAGGGAGTTAGTCACCCAGAGGTCTGCAGCAGTATATCTCGACATTTTTCTTTCAAATAGATTTGGACTCGATAACTTTATCTTTTTGTGTCCGTTAAATGCAAATGTTGACAGAACAGGAGTACATTGTGTGGATCACATTCAAACGCCTCATCTCAATCCCCCTTATGGATCACTCTTGCCAGCGTAGAGCCTGGTCCATGATCGAGCTGCACACAACACAAAGATATACAGTAAGTTAATGTAGAGGGTATGCAAGGAAGAGCATTGTCAAAAAACAGTGAGCTAACTTTTCCCAGCAGAAGCAGAGTTCTGCACCTTCCTCGCCTCACCTGCCCCTCACCACGTAAATACAAACACGTGCAGAGATCGCAAATGTTTGAAGCAGCAGAAGCCGCAACAGTTAACGGCTAACACGGCCAGAGTTTAGCATTATGACTAGGGCCGGGACTCGATTAAAAAAAATTATCTAATTATTTAGTACTGAGTACAGAAGATGAATCAAGTACCTTCATTGAGGATGGACAACCCCTGTACGACTGAGAACTTACACAGACTAATTATTTAGAGGCTTTGTAATTAATTAATCGAAATTAATCGCATATTTGACCTGAGAACAGTGAGAAGTTTTTTCATAAGGATTTTTAGTATACCATTGAATAATGACTGAATACATAAGCTTAAGCAACAAAATATTGTTTATTTTTGTTCAACCAAGTCCAACAGACCAGTGCAATATTGCCATTAATTGTGCGTCTGTAGGAAAAAAGGAAACTGAAGTGTGGAAAGCAAAGTGTGATTAATTTCGATTAATATTTTTAATCGCACTAAACCTCATGTAATTAATTAATCGCAATTAATCGAAAAAAGTCCCAGCCCTAATTATGACAGAAGTTTACAATAGAAACATCTGACAGACCTGCTCTGATGCAGCTGAAATCCTCATTAAATATCAGTTTGCTCCCCACCTTTACAGAGAGCATTTTCTCTAGTTTGGTATTACCCGTATCTAAAAACTGGAGCCTACAGCCTACAGGTCAGTAGAACGTCTCATTTGATCAAAATTGATCTCAGTGGAACTTTTTCCTCGCATCGTTGCGGTGTTGCCGTCACTTTTTTGACTTTGTTCATCATCAATCTTCTGTCACTTCTTTGTTGCATTTTCATCACATTTTTCCAATACGCTCTTAGATTTGGGTAAATCTGGTCGGGGTTAAGAGGTTAATAATCCAATATCTACAGGGAGCTGTCAGGTCTTTTTCTCCTTATGATTACAAAACAAAGCAGGCACCGGGAGGCTGTGAGCCATTCAAGGGTTGCGGGGAAAAAAGTTCTGCAATGTAAACCTAGTTCTAAATGGAAGCATTATGTTCTAAATTCCAACAACTACTTTGCTACATACCTTATTTAAGCTGACAAAGATTAATGAGATTTCCGTATCTTATTGAATATAATATGCACCCTCGCTACAGCACATGGGGCTTTAAGGATAAGAGATTGGGAACCACTGCTTTAGTTTACACTGTATTCATTAAACTTGTCAAAAAAAACATGATGCCATGGTTTTCCAACCTTTGGTGATTATTATTTGAGCAAATTAAATTGTAAAAGAATTGACACACATGATGGGAAAGGATTATATGTGCATATAGGTAATCTTTGTTGTGTCTATTTACAATAAAAAGTGGCATGTTTGAAGGTTTTGATCGAAATCTGACAGTCGCGGGGTCAACTTGACGCCAGCACCAGCGTATGAGTAGACAGCAACACTGATTTCAATAAGTTTGTGTTATTCTTACTCAGTTGCTGCACTTGTATGGTTATAGCCATATGAAGCCAATCAGCTCTTTGAATGACGTGGCTATGCCATTTCCGCTACCCCCAAGTTATAAGCGCCAGTACCTCCTTGTCCGAGTCATACTCATTTTCTATGGGGATTAGTCTACAAATAAACATATTTTCTAAAGATTACATGGTGGACAGTTAGTTCCAATATAATCAATAACATCCTACTTGATATTGGATGACTGTGTTCATAAAAGGTATGCCAGTTTTACTGGACTCTAAAGGTCGACTTGAAATATAAGTATCAAAAAATATAAGCTTAAAATGGTGCACGGTAGTACAGCGGTTAGCGCTCGTGCTTCACAGCTAGAAGGTCCGGGTTCGATTCCCACCTGGACAGGGCCTTTCTGTGTGGAGTTTGCATGTTCTCCCTGTGTCTGCATAGGTTTCCTCCGGGTACTCCGGTTTTCCCTACCACTAAAAACATGTACAATAGGCCCAGGGACTGCAGGTGGAAATTAGCACAAGTGCTATAACCTTTCTGAGGCTAATGTATATTGTACACAGTCCCTGTTCAAATAAATAAATAAAATCTAAAATTCCATCACCTTATTGTAAGCTTTTAGTTTGAGACAAACTTGCCTTTACCTTTATTAGCACAGGCATTAAGCCTACATTAAGTTAACTGAACACATATTCAGTCACGCCATTTACAAACAGTGTATGTACGCGGTTTATCTGAAGGCTGCTACTCTCCTGTTTATGTTGTACACACTAAAAAGCTTGTGACACCTCTGTATTCTGTATTATGAACAAACAAGGGACGCCTGCGGCTGCTGCGCAAGGAGCAGAGGGAAGAGAGGTCCAGGGATTGGAATGATACTTGTATACTGTTATAAAAATTAATCTGTGTATTGTTTGAAATGCAAGATTGAACTATTGAACTTAAATGTATGCTAAAAGTAATTTCCCGTTTCTGCTGTCACCTTCGAAGAAAAACATGACCTGTATGTTTAGAGAAAGCCCAGGATGTGGTTGATCGATAACAGGGATAAGTAACTTTTGGTTTACGAGGGGTAATAAAACTCCTGCCTTGGGAGGAAGGGAGAAGTGATGTCCTGACCTCTGCCCCCCTCTCTCCTGGGACGTCTTAATTTGTGTCATGTGGTGTGGGCATGTGTGGTGTTTAATAAAAGACCGGGGAAAGAGGAGAAACATTGGAAAAAAGGCTTTAGTCAAAGTGGGTTAGAAGTATCCACTCCTCTTTTCCCCTGGCCAGAAGAAACTCTTGTGTGAACTTGTGTTTAATCTGTTTACTATAAATAACAGAGCGTCTTCAGAGCCGTTTTTGATGAACAAGCAAAATTCTCTAACAAAAGTGAAGCACAAAGAGTAACAATGCACATGAGGGGTACGAGGAGGCCATTCCTCTCAAAGGAGAGACGCATGATGTGTGTGTGTCATCAGCAGTGTCATGGAAACAAGCGCAGTATGGGCATTAATCACAGTTACCTGTCTCAATGGCACGGGTTTCATTTTTTTTCCATTCCTCTGCGACGTCATTTGCCAGAGGATCGTCTGGATTGGGAGCACTTAACAAAGCCTGGATAGACAGCAACACTGTACGGATCTGCAGAGCTGGAGACCATTTATCTATCGGCAACAAAACAACAACATGATATTGTAACTGTAAGACTATAAGAATGGACCAGCAACTATGAATGGGTGATTATTGTTGAGTGTATTACAATTAATGCAGAGTGAACTATCATTCAGTTAATTATAAATTGGGGGTTCTATTTTGAGATTCCAATCGATTAGTTGCAACTTGCTGCGTTTACTCTGAATGGAATTACATTTTAAAAACATCTAAATATTTGGCACACGGTCAATAGTAAATAGCCTGCAAACCACTTAACTAAAATGTTATCACCAAAAATCCAACAATGATTCTGTATCAAATCAGTAGGCAGAGATACTTCAATTGACTTATAGTTTTAACCCAGACTGCGTGGCAGTACTGTTTGTGTTATTGGTATATTACAAATTATTCAAATTCAAAATGAATGAACTCACCTTTTAAAATGTCTAAACATATTCTTCCAAGTTTGTCAACGTTGGGATGATAGATTTTGGTCATGAATCGCACTTTGGGAGCTGCCATGGGATACTCTTCAGGAAGAAATAGTTCAAGTTTAAATGTCCCTCCTTCAAAGGGAGAGTCTGCTGGGCCTGCGATGACAACATGGAAGTAACGCGCGTTGCTTTCATCAGGAAGAGCCGAGATCCCAGGAACAGGCTCCTGCACCAATCGCTGTGTTTCCTGTGGCAAAACAATACACCTATGTGACATATGGATTGTTATATTTGTCTTTAACCAATGTGGAGCAGTAGTCTGCAACACCGACCGTGGAAAGAGCTGTAAAAACAAAGCATATTTACAACTTACAATTAATTATAAACATTATAAGTGTTACAAAAGACAAAACCCCGAGCCACAAACAAAGAAATGTGGTTTATTCTATTTGATGCGAAGAAGGGGAATGCAACGAGCATTACATTGGAGAAATCAAACTCCTGCTACAGAAGGGGATTTATCAACACTGCAGGGAAAGCACAAGCGGCCCTCAGTCAGGTGTTCACCTCCACCTCAAAGCAACCAACCACTCTTTTGAGATTAAAGTTTTAGTTAAAGAAAAACGTTGGTTTGAAACAGCAGTCAAAGATGCAAACTCAGCCCAGGACAGAGCAATAGGCAGGTAATTAGCAGCGATCAGGGCCGTTTAAACTGAAACTCGGGTGAGTTATGTCATTAGGATTTAGGACTACAAAGACTTGGAACTACAAAGATGTTTACCCATAGGTGAGAATAGCCGTTAATACAGTGGAGGGACTGAGCCAAGCTAAACTCCTCCCAGTGGTCTATTGAGAATGAAAAGTCACATGCCGAGTTGGGGTGATTTGGGGGGGGGGCCCTCTGAGCCGGTCGGCCATGTTGGAAGACGATTAGAGGCACGCCCCGAGAATTTCACGCATTCCTCATATTCCAGAGTACTTTCAATTTTGCGCATTTACGTTTTCGGTGAGACAGAGATGGATCTACGAATATGACAAAGAAAAGGAAGAAAGTAAAGCATCGCAAAGAGATAAGGCGAAAGAAAAGGGACCTTACAGGAACAAGCTCATACCAAGCTCAAAACAGCGGTATTTGGAGAGGTTTGCGGACATCCAAAACATCGACCCACAGGAGCTCCCTGCAGTGGAATGGCACAGAGACCTGGACCGTTTACCTCCATGCACATACAGTTGTGGTCAAAATAATAGTTTGTTTAAAAATTTTAGTTAAGCACAAAAATAAAAAATCTTAATAGATTCATTTCGATGCATTGGAAGCATTGCCCATGGTTTTCTAAATCAAAACATGGAGAAATTTATAATTTCTTCAAGTACTTAGAAGAACATTTTTAAAAAAGAACATTGGGCTGTTCAAAACAATAGTGTCTGCATTGGTCTTTACAAGCTCAATATGCACTACATACAAAAGAAATTCCCCATAGGATTTAGCTTTCCAGTGAATCAATAAACTAATATTTAGTTGTATGACCAGTTTATTAGAACTGCTTCACATCAGTGTTGCAAAGAGTCAACCAACTTCTGGCACCTGTCGACAGGTATTCCAGCCCAAGATGCTTTGACAACATTCCACAATTCCTTGGTTTGATGTCACCCCACAAGTTTTCTATGGGATTAAGGTCCGGGAATTGGGCAGGCCACTCCGTAAAATTCATTTTCTTGGTCTGGAACAAAGATGTAGCTTACTGGTGTGTTTGGGGTCATTGTCTTGTTTAAACACCCATTTCAAGGGCATTTCCTCTTCAGCATATGGCAACATGACCTCTTCATGTATTTGATATATCCAAACTAACCCATGATCCCTGGTATTCGATAAAGTTACAGATAGTTAGAGAAACATGCCCATATCATGATGCCCCACGATGCTTCACTGTCTTCAGAGACTATGGCTTGAATCCAGAGTTTGGGGTCGTCTGACAAACTGTCTGCGGGGGGGGGACAGTTTGTTCAGAAAGCTCTTCCAAATGTATAATAACCGTGGGCTAAACATGAGCATAGAATATATTATTCTGAGATGAAGGTACAATTTAATCAAGTCCAAGCCCATAAAGCGAAGATAAGACACATAAAAAGTCGTATTAAATCTCCTGAAAATGAAACCAAAAAGAAAGTCAAAATGTGACATGTCATACTTAAGCAGTGGTCGGAGCTAACATATCCAGCCGGAAGAGTGCTTAAATTGAACGATCACCCATCACAGTATACAATGTAAGGAAACACCTACAAATAATGCTACCACGTCATTTAAAAAAGTGACTTCTCGTTTAACCTGACAGCTGCGGGTTGTGCCAGGAAAGGCCCAGTCAAGTAGCGCCGGGGACGAGGGAGGGGACTCACACAATCTAATGGTGTCCGCTGGTGGTTTGATTTAATGTATTGCATGCGCACGTCTGAAAATCTAATCACACGTAACCGAAACATCGGAGCTCACCAACGACAAGTCGGCACAGTCTCAATTAAATGAAGCTCAGAAACAGCAGCTAACTCACTGTGTCGTTAGCTTTAGCCTAGCGCATCCATTCATAACGCGACCAGGACGCACGCACGCCTACAGGAATTACTCTCGCAAAAGCAATGAAACCAACACGAATGATGGCCCATGCAATTGATCTGCTGGAACACGCGTGTAAAAATACAAATAGAGGGGGATGTAGGTGAAATATTCCGAAACTGAGCCCTCAACAACTAGCACGATAAGCGGCGGCTAGGTGCACCAAGGCTCCGCGCCCATTTTCCATGATAATGTGCCTCGATATTGACGAAACAATCGGTGTTGTAAACTGCCACATACTCAACCATCGATCCACGCAGCGTGCTATTACGTATACCTTTATAATCCTACGAGGAAGAGCGCTCATCTTGTGTTAGCTGTTGTATTTTTAGCCGTGGACTTCTCTTCGGTTTGGACTGATCTGCGTGGGCGGAGCCTGGACACCCTCTTCCGGTGGCTTCAGATGACGTGGGGCAAATAATGTTTTATTATTTATTATATCCAGTTATGTTCATAGATTATCCACATGTCTCTTGGTGTTCAAAATAGAGCACGCAGTATCATAATTTAACCTCTTAACCGACCACATTTTTCAAGTCTAAAAGCTTCTTGAAAAAAAGTGACGAAAGCGCAACAAAAACGTGACAAAAAACAAAAAAAACCGCAATGCTAAAGTGGCAAAAAAAAGCCACAAAAACGTGACAAAAAGTTGACAACAAAAAAAAGCAATGAAAAAGTGACAAAAAAGCGACAGAATAGTGATGATGAAAAAAGTCAAAATAGTGACAGCAACAGGGCAACAATGCGGGGAAAAAGATTTAGATGCATTTTGCAGCTTTCAAATGAGGCGTTATACTAGCCTATAAGCTGTGAGAAGCTTTTATATTTGGGTAATGCTGAACTGGAGAAAATGCGCTCCGTGAAGGTGGGGGGCGAGAGGTTAAGGATGGGCCAAATGCTGATATTGAATAACTCTGCAGGGTCAGTGACGCACAGCAACCTCAATGTTCTCCAATTTTAATCACCTGATGTTCACGGTTCAACTTTGCATGGAGCTGGTGTCCACACGATACAGTAAAACAACAACCGTATGTAAACAAATATACAGCCACAGCCTAATATATCAGTCTGGCTCTGAACTGCTGAGAGCCAATCAGCAACGAATCAAACAATGGCCTAAGTTGCTGCAGCTTTCCTGTAAAGCGACATAAGAGTATTTATCTTAGTAACAGCCTCCGGAATAAAAGAAGCCCATGCTTGGTTCAATTTGTAGAGCAGTGTGAATCCCGAAAAGTTGGCGCACGTTTAGTTGAGTGATTAACTAGTCACACAAAACAATATGTAAGGCCAAACTCAACAATTTATGACATTAAAGAAAAGACAGTTGTGTAAGTCTTAGACATTTTATTACATAGGAGCGAAAATGTTATGAATATATACAGTGTAAGCCAATAAAGCACCTATCTGTCCTTTGGACCCATCTTTTTGCGTCTCGTGTGGTATCTGTAAGAAAAACAACATTTTTTTTATCAGACAAAAATGCAGAGAGCTCTTAAGATATACAACATATCTCTGATAAGATGTGCGTTCCACTGGTAATCCTTTCATACATTTTTTTGACTTAGTTAAGCACACAACCGAAATGTGTTCATGTGTACTTACTGTCCCACTGGGTACCAGCGGTGTTTAGTGGTGTAAAACATCTTGCTGAGCTCCTCTATTGATGGCCCCTCTTTCTCCTTCAGTACCTCTTTGCTTAAATTGGCTTTAAGAACCTGGTCGTGAGTGTCAGGAACATCGCTTAAAGGATCAGGACGTTCAATGGGCTGAGAAAACAGCAACAACAAATTTAGCTTGTGTGATGTACGATTGGAGTATTGTCAGAGGTTAATTTCAGCTTAGTTACTGCCTCAGTTCAACACTGTGATACTGTAAATTGTGCCCTCCCGATTTAACACTTCTAGCTTTTCAAATCTGTCAAAGTGGCTCACTTGATAGGTGATACTGGATTTATCAAGCAAAGCAAAACAAATATGATGGATCTTATTGCTGCATCAAATCATAATTTTTTGACAATTACCTTTCAGAGGGTTTTGGATCAAAATACAAGGGGAGACAGTCAGGATGACTGCAGCAGCATGATCACAATCAAGAATAAGTATTTATTCTACTGTATGTATTATGTGTTGTTGTATCACAAAGCTACAACGACCAAGCAATTTCTCTTGTGGAAAAATAAGTAATAGCAACAATTGTGCCATGAGAGAATATAAATTGGGTGGATGGGTGGGTCTTTAAAACATGTTATTTGCAACAAAATATCCTACAAAATGCCCATGTCAGCAAAATAAATCATATTGATGCTATGCAATGTTATTATTATTTGGTTTATTTGGTCTGCAAGGTCACAGATAGAGTCATTATATTCGTAACAAAAATATTCCCAAAGGGAGTAGGCGGGAGATAACTAAATGTTAATGAGCTCTGCAAGTAACTAATCAACTAGACTGTACTGTCAAACCAAGTCAAAAAGCCATTCTATAAATGTCACCAATGCTTAATTTCTGCATCTAGCATAAATGAGAACTGATGTAACCTGCTTTTTTATTTTTTGTTTACCTGAGTGAGCTCATAAGGGATATCTGGCATGGGATGGTAGCAGACTACAGTCTTCCCATTTGAAGTAACACCAATTTGCACATTACTGAAATAAAAAAAGAGAATATTAGATATCATATAGTGTTCAAACATGTTCCAGGCAAATAAAAATATACCAGTAGTTTGGGTCATCAAGGGGGGGCAAGGTGTGCTTTTGCCGAAGTGCCACGAGACACGACGCTGTTGAAAGAAGCAGCGATCAACCAAATAAGTAATGTTCACTGTACACACACACACACCTCAACAGCCTTTAGGTTAGAATAAAGCCTGAGCGATAAGCACATCTTTATATTGATAACCATGAGTTCTCGTCACTCACATATCATGCAACACATTTAATAGACGAAATGATAAACAATCATTCAGATTTGAGATCAGTTCGTCCCTCACGAGTACATGACTTTAGCATTAGCCACCGATACCCTAACATGCAAAAACATTAAAACTGCTATCGCTTTACAATTTTGAATAACAAGTGAAGTGAATAACAATAGTCATTAACTTACACTGTGCATTCCGTAATGTCGCACCGCAAAACAATTGTGTTAAATAGGGACATTTGCACATAAAGCCCGACGCCATGGTCATGTATGCTAGGCTTGTAGCCAGTGTGCGTCACTTTTACACGTCCGGTGTAAACGACAACCAGCTCATTGACGTTCCCCCACTGTGTATGATTAATGCTTATAATAAGCATGATTATTATAATAAGCATTAATCATACACAGTTATGTGTTATTACACATAATAGTATTATGTGTATCATATGATAACGGTGACATAATATTGCATCCTCAAACCGCATGTCAAAGAGTACACATATACACAATCCAGAGAATGTAAAATTTCCTTTTTATTGGGCTGATCAGAACTTTACTAGTGTACAAAGCCCCTGTACATACATTTAATTTTAATCTACCATAAAGATTATGGAATGAAAAATAAAAGCAGTATGGCATATATTCACTGCCATGTTCAACACACTGGTATAACGTTTTTTGCCCTGTTGCCCTTTTTATTAATCATTACAAATAACTTACTACACAACAGAGGTGGGTAGAGTAGACACAGTATTTACTGAAGTAAGAGTAACATTACTTTGAAATAATTTTGTTCAAGCAGAAGTAAAAAGTAGTGGCCCAAATAATGACTCAAGAGAAAAAAAAATACTTTGAGAACATTTTACTTGAGTACTGTACTGAGCAACTGTTTGAGCGGAAAAGTCTGATTCATGTGTTAGTTGTGACATACATTATAAGAAACAAAACTTAAAAATTTAACATTTTCAAAGAAAAAACATAAAAAACAAATAATTATGAAGAATTAAGTTAACAATATATCTTTTTAATGTGTCAAAATGAACATTAGTCCTTTAAGATATACAGAGTGGCATGAGTTACCTATTATTTTACTTAAGTAAGAGCACAGATACTTCATTTGGATTTTACTTGAGTAGAAGTAAAAAGTACTTTATGAAAAATATGTACAATTAAGTACATTTCCTTGAGTAAATGTAATACTACCCACCTCTGCTACGCTCTAATAATTTTGATAAGCTTTCTGAAGCGCTTTGTTTTACAAGGTTTATAAGGGTCTCTGTCGGTTTGCCAATCAGGCCCAGATCTACCGGTGTGTTTTGCAACCTAATTTTAAAATGTTGGCACCTTCCATTTGTTTGTTCTGGAGCTGGCTTTGCTAACAATCCATGTTATTTCTAAGCAACGTCCATCTCAGCTGAACCTGAAGTGCTGGGTGCTCGTGTTCCTGTGTTCACCACCAATCGCTCTCGCCCTCCAAAAACCTCCTTCACTGTAAACAAACACAATTATGTTTAATCAAGACAAAAGTCATTATTCATAATATTATTGAATTAAATAAAAGTAACCTTACCTGCAGCAACATCACTGATATCCCAGGCTCTTAAACCCTCCCTCTGGCCCCCAAATGCATAGACATAAGGCAGATCGGGACAACATGACGAACAGAACATCACACCCTATTCACAGTGACAAGTTAAAAGAGAATAATACACACAAAGCACATTATGTATTTTTTGTGTGAAAATTCATACCATCTTCATATCCCTGGAGTGAACCAGATTGGGTTTATTTCCCAAAATGTCCCATATTTTAACATGTTTGTCTGCCGATGCTGTGACCAAGCATCCTTTAATCTGACTGCTGAGGTCCAAACCTGCACAAACCAATTGGTCAACTTATAAATTAAAAACTTAAATTACAAATAAAAATACACTTTCATACATAAAAAAAAAAGAACGATTTACAGGGTCAGTGAAATTTTACACTTTAACTAACCTGACACTTCTTCATCATGTGCTCTTAGTGTAAAAACAGGTTTATCTGATCGCGCATCAAGGCAATAGACAAACCCATCTTCAGTGCTGGCCTGAAATACATTTGCATTTACTATACCATATGATAGAAGGTCAAAATGCACAATTGTACTGTATCAAAAGAGCAAATAGGCTACCAGAAAGTTACAAGGAGAAAAATGATTCCAGATTAGCCGCTCAACCTGGCCGCTAAACCTCCAGCTCCTGTAGCTTTCATCTGGACTGCGACAGTCATAAAGAACAGCTGTTCTGTAAAAAGAAATATTACATTATAGCTACTGTCAATGGCAGCCACAGTAACTTCTGGTGAAGAAGATAATGAAGTGGAATGAAGATTCTTACTTATCATACGATCCTGATATTAGGGTCTGTACTTCGAACGGATGGAATGCTAATGTTTGAACCTATGATGTAAAAAAAAAGTTTTCTTTAGAGACTTTAAAGTGCAAATGACATCTTTGTTTGCAAAAGCGTATAATTGTCAGCAATGGGTAATACACAGTCACATTTACCGTATTCTTAGCCACTTTTAGAACTTGTACTACTTTTATCACACAGTATTTTATACTTCTACTTCAGTACTATTAATTTGAAGCATTAACACTCCTACCCCAGTAAAACAATAAGTTACTTTTTACAACTGCGAGTTAATCTATGACAAGTTTCCTGCGAATATTTAATACGATTATTAACAAAAGACAACACGAAATATTCATGTTATTCTATGTTTTGTCAAATGAGGTCACTTTTGAAACATACTTTTAGATTCAAACAGTTACTTGCTTCACATAATTACTTTTCCACTCTTGAGTTGGATGATTACGCTATATTTGCACCTGAGATAAATACATTTAACATTACCCATCCTTGCAAAAATATTTTAGCTACTTTATCCACCTATGACAAATGTGTTGAATAAGTTCTGGAGAAAAGGGTCGTGTGCACTTTCAAACATAGCTTACAACATTTTATTGTTTCCATTTACCTTATCAGTGTGTCTGTGTAGAGTTGTAGCTGGTTTCCCCTGGGACAGATCCCACAAGATAACGGTGTTATCTGCTGAACCGCTGGCTAAAACGTTTCTGTACCAAATCAAGAAGTTATTGTAAGATGTACGTGAGTAGGTCAACTGTAATCTATAATTTATGTCCTTCTCCCAAATCACTGACCTGGCAAGTTTGTTCCAGGATAAATCTAGCACGGCATCAGTATGTCCTTCAACAGGTTGAGCTGCTGCCCCCTGATACAAATATACAGTACATGTTTAAAAACCGAGTAGATATTTAGTAAGGAAAAAAGAACAATTAAATTACATTGTACAATAAAATACATAGTCATTTTCTTGAAGGGTTTACCTTTTTGCTTTTCTTTTTCTTTTTTGCAGCCTTTTTGCTTCCTAGTGAAAAAGCTGGCTCTAAACAGTCGACTACATCCAGGTCCCACACGTCTATCTGAGGAGTCATGTTGCCCACTGCAGCATAGTTACCTACAAAGCAAATCATAAGGAATCTATTTTATTCATAGAGCCCTTATATATTTAGGTTTGAATTTTTGTACAAGTTCACATAAAACCACAAATTAAAATCTGTAAAAATCCAGTGTATACATTTCATGAAAAGTTATCACAATGCATTTCTATGGCAATCCGTCCTGCTTAGCTTCAAATCAAATAAGAAAAAGAAGAACTTTATTTGTAAACATGTGGCATGTGTATAAGCTGTACACATGCCAGAGAGGTACATTTCATCCATTCAAGTGAAAAAGTGGAAGTTGCTAAAGCAGCAAACAGATTAATTTAAACTATCTCTTTCTTTCACCGTAAAAAAAAGAAAAAAAAAGGAACATACGTTTTCATTCATAAAAAACAAAACAAAAAACAGACAAACATTAAAGCCCATAAAATTACCTGGACCTTCTCCTGGGCTAGGATCAAAGTCGAGCCACTCCACACAGAGTGGATAGGCTGGCAGCAGGATATCATGATGCACATAGAGAGAGTCCTCCTCAGAGTTGTACACTGCAAATAAAGGAGCATTATTTTCAAACATTTCATTATACACAGTAATGGGTGCATAAAAAGGACTGCCATTTACCATAGATCTCTAAATTACAACAATCCTTGTCAGTTTTGCCGGTCAGAATTAGATTGTCACTTGGTTTTATTTGGAAGTCTTCACGCTCATACTGATCCTATAAGCGAGACAAAGTTCAGGTTACAAAATAATGAGATGAATGTGACAAAGTATTTTAAGAACATGGCCATTTTGGCTCTTACTGTGTCTTTGATGGTGATGTAAGGATCTTCAGCATTGCAGCTGAAGACCGTAAGCCCAGCAAGACTGTCACCGAGATTAGCAGTAACTTTGTGATGGAAAAATGGGTAGGATTTTAGTCACAGTTAATTTATTTGGAAAATCTACGTAAAATAAAGTCTCACCTGTGTCCTCTTCATCATATTTATCCAGTCCATACTCTGCCAACTCGTCCTCTTCATCCGTCCCCCCTGCATTCTCATCATTTTGAGTTTCAGTGTCCTCTGCTGCAGCAGCACTGGTGGAGTTAAGGTCATCAGTAATGCCCTGCTCTTCCCCCTCCTCATCATCTTCTTGCTCTCTGTTTAAGAAACAAAACAAACACTGCTTTCAGACCACAAGACTTTGCAAGAAAAATTGCATTACATTTGGATATTTTGATACCCAAGCTCTTCTTTTGCTTCAGTAATAATGCGCTGCAGCTCCTCCTGGCTCAACTCAACCTAAGAGACATAAAAACACTTGTGGTTTACAAATACGTAATATGACAAGTTTAAATCACTTTATGGTTGTGTGCATTACAATTGACGTCATGGCACACAATTATACAGGATAAGTGACCTTAAGTTCCAGGTGAAATATTCAAATGTATCGCGTTAACATAGTATGTGTAACTTGAATAAAATCGGAGCGACAATGGAAAACGTTCCTCTGTGAAGAAGTAGTTGACATGTTAGCTGCATTAGCATAACAAGCAGCTCACTTACTTTGTCCGGAGTTCCTTTAGCGACACCTCTCTTCACCCATCCAACACAAGTGATCTGTGAACTCATGGTGAATCTATTTGTATAGTAAATGTTACGAATATTAACAAATGTGAAATAATAACACAAGAAAACAGCACAGTGAGGGTACACGTGAGTCCAGCTGTACGACCGTCGCAGATGTATGACGTCATATCTCTCTCCCCCCCCCACCCCATGCTGGGTAATGTAGTCCTTGGACGAAGGCTCGCAGTTTAACCTTATTTTTTTCTAAACTGGATTGAGCTTATATGTGCTTTTGTTACCTCCATCTGACTTTGAGATCGCTTTATAACCACATAGCTGATTTCAGCCCAAGTTGACGTAGTTACGGAGTTAAAATCTTTTTTTCACTATTATTACTACTATTATTATTATTTTTTCCGCAGTCTATAATCAAAGTTCAAGACAAAAAAAAAAAAGGTGGCAATCATAGAACATCACAACACGTGGGCATATCTAGGAATAATTTAAGTCTTTTTTTATTCTCTGTAATTACTGGGCCTACATCATAGACATACATTCAATGTCTTCTCAGTCAGCTCAGCACATATTAAATTATACTATACTACACAACACATGGGTGTGATATGATGTTGCTCAGTAGCAAGGACTTTCAAAATCAGACAGAATGCTAGAATACTACTAGGCCGTGTTTGGAGATTTAATCTAGATTCTCTGTTTGGAGTTACCTTGGTGTCACAGCCCTCCATCAGAGATGATCACATCATCACATTGAACATTCCCACTCCTTTTGAGCAGAATTTAACTGCAAAAAAAAAAGTAAAACAAAAAAATACATCAACACAGAAAGATGAAAATAAATGACATGGCAACTTTTAACAAATTTTAATAAGATAAAAATAAAGATAAAATACACAAAGAACTTATTTAATTGTGTTTAATTTACAAAAAAGAACGGTACTAATAATAAGTGGTTAAGTACCAGGACGTGTAATATTGATATACCACAGACAGATTTCATATTTAAGATTGCATTTAAAAACAAGTAATCCTATAGAGAACGATACCGATCAGAATAGGGCAACATATTGAAAACAAAACTCAGTCATGGCGTGGAATTATACAGTAAAGACCAGACGTGCCACCGATTTCTCTTCCTTTAAGGGAAAACTTTATCCTTTGCAGAACACAAGATGCAAAGCTTCTCTGTCCGTATGGCTCCTAAAGCTGGGGTACCTGATTTTTCCTGTTCAAACAGTGACATTTTTTGTTTTGGCCCAAACTTGTTTCTAGCTCTTGTGTATTAATAATATGTACTAATTTAGATTAAACTATCATCCATTGCTCAATAAAACTTTAGGTGAAGACAATACAACAAGGTCTGTATTTTGCTGTGTTTACAACATACTCTGAGGTGGCAACAATAAATGTATTCTACAACACTAACAAATCAGGTACCTCAGCTTTAAAGTCTGACAATAATAGCAAAAAAATATAATAAAACAACTGTAGCATATTGCAGTACAATGACATAACATGGGCAGCGTCTTTACATACAATGTGACTCGTAACATAGACACACAAGGCACTTTTTAGTTACATTTTAATACTGCTGTAAACAATTCATTTGATGGATTGTTGAACAAAACACTTATGTTAAGAAATGGGTTTGTCAACGTTTTCTATTGTTTTGAGGGAGTAGACGTCTAAGTCAGAACACTTTAAGATGCTGGACTAATGCATTTTCCATGTTGGGATTAAATAGTATTAAGATCAGGTCTAGTCAAAATCATCTACATGATTATACCTCTTTCATTCACATTTCTGTGTGAGAGAGAGCTCAGCTGGCATTATTAACATGGCACTCTGCTAAATGCACTCATTTGAATAGCATTTTTCACTGGTCTGTGGCCTTTCTTGCCATACGTCACACTGAACAGTGGAATTATTAACAATTTGTCCATTTAGAAAAATAAAAAAAAGTGGCAACACTATATTTAGCTTTATCAAACCGTGCCAACTACACGTTTACCACAGGATTTTTTAACAGGATATGTAGTGCATGCATCAGTCATCAAAGTCCAGCAGCTCCTCTGCCGACAGTTTATGAACGGTCCCTTCCTGTATTTCATCTTCAGGTGATTGTATTTGTTTGGTCACCAGTTTTAAGTTGGTTTCGTGGAGAATCACTTGCGTGAGGTATTTCTCACGTTTGATTTGTTCTTTGACGGCGTACGGGACATCAGGGATTATATAGGACAAGATGAACTTGGTAAAGTAAACAATATGCTGTGGAGAAAAACACAATACAAAAAAGATGTTAGTCACTTAATCTAAATATGCGCATTGTGTCGGTTTTTGTTGAAGGAAATGAATGAGAAATTTAAAAACCTACCTCTACAACAATAATAAATGCCATTTTTGCAGCTATCACGTGCCAGTAGTAAACCGTGTGTTCATACTCGCGGGGATGCCCAGGGGGATACCGGAAATCTCTATACCTAAAAAAAATAAATAAAAAGAGTTTGAGGCCTTTTATACATTCTTTTTTTCTTTACAACAGTAAAAAAGGTAAAGTCCAAACTCATTCCTCACATTCCTAACACATTTCTACCATCCCAATGTTTCACAGGGATGAGTTTCTAAGCATGTTTCACAACTTTCAGGGTCACTTTTCACGGTTACAGTAATGCTAACAAAAACTGGCCTGTAAACTCACAATCGATAAAAATGCTTTATAATCTTTTTCAATATACTGAAGGATGACAAAATGAATTTATTGTACATACTATAAACCAAAAAATATATGGGGTCCTGGTAAGTTCTGTTTGTAAACAATAGAGCTCTATAGATGGCAGGTCAAAGGCTGGGCAGTAATGCAGCACATTTACTTTCATAAATGTTCGGTAATTTTTTAATTTTTTTAAAGTAGTTTATTTGCAATATTTTCGAAGCCTGGTCAGCATGGATTACCTGCATGTGGTGACGTTGTGGGTTGGGATCAGGGGACGGCTTAGTTCGCTAAAGTCGCTGATGTTGAAAATTGACAGGGAGCTGTTGATGTATCCTGTCATGTTGTTACTGTGGTTTTCTGCGTAGGGATACACAGAGAAAGCCCAGTAGTACACCAGGCGAGGAATCATGTCCGACGTGAAGGCGATGATCATGGCCTTGGGGAAGATGAAGCCAGTTTAGGAAATTACAAATGAATGATGAGATTGATTAATTAAGTAAGTATCGATCAAATCCAGCAGATATATAAAATCCAGCAGATATATAAAATCCATTCTTTATTTAGTACAGACACAATAAGGTCCATATAGAATTAAAAGAAAACGGCAAAATGAGACAATTAGTCCATAGATTATTCAAACAGTCTCAATGTGTCCTCAACTCAGAGGTATAAAGACAACAACTCAGCAGAGGGTTAGTCAAAGTCTGTATCAGAATCAGAATCAGAATAGGTTTATTGCCAAGGTTTGTGAACAAGGTTTACAAACTAGGAATTTGTCTTGGTGCAAACATAGAACATATAACACAGAATTAAGATAAAAAATAAGCTAATGATGGAGTTGAGTGTCTCAGCGGCACAGGTGGGAAAGTGAGCGTCCACGAACAACTGGCTGGCACTGTGCCACCTGGGCACCTTCGTCAACAGACTAAAGGTGTCTTTATAGGCCACAGTCTATGGACGGTGCACCTATAGCTCCACCACAAGGGGGCCGTGTACAGTGAGGTACAAAAGGCACTTTAGGACAGCACAGACTGAAGTTATGCAGCAGCATGTTTGGCTATGCGTACCGTTCACTATATTGTCTTTTAACGTCTCTATCATCACGCTAATCTTGAGTCAAAACATGTCCAAGATATTTGACCTCAGTAAGTGCGCACAGGACAAAAACAAGGACGGTCACATTTTTATCATAATAATAATGAAGCCCAGAAAGACAGAAGAATTCAAGCTATGATATTTTCCTAAATATGTTTTCAATGCATAGATGCACATGTCGGTGCCATGTCTCTTTGTAAAGCCAAATACATTATCACTTGTTAGAACATACATTTCCAGTCTTGTGTATAATATATTCTCTAAAACTTTGGAAAGAATACTGGTAAGGGCAATCGGCCTGTAGTTTTGCGAGCTATTTAATTTAGCTGCCTTGTCTGCAGATGTCAGCAGATGCTCTCAAAGCGAGGAATATTTACATTTGAACTGAGAATCTTTAAGTTAACCCATGTGTCATCCTTCAATTTTCTTATGTTCGCCACCGTAGTGTACAAAAATGTACACGCCTAAAAACAGCCATAAAATCACCATATATTAATATTTGTTTCTTGATGTCTTGCCAGAACTACCACACATTCAATAATTTTATGAATTTTAACCCTTTAAATGCCAGCTTTATTATGTAAACTTTATAAAATGTTTAACTAAAAAACATAAAACATTTTCATAAAAACGTGCATATTTTCTGAATAATAAATAGTGCTGGAGCTTTGGTGGATTTTAGGGCCTTGGATGTGTCAAAGTTCAGACAAAAATTGACTCGACGGCATTTGTAGTTTTTCTGTAGTGAGAGATTTACAACTTTCCACCCTTTCGCCACCCTGAACTGGGAATCTTTAAGTTAACCCTTTTTTTCTCCGCATAAATCTCTTGAACTACTTGATGTCTTACCAAAGCTACCAAATTTATAATAATTTAATGGATTTTAAACCTTTAAATTCCAGTTTTATTATTGATATTTTCTGAATAATAAACATTAGAGAGCTGGGGCTTTGGTGGTGTTTAGAGCCTTGAATGTGTCCAAGATGAGAACCAATATTGATTTGACTGCATTTGTAGTTTTTCTGTAGTGGACGATTCTTTATGTCAAAATGTTATTGGCCCCATTGACTTCAATTATAAAGACATTCATGACTTCCAATTTTCTTTGCTCTCCTATCACCATATAAAAGTCATATATTTGATCATTTCAGCATTTCATTTTGAAGAACAAGAGTCAGATTTGACATTTTACTGTATTCTTTCAGTTTGGACCTTGTTTCTATTGTCGGCAGATGAATGGAATTGTGGTATTTTCCCATTAGAATATAATGGGGCCTTGGCAGAACCTGGAACTTTTCTGCCATAAAACTTCAGATTTTAAATCTCACTGCAATACAGGAAAAAAGTAACATATCTGTGATGTCAGCATTTCATTTTGAAGAAAAGGAGTTGAATTTGACATTTTCACTGCATTTCAGAATTTTCCACCTTTCTAACATTGTACACAGATGCATGTATTTATTTAATTTTTAAAATAAACAAGTGATTTATCGACAATAATGTTAAGTGTGAAGATTTTTACAGTTTAGAAATCTTCAACACCAGAAAAGCTCAGTGGGGAGCGTCACAATCAGTGACCTGTATCAGTGACCTCAATCCGCTGCCTGTACTGCTTTATGACCACAACACTGGAGGCCGCCATTGCTGTAGTACCTCCATATAGCCGCTAATCTCCCATTAGGAATCATTACACTTTAGACACAATACAAACAACTTTAGAGCCTGGTGCCTAATTTTTTGGAACTTTCTACAGCTAGATATTCCTCCTGTGATAACCCTGGGTTAGTTACAATTAAAGGCACCAGGCTGGTTTTGGTAAGACATTTTTTAGAAAAAAAAGTTGAAATTGATGAAATACAGTAAAAATGTCAAATTCATTCCTTTACTTCCAAATGAAATGCTGACATTGTAAAAAGTGAAGTTTTAAACAGCTCTGGAAGACGAAAGAAAAACATGTGTTTATCATGGAAGTCAATGGGGCTGTTTCAGCAAAAGGGTTAACATTCCCAAATAAATCACATGGTAGTTTTGAGAAGGTGAGAAGTGATTCTTGAGATTTATGGATTTTTTTTTGAAAAAGATGAAAGTATGTGTTTTTTATAGCAGTTTGAAAAGCATGTACATGGGTGGCGAAAGGGTGGGAAATGCAGATTTACCACATAAAAGACGAGAGAGAGAAAAACAAAACAATGGATTCTGAAAATGTGGCTCAAAAGAACATTTTCTGCCAAAATTCACATCTAATGCTTCAACACAGACAAAATGAAAAAAATAAATCTTGCAAAATATACAAAAAATGTACACAAGATGGCATAAGGGTTAGGTTATAGCTCATCAATAAACAATAACTCACATTAGTGGCCACAGCGAGGATAGCAACGCCCTGGAGAATGGGCTGCCAGGCGCCGATGGTGCTGGCCTTCTCTGGGACCATGCGCCGGAATTGAGTGGTAATCTTCCAGGCGTCCACTCGAATCTCAAACAAGTTATTAACAAGTGCGAGCACCGGAGCCAGAGGAAAAGATGCCACGAACAGGGTCACAAAACCAAACTGAATCACTGCAATAGACAGGATTAAGACACACATTTCTCATCAATTCTTCAAAACATAGTCAAACAAGACAACAGGTTTACAAGTAAGTACAGACGATAAAATGCTTGCTTACCCATCTCAAGATACTCATAAAAGAGCCCTAATTTAGAAATGGACTGTAGCCGGTAGTCTTGCTCCCAACGAGGGCAACCTTTATCAGAGGCCACACTCTGGCCACTGCAGTGACGAGCATACAGGTTCTTCAGCCACCTGAGGGGAACATGATATCATAAAACGCTGTATACACAGTATTATGAAACAAGTCAGCTAAAGTGTCTGTGCAAGAAATTATTTCTGCTTACGGAAACAAGACCTCCTGGATGTTATTCCAGATAGCTTTGCCTCCCATAATGATTGACAGCTGAGTGGTCAGTTCAATGAGACAACCACCGGGATCACACTGCCAAGTGTACGGTGTTAATTTGTCAAGTATTTGTCAAATTTTATATACAGAGAGATATAATTACCTCCTCGTTCCTATATTTTCCCAGTAGGTACACGGGCTGTCCAGGAAAGCCCACAGATTTTCCTTTGGCAAATGCAATGTAGAAACAGGAGGAGTAATAGTTGACGAATTGAAAGAGAAACATCTTCAGAGTCAAGCTGTTTTCATATTCAGTCCTGGTGCGAGGAAGCTCTGATCAGATACATAGAGGATACACAAAATAGTCAAGCTGATTGATACAGGTAGGCAAAAGACTGCTTCATTTTAAAGAGACAGAGACAGGACAAGGTCACAAGAAGTCGCCACAATTATGTAGGAAAATAATTAGTTCTGCAATGAATAATATACCTGTTTTCCAATGGATATAAAACTCTCACGCTCTTGTTTACAGCTCTACAAACGCGTGTGAAGTTTTTCATGTACAGCGCCTCTCGAAAGTACTAATACACCTTGAACTTTTGCACATTTTGTCACGTTTACAACCCTAAACATAAAGATTTTATTTTGACTTTTTTACTGAAAGTTCACACACAAGTAACAGACAACTGTGAAGTGAAAGCAAAATGATACATGATTCTGTTATTTTTCAAAAAATAGAAAAATGAAAAGTGGGGCGTGCATAAGTATTCATACAGCATTTTTCTGAGTGCATTAAATTGCCTTTATAACATTCCTAATGACTGCAGAAAGTTCACACCTTGCCCTAACCATTAAATAGAGTCTACCTGTACGTAATCTACTCTCAGTATAATTCCAGCTGTTCTGTGAGGGCCTCAGAGCTATGGTCAGAGTGTATTGGTCACTAAACAACATCATGAAGACCAAGGAGCTCACCAGAGAGGTCAGGGATAAAGCTGTGGAGAGGTTTAAAGCAGCGCCAAGTTATACAAAGATTTCCCAAGATTTGAACGTCTCACGGAGCACTGTTCAATTCATCATTCAGAAATGGAAAGAGTATAGCACCACTGCGAACTTACCAAGACACCTAAACTAACAGACCGAACAAGGAGAGCACTGGTAAGAAATGCAACCAAGTGCCCCAAAATAACTCTGGAGGAGCTGCGACGTACTGCCGCTGAGCTGGGGGAATCTGTACATGGGACAACTATAAGTCGTACTCTACACAAATCTGGCCTTCATGGACGAGTGGCAAGAAGAAAGCCATTATTGAAAGGAGGCCATAAGAAATCCCGTTTGAAGTTTGCTAGAAGTCATACGGAGGACACAGCTACCATGTGGAAGAAGGTGCTTTGCTCAGATGAGACAAAAATTTAACTTTTTGGCCCAAATGCAAAACGTTATGTATGGAGCAAACCTAACACTGCTCATCGTCCTGAGTGCACCATCCCCAGTGTCAAATATGGTGGGGGGAGCATCATGCTATGGGGCTGCTTTTCCTCAGCGGGGACTGGGAAGATTGTAAGAATAGTTGGGAAGATGGATGGAGCCAAATACAGAGACATTTTGGAGGAAAACCCGCTGGAGTCAGCAAGAGAATTGAGGCTGGGGCGGAGATTCACCTTCCAGCAGGACAATGACCCTAAACACAAAGCTAAATCTACAATGGAATGGTTTCAAAACAAACATATTAATGTGTTAGAATGGCCCAGTCAAAGTCCTGACCTGAATCCTATTGAAAATCTGTGGAAAGACCTGAAAACTGCTGTTCACAAACGCTCTCCTTCTAATTTGACAGAGCTTGAGTTGTTTTGTAAAGAGGAATGGGCTAAAATGTCAGTCTCTAGATGTGCAAACCTTGTAGAAGTCAAACCCCAAAAGATTTTCCGCTGTTATTGCAGAAAAAGGGGGTTCCACAAAGTATTAAGTCATGCTGTATGAATACATATGCACGCCCGACTTTCCGGTTTTCTATTTTTTGAAAAATGAAGCTTATGCGCAAATTCAACAAGGAAGACTCACCAGCTGCATCAACCACCGCTCATCACCAACAGCTGTTTCCACTCATCAATCACAGTCCAGCCATTCAGCTTCTCCACATCAACCAATCATCGCTCCAAGATTCCTTCATAAGCACCATGGCCCGTCACTCTGAGTTTCCCAGCCGTGCTGCAACCCTCCTCCACCCCAATTCTCCACCTGGGCTCTCTCGGCGCTGCTCGAACGTCTGATCACCCCGGGTCTTCTACCACCACCAGTGTCCAGGCTCCGGGGGAAGAGCCCGGCTATCATTCTACGCCGTGCGGATTTATCGTTCATCCAATCGCCGGGGTCTGAGCCCCAAATTATGTTCTGCATTCATTCAATAAAACGTCTAAAACGCTTTTCAGTCTTATCAGGTTGAAATAGCAGAAACATGTATAATTTTGCTTTCACTTCACAGTTGTCTGTTACTTGTGTGTGAACTTTCAGTAAAAAATTCAAAATAAAATCATTATGTTTAGGGTTGTAAACATGACAAAATGTGCAAAAGTTCAAGGTGTATTAGTACTTTCGAGAGGCACTGTATGTTTATGTTTATGTCTATTGAAGGGATCCCCACTAGTGCAGGCAAACCGTCGCTATTCCTTCCCAAATCTAAAAGCTTCTTGAAAAAAAGCATCAAAGACGTGACGAAAACGCAAAAAGTGATGAAAAGGTGACAAAAGAGCAACAAAAGATCAATAAAAACATGACAAAAAGTGACTATGTTTAAAGTTTAGATCAATTCTGTAGCTTTCAAATGAGGAGTTACTCTGGCTTAAAAGCGGCAAACTCCAGTCGAGAAGCTTTTAGATTTGGGTAAAGCTGAACTATTGAAAATGGGCTCGGTTCAGGTGGAGGTTAAGAGGTTAAAATGTTTACTAAATCTATGGTGAAAAAACGTCTCATCTAAAAAGTCTATTTCAAGTTTTAAAATGGTTGAAAAGCAACTCCAGGTCTGCAGATTTACCCTACTCAACTGAGGGAAAAGAACGATGCAGAGGATATGGGTTAAATGAATCAAGCGGTTGATTCATAGAAGACATACCAAAGTCAGTGATCCAGATAGCCACCCGTTCATACAGCATGTTGAGTATCATTATAACCACAAAGTTGATGAGAGACGCTGTGACAGAAGTGGCCATTTGGGGCGTCACATACTCCTTCAGAGGCTCCAGTTCTTTGAGGTCTTCTGTGCGCAGAGTGGTGGAGAAAGCTAAGAACGCGGCGAGTCGATAGATGGTGATTGCAACGACGGACGCAATGATCAACATAATCTGAAAAATATGAAATGAGGCTCAATTCATCTGCATCTGTATATTGTGTTTATTTGCATCAAGAACTTACCCAAAACAGCACAGTCCCCATTCCTATCGACAGCCGGACACATTTTCCACACGTTGAATAAGGTACTTTTTCCTTCACCTAAAGTGAATGTATCACAGTATTACTACACACAAGAAGGCAGAGCATCCAGAGATTACTCAAGCAATAGTGGCATTATTCTTCTATAATACAGTTAGAAGAAGAAAGCACAATTCAACACAAATTCAAGAAAGTCAAGGATTACATACATTTAAAAGTAATATTTGTTGGAATTTCCAATGATTCACCAATTACAGTAGTGTACTGTAAAACAACAATATCAAAGTACTTTTCCTACATGCTCCTGCCTCTGAGTGCCCAGTGGTTCTTACATTAGGAGATTTCAAGGAGATTTCAAGAGCTGGGCACTATATGAATGACAAAGACGTAAGTAAGTAAGCTTTATTTGTCATTGTACGACAAAATTGTGTTCATGTGTTAGTCCTGAGCCACTGTGACTGAGCCCCGCCGCCACTGTGGGCCACTGACCAGCATGTTTTTGGAGGTCGGGGAAAGCGTAGCACCCATAAAAAAAACTTGGCTGGCTGCCTTCAGTCTTCTCTAAAACGGTACAGCGCCTGCTGGGTTTGTCCCCGGGACAAACACGCACTGGTCAACCCCCACCACCTCCTCCTTCCTCTTCTTTTTCCTGTGCAGCTCCCTCCGCTCCACAACAGTCTTTCACCCTCTTCTCTTCATTTGTGCCTTCCTTGTTTCCTCTAGCTCCTCCACTATGATGCAGGTGTGTGGGGCTCTCTGTGCCTCTTCAGTGTTTCAGAAGAAGAAATGTGTAGGTCTAAAATGTGTGTAGCTCATAAGCTAGCTGTTTGTTTACTTCTAATAAGCTGCATTCTTCAGGACCATAATGGTACAAAAAGACGTATAAAAGCATCCAGCAAAACAGTGCGGAACATAGAAACTACAAATGCAGAAAAAGCCAAAAAAAACACAGCTGTACCAAGAGAGAGGAAGTTGTCTTTCAGTTTTATTGTAAAAGCTAAATTTTCGGGTGAAAGTGTAGTTAAAGCCTTTTTATCTATGGAAAACTAGCAGCTAGTTTACCGTTACATTACCGCAACAGTATCCTTATAAAGTCATCACAATAATTTTTTGTTAGAAATGCATTTGAAACATAGAGCCTTGAGACATTCATGTATGCTCATAGCCGGGTTGTTGCTTGTTGTACCAACTACTGTATCAGCCTGGAGCGTTGAGTATCACATAAATGTCATTGGACAAAAGGAAAAAGTTGAAATATCCTCAAAATAACTGACAGTAACACAAGGAGGACATCATTTGTCTGTTAGCTGGCATGAGACAGAAACTCTAACCACAATAGAAACCACAGAACTAAAATAAATCCCCAAATGTATTAAATGATGGTTACCCCGGTGATAGGGTTTTTCTGTTCGTAGATACACTTGGCTTCGTATTCGGGACGAGGCGGCTCTTCCTGCTCCAGGAACTCCACTGTGTCCCATTCGTACTCGAGTTCCGCCTGGTAACGCTTCCAAAACTCCAGGAACACGGTCACTATGGGGAAGGATGTGAGCAAAACAGGAAAAAGCACACCACATAAATATGGAGAAAATGTGGGGAAACGAGGAAAGACCCATGCATTAGTGTATAGTCTGGTTCCACAATGTCAGAGAAAACATGTGACGCCTACGCTTGAAATGCGGTGATTGATTTTTCACCATCTAATATAACATACTACTTCAACAAGGTTAAACTAACCTCATAATGTATTAATAAAGCAAGATTACTTCAGGATCACGTTAAAACAACAACTTTGAAAACAATATAACATTTCCCAAAGATTCCTTTAATGTCTTAATGTTATTTGTTAATATCCTATAATCCTATATGCATTTTCTGTAATAATATACCGAAATCTGCTATAATATATTTTATTTGATCTCTTAAATCATTTTGCAAAAAAACCTACCCCAAATTGACATGAAGACTGCAAATACTAGCGTTCCAAAATTGTCAAATATACAAAGTTTCTGGAAGAGAAAAATGTGTTAATTATTATCTCCCAAATCAAATGGCAAACCATAGCTGTAGTTTAGTTAGTTAACCAAGCGTAGCTGCAACACTCACTTTTGAAGCTTCACAGGTGCTGTTCAGCCTCCAGAATTTACAGTCTTTGTCGCACTGTGGGCACATCACAATCTGCCCTCCAATTTCAGGGTCACACACCTCTTTGCTACAGACATGTTAAATGTAAAATTGACCATCTTGGATATGATAACTCTACAAGTGCTTGTATTAAGATGTTGATTGTTTGTAGGTTTGGTCTATATTGAAAAAAAAGATTACCAATGGAACAAGCATTATTCTCTGCTTAAATAATTTATGTGACTCTAGATGTATTTTCTGTGTGCATTTGAAAAGTAGTAGAAAAATTAAGTAGTAGAAAATGTATTGTCCCCGTGGGGAAATTCATTTGCAAAGAGCAAAAATACACAACGATAACAATGACCACAACAAACAGATCCAAACATTGACAACATGTAAAGAACATGTTGTCAAGGTTTAATATATTTAAACCTCAGTTTAAATTATATTAAAAATGTTACCTACGTTCTTTAAAACCCTCTCTGACAGATCAGCTGTACAGAATAAAAAAGAGGGGAGTAGCTCAAAGTCTCTAAACAGAGGATGTTTTGAGTCCAACAATATTTTATCTGCTTTATCTAGCGTTCGAGTCCTGCAGACTCTTCAGAGGAACGCCTAGAGGTTTTGCTTGCGACTGTACCTATTTTTCTTTTGTGCCTCAGTTATGGCCCCATATCAACAGACAATACAAAAAGTCAGAGCACTCTCCACAAAAGCACTGTAAATCATGCTTTTGTAGCGAGCATGTTTTAAAAACATGGTTTTATCCACCTTTCTTCATAAAATATAGTCGGGACAGACATTGCAAATGAGCCTTGGCTATAAATGTTGTAGTGTGGTACATGTTGACTGTTCACACTTGGCCCTATCAAATAATAAAAAATAAAGAAATATAAATAAAATAAGGGAAAATAAACTCACTCGAAAATATACAGTAGGTAAGGAAAAAAATCTGAAGCTCGTTCCATTGGCAATTTCATTCCAAGTAAATGCAAACCTAATTCATCTTAATTCAAACACTTTTAAGTCATTCAATAAGGTAATTATTTTCCAATATTAGTTTCAAGTAATACAGTCGTAATAGAAATTAGTGTGAGTGTGAACCTCCAAGTGCTGGTTTCCTGGGTCTTGTACCCATAGATGAAACACCCCAGTCCCACAACAGCAGCCACGGCCAGCATTAATGTGTAGAAACCCAGCCAGGCAAAGTAAATGCCGATCTTCTCTCCATAATATTTCCTATGGGACAGAACAGGCATGGCCATTTAGACTGCTGCATCCTGTTTTTGATGACTAAAACATACAGTAACCTTGAAGTCACAGTAGCATCAATGTAAAAACGGAATGAAAGGATAAACAATGTACTTGAAGAGAAACTTTAGGCACAAAATCAATATCGCCGTCGCCAACTTGTCTTATAATGTAAATACACACCACCGAATTTTCTATTTAGAAAAACTATAATTTAAGTAACCCTTGCACAGTTGATAGTACCTTATTAAGTCGAGTGGCTGCATCTTATAGAAGCTCTTGGGATGAGCCCATTCTTGAAACAGAAGATATCTCTCATTGGGACAATCACTTTCAATAGACTCTACATTAAACCTGGACTACAAACATAGACCGAGACAAAAACACAAATGAGCTGAATGTGGAATTATTTTGTGTGGAAAAAACTGTCACTTACGTCATGAAGTGGGTAAGCAGCTTTGTACACACCATTGTCCAGCAGCTTAGTGATGCCAAACTTCTTGATGCTCCCTCGAATTTCATAGGGCACGCGGCTCAGAATATAAAACGCCTGATGACATAAAAAAAAAAGTGAATTAATGTATGACGCACAAGGGTTTTCAATATTTGATATGTGTTGGGCATGTTCAGAGGGATAGTGAATATTTTGGATGCTGAGGCCTAAAGAAAACAAGTTTACTCTTTGCTTACGCGACCCCCAATCTTAATATTGCAGCTGCGGGTGGATTTGTCATTTCACTGCATCCTGAATGACTGATATGTTGTCAAGAATAAGACGAGGGGGAGACACAGGACCGGCCAAAGGCATAGGCGACCCAGGCGGCCGCCTAGGGCGCCATCTGCTGGAGGGGGCGCCGAATTGCACTTTAATTTTTGAACCCCATACTCTCGCCATTTACAATATCGCCAATTTTTGGACATAACTATGGATCAGAAAGTGATAGAGTCTTTGGTGTTGGAAACTATAGATTTCAAGCTTTCAAACAAGCCCTCTCTGATATGTCTACGCCTCGGGGGAACCGTGTAACATCGCAATGGAAATTTGTAAATTTACTTCAGAAATAGAGGTTCTTCCTGCAATATAACTGTTATGCACGTTTCATGAAGCACATGCTCTGATATTTTTTTTTATGAATAAAAAATCATAATATAATATAACAATGATAATCACGATACAGCTAAATTAAAATAGGCTTTTCCGTATCCAAGTGTTCAAAAGGATTGAGGAAAACAAGAAACAATGTATATCATGCGATTTGGGTTAAGAAACACGCATTTTTAGTTGAGTAGCATTCTCTCATCATGTCAGATTTTGAGCACAAATCTGTATTGCAGGCCATTTCAAATCGCAACATGGTAAAAATTGCTAAAATGTCCCACCTTGCACTCGCTATTTAGTACCTGACTTGTTAAACCTCCTATGAGCTGCTGAGAACGGGTCCAATGATGGATTATAGACTTTAAAAATGTGGGGACAGTTTTAAGTAAAAAAAAAAAAAATTATATATATATATTTTTGTTGGTCTTGTAACATAAGCAGAATCATATATATATATATATTTATTTGGTCTTGTAACATAATATTATATATATATATATATATATATATATATATATATATATATATATATATATATATATATATATATATATATATATATATATATATATATATATATATAATATTTTGTTACAAGACCAAAAGTTATCAATGTTTCAAATCGTACCATCCTACTCCTCATGGCCGGGGTGAAAAACATTTCTCTGTCTTTTATGCAGAAATACTCCAGTCGGTTTTTCTCGAATGGAGCAGTGAAGTACTCAGTCTCTTTGTGGATGAGCTTTTCGTCCGGGTAAAAGGGTTTGGTGACACAGGACACATATCTCCATAGCGACGGGCGTGAGGACAGGTCGTTAGGTTGGATGGGCAACTTTATGTGCAGGACCTCGGCGTACGTGCACAGGGCGTCCCACGGCATGTGCACTTTGACGAACATCAGCTTCTCATCAATCACCTGCACAACACGGAAAACAACATTAAGGCACGTCTTAACCTCTTAACCCCCTGCCTTAATCAAGTGCATTTTCTCCAGTTCAGCTTTACCCGAATCCAAAAGCTTCTCAACTGAAGCTTACAGCCTATAGGCCAGCCTCATTTGAAAGCTAAGACCGACAAAACTTGTAACGTTTTTGTCACTTTTTTGTCACGTATCGGTTGTTCTTTTGTGCCTTTTTTGTAGGATTTTTATTACTTTTTTTTATCACTTTTTGTTACGTTTACGTCACTTTTTTGTTGCTTTTTAATCTATTTTTTTTCTCACGTTTTTGATGCTCCTTTGTTGCACGTTTTTGTCTCATTTTTGTTGCTATTTTGACACTTTTTTTCAAGAAGCTTTCATATTATTTAGGTAAAGCCAAACTGGAGAAAATGTACTTGGTTCAGGAGGGGGAAGTGAATGGGGTAAAGTCAATGCAACGATACATCTGGACTGTTATAGCAGTTTCAACATTACAATATTTAAACTTCTTATTACTGAAAGGGAAAACAAAAAGTGCAATGATCTGGCGCATATTATCTTGTTTTGAGTAAAAAGGGCCGATGGCGCAGACTGGTTGCCTTGCTTCCGTCAATCTACCCCAGGGCAGCTGTGGCTACAATATTAGCTTACTACCACCAATTATGGAGTGAATGAGTAATGCAATGTAAAGCTTCTTTGAGTGTCCAAAAAAATCGCTATATAAAACCGATGCATTATTATTATTATTATTAACGTCACCATATCAAATCAACACACAAATAGTCAAAACATTACAATACGTTTTTTTTTACAAGTTTGCCAGTGTTTTTAATACATGGTTCACTTACCGAGCGTGTGGACTCCAGCTCTAAGCCCATCTTCATCAGGGTGGCTTCAAAGTACTCTCTCCGTCTCTAAAGGCAAGATATAAAAGTAAATAAAGTTATTTCTATCAATTAATATATCACAACTGGGGAAAAATATAGTCACATTCATTATACCGTGGCCTATGCCTATGTTCCCTATGCAAAAAACTGCAATGTGTGTGTGGTGCATTTTCATCATGGAATTATTTCCAGCAGTATTGGTGCATCCATCCATCCATTTTCTCCGGCTCTATCCGGGGCCGGGTCACGGGGGCAGCAGTCTCAGCAGAGATACCCAGACTTCCCGATCGACGCACACCTCCTCCAGCTGTTCTGGGGGGACCCCGAGGCAACACCAGGCCAGCTCGGAGACATAGTCCCACCAGCGTGTCCTAGGCCTTCCGCGAGGCCTCCTCCCAATAGGACATGCTTGGAACACCTCCCGAGGGAGGCGGCCAGGAGGCATCCGAAACAGATGCCCTAGTAACCTTAGCTGGCTCCTTTCAACATGAAGTAGAAGCGACTCTACTCTGAGCTCCTCCCGGGTAACTGAGCTCCTCACCCTATCTCGAAGGGTGCGCCCAGCCACCCTGTGAAGGAAACTAATTTCGGCAGCTTGTATCCGTGATCTTGTCCTTTCGGTCATTACCCAAATCTCATGACCATAGGTGAGGGTGGGAACGTAGATCGATCGGTAAATCGAGAGCTTTGCCTCAGACTCAGCTCCCTCTTCACCACAACAGTCCGATACTGCGACCGCATCACTGCTGACGCCGCACCGATCCGTCTATCGATCTCACGCTCCATCCGTCCCTCACTCGTGAACACGACCCCGAGATACTTGAACTCCTCCACTTGAGGCAAGGACTCCCCACCAACCTGAAGCAGGGAAACCACCTTTTTCCGGTGAAGAACCAAGGCCTCGGATTTGGAGGTGCTGATCCTCATCCCGGCCGCTTCACACTCGGCTGCAAACCGCCCCAGTGCGCGCTGAAGGTCCTGATTTGATGAAGCCAACAGAACAACATCATCTGCAAACAGCAGAAATGAGATTCTGAGGTTCCCAAACCGGACACCCTCCGGCCCCTGGCTGCGCCTGGAAATTCTGTCCATAAAAGGTAATGAACAGAACCGGTGACAAAGGGCAGCCCTGGCGGAGACCAACACGCACTGGGAACACGTCTGACTTACTGCCGGCAATGCGAACCAAGCTCCTGCTGCGGTCAGACAGGAAACGGACAGCCATTAGCAGAGGGCCCCGGACCCCATACTCCCGGAGCAACCCCCACAGGGCACCATGAGGGACACGGTCAAACGCTTTCTCCAGATCCACAAAACACATGTGGACTGGTTGGGCGAACTCCCACAAACCCTCGAGCACCCGATGAAGGGTATAGAGCTGGTCCAGTGTTCCACGACCGAGACGAAAACCACATTGTTCCTCCTGGATCCAAGGTTCGACTATTGGCCGGATCCTCCTCTCCAGCACCCTGGAGTAGACCTTACCGGGGAGGCTGAGGAGTGTGATCCCTCTGTAGTTGGAGCACACCCTCCGATCCCCCTTTTTAAAGAGCGGGACCACCACCCCGGTCTGCCAATGCAGGGGCACTGTTACCCGACCACCACACGATGTTGCAGAGACGTGTCAACCAAGACAGTCCTACAACATCCAGAGACTTAAGGTACTCAGGATGAATCTCATCCACCCCGGAGCCTTTTTGATTTTTTCCATGTATTCACTTTTAATGTTAGTTATAAGACTAATTCTTAGAAAGAGCACCTTTTTGCCTAAAGGATTTTTCAAACAGTTTAGCTACAATGGTGCAAGGGGAGATAAAAGGATAGGACATAGTATGATTTAACAAAATTACAAATTTGAAAGTATCTAAAAAGATGATTTTTTTGGAAGAGAGTACTTTTGAGATAGCTCATCAAAACTAGCAAAACGATTATTAATGTAAAGGTCATTTAATTTCGAAAGATTTTATTTCCATTGTGCTCCAGTTTAGTGCCTGCTCGTGAAAAAGGAGAATAGAATTTAAAACAGCTCTGCTTGTGTACAAGTCGTTTCATGGTTTAGCACCAAAGTACATCTCTGACATGTTAGAGCCGTATAAACCATCTCGGGCCCTAAGAACTTCAGGTAGGGGTCTCCTGGTGGTTCTCAGAGTCAAGACTAAACACGGTGAGGCTGCGTTTCAGTTTCATGCAGCTAAAATCTGGAACAGTCTTCATGAGGATGTGAGACAGGCCTCAACTCTGACAATGTTCAAATCTAGGCTGAAAACAGCTCTTTTTACCCGAGCATATGAAAACTGAAAGTATTTTATCTGCACTCTTGCCTTTTACTGTAATTTATTAATTTTTATGTTTTAATGATTGATTTGATCTGTTTTCTTGTAATTTTATGCAACTGTGAAGCACTTTGAATTGCCTTGTGTATGACTTGTGCTCTACAAATAAACTTGCCTTGCCTTGCCTTGAACTACATTTTGTGTAAATTGGCGGACCAATAATAATATATTTAAGATTTGGTAAGGCTAAACCACCAACTGAGGTTTGCCTTTGTAGTAGTCCCTTTCTTATTGGGGGTGGTTTCCTTTTCCAAATGAAGGATGACAATAGTGCATCTATTTGATGAAAAAACAGTTTGGAAGGAATACAGGTAAACACTGAGCATTGCCTAAAAAAGTAAGTTAAAACCTAGGAAATGGTAATAAGCCACTATATTATATATATTGTATATTAACAAAAATACGCTGTAAAACCTGCTTACATGTGAGCCTACATTACGGATTTGGACGTGAACATATTGTACTTGTTGTTAATTAGGCCTTATTCCTCCGCTGGTAATATGATGACGTCATCACATGACTATAAAGTCGACTTCTACAAGTCAGTAGTCGTTCATGCCCTAGGAGACAGACATGTTTGCATCATCGTGTGGTTGTTTGTCGTCCTAATTGTCTTGCGTCATAGATTTACAGTGTTTAATCTAGAGGGAGAATTTCAGCAACACAAAAGGTCGTCTAATTCCGTTTTTGAGTTTATTAACATAACCGTAAGTCATTAATTTTAAACATTTGCTAGATGGTCAATGGCATATCCCAATTATTTTTTATTTTTTATTATTCTTTATTTCAGACTCAGAAGGTCCACAAGAAACATGTAAAAAGAGAGAGACAGACAAATAAAACAGGGAATGTAATCACTATAAACCACTTTAAGCCCATTGATTGATGAAGAAAGCAGTGTTTTGCAGCAGGCACACCCTCAGTAGCAGCAGATACCACAGCTCCTTATAGTTTGACATTTGTGGACTAGCTCTGGGTGGAGTTCAGGTCATCCGGAATTAGCTTGTAAGTAAGTAAGTAAGTGCTTTATTTGTCATTGTAAAAAGGCAAAAAATGCAGCTGTAGAGAGAGGGAGGTTGCTTCCTGTTTACCATGTCAGATTGTCAATATTATATTATTATGCAAGTATGACGATTCCGACAAATCATCCAAACTTTTTAAGCTGAACAGAACTGTCGGTTCAAGTTTATGATGTGAATGCAATGCAGTGACTACACAGCAGAGGTGCTTGTAGCGCTATCAATGATGATAACCGGTTTTGTAAGCCTCTCATTTCGCACCCTTTCCTATGTACACTGTAAATAACTACTCCTTCCCCTGTGCTACATGTTTGGATTTGTACAGTATTGCACCAATACAGGTAACAGTTCAACCCCGTGAACTGCTACCTTAACGTGGTGGGGATGTTTGAGTGCCCGAATGATCCTTGAAGCTATGTTGTCCGGGGCATAATGCTCCTGGTCATGCCCTATGGAGTGTCTCCATCCATCAAGTCAAGGTTAAGATAGTATGACATTTATTGCAATCCGAACCACAGGACGGTTAGCAAACAGGACATAATACGACAAAACATGTTAAAATATTTTACTGTAGTATTCACATGTCAAGTCATTAGTTGGCTCTATTTTGTCCACATCAAATATGACTTTAAATGCAGATCAAATAAGCTGTCAAAACAATTACGTAAACAAAGAAACTCTTAATACAAATGCCAATATAGGCTGGGTCACACTATACAATGTCATTTTGTGACAGAAATAATAAAGCTCAATTTGGAATAGCCTCATTACTTCTGAATAGATATTAAATGTTTTTTCTGGTGTTTCTTGACAACAAAAATGACATACTTGATCGTAAATAATAAGGAAATTACTATTCATAATACGGTAAACATAGGTGGAAAACTATTCATTATAACGATCACAATGTATACAAAGACTTTACTACTTATCTGTGAGCAAGGCCTTGACATTTTGTAAAAAGCGCTGCGGAAGTTGGGAGAAAAAAATGCGTACCTTGTGTCTTGCGAAGGTGTCCCTCTTTTCAAACTCTTTCTTGTCCTCATCTTCATACACTAGAATAAAGTCGATCCTCCGGACACCGTCGTTGAAGAAAAGTGTGTCGGTTTTGCCATTAAACTCGACCTGGGAGCAAAAACAATCGTCTGGTAAATCCACCTGCTGAAACTCGTACACCTCCTTCTCCATAGTACCATACATTATATACCCCGGCACTGAATCTTAACTGTCTGGAAATATTTGTGACCTTGTCCAGACTGAACTCAAAAGGGAGGAGCGAACATTGTGGCACCTACCCTTGATCCTCTGGTCCGTCTCATATGGTAAACAAAGCAAGTAAAGAACCACATTGAACACTAATGAAGTCCTTCGTTTACTTTCAAACGCACTCTCAAACTATATTGTATATTTTATGTAACCAAACAAGTTTTATAGAAAAAAGATAGTCATTCCAACGTTTTTAAATATTTTATTAAATGTCCAAATCTGGCTACATTTTGAACTAACATGTAATAAACAAACCAATGTTAATTTCGTCGGCTAAAATATTTAGTTATAATTTTTGTCAAAATTATCATTTTTCTGACTATAATTGGACTAAAACTAAATTAAACATTTTTCATGAGATTAAAACTGTGACTTAAATGTCCAGATATTATCGTTAATAAACATTTTCGTTGTTTTTTTTTTGACTGCTTTGTACTAGACATCGTCAAGAAACAAGATCGTAGTTGTAGTTGTGCGTTGTTTCAATTAATTATATAAACATTTCATTTTTTTTGTGTGTAAGTTGGTCTGTACGAATGTAGCTGCTTGAAATGTTCTGAAATGTTCTTTTTTTATTTTTATTATTATTATTTTATTTATTTTATTGCACTTGGGGGTGGGCACTCATAAGCTTTTGCTTCAGTCCACTCCTTTTGAGCACTATGTGTACTGCTCAAATAAACAAATAAACAAAACAAAACTAAACATTATTATGCAAAGTTTACTAAATTCGTCTAAAATTCAAGAAAATTATTTTACTAAATCTTGACTAAAATCAAATTACATTTTCGTCAAAAGCCCAAGACCAAAACAAAATTTAAATTGTTGACAATGTTAACACTGAAACAAACCTTAATTGCATTTTGTTTCCAGACTCACCTCTATTGCTTTGACTACTTTGTCTCCTGCTTCAATACTGTGATATATTGGTAAGAACTCCTCAGGGTAAACTACAAAAAAAAAAAACATTACACCCGTTATTAAATACAGGAAAGGACTTTATTTGTATAGCGCTTTTCACAGACGTGGTCACAAAGCGCTTTACGTTCACTCCATACTCAGTGGTGATAAGCTACGTATGTATCTTCAGTCCCACTAGTGCGCAGCTCGCTGACACGGAGCATTCTTCCGGAAACGTCTCATTACACTCCAATGCTACCTGTCCACGTCATCAGGCCAATGTTGTCCCTCGCAGCGAAAACTACTGGCTCCAAATCAGCGCTAAGCCCAAAGGTCCGACTAGTTCGACTCCTCGGAGGAAGTCAGAAAAATGGATAGTTGTGCCAGCTAGCACAGCTCTCCATAAGCGTGGCTCAGATTCAACATCCTCGACAACGACAATTTTCCTCCTCTGCCCAGTCTTACTCAGTCCGGGACGCCCCCTCCAGGACTCTCGGCCTTCAGCGAACCCCGAGCTTTGGTCAGACGCCGTGGTAGTGTGCACTACACCCCAGCTCCTGGTTACAAGGACGGATCACTACCTCCCATTGGCAAACTGCATGAGAGTCAGTTTCCGGACTTTGCCTGCAAACACACGGGTGTGCAGTACAGACGCAGCCCGAAGACCACGGCGCCTCCTCCCGCACCTCGAGTCCGAGCACTAGCGCCTCCTCCTTGGGCACCTTGGGACCGAGGGGATACGTCTGCTGCTCCGTCCGGGCGCGCGGATGGAGCAGCAGGATGTGGATGTGGATCAGACTCGGAGCCAGGATCATGCCGCGGTGAAGCCAAATCCATCAGTCCTTGTGTTGGGAACGTCCATGGTCCACAACATGAGGGTGATTAACGGCCACACCTCCTGCCACCCAGGTGCTCTCGTTCAGGACATCAATAACTCAAACATTCTTCACAGTCATCCTTCAGTCTCCACAGTGATCATCCACGCTGGTACCAACGACCTCAAACTTCAGCAGTCAGAAAAACTCAACCAAGACTTAATTTCACTCATCAACACCAAAGCTCAGTCATCACATAGTTCCTTAAATACTCAGTCCCCTACCAGAGTGAACATGGCTCTTTTAAATGTCCGCTGTCTGCCAAATAAGTCTTTTATTGTAAAACCTGGCTGAGTGCGGATGCGAATGCCGTTCTTGCTGAGGCCTCTCCACCTAATTTTAGCAGTGCCTTTTCAATCAGAAATGGAAAAAGAGGAGGTGTCACTGCCTCTATAAGCATAAATACTCTTGCCACCAAACCTATTTTATTTGATCAATACACGAGTTTCGAGCACCACGCAATTATGTTTAGTAACCCCCCGATTCTATGTGTCACTATCTATAGACCATCCAAAAGATGTCCCCTTTTTACTGATGAATTCTCAGACTTTCTATCAATTTTACACAGCTCCTTTAATATGATAATTTTAACCGGTGATTTTAATCTACACATTAACAACGTTTTAGACCCCATTTCTGCCGAGTTTTTAAATGTTCTTAATTATATGGATTTCACCCAACACGTCACGCACCCAACTCACGAGAACGGGCACAGTCTGGACCTGGTCATCACGTATGGCCTGTCCACTACTGTGTCCTCTGTTATCGACCTGGCCGTCTCTGACCATTACTGTGTGTTTTTTAATGTCACCGGTTTTATCCAGCGAGAATCCTCTGCAAAAACTGTGAGGAAATGTAATCTCACCCCTGAAGTGGCTGCAAAATGTATTGATGCTTTACAACAAATTCCTCCTGTGATTTTATCTGCTAACTGCGATTTTATTGTTGACCATTTTTATAGTAAACTTGTCATGGTCCTGTGTTGCCACTCCTCCCCTCCCTCCTGTTTTGTGTTTGTCTGTCTCCTCACCTGGGCGGAGCCATCAGATCAGCCACCTGTTACTTACACACCTGCATCCAATCCACAGCTCATTACCTGGACTTGAAGACCACCAGTTTCTCCACCGCCCGTTTGCCAGTTCGCTTGTTTCCCACTGCTACCGTCAGTAGACGCCTTTGGTTCTGTCTTGTTACCGGTTGGATTCGTGAGTCTGTTAGTTTTTTTTCCTGCCTGTCCAGTTTTTCTGTTAATAAATACTTGTAACAATTTTCCATCTGTGTTCTGCTTTTGGGTCCTACTACAAACCGTGACAGAACGAACTGGCCAATATGGACCCAGCAGACACAGACCCGGTAGTTCGAGCCCTCGCTAATGTTGGGCAACACCAGCTGGCTTTTTCTAGCCTAAGGAAGAGTCAGCAAGCCATCAACCAACTGATTGCCACGGTCAGCACCAGGCTTGGAATGGTGGCCTCCAACCCGGCTCCACTTATTCCTGCTCCTGCGGTTGGTAACTCCCAGGACCTTGCTGCTTCACTTCAACGCTCACCTGTCCCCCAAGCCGTTCCTGTTCCCGTTTCTGTCCCTGAGCCACTGTCGGACCCCAACCTCTGTTCGAGGTGGGCCCCCTCTGTCCCGGAGCCACCGCTGGACTCTGTTCTCCGTCCAGGGTGGGCTCCTCCTGTCCAGGGGCCACCTTCAGACCGAGATCTACATCCGACGTGGGCTCTTCTAGTTCCTGTCCCTGCTCCCAGTACCTCCCAGTCGCGATCATTTCCTTCCCTTACCCTTGGACCCTTGATGCCTCCGCCAGAGCTCCCAACCCTGCCTCTGCTGAAGCTTCCAGACCCGCTACAGTCATCTTGGGAGCCTTCTGTGCCTTCAACGGGCGCACCACATGTGCCTCTGCCCGGCCCGCCTCTGTCTGCGGGCTCTCCAGGTCCGCCTCTGCCCGGCCCGCCACTGTCTGCGGGCTCTCCAGGTCAGCCTCTGCCCGGCCCGCCTCTGTCTGCGGGCTCTCCAGGTCAGCCTCTGCCCGGCCCGCCTCTGTCTGCGGGCTCTCCAGGTCAGCCTCTGCCCGGCCCGCCTCTGCCTGCGGGCTCTCCCGGCCCGCCTCTGCCTGCGGGCTCTCCCGGCCCGCCTCTGTCTGCGGGCTCTCCAGGTCAGCCTCTGCCCGGCCCGCCTCTGCCTGCGGGCTCTCCCGGCCCGCCTCTGTCTGCGGGCTCTCCAGGTCAGCCTCTGCCCGGCCCGCCTCTGTCTGCGGGCTCTCCAGGTCAGCCTCTGCCCGGCCCGCCGCTGTCTGCGGGCTCTCCAGGTCAGCCTCTGCCCGGCCCGCCTCTGTCTGCGGGCTCTCCCGGCCCGCCTCTGTCTGCGGGCTCTCCCGGCCCGCCTCTGTCTGCGGGCTCTCCCGGCCCGCCTCTGTCTGCGGGCTCTCCAGGTCAGCCTCTGCCCGGCCCGCCTCTGTCTGCGGGCTCTCCCGGCCCGCCTCTGTCTGCGGGCTCTCCAGGTTCGCCTTCGCCGGAGCCCCCGGACCCGCCTCTGCCGGTGCTGCCCCCGGACCCGCCTCCGCCGGAAATCCTGGACCCGCCACCTCTGTCTGCGGGTGCTCCCAGCCCGTTTCTGAGCCCATCTCTACCTCCGTGGCCCCCGGACTCTGTTGCGCCGACTGGGTTCCCTCCTCCTGACCCCCTCCGCCCTCCCGGTTTTTCGTGGGACGTCTGGGATCCGTCCCTTGGGAGGGGGGTACTGTCATGGTCCTGTGTTGCCACTCCTCCCCTCCCTCTTGTTTTGTGTTTGTCTGTCTCCTCACCTGGGCGGAGCCATCAGATCAGCCACCTGTTACTTACACACCTGCATCCAATCCACAGCTCATTACCTGGACTTGAAGACCACCAGTGTCTCCACCGCCCGTTTGCCAGTTCGCTTGTTTCCCACTGCTACCGTCAGTAGACGCCTTTGGTTCTGTCTTGTTACCGGTTGGATTCGTGAGTCTGTTAGTTTTTTTCCTGCCTGTCCAGTTTTTCTGTTAATAAATACTTGTAACAATTTTCCATCTGTGTTCTGCTTTTGGGTCCTACTACAAACCGTGACAAAACTACTCATCGCCCTCAATGCAGTTGCACCATTCAAACTTAAAACGATTAATCCCAAACCCCTTCCCTCCTGGAGAAACGACGAGCTAAAGCAACTCAAATTGCAAGAAGGCCGAGAGGAGATGGAGGAAATTCAAAATAACAATACATTTTCTAATATTCCGTGCTCAACAAAAGACTTACAATACAGCAATAAGAAATGCTCGAAATAAATTCTTTTCCACAATAATCAACAACCACAAAAATAACCTAAAAGTCCTATTCTCAACAATAGAAAATGTTTTAAATCCTGATTTTAACAGACCTCCTTTAAACCCCACAGACGCTCTCTGTGAGGCGTTTGCAGACCACTTCAGGGGAAAGATAGACACTATCAGATGTAATATTTTATGTAACCAAAGTAACATGGCTTTAAATACATCTGGTTGTCTACTTGTTCCAAAGGAAACACTGCACAGTTTTGTCCAGGTTAATGCGGAGATGTTAAAGTTTTCTCCTCAGTGAGGCCCACCACATGTCCTTTAGACCCGGTCTCAACCCAGTTTTTTAAAACTTTCTATGAATCTTTTAGAGATGAGCTTTTAAACATGATGAATTGCTCTCTTCAGGCGGGGGTCTTCCCTGCTGCCTTAAGGGGGCGGTGGTGAGGCCTCTGCTGAAGAAGAGCAATTTGAACTGTCATAATTTTAACAACTTTAGACCGGTATCCAACTTACCATTTTTAAGCAAAATCTTAGAAAAACTTGTCTTTATCCAACTTAATGATTTTATTACTGCACATAACGCCCTTGAGAAATTCCAGTCTGGCTTTAGGGTAAACCACAGCACCGAGATGGCCCTTTTAAAGATGTTAAATGATCTTAGATTAAATTATGACTCACAGAAGGTCACAGTGTTGGTTCTACTGGATCTGAGCGCCGCTTTTAATACAGTCGCCCATACTATTCTAACTCGTTTAAAACACATCGGCCTCTCTGGTGCTGTCCACAAATGGTTTACATCCTATCTCACAGACAGAACATTTATGGTAAGTGTGGATACTTGCTCCTCTGAGGTCCATAAAATTACATGTGGTGTGCCCCAGGGTTCGATTTTAGGCCCAGTGCTTTTTACCTGTATATGCTCCCTCTTGGTGATGTCATCAGGAGACATGGAGTCAACTTTCATAGTTACGCTGATGATACACAGTTGTACATCTCCATGTCTCCTGAGGACACCAGGCCAATGGATGCACTTTTTAACTGCATTTTAGATATAAAATCCTGGATGGCAGAAAACTTTCTCCAGCTTAACCAGGACAAAACTGAAGTTTTAGTCATCGGTCCTAAGGCCCAGAGAGAGAAACTTTTACCCAAACTACAGTCATTGTTTTTTAATCCTTCCTCACAGGTGAAGAACCTGGGTGTGATTTTTGACTCTGAGCTGACTTTAATTCCACACATTAAGAATATCACAAAAATAGGTTTTTACCATCTAAAGAACATAGGCAGAGTCTCTCTTGGGCCAACACGGAGACGCTAATGCATGCTTTTATCACCAGTCGTATCGACTACTGTAATGCCCTGCTTTCTGGTCTTCCCAAAAAGAGTATCTCAGGTTTACAACTTTTACAAAATTCAGCAGCTCGTGTCCTGACGAAGACCAGGAGGCGGGACCACATTACACCGGTTTTAGAGTCGCTGCATTGGCTCCCCGTGTGTTTCAGGATCGATTTTAAAGTTTTTTTAATGGTTTTTAAATGTCTTAATGGTCTTGGTCCTTCTTATCTTTCAGAACTGCTTTTACCTTATGAGCCTTCACGGCCCCTTCGCTCCTCCGGCAGGGGTCTCCTAGTTATTCCTAAAGTAAACAAGACTCACGGCGAGGCGTCTTTCCAATATTACGGCCCTCGCCTCTGGAACGACCTGAGGAGGAGCTCAGGACCGCAGAGAACATTCATGTTTTTAAGAAAAGGCTCAAGACCCACCTTTTTAGCTTAGCTTTCAACTGACAACTATTTATTTAGTCCTAATGATATATTCTATGTTGTGTGTATGTATATATGTGTGTGTATATACATATATATATATATATATATATATATGTATGTGTGTGTGTGTGTGTGTGTGTGTGTGTATGTATGTGTGTGTGTATATATATATATATATATATACACACACACATCCCCACCGACCGCTTCAGGTCGGTGGGGATGGTCGGTGGGTGTCCTTGCCCCAAGTGGAGAAGTTCAAGTATCTCGGGGTCGTGTTCACGAGTGAGGGACGGATGGAGCGTGAGATCGATAGACGGATCGGTGCGGCGTCAGCAGTGATGCGGTCGCAGTATCGGACTGTTGTGGTGAAGAGGGAGCTGAGTCGGGGGGCAAAGCTCTCGATTTACCGATCGATCTACGTTCCCACCCTCACCTATGGTCATAAGATTTGGGTAATGACCGAAAGGACAAGATCGCGAATACAAGCGGCCGAAATGAGTTTCCTTCACAGGGTGGCTAGGCGCTCAGTTACCCGGGAGGAGCTCGGAGTAAATCGCTGCTCCTTCACGTCGAAAGGATACAGCTGAAGCGGCTAGGGCATCTGTTCCGGATGCCTCCTGGTCGCCTCCCTCTTATTCCTAAGGGGGGGGCGCCGCAAAAAATAATTGAGAACCACTGCCTTGGGCTATGCCTTCTCACTGTTATTCAGGGTAATTTATATAACAATTATAGGTTGGAGTAGTTACCGGACTAAATTGCAATGGTCTTTTTGGCTGTAAAACAAATAAAAAATGGCACTCGATTCAAAAATGTGTGATATCATGCGGAGCAATGATGCATTTGAAAAGTATGTCAGTATGCAAAACCTTGCCTGGCCTGCTAGACACTCCTCCTTTCTGTTTAATACATGTCGTTTGGCAGGCAAGGCAAGGCAAAAACAAGTCTTCTCACCACAACCCACACAGTTCCACTTCCGCTTCAGAACAGCAAGCAGCATGGCAGTGTTTCGTAATATAGTTAGAGGCATCTGCTTTGTCTCCATTTCTTATGATTAGGTCAATATCCTGGATACGTTTCATGTAATTCTGATTCTGGCAACATGATTTATACATGTAGCCTATGTATAATATGGTATACTGTCATGATTCTTTCATTCATTTTTTAATGTGCCAGGATTTTGGTCAGACTGTCAGCTGCCTAAGGTGCAACTGCTACTATGCACATGAATGAAGTTTAGTGTACACTACAGTCTCCCATTGTAAGAAAGACACACATGTGTTTTAAGCATTGGGCCTTTATCCCATCCCGGAAAGAGAGAGATGACAGCTGTACATTCTATAGTCCTACAGTGTGGACTCAGTGCTTTTACATCTGTTTCAAAACAAAACATAACAGCCGTCAGGAATGCAAGCCATGACAGATTAGAGGAATGAAGGAGATCATATCAGGCCAGACCAGCCTACATGTGACCAAAAAGTCAACACACATAAATGACCAGGTCTTATTCATCTCAACAAACAACATGAATATCAGAGGTTCAAAGTGAACACCCAGTGGGCATCTCTGCTGCTGCTTTTGGTTTCCTTTGCACCTTTTTGTGGTTTTGTTGAATCAATTATTATAGGCTATTTACATGAGTTATAGCCAACAATATCAATAGGGCTGATAAGCAATAAAGGTTATGCACATGCAGGTTACATTACAACAGGCAGATGAGATCCCATTTGGGGAAGAAAAGCGTGCCATTTTCAGTTCTTTGAAAAAACAGCAGCATCAAGAAGGCAAGAAGGCTACAATAAACAGGGGCATGCCTTACTCCACGGCGGAGCAGTAAAGACAAGAGTATTGCGAAAGTTTGCAGAATTGTTTTTTCTCACCGATTTCTTCGTCTATCATTCCAATCACCGTCTCCCCCTCCGTCTCAGACAGAGAGTCCATCTTTAGCACGTCGTTGCCGTTCATTTCCCAAACTTTGCAGTCCGGCGCACGCAAACCAAGACTAAAACACTCCGGCTATTTGTGTTACAGCTGTCTTAGACTGAATTCTTTGTTCATGGTTATCTTTATTTCTCAACATCCATCCAGCCGCAAAGTTTTGGTCAAGTTATGACTTGAGAGAATGGAAACTCGGCGGGTGGGGTCCATAACAGCGAGGGAGGGGGTGTTACTGTAGCGCAGAAGAGACGCGCCCACTGGGGCTGCATGGTCATCTGATTCATTGGAACAAAATGGTCATAAAACGTATGAACAAGTACCCAGATGCATTACATGGCCAACCCCCAAAACACAAACAAAGTAAAAAGTAAAATAGAGAGTAGCAGTCTCGTTATGGGCTTACTGATGTATGTAAGATGGAAGTAGTGGTCTAATTCAACAATTACTTTTAATGGTATTTAGATCTATTAGTCAAGCTATAGACATTTATAAAACTATAATAATTGATTTCATGATTGTGTAACAGTACAACGAACTTGTTTGCTGATTTTTGTGGGAACCTTTATTTGGGGGCCTTGGCGCGCGCGGAAGAAGGACCGCTCCAGCGGAACTTAACTGGGCGCATTTCCGCTAACAACACAATTCTAACTCTCTATAGTTTTCAACTGGTTTTTGCATATTTCCCCGACCGTATGCCACAAGTGTGAGCGTGGTGCATTCGTTAGTGATCACGAAATATAAACAGAGTCAAATCGATAAAACCGGAGGCTTTAATGCCACGAACAGTGGAGTGACACGGATAAAAGGAGCCAGCGAGGGAACTTATTAGCAGCAAGGCTAACACTGCGATCATCAAGATGAGCCCATCCGCAGCAGAGTTAGCTCACCTTAAGATGATTGTTTATGAGCGGGAAAATATCTAGATGGATATCTTCCGTCGGTTTGGATGCAGTTTTTAAAACTGATCTCAAAGAGATCTCGGAATCCTAAAAACCCTCAGCTATATTTTGGTGAGTTCCTCGGAGGCTGTCAAATACTGTTCGCATTACCCATGACCAAGTTAACAGTTAAGCTTCGAGATGTGTGTTGTACATTGTCTATACAATGACATTTGGTGTTTGCGGTGAACCCAATGATGGTGTATTGTTACTGTTCCTGCAGAGTGACCCAACACACGGTTTACAAAATGAAGATGTTCTCAGTGGCCCATAAGACTGTGTTTGTGGTGGACCATTGCCCTTACATGGCAGAGTCTAGTCGACAGCAGGTTGAGTGTGATGTTCTGACCAAGAGCAGGACGCAGGGTGTGATTCCTCTGGCCCCAGTGTCTAAGTCTCTGTGGACCTGCGCTGTTGAGTGTTCAATGGAGTACTGCAGAATCCTGTATGATATCTACCCCAAGGACAAACTGGTAGGCTCGATTCTTCTTCACATATAAACATAATGTAAAGTTGAACATTTATCCATTTTAATTCTATTCCTTCTTTGTTTTCAGATTAACTATCTTGTCAGTGACTCAGAGTTTCACAGTTTAAATAGTTGGAGGAGGAAAGACCAGAGCACACACGAGGTAAATGCGCGGTGATTTTCTAACTGGAACTGAAGTGAACCAAAAAAAGGGGGGTGGGGGAATTCCTATTAACATTAACATTATGATGCATCTTTGTCTTCACAGCTCATGTCTGCACTGGCAGCTGTGGGTCCTCCAAACCCGCGAGAGGACCCGGAGTGCTGCAGCATCCTCCATGGACTTGTGGCAGCTGTGGAGTCCTTATGCAAGATTACAGAGCTGCAGCACGAAAAGCGCATCGCTCTCATGGACACGGCTGAGCGAGTAGCCAACAGAGGGCGTATTATCTGTCTCACCAATGCTAAAAGGTACGTGCTGGACGGCCGAGTAAGGTTATTATCGCTGGATGGATAGAAATAAAATAATGGATTTATTATGAAAATGTGTTGTGCTTTTGCTTGCAATAGCGATACTCATGTGCGGATGTTGGAAGATTGTATTCAAGAAACAATTATGGAACAAAACAAGCTTGCAGCTGGCTCTGACAGGTCAGTTTTATTCTTTGCAGGTATACAGTTTGTTTGTCACAATGATCTAATGATTTGCAGCCTATTGTTTTAGGCTGATGTCCATTCAACAATGTGAGCTCGTTCTGATTCACATTTTCCCTCAAGGAGATGACATTCTTGTGTCAGACCGACCCAAGAAAGAGGTGTGTGTGTGAATCAAAGACTCATTGGAGCCTTTGACAATGACCCGGTGACTAAATGACTTTGTCTGTTATAGATTTCCTCTCTGCTCACCAGTGAGGTGCATAGTGTTCGCGCTGGGAGGCATCTGGCAACCAAACTCAATATCCTTGTCCAGCAGCACTTTGACCTGGCGTCCACCACTATAACAAACATTCCCATGAAGGTAGGGTGATGATTTTAGATTAAAACGTAGTTTTTCACATCCATTTGGCCTTTTTCTGGCTTGTTTTAGAAATCAGTTTGCTACAGCTATTGCTTAATTTGCTGATTTAGTTTGTTTGACTGGATTCTTCATAAAACACACTATGTTTTGTTATGTTTGATCTTATCTGCATGATGTTTTCACTGTGCACCTGCTGCTGGTTTCATGCTGTATTTTCTGTTTTGCTAGCCCACATTAAATGTTTGTGAACAGGTTAGTATTTATTCAAATTCAAGTGAGAAAGAAGAGTGTTTTATGTCAATAATGAAGACCGGTGTCACCCCATAAGTGTAATTATTAATAGAATTGTGTGTGACTTCAGTACAGGCAACTCTGGTCTCTTGTTGAGGCATTTAGTTGAACTAATTGTAAATACAAGAGATTTCTTTTGCCTTAAAATATTGGACCAGGATTGCCTACTTTAGTTATTTGTTCCTCGAATTTGTACAGTGTGCTTCCTAATCACCCGTCCCCTCGTTTCCCACCCACTTCTCACACCATCTTTTCTGTCACTGTGTGGTCTATTGTGCTCTTAACTGTCCAGTTGTATGCTTACCACCTCCCAATTTGTCAGTTTCCATAGCAAATCGACTAGTGGGTATTTGTTGTTAGATCGTTGGTTTTGCACCTGTAGCGAGTTGAAAGCGTGACGCCAGGTAGAAGAGACCAGATAACAAATATGTAAAATGTATTTTCCTTTTTACCGGTATTATCCCAAAGCAATTACGGTGCAGTTGAAAATACTGTTTATGTCCGTAAAATGTACTTTTCCACCATCACATTCCTTGAAACATGAAATCAGCAGAATTTGAGTTTTGTTCGATTTTATTGCAAAGAAACGACCTCACGCCGACTACATTCACTTTGTGTTTGACTCAACAGGAAGAGCAGCATGCCAACACTTCAGCCAATTACGATGTGGAGCTTTTGCATCACAGAGACGCTCACTTGGAGTTTTTTAAAAGTGGTGGGTACAGTAACGACAAAATAAACCAAAAGATACGCAAATGGTGAACATTTCAATTGGTTGTTATTTATGTGGTTTGTGGGTTTTGTGGAATAATTTCTAGGCGACTTGCACATGGCCGGGACTAGCACGCGAGAAAATGGACTGAAAGAGACGATAACATTAAAATGGTGCACCCCTCGCACAAACAGTATTGGTGAGTAGGAGTTTGGAACGTTTTTAATACAAGACCTGTACCAGTCAATTACACAGTCCTGATCAAAAGTTTAAGACCAGTTGAAAAATTGCAAAAAAAAATCACCTCTTAACCCCCACCTAAACTGATTTGCTCCAGTTTGGCTTTACCCAAGCCTAAAAGCTACTTTTAAAAAAGAGCGTCAAAATAGAGACAAAAACGAGGATGAAAACGCATAAAAAAGGTGACGAGAGTGACAATAACACGACAAAACAAGAGACAGAAATGCGACTAAAGTGATGAAAAAGCCACAAAAGCAACAATAACACAATAAATAAAAACTAAAAAAACAGAGACGAAACATGACAAAATCGCTTCATAAATTTGACACAAACGTGGCGACAAAAAACGTTACCATCAGTTTTGTAGGTCTTATCTTTCAGATGAGCTGTTGCACTGGCCTATAGCCAGTGACTGACAGCCACTCAGGTCAAGTATTTGTTTGATTTGGGTAAAGCTGTAGAACTTCAATATGCAACTAGAAGAAATGGGAGAGAGACATGCTCTCCAATATATGCACGGATGTGGTCCTAAACGTTTGACCAGCTGCTAAACAACCTTTTTCAGTTCACTGGTTGTTTTTAATAAAAGATTAACTTTTTTGTCTCACTCTGATTTCTTCTTGTTGCTTTTTGAAGTTCTGCTTGGAACCGTGTTAAGAGCCAATCATGCAAAACGTACTGTTAAGTGCCTTCTGGCAACTACGCAGTACCCCACACTTAGTAGGGTGGGTGATGTCACAGGCCTCACTGCAGGACTTTACTCAGGCACGGAAACCACTTGTACTTCTTAATTTCTTTTATTGAAGTCGTCGCCAGCAGGTAAAAAAACCTTTAACAGAGGGGACACACAAACCCCACAACTTGGGTCATGTCAACATAATGTATTTCACAACATTCCACATATCATATATTTTACTTTTATGCTTTTGTCTTTAACCTTTGTTTGTACAATTAACTTGGATCTATCACAGTCATTAAATCTGTCACGTTCATAATTTGCATATACCATAGCATAAACAAACAGCCTGTCCTTTTAAGTCTTTAGAATAAATCGTTTAAAATTTACTTTTTACGTGTACAACGGTTTTAATTCAAATCCACTGGACGTAATTCACAGCAATTAAACATGTTTTTTAACTTCATAATGATCATTACTTGCCTTCTTTCATTATTTTCCTAATTTTAAACAAAATACATCTCCACTGGAGAATACGTATCATAACATAATCAAAGAAAAAATAGATCAGCTTTCTTCCAGTTCAGCGCTCATTTTGCGTGACGTAAACGCGGCGCTCATAAACGTAAACACGACACTCGCACGCTACCGTATGAGCGATCGCTTCAAACTCCTGTTTGTCAGTTCAACAGTTCAGAGAATGAGGTATTCGTCTTACCGGCAGGTTCTTCGGCGGTTATTTTACACATAAACACCCTGCATAGCAGCAGCTCACCATTAGTTCAACACGATCTGTACTTCAGAGACCGGAGTTTTTTCTGCACCTGCTGCGGCGCACGCAGTCAAGGCGGCGTGCGGTCACATGACAGTTGCCATGACACGTACATTTTAATTATTTTTCTACTGGTCTTAAACCTTTGATCAAGACTATTTGTATTCATCCTCATTAAGATTAGATTCTATTGATTGTATTTATCTTTTTCCAGAGCTGCATTATTGCACTGGGGCCTATCGCATCTCTCCCACAGATGTGAACAGTCGACCCTCATCTTGTTTGACAAACTTTCTTCTTAATGGTATGCTGCACTTGTCTTATCCCGTCTAGGGCAGTTCAACATATTTCTAGTGATGGGCAAAGAAAAACAGAGCTTGCATCTTTCTTCCTGAAGCAGAGCGATGTTTTCTGCTCCATACGTTGGCGCTGTAAACCCTAAGTGATAAATAAATGTGCTGCATTTCCCCCGTTTCTTGTTTAGCCACGTTCATATGGTGAAAGTTTTATGTGCCTGGCTGTGGGAAATGTAAGGAGCGTGATCTCCAGCAAATAGTTGGCTAAATTCGCTCTAACTGAATAAAATAAAAAAGATTGATGTCGGGTCTCGGAGCAGCAGAGGTGACGGAGTCGGCTCTGCCCACAGGAGCTCCGTGGAGCACAGACACCCCCCCCCAAAAAAAAAGACTCCTATTTATTGATCTGACCTTCAAACATCAATATCAGATTTAAATGCAAAGAACGGAGGCACTCAAAAAGGTCAAAACAATTAAAAAGTCTTTATTAATATCCTATGCGTCTGCGCTGTATGCTTCCCTCTGGGGGTGTGCCCGGAGGAAAGCCTATGAACCATGTAAAATAAAGGCTTTTCAATTGTTCCAACCTTTTGGGGTTTTTTGCTTTCCATCTGTTAAAGCAGTACTAACTACTATTTACCGGTATGTGAAGTTGCAATAATAAAGTATGTCCACAAGAGGTCAGTGTTCAAACAGAATTAACCGTCTCAGAGCCCTTACCAGACATTTTGCAAGGAAAGCTTTTAAGATATGACTGTTCAGACCTTAATGCTCTATTACAGGACATTGTCGATGACTTCTCTCTGCTCAGGTCGGTCCGTTCTCCTGGAGCAGCCGAGGAAGTCGGGGTCCAAGGTGATTAGCCACATGCTCAGCAGTCACGGAGGAGAGATCTTCCTTCATGTGCTGAACAGTAACCGCTCCACCCTGGAGGACCCTCCCTCCATCAGTGAGGGTTGTGGAGGCAGAGTGACTGACTACCGCATCACAGTGAGCAACGCGTGGAATGGTTTTCATGTGCATAACACTCCACCTAATCTAATTATGTTGTTGTGCTCAGGATTTTGGGGAATTTATGAGAGAAAATCGTCTAACTCCAGTGTCAGAGGTATCCCATGATCCCTCAGGGAAGATCCCAGCTGAAAGAGCCAAAGCTCAACTGGAACGGCACACTCGATACTGGCCAATGATCATCTCCCAGACCACCATCTTTAACATGCAAGCGGTATGAGAGAACAATATTTAATTTCATTTAATCTCGGCCAACTCATTATTTTTGACGTTTTCACCATGAGATCGAGTTGTTTTCATTCAAAATGCTTTGTTCCTTCTGCTGATGTCATCAAGGTGGTGCACCTCTGTTTTTTTTATTCCAGACAGTTAAGCTGATCCCTCTCTGGTCCTTTCAGCTCATAAATTGCTACTATGAAGCATGCTTGTTTTATGAGCAGCGACCTCTTTCCTCTCTCTACCAGCAGTCAACGAGTGCAGGCATTTTGTTTGATCTGAACTTAGTTGTATCGTATTTACACAAAACATATCAAGACTAAGAGAGAAAATAATTACAAAAAACACTTTTATAACTTATCATTGTGACATTTTGTACGTAAATGTTCTACTTAAAAGGCATATACTGTATTATACAATATAGGAGTTTTATATGTTAAACCCTCATGAGGAAAATGTACAGTAGCCGGAGTGGTGTTTTGTTTCATCTGTGCATGTTTCAGTAATCCTGCATATTCAGTCCATCTTTCTCTTTTGCACTCAACCAGTCCAGACACCTTCACCAAACCTGTTATGATTCCATCAGTGGTCATACCTCCTCGTGCTGAATCGCATGTTTGCCAATACAAAGCTGTTTAGTAACTTTTGTTTTGCCTTTCGGCTCTGGTCGCCGGTGTACAAAAGGAGAAAGGGCACACTCTGCTTGCCCAAAGTAGAGCTTTGTGTTATCAAATAGTTAAACATGAGCATTTTTGGGTTATGCTACAAAAATATAAAAGGTAAGGGGGAAGAAGTAGTTGTAAAAGCCTGAATAAAGCATGGATACATTTGTTTTCCCCAGGTGGTTCCTCTGGCTAACCTGATTGTTAAAGAGACTCTGACTGAGGAGGATGTCCTGACCTGCCAAAAAACAGTATACAACCTGGTGGACATGGAGAGAAAAAATGACCCTCTCCCAATTTCTACTGTGGGATCCAGAGGCAAAGGCCCCAAAAGGTACAAGCAATACATTTTGAAAGAGTTTTTAAACTACTTTTCTTATTGACGATGTCCATGATGCTCTGTTTCTCTCTTCAGGGATGAGCAGTACCGCATTATGTGGAATGAACTTGAGACGTTGGTGAAAACCCACGCAGGAGCCACTGACCGACACCAGCGAGTGCTGGAGTGCATTATTGCCTGCCGCAGCAAACCCCCAGAAGAAGAGGAGAGAAAAAAGAGAGGCAGAAAAAGAGAGGACCGGGAGGACAGGGCGGAGAAAAATGGCACCAAGGACACAGATGAGAAAAGCTGGCAGGACTCAGAAAGGTAGTGATACTAGATCAAACAACTGATTGATTTTGGTTTGATGGATTATTTATTCTTTGCTTCTGCATCTGGAAGGTTGAAAGGGTTGTTGGACAAAGAGGAGCCGGAGTCTGAGGTGATCAAGGATTCCCCAGATTCTCCAGAACCGCTCAACAAAAAGCCGCGTCTTTCCACAGGCGATGCCCAACCCACTTCCAAAGGTACCATGGATTTACTATCAATAGAACGTGCAAGAATTACTGTGCAATCCTTGTGACGTGCACATTAAGAATTACTGTGCAATCGTGTTAATATGAGCATATGCATAATCATTGTAGAATTACACCACATTACCATAATATCGGGCTGGTGCAATGTGATTTGGGCAACTCCAACAGCTGCCCCCACGACCCGGCAATGGACAAGTGGAAGTAAATGGATGGATGGACAATAATATCTTCATCCCAACAGTTCACTGGGGAACACCGCTCCTTCCGTGGGCACGAACTTAACTGAACAATGCAGAAAATGTATTATAGAATTATTATTATTTTTTGTTTTGAACATAACTTACAGTCCTGAGCCAATGAAAACCTATACTAGGGCTGTACAATAATTCGTACTTAAATCAAAATTACACTTATTTAGGTCAGTATTCTTTGCAAACAACAAAATATCCACATGCTCAGGCTGGATTAATGCTCTTCAACCTTGTTCTGAAATGCATGGAACTTACTATTCTTGTATTCGTTAACAGTTCGTATTTCAGTCTTCTGTCATATGTTAATGCTTCTGGACAGGTTTAAAATGTGCCATTCAAACTGACTCTTGATTTTGAAGCATAAATTGCAAATCTAATCGCAGTTCTTCTCAAAACAGAAAAAAGTTGCTCCTTAGTCTATGAATTTGTATAAACTTAAAAGTTAAAGGGATGTTTCAGGATTTTTGACAGGGCCTCATTTCCTAGTTATCCAGAGTGTTGTTGATTTCAGGATATATATATATATATATATATTTTTTTTTTTATTCATGCAGTCCTTTAAAGTTGAAGAGTTTAGTGGTGCTAGGCTAGTGTATGTCTATGGTAACTAGTAGCCTGCATTAAAAATGGTCTGACCCAAGCACAGTGCACCTGAGACAATTCACTTATGACACCGGACCACCGATATAAATGTCTGCGTTGACTGAATAATTGTTTAAATATAACCATTTTGCATTTAAAATAACTTTGATGATTTTGAAGAGGTTTTTAATGCAGGCTACTGGTTACCATAGTCATGCACTAGCCTTGCAAGGCAACTTTATTTATACCGCGCATTTCGTACACAAAGCAACTCGATGCGCCTTACAAAAGAAGATATGCGAAATTACAATGAGGTAAAGTTAAGGCAAAGCACATAAAGAAACATGGGAAATACACGGCACACAAGGTCACCTGCGGAATTTTTTCTTGGGGAGGAGGAGGACGACCGGCCATTGACTGGGGGGCAGGGCTGAGGAAACGTGTTGAGGCAGACGCAGAACGATGGGGGCGTGGTTAGAGAGGGGGTATGTGTGTGCGGTTATTTGCATGTTGTCTTTGCTTCGGCCTGGCACCAAGTTGTCAAGTTTTGGGAACATTACTGTATCGTTTACCTTTAGGTTGCAAGTATCAGTTTTTCCAGTCTTCTTACCGGGTTCCACAGGGAGCGTGTCATTAAGTCTTTTTTCCGTCTCTAAGAAATCTTGTCCCGTAGTAAGCGAATTTCTTGTTGATACATCCGGATATGGCTCCGTCTCCAAGCACCAGGATATCTATGGCCTTGACACTTGGCACAGTTTTTCTCTCCATCTTTGTTTTGACTTCTTGTTCTGTTTTTCTCTGTTCGTTATACTCGTGGTAAAAATCTTTATTCCAGGCGCATTTTTCAAACAGTCTGAAAGTCAGTGTTTTGCAAAATATGACCCAGAGAGCTCAGTCCTTCTCAGGTTTACCTCCGTGGCTTGGCCTTGAAGGGAAGTGTTGACAGTGTAGGAGAGATAAGAGGTCCAGCTGCTTCAAATCTCCTCTCTCAGGAGGAAGAGAATTATTCCAGAATAGTTCATAAATTTATAATTAGCTTTTACTTGTCTCCGCATTAGTTCAGTTCTCCAGAGCAGGTAGTTCTCTTCACAGTTCAACCCCTTTCCTCCCAAAATATAGTCCAACTATTGTCCGTTTCCACAGCGAGCTGCCAGGTCGTACATAACAGTTCATCGTTGTGCGTTACTTTCCGGTGTAATTCCATCACTCGGTCACTCCCTGTTCCAAAGTGCTCGTTAATTTTAACGGACAGCAGCGTGGTCCGATTGCAAACTGCTGTCATTCCAAATTTCCGATAATCCAGGGCAGTCCATCCAATAAGCAGGTACCCTGTTATCAAGAGTCCAAATAAGTAATTATCTTTGTCGCCGACTGACAGGACCGCTAGGCAAACGACATCCATCACAAACCATGCTGACAATCCAGTCAGGGAAGACGACCTCCTCCGTGGTCTCCCTTTGTGAAAAAAAGTTAACCAGCACCACTAAACTCTTCAAATATAGGGACTGCATGAATTGAAAAATATGTATATCTCCAAAAATCAACACTCTGGATAACTAGGAAATGAGGCCCCATGTCAAAAATCCTGAAATATCCCTTTACCATCAACCTGTCCATGAGGGACTGCGAAATTGGAAACTGGCAATATTTTATTTTTCATTTTAGGTCCAGTCTCACTTCTTAGTATGTGGACCAATCGTATCACAACTGCCAATTCCAGGAAGCACCAAGAGTTTTTTGGCCGAGCGAGCTCTGTCAACAACAAGTTTGAATTGTACCAACACCTTAAAGACGAAAATGGGTGCGTGATTTTTTATTTTTTTTAATCATTCATACTTTTGAATCTGATCAAAAAGGAGGAGCTCATTTTGGGTTTTTTTGTTTGTTTTATTCCAGGATGGACGTTCATGAAAATGGCAAGGCGGCTAGATGATGGACTTCCTGCCTTTTGCACTTTTCAAAGACATTGTGGACAAGTATCAGAAGGTTTTTCAGTCGCCAACACAACAAAACTGACTCTGCTGAAAATCCCAATAGGGAATTTGAACATTTTTAACCAATATTTTGTAAACGCAATGTCCACATACTGTGCAGAATAAACAAAGCGATTAGAGAAAACATTTGTTAAATATTGGAGAACTTGTATTTCGTGGGCCGTCGTTGTGGTTCGCTGTCATTTCGTTGGTGAATCTCGGGTGGCTGTGGGTCGTCTCCTTGCTCCAGGCTGATCCAGAGACGAGGCAGAGGCGGGGGTATTTCCGGATGCAGTAAAAGCGCCTGTCTGGGCCTCAGCGCGCTCAAATCCCGACTCCGCACTGACAGCGTCCGACTGGAGGGGTAAATTGCCACCACCCTTGGCCGTTTCTGGCAGAAAAAGAGAATCGCTGCGACGACGAGGACTATTAGGATGAGGGAGCAGATTACGAGCAGAGCAATAAACATAGCAGCCATTTTATCGTAAAAGGCAGCTTCCTTTGAGGTGGTAGTGATCGGGGTCGAGGTAGAAAAGTTTGAGGCTGTGTCCTTTTCTGAGGTAGTTGTATGTGTAGAAGTAGGAGGAGTTTGTGTAAAAGAAACACAACCTTCTCTGTATGAAACTGGTTCGACATTTACGACTGGAAATTCGGGCAGCATTGCATGTCTAAATCTTGAGTTTACTACACCATTTTCAAATGTCATTGCCAACCACATGCCGTTAATTTCCTCATTGTGGCATTGCCCATTGTCACATAGGCTACGGTTATACCAAGACACAACAGTGGAGCCAGGTGCGATTGCCACTATTGCAAGATGGCGGTAGTTTGTGGCGTTTAAGTAATTTGAGATTTTGGTTAGGAAGAGCTCCATCTTTTGACGGCGAAGGAGAAGGGAATGCAGGCTGAGGCGCACAGTGAGAGTGAAAACATGACAGGGCTGAATGGGATTACGATACAGATCTACAGTGAATGGGATTGAGGTGGTAAGCCCGCCTTTGTCCCGGGCTGAAAGAAGAACACGCTGAGGGGCGTAGTGCGTGTCGATTTCAAGTGGTACGCCGTGCAATTCGAGACCGTCCAGAGATAACCATGATCCCACACTGGGAGGAGGTGGATCAATAAGTGTCATCTTTAAAGACAGGGCATGCGCTGCTCCGTCCTCTGGGTCAACGAAGGTATTCTGGGAGATGGAATACAGCAACGGGAACCCAACGGTGGCGGTGAGGGCTGGTATGGTCTGCAACACTTTAGGAGGGAAGTTAACAGAACCTGGAAAATAAGGTTGGGAAAAAACAAGTTTTGAGAGATTTGTTGTGCTTCCTAAATCTATTAAGACTACACTTTAAAATGTATTTACAGGTAATTGAAAAGGAAGAAATGCATTACATTATCTGAATAACAAGTGTTTTAACATTATCCTTTAGTTGAATTATTCTCCAACTTTTCATTCCACCACCAATATTAGACCTGTCTAGTACCAGGTTGGTCAAATCAGGACTAGCCTGGAAAAAGCATGAAAAGCATAGAAAAAAGAGCTGAAATTGACTTTGGGTGCAAACGTTGTTAAAATCGACCAACAAAAGAATTATGTTGATGTATTGAAGATGCGTTCACTTAGCATTATGCAACTTTTTATGTGCAGAAAAAAAAGTTGATATTTGTGTGTATTTGACCTTGTAGTACCCCAGCGGCTGTATGTGTGATTAGTATGGTGCCTTTACTTTCGGTGGTCTCTACAATGCTGCAGAATCAATTGTTTGGAGGTTTTTCACTGCTGACGGACCCTCTCACCATAAAACCTACGAAACGATTTATTCTGGAGCATTGTAGAGACCACTTTGATAGAAGTAAAGGCGCCATGCTAACCACCCCTAAAGCCGCTTGGTCACTACAAGGTCAAATACACACAAACATGTTTTTTTTTTTTTTTAAATGCACCTTTTTAAACAAAGTGAGTGAATCTTCTTAAAACAAAAACAACAACTTAGAGAATCTAATGTGTTTATAAAATTCTGAATAAAATCATCTGCATTTGACCTCCTCTTGACCACTTACTTGTTACGGTGACAGAGGATGGTGACGGCCTGGCCATGTCCAGCGAGGAAGGCCCTACCGACGCTGACAAAGCAGTCGAAACCACACTGTAGAGTTTAAATGATGTGCTTTGTTTTGCGGGACCAACAGTGGCTTGTGCGGATGACTGGCAAGTGAACAAATACCTGCTGTCTGTGTCGCAGTGTCCCATGAGGGCCGATGAACCCAGTGGTGATAATGTGTACGTCAAAACGGAAAGACTAGTCGTATAGGAAGGAGTCCAAGTGTCTGGGGGCTTATGAAGAGTAGCAGATGAGTAGTTTGGACTCAGCTGGGCGGAGGATGATGCCAAGACTGTAACGTATGTCTCTAACGAACTGCCTTTGGATTTGAAGCCAGAAAGTTCCACAATTTCTGACCCTCTCTGCCAAATTGTTGATAAAGATTGTCCACCTGATCCCACCTCTGATGTCCAATGCACAGAATCACCGAAAGAACTTGTCCTATGGTTATTTGTATTCCCAGTTATAAAACTATCCACTGTTGTTGCAGGGATGCCGCCTACTGTTGATGCACACAGGCTAAACTCCATGCTGGGGCACAATGGGAAAGAAGGCTCGAGGCTTTCAAATAAATAAACGGTGCTTTCAGATGATAGGCTATGAACAGTAGAGGGCGCCATTTCTTCAATATAGCCTGCAGTACCATAGCTTTCAGATGCTAAGTAGTCGGAAGAATACTTTTCAATGGGTAAAATGGTTGCGAACAGTGTGTCGCTGAAATAGACACTTGAGGACACTTCATATTGGGGGTCTATGGCAGTAAACGGTTCATATGTTCGGACATTGGATACATGAGTGAAAGATGGTCTTATAAAGCTTGATTGCTCATTTTCTTCAATCATCCCAGTTGCTGAGATTGACTGCGATCCTTCGAAAGCCGATAAAAGAGTTTGAAATTCTGGTTCAGTTGTTACCAAAAAAACAGAACAGTCACTGAACCCGTTTTGTCCATAGCAGACTACGTCACTGCGGTCATCCTTGACTTGTGTCTCCAATGAAACATCACTCTGACGAGCAACATGACAAATTTCTCGAAGAACTGATTGAACAATTAATGTTGGACTTATGTTCTCAAGCGTCCATTGCGGTCTGTTGCTGTGTTCATAAGTTAAGGACGATGTGAATATCAATTCAGTTGGTCCTCTATTGGAAAACAGCTGTGAGGATTCAGATTCCAGTTCATTTTCTGTCATTTGACTCCCCATCGTGGCAGGTGACATGTTGCCAACGCTTGTATTTGGCACAATTTCATAAATTGCTGAGAGTACACCTTGAGTCGCATCAGATTGCCAACGTGTCAATGACGCGGTTGCATACAAGGTGTTTGACACCTCTGGAAAATGATTAGTGGCTGAAGAGACTATTTGCCAGGCACTTGGGGTTGTTCCCAAATAGCTGCTTATAGTTGGAGAAAAGTCATTGGTTGAAATCTGATCTGAGTAAGTTACACTGGGACTGGCTGTAGCTGTTGATGCCGGTGTTGCGCTTAAATATGCATGAGCACTTGAGCCATGTAACGAAACATGAGGAGAAACGTAATTACTTTCTGAAAGGAGATTGATGAAAGATGACTGAAAAAGCATGGAATAGATTTGCTGTGATACTGTTGTCATCGGTTGTGTGTCTTGAAAGGTTGACGAAAACATTTGCCAAACATCAGCTGTTGACAAAATGGCTGGGCAATGGACTTGATCAAAGCATAATCTGCTACCGAAGACTAACTCGGGTTCCATTTGTGAACCCATAAACTCAGTGGAGAATGTCTGAGAAATGGATTCACCTCGCACAGTAAAGGGTAGATTATTGCTGTATGCCCATGATTGTCCACTGGTGATGTACCCAGAAGGTAAAGGCGGTGTATGCATGGATGCTGTGGGTTCTATGGTGAAGGAGAAATGCATTGAAGACTCTAGTTCATTTTGTGCCGTCTGACTCGCCAATGTGGCCAGTGATGCATCGGAAATCACATTTAGCTGAGGGGTCTCTTGGTGACTATCTCCAGACACTGTTGGGGGCACACTTTGACCGTATTGCTCAGTAATTGATGTTTGACTCAAGTATATGCTTGAAGGTGAATACGTCCATGTCAAAAGTATTGCCTTTGATGACTGCGATGACTTGTCAGTGTTGAAGGAGACCACGAAGGTTTCAGAAACAGATGGACTGCTGAAATCTGGTCTGAATTCCGAGAAGTCTGCAAAAACGAGAATAACAAACATGTTTTTTAAAGCTATTAGTCACAGTGAAAAGGAAGTTTATAGCCTGGATTAGAACAAGCTAATATATCACCAACACACAATTCTGTTGTGGAAAGTGTTAAATGAAAGGTTGTGTTAATTAACTTGATATGTAGTATATTACTGTGTCATTGGTCAAGATGGAATTGAGATTAAAATAAACTTTAAAGAATCAGAATAATCCTTGTCTAGCTGCTCACAAGCCAGCTGTCACAACTCTCATATCGCAACAAACTAAACGTATCACACTGTTGGTCCATCAGGCATATTTTTTTTTACAGTGTTTGTTGCAGCCAATAATTTTTTGTTAAATATAATTGCTTATATGTTACTCATGTTCAGATCTAGTTATATTTTACGCTTCCTCTTGAAAATGTAGGTTTGTCACAGTTTCATAATTTATTTTAGGATGATTTCATTTGAATCACTGTTAAAATTGTATCTAATAATGATTGCATTAATATCACTTGCATACATATACAAAACATAACATAGACTACCACTCTAAAGTTTGGGGACGCTTTTTAAAGAAAATCACTGATTTTTTTTCATGAGGATACCATTAAATTAATCCGAAATACAGTTTAGACATTGTTAATGTTGTGAATGCCTATTCTTGCTAGAAACGGTTGATTTTTAATGGAAGACTTACATGGGTGTGTACTACTTTTGAGCGATAGTGTACATACGATATGTACATACATACAGCACCCATTTAAGTTTGGGCACACTTTCTTTGTGTGTATTTGGTATGTCAATGATTTACACTATACAGGATGCACGATGCAAGACTATCAAAACAAGAAAACAAGTTAAATAAAATATAAGATAAAATAAAATAAAAAATCAACACAATTGATCAATATTAATTTTTGACCGCGATCCACAGAAAATAGTCCTACAATCCACTTTGGGGTCCTGAGCCACTAACTGACGATCTAAGACACACTTCTTTATGCTAGTCTAAATAGGGACTTTACTCCAGACAGTTGCATGATTTCCTCTAACCTGCTTATTCATCCATGGGCCTCATTGGTCACATTTCTCCAATGTATGAGTACAATGACCAGCCTCACAACACTTCAGTCAGTCCCAGACCGGAGCAGGACTTACCCTGTGATTTCATGTGGGCCCAAACGGATGATTCAGAGTGACTGTATCCACACATGTGTGCCCAGATGGCGGTTGCCTCCAGATCCCGTCCCAAGGTCAGACTTGTGGGCAGCCTTTGTAAGTCAGTGATCCCATGCATCACAGTGGAACTGGCTGTTGATATTAAAGGAGTAATGTTTTGTTCAAATGATAATAATGTGCTCATAACCAATTTAGAACGGCCAGAAGAAAGACTAGGGGCTCTTGCTATGCTATTAGATTGTAAATTATTAAGTATTTTGCTGTTTGTTTCCCCTAATATATTCTGTGTGCACATTATAAGACCTTGTTCGATAACAATCCTGCTTGTCGGCAAAGTTGGCACATTGAAGCTTTCTTGTGACGTGACATTATGGCTTAAGAGCTGATCTTTTAAGTCTCTTTTTACTTTCTGAGCAGCTTTATTGTTGCATAGAAATCTCCACGCGAAAACCGGTACGTGGAGTTGCTTTGCCAATATGCTGGTCTCAAATTTATCTTGAAGAAAAGAGAGTTGTGCATGTGATCTGCATCTTAAAGGCCATACAAGCTGAGTGATCTTTCCAGCGGTGGCATCCCTCTCAAAGTTTTTATCTTTCAAGTTGATGGGTTGGCAGATCGTTTTGTGTGGTAGTACATTGGTGTTAGAAATTAATGAGATTGATTCCCGTTGCAGCTGAAAGAAGGCTGACACTGTGTTGACCAAACGGATGCGCTGACTGACATTGAGGCTGACTGGATCTACTTCTAGGAGAAGGCTCCCCCAGACACTGATGTCTCTGTAAGGAAAAGGCCCTGTATAAATAGTGTTATTGAGGCAATGAAGTAGGTTTCCTTTATTTTGGGGTATTTTTCAAAAGTTTTTCTTGATTTAAAGGAGTATTATTCAACATTTTATGCAATAAAAAAAAATAAAAGAGTTGACATTAGTGCGTTTTTGACCAGTGGGATGCTTCAGGACCAATTTGGGGGTTTCTGGTAGGTTTTCACTGCCAATAGATCAGTCTCCATGGTTATTTATACATTCCATCCATAAAATATATACCAGACCCTAAAAAAACCTGAAATAAAATTGGTCCTGCAGCGTCATAAAGGCCACCAGGATGGGAAACAAAGGCGCCCAGCTAACCACCCATACATCCACTGGGTTACTGAAAGTTCAAAAATGCACTAATATCAACCTTTTTTTTTTTTTTCGCATAAAAAGTTGCATAATGCACCTTTTTAACAAAATGCACCTTTGTACTGAATCCACTGTTGCATTGAGGACATGCACATAGAAATCGGCAGTGCAGTTGTGATTGATGACACTTATTTGAAGATGATGTATCCCAGAATCCTCAGCGAGAGCAAGTCCCACTAAATACCCACTATGGTGTGTGTACACCACCCAGGAAGGCAGGTATTTCCCATTGGTCAGGGAAATCTGTGAACAAAAAATGACAGTAACATATCTTATGATATGTAAAAATAAGGATTGTATACATTTTGTATAACACAGCCTTTGTTATACAAAATCAACCTCTCTGGCCTCTTCCTTTCATTCACCTTACCAGGATTCAATCTGCTACAGAGTGCAAAATCAAATTCCCCAATGGCTGACAAAAATATAACATTAGACATTGTTGCCATTGATTCTATACAATATTTTTCTTATTTATTTGTAATATTAAGGTTGTTTTGGCTTTCTCTGCTTAAAGGAGCACACTATGTAATGCTGACCTGTTTGTCCTCATCAGTTTATAAATTGTGTGTTGCATTAGCAAACTGTGAAAATACTTTAAATAACCTTGAGTTCTAGAAGAGGCCAAGACCACTTTTTGTTTTTAAATCATAATATAGCCCTTTTAAATATGGCTGAACTCGCAACATACCATACAGTCAGTCAAGGAAAAAGCCCCAACTTGTTTATCCACACATTACAAGCATTATTTACACCATTGTATATTTTGTGCTCACCTGCAGATCTCTCCTATGCTTTATAGTATGCCTTAGGATGTTGAAATAGAAAGGCGACCCAGCCACAGCGGTAAAGTTAGGGAAAGTTCTTTCTAGAAGACAATGCTGCATCACACTACCATTGCAGAGCAGCCTCCCCAGCAGCATCAGAAGTTGTAGACAGATCTTCAAACTTTTCAGCATTTTTCTTTTTTTTTTTTACAAAAGAAGTACATAAGCTAAGAGTCCATTGATGAAGACATAATCAATGGAAATCTTGTTACAGTTGCACTAACATTTGTTACTGAATGAATTTTCCTTACCTATAACAATGCTTTGGTGGTTGCATAGATATTTCTCTCCTTAAATATAACAAAAGAAGTCTCCATAAAAGCCAAGTGTGATGTGTAGTTGCAGTTTGAGCCCTGGTGGTGAACATGATCCTGAAGCCTTTCACGCAGCTGCCAGTACTCCAGTTACAGACAGTGGTGGAAAAACAGTTATGAGAAACCCAGGGCAGTGAGACCATACTGGATATAGCCTTTAATTGTCCCAAAGGGAAATCGTTGTTCTCTCATTTGTTTTTTCCAAACAGGATTAAATTTAAGGAAAACCTATTTTCTTCAACGTTTGGCCAAATGTGAAGAAGAAGAAGATCTTTATTTATATAGTGTCTTTCACAGACATAGTCACAAAGCGCTTTACATGAGACAATTGTACATTCACTCCACACTCAGTGGTGGTAAGCTACGCTTGTAGCTTCAGTTTCCCCTGGGGGAGACTGACTGAAGCACTGTTGCAACTGCACACATCTGACCACCTCAATACATTCACTCACATCATTTATCCTGGCCTATTGTACATGTTTTTAGCGGTAGGGGAAACCGGAGTACCCAGAGGAAACCTACGCAGCCACAGGGAGAACATGCAAACTCCACACAGAAAGGCCCCATCCAGGTGGGAATCGAACCCTGGACCTTCTAGCTCTGAAGCGAAAGCACGAACAGCTGCGCTACCGTGCCGCATGCGGTGCCATTTTCTACCACTTCCTTTCTGCAGTTGAGTCATTGCAGTTTGTATGAATTGAAGAAAATGGCTGCTGTATATTGTTTTATATCCATGCAAAGGCTGTGTAACGTAGTCAACACGATAGACTATGTCAAAGCTGTTCATAGCTTGTCCGTATAGTTAACATATTATTCACAATATAAAAATGTCACATGACTGAAACTCACCTACAATAATAATAATGATAATTGGTGGTGGGCATAAATTATTATTTTAATCTAGACTGTAATCTTGGAATGAATCTAGATTAAAATGGTTCATTTGAATTATGTCGAAGGTATTCAGAATATGTGTGCTACCCAAATAATGACTAAAAGTAAGTCTTTGAGAATGGGTTTCTCAAGCCAGGCGGCACATTAGAACAGGGGCTCATCTCCTGTTTCCACAATGCATCACAAACTGCTTGAGAAAGCTGTTCTATGATAATTGATGAAATAATTAATGTTCAATAAAATGCACGGTTCAGTTAAACATGAACTTTGAACTGTAGGCCTACGTAAGCGGTCGTGATGAACTGTTTACAGTCAGTAGCTTTGTGTCAATCAGTGCAAGCTCTATTTCTCCTTATTCCACCAGTCACTCGGGCAGACCAGCTTGTTCACATTTGCTGGTGACAAACTAGATCTCCTCTTCTGCACTAAAGAATAAAACTCTCGCATGGAGCGGTTGTGGCAGGAGTCCCCAAGGACACGAGCGCAGCCTTTTACGCATCAGTACAGTGAACAGCGGGATTGTTGGGGTTCTGTCTGTGTTTAGTTACCCCTTGGTTCTGTTTAGTGTTCTTGTTCTTGTGTGTTTTATTTTGACATCTCGGTTCTGTAGTTGTGATTTTGCTTTCTTCCTTGCGTTGATTACCTGCCCCGCCCTAATGTGTTTCCCCTGTTCCTCATGTATTTAGACCCCTGTGTTCTTGTCCTGGTTGGTTTATTGTGTTTCTGTTCGTTGGTGTCTCCTGCTCTGAAAAGCATTCATGTTTTACAGGAAGAAAATCTCGCCTCCACCAGGTCCATCTCTCGCCTGCCCTCGTTCCATTTTGTTTAATAGTGACCAGTGGAAACGGGCTGTTACAGCATCGTTGTTATCTTTTGATTGTTCATTTCTCTCAGTTCCTATAATTCATAACAACGTAAATTTAGGGGTTGGTGACATCGGTTCTATCAGCAATGATATGGTTAAACAGATTCACAGTAATACATTAGATAATAAGTACAAGGTCACATGTCTTTAGCATATTTCTCAAACACACTTCTCTTATACTGTTTTTTGAATTGTTGTAGACTATCAGCGCCTTTTAAGGGTTCCTCTAAATTATTCCACAGATTTACACCTCTCCGGGTGATACAGTGACTTTTTAGGGTAGAATCAATACATTGTACTTTCAGATTGAGTGCCCCTTAAATCGTAACTTCCCACTCTTTTGCCAAACATTTGTTGTATATTACTAGGGAGCTGGTTGTTTACAGCTTTATATATCTGTAACAAAGTATTTATGAGGTCATCAAGTTTCATGGTGTTGGATTTTAAGAACAATATATTTGTATGGTCCCTATATCCGACATATCCCCAGGTCATCTGCATCCACTTCCTGTCCCGTTGGGTGAACCACTATGGAGCCTGCGCTGGTTTCGTGTTGGGCCTCCTGCTGCGGGCTCTGGTTGGGGAACCAATGCTAGGTCTCCCCTCTGTACTCCCACTGCCCTGGGACAGGACGCTAGAAGACGGACAAAGACAACACCTGGTTTCATTTCGTACTGCCATTGTAATCATCACTTTTGGGATTATTTTAGTTGCGTTGCAATTAATACTGAAGTTCAAAGGAGGTGTTGGAAGGAGAGATGAACCAGAGCAAAGAGATGCGAAGAATGCGAAGTCTTAGCACATGTTCAGATTAGAGTTAGTTTATTTGTGGAAATCAAGTCTTGAATGCATTCTGTAATATAGTTTGATTCTCTGTGCTTTACATATGATAGGGGCAGGTTGTCACATTGTTGACCAAAGGTAAGGGAATAACTCAAAATAAGACTCAATTAAAGGCTACAATAAAAAATGTGTATTCAGAGCAAAAAGAATTGAAAAAAAAAACATTGAAATGAGATAACTTCTAAGTTTAAGGCTTTTTTGTTGAGTCTGTTTTTATGATCACATTTAATTGTATTGTTTGTTGTGTAATTATTTTCATTATAGATTATTTGGCACAAAAAAAAAACTTTGTTAAAACCAATGAGAGGAAGACATAAGGGATTGATCAATGATTATTAAAAAAACTAAAATTCTCATTGTATAACACCAAAAAGCCTAGCTATAACAAACCACACTTTGTGACAACTTACCTTGCAAACGGGGCCCATTGTTAAAGGCAATTTTATGTTTTTTTTTTAGGATCAATAACCATTTACTGAAATGACAAAGGAAGAGATGCCTACTTCGGGTCAGGGGTTTAAGATTTTACTTAATGTAATATGAAACTTTGGGATTTTCTGTTGATGAGGAGTAAACTCAAGAGGGGAAAAAAGTATGACAATAAAGCTGACTATTGAACTTTTTTTTTCATAGTGATTGTCGATTCTTTAACCAAAGCATCTTAGACAAAAAATATTTAGTGAAGATACTTTTATTTTTTTACCAAAACAGTTGAACAATATTGAACAAAGGTCTCGTATTACAGCTGTAAAATTAAACTGCGAAGGTTGAAAAAGTTCAACACTTAACATACAAAATAAATGTTCTACCTACTACTTGGTTTAGTCAAATACAAATACACGTCACAAAAGTATACTAGATTATTGTGTTATACTTTCGAGAGACGTTGCTGCGGTTATGTACAAAGCAGTTTCTGGAGATACTTACATAATTTGATTTTGACATGATGCCTCCAAATACAGAAGGAAATGCAGATTACTTTAGATGATTGTGATGTTTCCAGGACATGATACACCATAAATTATACTTTATAAGCATGAGTAGCATGGTAATAAAAAATTTACACTAAACCATATACACTGTTTTCTTACACTGGACTTTTGGAAGAAGTCCTCTATATTTCTTCAGTTAATGCCGAAAAAAAGGCAGAAAATGTAATTATATTACAAAGTCATCAAAAACAGTGTTTGAATTGATTTGAAAGGCAATCCACTTGTCTTTCCGTACTAGTTTACATTGAATAGTCTCTAATTGACTATTCATTTTTCGATAACCCGATAGTTGTGTAGAATGTGTTCAATAGTCGTCGCTGCCTTCATCTTCCTCATCGTACTTCCTTTTAAGCAAGTGTTTCTTGTGCTTGCCTCTGTGCCTCCGTTTTGCAGCAAACTCGGGGTCGGCCTCTCTGATGTGGAGCTGCTCGTGCTTCTTCAAGAGTCCCGGGACGGAAAACCCTTTACCACAGGTCGTGCAGGTCCAGGGCTTTTTGCACGTGTGCGTTCTCTTGTGCACGTTGAGATGGGACGCTAGCTTGTACGTCTTGCCGCAAACGTCGCAGCTGAACGGGCGCTCGTTGGTGTGAAGTCGGATGTGAACTTTGAGGTTCCCGACTTGGGTGAACGTTTTCTCGCAAATGGTGCAGCGGTAAGGCCTCTCTCGCGTGTGGATCCTTAGATGAACTCTCAGACAATACTTGCTTGAAAATTTCTTTTGGCAAACAGGGCACGGTATCTTCGGTTTGGGAATGTGGTCTTGCTGGTGCCTCTTTAGATCGGACAGGTAGACAAATGTTTTCCCACACTGAGAGCAGAGATACTGACGATCGCCAATGTGATATCCCATGTGTCGCTTCAGCAGGCTGGGCACGAGGAAGCGCTTGCCGCAACGTTCGCACATGTGGGGGCGGTCCCGGGTGTGCCAGCGCTCGTGATTGGCCAGTTTGAACGCGGTCGGAAATGTTTTGTTGCACTGCTTGCATGGGAATGTCATCTGGCTGGTGTGGCACTCCATGTGTCTCTTGAAGTAGGTCGACTGAGTGAATCCTTTGTTGCAGATGTTGCAGTAGAATGGTTTTTGACCACTGTGGGCGAGCATGTGTTTCGTCAGGCTTTGCAGCTTCGTAAAGCATTTACCACATTGACCGCAGACGAACGGCCGCGTTGTGCTATGGGTCTTCAGGTGGTTGTTTAGGAACGCTTGGGTGCGGAAAGTTTTGTTACAAGCGGTGCACAAGAACGGCTTTTCTCCGGTGTGAATGCGCTCATGATCGATCAGTTTGGACTGATAAGGAAAGCTTTTGTCACACACACCACATGTGTATCTATCAGAGGGAGGTCGAATTTGCTTTTTTCTTCTTATAGTAGGACTTGAGTCGTCATAATCATAGCGTGCGGGTGGAAGCGGAGGAAGGGCAGGCAGTGATAGTGAATTGGTAGCAATTTGTGACACCCACTGATGCAATGTGACCCGCTGTGTTTGGGGTTTTTGGGCATCTTTCTCCACTGCATCACCTGGCGTCTGTGGAGCAGGTGAGGATTTGACTGGCACTTGGACCACTTTGAATGGGATAGCTTTGATGGGTGTCTTTAGCAAGTTTGGTTTCTCTGCCTGCATTGGGGTTGTCGGGTCTTTCTCTTTTTCTGCTGTGCTAGCACTTTTTTCCTCTGCAACACTACCCTCACCTGGTGTCTCACTGTATTGCGCTTTCTCTTGTGCTGAAGGAGAAGAGGGATTTGAGTTGTCGCCATCTTCATCTGATATGACGCCCAAGTCCTCGATGTCACTGGGGGAGTTGGGGAAAGTGTCGTTTTGGGCTTCCTCAGTGGGTTTGGGAGGTTCAGGAGGAGGAGGAGGAAGAGGTTCTGCAGCTTTGGGCCTGAAGGCGAGTGAAGACAGCACACAGTCCCCAACAGAAGATGAGACCGTGGCTGCAAAAAAAATAAAGTTGATTTGATTATTGGCAAGTTATGATATCTTTTAGGTGCCAGTGTTGACGACACTGTGACAATAACATGAAACGCTAAAAGTCTACTTGCGTTGCAATGCAATTTGGTTAATTACCACATGGAAAGGATTACAATCAATGTGTATAGGGTTGGTAGAATGCCGTTACAAAAAAATTACTTAAGTGGAACCAGGGCTGTGCTCAAAATACCGTATTATATTGTTACGGAGTCTGTGACAATATGCGTATCATATCGCGGCACCTGTATCCTGACACGCAAATAAAAATTATTTTATATGTTTGTCCAAACCCAGGATGTATTCAGAATGTATAACAACATACACACCAACTACTGCAATAAAAGGCGTAAATTGCTGTCCTTATTCAGCATAATAAAACCTCAATTTTGTGCACCTATAAGATCCTTTTTTATTACGATTCATCGGAATATATCTTGTATTATGGACACCGTATCACAATAGACTTGCATCGCGATATGTATTGTATTGTGGACTTTGTATCAGGATATTATGAAGTTGTTGGCAATACCCAGCCCTAACTGGAATAAGGCTGGGATGATGAAAACAATGACACAAACAATGCAAATAAAAGGAAATTACAATCTCTGTAAGGAAAAAATGTATGTCTGACAGATGTCACAGATGTGATCCCAAGATAATGATCAATACCAGGTATTGTATATTTGGCTAAAATTTGGTTGACATAAACCTATAGCTCAAAAATGTATAGATACTTCTCCGAATGTTATGCTGACCGGATTAAGTTCCTGTATATGGATTAACATGTATCAAATCAATATCTGATCGTTACAAAGGGTTTTTCATGAGCCAATGTTAGTCCAACACATGTACCTTTAACTCCAAGCATTCCTTTAGCCTGTTGGTGCAGAAGGAGAGTTCTGAGGTCACCTGGGTCCGGGATGAAGCCTCCACAAGCCTCAAGAATCGCAGGATCAGTTGAAATCATGGATCCGAGCTGCAGACATTTAGAATTAGGGTAGCACAATATATCACAATTATTGTTATTGCAATAGTAGCCCTACATTTAACAAAATAGATTTACAATGAATGAATGCAGCACTGGGAACATTGTATAAAATATATGATAAATGAAAAAAACAGTATAACCATATGTATATATATTAGGGCCGGGACTCGATTAAAAAAAAAAATCTAATTAATTAGAGGCTTTGTAATTAATTAATCGAAATGAATCGCGTATAAATATTTGACCTGAGAACAGTGAAAAGTAAGTTTTTTTTCATAAGGATTTTTAGTATACCATTGAATAATGACTGAATACATGAGCTTAAGCAACAAAATATTGTTTATTTTTGTTCAACCAAGTCCAACAGACCAGTGCAATATTGCCATTAATTGTGCGTCTGCAGGAAAAAAGGAAACTGAAGTGTGGAAAGCAAAGTGTGATTAATTTCGATTAATATTTTTAATCGCACTAAACCTCATGTAATTAATTAATCGCAATTAATCGAAAAAAGGCCCGGCCCTAATATATATATATATATATATATATATATATATATATATATATATATACACACACATATAAAAAATCATTATGTAAATTTTAGTAAAAGATATGTCAAGTGGCGAAGAAGGTGGAGCGAGTCGTCTCACGAATCTCAGCCGTTGTGTCCTTGGGCAAGACACTTGAATTTGGCGTGTGAGTGAATGATTGGTGGTGGTCGGATGGGAGCATATCACTTCCGTCAGTTTAGCCAAGAGAGGTTGTGGCTACAATACAAGCTTACTTCCACAAAGTATGGAATAAATAAAGATAAAGATTTTTTCACACCTGAGTTAGATTGGGAACAGGAAGAAATTGCTCCAGTTTGCAAACCAAGCCGGCGATCAAAGCCTGTAGAGCTGTGTCAAACTTTGTGCCATAATGGACCGGAAACACTTCCTGCAAAGCGAAAGGGTACATGCCAGTTACTCTAAGATAAAAAACAAAAAAACTAACTCAAATACATTTATTACTATTGTTCAATACCTTAAAAAATTGCTTTCTCTCAGCAGGACTTTTAAGCAGATTTTGAACGAGAACCATGAAGTTAGTTTGCGACTTCTCCACCTCTGTATCCTTCTGTAAGGGAATAGTTTTAATAATGCATATAGTTTTCTCATAAATCTTTGATTAAAGAAGAAAACTACACGAGTTCATACCCCTGTTGATGTAGGCACTTTTAACTTATTTATTAGCGTTTGAATGGCTTTAGTGTCTGGTTGATCATCTTTGTTCAGCAGATCCAAAATAATCTATTAAAGACATATAGTCGTTAACGCACACAAGCAGAGCTAAGGATGTATCCACTTGGTTGCATGTAAAAAAACGTTTACTTTCGCCCGGAGGCCCAACAGAAGCTGCGCCTTTTGTTTGAAGCTGATGATGTCGGGGACAGTTTGCGTGACCATGTTCACAAACTCCTCCACCTTTTCGAATTGATTGACATTTTTCTGCTTGATGACCTGCCAAATGAAGGAGTAGGTCAGCTGCAGAGGGGAGGCCATGAGGCGAAGGGAGGCCAGAGGAAGACCGATTCCTGGGAATAACAAAAACAAACAACAGTAGGTGTGTGATTACCCCCCTACACCCCACAAAAAACATGTACATCAGGCCAGGTTGAGTGAGAGTATGTTTTGAGAGTGCGAGTGTGGGACGACGGATGGAAATTAACCCACGGCTACAATCCGGCGTGGTGTGTTTACATGCATGACATGTTCATTAACATGTCATGCACTGTCCCGACCAAATACATTAATATATTAAATTAAAAAATGGATGGACACAAGTAAATATTATCCACTAACCTCTATACATTAAGCGAGTAGCATCTTAAAAAGGTTAATTTATATAAACAAATCACATACATAGGGTCCAGGAGTAGACCAGAGGGCACAGGTTTAGTACGGGGGGCGCTGCAGCTACAGTGCACAGCGTCGGGAATGTCTGTGCAAGGGGTTTGTGACGTTGCAGGCATAATCGAGCGCCAAAACGCATCATTTTGGTATTCTCCCCGGGGAAAGTCACTCTTTAACTTGATAAATGAAGTCAGAGGCTATACTTTGCGATGTAAAGAGGAAGAGCGCAGCCGGAAGGAAAGCTACTTAAATGTGTAACAGAACATTGCGCAGAAATGCGTTGGATGGCTTCACGTATTAGGAGAGTGCATTCGCCGTATTAATAGCACAATCAAAAGTTTGTGTGTTATGTAACAACTTAAGTAGAACGTAGATTTCGCAACATAGCAAATATCGTCTGTTCAATGCAGTGCAGATGAGCTTATTTTCTAGATGCGTGTCCTGTCCAGGGGAGAACACACGGTTAGCTCGCCCTCGTTAGCTTGACTCACCCACTGTGCCCGAGCGCCGCTGCATCCTCGGTTTAATGCGCAGATGAGGCGCAAACTGCACAAATGAAGACGAAATACGGCGGTTTAGCGTCAAATTCGGATTATAATGCACTTATCCGCGTTTATATCGTCAGTCAAGCCAGGGAGAATAATGGCGACCGCTGGCTCTGAGCTTTCCACAACAAAAGTCTTGAGTGTATCCGGCGGAAGTAGTTTGTTTGAATAAAAGTCCTCACGTCCCCATCCATGCGTCCCCATCATCGAGGCCCCCGTCCCCATGGTGAGTTGATGTGTGACCCGATGTCTCACAGGGGACGTAACATTCACGAACGGCCTGGGGTCATCAGGCTTATTACTCTTATGCTGGGGTACCTGATTGTTCCTGTTCAAACAGTGACATTTTTTGTTTTGGCCGAAACGTGTTTCTAACTCTCACAGTGTATTCTCCTGTGTATTCAAATGGTTCAAAGAATGTAATTCTATGCACATTTCACACCCATATACAGCATTGAGTGGTGACAAAGTGAAGCAGGGGCGGCCACCCCCAAGATAATCAGAATCAGAATAGGTTTTATTGCCATTGTTTCAGAACAGGTTCACAAAACTAGGAATTATTCTCGGTGCAAATTACACTAATTTAGATTAGACTTCTATCGTTCATTGCTCAATACAACTTTAGGTGAAGACAAGACAACACAACACGGTCTATGTTTTGCTGTGTTTACCACATACTTGGAGATGGCAAAAATCTACAACACCAAGAATTCAGGTACCCCTGCTTTAAGGCATAATAACAGCACTTGCTGCTGTATTGTTATTATGGACAGAGATGAGTACTCCGTTACATCTAGGCTACTCAACTAAAAGTACTTCAGTAACTTTTTGAAGAAACTTCTTTTTAGCGTAGTTCTATCATTCAGTACTTTTAGTAATATATTGTAATCTTTAGGCTACTCTTTCTTGAGTAAAATAAAAAGTTACTTGTGCCACTGTGAGAACATTTGAAAGTTACAAAAGCTTCATGTGACACATAAAATATATGTAGTTTGGTTGGAAAAGGACGGTGGTTGGGATTGCTACACTGGGTCAAAAAACAATCTTGAATTTTTTTTAAAATACAAATCAGGTGCTATGGAGTTATAATAAACAACGCATTTCAACCACAAACTGAAACGCAATGCGTGTCCCGTTGCTAAATAAAGGACAATTATCCTTAGTGCCTCGGATCTCCTTTTGCCATTCTTATTATTCTACCCAAAGCAAGTTTATTATAACTCCATATGTAGGTTGGGTTTTGTTCCCCAAATGACATTTTCTTTGGAAATATTTGGATTTTTACAAATTTTCTTTTCTCACTTTATGTCAAGTACTCAAGTAACATTTTCAAGTACTTCTTTTTACTTGAGTGTTCATTTGGGACACAACCTTTTACTTGAGTAAAAATATTTAAAAGTAATGTTATTCTTACTTGAGTAAATATTTTTGGATACTCTACCCACCTCTGATATTGAAAGGTTATATCTTCATACTTGTATACAGGTGTGGGCAAGAATGTATGCCATCCAGACAGTTTATTTTGATTTATTTGAAAATTAAAGTGTTTATAAATAGTTTTACAGGGGGGTAAAATGTTTCACATTATAGTTTTGCACAGCGAGCACACAGACAGTCAATCAGTTATACATTTACACAAGGCCTCAGCTGAACAGTGTATTTGATTTCATGAAAAAAGGCCATAAAATGTAATTTCTTAAATAATAGCCTTATAAAAACAAAAACGGACAAAAAACAAATTCACAAAATTCTTCACAAAACCAGATACTACTGGATACATTGTTTACCACATTGTAACCACATTTAATACACGTATAGGTCTACGTTATTATCCAGGTTGTTTTGAATGTACATGATGGGTACAGATAATTGTTGTGGACATATTAACCACCGTTGAAGATGGGGCCGCTTGCGGTCCGGAGAGATTCCTGTCTCATTGATTCATGGACATCAGTGCTGTTTGTAAGAGGCATTTCCTCCAGCCTACGGCCAGCCTTTTGTGAGAAGAACAAGTCGCCCTTATGCCTGAGTCTGAGCTCATCTGTCCATCCAACTCACTATCTCTATCTGCCCCTATCCTGTCGTCCTCTCTCCCTCTGCCTCTCCCGCTCTCTCTCTCTCTCCCTCTCTCTCTCTCTCTCCCACCCGACACAACCACACACATACAGTAGAGCAGTAAAGCGCTCAGTCGAGGAGTCATGCTCTCCTGACTGACCAACTCTGACTCAGTAAACGAACAGTCAAACACACTCAGTGCTATAGATCACTGGCCGATGCTTGAAAACATAATGGCAAGATTCAAAGTGCCTTTGGCGATGGCTATCTGCCATCTGGTCACAACTCTGATACACAAAGGAAGGCGTTTGTTGAAGTGCTCAGCCACTTGTTTGTGACCAACAGGTTTGCAGTTTATGACAGATCATAGCAACGTCAACAAGCAGCTGGCAACAGTAGCTATGATTCAGCCTGTTTTCCCTGAACATGTTTTTTTTTTACTAATTTTAGGGTGTTTTACTCACTCATAAAGACACCATTGTTAGGAATGTCTTTCTATACGAATTCTTTGAGCTGACCGCAAACTCTACTGTTCACAATACAGTTGTCTGTGTAACCAGCCGTTCATAAATGGATTAGTCCAAAAGTGAAGCCTCGCAGACTTGTACCATCTGTTACTCATAATTGGATCCACCATGTTGCTTGTAGTTCACAACAGGAATGACTTTTGTAGTATTAGCAAAACTGTTAAAACACATCCACAACATGAAAAATATGAATCTTCAACAGACACTCAGCCGCCATAGGGCAATTCCCATCTTCCCTTGGTCTCGTAAGTGCACTATTCTGTCCCTGCACTTGAGTGTGTGGAAGAAAGTGGCGACTGCGGTAAAGCCTCGATGGAAAAGCCTGCGCACGTATACCGTCCTCGGGCTGCCGTTTCAGTCTCATTGTTTGCATTAATTGTGTTTCATCCACTCCGGTGCTCTGGGGCCGTCTCTTCTGCTGCTCTGTGGTGGGCGACTGTTTGGAGTGGGATAGAGATAGACACACTCGAGATGGTGTCAGAAGGTGGCGGTGGGTTGTTTTCAGAGTTGCAGGCAGCCGGCGGCCTTTTCGCCTTGACCTGAGAGAAAAGATGGATGAAAGAGGATAATGATGAGCTTGTGTGGTGCTTGAATAATCAACTTTCTGAGATAAAAAGCTGTTTGTTCTACTTTGTTGTAATTCACTTTACAAAGTGCAACTCCGGTTTTTACATGGAGCCCCAGCAGCAGGTAGTTACTCATGTTCCTGAAATATTAAATTGATAAATAAGTTACTCTGCCAACTGGGAGTGAATCTCTAATGACAAGAAGGTTAGTGTTGTCATATTAAACCAATAAAGTTTGCACTTCTTGTTCTTTGTCTTAAGAATGATTTATGTATTTCTTTATGGTGTACACGTTTTTGTTTTGTCATATTGCATCATAACCAAAACATCACTCAAATGTATATGCCCAAACAGTTACTCAGTACTCTCACCAAGTACTTTTTACTCTTACTTGAATTCATATTTGGGCTACTCTACCCATCACTGAGCAGACCTAAATAAACTAACAATGAACGCATACAGATCAGGAGTACCCAAAGTGGGGCTCAAATCCGGCCCTCCAAGATTGGTATAGATTGATGAATAAATTAACATAAGTGCCATTGAAAAGAACTCAACGTATGCTTGCGAGTTTCTCTTTACATTGCAGTGTTTTTCATTGCCAGATCTGTTTCAGCGCCATGAAAATATAAAGTCACTTGTTCTTAATCTTAAGTGTCATCTGTAGGGTACAGTAACACATTATATCCAAAACAATTCTGAAAACAAATCAAAACAGGGATGCTGTTTCTGCTTTTGTAAATCTCTGTCCAGCCAATGTGTTTAGTGGGTTACAGAGATGCTCAGTTACATAATAAAAGAGACACAAATTGCCAACCTTGCCTTTATAGCAGCAAAAATAACTGTTAGTAAATTAAATTGTTTTGTGATAGATAAATGGTTGTATGAATATTCTGATGTGTTGGCCATGGAGCAAGTTTGGAGATGATGGAACATTACACATTAAGCAACTCAACAACTTAACATCTGGGAACCTACTTTTTGGCTCAACTTCAGAGCCACTAGAAACATACCACAAATGAACTAAGAACATGCTGGGTTTTAAAAATGAATGACTGTATACTTTAACTTTGTGGTGTGTTTAATGTTTTATTCTGTGCAGTGTGTTAATTTTGATCAATTTTAATTTTGTGGTTTTATGGCTGTATTTGTTGTTTGTATTTATTTAATGTTCTCTCTTGTTAACCTCTTAACCCCCAGCTTAACATTTGCCTCGTTTGAAAGCTAAGACCTAGAAAACTGATTCAAACTTTTTTGTTGCATTGTCGCCGCATTTTAGTCACATTTTTGTCATGTTTTCGCAGGTTTTTTGCTATGTTTTTGATATTTTTTTTTGCTTTTTTGAAGCTTTTTCGTCACGTTTTCATAACTTTTTTGTCATGTTTTTAACGGTTTTTGTTGTTGCTTTTTTATACATTTTTACTGGTGTTTTTGTTATTGCTTCTTTTCCAATGCGTTTTCATCTCTATTTTTATGCTTTTTTTAAAGAAGCTTTTAGATTTCGGTAACGGCAAACTGGTGGAAACGTGCTCTGTACAAGTGGGGGTGTATTTATTAAAAAAAGAGAAAAAGAAAAAACCTGTAGAAAGTTCCATTTCAGCCTTCTAAGGACTTAAGTTTGAGCTTTCCATCAAATTGATGCTAACTTGAGATCATGTAATGGTTCTCCACAGAATCATCAGATTGTGTGTATTGCCAAAAAGCATACACTGCCCCTGCCAGATTACCCGGTGCTAAGAGGATGGAATATTTGTATTGTGCTTTTCACATTACATTTCACACTTGTCACCCAAAGCACTTGCAAGGGACAATTTTCCACACTGGTACTCACTAGATTCAGACCTGACGAGATCAACCATTCTCAATATGGTATGATGGATGGCCCAATCACAGAGCACGAGGTTCCCAGACATTACTCTCGCTTTGATACTGAGTGAAAAGTTTGAGGATGACTATATAAGTAGACAAATTAAATAAACAATCAGGCACTCTTTTATGCCCATAAAGTCTATAAATGCAAGGTTTTACAACCAGAGCTTTATAGCTCCTCAGGAACATGCCTCACACAGGCTAAAAAGTGCCGTAGCATGTTGTTTGTTGTGTCAGATCAATGGATGCAGATAAACATGATTACTTGATGTAAGAAGGAAGTGGTGGAGTGCTGCTGCTGAATATTTGATGTTCAGTTGTTAATTTTACAAGAATGGCCTTCCTGGAAAGTGCTCCCTAATAATGAGGGCACATCCTGCAGGGTTATAGGAATGGTCCATGGAGAGCAGAGGGCACTATGAAGTGTATGGGCCAATAATGCCACAGTGACCACAAATGAACTATATCATTCAGCTTTATTTATTAATGTTACGTTAATGTTTCTATGATAGTACCACATACAGTATGAATGAATGACTTTAGACTATTGACTGATAGTTTGATAATGAAGGACTGCAGTACTACAGGGATTTCTGATCAATATAATCAAGCTTTAAATTTCATAATTTACCAGAAGTGTTTTTCAAAGAATGGACTTGGACTTCTCATCGGCTTTCAACACTACTCACACAGGAACCCTGCCGCACATGCCTTTCAGATCTTCAGCTCCAACCCTCACTGCTTTTGTGGATTTACAACGTTTTAACGAACAGACCTCAACAGGTACTTTTTAATGGCTTTAAATCATCCACACAACGTTTGAACACTAGACTTCCACAAGGCTGTGTTTTATCGCCTATTCTCTTTTCCGTGTACACAAACAACATCTTGAGCAACACCGAGAGAATGAGCCTTTTTAAATATGCAGATGACACCGCACTGGTGGCGTCGGTGGAAAACCCCAAGCAACTGACCAGGTACCAACAGGTGCTTTCAGTGACAAAGCTGAATGTTGCTAAAACTATGGAGCTGTGCGGGAGTAGGGGGAACAGGGAGGAACCAACACCCTTGTTTGAGCCTCTCAGGATTGATGGCCCACTGATGGAGCAGGTGTCCTCATTTAAATATTTGGGCACAGAGATTGACACCTGCCTGTCCTTTGCCCAGCACAGTGATGCCATCTACAAGAAGGCCCAGCAGAGACTTCACCTGCTCAGGAAGCTCAGGAGTTTTAATGTGAACAAAGACATGTTAACAGTTGTCTACTAGGTCACTCATCAAATCCATTCTCACCTTCAATATCACATTCTGGTACAATTTTCTTATAGTTAAACACAAAACAAAATCACAGGTTCACCTTTGACCCCTTTCTCTGACCTCTACCAGCATTCAGGAAGCCACCCTGATCACTGCTGACCCCGGCCATCCTCTGCATTCACCATTCCAACATCTCCCCTCAGGCAGAAGATACAAAGTCCCACTAACAAGTATAAAAATACTCACACAAAAAATCCCGTCTGCAATAAAGATCATGGAGTGGCATCAGTATTCGTGTACAGTAGCCTTTATTTGTATGTATTTGCATTGTGTTTGTTTGCTTTTTGAATTGTTTTTATTTTTTATGATTGAACGCTTTTTAAACTGTGTCAAAGACTAATTCCTGCCTCTGTTGGGATAGACAATAAAGATCTCTTATCTTAAAAAGAATGTTTCATACAAAATAGATCCACCTTTAAAAAGAGAACCCGGTCTAAATTAGGGCCAAATCAGTTCTAAATGTTCAAAACTTAAATCAAGCAGCTCAGCATTGAGGGAAAATAAACAGTATGCTGTACATTTTTATACGTTTTATGGCATAGTATGATCCTTACCAACCACACCACAAGACCAACACATGCTGCAATGGGGACCAGGAGCAGCAGCAAAAGAGTTCTGCTTTTTGGTTGGCCCTCTTCACGATTCCCTGCAACAGTCAAGACACAACAATGAACAAATATTATCTTTATCAATTCTAGTGTTTCTCATCGACTGAGAAGACAAATCAAATAACTTGTTTATGAGAAACTCTCATAAGCACTTTATGAGGTGGTGCTTTGAGGACAAAGGCTTTGTACGAACACCTCCTCTTATTCTGTGGTAATAAAGACACCTTTATTGCCACATTATATGAGCTGTTTGGTATCCTCTGCTTTACACTGAAAGCTGTATAAAGTGCATATAAATGAATGCCTCCAAAGAATCTGAACGTGTGGAAGGTTTGTAAGAACTTTAAATTGTTGGGACACTGCTAAAAGTTTAATCTTCACATCTGTCATTAATTGAGAAAGGGAGAAATTGGGAGCATATGGGACACTGATCTAAGTAAAGATGCGCTTTGCCTATAAACCTCATTCATCAATCTTTTCTTTTGACCGGACAGAATCAATAAACATTAATTGTATCAACCTTAGCTGCAAAATGTAGGTCAAGAAGGTCGCACAGTGTCTGTGCAATGCAATGTTGGTCCACAGCTGCGTCTCTTTGACCTCTCGATCAATAGGGCGCCCTCAAGGCATTTAATAGTCGTCACATCCGCCTCCACAACAAAGTTACCTGGAGAGTTGTGCGAGTTGAGGCATGGAGGTGGTTTGCAGGAGAAGGTGGACGTTTCTTCTGATGCTGTGTTTAATACGTCGCTGATGTAGTCGAAGTAAAGACGTGTGAGGAAAGTGCCCTCCTGATAGTGGCACTGGAAGAGCTGCATCGCTGTTTCCTGTTGATGCCAAACACAAAGCAGACCATTTCAAAAAGGCAGTAGTGAACGGGAACAGGTTGAGTGATGCAAAAGCAACAAAAAGGTGACAAAAAATCAACAAGAAAGCCACGAAATAGTTTATTTTATTGGTTTATTTGGTAGGGACCAGAGCCGGTGCTGGCCCTTGTGGGGCCCTAAGCAAATATCCACTCGGGGGCCCTACAGTACGCATCCCATGGCTATTTGATGAAGTGGAACATAACCTCAATTTGGGCCCTGCCCCACTGTGTGAGAACCACTAACCACTAAGCCATAGTGGTTCATGAGGATGTGAGACAGGCCTCAACTCTGACAATGTTCAAATCTAGGCTGAAAACAGCTTTTTTGACCTGTGCATATGAAAACTGAAAGTATTCTATCTGCACTCTTGCCTTTTACTGTAATTGATACATTTTTATGATGGTGTTTTATTGATTGATTAGATCTGTTTGTTGTAATTTTATGCAACTGTGAAGCACTTTGAATTGCCTTGTGTATGAATTGTGCCTACAAATAACTTGCCTTGCCTAGGACACCACTAGTCTATTTTCCCCCACTTTTTAAAATGGTAAATGGTAAAAGGTCACTGACCCAGTTTGGGAACCACTGACTTTAAAACTAACTGAAACCTGTACCTGACGGTTATATTTTTATCTTACCACTGAGTAACAGTGACAGTAATTTGTTTTAGACCTTGCACATTCCGAGAACTAGAGTTACTTGAAAGTAACTGCGCTCATGAGAACTGTGTGGATTCAATTCCCATTTGAGACAAAATGCTTTTTATTCCTCCTCTATTCATTGCAGGAACTGCAGGATGTGAAATACAAATTAAAAGTGTGATTATGATATGTCGATTATGATATTGTGACAAAAAGGTGACAAGAATGGGATGAAAAAGTGACCAAAACACAACAAAAAAGTTAACATCAGTTTTGTAGGTCTTAGCTTACATTGGCCTATTAGGTTTGGGTAAAACTGAACTGTAGAACTTGGGTTAAGAGGTTAAAGACAGAGCCACATCTTATCATCTCCTTTATATCAAAATAAACACAGAATCTTTACAAACAATTGTTGATGTGTATATAAAGATTTTATGTAAAACCAGTCCTTTTTGGTGGTACTTTATTTGTCATTTCAACATAGTCTTTATTATGACTGGATAAAATGCCAAAGGATTGTGGCTCCAGGGCTGCTGCTTGCCATTTTGTTGCCCTAAGAAGAAACATATTTATCTAGTGGCTGGCCCTTGTGTGTTTTACCAGGGCGTGCGCTGCCTGATGAGGTGAGTTTAGTTTAGGAGTGATGAAGTAAAACTGTTAAACTGCATTAATAAAAAAAAGAAGAATAAAAAGAATAACAATGGCGTCTAGCTGGTGCCTCTCGGATGCTTGGTGCCCAAAACACAGAGCGCTGTGCACATACAGCACTTCCCGGCTCTAACAGTTTGGTAGTTAAATAACTACACTTGCCTTTGTTGAGAGTGGACCACTTGTTGTATTGTCATGTATACTATTCTTGACCTAATAATAACTTATGCTAGCTTTCACTACTGTGCCCTTTACACCAGCCATTATACACTTCCTCATGTGCCGTGACTCATATTTGTATTCAGTACATCATCTTGTGACTCCTGTAGCTATAGACACTTACTGCATATGTTCTACTTTGGGCTAAAAATTATTTGCTTAGCTGGTTGTTTTTACTTTTAGCCTCAATCACAAATTTCACCGATTAAACAAGTCCTGCTCTTATAAGAAGCATCATTGTGATCATGATTATGTGAGAAGAGCTACTTATTTGTGCATTTTCTATCGGGGTGGAAAATGTTGAGTGCGGTTCAGTCGGCTGTTTGCCCAGAAGAAGCGAGAGTCCGTGGCCAGCAGTGAAAAGACTAACTTAATTCATATTGCGAGATACTTCACTGATCTCTTTACTGTTACAGTCAGTTCCCAAACGCTTTTGGCCACGACCCTTGAAATTACTGCACAAACAAGTCAGGACCCTCCACTGCAAAGAGGGAAGGTCTCTTGTAATGATTTCAAGCAGCAACATATTAAAAATTTGGCTCATAATGTGCATTTAACTGTTTATTTTGTTATCCAACCCAAGTTTGAAAGCATCTCAGTTGTCATTTTTCTATTTTATCCTCGAATCATCTTGGGCAATGAACCCCCATTACATGATCAAAAGAGAACAGCACAAGAGGATTCATGCATGCACAACTAAAAGAGTAGACTATATCCCAAAATGTTATTTCCTTTTAATGTCTGCCCTTCTCTCCCAAATAGTTAAGGACACGCAATCCTATCAATCCCAACTTCGACCAGTGCATACTATCGTTGTGTCCTTGTGAGGAAGAATAGAGCCTGATATAAATCAGCCTATATGAAAGAACATTCCACATCTCTACCTGTTTCGGAGTCCCAGCAGAATATTCTAAAGCAAGGCTAAATGAAGGATGTATTGTACTGTATTGTTTTCAGCAACAACCAGCTAAAATCCTTTGAGGCTGCGAGTATATTCGTTAATTGTAATGTGACTCACCAGCTCCTCGTGGTCAAAAGTGAAACGTAAACTTTTGAGCATGGCGATGAAAACCATGATGTTGTCTTTGTTGGATGAAATGGCTCCAAACATGTCCGACAGCTTTCGGAGACTCTGCTCCAGGGGATAGATGTTTAACACCACCCAGCAGCGACCGGCCTCCACGGACAAAACAACCATAGCTTTAGGGACCACACAGCCCTCTACAGATCCACATAAATTTCATATTATACCTACCACTTCTTTAGGAATGTATTGAACAGGAATCTCATAATCAGATGGGATATTCTGCCTCTGCGTCAAACAAGAACAAAGAAATACAATATTATTTAAGTTAAGTGGATTTAAGTGGATTGAATATGAGATGTATATCATTTGTTCTGAGGTGGGTAGAGTAGCCAAAATATTTACTCAAGTAAGAGTAATGTTACTTTAAAATAATTTTACTCAAGTAGAAGCAAAAGGTAGAGCCCCAAATATTTACTCGAGCAAGAGTAAAAAAAAAAAGACTGTTTGAGCATAAAAATCTGATTTATGGTCCAGTAGCGAGACACTAATGAAATAATGTAAAAATAATAAAATACCATAAAAATATATAAAGGGAAGAATTAAGCAAACAAAACACAAAATACATCTATTTTACACTTGAATGAAGACTTTACTTTACTGTTATTTTTACTCAAGTAAGAGTACAGATACTTCATTAAACTATTACTCAAGTACAAGTAAAAAGTTCTGTATGATAAAGCTACTCAAAGAATTACTTCAATTACTTGAGTACTACCCGCCTCTGCATCTGTTTGTAAAATAAAGAGTGGGTTAAATGAATACTACAAGTAGTATTCATTTAAAATGTGGCCTATAAATGTACACATTTCACAGGTGGTTTTTTTGCCCTGTGTCACACCAGTACGACTGTCGTGATCCTCATCAAACACCCCTTGTCAGACAAGAATGTGCACAGCTCTCTTGTATGGAGAATATACTTTTGTATGATCACTGCAGTAATAAAAAACACACACACACAAAAGAGAAAATACCGTAGGCTACATCCTTTTTAAGCTATCACAGGACATACAACTACAAACTTTATACCACTGTGAGTCAAACATTGGCAGTGTCCCCAAAGAAATAGAGTTTACTGCCGGTCCCCGCTTTGCCGCTGGTATTGAAGAGTATGGGGCACCAGCTTGTGCGCGTCTGCCATCCCCGGTCCGCGGAAAATATTCAAGTCACGGTCTGTAAAAGCTTGGGGAGGGACTACTTTATGTTTGGAATCACAAGAGTGGGCCCTGAATAGCTTGAGCTGCATCATTATTGCGACGGTGGCGCAGATGGTAGAGCGGGTCGTCTCATGATCAGAAGGTCGGGGGTTCGAATCCCGCCTCCTGAAGGTGTACGCTGTCGTTGTGTCCTTGGGCAAGACACTTCACCCACCTTGCCTCCAGTGTCTGCGTACATTGGTGTATGAATGGGTGAGAGGTTCCTTGCTGTAAAGCGCTTTGAGTGCCTAATGTAGGTGGAAAAGCGCTATATAAGTTGAGACCATTTACCATAAAAATCTCTCTCTCTCCCTCCCTTTCTCAATCTGCCTCTTTAACGTGGTGGAGCGTGGATTTGAAGGCCTGATTGATCGTGGGAGTTATGTTGTCATGGGCTTTGAGCCCCTGGTGGGTCTCCAATGGCAAACAGGTCCACGGTGACACACACAAGGGGCATCCTGGGGCCATCCTCTTGTAGACCCACCCGCTGAGGGATGAGTCATAAGGGACTGGTGCACTGCTGCACCCACGACACGGCAATGGATAAGTGAAAGAAGATTTTTGTATTGCAGTATTATATCTATGTAATGAAAGTAACGTGAGGGTCTTACCAGTAAAGCCAGCGTGCTCACATCGTCTGTTATGGGCTGCCCAAATTTACCGGAACACAAATTCAAACTTGTGAACAAACTCAGGAGGAGATAAGGAGCACTCACGATCTGCAAAAGAGATCATTCAATAGTAAATAAACTGACTTTTAAGATAGGGTTCTCTGGCAATCGCAGCCTTGACAGCCCTATTCCAACTTGATTGAATCTCCACACTAGACCAGGGGTTCCCGAAAACTTTTCAGGACGTGACCCCCAAAATCACTCAACTAACAACTCGGGTCCGCCTTCTGTAAAAAATAATTAGCATTTCCAATAATTCAAGTTGCAAAACATTTAAAATGTGGTTAAAATATTAGTTTAGATACTTGATATTTGGCTTAATTTTACCACAAAAAAAAAGCTGTTTTCAATCAATAATACATCAAATTTAATTTCAGAAAGTAAAACATATTGTCTCAAAATCATCTTGCGACCCCCACTTCAGTGTCTTGTGACCTCCCAGGGGTCCCCTTCCCCCCCCCCCCCCCCCCCCACACACACTTTAGGAACCACTGCGCTTGATCATTTAGATGATATAAGACAGGATTTCTGTATTGATTTGGCTTTAGGACCCACTTTCAATAGAGGAAAATCACAAACAGAAATATTTATTTACACTTATAATAAAAATAACATGCAGTTTGATCTTCGTATGTACATTTAAAACACGGTACAGTAAATACAGAATTTTCTGTTGAATTAACCTGTTGCTTGCCGTCCCCCCTGGTCAGGGAGTAAGTGTTAGGGTTAGGGTCAGGGGTTAGGGTTTGGCAAATGTGATGTTAGTTGTGTTTCACTCACACACATCTTACAGATAGTTTTAGAAACTAGAAGGTCTTGGCTTTCAAAAGCTCTTCAGTCAATATGCTTTGAGATTTGGATATGCATAATTGCTAAACCTAACCCAAATCTAAGGCAAGGCAAGGCATGTTTATATATACAGCACATATCGTACACAAGGCAACTCAATGTGCCGAAGCTGGCAGATGACCCAATAGCAATGACTATCAAAAACCATAAAAACATATCACTTGCACTCATAGGGACTGGCTCGTGATCTACTCAAAATGGTCCTGATGGTCCAGTTGAGATTCCCTGGTTTAAGCCTTGTTATCAGTGTTTATGGCTAGAATGTATAGTTTTATTGGGTCGCACATGTTTAATCACTGCAGTGAATCCGCGGGCAGTTTAATAAGCCTGTATTTGTCCAACGTTAATGGACAGTTATAGAAGTTGCCGCTGGACCATGACCACTTAAACACCCACATGCATTTGACAGCCGTCCTGCCTGCTCTTTTCTACAGACTGTGTTTATGCATTTATTCTCCCCACCCCCATTATGTGATCCATCTGAAACTGTGGAACAGCAACTGACCGAAACATGCTGAACGTAAAAGCTTTCAGTGCACCAGTTAATGTTCCACGGGCTGATTGGAGGCTGATCGTAACCCATAGGTCTCCGTTATTATCGAAAATGGATTGTGTTTCAACATGGGAGGGTGGTGGTGGTGGTGGGGGGGGGGTCGACTTTGGATGGGGAAGGAATGTCCAGGGGGAAAAAATGTTGGTCATAAAAATATTTCTCAAAGTTTATAATAGAACGTTATAGTGTGGTGTAAAAAAAAATAAGGAGGAACAATTTTGAAAAAAAGTGAAATATTAATAATAATAGTAAAACAAAAACAAAAAAGAGACAAACTTCACTTCAGTGTTTGAACAAAAGGCAGATCATTGTATTTAACTTCTAGATCTCAGGTAAGGATGCTGCTGAAGCTTCACTCTGTATAGAGAACTGAGTGTCCATGGCAAAAATCCAAAACTAACACATCCTTGTTTAGTTTTGTTCCATGTATGTGTCCACAATTTGAATATGAAATGCAATGGGCATGCAGTGCTGTGCCATTAAACACTTGTACTCATCATCAACAATTTCAGTCAAGTCAGGAGTAATGCAAGGGATCTTAAGTGTTGACAATGGGGCAAATAGGCTCTTCATGCATTGTTAACGTTCTTTATGAGCAAACGCACCTCACCATCATTTGATATATTGACCGGGCAGTGCCTTGACATTACTCATCCTTTTTGAACTAAACAGAGTATACTGTGGAGATACAGTACTTATAGTGTGTGTAAATGATGGTACATCTCCAGCACTGTGACATCACGTGAAATAGAATGAGAATAGCATGGTACGCACACTTGTATCAAATAATATGGTCATTATGGGAAGAGTCTTTACCTAATCCCAAATGAAACAGTAAATTACTAGGAAAAATGCCAGAAATATTCAAAGGAAGCACGATTCATAATACGGAAACATGGCTGCAAAATGTACCACTCATTATCCCTATACCATTACCGTGCTATTACTATATTATGTGCAACGTACAGTATATTCTCCATCGTTTTGGAGTTTTTGGTGACAAGGGGCTGAGTATTTTTGGCTATAGGAGACTTTTAAAACCCCTCGTAAAAAACAAAATCAAGAGAGGGGATAATAATATGAGTCATTTTCTGATTGAAATATTTTTTTCCATCAGCAATCATAAACGTTTCTATCATGACAACATTTGTAATTAAAGGCGCACTGCGTAACATTTTGTACTATACTGTTGCCATCAATACAAAACATGTTCGCAATGACCAGCTCGACGCAGAAAATACAATTTTTGCGGTGGATAATCAAAGAATGGATTTGGATGAGGACCTAACCTATCAGTCAACATCTCCATGGAGACGAGCTGGAGACATACCCACTCCCGGTAAAGATACAGTCATGTCTTAGGAGAGCTGAGCCGCTCACAGTAAAGGCACATGTTTCAATTATGAACATATCTGTCATAAAATTAAAGCTTGTATTTCAATTGTATATATTGAGTATATTTTACGTGGTGTCGCTTTAAGTACATAGGACTCATGTTTAAAGACATTGAGCATCACAAGACCTAATAAGAATAAGAATGTTTAGGCCTATCTGATTTATAAGGTGTAGCCTATTTGTTTTCTACATCTTCTGCTGTAATTTTGCACACACACACACAAAAGAAAAGAAAAAGACAGAAAAAAGTCAGCTATAGGCTACATAATATCATAAACTGTAGGCTGTACTGTGCCTGTTTTATGAAGATGGCAGCCTATCATTAATTTAGCTGAATTCTGCTTATCCCATAACGTTACGCACTAAACACCCCAAAGTAACCCAGACTTACTTTCTTCCTCATATGGAGCAAAAAGCTGAGGTTGCCCGTATCCTCCGCATCAAAGTCCCGTATTTCCCCCCGTGCACTTTCTCCAGCGCTCACGGTGCGGTGATGGACGTGTGCGTGGCGGTGTGCGTAAGGTCCGCGCATAGTGTGTTTGGTGAGTTGTTGAGTCGCGGCCCGCGCTCGCTCTGCTGCTGCCAGCTCTCGTTCTGCTCCAGACAGATTGGTGAAGTCTTTTGACGCTGGAGAGAGTCCGCCTACGAGCTGAATCACCGTGTCACACAAGCATGGACGCGCACACCGCACATACTGTACACACACACACGCGCGCTGATGCGGACACTGTCTGAAACTTCTCCATAAACTCCCACGTATCCAGTTTGAACGTACGTCATTTTAAAGTGGGCGCTTGTTCGCACATAGGAGAATGGAGATTTTTTTTTTGATGTAACAAGGTTGTCACCAAGCTCCACAAGTGGACAGTGGGAATGTAGTAGGATGGAGAGCTGTAATGCATGGCTATTCAAAGTTGTGGCAAACAGATCTTAGGAAAAATGTATTGTCTGGACATTTTAACGTAACCCCCACTTGAACGGAGCACATGTTCTCCAGTTTGGCTTTACCCCAAACCTAAAAGCTTTAAAAGAGCATCAAAATAGCAATGACAACTATTGTGAAGACACCGCAAAAAACGGACAAAAACATGATGAAACAATACGAGCAACAAAAAAAGACAATAACATGATAAAAAAAAAAGACACGAAAACGTGACGAAACACGACAATAAGAAAATGTAACCTAAACACTTTAAAAAAATTGACAAAAACGGGGACAATGTGACAACAAAGTTACGATCACTTTTGTGTCTCTTAGCTTTCAAATGAGGCCTTACACTATTGGTCTCCAGATGAACAGCTTTTAGATTTGGGTAAAGCCGAACAAGAAAAAAAAAATGCACTCAGTTCAGGCCTAAGAGGCTAAGAAGATGTTTTGCTTCTCATCCAAAAAGTTTCTCTCCTTTTTTTGTGTGTGAGTTTGCAAACTTGTATTTACATGTAAAGTGAAAATCCAACAAAACAAACACACAATTTACCTCCCAACACCGTTTTGTTATATTTTTGAATAAACACATTTCTCCACATGTTTAAAGTAGAAAAAAGCTGATTATAAATGTCGTCAGTCTTGGTAAACATGAATGTAGCTGACTTTATTTTATACTTATTCATAGTCTAAAGTGGTAAATGCAGAGGCGTTGACTTTGTTGAATCCGTGACTGATGATGGTAAACCTTCATCCCATTGATTACCTTTGGCTGATCAATAACCGTGACTGGAGATCCGTGTAGGAGCACTCGCACTACGTAAAGGACAGACTTTAATCTTTAGAAACAGATAATTTTTAAATAATGCATTTATTTAAGCTGGGGAAAGAAGCAGTTGGACCTTGTTCCCTCTTGTTTGAAGTAGAAACATGCAAGGTCGTGGGAACTCAGGGTGCTGAGGGCGCTGCAGCACCCCCTGGTGGATACTTTGCGACCTGCAGGCAATATTAATAAATAGGAAATATGCACGTTTTTGGGGTAAATTTTTTTCCTCAGCACCCCCTTACTAAAATGTCTTTCAACGGCTCTGGAAACGTGACAGGGAGACGGTGCCCAGCAGACTTGGTGTCGTAAAGCGGGCCAAATCTAAATATAAACTCTTCATAGCCCAGGATCCTGCAAAACAAAAACACACATGCTAGCTTTACTCTGGACAGCTACAAGCTCGCTGTTTCACAAATCTACAGGTGAGACCACAAACCCAGACTTCATGTGACCTTATGAATCTTAAATTATTGTTTGTTTGTGCTATTGCCAGCAAGAGTCGTTTAGGCTTCTATTTGAAGTGCATGGCTATGTTGTCAATAAACTGTAGCCTGCATGTCTAAATGCCTTTTGTTAAGGTCCCGATAAGGTCCCGCTCCACTCTTACCGTAAAATACCTTAAAGCAGGGGTGGGAAATTAATTTTCATAAGACTTTAATTGTTCTATTGGTGTATTTGGTTGGGACAGTGCACGTTAATGAACAAGCCACACCGGATTGTAGCCTTGGGCTAATTTCCATCCGTCGTCCCCCATGCGCACTCTCAAACACACTCTCAGTCATCCTGTTTGTACATTGCACTAAATGGTGTATTTTGAATAGCTGATAGAACTATCACTTTCTGTAAATATTTATCCCTTCAAACTGAATTTTGGGAAATGCTTTGCAAACACCTTCACAAGATTAAAGGATTAAATTGCGTGGCGGGCCGGACCATACTGACATATGTTCTGACCTGAGGTTAGACGAGTTGATAGGTACCTGTCTGGTCTTTGTGCCCGTGGAAGAGCATGGTAGCGTCCAACTTCACCCCGTTTGGAGCTATAGGAATATGCTGGGAGAGGCCAATCTTTCGTCTTTTTGCGTGACTGAGCGCACGCACAAAGACCAGACAGGTACGCATCAACTCGTCTAAGCTCAGCTATGAACATATCTCAGTATGGAAAACAATGGCCTGTTCCTTTAAAGGATAGGCAGCAGTGATGCGCGGGTCAATATATAAAGAACCCGCACCCGACCGACGTTTTCAACTAACCCACCCACAACTCTGACGGCAAAAAAATAAAATAAAATATTGTTCCTGACCCGCTTCCTGACCTGTATTTTTTTAAAGTAGTAAATGCTCATCGTAGCATCATTGGGCCAGAGAGGTTATTCAGCCAATAACATGTAGGCCTATGTATTTCACAGAAAATTGTGTCTAATACTATATAAATTACAAAGGTTTAATTGGCGTCTTTATTTTAAACGACCCGACCGACCACAACCCGAATATCATTAAAAATATTTTTGGATGACTCGTGACTGCAGGCGCCCGGTTATTTCGGATCAACCCGTGCATCACTGACAGGCAGTGAGACAAGTTCTCAGTTTTGGTATTGAATAAGAAGTGTCAACAAGTAGCAGTTGCGGTCGCGCTTCTCAAAAGGTGAAGTGTGTACAAAGGGACTTTTTTACTTATCTCATACAGAGAAGAAGGGGGTTTCCTTCGAGTGGGGATGCTTAACAGTAGCTCATCATATGTTCAAAAAGGAGTGTGTGAGAAGTGATGGGAGTACACGCTGCTGGACTTGGCCTTGAGTCTCATCAGCGTCTTCTTTCGGATACAACCGGAACAATGCCACTTGTGTTTTCTAGAAGTAATTTAGCAAAAAAATCCGACGCTTCATTTTTTTATATTTTGAACTACGTGAACGTGTCCCCTTTAACACTTTCAAAGGTCTGTTTGAATAAAATATGTGTACATCTTTTCTTTTTAGAATGGATGACTTTGAAACAGAAGGAATTAATGAGGAACTTCTTGAGTTTGCAATTCAGGAGAGTATGCAGCCATGCTCAATGCACAGGTAGGCTACTGAAGTTTTGATGTGGGACTTCTGTGGCATTATATGGATTTATACCTTAACATGATTTCCCGTTATGCGAGTGTGACCAAATGTGACCAAACAGCCTGATTTAGACTCCCATGTCCCTGCACCCCCCTTATAACCCTAATTGACTTTATTTCAACAAACCATGTCCTGGCTGTCCCCATAGAAATAATGTAGGTCTACTTATGCCTGTAATGTTTAAATGCATTTCAGAAGCACATTGTATTACTGAAGAAAGTCAAATATCCCATGACGTATAAGATGGGACAAATAAATAAAATAAGCCTTTGCAAAATATGCAAGTAACTGAATTTCTTTTGTGTTTTCACCAGAAAAGAATCAAACAGTGAAAGCTTTACAAAGATAATGTCTGCCATTCAGAAAGGTATTTTCTTTCCTCAAATTCACTAAACCTTAATTACACGCCATCTTAAATTACAGTGACTGTCAGTCCTGTGTGTGCAGGTGATGTGCTGGCTCTGCAGCAGTTGTCAGCGCCTCCGTCCTGTTTCCGAGAGAAGGACAGTCGCGGTTGGCTCCCTCTGCACTCGTCTGCTGTCCAACCCCACACAAGCATCCTGGAGCTGGTGCTGAAGGGTGGGGGCAACAATTAAAACTCTAACTACAAATGTCCTTTCATTTGGGTTGTTCCCTTTAAGAATACCATCTGCGTTTGTCCTCTTTTTCTCCAAGATATAGGTAGGTAGAGTAGCCAAAATAGTTAAGAAGTAAACAGTAGTTTCCCAAATAATTATGCAGGTAAGAGTAAAAAAGTACTTGGGGAAAATGCTTCTTGAGTACTGAGTAACTGTTCGTGCTGTATATCATAGACTTTGCCCTTGCATTTGTTTGTCTTTAGCGTCCTCTGAGCTCACCCTGGAGGAGCTGACTGCAAATGGAGACACGGCGCTGATTCTTGCGGTCGAGGCCGGTTTGGTGGAGAATGTCAAGGTTCTGTTGAAACGTGGAGTCTCCCCTCACAACACCAACGACAGGAACGAGTCCCCCTTGCTCTTTGGTATCTGCTCTTTAAAATCGCTAACTGTTGACAATGTCATGCCTACATGTGAATAATCATTTCGACCAGACCAAAGCAAATCCGGCATGGCAATTTACTAAACCTCTCAAACCCCCGCCTGAACCGAGCACATTTTCTCCAGTTTGGCTTTACCCAAATCTAAATAAAAGCTTCTTGAACAAAGTGTCAAAATAGTGTCAAAAACGAGATGAAAACAAGGATGAAAATGAAACACAAAAGAGCGACAAAAACGTAGCAAAAATGTAATGAAAAAGTGACGAAATGTGTGACGAAAGACTGATGAAAATGGAGCAAAAATATGATGAAAACCCAACAAACAAGCGATGGAAAAAAAATGGGGAAAAAAGTGACCACAAAAAGATCCATTTAGATGAGTGTTTTAGGTCTTGGCTTTCAAATGAGGCGTTACACTGGCCTTTAGGCTGAGAACATATGGATTGGGTAAAGCTGAACTGGAGAAAATGCACTGGGTTAAGGCGGGGGTTGAGAGGTTAAAGGGAGTGGTGAAAGTAAATCATTTGCGATGAAATTGGGTTAGAGTGTCGCATTGCTCCATTGGCCACTTTATAAGCATGTGGCGAAGTAAGTACATATGTATTTCATGGGAGTAGCTTCTATTATTTTCATCTTGGAGTCTACTGTACAAGCTTATATGCCTATAGTCTATGTCCTTGTGCTCTGTCTGGCAGCAGTGAGACAGAAATCCTATGAAATGGCCTTTGCACTCATCATGGGGGGAGCCTTTGTGGAGCAAGTGTGCCTCAAGAAATGGATGGCCATCCATGAAGCTGCCAAGGTAAATAAAAAATGTAATCAGAAAACAAATTTAAAATATATATATATATTATTGGTCTTCGCAGTTCATTAAAAACAACTGTCTTATAATAATTAGTGAGAGGAAACAGAATATAGAACTATTTGAATTTCTTGTCTTTGTCAAACCAATAGGTGGGTGTTCCTGCTATTCTGATGCTGCTGCTTCGGCACGGGGCAAAAGTGACCTCTAGAGATGGACATGGAGTGACCCCGCTGGGCATCGCAGCTGAACATGGAAACACCGAAGTACTAGAGATTCTCATACAACATGGTGAGACACAGTCAACTAACCATCAATCATATGGGCAACATTTCGAAAACTGACAGGGGAAAGGAGAAACCGAATTGGATGTGGCTGAAGCAGAAATACAGCAAGGCGGGTTCGTAGAGCTTAATTTATACACAGAGTAATTTACCGGATATTTAAGTAAATGCTTCCCAAAATATACGGGGTAATCTAAAAGGACCACTAACAGGTCAAAAAACTCTATGCTGTGGTCATACTGAAATGGGCAAGCGTAAGGAGCCAAACAATGCAATGGCTTAAGCATCACCTAAACTGTAGCTTTTGTCAGGATGCTCCCGGTATACAAAGGTCATTAGTTGTCCATAGACAGAATAGTCATGATACTGGAGGAGTTACATCAGTGGTTCACAACCTTTTTAGTCTCGAGTCTTTCTTTTCTATGCAAAGTACGCTTTACTTCGAGGGTGCAGCCAATTACAGCAAAATATAATCAAAATTGCCTTCTTTTTAAATCCTATTGAAAAAGGATCTATCTGAAATTCCAAGGACCCCCGGCTAATTGCTCGCGGAGCCCCTGGTTGGGGACTTATATAGCGCTTTCCCACTTACATTACACATCAAAGCAAGTAGAAATACTCGCTTTGGTGGCAAAAATAAATGTGTTCTACAACACCAAAAATCCGGTACCAAGCTTTAATTGCTGTAATAAATGTATACAATGTTCCAATGGATTCATATATGGTATTCATGGTATTGTGTTCTTGACAAATTTTGACAATTAAACAGCACTATTGTGCGTGTGACGACTTATACAAAAAATGGCGTTGACACGTTTTGGAGCGAACAACCATTAGACTGAGAATCAATAATCAGTTTAGATCAACAAGATCTATTCACTGGAAAATTTTGCTAATTGTAGGCTACATGTACTTAACGATTTGCAAAGATGTACTGAGACATTGAGACATGGACTTAGGCATTTGCAATTTGATGAAATTAATGAGAAATTCAATTCTGTTGTGAACAATTGCCAAGTGGTTTGGAGACTTGTCCATGTGTTTTGAGAATGTAATTTCTGTTTCAAGAAATGAGCCAAACCAATGGAGAAAAACTGTAATTCATGATACATTAATGAATAAAATGCTATTCCATTCTACTCCACCAGGTGGGGAGGTGAACGCCCAGGCCACCAATGGGGATACCGTGCTGTATGATGCATCAGGAAATGGAAATCTGGACTGTGTTGAACTGTTGTTGAGGCACGGAGCCGACCCCAATGTGCAGAGCAATGCCTTCCAGCTGCCCATCCACAGAGCGGCGTATGAGGGGCACATACTGTGAGCCCAATGCACTTTTACAATTACCAATGTTCAAGACACACTTTCCACAGTAACCTTTCTTGTTTTCAATTGAGACAAGACATAAGATAAGAATAAATAGTTGAAATAAAATCTGGATTTAACTTGTAAATTCATCAGGTTACACTTATTTCCACCTAAGTAGGATCATTTTCATACTTGTTGAGTTAAATTACATTTTCCCCGTGCGATCTATTGCAGACATAATAATAATAACTTACGCTTGTATTGTGCTTTACAAGCCTGTATTACCAAGTTTCTCAAAGCTCTACATTGTCATCATTATTCATTCACTCCATACTCGGTAGTGCAAGTTACTGTTGTAGCCACAGCTGCCCTGGGGTAGACGGACGGAAGCGAGGCAACCAGTCTGTGCCATCGGCTACTCACTAACTCACTCACTCACTCACTCACTTGTGTTTCTTTTACATATATGACGAGAATATAAATTCACACAACGCAACCAAGCTTGTAGTAAAAAGAATCTGACTGAAATCTTGAAGAGTTAACAGATAAGCCAAATTGTAAATACACCTGGAAGCAAATGGTAAGCGTTAATGTCCAGATTTTGTTCCACTGAAGTCTAGCCAATGACTTCCTGTTTGTGTCTCTAAGCGCCCTGCGGACCCTCCTGCCCCTCACCACAAAGAGAGCCATCCGCCTGTCGGGCCACAGTCCAGTCCACTCCGCTGCAGACGGCGGGCAGCCCCAGTGTCTGCAGCTGCTCATAGACAAAGGGTTTGATGTCAATGCTCTACTGGGAACACACATCTCTGGTATGAACGAAATGTTGTTGGGAACTCTGCTTTGCAATAACTGCACTTTGCACGTCAACCTGACGATAAATGCTGCTTATTTATATTTTGTTTATCCTCTATTATTAATTCATGTGTGCTTATATTTTTATTTTTAGTACAAGTTCGTAATTTTACAGAGAGAGAGAGAGAGAGAGAGAGAGAGAGAGAGAGAGAGAGAGAGAGAGAGAGAGAGAGAGAGAGAGAGAGAGAGAGAGAGAGAGAGAGAGAGAGAGAGAGAGAGAGAGAGAGAGAGAGAGAGAGAGAGAGAGAGAGAGAGAGAGAGAGAGAGAGAGAGAGAGATTTCTAATATTCCCTCTATCTTGACTTTTTGTCTGAAAATTAAAAGAATTTCCCTTGGTGGATCAATAAAGTTATTCAGATTCTAGACTGAGGGAGCGCAATAGGTGCTTCAACCAAGAACCAATAGATCCAGGGTTTCCAAACGGAGGCCGGGACCACTATTGTAGGGGTCGCTTTATAAATATTCTAAAAAACAATATTACGTTGTATTTAATGTGTATTTGGTTGTAAAATGTATATTTCTGTACATTTAGGCCAAATAAGAATACTGTACTGAAATAAACATTTACCTATAGACTTGGGGCCCGATATTGTGTTTCTAATCGCAGACTATAGTGTAGCTTTTTTGCACTTAGTAGGAGTATTGTGTAAAACAACCTTTTTCCTCCAACCAGACTCCGCGAGGGGAAGGGTGACGGGTGGTGGAGCTTTAACATGAGTGTTTATTTGGGTAAAGTTAACGCAATTACGGCCAAGCGAGTGCCGACCCGCGCCTTGGCTGTACATCGGACACAGTTGACCCCTTTTTTTAACATATAGCCTAAGCGACACCCCCTCGCCGGTGGTGCAGTCAAATAGCGCAACAGCAAGATGACGCCTGCCTAACATTGCGTTTGGAGCAGATCTGGCCCTATACGTATGTTTTACTCCTGCAATTATTATTAAAGTGTTAATTGCATTGCATATGGGGAATCCCAAGCTGCTAGCCTGGTGATTTTAGGGGTCATGGTCTCAAAAGGTTTTGGAACCCCTGCGATGGTCCATCTGTCTAATCTCAATATAACCGGTCCATCAATACATTGGCAACATTTAAATCTTTAAAAATGTGTGTAGTAATAATATGCTGTCATCTTCGAAGCCCTACTTAACAGGGTGGAAGGATATTTTTATTTGGGTCACACCTCGTGTTAATAGGTTGAGAGCCACTGGTGTAAAGTAATGAAATCATGGACGTCTATTCTTTGGTCATTCTGTCAACAACTTGCTTATTGGGCTTGTCCTTACTGGCTCTTTTGTTGCTGCAGAAAATTATGGGGATCTGAGGCGGAGCCCTCTGTTCTTCGCTGTGTGTAACGGCGATCTCACGTGTGCCCAAATGCTACTGGAAGCAGGAGCCAGAAGTGACATGGATCCTCTACGATGCATTTTAGTGGCCGTACGAGCCGAGAGGTACAACATATATAAAACACGAATGTTGGAAGTGTATACTCATAACATTATGACCACTGAATGATCTCTTTACTGCGTCTCCTGATTCAAATATATTAGGCATATGAGAAAACATTTGGGTCAGTTGATCATTATGGATGGATAGTGCAGATGCGGTTATAGGGGTAAGTATAACTTTTATGTTAAGTATTGTGATGGTCAAGTCAATGTTGTGTTATTTTTCAAATCTAGATTAATTGCCCTTTGTAAACACATCCAGAATACTAAAATAGAAACAGCCAAACTAATGTAGAACATGTTTGAAGGAAGTAGTGTTATCAAGATTTATTCATAATATGAACCACGGAGAAGGAATATTTCGTTTTTGGTGATTAACTTTACACCACATAATTATTGCGGCTCTAGTGATTTGCTGATTATGGCCTTTCAAATTGCGTTTAGTTTTGCTTCCACAATGATGACAGGTGATATAATAGTGACAGTGTCATGGTACTGTATCTGCAAATCTGCAACTCCGAGGCATTTCTCATTAACAGAGGTCGGTATCAATCAAATCCGCTCTAATAAGGAACAGGATGACTTGCCTGCTAGATCAGACTGAATAAAAGGTTTAGTTGAAAGTGCTGGTTCTAATAGAAATTCATACTGCACAACGCACCAAAATGAGTAAAGTACTGAAAATGATACAGTATTAAGGGAGGTGGTTGTGAGGTTATGCCTAATCTATGCTAATTATACATTAACAATGTATTTCATCTGCATTGTGGAAAATGGTCAATTGTTGCAGGTACGAGTTGGTGCGTCTGCTGTTGTCCTATGGAGCAGATGTGAACTGTTACTTTAATGTGATCAGCCACACAGTGTTCCCCACAGCCCTGCAGTACTGTCTGAGAGACCCACTGATGCTGCGGCTGCTGCTCAACAGTGGATACGACGCTTACAAGTACGCTGTTTGATACGTCCTCGTGCCTGCATGGTAAATGATATCGATACATATACAGCAACATGGTCATTTAATGGGCAACCCAACCAGCAAACAAAAGTCTCAGATTTAATTTCTAGGCCGGGTTTCCCCTACCACTAAAACATGTTCAAAAGGGTCCCCTATTACCAGATATTTTCTTTACCGTGATTTATAAGTAATCCTTTGATGTCTGGTGCTGTCTTTCTTTGAGCCTCCAAAAGTTTGTTTCTTCTCCCCCTAAAATAGCACTTTTACTCCGTTTGAAAAATGTTACTCATTACTGTTTTTTCAATGTAGATGTTTCTGCTGTTGTCATGGCGTCAGTGAGGAGCTGGACAGTACCTGGGCGGAGCTCCATAATCAGGCTTATCAGATCTACAGCCAACCAGACGCCATCACAGTGCGTGTCGGACAGCACTTTATATATCACTGTTAAGTTGCAGTAAAGCAGTAACAAAACCTTACATTCATGCCAGTTCCAAGCCTGGATGCATGCATATGGCGTAAAACCTTATAAACAAATCAGTATTCACAGTAACATTGGTCTTACATTTGTTTTATTTTACATACAAGGGCATCATTGCACTTTTAAGTGGGACCAAATGAACATTCACTTATCATTTGCCGAATGTGTTACTAATGCTGCTTCTCTCTTAGAAATAGGCCCCTTTTTGATAATCGGTCTATAATTTGATATAGTTATGGCACTAAAGCAGCTTGAACTCTTCTGTCTTTTTCAGTTCTGTGAGTTTGTGTCGGTTTCGTGGCTTGAAGAACACGTGGTGGGCGTTGTGGTCCGGATGCTCCTGGACTATGTGAGCCATGTAAATCTATGCCCCAAACTCAAACGTCTCCTGGAGGACCGCGCCGAGTGGGAGGAGATCTCAGGCGTTCTCGGTAAATAAAAACAAAAACACCCGACCAAGTGCATTTATCCATAATAGTGCTTTTAGAGGTGATTTAAGTGGTGTTTCGTGTTTGTTTGGCGTACACAGGCTCCCCGCGCTCCCTGCAGCACTTGTGTCGGCTGGTCATTAGGGGTCACATTTCTCCAAAGATGCTGAACAACACTGCGGCTATGTCTGAGGTTGCTCTTCCTCCCAGGGTCAAGAGCTATGTGACCTACCAAGAGTATCATCTTCATGGTGACACAATATGACCCCATTTTAGAGGTGTATGTTTTAGTTATTGCCCGGTTGTTTTTGCCAAATGAGCGTTTTTATCTTTATCAAAAGTCAGCGTTTTTATTTTAAGATATACAGATGTTCATGTGCAAGACTCCCAATTATTATCTGCAGGGGTGTGTCAAGGGGGTGGCCATTTGTAGCACAGGCCACCCCTGGAATCTGATTAGGGGAAAAAATTCAGGATATGGGGAACGACCATTTAATAAGAAAAGACCTACAGTCTGAACACACACAACTAATGTCCTAAATTCCAAATGGTTTTAATGTGTTACTAAACCTGAACAGGTTTTAGTAAGGGATATGTAAATGGATTTCAGGAAAATCTGTAACGCCCCTCATCTGTTTGAGTTTGTTAACTATGACTGGGTGGGCTTTACATTTGCTACCAATAAAAACCTAAAAGATATGCTGTACTATTTTCAAAAACACCAAACTACCGATAAATATTTGTCTATTGTTTTACTATTATTGTGTTTGTTGGGACACCACCCCTTCTGTGGACCCACCACCTGCAGGAGGAGCCATAGGGGCTGGTGCAATGTGATTTGGGCAACTCCAACGGCTGCCCCCACGACCCGGCAACGGAAAAGTGGAAGAAAATGGATGGATGGATGGATGGGACACCACTTTCTGAAACGAGGACACAGTTTCAGAGGATCAGAGCACTGGAGGCAGCGAGCGGGGTTTCCTCTGGGTACTCTGGTTTCTCCTACCTCCAAAAACATGCTGGTCAGGTTGGCCCACAATGGCGGCACACAGCTGTTCAAGACTAACCCAACATCTGATCTACGCAATTTCATTGTACAATTGTATAATGACAAATAAAGCACTTACCGGTAGTTACGTATTGATGTGAATTTATAAATGATTGATTGGGGTGTTGAATATGGATGTATTTTTACTTGTAAATAAACTTACAGAGTTACAACCCACTTGTGTGTTGCACTTCTCCAACAATGCTCTTATGTGCATGTCTATTGTGGAGTTAATATGGCATGTCACTCACTAATAGATTAGAGCAGTAATGTGTAATTACTCTCAATCCCATAATACTCATAAATATCACCTTTATTCATATGGTCAGGAGCAGGTAAAGGGATAGTGTGCACCTGTTAGAAAGAGCAGGATGAAGGGCTGTGAGGAAGAGACATTACTCTAATTATAAGGACTAAGAATACCATGCTTTTTATAAGCTCCCTATAGTTTTTTGCTTGGTGCGGTTCTGCAGGTTACACAAAATCAGAGATGCAGAATTATTTATTTGTTAGTATATGTTCTCCCATCAAAAACACACATGTAGTTGTGTTTCGAACCGCTAGCACATGTTTAGGTAATCTTTGGGTCTTCACCGGTGGATACTATTTGCACCGCGGCGACACCTCCCAAAAAGCTCCTGTTCTCAAAAAGCTCTTCCTGAGGTCAGTGTAAGATCTCTTAAGCTTAACCCTGTCGTCGCAAAGAGAAAGCACTCGCCATAGTTTCACTACAACCACACATGCTGAGCAGCGTCATTGCCCCCCCCCCTTTTATTTAAACAGCAGCACAGCTGAGGAAACAAGTTGAGGCATAGGGGCATGGTAAGGGGGGTATGTGTGTGCAGTTGTTTACAATCATTGAAATCAGTGTTTTGCGAATATAGCCAGAGAGCTCAGTCCTTATCTGTCTTTTAGCCCCATGGCTTGGCCTTGAAGGGAAAGTGTTCACTGCAAGGCAGAGATAATGGCTCCAGCTGCTACTTTACGCTCCCAGGGTGATTTTTATTTTTTTTCTGATTAACATTCTTTTCCATTAGTCTTCTGCATTAGTTCAGCTATCCAGAGTAGGTTGTTCCCTCCTTAATTCATCCATTGGCCTTCTTCGTAGCGAGATGAAAGATCTCATATCAGTTCCTTGCTTTTTGCAACTTTTTGTTGTAATTCCATCATTCAGTCACTCCCTGCCCCAAAGTGATCCTTAATTTCAACCGACAGCAGCGGGTTCTCTTTGCAAGCTGTCGACTTCCCTTCTTTCCGATAAACCAGGGCAACTCCTAGTCCAATAAGCAGGTACCCTGTAATCACAAGTCCAAACAAATAAATATCTTCGATGTCTTGCACTGCTAGGCAAACGAATGCACTCAATTATATATGGAACTCGCTGATGGTAATTGTTACTGTTAAACTGTAAAAAAAAAAAAAAAAAAAAAAAAAACTAAATAACAGAACTCATGTAAAGTGATTGTACAAGGGGGCAGGGGCAGGTATCAAAAGATTGCTCTTCTCTTTGCTCCTGCGTACATTGTTGTTGCTGACCACGCAAAACCTATATTCATTGTTAGGTCATGTCTAATTATTACCAATTCATCAGTAGAACCATGACCTCTGCTCCTTCTTTAGGTCCCAGTTGTTCTCTTTTAGCTCTGGACAAAGCTATGCGTCCCACAATGACAAACTCTGCTCCACCCTGAGATCACTGCCTTTTTGTGTGTCTCTCTCTCAGCTGTGTCCCAAAAAAGACACCGCATCATGAGTCCCGCTTTGGTACATTCCCCGTTGATCCCCCACTCTTAAGGCCGACCCGAACAGCAGCTGGGTAGATTAGACCAGAGAGGACAGAGAACTGGGAACATGCGGACACCTCTGCCAAAACCAAGAGGGAGCTAGTTCAAACTGGCCTGCGATCTCTTTGAAAGCACGGTTTGAGGATCTTGACTTTTTATTTTGACGAGTTAAAAAATCAATGACATACAGTGGATTTTTTGGGGGGGGGAATACTTTAGATGTTAAAACTGATTTGTCGAATGGCATTTTACTGATATTTTGAGAATTATATCTTTCGATCTGTTCCAATCATGAGTGTTTTTGGATACCGCCGGGAGCTCAGCAAGTATGAAGATGTTGACGAAGATGAACTTTTGGCCTCCCTCAGCCCAGAAGAACTGGCCGAATTGGAGAAAGAACTTGTGGATATTGAACCGGATACTAATGTCCCTATAGGCCTAAGGCAGAGAGATCAGACAGACAAGACGCCAACGGGGACTTTCAGTAGGGAAGCGCTCATGAAATACTGGGAGACTGAGACAAGGAGGTTGCTGGAGGATGAGATAGGAGGAGGAAGCCCCAAACCAGTGAGTGTTTTTTTAGTATTTGTACTAATTGAGCAGGGCAAATGTCTCTTTTGGGGATTTTTTTTTTTTTTTAAGTCTGTCCAAACATCTGTGATTGTTTGTAATTATTCAACAAATTGAACATTCTATCATAAGGCGGCAAATCAGAAGGGGAGGAAGGATTAATGTAGGTTATGTAAAAAAAATATACTTTACACTCAAGAAAAAAGTACAACTTAGATGAAAGTATTTCATTACTGCTGAATGATTGTCCTTCATCGCTTCATCTGGTTTCTCATAAACCTGTTGGGTTTAAAGTGGGCTGTAGATTCATGGATTTTACCACATTACTTTTTTTTTTTTTTAAGGGCATCATTTGCACTTTTGGCCATTCAAAAAAGATGGATTCAAAATGTATAAAAGAACATTCAATATTGAATTGCTATTTGCCATGGCATCCTGTGAAACCCACAGATTCAGAGTAGGCTACATGCCATTTGATAGAACCCCAGACCATTTATTTTGGTAATCTTGACAAAACCCCAACTTTGCCCGTTTCAATTATTTTTTTGTTAGACATAATTTGAGCCTCTCCATGGCTGTTTTTAGAGTTGTTAGGCAAAATCAACCAACGATGCAGCAAATATTATCTTACACATAAAATATCACATAAATACCAGTTAAAAGAGTCAACAACAACAACAACAAAATAAATAAATAAGTAAATTATACAAAATTCCTGGATGAGGACCCCAGACTCCCCAGGTTGTGATGACATTTTTATTTGTACAGAATTATGCTTGATTTTGGTCCAACACGGGACGGCTTGGCTCCCGATATTTAGACTTTAGGTAGAATGAAGAAAATCATACTGTGACCAAGTAAACTTACTCTTGGTCTGGGTTTAGGTTGCATCACACATGCCATATTGCCTATTGAGTCATGGCTGGAACACTTTGCACATTCTGTACTTGCTCTTCAGTCCTTTTCATGCTGTGCTGAAAAAAGCCTTAATGGATCAAAGCATAAATAAATACATACAAAATTATTTTAAAGTAATGCACTGGCCATCAATTACAACAGACACTATGGGGGAAATAACCAATATTAAATTTAATAACATTCAAATAAATACAATAGAGCACTATTTTTTTCTCTTTGCACTTAAGCTTCATTTTACATCATGCAATTTATACATACACTGTGGGTATGTTGATCATGATCATTTATGAGTCCGATCACTGGCTGTGTGAACAAACACTTGTTTGTCAAGATACATTTTAGTAAAATTTACTGTTTCATAAAATACAGTAAAACACACTCCAATTATTGCACACTTTTAGGATGAAGACCTGAAGGAGACTGAGGCTGACAGTGAGAGTGAAGATGAAAAAGACAATGAAAATGAGAAAGAGAAAAAAACACAGCAAAAACACACTGAAGATTCAGAGCAAGAAGTGAGTGAGGAAGAGGAAGGCAGTGAGGAAGAGGATGGCAGTGAGGAAGAGAAGAGCAGTGAAGAAGAGGAGGGCAACGAGGAAGAGGAGGACGAAGATGATGATGACCATGACAATAAAACACAAACAGAACCATCCAGAGTTCAGCCAGTGTTGTCAGAGGCTCCAAGATTAATAAAACCACAGAGGGCGGAGCCTATGAAACTGACCCCGCCCCCTCCTCCTCCACCTGCTGAAAACCAAACGTCTGGAAATCCCACTGTAGTGGACGACGTACTGCAGAAAGTGCTCAGCAATGATCCTGAACTGACAGACGTTAACCTCAACAACATCGAGGACATCTCACAGGTACATCTCAACGTCGTCCCGACCAAATAAACTATCTATAGCCAGTGCATGTTAATGAACACACATGGGACTCATGCATGTAAACATGCCAGACCAGTTTGTAGCCATATGTAGGGGAAACTCGGGCACCAGGGGAAACCTGCACAGGAGAATATGCGAACATTCAAACTCCACATATAAAGACCGGACCAGGGATTGAACCCAGGACCTTCTTTCTGTGAGGCATGACCATTAGCTGCTGCATCTGAATAGTAAATATTATAATCATAGATACATACAGACTGACAGCAGGTCTCATGACGGAAAGTTGGCGGTTTGAACCCTGGCCCCTGGAAGAGCAGTCATTGTATCCTTGGGCAAGACACTTCACCTACTGTCTGTGTATGAATGTAGTGTGTGAGTAAAGGAATGGTGGTGGTCGGAATGGCCAATGGCAGATTGGCTGCCTTGCTCTGTCTACCTCAGGGCAGCTGTGGCTACGACAGTAGCTTACCACCACCAAGAATGGAGTCAATGAATAATGATTATAGCATAGCGCTTTGATAAACCTATGAACACAGGCTTGTGAAGAGCAATATAAGTGTTAGCCATTATCTTTTTTATTAATATCAGTAATGCCGTGGTTTTCAAACTGTGGTAAAAGTAAATTTTCCGCAATTACTATGGTTATTTGACGTTTGTGTCCTCTTTAAGTTTAATCCTTAAGATAACAACAAACATTTTGAGCGTCAGGCATCAATAGGCATAGAATGTACAACTATAGAACAGTCATTACACTAAATTACTTGACATGCAACAAAAGTTTGAGAACCTCTGCTTAAGTTTCAGTATATTCTAAGTGAATAAAATTAGCCAAAGTTGAAAATACCACTAAACAATAGTCTCTCTATGATTTAACACTGCCACTGATATATGACGGCGAGTTGTTGTGTGTTGTCCCCTGCTTTAATTAAGCTATCAGTGCCGTCATTGTGGGTCTGATGAGTGTGAACGGTTGCTCCCCACAGGACACGCTGATCCGGTTTGCAGAGGCACTGAGATCCAACATGCATGTGCAATCCTTCAGCCTGGCCAACACTCGAGCCGACGACCCGGTGGCCCTGGCCGTCGCTAAGATGCTGAGAGAGAACTCGTCCATCGTCAGTCTGAATATAGAGTCCAACTATGTGACCGGGAGGGGCGTACTGGCTCTAGTGCAGGCCCTACCGGGAAACAACACCCTGACAGAGCTGCGCTTCCACAACCAGAGACACATATGTGGGGCACAGGTGAATGCCGCTGATGTCTCTCATGTTTACTCAGTAACTACGTGAGGTTCGAGTTGTATAAGTCTGGTTTTCATCAATGATAGGTGGAGATGGAGATGGTGAAGATCTTGAGGGAGAACCAGACTCTGATAAAGTTGGGGTACCAGTTCAACCTGCCTGGACCTCGTATGAGTATGACCGGGATCCTGACCAGGAACCAGGACCGACAGAGACAGAAGCGACTGGCGGAGCAGAGGCTGAGGCAGGGTCAGCAGGGGGCGGCAGAGAGCGCAGTCAACCCACGCACTACTGCACTGGTATAAAATTAGATTACACCTAGGGTGACCAGATTTTCCAACTAAAAAACTGGGACAATATTCGGGAATAGGCCGCAGGGGTTCCAAATCTAAACTGTCTTTATCCACGATGAATGGTAAATCTGTCAACAACTTATGACATGCGCCAATCCGCATGCTGAATTGACATTTCAAATTGGTTTACACTTGGTAATTGATATTGCCATGGGCCAAAGACTTCGGGGACTACATTGGCCAAAACCAGGACAACTGGGTGAGATTGCGAGTAAAACTGGGACAAATCAATGGTTTTGGATATATCTATTGGGACGTAGGACAGAGGACTAAAAACTGGGACTGTCCCGGGTAAACTGGGACATCTGGTCACCCTAATTACACCGTATTATGAGATCTTACATGATACTGTAGTTCATCTGTTGATCACATTGTCGATCAGTTCATGCTAACGACCTACTACTTTGGTCTCACCTACGCTACTTTTAGTTGCGTAGGTGTTTTCTAACAACTTTTAGTTGTTAGAAAACTTGTTTGAGTTGTTATATATATATATATATATATATATATATATATATATATATATATATATATATATATATATATATATATATATATATATATATATGTTGGTGTTTTATATGCCACATACCGGTAAATCAGCTGTGACAGTGAGAGTGATAAATAGTACCAATACAGCTAGTAGGTACAGACAGCAACGCATCATACTAGGATGTAGCCTAGCGAGGTCAGGTAATTATCTTTTCACTCTTCAGCCTATAAGCATTTTTAGCACACACAAATAAAATCAAGTCAAAATCGTGTCTTTCTGTATGTTTTTCCCACGGCAAATTGTCCACTAGACGTACAAAAAAAAAGTAAATGGCACTCAAAGCTAACGGTTAGCATTAGCATGAAGTTACACTCAAAGCTAACAATTAGCATTAGTATGAGGTTAACGTTAGAAGTATGGCTAGCATTCACTGTTTGGGCCATTAACACTTTGTTCCTTTCCGTATCTTTGTAGGCTATTTTTTTATTCGGTAGTAAATACACAATCTAGTATTTGTTCATTTGTGGAGTAGCTAACAGGTAAAAGAGTAGGTATTTGTTTTCCCCCCTCTGGCAGCTTTGAGCATGATCTTTTATGGCCAATTCCAGAAATGGTGTCTGTATCTATAAGATAGCTTGGATAGTTTAAATTAGCAAAAGCAACAACATCCAAAATGGTGGCTGTAGCGATTTTCTCACATGACTGATCAGACACAATTTTCCTCTCATTTCTCCACAGAGAGGTACACCTTGTTCGTCCCCGTACAGCTCCCCATGGTCTTCTCCGAAACTCCCCCGAAACCAATCAACAAAACAGACTCCGCCCGCGCCTCCCCCTCCACCGCCACCTCCTCCACCACCTCCTCCACCTCCACCTCCTTCTCACGGGCAGAAGGAGAAGAAAGAGAAGAATCCCACTCGTATGATCGCCGAGGTGATCAAGGCGCACGAGGCAAGCAGTAAGAAGGTCTCAAAGGTGAAAGGGAAAAAGGGTAAGAAGAGTAAGGATAAGGGGAGAGGCACGGAGGAGACCAGCAGTATCCTGAAGGAGCTGAAGAACGCTCTGAGGCCCGTGGTGGAGCTCAGAGGAGAGGACAGCCGACCGCCTACGCCCCTGAGGTCTGCTCACGACCAGCTCATGGAGTCCATCCGCGGCAACAACGTTTGCAATCTCAAGAAGGTCGGTAGATATATGGCAATTCAAAATATAATAGATACTTCAATTAAGCAAATAAAAATATATACCTGGGAAATCTATGTTTTGCAATGCTTCCCTGTAAGGTGCGACAAAAGCTTCATTTTGACATATAGTTCAATTAATTTTATTGTTCATTATGCAACCTTTATGTGAAAAAATAAACTTGATTCCTTTTCATAATTGACTTTTCTGTGACAATTGCTCTATGTGGGTGGTTAGAATGGTGCCTTTACTTACATCACGGTGTCCTCTACAAGGCTGCAATTCAATTGTTTTGTAGGTTTTCCGATGTGAAGGTCCTGAAGCATCATAGAGGCCTCTGTGATGGAAAGTGAAGGCACCATATTAAACACTCATACAGCCGCTGGGTCACTAAAAGGTCGAATATGCACAAATAAAACGTTTTTGGGCCCATCCGACCACCACCCACCAACCACTCACTCACTACATTCATTCAGGCTTCCTGGTGTTCCCAAACCGTCCCCCATCCAACCCTTCGGGCATAGCAAAAGCAGTATGGCCTATAAAACTGATTGTTGAGTAAAATAATTTCAAATTACCAATATTACAATATACTTCATTACAAGGCTAAATATTTTGAAAAGATAAAACAACTGAACAAGCTAATGACCTTTTGACCTTAATTTGAGAAATTTTGAAAAATCTGCCCGTGGAAGTGTTTTGCAATCATTTGAGATTTATTGTCAAACAACCAAAAATATTTTCACAAGCAAATGCACTTATTTCAAGAAAAGTATAACTTATTTTTCTCTCCCTTGCTCCCACACAAATCCTGAAGGTGCCAAATAAATATGCTACATGTATTACACAGGCAATGCACAAATACAAACCCCCAAATGGTCTGTCATTTTGTCGGTTGGTTTTGTGATTGTTGAAGTGGAAAAACATGCCGTGGGCCTCCAGATAGAGGCCTCTGAGCTGTGACATTCCTGCCACTTAGTCCTGGTATTTATAGAAGCAGCTATGTGATAAAGGCTACTGTTACCACAACAAGCATCACATACATCGATCCAGAAACTCACCCAGCCGTGTCATAACAGTAATGAACAATCGTTGCTCATCTTTCCTAATTAAGATGAAATTTTAAACACTAATTGGAAAGCTTTTTTTTGTTTGTATTTCTTCTCATTTTCAGGTGGAGCTGCCTCATCATCTCAGATAAACGTGGTACATTTGTTCTGATTGAAGACACAAATATCTACATTGGATAAAAGTGACCTGTGGGAAAACCAATGGCATTCATACACATGGGAACAGATGATAAAGGATGATGTTTGCATTGAGATTTATACCGTGGCAATGTCTTGTATGGTTTGTGTACATTGATGTGTCACATGACACTTGGATCTGTTTTAACTCACACATTTGTAAATTTGTACATATCACTTTTTGTTTGTTATTAAATATAGCCTACTCCAATTTCCTCTTTTATCGTGTGTGTTGCTTTTACCCAAACTGATTCTGGGAATATTCACAAGTTCACACAGTGGAAGTGCCATTCTAATATACTGTCCCTGGTTAACATCTTTAACAATGAGCAATAGTACATTGACTGAAAAACGGTGCATTTTGTCTTACAAATATGTGTCTAAATATTGAATTTATTTAGCAAAAGTGAATCCTCCTTTACTGACCTCTTGTGGATTGAATTTGATTTTTTAGCAATGATTTTTGAAAGTTGAAGTTGAGCTATGACATTGTCCTGTGGGGAAGTAGTCCGTATTTGACCCATTCTTCAGTGCTGCTGGGGAAGTGTTTCACAGTTGTATACAATTACAAGAAAGCAGATAAAATCAATAAAACATCCAAATAAAAAATAGTCAATTACAGTAAAAGGCAAGAGTGCAGATAAAATACTTTCAGTTTTCATATGCACGGGTAAAACAAACATTTTTCCGCCTGGAGAGACCGGAGCACTGGACTAATATGGTTGTATTTCCTGGTTCTGGAATTTATTGCAACTGTCTAAGAGTGAGAAGGCGTTACAGTAGTCTAACTTGCTGGAGACAAACACATGGATAAGTTTTTTTAAGTCTGGTTTTGACAATATTCCTCTGATCTTAGCAATCTTTTTCAGACGGTAAATAGCTGCTGATGTTATTGCTTTGATGTGGTTTTTTAAGTTCAGGTCTGAGTCCATGATTATTGTAGTCTGTACACTGTTCCCCACTGATTTCTTAGCACATTAGATACACTGAAACATTGAACACAAGAAATCTTTAGAGTTTTCATGCTATTTTCAGCAATTAATAATCACCTTGATATCAATTTCACAGTTGATAAATAATACATGTAAATCAATTGAAATATAAAGCCATATACTATTCTTTAAAAGTGGGGCCAAAATCAGTCTTGGACACATAATTATTAAGAGAGAAAAAAAAGTGTCAAGATAATTACTCTCCAAAGAAACACATTGTTTATTGTATGGCATGGTGAACGTTGAAGGTCGAATAGGAAAGTGTTGACAGAGATTGAGCACAAATGACACAAAGATGGAGTGGGTCAAGCTAATGTTAATCCTGGAGCTACATTTGTCTGTGTGAGGTAAAACTGTCCCTCAGTCCAAAACCCACGGCAGCTGTTCAGGGGGGATAAAAATAGTTAGACGGGCTTTGATTGACCCCAACATGTTACATAATAGAGAATCATCTTCGCAAAGGAGCTAGAAAGGAAAACGATACATTTGAAAATATAATTGATGTTTTATGTAAGGGTACGACCAATACATCAAACAATAGAAAAACACTGGATACTGGATGTTTTGTCACGGTATTGTTTGATTAAATCAGAATTGGGCAGAGATTGCTTTGTAAATGTGGACATTTCAAACACCTGTGCACTGTCATTTGTAACACTCTCACCGTTGGATCTTTGGGCACAGTCACCGGCACAGAAGCTACATGTATTATAATATTATTAACAGACAAAAACTTCAACTTAATAAATCATTCTGTCTTGACCGCAGGATTGTGCATTTTTAAGGAGGCCAAATATAAAACAGGGCCTTAGTTTTCAAGTCTCCCCGGTATCCCATCAATTATAGTGGCTTATTCTGCACAAGGCATGTCTTTGGACGAATGAATGAGGGGACTAATAATACAACTCACTTTAGTTGAGAGCAGCACTTTGGTATGTGTCAGTGGCAATACAAGCACCCTTTAATAAAATGTGTCATGAAATATAATAACTTCCTGCTTCACTCTCGTCTCGGGTGGTCACTGGTCACACAATGTGGACAGTACAAAGAATAGATTGACTTCATTGGGCACTTGCACCCCCATTGACTTTTGCACCACACATATAGCATTGCATCATTTAAACTCCATGTCTAGGAACTGAGCACAACAAACAAAAAAATAAGTATTATATTTATTGGAAAATATAGAGGTAATTGGGGGTTGTAAGCATTGTTTGTATGTTTCAGTAGTAAATACAAGCACCTTACTATCTTCTCTCAGTTGACAGCCAAAAAATTGTCAGGGGTTTCTCAACTGATTTAGACTAATTTTGGTGTTCTGAGTCCGAATATCACATGCATTTTGCTCTATCAGGTCAACTTTTTGAGATACAGCCATAGTGTTACGGATTACGTACGACTACGTTATTATGAATTCTGCTTATCAAATTTGATGGAGTAAATAAAAACTGAATGACTTTGGATACGTTGACTTTTATTTCTTGAGGAAAACGGAAAAAACGTCAAGGGTTTCTCAGCTGATGATCTGCAGAAATTTGTTTTTGACGCAAAATTGATTTTTAAAGCATTTCTGTAGCAAAAAATCCTGACCTGATTGAGCAAAACCAAGGTCATTTTCGGACTCAGAGCATCAACATTAGTCTAATTCAGCTGGAAAACCCTGGACTATTTTCAAAAAATATTTTTTTGTTACCCAGTGTTTGACATCTATTTTGAGGGTTAGATCAACTGCAAAGCCATTGACCTTCATCTACATTTCATGTTGATAGTGATCTCTATAGCAGCACTGTTGATCCAAACACAGAGACACGTCTGCTAAACCCCTGCACTGAGGTTTATTAAAGGTCAGATGATCACACTGAACTAGCGCTGGGCTAAAAGAGCCCAGGCACTGACACACGTGGGAAGCTACAGCATCACCTCAGTCGAGCTGTGTCACTGTGTGAATCATTTTTAACAGAAGTCACGTGACCAACACTTTCACTGTGTCATTTTGTGTCATGGCGCCACACACAGCAGGTTCAGTGGGAGCATCATCAGACACTTTTGGATTTAACCAAATATGCTCTATTTCTGTCACAAGCGAGGTATTTTATTTTTATATTTTCATCAGTGTCTTCATTATGAGATCGGTGAATCACTCATAATCCTGATGCAATTACCCTTTTACTGAATTACCGCAGATTATTATTAATACCTCCCCCCACCTGTCTGCCCATGGTTGGTTGGTTGATCGAGTTTTATGTTCTTCAAATGTTTCATTTATCACGTTGTACAAATCTGCACCTATTCTTTTTTTTTATCACCAATTTTGTATTATTAATTGTCTGTATATTATCAGCTGTATCTGCACTACGCGCCCAGAGCAAATTTCCCCTAGTGGGACAATAAAAGTTTGTTTAATTCATTTATTATTATTAATATTTCAGTGCTGAGTTGACATTTTTTAGTCTTCCAGCTAATACAATTATAAAAGTGTGTCATACACTTTGAAGTACCATCTTCCCATGATTACTCTTGACTAAAATGTCCACTATCAGACCAATGCTTTTTATTGTGCTTTTAAATGTTTGTTTTTATTGTGTTTGGTGTTGCTGTGAGGCACATTGAGTTGTCATGTACATGAAATGTGCCATACAAATAAACTTGCCTTGCCTGTTAATTGAGACATTGAAAGTGTCCCTTATTTGAGTAGCCTATGCATTTCTGCTCCATTGTGAGATTAAACAAGTTCCATCTTATCTTGGCCTGTAGGCATTATTCAATAGAATAGATCAGAGAAGAAAGGGTGATGAGTGGGAAAACATTCAGCAAATTATTAATTTTCTATGTTATACGTCACAGCCAGAGTTGTGCATGTAGTAATTTTATTGAACCTTTTACCATTGCATCATTAAGCTTTTGCAAACAGTGCATCATTGTGAAACATAATTTTCCCACTGGTTTTTCAAGTGTAAATTTCATGGTACACACACGGCAGATGTGGGTATTTTCCCCCCAGTACTTTGGCACAGATGAAACGTAACAGACGCAGTGTACACATCTTCACAACGGTTAACATGCATGTTCCCTGGCACTGCATTTGAAGACAGAGTGCACCAATTTCCGATGTTAAAATGAAAGTCCAGTCTCACAGTATGTAAAATATCATCTTTTATTGGAGTGTACAATGTCGGAGCTCTGCATCTGTCCAGCTTCACTGATAACGGCTGGAATCCTAAACATTGTATTGACAATTACCTATAGGCTACAGAAATAAAACACACTGCCCTGTGTTTCCCACAGACAAGAATGGCCGACCTATTCAATCGTTCAACATCAAGCGGCTTTTACTTATTTTTTCTTATTGCACTTAGTAACGCATCCAAAAAGACAAGTTAACATTAGCATTTGGTCACGTTTGAAGCCACAGGGTTTAAAGTAGCAACGCAAATGTATTCGATATGCCGTGTTTTGTAAATGCAAATATCTCACCGTACAACGTTTGTAGTAGGATTTATTAAGTTCCTATGGAGTCCAAGCGCATGTACAGTATATGGTCAATGGATTTTTGAAAAAACCTTTTTAAACGTCTAATATGGAAGTCTATCGTCGATTGTATACCGATTCTTCACATACTGATAAACCAGACACTGATACTCTTCTTGCTGCTGAGAAAAACAAAAAATAAAAATAAGGTAGCACTTTACTTTACAGCAAAGTAAAGACAGAACGGTGCCAAAAGGTTTAACAACAACAATTATGGAAACAAGACACACCCAAATTACCCTAACCCTAATCATCCATTCCATACAGTGTTACTCTGCAGTAAAGTAAAGTGAAACCAAAAAAAAACATTGTTAGGCAGATATCCAGTCAAAACACTAGGCCGCCTGTCCTGTACATTATGTAGTGTGTTTAAAAATGTCCGAATGCCTATTATATGTGTGCGACATGTCATAACTACACAGCCCTGAAAATGTGTTCTTTTCCATCTTTTTCATTTGTGCAAAAATAGATTTGACTCAAATTTACAGTTAACAGAAAATGAAGCGAAATATGCCAAGATTTTGTCATTTGTTTTAAGAAAATACTCAACTATCGGATCATTTCAATCACGTAAAAATATTCTACAGAGAGAAGGGTATGAAAATAGTTTTTTTTTGTCTTTCTCTTTCCTCTTGACGATGTGACGGATTAGTGGCCAGTTGTTCAATAAAGCCTTTCCCTCGGTCACTCATCAACAGAAAAAAAAAACACCAATTTGACAAAGATCTGACCGACACGTTGATTTAAAATTGCACATTTAGAAGAAAAATAGGACTGTGTTAGGTGTGATAGTGGATGAAGAGATGAGTGACAGCTGGAGGTGACAAAAACAAGGAGAGTTGCGTGGGAAGAGGAACAAAAGCACTGCTAAGACCGAAGAATTTAGAAAAACATGTTGAGATGAAATTAGGTATTGCACGATTAATGAAAAAAAAAAATACAATAAAAAAAAAAAGAGAAATAATAAAGGCAATAGAAATATACAGCAACTGATAGAACATTTACATTTTATAATTTTGAAAGAATTGATTTTTTGTGTTTTTTTTTTTTTTTTTTTTAAGAAAGACAAAGACAGTTTAGAGTTATGATCATCCTGGTTTGGAGGAAACTAAAGTGGAAAAAGAGAAAAAAAGGCTAGTCTTCCCATTCATCATCATCCTCCTCATCATCATAGTCCTCATCGTCCTCATCCTCATCTGTGGAGACACACACAAAAAACCTGTATTATGTATTATACTTTTAAAGAACCTGAATTTTAAACAGAATTTTGGCAAAAATATATATAAAAAAAACATGTAGTTAATGAGAAGGCAAATCAACGCAGAAACCTGGAAATACCTGAGGAGTGAATGGCCTTGCTCCTTTTCTGCATCACCTCCATCAGAGCCCCCACGATGCCAGCCGAGGGGGTGGCAGGGGCAGAGTCTGTAGTTTCATCCCTCTGTCAAATACACAGCGGAAACTGTCTCAGGTTTTGTGACAGATCTGTGGAAGGCAATAGTCTGCCAGGAGAGATTTGTGGGATTCGATGCTTTTCTGTTAAATGCAACTCTAGACTCTCTTCCCCACCCACTCCCCCATAGGCTACTCTGTGCTCTGAGTGAGTGCATCGTTTCTCACTCACTCTCTCTGAAAGAAAACTGGGTTCATCAGCTGTAATATCAAAAGTGTGCTGTTACTTTTTCTAGAAATGTAATTCGTTTTGCCCTCCTCCAGTATATAGTGTAAAAGCAGACATTAATTTTCCTATATATCCAATATATTGTGTGATAAGCAAATCTGATCAGCAAATCTTTAAAATCAAGTTTTGATGCTGTTGGTCACCAAAACAAAAAAAGGAAAGAAAGAAAGAAAGACAAGGTGAAAAAACAAAAACAAGTGGAACATTTGGGAAAAAAATTTAATGAAATAAAAGGGAAAAATGTTTAAAAAAAAAGTGGAAAAATGTGATAGAAATTGAAAACAAAATTGAGGGAAAAAAGTGGAAAAAATTGGGCCGGATGACAAATGAACCTTTTGGGTAAATTTTGAAAGAAAACATGAAGAAAAAAAAAAGAAAAAATGGAGGAAAAAAATATATAGAAAATGTAAGAAAAAATACAAAAATAAAAAGTTTCTCGGTTGTTTCACCTCCAACAAATTAATCTGTTGGTTCTAGACGACAAATATTTTAGTATAGGTATCGAAAAAAGTATCATTAAAGTACCAGTATCGGAAAAAAATGTAACGGTACCCAGCCCTAGTGATATGCATCCATGATCTAACAGTAAAGCATTCGTACCAATTGAGCTAGCAGGCTAGTTGTTACTATTTTAAAGACTTGTTGATGGCATTATCTTCACAGTAAAGCTCCACTTTGCTCCCTAATACTGCGTTTACACATAAGCACGATGCGTTAGGAATGCCACGAATCCACATTCGTGGCCAAGGATCACGAATGTGAGTGGAATTTGATGATTTGGGGTAGAGGTTTCACGCACCGCCACCAACTGTTGCGACCTGTTACTTCGCGTTACGATTAATGGCACGAATTATTACGCACGGTCACGAATATGCGTCCCGCGCTGCTGCGTGGTGTTGCGCGCTGCCACGGGCTGTTACGGGTCACTGGGAATATTCGCGTTCTGTCCGAAATCTGTCAAGAATTGGGCGAAAGTGGAGTGATCTTCTTCCACCGGGTTGGAGGCGGAGCAGAGGCCGTGCTCTCCCCGGAGTCAATGGGCTCGTCTGGCTCCAACTCCCGAACATCAGGTACGACCGCAGGAGGAAGAAAGGTCGGAGGAACACTTTCAGCCCCCACGAGGAGCGGCAGCGGCAGGTGCTGTCCATGACTTGGAGCGCGGATTGGCCGACTTTGTGACACTTTTCCTTCCTACTGCAGGTACGAACATTTACTTTGGGAGTAGCGTGTGTTTCTGTCAATTTTGAGCGTGAAAACAGTGATTCTGCTCTACGAATGCTCTACGAATGCTCTCACGCTGAATTACGAAGCGCCACTACTCCTCACAAAAGGACACGCTCCGTTGCGAACTCCACGAACACAGGGTGATTCGTGACATTCGTGGAAGATTTTTTGACAGACAAAAACTTTCTCCACGAACGTCACGAATGTCACGAACTGATGCGTTCTGTTAAGAATCCCATTGAGATGCGTTAAGTCACGTCACGAACGTCACGAATGACGGAAAAATGACATTTGTAACGCATCGTGCTGATGTGTAAACACAGCATAAAAGTTGTGATTATAAATTGTCACATGTAAATCGCTTTGTGACCATGTCCGTGAAAGGCACTATACAAATAAAACTCTTCTTCTTCTTCTTCTCCTCCTTGTAAAGAATTGGGGCAAGGGTTCCACACACAGCCTTTAAAATGGTGACGTTTCTATACTGAATCCATTCTATTGATATTTTGGCCGCATACTCACTGTTTTGAGCTTCATTCCTTGTCTGATTTGGTCCAGGAGTGCGTCTCTACCGACTGCCGACACGGGCCTCTCCTTTTGATCCACCTTCTTCAGCTGCGCGCCGTCCCGGATCTGACTGAGCAGCGCCGACTTCCCCTCCCCACCGTTAGCCTCCATGCTGGGGGGCAGGCCAGGCGGGGCGGGCGGTGTGGGTGGTGGCGGGCCAGGCGGCGGGGGAGGAGGAGGGGGGGGGCGGGGGCGCTCCCCCTGCAGAGGGCCCCACAGGTGGAGGCGGGGGAGGAGCAGAAGCGTGGGCAGGGGGAGGCGGCGGGGGCAGGGCACCGCGGCTGGGGGGCGGGGGTGGAGGAGCGCCCATGCCCGGTCGGCTGGGCGGGGGAGGCGGAGGGGCGGAGACAGGAGCTCTGGAGGGGGGAGGTGGGGGGGGAGCTCCTCGTCCGCCCCGTGCCGGGGGAGGAGGGGGAGGGGCAGCGCCGTGGTGAGGGGGAGGAGGAGGGGGGGGGGCCGCCACGGAACGGGGGAGGAGGAGGAGGAGCTGTGGGGGAGAAATAAAAAGGGGTTAGGTCTTTATGTCGATATATGGTCATATACCGCTCCAACTCCTACATTACTATGTGGAGGAATTACTGAAACGTTCAAACTATTATTTTAACAAATCTACAATTTATTACAGACCTAAACTTTTACAAATGTTCAAAATAGGGATGCACCGATATCACCGATACCAGTTTTGGCTTTCACCGCTTTAAAAACACAACTGTCACCAACTAAATCTAAGTGAATATGGACATGCTGTATGTCATTCTGAAGCTAAAATCCTGGGGAATTCAATCACCGAGTTTAACCTCCGCAAATGTATTTTGGATGCCGCGGCTAGCAACAGCATGCTAAAGCTAACGAGAACTAATCAAGGCTGGGTCGGAAACTATGATAGAAATACCTAAAGTAGCCAAATAAAATAACCACTGCTGAAGCGACCAAGTGTTTGTATTTTAGTTCATGAAATGCTGTTAAAGAATAACTGATCAAAGATAATCTTAATGCACAATGATTAGATCACTTTATGAGTTGTTTATATTAATGCAACTTGAAAGCCTGTCATGTATAGCCAAGTATATAAAAAAGTCCAGTGATCCTTGTTAAATGTTTTTCCATTAGTTTATTAACAGATGGGCTATAATTGATAATTGATCTGTAACATAATGACAAAAAAAATACTTTATTGATCTTAAAACTAAGTAAATAGGACCGTTCACTTTTTCACTCAAAGAAAGTCTCTTGGTATCGGTTAATATCAGATATCGGCAAATACTCAAAACCCCCAGTATCGGTATCGGTAGCAAAAAAGCTGGATCCGCGCTGCATCTCTAGTTCAAAAACAGCACAACAAACAAAAGCTGGTTGGTCTTTACTGTGCGTTTGGAACGTGAGCAGGCAAAGTCAATTCAAATCAAATCACAAGCAAAACCAAAAACTATATCGTACTGCAGCCTAGACAACTTCCTTTTACCATAAAAATACATTCCCTCTGTCATGATGCCGCACGGGATCCTAACACGCATGTTGTATTAAAACTTAATCATGAGAACAACTTGTTATCGCCAAGTGAAAAATATCACTCGATGCGCAGTACCAGGCGCACATATTCACACCTCCCAACACAGCTGTAAGCCATGCCATCAAAAAATAAAATAAAATAAAAACATGCACCATGTCCATGATACACTTGCCATTATTCTAGATCAAACACAGCAATCTCAAGAATAAAACTAGACGGTCAGTATGAAACCTGGAAAGAACTAGCATAGATTTTTTTTCTTTCGAGTGAGACCACACCTCGACATGCAGCCAAAATCAGGACATGCGGAAAACCTACCACCCAACCTGGGGGGACCTACGGATAAAACAACCACACTAGTTAGTTTATAATCCCTTAGAATTCTGTTATACTGTATTGTCTATCTAAAATTGTGTGTGTGCTTCCCCTCATGGTTAAATTGCAATATTTTTTAAGCTCTGCATTACTCTACAACATTCAGGGTTCCTTCTATAAAGTTATACTGTAACACAAGTAGACACAATGAACGTTGTGAAGTTTATCTGCATTACTCTATATGTCAAAAAAGAAAACGTGTCACCATTAAGGAGGTCGCTGATATTAGGTAAATATATCAACATTAGGGCTGGGTAGCATTAAGCGATACCAGAATGATATTGGATGAAAAAGTGTAGGTACTACTGGCATTGAAAAAATGTAAGTATATATATATATATATATATATATATATATATAAAAATCTAAAAAAATCTTCTATCTTTATCTCTAAGCTTCATTACAGGAAGTTTGTTTCCCTATTTTTACACTTTTGTTTTCTTATTTTGCCCCAATTTCTTTCCCTTATTAACTAATATTTCCCCCGTTTTCTCTTATTGCCCCAATTTTTCTTTTTCCCAAAATGTTTCCTTTTTTTGCTACAATTTCTCCATTTCCCCCCAAATTACTCCCCATTTTTCAACATTTCTTGACATTGGAGATGAACCCAATATTGTAAATGTGCAGATCTTCCACAAATCATTGTTCTGTTTTCTGGTTCTATACGACAAATATTTTAGTATAGGTATTGGAAAAGGCATCCTTCAGGTATCGGTATCGAAAACCAAGTATCGTTAAAGTACTGGTACCCGGCCCTAATCAACATACGATTGATATAGCGTGGTATCAGTCGTGTGTGTTGACAGGCTAAAGGAGGAGTAAAAAGGGCGAGCGCTCAGCAGTGAATTCAAATAGCATCAGGCTAACTATTCATTAGTATTTACCGCACCATGAACAGCGGCACCACTTTATGCAGGGTAAACACTGTGTTTATCAAAGCACAGACGCTGCCCTCCCGACTCCCCCTTGCTCTCTCACGTTTGACTGGTCTGTGAATATGGGTGGCGTTAGGCGCTTCCTTCTACTTTAATCCAAATGCAAGTCTTACCTTGTCTTCTGAACTCATTTTTGACTGCCTCGACTCCTCCACTCTTTTCAATAAAATCATAGATCACTTTGGAGGTCTCTTTATCCTTTAGGTCAGTTTCCGAGATGCCACACATATCGAACAGATTCTTCAGCTCTGGGTCCAAATTGTTGAGCTAAATATAAAACACAAATCAAATGTCAGTCAAATGTACTGATGGTGGTGGTACCTCGTTTACTCATTCATCGACTCAAAACAACAATGCATTTTGATCAGGTCATGCGTGTGGGTGTAAAATGGGTCATAACAAAAACATTATTGCATAAATGTGCATCATTATTAAGCCTCACAGGCTCAACTTTGTTATGCTTCCCGATAGCTTTCTGTACCGGTACCTCGGGCTGCACAATTAATTATAATTTTGATTAGCAATTGAAATAACAGCATTTATCTGGATAGTACAATATCCTTTGGAAACAAGAACACCTTTATGTCCCTACAACTGAAATATTGAGGAAAACTGAGTAAAATGTTGAAAATACAGCATGCACCGAGTTGCAATTTGCCAGATTTAACTGGGAAATGACAGACAGGGCCATTTGCTTAATTTGGTGGTTGATGAATTTGTTCTAATTCTAAAACTTTTCTATCAAAACCAGACTGAACTATTAAAAACATGAGCAAGTGTTTTGAATAGAATCGAACAGTCTCCTTTTGCCTATGTGCAATCACTGATAACGTTGGTAGAATGATAGGAGTAACACTGCCCTCTATGGTCTGAATTGTAGAGACCAATTATATGGTTTTAATCCATATCAAAAGGTCAGCAACTCAATTTTGAGCTGACTTTGAACTGGCAGGAGAGCTCTGACTTATTATCATCCCATTCTGTTCCATTTGAACTTTCTCCCGGTGGTTTAGATACTTAAGGCTAGTGTCTAGATATGAAATACAGTCTCAGTATTCAGTCACGATATGGGGTGTGTGCTGCCATCTGTTGGTGAATATTAACGTCTGACAAAGTCTGGTGGTACAAACAGGTTTGGCCAAGATCAATAATCTTCGACCAGGGGTAGGCAACGTCAGGCCTTGTATTTTCCTGCAATTTTATCTGGTTAAAATGGAAAATGTTTAATTATCTGATGAAAAATTTCCTCTTAAGTCTTGTTTGTCTCTGTTCAGATGAAATCCTTGAAAGCTCAAACATCTAAAGCCCTATTGATGGACTTTTTATATTTCTCTGCTGGAGCTGGAGTTGAGTCCGCTGACCTGGACAACCTCCTAATCATCCTCCAGCTGAGGCTATAATTACTGACGAATGACGATGCTTTTTGGGAAAGATTCCAAATACAGGTCAACTCCTAAATCTCCCTGTGCAGTCGTTGTGATGTCCATAATAAGACTCACAAGGCCAATGAAAGTAAACAGTCTTATGGGTGGTCAGAAATGCACACGAACACAAACTGACAAACTGTGTTGAGATGTATTAGATTTAATTTGATATTAGGGTGTGGCATGTTTTGCTGTTTTTTTTTGAGTCAAAAACTATTTATTGCTACGGTAATCAGCACTAGGCCTTAGAATATGAGTTTATTTAACCTGCCACTTGAAAAGCAAGATGATTTCATGGTGGTTCCTGGTTTGCAATGTTTGAGAAGCATCATCAAAATTATACTTACATCAAAACCTGTGTTTGGATCCCACCCTACATGGCCTATGTGCCTGAGAAGAGAATGTGAGGAAAACAATCTTAATTGAAGAAACAAAATGATATATTTCCCCCTTGACTTTTGTTAAAGCGGACATAAAAGTCACATATAAACAAAATAATTAGTCTGGTCTTACTGGAAGTTACTGGGTGTGCCTATGTCCGCCTTGGTCAGTTTCTTCTTCTTGTTGCCGCTTTTGGGCTTCCTCTCTCTCTTGGGGAAGGCCGAGGGCACGATGTTGTTCATCTGATGACTATTGTTATGGAAACGCGAAACGGTGCTGATCTCTGGGTTTTTGATGTCAACTGTGGCCATTGGCAAAGACGGACCTAAGGAGGAAAAAGAGTTGCTTAGTTAATAAAACAGACCGACACAGCTCGATTTGATAACTATTCTCTTTGGAAAGGGATGATGCAATTTAATTTAGTCAAAAAGCGTATTTTTCTCAAAGTCTGGACACAGAGTTTTAATATAGACATGATCTATTTGTGAATCTATTTAACATTTGCTTACATCTTTTGATTTTATGACAATATTGACATTTTTGTCCAAGGATTATTCCATTGGTGACCCAACAACACTGGATTTCACTCTAACCCTGGAAAATAGTAAGGCTTATGAAGCAAAACTAACTGAAAGAAAAACAAGGGACGGCCTTGCCGATCTCACTCCTCCCCTCAGGCGGAATACTTAAAAACATATGGATGAGAGGAACCACATGAGCACCACATGAGCTGATGAAGTATCTTGGATGTGAGACAAAATATCCCAATGATGTCCACATTATCAAATTTTATAAAGGTCTGAAAAAGAAATTTGCTCTGTAAATTCCATGCTCCGTGCTCATCTGTAACATAATATCATTGAGCTCTTATTTATTTGTACATGGTGGACTGTACTTATGTACGCTATCACTCCAAACGTTTGGGGTCACTTAAAATGTCCTTAAATAATCAGAAATACAGTCTAGACTTTGTTAATGTTGTGAATGCCTATTCAAGCTGGAAACGGGTGATTTTTAATGGAATACCGACATCGTTCCAGTGTTCCAATGGTACATTGTGTTGGCTATGATTAGAAAATCCTCGTGCAATTATGCTAGCACTGCCAAAAACTGTTGTGATTAGAGAAGCCATAGAACTGGCCTGGCTGACCCCAAACGTTTGACCAGTAGTGTATGAATGAATGAACAAGTGATTGAAGGGCCTTTATGTAAGCTTTCACAAGCAATTTAAGATCACATGCAGACTTCTGCTTTGCCTCCTGGATTATACAAACAGCCCATAGATGCCCACATGAGTGAACATCTAAATCTTACAGCTTCATCAATGAAATGATGATACATACAGGTGTGGGAACTTCAAAGTTATAATTCCTCACATCCTTTTCGAGTTTAAGTATGTACAGTACAAAATTATAAATGCACATTTTTTATAATGAATGTATGTTGAAGGTCCCAGCCATGGCCCATAATTCTAGTCGTCTATCCAGGACTATTTTCAAGTAACCTTTTGCCGATTTCATTAGCTTGTGCAAAGAAGTTCAGTAGCAGGAATAACACTCCAAAACACTAGTGCACACAATGTATGTTTTATTTGTAAAGCGACCTAAAATAGCTGCAAACCAATGTGTACACTGTGGCAGCGTCTATTGTAACATTACCATTACACATACCTTGGTTTCTCTGTCTGTATGGACTTTCGGGGATTTTGGATGGCGAAGGTGAAGCTGACCTACTCCGCCTCCCTCTCACCCTGTCCCATATACGCCCACTGTCTCGTTTAGAGCTAGGTCTGGCATCCAAAAGCACCTTTCCTACCAAGGCCCTAGCCGTCTCATCCGATCGGACCGAGACACAACCCCTTCGATCAGACAATGAGGAATAAAGTTCATCCTGGGGCAGAACCAGGCAGTGAAGAGAGGACAAGCAGCTCCCAGGTCCCAAATGTCCATAATGCAAGGGTCTGGTGCATGTCCCATCGGAACCCAAGTCCTCAGATGGGGCGGACAGGAAAGTGGTGCAGAACATCATCGTTGCCAAACAAGAATGGAGGCGGAGGTGCCAAGAATGTTGAGGAAAATGAGAAAAGCAGCACCAATCAAAAGCAATCAATATCACGTTTTTAGATTGTGCCTTTTGGACGATACAAAGTTGAATTCTCAAGGCGGGCCCATTTATTCCTGTTACTTCTTTGTTTGAAAAAAAAAAAAAAAAACAAGACAGAGATCCAATTCCAAATCCCAAGATGGCTTTTTGTCGATATGTTGGCAAGAAAGGTTGGAACCAAGGTTGAGAAATTGATTGGTTTACGTCATCCAAACAAGTCGATCCAGATTCTCGTTGAGAATGCCCAACTGTCCGACCATTCTGACTTCATCATCACTAGTGTCTTGTGTAACGTGTCCTCTTCGCTGCGTAGTTTCATCCGTTCCCCTGGCGATGCCTCTCATTGGGGTGCATTGTTTGACCACGATGCTCAGACTGTCTCGCTGTGATCATTTCTGCTACTACTACAAACAACGGTCCTCTCCTCCCTTTCCCCGGTGCAAATGGATGTAATCCCAGCAAATGATTTGTGGATTTAGTGGCACATTTTTTACGTAACCCAGTGGTGCATAATCCCCACGGTAATCTGAGTGGTTTCTGAAACTAGATGAATATGCAATGGAGGGCGGAAAAGGCAGACATTGCTAAGAGCATAGGTCAGGTGGGGACAGGGGTGTGTTGGACAGGGCAGTAGGGAATCAGGAACATTAGGAAAAGACAATACGCGCCGGCCTCATTTTCTAAGACCACTGTAGGCACTTTTCTGAAGCAATTTCATTAGAACTAGCAAATGGCAGGTCATAGACTCATATGCTGAATGATTTTTGAAAAATATCCTCATAATATTGTCTGAAAAGTATTATGATTATAATCTATGTTTTATTGAACCCGTCTGTAAGCGTGCAGGAACAATTAACACTTAAAAATATGAACATCTTACCAACTCCACATAATGCATCTCTACTGTATATCATTCACAGTGGGTTGTTCCCGAAAATGACAGCCGAAAGTGCCGATAAAATGCTTTGAAATCAAGACCTAACGATGACCATAGTGTCAATATACCATGGACGAACTGTACAAGGTTTGACCACAGCAGGTCTGTGAACCACTGCTCTATATCATAAAGAAATGCTGAACTATAATTGTGGTGCAGTGGACAGATCTACATCAAGGCACTAGATTTGAGACTTCATTTACCAAAATACACAACTCATCACTTAGTGTTTTAGATTCATAGCAAATGGAGAGTTCCAAGCCAATAGCTCTGAGCACATTTAGGTAACTGTATCATAAAAAAAGACTACTGGATATAAACCTAAAATCTCTGTAATGAAAACTTGGATTAGTCATGTGAACCACATTGAAATATATTGCAATGAACCATTGCAATATATTTCTGCTTGGGTGGGTGCGCATGGACAAAGACAGATGGAGGAGCCCAGGCAATATGCCAGTGGGAAGTTGATGTGATTTGGAAAAACAAACCAGCTCCCAATAAAAGACACTTTGATATGATCACTGATTTACATGATCACTGATTTACATGATCACTGATTTACATGATCACTGATTTACATGACAAATACTGGATATACACCGCTGACATGTATACAGTGCCTTGCGAAAGTACGAATACACCTTGAACGTTTGCACATTTTGTCATGTTTACAACCATAAACAAAGATTTAATTTTTATTTTTTACTGACAGTTCACACACAAGTAACAGACAACTGTGAAGTGAAAGTAAAATGATACATGATTCTGTTATCTTTCAAAAAATAGAAAAGTGAAAAGTGGAGCGTGCATAAGTATTCATACAGCATGACTTAATACTTTGTGGAACCCCGTTTTACAATAACAGCAGCAAGTCTTTTGGGGCATGACTGAACAAGATTTGCACATCTAGAGACTGACATTTTAGCTCATTCCTCTTTACAAAACAACTCGAGCTCTGTCACATTAGAAGGAGAGTGTTTGTGAACAGCAGTTTTCAGGTCTTTCCACAGATTTTCAATAGGATTCAGGTCAGGACTTTGACTGGGCCATTCTAACACATTAATATGTTTGTTTTTAAACCATTCCATTGTAGATTTAGCTTTGTGTTTAGGGTCATTGTCCTGCTGGAAGGTGAATCTCCGCCTCGGCTTCAATTCTCTTGCTGACTCCAGCAGGTTTTCCTACAAAATATTTCTGTATTTGGCTCCATCCATCTTCCCAACTATTCTTACAATCTTCAGTCCCCGCAGAGGAAAAGCAGCCCCATAGCATGATGCTCCCCCCACCATATTTGACACTGGGGATGGTGCACTCAGGACGATGAGCAGTGTCAGGTTTGCTCCATACATAACGTTTTGCATTTGGGCCAAAAAGTTCAATTTTTGTCTCATCTGACCAAAAGCACCTTCTTCCACATGGTAGCTGTGTCCTCCGTATGACTTCTAGCAAACTTCAAACGGGATTTCTTATGGCCTCCTTTCAATAATGGCTTTCTTCTTGCCACTCGCCCATGAAGGCCAGGTTTGTGTAGAGTACGACTTATAGTTGTCCCATGTACAGATTCCTCTTCTCTTTGTATAACTTAAAGCTGCTTTAAACTTCTCCACAGCTTTATCCCGGACCTCTCTGCAGTCATTAGGAATGTTAAAGGCAATTTAACTCACTCAGAAAAATGCTGTACTTTTGCACGCCCCACTTTTCACTTTTCTATTTTTTGAAAAATAACAGAATCACGTATCATTTGACTTTCACTTCACAGTTGTCTGTTTCTTGTGTGTGAACTTTCAGTAAAAAATTCAAAATAAAATCTTCACGTTTAGGGTTGTAAACGTGACAAAATGTGTCAAGGTGTATTAGTACCTTCACAAGGCACCGTAAACTTCAAATAACAGAGTTCCTGCAAACTTTGTAATGTTTAAACATTTTAGGACCTTGAAAGGTAGACTAGACACACCTCCAGAAGATCTCAAATCAACTGTGTGACAAGTATACTGTATAAAAATAAAATAATGGTGTGGAACGTACCATTGGGAGGGTCGCGTCTCTTCTCTGTGAACACAGACAAATTAATCTGTTATAATTTGTTATGTTTTGACTTAATTTTAGAGGAAAGACATTTGAGTTGTTAGAAATGGAGAAAGAAGAGCGAGTTTGTCTTTTAAGTTCAGAGTACAGCGGCATACAGAAGTAGTGATAGGAATTAAAAGAACTAAGCACTGTTTAGTGATGCGATTAGGAGCCGATCAAAAGGCAAAGTTTGAAAATAGGATGTCACTAATGAGGAGAGAGGTTGTAATCAGGACTGCGCAATTGTGGAAAATGTCTAGGTGCACATTTTCTGACTGGATCTGGATTGAAGCATTAATGTCTGGGATGACTTAAAAACGACCAGACAAGACGACTCATGCATTTCAGAACACATTTGTATAAAACTACAGGGGTAGCAAGTATAGGTGATAAATCCGCTAAAAAAAGAGACAAATTATATTGTTGCCTTCAGAGAACTTCATTTTACCAAAGTAATTGCAGCCAATTTTGCAAAGGGACACTGCAGGTGAAAAGCAAACTTTTGTTTAGAGATATCAATTTGATCTTTTCATCTAAAAATAAGTATAAATACTGGATAAAGCCATATTTAAATCTATTTTAGTTGACATTAGTGAGAGATTTCGAATAAGCTATTGTATTTATATGTAAAAATGTAATAATCCAATTTAGCATGGTTGTGCCTTTCAAAGCCCAATAAATCAGTCAAGGAATTAGATATAGATCCCCCCCCAAAAAAACTTTAAAATATTGTTGAGTACAAGACTGGAGAGTTTGGACTCTGTAGGAGACACTTAAGTGGAAATACTGTTGCAAGAATGGAATGAAAGCTAATTTTGAGTAAACAGACTCTAAATATGCAGAGAAAACGTCAAAAAATATAATTCTTTTTTTTTCTAACTCTTTTTTCTAACTAAAAAACTGGCAAAAAACCTTGACATTGAAGAAAAAAACGTGGGCAATAAAATTATAATTGCTTCTCCATTTGTCAATATTATTCTGAAACAATTATTAGGTTGTCTAAATAATTTGCAAGAACTATTTGCAAGATGTGAGTGCGAGAAACTGATGTAGTAGATGTGGGCAAAGGAGTCACCAAAGCACAGAGAAATTCAATATGTCGATGGGTTGAGTTTTCAATGACACAGACCTCAAAAGGCCAAGCAGATGAGAGGAGCACGTCCAATCAGAAGAGAGAGGGCAAACATGAAACAGGACAATCTACTTGAGAGGCCAAGATGTGATCCGAGAGAGAAGGCGGGACGGAGGTAGCAGCCGATGAAAAGTTTCATTAAGGAAGTGACGATAAAAGGCAAAGGGAAGCGCCGGTGTGTTCATGCATGAGAGTCCGATGTGCTTTAAATATACATCATTATTGCCAATTGCAATGTCCAACAAAGAATACAAGGGATGGTCATGTAAATGGTGCTATGGTTGCAGACAGTGGTTGTAAAAAGCATCACCCTACAATACATTTGGCTTACCACGAGGCGGTGTTCATTTCTGGACCAAACCAGGTCAGGAATGAAGCACAATAACGATTATATCAAAGAAAGACAAAGCCGTGAACCAGAAGAAGCCCATGTTAGACCAAAATCACATTTAGAGAAGCACCGCGGAGGAGGGGAGGGTGGTCAGGTCAACTGCCATGGAAAGATTAGCTCAACTCCATTTCACTGTATTTTGTTAAAATTGGATGTGTGCTGCCCCCTATGCACTGGTCAGGGTAGTATACACTTTGAATAAAATGGTTGGTTTAGTAATTATGCTATGAAGTGTAGTTTACCATAAGTTAAGAGACAACAGAGAAAAGAGGAGGCAGACAAAGCTTGACAAAATGGTTTGCAGCATTTTCAATACATGACACACATAAAGATGCCTATATTTAAAGGTCCTATGTCATGCGAAATCGATTTTTTCGAGCTTTTAACCATGTTGTTATGCTATTTCCTTGTCACAGACAACCCCAGAGTGTTTTTTGGCTTCATTCACACAGTTCTCTACAATCCTCCTGAATCCTGCTCTCTGAGCAGCTGCTCCGCCCTCTCCTGGAAAACGACTGACCTGTTCCGTTGTGTCGTCAGAGCAGAACAGAAGTGCTCGACGTGTGTGATGTAATGCCTTATGGCCTGATTTTAATTTGTAAAACAGCTTTTTCATTATTTCTGTTGTAAGAAAGAAAGAAAAAAAGAAGAAGAAGCGTCTGAACAGATGATGGATGTTTGGTGAACCTTGGCCAGAATCAAAGTGGATTAACTTTTATAACCAAGTCCCATAATGGAAACACCCGATGGACCAGAGCGGTGAGTAAATCAAAACACGCGTTTGCCATTTATGAAGCTGTGTTGCACATGTCAATTCCTTATAACTACATTGTGAAGTAACTTTACTTTTCTACTACTGCTAAAAGTTGTATGAGCGGAGAGAGGGGGCGGAGTTAACTGAATCCAAGCATTTTGTCTCCCGGGTTGGGAAAATACCTCTAGAAAATACTTAGATTTATCACAAAAATTAGTGCTCCATGGTGGTAGTGGTACAATATATTATATAAATGCCTATACTTTACTTTGGAATGGCTAAAACAGCATGATACAGATCCTTTAAAACTAAACCTATTTATTTTTCCAAACCACATTGCTCATGTACTGAATGTCAAACCAGTAGTGTAAGCTTGAAGAACAGCGTTAGTTAGCGAAGTTTGCTCAATTGTTACCAGTCTTCCTCTGTTTTCTCCCAACGAGGTCCAACACACTTTGGCGAAACTGCTTTGCCTCCTCTTCATTGGCAAAGTTAAGACCCACTTGGCAGGTCTACAGGCGCAAAAGAGAATGTAGTTAATGTTTTAGGCCAACTTACTTTTACAATATAGAATACAGATAACTGAAGGAAAGGTTTTGTAAGGCGCACTTAGATCAGTGTGGACCAATACTGCCTTTTGGTGGAATTGTCGAATTATTAAGAGGCACCAAGGAGAACTATAAAGGTAAGCTACATGTTATGCTAACACCAGCTAAAGTTGTGCTAACAGCGGCGAAATGCTGTCATCAGCAAAATCACCTTTTCCCACTGCGGTATGATGTTGTGATATATAAAATCTTGTTTGATTTGCCCGTGTGGGGGTTTTGCACGTGCTGGGGCTTTAATCCCATTTCTGTGGCGTGCAGATTACCCTGCACTCTTTAATACCAAACATGCAAAATGGCATATGTCAAGCCTTTGTTTTAATTTGGATGATTATGGCTTACAGCTTGTAAAAAACCCAAATTCAAAATCTCAGAAGATTAGATTATTACATGAAATCAATAAAAATAATTATTTTAAAAAGAGAAATGTGGGTCCTCTGAAAACTATAATCATGCATATATACTTAGTACTTGGTTTGGGCCTTTTACTTGAATGACTGCCTTAATGCGGTTGCGTGGCATGGATGCTCTCAACTTGTGGCACTGCTGAGGTGTAATGGAAGACCAGGAGGCTTCAACCAGAGGAATATGACATTTGAAGCCCATGTCCAGGATCCGTCTGTGTGTGGAGGCTCCTGATGCACTGACTCCAGCCTCAGTCCACTCCTTGTGAAGGTCCCACACACTTTTGAATGGCCTTTTCCTGATAATCCGCTCCAGACTGCGCTCATCCCTGCGGCTTGTGCACCTTTTTCGTCCATACTTTCTATTAATGTGGTTTGAAACCAGCACTTTGAGAACATCCAGCTTCTTTTGCTATTACCTTTTGAGCCTTTCCCTCCTTATTTAGGGTGTCAATTATGATTTTCTACACAACTGTCAGGTCAGCACTCTTCCCCATGGTGAATTCTACTGAACCAGACAGAGACCATTTAAAGTCTCAGGGACCCTTTGCAAGTGTTTTGGATTCATTATCTGATGAAAGGAGACACTTTGAGCTACAATATAGTTCTCTTTCACAAACTGAATTTGGGTATGTTACAGGCTGTGAGCCAAAATCATCATGCAAAGTGACAAATGTCAAGCCTTTATTTGTTATGTCGATAATTATGGCTCAGCTTGTAAAACCCTCAAATAAAACATCTCAGAAAATTAGAATAGCACACCACGCCTCAGCCAGCCTGTTTTTTCTAAGGGACGCCCTCAGGCACTGACGCTGCAGGTATGTGCCTGCACGCCGCCGGTCTCATATGGACCAACCCTGCTTGTTGGGCCTCGAGAAAGATCAGGCCTATTATATTTTTGGATTCTCTGTTTTAATATCTTAGTTCTCATGGGCCCTGAGAAGTTATCCCTAGGCCACATATTTGTTCTACAAATAGACTCTCATTATGGGAAACTATTTAGTTAAAGCATTAATCATTTGTGCCATGACTTTGTGTGTCATCCATGGCAATGCATGACACACACATTCATTTTGAATGCAGATTAATAAAACAACGTTTTTACATAATCACTGTATGAGAAATAAGTCTGTAGTTTCCTCTCCCGGGGGATTGATATTAAAAACATGTAAATGAAAAATGACTCAAAATGCAAAGTCTCTGTTCTGGGAGCAGAGCTGAATGAGGCGTCGGGATTAAGAAGAGTAGAGGCATAAACATGTGTCATGAACTCACATCTCCAGCGAATGTACTAAAGTATGGCTTGGAGGAGGAGAGGTTGAAGGTGTTGTAAAGCTCCTGTTCGAACATCACCTTACCGTCCTGAGGAAGACAACAAGGACAAGGGGGTTTCCAAAGGACACAAAAGAGAGAAAGTACCTTGAAAAAAACAATTAGAAAAAACAACACAAATACTATATTTAGGTGATTTAGGTGTTGTGCCCATAGCGACAACACAGTTTTGTTGAGGGCAAAAGTAAAAATTTGTGAAAAGGATATTTCTGAATCCTCAAATATTGCAAAAGACATTGAGAGCATGTCTGTAGATATTGGAATAATACCTCTCCTAATTTTAATTTGTCTACTGCCCAATACAAACCAGTGCATCAACAGTGTTCCACACAACTGAGAAATACAAATTACAGTTGCGCTATACATTTATATTTATGGTATATCACTAAGGTTTGTAACAGTGAAATATGGATATGGATGCCTTTAACATCTTATTTTGCTTTCAATGGGCAGTTTTGGCCTGTTTATAGGCATTATATATTAATAAAGAATTGTGCAGTGGCAAGGCCCAAACTCTGCAACTCTTTGCCCCTTTTATGCTCTATCACGGACCTATCCATGATTTATCCAGAATGGCTAGTAGTTTTGTGGCACTTTAAAAAATCTGAAGCGAATAATACTTTTAATTGTGCTTCTATCATCATAGAGCAACTATCAATCAACTATGGTCATTCTAAAGTGCTTTAGAAATGGGAGCGGCTTACCCTGAGGTCAAACACCCTGATGTAGTAGGAGCGTTGGGGGTTGTCTTTGACCAGACAGGCCACACCGCAGCATCTCTTGCTCCAGGTGGAGTTCCTGTCTGCTGTAAACACCTGCACCACGGCCGAAGCGAACGACTGTCACAGAGAGGAGAGACAGAGGGGATTATTTCAGAGAAAAGCATAATTGTTTATGTCTTTCCTGTGAATATAACATGTGAATATATGATAAGTATGGGACAACATTTGTGCTTAAATCTGTATCGATTCATGATAAATATTTCTTTACTCAAGGTTAACACATGAGCTATGACTGGCTGAGGTTATACATTAGTTATGAGTATGTATATTTTTAGAACATCAGTGTTATAAATGTGATGAGTACATGGTGGCCACTTAAGCCAGTCAAGTTGAAACATAGCTCAATCTGATTTTGTTCACAAAAATGTTAAACTTGGCACACCTTGGTTCAAGTTAAACAAAGTATCTAGCAAGTAAAATTTGGGACTAGTAGTCACAGGGGCTAGTGAGGAAATAGGGTAAAGGTTGTAAGGACTAGGGCTGAACGATATTGAAGTAACTTGCGATGTGTGATACAGCTGTGCAATATCGCGATAACGATATTACTGATATTTCACTAAACCAACACGACATGTTCCATTCTCATTAAACTCAATTTGCTTTTCAATTGAGTTTTGAAAATTGTGTCAAAACAAGGCTTAAAAGGGACTAGATTCAAGTTGGACATTTTTATACTCACCACTGCCACCTCAGGTCTTACGCGAAACTGCGGTTTCTATATTCTCTGCAATTTGGACCCAAATGAACACCTTTTTGAGTGACAGTGCCATATTTCAGTGGCAGTTGTGGTGAATAGCTCTGGGCTCATTCTACACCTTAGGACATTGCTGAAACATGTAAGGGGTGGAAAATACTTAATTTTAACATTTTTAAACTCCGTATAGTCCCTACATCAGGACCACTAAGTTACTAACCAAGTTAGTAAATGTTCAACTAAAGCTGAACTTAAGTAAATGAACTTTTACACATTTATAAGTTCTGTTCATTGTTTGTTTTTGTTTGAGTTTTTAAGAATGTGTGGATCTGAGTCAGATGAAGACTTTAGTGATGTTGCGATATATTGTGGCTTTTTGTCAAACAGATATTGTATCACCTGATATCGCGATACGATATTTTTTGCAATATGTTGTCCTAGTAAGGACGGGTTGACAACAATGTTCCAAGAAACAACAAGAGCTTTGTCAAATAAATCCCAGACTTAGTGTTTGTAGTTCTAAGGCCAGTATTAACTACTTGATGAATGAAAGTCATTGGCACCCTCTGGCTCGTACATACAGAGCACCACAGGGGCAGAGTGATCCCCGTTGGGTTTTGCTGTATCCTGGAGGTTTCAGTGGGGGGTCTAGGATCACAGACAGGCGAGTGCCACACATGAAAAAGACAGCACAGACACCTGCTGATAAAATACTGCTGTTCCTGGAAGGTTAGCTCTAATGAGGCAATAAAACAAAGCTGTGCAGTGTGTGAGAAAGAAAGGCAGCAGCGAAGTCTACAGGCCAGCAAGATGCACTGGGGGAGAGTATGAAGTACTTCAAATCTGTCCTACACAAATGAATTTAAATCTAACAACTTTTACAATTAGGATTTATTTTAAAGATTACATTTTAAAACGTGACATGTAGGGATTTTAACTAAAACTATCTTGTTTTCTGCTGAAGACAAACCCATATAATTAAGACTTTGCGATCTGCTGATTTAGTCCACTCAATTTGTGACTTGCAGAGTCCACACGGACACTTTCAAGTTACTACCCATTTGCTAGCTTTCACATTGTATCCAGAACTGGGGACGCCTGTCTGGTGTCACAACACTTGGGTTTTATTTGAACGGAGAGCAAGCGAGATGGGGTTTACAGAATGATCATGACTGGTATGACAAAACTCAAAATCGCACAGCACAAGTCGATGGGGAACAGAAATGACTAACCAGAGCACGCCAGCGTTCTACTGCAGCAAGAGCTTTTTACACATAACATAGAAAGATTTAACGTTTGACCTATTAAGAGAAATTATACGTCACTACACGCAGAAAATGGCCGCAATAGTTTCCAGTGACAAGACAGTCCTGTCCTGGAGTTTGCATGTTCTCCCCGTGTCTGTGTAGGTTTCCTCCGGGTACTCCGGTTTCCCCTACCACCAAAAACATGTACAATAGGCTAGGATGAATGATGTGTGCGTGAATGCATGGAGGTGGTCAGAGGGACCGTAGTCGCGACAGCGCTTCTGTCAGTCTCCTCCAGGGGAAACTGAAGCTACTAACGTAGTTTACCACCACCGAGTGTGGAGTGAATGTAAAATGCTCTCATGTAAAGCGCTTTGTGACTATGTCTGTGAAAGGCGCTATATAAATAAAGATCTTCTTCTCTTCTTCTGTAAGGCTGCTATGCTACATTTAGCTTGGTTGGACAAAAATGAAACTTTTAACAAATACAATTATTAAGTTCAACTAATGGTATAACTCTTAAGAAAATACCATTGATATAAGACTTGGGCCTAAAAGATTAATGCAATTAAAACAAAAACAAATCTTAAATCATAGTCATCAAAAAATTGCATTTGTTAAAATCCTTTAGATTATTAAATGTCCTCTGCAAACAAAACAGCAAACAAAAAATCTGTTAACACGGTTAAGTTTAAGGTTTATTTTCCCAAAATCGGACTACTCAACAACAGCTATAACCAAAGGGGGATGCAAAGTAAAAAAAAAAAAAAAAAGCTAAAACAGTGAAAAGTGAGGAAAAGGGGGAGTCCTGTTCCACTGCTCCAGCAAAAACTTTTGAGAGGAGGCTGACCACGGGCTTCCTGTAGGACTGCACTGCTGATTAGGCAGATCACACGCTGAGAGCTGGAGCCAGGCCACCTCCAAGTCCTGCCAGAGACGTCTACCACAGAGACCATGGAATACCAATGAGCACAGGCTATAAGGCTAGTCTTTGTCTTCAAATTCAACATCTCCTTAGGGTCTATTAGAGGTTGGTCAAGGTTAGTCTTGTATTGACATTCAGGTTCTGAAAGGTTTTAGGTAGCAACAAGCCATCCTTAGAAATAGATTACCCAAATTACAAAGAGTCAAAAAATAGGCTCATACACACGGTTTGTCTCTCATTCTTCAATTTAGTTGAGCTGCAACAACTAATAAAAATACATTTTTTTTTGTTTTATAACTCTTCAACTCTCAATGAACGGAGGAGTAGGTAAACTCACATTTTTCCCCTTACAAAAATATGTATCACGGCTCATAGACTTTATTAGACATAGCAGCTCAGGGTGAAAGGAGGTGAAGAAGAGACATTCAGCAAACTGTACTCAAGCCTGTACTCAATGACACGACAATGAGATTCATCATAGATATCTAACAAAACAATTTTTCACAAGGCTGAGTTGTGAGTAAATTTACGACTTTCAGGGAGAAAAGCTTGGCTTTACTTTGACAGTAATGTCCAGTAAAAGGAGGTGGAGGAAAGGGGGTCTCTCGAAGGCTCTGTCCAGATAACTTCATTCATGTTGAGAAGTTAAAGCTTGTCAAACTTTGGCATTCTGCTAAAGCCATAATTTTGGCCTGACTCATTTTCTTTCCTTTTTAGGGGTTGTGGATAACAACAATCATGCAAAGTTTATAGCAAATGCAAGATGGTCATTGGAGGATTTATTTCAGGTGATTTTCCATAGAGTGACGATTATTGGGCCCCCACGTTCTGTGATAACAAGCTCGTATCATCCCAGTAACAAAAGAACCATTTGCCAAACCTATGTGTCCATGAATCTGCCTGTGCCTGCTAAGACGTGTGGAGGCGATGGGAGCGTAGGGCTTGGAAGAATGCTTCCGACATAACACATGTGCAATGACACAATGGGCAGATGCCAGGAGCCGCACGTCACTGCTGGGTTTGTGAGCAGGTTTCACAGAGGCAGGACAAGCGGACACACCCCATAGACAGTTTGCACTTCATGGAAGAGACAAGGACATGTGACAGGAAGAAAAGCCTTTCCTGAGCAAACAACAGCATTATGGTAATCAAACTCAAGTGTAGCTCACACGAGGAAATGTGCATGACAGAACTGGGGCTACAAATTCCATTGATGGATGATGATTGCTGAATGCTGTGATTCTATAGAAGTTTAGCAGTCTGTCCTGAGACGAGTGCTATTAAGAGGAAGTTTTTTTGTTGTTCTTTACGCATTATTCTCAAAAGGTACACAATAAAAGGAAACTATTTCAACAATGGGGAAATGACCTGACATTTTGTGATAAACTAGCCATGGCACATAAACCAACAATATAAAGTGACCAGTTAAACACACAAGCTTTTCTTCTCTGTCTAATCAGGAAGAGAGATTGTTCCAATATATATATATATATATATACATATATACACACACATATATCTTTAGGCGCTCGGGATGTTCTTATAAACAATAATTGCTATGTAGTGAAGGGACACAAACTTATGAAAGAAAAGAGAAAGCGAAGCACTTTACCAGCGTCATAATGCTCTATAAATGCCCATATTGTATGGGTTGGTTAATGTTTTCAATAAATGTTTTGAGTAATAAGGTTACACTGGGTTACACTTGTTCAATTGATTACATTTTATTCCGAATTCAATGTATATACTGTCGTCTTTCATTTGTGTAATTGACCCTTGCACTTTTGAGGAAATTAACTGGTTTGAACACAACCCAGGCAGTTAAACAACTTTAGAGACCACTGAGCAGCATATGCTTGAGGACCCATCTTCTAACCTTAAGCCAAGATCAGTACCCTACTCAACTCAGCATAAACATGCATGTTTAGGAACAAGAAGAATTTGCAAACTCCACACGGATCATCTTCTCCTTGTGAAGCCAGAATACTTACCAGGTGGCCCTTTCATTTTAATGTACATCTACAACTAAAAGCGGTCTTACTATCAGCTAAGATGATTAATGAAAAGGTAGGCCTAGTTAATACATGACATTAGTAATTCTGTTCAGGAGCAATTCTCTAGCTGATATGAGGTTTGTAGGCCTTGCGAGGACAGTGAGTGAGGTGGGCATGAATATGAGTCAGCTATATACTACTTACGTTACGCAATCACCGCCAAGCCACGGATTCGTGACAATGCACGGACTACAGTGAAGCAGCTACACTGTAATGGTGTCATGACACCTGTTCTTTACTTAAGGGTTATGGTCCAAGGATCCTGACTGTCTTCAGGCTGTTTAGACCGCGCTCGGCTAATTAATCTGGGTACCTTCTTGAGAGCGCAAACAGCCCCGGTTCAGTGCGTTATGTAATGCAAAAGAAGTCGTTCATGTTGATGGCTTTAGCAGCCCTGCTCTGAGGAAGCAAAGGGACAGGGACGACAGCGTGTCTCAGGTGTCGGCAGGGACAAGGGGGTGGGGGGCATGGCCTGCTGTTTGAGGATAAATACTTGTGATGTTGTTGCCAAAATGACATGTTCCTGAATGGGACATGAAAGTGTCTTATCAGCCCTGCTCTGCTCTCCTTAGACTATTCCCAAAAGAGTTTATCACAAAACCATAGCACAGAAAACAAAGACACTTCCCCTCTGCCTCATTTATCTCACTGATGGGACAGGATTCGGGAAACCACAGATGGGAAATACTGCACAAGTTAGCTTAGCTCCTCTGCTAGCCTCTGATCAGACAACATTCCATGAATAAAACTTACGATGCATTTCCTGCCGAGGTGGTTGAACAGACACTCATTTTCTTGAGGCGTTAATAATATCGATCCGATGTTTGTTTGCCGCCTTTGCGACGGCGGTCCACTCATACTTCTGCTCAGTTTGTGAAGAAAGTGCCGAACCTAAGTCCAAATATCAGATCCAAAAAGATACATAAACAATCCCACAGTCATCCGTGGCCTTGCTCCGGAGGACTCACGGGGGGGGGGGGTCAGTCTTCCTTAAACAGCTTCTCCCGACAGGCAGACGTCTGTGAAACTCAGCACAATGTACAGATCCACATTAAGATGGTCAGAAAACAGTGGTGTCAGGGCAGTGCAGAAAATACAAAACTTTCCTGGGAAGTGCAGCCGTCAGAAAGCACACAGCAGCCTCATCCAACATGGCAGTGACAGGACGAGTCCATCTGATAGGAGCGGGGGACACGCTTCTCCGAGGCGCGTGGACTCAGTCAAACAGAAAATAAATATCAGACTGACAGTTCAGATGAGCAGCTTTGTGGCAATTGCTAAGAGGTTTTCTACAATATATTTAATTTAGACGAGTATATAAAAAAAACACAAAATCCGGTACATCAGGATCACCACTCGGATGGTACAGCCCATCCGCCTGCGGCTTTATGGCAGGAATGTGCAAGTGGAGGAAAAGCAGCAGATAAGAAGAAAGGTTCACGTTGCCAAGATTATGTTAATACTTCTCATAAGCGCGAACGAGAGGGCGAATTTAAACTATTCCCTTTTTTTTTCTCGATATAACATTTTTATTCTTTAATTTTTGCATATGTTTGTCCCTAAGTTACAATTAAAACCAATGGACAGAGTTCATGTCACTATCAAACTCAGGATCTCAGGATAACATTTATAGCCTAAAACAATTAATAACCCAATCAAAACCAAAATATTGAACTATTATTGCAGATAGTCTATTTGGGTGTGTACAGTTTTGCACAATGACAGCATATTGTATTTGAACAAACATGCTTTAGGCTGTTTGCACTTATTTTATAATGCGCCGGGTCAAGTTCTTAAAGGGGTGGTGCCAGTTGGAAAGCAATAAAACATTACTTTCTCCTCACATAGCCTAGGTATTTAAAATGATTTGGCCACAACAAAACAATAGTTCTTTCTGGACATGTGAAATGTATGTGTGCTTCCGTGACAATAGCTTGCAGTTGGAAAGGTATTAAGGCCATTGTTAATTTTTTGCATTAGCCTATTTGATAAATTGTTCAAACGTATGTAGGCCTATATTGCATTTGTAAGTGAAAAATGACTCAAGATTGTCATATTCGTCACTGTCTCCTCACACTCTGATGAAGTAATGTCTATGTTTCAGTATCAGAGATAGCTCGTGGACGTGGAGTGTCGCAGGTGGTTCTCAGAGGTTTCTGGTCAGACAGGTTCTTCGAGTTGGACTTGCAGAAAAAAGAGACTGATAATTAGTTTGAAGCCAGAGGAATTTTATGCAACTGTGAAAGCACTTTGAATTGCCTTCTGTATGTGCTCTACAAATAAACTTGCCTTGCCTTGCCTTGCCTTGAGGAAGCACCATGCATCACGGTATGTGCTTCTGACATAAACTGGAGACCACAAAATAGTACCAAGGTGGAGAATGGAAACCTAATATGTGTTTACAATATGACAGAACTAAAGAAATAGCCTAGCTTCAAGTGTACTGGTTAACACAGCAATCTTAGCAATTAAGCTTATTAGATTATTATTATTATATATATTTTTTTGCCTATTACTTACATGCGGAGAGTGGCTTCATCAGCAGCTAAGATCTTTAATGATCAGCTAATGAGCAGGCTGGACTTAAATTTGTTCAGGTAGACAGACTCTTACTTACAATAAGCATGTTGCTAAAGAAACATTAGCTGCTGACAAAGTCTCTTAAGGGGAGAGGTGAACCTTCCCTCGATCGTAAAAGACTGTGTGACTGAGAGTTTACAAGAAACCAATCAAAGACATACAGCCAGGTCTACTTTACAACATTGGATTTTGAGGCTAATCCATCCAGTACTCAATAGACCCCAAGCTGCAAAGCTATCTATTTGACCTACTTTCAAACAACAAAAGGAGGTTAGGGAGAAACAGTAACAGTACAGCCAACAGGACAAGACAACATAAATATTATATTTTGGGTTCTGGAGATGGCACCCCCATCGGCTGCTGCATGAATATTTAAAGACTATGGCCTCCACACGCCTTGTTGTGCTCGGTTTGGACAAGTGTGTGTGTTACAGGGTCAATATTAGATTATTCGAAAAGGTTTGTGCCTTATTCTTTTGTGCATATGAATATAAAATAAAGCAATTATTACATGTTGGTGAACACATATGGGGAAGAACAATAATGCAATAATGCTCATGACCACATGATGGCAACGGTGCACAAAATACACTCCTTCATTGATTGTTGAATCTCACTGGTGGTACTTGAGCTTTGGCGAGACAGAAGAAGAAAATAAGCTTTGTAACAAAAGAGTGATGATTTAAAAAAGTAAAACAAAACAAAAAGTGACAGCAACACGGTAACATGTGGAAAAGGATCCGTTTAGATCAATTGTGTAGCTTTCAAATGAAGGCGTGACACTAGCAATAAGGCTGTAAAGTCTCCAGTCGAGAGGCTTTTAGATTCCGTAAACCCGAACTGAAGAAAATGTGCAGTCAAGGTGGGGGTTAAAAAACAAATGTACAATACATCTGTACATCTGTCAGAAGAAGAAACATTACAAATGGTGTACGCTTAAGTAAAAATACATACAAATTGGGAGAGCTCCTATTGCTGTGCGGATTCTTTTTCACATTTTTTCAAATCATTGTAAATATTTATTTGTCCCATAGGATCTTTTAGACGGGGCAGTTCAGGGTGAAAGGAGGTGAGATATTCATCATGTTTTCGGAGCCGAGACTCAAACCCGTCAGTATACAGAGTCACCCTATTCTGAACCAGCCAAATGTTGTACACTTGTAAACACAGACATATATTCTACAGCAGCCTGGAGAGAGGAGTGGGGTCACCATTAACACGCCCTTCTGTTGCACCTATGTGTCGAATGGTACTGCAGAGGGATGTTATGACTGTGGGTTTGTAGGACACTATTTTTACTACGAGCCCATCATCACCAACCAAATCAGAAATATTTGAATGAGTCAAGTTGGACACCTGTTCGAGCAGACCATGATTCTGTGATTGGTTAATCCACTTTTCTATCATGCCAATCAAAACTCCTTGTAACTCCTTTATGAAGAATTGGACAGACTATTGCCAATTGTTTTGTCCCATAATGTGTATAAATTATCAAATATTCCGTGCTTAACAAAAGACCTACAATACAGCAATAAGAAATGCAAGAAATACATTCTTTTCCACAATAATCACCAACCACAAAAATAACCCAAACGTCCTTTTCTCAACAATCGAAAATGTTTTAAATCCTGATTTTAACAGACCTCCTTTAAACCCCACAGACGCTCTCTGTGAGGCGTTTGCAGACCAGGGGAAAGATAGACACTATCAGATGTAATATTTTATGTAACCAAAGCAACATGGCTTTAAATACATCTGGTTGTCTACTTGTTCCAAAGGAAACACTGCACAGTTTTGTCCAGGTTAATGCGGAGATGCTTGATAAAGTTTTCTCCTCAGTGAGGCCCACCACATGTCTTTTAGACCCATCTCAACCCCGTTTTTTAAAACTTTCTATGAATCTTTTAGAGATGAGCTTTTAAACATGATGAATTGCTCTCTTCAGACGGGGGTCTTCCCTGCTGCCTTTAAGGGGGCGGTGGTGAGGCCCCTGCTGAAGAAGAGCAATTTGGACTGTAATAATTTTAACAACTTTAGACCGGTATCCAACTTACCATTTTTAAGCAAAATCTTAGAAAAACTTGTCTTTATCCAACTTAATGATTTTATTACTGCACATAATGTCCTTGAGAAATTCCAGTCTGGCTTTAGGGTAAACCACAGCACAGAGACAGCCCTTTCAAAGATCTTAAATGATCTTAGATTAAATTATGACTCACAGAAGGTCACAGTGTTGGTTCTACTGGATCTGAGCGCCGCTTTTAATACAGTCGCCCATACTATTCTTCTAACTCGTTTAAAACACATCGGCCTCTCTGGTGCTGTCCACAAATGGTTTACATCCTATCTCACAGACAGAACATTCATGGTAAGTGTGGATACTTGCTCCTCTAAGGTCCATAGAATGACATGTGGTGTGCCCCAGGGTTCGATTTTAGGCCCAGTCCCTTTTAACCTATGCTCCCTCTTGGTGATGTCATCAGGAGACTTTCATAGTTACGTTGATGATACACAGTTGTACATCTCCATGTCTCCTGATGACACCAGGCCAATGGATGCACTTTTTAACTGCATTTTAGATATAAAATCCTGGATGGCAGAAAACTTTCTCCAGCTTAACCAGGACAAAACTGAGGTTTTAGTCATCGGTCCCAAGGCCCAGAGAGAGAAACTTTTACCCAAACTACAGTCATTGTCTTTTAATCCTTCCTCACAGGTGAAGAACCTGGGTGGGATTTTTGAATCTGAGCTGACTTTAATTCCACACATTAAGAATATCACAAAGATAGGTTTTTACCATCTAAAGAACATAGGCAGAGTCCGCCCCATTCTCTCTCGGGGCAACACGGAGACGCTAATGCATGCTTTTATCACCAGTCGTATCGACTATTGTAATGCCCTGCTTTCTGGTCTTCCCAAAAAGAGTATCTCAGGTTTACAAATTTTACAAAATTCAGCAGCTCGTGTCCTGACGAAGACCAGGAGGCGGGACCACATTACACCGGTTTTAGAGTCGCTGCATTGGCTCCCCGTGTGTTTCAGGATCGATTTTAAAGTTCTTTTAATGTTTTTTTTTTCTTATCTTTCAAAACTGCTTTTACCTTATGAACCTTCACGGTCCTTGCGCTCCTCCGGCAGGGGTCTCCTAGTTATTCCTAAAGTAAACAGAAAGACTCACGGCGAGGCGTCTTTCCAATATTATGGCCCTCGCCTCTGGAACGACCTGAGGAGGAGCTCAGGACCAAAGAGAACGTTCATGTTTTTAAGAGCAGGCTCAAGACCCACCTTTTTAGCTTAGCTTTTAACTGACATCTATTTATTTAGTCCTAATTATATATGTTGTGTGTGTATGTGTGCGCATGCACCTGTTTGTCTGTTATCTGTAAAGCACTTTGTGATACCTTTCGGCACTTCATAAATAAAGTTTGATTTGATTTGATACATCCTTCTGTGGACCCACAACCTGCAGGAGGAGCCATGTGGGCTGGTGCAGTGTGTGCAGTGTGTTTGGCAGCTCCAACAGCTGCCCCCACGACCCGGCAACGGACAAGTGGAAGAAAATGGATGGATGATTTGATACAGTTGCCCCATTTTTATGATTAATGCCAATACTAATATTATAGTTGTTAGCCAATTAATATAATGAGTTCAGATACTTTAAAATAATAATGTTGCTCAAATCTTATCCCTTATCCTTTATAGGGATTTGCTGCCTTTGTATATGCTGCATTTGAATATGTTAAGGCCCCAGCCTCTCACTCCAAGTGGTAAACAATACCTTAAAGGATGGGCAGTGAGACAAGTTCTCATTTTGGTACATTTATTTTTAGAAATGTCAACAGGTAATGCATTCTGCAGCCGTGCTGCCCCAGGTGTAGTGTGTACAGAAAATGACCTCTTGCTATCTAAATACAAAGTAGGATGGGCTCAATAGAGAAAAACAGGTTTATCATTAGCTCATAATCATGTGTTTCAAAGAGGAATGTGTGAAGAGTGTTTTGCGATGCGCTGCCGGATTACTTTGTGTTCTGACCTTCGCCTGATTAGAGCACCTTTCGGATAAAACCGAAACAATGCCACTGTGTTTTCTGGAAGCGGCCTGTTACGTTAGAATATCCCAGGCACTTCATTTTCATACATATTTAAACTACGTGAAAGTGATCCTTACAATACCCCCTGTTAGCTTGTCCACCCATTACAAGCTGTAAACCCCGGAAGTGTAACATTATATTACTGTATAGGCCGGAAGTGGCTAGATATGCAGATCTCTATTTAAACCATCAGAAACAAGCACTGCCAGGCCAGCACATATCCTGTCGCCATGGAGATAGATACCAGACCACTAAGTTGCCCCTGTAAGCAGCAGTGATGTGGCAAATCAGCACAGGGTAAGAATGCGTCCTAACAATGGGTGTTAAAAAAAAAAAAAATGCCCTAAAACTATTTGTAAACTACTCTCAAAATCTGCCCCCCTCTTTACGGCAAGAAAGCTTCAGGTGTCGCAGTACCAGGCATGAATTTGCGACGAGTACCAGGAGATTCAAACCCTCGCTGTCCCTGCCTCGTCGTCTGTCCCTGGGCCGTAACTTAATGGTGTGCCTGAGAAAAAACCTACGTCTTAGCTCCAAATCTACGTGTGTGCACGAACCTCGAGTTGTACATTTTTGTCTATTAGGATAATGCAAATTACTTAAATATTTATATTGTAAAAATCAACAATGCACATAAAATATAATGACCATAAACACATGACTAAAATGTAAATATGGTAACAAAAAATATATTTGTCTGTCCCAGTATAAAAAAAAAAAAATCTAAATTAGAAAACTTTCACACCATGGCTAGTAAGGCCTGTGTTAATAAGGTATATATTTTTCACACAACGGTTAATTCCTTTTATTAAGGTATATATTCTTGAAATCAAATGTGTTTAATAGGGCACACACAATAAATAAAGGACCACACAGTTCTCATGGAACGGTTATCTGTAGTGTAAGTGTATTAGCAGAACGCAAAGTGTTCATGTTGTGACCTAATCAATACTAGGGCCAGGAAAGGGGTCTTCATCCGGGTCTTTACCGCCCAAAGGGGCCATTTTGGTACCGAGGGAACGCTCAGGGTCCGTCACGTTAGTGTCAGGGTCAGTCAGGTCAACTGTCAATGGCACCGTTACTATTACCAGGCATTGCCAGGACTCACTAAAGCCCTTAATATAATTTTTTTTTGGTTCAAATTAGCATTGTCTTTGCCCAAGGTTTTTTCTTATAGAACCCTTTTCAAAATAGGTCAGACAATAAAAAATGGTGACTGCGGCCAGGTTGATCAGGTCTGTCCACGTTCCACATTCCAGTCTCTAGAACGTTTTTTCCTACGCTTACTGTTCAGGAGGTCCGTTTCAAGTATCCCCCTCATTATTACTTTATTTTCCCGTCACAATCGTCTCCTCAAAACTGGACTCTTTCTCCACCTGGTAAGGTCCTCTCCATCGGGGTGTTCCACTCAATCTCCACAATGCTCCAGGTACCTGAGAAGATAAACACTGCACTGCTTAGCGTCTGGACTTAATTTGGTAGGCTATCAGACGTCGTCGTATCTCATTTCATGTCCTTCATTATTTTAATTCATTTTTATTTAGAGGTGCCATTAAAATGTTAATACTAAAACTGCTAAGTCAATACAGTTTAAATGCAAGGGATTAGGAGATCAGTCTAATGATCTGCCCCTCAGTGCCCGCAGGTAGTTCACATCAGGTCCGTCAGTTTGTCTTTGTTCGCTGATATTTACAAATATCAGTCCGTTCTTGGCAAAGTTTCAAGGTTCATGACCGATACTCAAATATTTACAGTTAGTTTTGCATCTTCTGCACAGTATGTCCAAATATTCAAAATACAAAACCATAGTATTCATCTTTGTTCATATAAAAAAATAGATTTTTATATTTCATTTGAATTGTAGCTCATATTGTTTGTCCAGATGTCCAAAAGACGTCCTCGCGCAGCTCTGGAACACGTTACACTGTTCGTGGTTTATTTAAAAAAACGGAGAAAGTGACACTTGTGGCTCTGGAACATGCAGTGTTTGGGACGTGCTAAAACTGGCCTTAAACTGACATGTTTGAGGCGATTTTGAACATGCCAAATGCTACTGACTCACATACATGTATGAAGAAAGCCTCAGCCCACGGAGGTAAATAAACACTGTTAACCCACGACTGACTGACCGGCTCACACGAGTGATATGAACCGAGCCCCGTGAGGCCACACAAGCTGAACTGGGTCTGAATACATGGCATCTTAAATACGTAGTTATGCAAAGAGCATTCCAACTTTTTCTGCTCGTTTTTTGTGCAAAACCTCTGACCTAATTAAACTACAGTCATAGCTTTTTTCCACGTGGAGCGGTGTATGTAACGAGGCTTCGTAAACAGACTTTCCCTCAGTTTAATCTGAAAATGTGAAGATCTCCTCGGATATTTGACCAATCAACAAGAAACAAAAATACTGTTTTTATGCTGCCAATCCATTCTCTAAGCCTAAAGTACCACATCTGAGTAAAGTCTTTGTGAAAGATCGCAGAATTAGAAGATCCACAGAGGTTAACTGGAGACAACTTGGCCAACACGTCCACGGGTCAGAAAACTCTTCGACGGAGCGATTTTCAGTCATAAGTTTATTGTGAGCAGTTAATCACGGCTCGTAGCTTCGTCTCAGCTGTGACAGCTCGTGTTTCCACATAGTCTGCGCCTCTAAAGCTCATAAAAAGTGGATTCAAGCGAACGGTCTCCATGCAAACAAACAGCGGCCCCGGTCTTACCGGAAATCGCCCACATCTTTCACGCAAAGGCTCATGGGGCGTAGGAATAAGGTGGATACTGTGAGGGCCTCAGAGCTATGGTCAGAGTGTATTGGTCACTAATCAACATCATGAAGGCCAAGGAGCTCACCAGAGAGGTCAAGGATGAAGCTGTGGAGAAGTTTAAAGCAGCGTTAAGTTATACAAAGATTTCCCAAGATTTGAACATCTCACGGAGCACTGTTCAATCCATCATTCAGAAATGGAAAGAGTATAGCACCACTGCGAACTTACCAAGACACGGGCGTCCACCTAAACTAACAGAAGTGAAAGCAAAATGATACATGATTCTGTTATTTTTCAAAAAAGTGAAAAGTGAGGCCTGCACAAGTATTCATACAGCATGACTTAATACTTTGTGGAACCCCTTTTTGCTGCAATAACAGCAGCAAGTCTTTTGGGGCATGACTGAACAAGGTTTGCACATGTAGAGACTGACATTTTTGCCCATTCCTCTTTACAAAACAACTCAAGCTCTGTCACATTAGAAGGAGAGCGTTTGTGAACAGAAGTTTTCAGGTCTTTCCACAGATTTTCAATAGGATTTAGGTCAGGACTTTGGCTGGGCCATTCTAACACATTAATATGTTTGTTTTTAAACCATTCCATTGTAGATTTAGCTTTGTGTTTAGGGTCATTGTCCTGCTGGAAGGTGAATCTCCGGCCCAGCCTCAATTCTCTTGCTGACTCCAGCAGGTTTTCCTCCAAAATTTCTGTATTTGGCTCCATCCATCTTCCCAACTATTCTTACAATCTCCCCAGTCCCCGCTGAGGAAAAGCAGCCCCATAGCATGATGCTCCCCCACCATATTTGACACTGGGGATGGTGCACTCAGGACGATGAGCAGTGTTAGGTTTGCTCCATGCATAACGTTTTGCATTTGGGCCAAAAAGTTAAATTTTCATCTGACCAAAGCACCTTCTTCCACATGGTAGCTGTGTCCTCCGTATGACTTCTAGCAAACTTCAAACGGGATTTCTTATGGCCTCCTTTCAATAATGGCTTTCTTCTTGCCACTCGTCCATGAAGGCCAGATTTGTGTAGAGTACGACTTATAGTTGTCCCATGTACAGATTCCCCCAGCTCAGCGGCAGTACGTCGCAGCTCCTCCAGAGTTATCTTGGGCCACTTGGTTGCATTTCTGACCAGTGCTCTCCTTGTTCGGTCTGTTAGTTTAGGTGGACGCCCGTGTCTTGGTAAGTTCGCAGTGGTGCTATACTCTTTCCATTTCCGAATGACGGATTGAACAGTGCTCCGTGAGATGTTCAAATCTTGGGAAATCTTTGTATAACTTAACGCTGCTTTAAACCTCTCCACAGCTTTATCCCTGACCTCTCTGGTGAGCTCCTTGGCCTTCATGATGTTGCTTAGTGACCAATACACTCTGACCATAGCTCTGAGGCCCTCACAGAACAGCTGGAATTATACTGAGAGCAGATTACACACAGGTAGACTCTATTTAATGGATAGGGTCATTAGGAATGTTATAAAGGCAATTTAATGCACTCAGAAAAATGCTGTATGAATACTTATGCACACCCCACTTTTTACTTTTCTATTTTTTGGAAAATAACAGAATCATGTATCATTTTGCTTTCACTTCGCAGTTGTTCAAAGGTGTACTTCCGCAAGGCACTGTATATGTGCTTGATAAATTACGTGTTGACATCTCCAGAGGCGGACTTAACCATTAGGCATAGGTCGGCGGTCGCCTAGGGCCCCCTAACGTTGGGGGGCCCCGGAACCCCTGACCACCTGTTAAACTTCAAATGAATCTTTTCTTACTTTTTAAAATTAAAAAAGTCATTAAACAACGGAATGGCTTTTGATTTATGAATGAGTTGAGCACTGTACCGGCATAAGTATAGATTGTGTATGACTCCTATATTTGGGATCTCATTTGTTTCTTTCCCGCTCTAGTAAAAGAAGATTTGACAGAAAGGCAGATCATCATCATCATATTTACAAAATTATGCAGAAAAAACAAGGTAATTGCTGGTATGGAATTTCAGATCTTCCTTATGAATGAAATCTAAAGTGTTTGAGAACAATGTTATTTAAAAAACATAATCTTCATTTTTTGCATTTACATTACTGTCGATACCCTTTTCTCTCTTTACAGACGTCATCTCCAGCATCTAACTTATGGCAGAAGACTGGAGGGCTTCACAAATCAAGTTAAAAGTAAGATTCTCTTAAAACCCAAGAATTTAAAAAGATTTTGAACATTAAGTGTGAGGAAGGCCCCATGTCTGTGTTCGCCTTGGGCCCCCAAATAGCTAAATCCGCCACTGGACATCTCACTCGATCAACAATTTAACCTTAGCTTTTAGGGAATAACTTAGACATATATAAATCGTAGAGTGGTCTTCTGCCTGAGACAAACCGTCCGTACAAGCGACAGAGATTAGAATCAGCAGAATTTAGAAAAGGCTCTGCTTACCTTTAAATTAGACGAGCTCTTTCTGTAGCACAGATTGTCCTCAGGTGAAGTAGAAAGTGGCTGGTTCTGATCCTGGGTGAGCCCTGGATCCCGGACGAGCCCCCAGCTCTTATGGCCCCAGCCTCTCACTCTAAGTGGTAAGCAATACCTTAAAGGATGGGCAGTGAGACACGTTCTCATTTTGGTACATTTATTTGTAGAAATGTCAGCAGGTAACAGGTGTCAGCAGGCCGTGCTGCCCCAGGTGTAGTGTGTACAGAAAATGACTTCTTGCTATCTAAATACAAAGTAGGATGGGCTCAATAGGGGGAAAAAGGTTTATCATGAGCTCATAATCATGTGTTTCAAAGAGGAATGTGTGAAGAGTGTTTTATTTATTTGACCTTTATTTACACGGGTGTTGCGATGCGCTGCCGGATTACTTTGTGTTCTGACCTTCGCCTGATTAGAGCACCTTTCGGATAAAACCGAAACGATGCCACAGTGTTTTCTGGAAGCGGCCTGTTACGTTAGAATATCCCAGGCCCTTCATTTTCATACATATTTAAACTACGTGAAAGTGACCCTTACAAATACATTGCCAAAATGATCCTAATACAAGCTCTTTACAGGCTCAACTAGTTGAAATTGACACGGATACTGTGCGCGACAAGCTGACTACAAAACTGTTGTTATAGTACAGCGTTGGCTGGCCAGACAGATTTATCCCAGGTGGAGGAGACAGGTGCCCCATGTCAGCCTCCTTGGTGCACGCTGCTTAACCTCGCACCCATGTGTTCCTCTTCACTTGGCTCCAAGGCAAACTTGGCGTAGCGCGTCACAAACTCTTTTTTTTTTTTCCTTCTCACAAACGAATATCACGGGCAGCGTTTTAGTGTAGCGCCACTGTATCTTGTCCTCTTTAAGACACTGGAGCTCATGTTTTCGGCAGTGCATTTGACTTTCCAGTAATGGCATGTGAAGGTAAGTTTGTTCTTTTAAAAAAGATATGTAATCTAAAAGAGGATATTTTACTTATTTACTTTAATATAGTTCTATATGCAAACTGTTGGATCAATGACCTGAGTCGATCCCCAGTCACACACTGCACACACACCACGCACTGTGCAGTTTGATGATGATGTTTTGTGTTTGTCTTAGGCAGCAGGTGAAAGGATGATTCAAGTATCGCATAATCGAGGCTGCCCAATTATTAATGCATCTTTCCCACCGTCATCTCTGTCTTTATACACGTCCCTAACTTTGTATCTCTTCCCTGCGCTGGCATTGACGGCTCTGAAACCTCCCCAAAGCGTGTCCCCACAACGCGTCAACCTCTCTTCCCCGGTTCTTCCTCAATTTCCATTTACTTCTAAGAAACGATCCGCTTTTTCAGATTTTACAAACCACGATCCCCATTCATATCCGGCTATTCCCGTAGGATCAGTCCCCTCTTTCAACGAAATAGTCCCCGGAGATTCCAATGCTTTGAAACACGTGCAGAATTGCAACGCCCCTGTTTCACTCTCCCACAAAACAAAAGTGCCGTCTTTCTTTGAGGACACATCCGCTTCATCTTCTATCATCCAACCGCTGTCATCTCCCTCAAATACACTCAAATCATCAATTTCGGCATATGGTCATTTCCGCCAGCAAACCTCTCGTCTCCCGCACACTAAAAGCCCACTGTTTGAACACCAACCTTTCATTGTAACCTGGAACATCCCGGATCTGGTTTGCAAAAGGAATAACATCCTACTGGACACATCGCCGTTTAGAGGAGTGGCTACCCCAGCTAAGGTAAGGAGAACAAAGTCTATAATGCATTTAATTACAAAAATAAACGAACAATGAAACTAAATCAGCAGTAATTTCCCCATGGCATATCACTGTTTTCTTTCCTTATTGATCAAATTCACACACTTGTAGTTTTTCTGTATTTTGGAAAAACGTAGCGGTGTGATAATAAATTATACCACTACAATAACGTTAAAGTGAATATGACTTTTTAGAAAGATAACATCAGTTGCAAGTTCATCAGTCGCATAATTACCATTTTATTTCAGTGAAGCATTATTTTAATGAAGACATGTTGGGCAGAAAAAGTCATTTTAATTACAAGCTGCTGACAGGAAGTGACATAGAGGAAGGTAACGTTCCATAGCAGTTTGACCATAGACTGTTAAAAAGAATAGACAGCTCCTCCTCACTCCTCCCCGTTTACCACAATGACCACGTTCGTGGGGGTTATTGGGGTTATTATAATAGGTCCATGGGGAAATCATGGCGGATTTACAGGCTCCTCCTCTCCAGCTCTGACGAAGCATGTTCCTAAAAAGGGCATAAGGGAGGGATCTTAGACCCGGCCCTGCTTGGGCCTCGCGGGGCGTGTAATGGGCGTGTATTTCTGTTGTAATCGCGCCCATTCTAGCCGATGGACGTAAACGGCCTGTCAATCCCGCCCATTCTAGCCGATGGGCCAGGCAACGACGTAAACGGCCTGTCAATCAAAGTCAGGCCCTCATTAATTATACAAGATTTCAAAAATGTATTTCTACGATAAAAACCCTGGTGCTTCATATTGTTTTTAACCCAGCGTAATCACAGGAGGAATATCTAGCTCTAGCCACTTCTAAACTATTAGGCACCGGGCATTAAAGTTGTTTTTAACGTGTCTAAAATCCAATGCATTGCAATGGGGGAATAGCGGTCATATGGAGGTACTACAGCAAAGGTGTCGTAGTCAAAAAGCAGAGCAGTCAGCGGCCATTGGATGGGCCAGGCAACGACGTAAACGGCCTGTCAATCAAAGTCAGGCCCTCATTAATTATGCAAGATTTCTAAAATTTATACTACGATAACCATCCCGGTGCCCCATATTGTTTTTAACCCAGTGTAATCACAGGAGGAGTATCTAGCTCTAGCCACTTCTAAACCATTAAGCACCGGGCATAAAAGTAGTTTTTAACGTGTCTAAAGTCCAATGCATTCCAATGGGGGAATAGCGGTCATATGGAGGTACTACAGCAAAGGTGGAGCAATGGCGGCTTCCAGTGTCGTAGTTAAAAAGCAGAGCAGTCAGCGGCCATTGAGTTTGACTCATTCATTTCTCATACGTTTGTTAAGTGTGACGTCACGACTTCCGCTTCCGGGTCCTGGCAGACCAGCAAATATGTGAGAAAAAAACATAAAAAACTCTTAAAAACAACCAATCAATATTTCTGAAACTCAACGGAGAGTTACTGAACCTATTTATTTCTCAGACTCATTAGCCAAAAATTCCACACCTACTGCTAAAAAAAGTTATATTTACTAAAGTCGGTACTTCCGGGGTTAGCGTAGCTGCTGCGCCGTTAGCATTTTTTTTCCGCTAACCGGGAAGTACTGATTTGGGTAAATATTACTTTTATAGCAGTAGGTACAACATTTCTGGCTAATGTGCCTGATAAATAAGTATGTTCAGTAACTCTCGGTTGAGTTTCAGAAATATCCACCCGGAAGTAGAGCTGTGACTTAACAAACGTATTGACTTAACATGGTTGCGCGGCAACAGTTCAAAATAGTTTACCTTCCTCTATGTCACTTCCGGTCAGAGTCCAATAAGGAATTGAAACTAAACATCACGAAAATTGTCGAACTGAAGAAAACTGGGTACAATTTTGTTTAATCAAAATCTTAAATATAATTAGGCCCGAGCGGCCTGCCGTAGCAAGGGCCTATTGTAATCGCAACGCAGTGCGCGCAGCGCACTGTACCGAGGTGCGCGGAGCGCACGAAAACAGCGCGAAGCGCTGTCCCCATGTCAAACGTAAACTCACCGTGTAAAACAGTGACTGCCCACACCTCTGGTGTGGGCCCCTATACTTATAATTGCATGAAAATCAATGGGGGTATATGGCCAACTGTCATACGGAGGTGGATGACGAGCGCGAAGCGCTCGTCATCCACCTCCGAGCCCCACGGGTGCGTGGGGGAAGTCGAAAGCTTTCCAAAAATGTATAATATGATGTTGTCGCGAAAGCGACTATATTGTTTTTGCAGGAAATATTATTATTCTTTCTTTCTTTCTTTCTTTCTTTCTTTCTTTCTTCTTCTTTCTTCTGCTCTTTGAACAGGAATTTGACCCCCTGAACATAGTTGAAAACTCACCAAACTTTGCCCAAAATTCAGGTCCGGTGAAAAATTAATTAAAATGTGTGTTTCGTATTGGGGAAATAAAAAATGGCGCGACAGCGCCACCTACAAAAGTGAAAATACATTGCGCCTATGGGGAGGGGGCCAACATAAACTTTGTCGTAGAGCGACGGGATTCGGTACAGACATTCGTCATGTGACGACAACCAAAAAACATTATTGTGGCCACGCCCCCAGACAAACCGGAAGTCCGCCATTTTGACAGGAAGTCAGAAAAATGGTGAGTCAGCGTTTTCGCTGACGTCGCATTTTAACGAACTCCTCCTAGGGCGTTTCACCAAATGAGCCCAAAATCGCTCCAGTTCATCTCGAGATGTGGGGCATCAAAAGTTATCCAAATTTTTTGGCTAAGTTTTACGGTTTGTTTGCGGCGAAGCCGCAATCTTTACGAAGAATTTTGCGACTTACCGAAAACAACAAAATGCTCCCATTCACACAAACGAACTCCGATTAAAAATCGGAAATATACATTTTATTGATCTTTCGCCCCCGGACACAACAAATGTGTAAAAGTGAAATTCTAGGCCGAGAACAAAAAATGCATTATGGGAAAAAAATTTGTTTCTCGGAAATGGATAAAATTCGGCACAAAAATAGCTGATAGCATCCCGGTCAAAAAAGCCAATGAGACCCATACCGTATTTTGTACGGTGTTGCCATGGAGACGACCAAGGCTCGCCATGTTATTCCAATGGGACTGACCCGCATATCACACATCATACACAATTACAGCGCGTTAGCGCCATCTGTCAGGAGCTTGTGGACAGTAGTCATTGAAGTACGGCCCGTCAGGGCCGTCCGATGCTGCTTGTGAAATAAAAAAGATTTGGGGCGCGCTAGCGCCCTCTGCAGGTTGGAGCCATTATTCACATGGAGACGCAAAAAATCTTGTTTTGACGTTTACTCACAAAGATTAATGGCTCATCAGGCCAATAAAATGTAGTGTGGCCACGTTGGCGCCCTCGGTGGGTTATGGCGCGGCAATGGAGGCACTAAGGGAGGCCTCCATTACATGGTTGCTAGGCGACCAACAGGAGGTCGGCCATTTTGGGAAAAATAGAGTAATCCGCGCCGAAGGCGCCATTTCTTGCCTTCTCCTCTTTCATAAACTCGACCTAGGGTGGCAGCGACATTATAACCACGTAGGGCGCGGCAGCGCCTCCCGGTTATTGCGGCGGCGTGCGGGAACCGGCGTCAACCGGCCAACGAACCCCCGCGAGGGCCTCTCGATGCCGCTTGCGGCTTTAATTGTGTTTACTATGTTTAAGCAAAAATGGTATTTAATAGTTGTAGTAGTTAATGGCAAAGTCTCCAGTCACCCATTTCACAAGAGACATAAGCAGATGAATAAATGTTACTTAAACAATAATACAAATTGTAATAGTGTTTCTGTTTTGGCTGTAGGTCCCTGGTCAGTTCCTGTCTCTGTTTTACACGGACAGATTGGGCCTTTATCCTCATGTGGATGTAAACAAAGGACAACAGCACAATGGAGGCATTCCTCAAAGGGGGGACCTCAATGCCAGTATGAAGAAAGCCCAAGCAGACATCAGCTACTACATCCCTTCAAAGTAACGTTTACGAGATTTAATCAGTCAATCAATCAACGCCTTATTGTCACTGTCATTTAAAAACATTTCGTTGGAGCATACAGCAGTACATGTATGATTGCATTCACGTGACTTTAATAACACAGGAAAGTCCATCTTTTTTTAGGATATAATTTCACAGAAACGAAAACACTGCACTGGGCTCTGTTTTATACAGCAGTGGTTCCCAACCTTTGTCTCGCGTACCGCTTGCGTATATAATTTCTAATCAAAGTACCCGCTAAGGTACGGCCAATTATTTTGAAGTCTATCTGCCAAACTCAGTTTTATTGGTATTTTGTTGTGTACTTGTTGTGTATGTTTACTTTATTTTTTATTTTTTTAAGATTCACACAACACGATAAAAACAACTTTTAATGGTTTAACGGCAATGTTTCTGTAAGCTATCAGTCGTCCAGGTGTGTGCCACATTTTGTCTCATCTTGGAAGCACCCCAAACAAGCAACCCAGACTAGATGACTCCTTTGTGACCTTTTTTCTTTCAATATTTTAATGCTCAAGAAAAAGAAAAGAAAAGTGCATAGATTAGATGTTGGACCGCTGATCTTTCAATTAAGCGTATTGTTTATTTGCTACATTCAGGAAAACAAAAGGTCTGGCTGTGATCGACTGGGAGTCATGGCGCCCCCTGTGGGAGAGAAACTGGGGAACCAAGAAAATTTACCAGACTTTATCTTTGGCTCACATACTGAAGACAAATCACTACCTGACGCAGCGACAGGCCACTGAAAAAGCAAAGCATCAATTTCAGGCACAGCACGTTTATTCATGAGTTCCAGGTTCCCCCCTGAATTCAACAGGCGCGTTAACATTATTTGGTCTCCAGCAGGTGGCAGCCAAGAGTTGGATGTCAGGGATGTTGGCCATTGGAAAAACTATGAGGCCCAACTACTTATGGGGATTCTATCTGTTTCCAAACTGCTACAACTATAACTGGCATGACTCACAGTTCACAGGAACATGCTCTGAGGAGGTCAGGAGGCAGAATGATCAGCTGCAATGGCTGTGGGACTCCAGCACTGCCCTGTTTCCCTCTGTCTATCTGCAGGTAACACACACGCACAAAATCATAATACTTTTTTTTTTAAGTAACGTCGAATTTTAGGCATATTACATTTGTGTTGAAAATGTATCAAAAGTGTACACTGATGCACGCCGGCTATTTCTAAGGCTGGGCCTCTAGCCAATAATCACTAGTCATAATCTTATTGTTCTTTTTGAAGTAGGCTACATATATTTCAGTTCATGATAATTGGCAACGATTACATGCAACCAACATAGATTAGAACAACCCAAGTTCAAACCTATCCAGCAGACCAAAGTGGCCGGTGAAAGTTAAAATCTACCTGGCTGTGTCACGGGGTCACTATGTTGTATCAGTGCTATAAATCATGGGTCCCAACCTTTTTTCCTCGAAGACCCCCCCCATGCGTGCTGTAGTCGAGCCGCGCACCCACACAAATGTATCGAAACATGAAGTATTTTTCAAACAAATAGACAGAAATTGGAGTGTTTAACCTCTTAGCCCCCGCCTGAACCGAGCACATTTTCTGCAGTTTTTACCTTTACTCAAATCTAAAAGTGTCTGGGGAAAAGTGTCAGAATAGCGACAAAAATGAGACAAAAACGTGGATGAAAATGCAACAAAAGAACGAGGAAAAACGTGACAAAAAAGTGGTGAAATGTGACATAAAAGTGATGAGAATGCAACAGAAACGCCACAAAAGAGCCACAAACGAGTAACAGAAAAGTGACAAAAAAAGACGGAAAAGAAAAAAAAGAAAAAACAGAAATGGCAACAACAAAAAAGTCACGACAACGTGGCAACAACATGAGGAAAAAGATCACAGTTTAGGTGAGTTTTATGGGTCTTAGCTTTCAAATGAGGCGTTACTCTGGCATGTAGGCTGTAATCTTTTAGATTTGGGTAAAGCTGAACAGGAGAAAATGCACTTGGTTAAGGGGTTAATGTGCCAAGTCCTTTCTCAGTCATATCAAATAATAATCACTTATGACCTGACCCGCTGACCAGGTAAGGCTCTGGGCCACCCCTGCAATCCCAGGCGCTCCCTCTTGGGGAGGCCCACCCCCCTGGTTGGGAACCCATGCTTTTAAATGTTTGTTACTGTATATATGTGCAAAACAAACGTTTAGCAAGTTTGACATGGACCAAATGCCGGAAAAAACGTCAGGGGGTTCCACTCCGGGCTACCAGTATTTGTTTTTCAAAAAGGGTTCAAAGATGGAGCAGTGTTGAATCAAAAACTGAAAAGAAAAGAAAAATGAAATGTGGTAAAATAGGCATGTGTGCATTACATTCATACACAATAATACATCCCTTGAGACCTAACTGTTTTTTTTTTTTTTTTTTAGCTCTTTGAAAAGTGTCCAATATTCAGCCTTTTTCTTTTTCCCTCCCACCGCTCAGTCATCTCTGGCGGACAGCCCTAAAGCGGCCCTGATGGTGAGGGGTCGTGTGCGGGAGGCGCTCCGAGTGTCCGCCCCGTCCCGCAATGGCCCAGCCGCACCTGTGTTTGCGTACACCCGCCCCGTCTACGTGGACCAGAGCAGACGCTTCCTCAGTCAGGTAAATGAGGTCAAAGCTATTTAAATGCTGATTTGCTTGTGCGTCATGGCCACAGGCGTACATCTGATATGTGCCACATGGACTGGCTTTATATCAAGAAACATATTGGCATTATCTACAAATGTCAATGAATCAGAATTATACTTACATTTTGAATAGACATACCTTAAATTATTCTATTTTGTGTGCAGGCCCAGTGCTTCTCAGCGTTGGCACCTTTTGAAAGAATGAATTAGTTATAGACCCAGCTCTTGACTGATTGGATATGGGTCTCTCTTATCTGCGCACTGTGCCGTTTCTGCCCCGGGGCCTTCATTTTGGAGGAGTTTGGTTTCTCAGTGAAACAGCAGCCCGCTCTGGGTCACCTCAGAGTGTAATGCTTATCCGCTCTTCTCACCTCACTCAGGTTCACCTACTTCTTAAGGGAGACAATGCATGTGAATAGTGGTCAAATAAAGTTTAATTGAGAAACATCAATCTTGCACTTTTCCCGGATAGGCACTTGGCATAAATATGAGGAAAAATATGTAGTGCGAGTTTCCAATCATTGAATTTTATATATATCTATACCTATATCTATATGTTTTTTTAAAGGTGCATTATGCAACTTTTCTAAGCAAAAAAATAAGTTAATGTCAATTTTATTTATATAGCACATTTAAAAACGGCTACATCTGCCCAAAGTGCTGTACAACAAACATTATAAAGTGCAATTTATCAATTACAATTACAAGATAAACAAACATTAAATAATAATAATACATGGGACCTGCTCAGCTTGGGTTCAAGACCAGAGCAAAAGGGTGGCTTTTCAACAACGACTTAAAAACACGAGACTGGGCCATTTTAACATTCAACAGAAGGCTGTTCCAGAGTCTCGAAGCCGCTACGGCTAATATTAGTGCGTAGTTGACATTTCAGTGACCCAATGGCTGTATGGGTGGTTAGCTTGGTGCCTCTACTTTCCATCCCGGTGGCTTATGGGAAGCTCCAGGGTCAATGTTTTTTAGGTTTTCTGGTAGCCTGGCGTAAAGCCAGACTGACTTTATTTATGTATTTATATAACCATATAAAGACAGTCTGGAATTGTGGTAATAGGACGCAATTTCCAAATTGAGACTCGAGGCGGGGCTAACGATTGCAGTTTGAACGAGAGCAAACCAATCAAACACAAAACGACGTACGCTTTGCGTTTACGTCCTCCGCCATGTTTGTTTGTAGTCCACATGTGCAGTCGAGCAAATGTTCAGGTGAAAGCCCCCAGAGTAGCTTCTTGCTGTGGCTTTAAGGACAAGTCCAGCTCATTTAAACAGAAAAAAAGGGCTCTGGTAAAAGATCGTTGTGTTGTGGCCGCCATCTTCACTGTTTTGGTTACGGCCCGGAGGAGCACTGGTGTTTGATGGGTTTGGGTCTTGGTTTGCCGGAGTCAGCGAGATTCAAATTGCACATTTCCAAACTGTATCCCCATGTATCTCTTAACATAGAGGATCAGTCTGGCTCATGCCAGGCTAGGTTTCTGGTAGGTTTTCACTGCTAATGTAACTGTTTCCATGGTTATTTACAGTATACGTTATACGTTCCATCCAGAAAAAAAATATTTAAAATTGAAATCACGCCTTACAAGACTGAGGAATTTGGTGTCTGTGTGTAGGTGCTATGTTAAAGGTACACTGCATAACATTTTGGACTATACTGTTGCCTTCAGTACAAAACATGACCAGCTCAACACAGAAAATGCTATTACTGCAGTGGGTAATCAAAGAATTGATTAGCATTAGAACCAAACCTATTTAAATCTCAAATTCTGTGGACTTTAGTAACATCTCCATGGAGACGAGCTGAAGATGTACCCCCTCCCAGTAAAGTTACAGTCATATCTTAGGAGAGCTGAGCCGCTCACAGCAAAGGCAAATGTTTGTTTGGACATTTATGAGGTATTTTTCAATGATGAAAATATCTGTCATAAAATAAATGCTTGTATTTCAATGTTATTTATTGGCAAAATTCTACGTAATGTGGCTTTAAGTGCAAATGTCATCACCAACATGTGAGAAAAATGCATTTTGAGCCTTTGAAATTCATCCATCCATCCATTTTCTTCCACTTTTCTGTTGCCGGGTCGTGGGGGCAGCCGTTGGAGCTGCCCGAATCACATTGCACCTGCCCCTATGGCTCCTCCTGCAGGTGATGGGTCCACAGAAGGACGGCCTCATGGTTCCAACCGGGCCTGTTGGTCTCTCATAAGGGGCTTCTGAACCGCTCTCTGTCTGACCCGTCACCTAGGACCTGTTTGCCATGGGAGACCCTACCAGGGGCACGAAGCCCCCGACAACAGAGCACCATGATCATTCGATTGCTCAAACCCCTCCACCACGTTAAGGTGGCGGTTCCAGGAGGGGGCCTTTGAAATTAGTTTTTCTAAATCTATGGAGAAACTGTTGACTTTATCAATAAAACTAGGCATTTATTTGTTTCCAAGTGAAAGTTTATACTCTAAGGCAGTGCTTTCCAAAGTGGGGGCTGGGGGGATTTACTTCTCCAAAGACTTGACTGTAACTTTACTACAGGCAAGGACATATCCAGCTCGTCTCCATGGAGACATTGACTAATAGCAGCTTTGATTACTCACTGCAAAAATAGCATTTCTGGTCATTAGGAACATGTTGGTCGCACAAGAATCCAAAATGTTACTTAGTGTGCCTTTGTGAGAAAAAACATAGTCAACACGGTTAGTGGAACATGTTCAGTTTATCTTTGACAGCAGTGATAAAGTTTACCAAAACATTTTTCTTTGCACAATTTCCCCAAATAGTTAAAATCGTATTTCAAATAGTGTATTTAACTTTCTATATCTAATTTTTATTAATGCAAAGTATGTTCAATCATTTTGTAAGTCTGCAGTCTAGAACAACAGCCTAAAGTCAATGTCATGCTAGAAAAGATTAAAAAAAAATTATAATTTAACACCCATCACGAGCCTTAATGCCTTCACTAAAATGGGTGAATAACACCAATGTTTTCACTGACATGGACAAAGATAATAATGTCAGTCTATAGAATTGCACAGTTTGGCACGCCTTTCAAATCCACCCCAGTGAGGGTCAAAACATTGGTCCAAAGAGCTAAAGTCTAAAAACATAAATAAAATAGAGATCTAAACTTGTTTGTGGCTTACGTCTCCCTCGTTTATGTTGATAGCTGCACTCTTCAGGGCAGTGTGTTTACATACAGACAGTCCTATACATTCGCCCACAGGGGGATTTGGTGCAGACCATTGGAGAGACTGCCTCCATCGGAGCATCCGGGGCAGTCCTGTGGGGGGCCAGCGCAGACTACAGCGACCAGGTAACTGAGCACCAGGCCAACCCCCTGTGGAGGGACACATGTGACGTAAGTTACACTCATTAGGGATGATCCAGGAGTCTGTCAGTGGCTTACAATGGCTCAGAGCTGGGGATTATGTTTGCTGCTACGGGCCTGAATTAGTTAAGCAGACGAGATAAGTGTGTTGATAGGGACTTTCACAAAAGGCTTACAGAGGTGGAAATAATAAAGATGTCTGCATGATGGCCAAAATAAGATTCCATTTCTTTTATCACATGCAGATTGTGTGTCATATTATATCGTACGTCTGACTATGGTTATGGTGACTTTTAATAGGGCCTCTTGCAGAGATTCTGGAATTAATATTCTGGTCAGATTACACACAAAGACGAGACACAAAATCATCGAACAATTGAGGCTAAAAAAACACTAAAAAACATGTGCTGTAGGTTCCCTTCTGGGGCCAGGAGTCCCCTGAAAAAGAGATTCTTGATCTCAATGGTCAATAACGCATTTACAGCCATAGATACAAAGTTATGATTTTGAGCTTTAAACCTTTATATATAATGTAGATGTAATAATGTTAGAGTTGTGTTTTGTTCACACATGTTTTAGTAACCTTGCATATTCGTTTTTTAGACTGAAAGAAAAAATGCAAAAAGTCTTTTTTTCTAAATTGATACCAATGCTGAGATGTTTTTGTTTTCCATAAACGTGAATAATCGGTAATATGTACTCTAGTTGTAGCCACTTCAACTACAGAGTAGAAGACGACTCAAGAACCCTAATTGAAAATAGGTTTTTGTATTCTGAAACAATACAATGTAACTTCATTACAAAAATCTATCAATATGATATCCCTTGCACTGTATATAAATAATGTAAACATCAGCAAAACTCCTGGATGTAACTCTTTAGTTTAGAAATGCACTTTGAAGCTTTTGTCTTTGAGCTCATGCTGATGACAGTGGTGCAGGTCGTCTCGTGATCGGAAGGTCTAATCCCGCCTCCTGAAGGTGCACACTGTTGTTGTGTCCTTGAGCACCCCCCTTGCCTCCAGTGTCTACGTACATTGGTGTATGATTGGTGACGGGTTCCTTGTAGGGCGGAAACAACTAATCGATTATCGAAATAGTCGACAACTGTTTTAGTAATCGTTTTCTAGTAAACACAGACTCAAATAGAGCAAAAATAACATGAAAATTGTGTATTTTTCTGAGAATCTACTTTGTTTTTATAGTTAGGGTCTGTAGTGTTTTTTACATTAAACATTTCTTAAATATCCGTCTGTGTCTCATCCAATCAGAAGCAGAATTAGCTCCAAGAGCCTCCAACAAACATTTACAATTTTCATACACCATTCACAGCCAAGCGATTAATCGTGAAAATAATCGGTAGATTAATCGATTACAAAAGAATCGTTCGTTGCAGCCCTAGTTTCTTGCTGTAAAGCACTTTGAGTGACTAATGTAGGTGGCAAAGCTGAGACCATTTACCATGTAAGGTGCCACAGACATCTCAACATTGGTAATCATAGTTTTTCAAAAGTCACCAGTTGAGCATTGTGGGCAAAATTAACCTTGTTTGTTATAAGCCTTTGTAGTAAGTAATTATTTGCAGTAATTTTGATACTCAAGTAATTATTTGCAGTAATTTTAATACACAAAGTAGTGTGGAAAAAAAATAAAACCCCTAAATTATCCCTCTAGTTTGACAACAGCTACAGAGAATACACATGCTAGCAACTGTCACTGTGGGGTAACACTTGACATTGCAGTGAGTGTTCAAAAACAGTTTTATGAGTACTTTTCTTACCCCTGTTCAACCTTTTTAGGTGTCTTGTCGGGCCCTCTCTGCCTACCTCAAATCCACTCTCAACCCGTACATCACCAACGTCACCACAGCGGCTCAGATGTGCAGTGTCTTCCTCTGTCGGGGAAATGGACGCTGTGTGCGCAAAGACTACAACTCCCAGCTGTACCTCCACCTCAACCCGGACTCATTCAGGATCCTGCGTCTCCAAAAGGGATATACTGCGTTGGGGAAACCGACTTTGTCAGATCTGAAAGCTCTCAGCAGGGGCTTTACCTGCCAGTGTTATGAAGGTTTGAACTGCACGCCCCGGAACTGCAAGGAAATGGCCAAAGCTTTGATGTTCCATTTGAAGCCACACAACAAGTCGTACACTTTGAAGGAGAATACAATAGATGAAAGATTGAGTTCGATCGAGGGCATTTTGAAGAAGCAGTTGGAAGTATAAGTAATTGTTTCTCAAACTGTGGCACGGGTACCTCTGGTCCCAAATGAGCCTCTACATGAGTCCTCTGCAGCGTTTACCCAGGTTAAAGGTTATCACGATAAAGAAAGCCTTTGGAAGATTATCGAATACACTGAACCTATAATGTCTCGCATCGCTATGGAGACGAGCTGGTGACGTCCCACTCCCAGCAGTTAGGGGAAACTGGGGCCATTTGTCATACGGGGTAATTTGTCAAAATGCGTTCATAGCCACACTATAGGACACAACGCTGGTACTGATATATTATACATCTATTCTTCCTCTCTTTCAACAGAGTTCAGGACTGTGATGTCATATTGCAAAGAATCATGGGATTTGCAGCAATAATAAACTAATGGAGATTTTAAAAGGACACTACAATGTGTGAGATGTATTTACCAGTAGTGCCTCATTAGCTAACAGAGTTGATCCATGGATTTGTTTCTCAGATTTTTGTACTTACAATCTCTACAGTGTTGAAAAATAACTGCACCAAAAACAACTGCTGTGATGGCTAACTTGTCTGAATTGCTTTAACTCATCCTAACAATACTTCCCACTGTGAAGTTACAGTAACATTTAATTACAAATGGAAACTGTGAGCATATTTGTGTTGCTCTCATTGTCTTTTTTTCTTTTTCTCCAGTGTCCAAACATAACAATGTTGTTATACAACAAAGTACACAGAGTTTCCATGGTATTGCACTGCATGTGTTGCTTCACATGACTTTTTATGAAGGTGTTAATATGAGTTTATGGTTCTTTAGGCAGATAGCGAGGCAAAGGTCACTTTCCGTAATACCGTACAGTAGGTGTCATGCACATCGTGTAGCACCTATTTGTTTTAAAAGTGGCATCCAAGCAATTACCTCACAACAAATTGCTCTATTGCTCATTTAAAAATAAGAAAAGAATAATGATAAATATACATAACAAGACAATCCAACAGTATATAAATGTAAACTATGTGAAGTCATGCTGTTGAATAATATCGAAATAAGGAAATAACCTCCCTTCGACCTGCTGCCGTATGTCAACAGTTTGTCACAGGGTTTGTTTTACAGATAACTTGGGGGTAAATATGACTTCTTACTCCTCTAACAAAGTCTATGATCCATGAAGAAAAATGGCGGTACTACAATTTACAGCAAAGAATGAAAAAATACAAAAAAATTTGAAAAAGGAAACAGTACATAGTTAAGACCTCTGACAAGGCACTGGCTCACTCTCTTAGTGAAAGTGAAGTGCTCACACTTGGTCTCAGGGTTATAGGTATTCTTGTTTGGGGCAAATTCCCTCATAATGATGTGGACATAAACAAATAAATCACTTTTAACTTTTAATGGTGTGCTATTGTATATAATTATAACAGCCATGACTGTGTTTTGTTTGAGTTTGTTTTTGGTAATAATTCAAGTCATGCTCGTATACACTCAGATCAAGTTAGTGCACAGAAGTGTGAGTTGGCTCCAGCTGTGTTCTAGGAAATGCAAATGAACATCGCAACGCCAACGCAAAATCAACATCCACAAGTCCAAATGGAAAACAATGAGTACAAAGTGTTGCTCCCACATTATTTCACTTTGTTGCCAAACTCGATTTAACCCCTCCCAAATTCATGAAAGCAACAACTATTTTAATTTGATGGGAGCAAAGCACCATGGTACACAGCATTTACTCATCTCCCAGTAGGAGCCACAGCAGTCTGGGGGAGGTTTAGGAAGCTCCTCCGTAAAAACGTGTTGTTCCACACTCCATGGAATTAAATGATGACATGAAGCGAATGTGCAACACTGAAAGCCTTATCTTCACTGTGGGTGGTATGTTTTTTGGTAATGTCCTTTTTTGGGAGGATATTGTGTTTATGTTTGCTGTCTTCCTCAAATTTCTACCACGGAAGGAAGCTTAAAGAAACCTGAAGCTGAAAAGTACAACCTGATGTTGATTACGTAAAACAGTCTTACTTTTCCTAAAAGCCTAAAAAACTAAGAATCTGATTCTTATACCTGTTTTTTTCTAATAATGGAACAACAGTTGCTTTGTCCTCCTTTAGTATATTGTAAACTCAGACATTTGTGGGGAAAAAACAGTGTGCATATCATTACGAAGCATTGGAACAATTTTATGAACTCGACGGCTAGTTTTACTGGCATTTCTGTGACAGTGACCCTGAAAAGTGACCCTGCAAGTTGTGAAATGTGCCGATGAACTCGTCCCTGTGAAGAATTGGGAGGCTACAAATATGTAAGGAAAGTTAGGCATGAGTTTGGACCACAACTAGCGTTGTCATTTTATTGCTTCCTCTATCATTGTTTGTTATATATATATATATATATATATATATATATATATATATATATATATATATATATATATCAGGTATAGGCTTTAAGTATTTCTATTAATGAACACTTTTAGATTTTACAGTTTTGTGAGTGTTTTGTAAAAGAATGATCTTGCCTTATTTTTCTGAACTATTTTTCCAACTAACTAGCTATGTTTAAGCCAGATAAAAAAAAAATATCTTGCTTAAACTTAAAGGTGCACTATACAACTATTTTCTTAAAACAAAAAAAAAGTTGATATCAGTGTGTATTTGACCTTCCAATGACCTAGTGGCTGCTTGGGTGGTTAGTTTACCGCCTTTACTTACCATACCTATGGACCCTCAGATGCTCTATACATTTAATTCCAAAAACGTAATAAAATTGATCCTGAAGCATCATAGGGGCCACCAGGATGCACTGGTTGTATAACCAAAGCTCAACTTTATGGGTTATGTAGTTATTATGAAGGCGACAAAATGTGTGTATATTTTGTGAGGTTTAGCATGTTCTCCCCATGTCTCTATTTGGGTAAAGTTCGGCGACGCACTCTTGACCAAGTTCCCGGCTGTGTTCATGGAGAACGGTGCCAAAGTGTTGCACTTTAGAGGTCTCCCACTGTTCCTGACCACAGCAGTCTATGCCCTATATAGTCCATCTGTTTTGAATAGTAAAACTGTCGGACATGTTTTGTTGACTTCAGACGAGAATTGAACAGAAATCTCCACTTTTTTCTTTTATTTTGAAGGGTATTAAAAACATTGAGATGCCAAGTGCCAAATTAGGTATGAATGCTCTTTCTCTCCGTGTCTCACATTTGACAAAAAATAAAAACAAGCATAAAATTCAGCAGGAGCAGGTGAAATCCACTTGTCGAGCGGCAGCACTGGCGGAGTAGAAAGAAGCCGGACAGAGTCGGCTTACACAGGAAGGCACTCTGCGTTCATCATCAAAGATTCACAGTAACACTGCCCACAGCTGCTACAGTAAGTACGATATATATTAGAGTGGTCATCATTTTGACAAAACTATACATGAAACATTAACAATCCCATAACAGTCTCTCTCTAAATATGGACAAGACAAAGGCGTTGTGGACTTTACAATCCCTTTGTCTTGGACCAGTGCTGCTGTGGAAATAGTGACCAGCACCAAGTTTCACCTAGAACTTATCCTGGTCCACAAACACCACGAACAATCAAAGGAAGTACATCAGCAAGGTTTGAGTAATATTACTAACAGTACTCTTTCAATAGTACACATTTTGACTTGACTAACACCTAAATAAGGTAAACAAAAGAAATATGGGCGATAACCCACAGTGCAATAGAGCTAAATGGCAGTACTAGTTAACTCTTGTTTGGGGTAATTTAAATTATTGAAATGCAAACTGTAATCGATTAAATAGATTGCGAACCTATAGAATATATTTAATCCATGTCAAAAGTGTCACAGTAAAACGTAAAAAGCCCATAATGCAATCACAAAATAAAACAAATTTTAGTATTGTATGTGTAGTGTGCAATCTTGAAATTTGCCCAAATCCTTTCAATTGTAAACAACGAGTCGCAGAATAAGTTATTCAGTAAGAAAACACTTTTAGCTGCATAAAGGGCAGTGTCACGTTTTATAAAATGATATGTGCTTCATCTTTTTCCACAGTGAAATGAGTCCAGGTGTCAGTGCAGGGTCAACATCTAAATTAATATAGATTCAAAACACTTTTTTTGTTTTCTTTCTGTCATCATCATGCTGGGTTACTTTTTCAAAAACATCGAGTTAGATGAGTTTCTTGCTGAACTGCGTCTGTCCGTTCAGCTCTTGGGCCGCTGCTCCGTTACAGCTCTCTTTGGTGCACTTGATTCGGAGCAGCACATTGGTCAGGACGTCCTGGTACAGGCTGAGGCACACCCAGCCGGGCAGGTACAGCAGTGTCACCAGCCCCATGAAGTGCAGGGGGTAGTGTGAGTAGTCCCAGGAACAGGCACCAAACTGTCTGAGGAGCAGCCCCCAGCTCAGCTCCCACGTGTAGGCCACGCAGATGTACAGGGGCAGCCTCCTGAAGGTGCCCCAGCCCCGGGTGAAGTGGAGGTGAAGGTATAGCTTCTCCACCACAAAACTACAACTCCCATACATAAGGAAGGACCAGAGAGAGGTGTGTCCACTCAGACTGCTGTCCGCCTTCTCCACCAGGTTAAACATGGATGTGAACACAACCTCGTCCAGAAAACCGTGCATCCCAAAGAACAAGAATCGAAGGAACCCTGGAAGATGACCTTCGGGCACAGTGTGAACATGAGAGGGCTCATACTGCAGCTGGGACAGTCCTCTGTGGAACACATGAACAAAGTACAGGGCCAGGAGGTAGTGCAGCAGCAGTTGAGAAATGGACAGTCCTCCGTGGAACATGTGAGGGGACAGGCGGGGGACAGGCACCTCTGTGCAGCTCCACTAGGGACCAGACAAAAGACACACAAAAAGGCCTATTAACAACCTCGGCTTGTGCTGCCTAGTTACAGCTTACAGGTCAGCCGATTATTTATCCAAAAATTAAAAAGCGCAAATTTCACATGGGTTAAGCTTGAGTTTCTGGCTTATTAACAGTATAATAAGGTATCATAAGGTTTTGTTTATTATCTTACCAATAGAGCTTGAACACTCCCGATGAGGATCTGCAGTCCAATGTAGACAGAGGGGTAGATCACAAGGTGGAAAAGCATAGGCTGGCTTCGGAAGCTCTTTCTCTGGGCATAAAGCTTCTCCAGAGCCAGGTGGCACAGCGAGTGCGCAATGCCCAGATACAGGGAAGAGAACCCTAGTAGCTTTGGGTCACAGGCTCTAAAGAGCCCCTGAAACGCGGACAACAGGACGTCCAGGGTGACACCGTGCATCCCGTAGAAATACAGCCGCATCCAGCGCGGGAGGTCCCGCAGTGCCTGAGCTGTGAACCCCGGCACCGGGAGCGGGCACGTTTGGAAAGGCATCACCGCTGCTCTAGACCGGACAGACACAGCACCTCTCTGCCGACTGGACCCCATCTCCCTTTAACAAACGCTTTAGTGTATTGTGTAGGCTTGTGTGGCCGCGCAGGAGCAGAGCTGCAGCTCCAGCATCTCGGATACCGCTACTGCGGTGAGGCGTTCAGGGGATCGCGGCGAAATGCAATTTAGGCTATGTGCACCTTGCCACAAGCCATGGCCAGTCACACTCGCGTGTCAAACGCATAGGCTAATTATTTAGAAGAAGAGGAAGAGGAACCTTTATTTATATAGCGCCTTTCACAGACAAAGCCACAAAGCGCGTTACATGAGAGCGTTTTACGTTCACTCCATACGCGGTGGTGGTAAACTACGTTAGTAGCTTCAGTTTCCCCTGGGGGAGACTGACAGAAGCGCTGTCGCGACTACTAATTATTATCACCCTGCCCACGCGGTGGAACAACGTTACTGTCATAGGCATCTTTTCCTATGACAGTGAAGAGTGAAGAGTCAACACACTGCCCTGTTCTGTTGATGATGCGTTTCCCAGATTCCGCGAAGGGCTCCACTGTTGCACTTGCGCTCGTGTTGGATGAAGAAAAAACATACATTCACATTTTAATTGGACTCACATTCCTCTCTGCACGTTTTACTTAGAGACAATGCCATCATGCTCTGATAGGCTTAGGCTTGGAGTTTCAAATTTAGATTTTCGTAAAGGAAACAGTGCAACGCTGTCTATTTTGATGAAATGAGATAAGGATCAAATGAAATAGCGCCAGAGGGCGCTAGTACCCTATTCAAGTTTGGATTTCTGTTTTACTGGCGGCCTTCGATATAATTGACGAAGTCCTTTTCAAATGAGCGATAAGCAACCGCACATTAAGCCGTAAAAAATATATATCTAGCTGAAAGCAATAGACACGAGGAAAACCTGAACATTTAATAATAATAATAATAATAAAACATTCTTATAGCCTATAAACATTAGTCTTGCAGATGTAGTCTCTCCATCAGCTGCAGCAGTAACCTCGGAGCGTTCTGCAGAAACACGGTCTGCACTTTAAAGCCACAACGCGTAACATTTTACCCAGTAAAAAAAATTGAAATGCAGCATTTATTTTATGTCAGATATTTTCATCATTTAAAAATACCTCATAAATGCACAAACAAACAAGCGCCTTCGCTGTGAGCGGCTCAGCTCTCCGAAGACATGACTTTAACTTTACCTGGAGTGGGTACGTCTCCAGCTCGTTTCCATGGAGATTTGACTAAAGTCAGCAGAATTTGAGATTTAAACAGGTTTGGTTCTCATGCTAATCCATTCTTTGATTACCCACTGCATTTCCTGTGTTGAGCTGGTCATTAGTACTGATGGCAATAGTATAGTCCAACACGTTATGCAGTGTCCCTTTAATGAAGCTCAGATTCTCCTCATCAAATAAACAAATAGCATTCAGATTGATGTAGTTAGGCTATATGTGTGAAAAGAGAAGTCAACACCATACAGGGCTTTAGAACATCGGATAATTAGAAAATGGTTCTATCCAGTTAAATCACAGGTAAACATTTGTAATATTTTATTTGTAACATTTTGCACAAAAGAGGTGGAACATGCATATGTGTGCAAGCCCAGGGTAAGGCAACGATTCTAACCAAATGAAGTTGGTTAAGCCTCAAAACAACCAGTGCATATTTTTGATGGTTGTGTGTATTTTTCACGTACACAACTGTTTTTAAAAACCTGTAATAGCATAAAAAACATAGTATGTTGTTATAGCAGGCAACATCGGTGACTGAAATTGTAGTCTATTCGTTCAAAGATTTCTTGAAGGAACGATAGATCCATTGCCCTTTTTGTGTTGAACAATCTGTACAAAGTGATGCTTGAGTCTGTGCCACAGCGGGTAAAGGCCATGTGAATGATTCCTACTCAGTGAACTTTGCACTTGATACAACAATTAAATACAGAACAAATCTACCCCCAATAATCCCAGCACAGTAAACTCCCGCGCTCTCCAAACGAACCTTTCAACCACTAGATGGCAGTGATGCTGTTTTGTTTTTTGTTTTTTTACCACGAGGGCCGGCTCTCCAGTCTTACAAATGCCCTCCATTCAGAAACATGGCTGTAATATAATTTCCCATGGCCTGAATTCAATTATTTAAATGCCCTATATCACTGTTATCTGTGTGTGATGCTGTAGAGTCCGAGTTGCAGTGGTGGTTTTGAGGTCAGCCTCAGAACTAGGTAATAAAAAAGAAAAAGAAAAAGAAAAAAAGCCGATTGCTTCCATTCACTATCATGAATTGCACAGTAATACAAATGTTGTTTATTTACATGACCTATCAGAATATTCTCCAATACAGTGACAGCCTATGAGTGTCAGTGGAAGGATTTTAAACTGTTCAAATTTGATGCTTTATAATTTATCTGTTAGCCATAATTTCCACCGGCCTCCATTTTCTCTGAACAGCTTTACAATAACACTGTCTAGGGACTGACTGATTTGATCCTTGCGTTGGCGCACTTCAAAAAGCCATCCCCTGAAAATGTAATTTCAGAAGCCATTTCCTCCAATTTGCACCATTACTGAATGGACTGCTGGCCCCATGCCCTCAATGTCCCATATCATGTAAAGACGGACAAGGGGTGACGTATTCTTGTGTCTGGTCAATGCTTGGGTTAAGGGCTATCACGTTACCATGTTTGCCCGTGAATGTCTAAAAATATCCATTCTGTTTTTGGATGCAACTGAGGAGGTTACATGAAATGCTACAGACGTTCAGGAATATTAGGGAGAATCAAGGTGAACGCAACAGAAAAAGCGCTCAGTCCGAAAGGCAAACTCACTAACTGCTACTACGCTTTGTTAATGTTTAATTATCATAACCCTCCAGGCATAAAGAGCCACGTGGAGACAAGATTAAGGCGTTTTGTTCCCAAAAGCAGATCTGCAGTATTCCCGAGAGCACGTCCTGTCTCATGTTTGTGGCTCAGGCCTCATTAGGAATTCTGCCCCACTCTCAGGATGCTCCAGGGGTTTAGTAGGTCATACAGCAACACATGCCCCTGATTCAACCTGCTGCAGTTAGCCAAAGTGCCTGATGACTATGGAGTGTGATTTCCAACTATGTAGATATTTTTTATATGCAATATAACTTCAGCAACACAGACAAGGGAAACAAACCGATAACATTTATAGAATAGCTTATTTTACACTCATGTTAGACTTGGGGCGTCACTAAAATGTGAGTAAAAGGTATAGCACTCCCTCCCTTCTGCTCTCCCCTTTGAGGTCAAAGTCCCAGTGGATCTTCTCCTATAATTAATCCATGCTTTCCGCCTCTCTCTCCCTCTATCTCTGTCTCTCTCTCGCTCACATATCCTTTCCCCTCTCTCTGTTTCATCTCATCTTCTCTCTGCTTTTTCACACTAACCTCGGCCTTCCTTTTAACCTTGTCATCTTCAATAACCCTTCCAGCACCACCCTATGCCACTGCATAACACCTCCTGCGCTCACACTCCTCGCCTTACCTATAGGGGTTGTCGGTGGTCAAAGAAGCCACTGAGTAAAGCCGCCATATTTTCATCAGCCAACTTCAGGGCAGCTCTGACAACAGTCTGGGGAGTGAATGAATAATGTAATAGTAATAGGCCTTTCCCACATAGCACAGTTCAATCCAGAATCAAGGAGCTCGGGACTGCACTCGGTAGGCTGCTTGTAATATTTGTTGTAATATTCTCTGTAGTGGTGGGAAACACGATAGGCATACCCTTGCAACACACACAATATTGAAGGTGGCTAAAATAAACTGCCTTCGTTACTGCCTTTTATGAAATTTAGTTTAGTTTAGTTTAGTTTAGTTTATTTGTTTATTTGAGCAGTACACATAGTGCTCAAAAGGAGTGGGCTGAAGCAAAAGCTTACTCAGAATAGCCAAAAATGAGAGTAAAGAAGCCGCTAAAAGACAACTGTGAAGGTAAGCTATTGTGGCTAATGCTAATGCCATCGATCGGCGAAATCGCTGTGAAATATTACATTGCGTATGATATGGCTGTTTCAGAAGGCTGTCTTCTCTCTCTCATCTTTCTCTCAATCGCTCACTCACATTGACTTTTGCTTGGCCCAATTATTTCAATCCAATCTGATCCTTGTGTGTACAGTCAGAACGACTTCTTCCCATTTTGAACGGCAAGTGTGGGGTGATAGTGAGCATAAAGCGTGTGAAAACAGCATGAAAAAACAATAATACGTTTATATGTGATTTGCAAAGACTGGTAAGAAATTATATCTATTAACTAAAGCGCACACTTGTATTGCACTGTATACGCTTAAGCTTTTCAAAGTGCTAAACTGTAGGCATTATTTACACTGGTTGAAAAATTTAAACACAATACTATTGTTTTGCCCACATTTTTCATGCGCCGAACTCAAAGGCATGACACATTTTCTATTTACTGGGCCTCAAGATCTCGTCACGGTGTTGCTGTGCATTCAAAAGGCCATCAATAAAATGCACCTCTGTTCATTGTCCATAATGCCTGCCTATATCATAACCCCCTGGTCACCATGGGCCACTCGATTCACAATGTTGACATCCGCAAACTGCTAACCCACACAACGTCACACATACTGTCCGCCATCTGCCTTGAACAGTGAAAATTGGGATTCACCTGTGAAGAGAACACCTCTCCAACGCGCCAGACACAATCGAATGTGAGCATTTGCCCACTCGGGTCGGTTACAACAACTAACTGCAGTCAGGGCGACGAGCATGCAGATTCCCTGTTTCCCTGAAACGGCTGCTGACAGTTAGTGCAGAAATTCTTTGGTTATTCAATGCACGGGCAAAGGCTCTGGTGGACATTCCTGCTGTCAGCATGCCAATTGCACGCTCCCTCAAAAACTTGTGACATCTCTGGCATTGTGCTGTGTGTAAAACTGAACATTTCAGAGTAGCCTATTATTGTGGCCAGCCTAAAGCAAACCTGTGGATGTGCAAAGGAGACATGCGTTTATGTCTTTAAAGCTCCCCTCAGCTATACTCCTAGACTTTTTGTCAGTAGGTATCAGTAGTGAACCCTGCTCTAGTAGCAAACCATCCCACTGCTGTCCGTGACAATGGCTCCCGGTGGATATTGGATTACTAAACAGACCACATGAAAGTTTGGTGAGGGGTGCATCGTGAGAGGCGAGGGACGTGCAGTGCTCGTCTGAGGGACAGAGTTAGCCCGCTGTTTTGAAGGTGGTGCATCTGGCGATCCAATGTGGGAATGCCACCATTCCGGTCCGGCAAAATGAAGTAGCTGAGGGTAGCTTCAAGTATAGCTCATTAAAAAATATTGAAACAAAAACCAAAGTGTTGCGTTTTTATTTTTGTTCATTGTCCTACACCCACATGTGAGCTGGGGTAAACTTACAGAAGGGATGCCAGTCTGCACTATCCTTACATTCACACCTCATACACGCAAATATGCACCAGCGGCAGCCAGGATTCAAATCACCACTGGTACGATTACAAGGCATTGTTTTGTATTGTGCTATCGGCATGTTCAGCTGGAGTTGTGGCTTTCAACCTTTCAAACTGACCTTTTATGGGATTTTTCTGTATTTTTCGGCATTTCCTTAGGTATGTCCTTACCTGCCAAACCATTCTCAGCCCTTGAGTCTTGAGAAACTGGTGTAGCCAAGGTTAGAATACAGTGAATTGAACTGTGTCCCACCGTGGCAAGATGAAGATGTACAACGGCAGACAGAGGAAGATAGATCTCTTTGAAAATGAAAATATCCAAGTTAAAAACAACATTTAAAGTCCTAATGAGATCCCTTGGCAGTAGCTCACACAGGTGCCTGAATATAATATAGTCAAGGGAGTTTTTCTTTATCTTGATTGGCTTTGCATTAGGGAAAGGTTGTCAAGTTTGCAAAAGTTGAAAAGGTCAGGATGTGCTTCAAAAGAGGAGATGGATGAAAATCAATTGTTCAAAAGCTTTCTTTAAAACAACAGATTGCACTAAAAATTATATGCCTGGCAGCAGTATCTTTTTAAACATTCATTAGTAGACGGTGGCTGAGAACTACAAAGCTAAGGCATTCATAACGCAGCACAAGCAATGGACAAACAAAGGAGAAATAATAGCTTTGAGCGAGAGGCTTGAAGGATAATACAGAATAAAGCTTAATTGAAAGTGTTGAGGAGGGGCCAGTGCAGAAAAACACAGTGTTATAAAATATATGTTCAAGGCAAAACATGGCACTGGAGAAAGTATATGAGTTTCTTTATTAAAGCTATGGATTTCCTTTCTGCCTCTGATCTTTGTAGCCAGTGCATGTGTGAAGGCCTGTGCTTCCTGTCATATTCTACTCCATCGGGGATTAGTTCATAAACTCACATGAAGGAAAGAGTTTTAAATTTGTTTTTCAATAATAGGTGGATGACAGTGAGAAATCACTAACTGAACTAAACACTTCACTGGAGGATACTTCGGATATTGTAATGGTGCATTTGTCTTAAAGCTATGGCTAACGTTAATTTGATGGATGAAAATAGCAGTCTGAACACATTATTTATTCCATTTTAGCATTTTGCTTTGAGACAAAAATTATTTTATATGCAGATTTATGCATATAGTCATCTCAATGCATTCTATTAATGTGTAAACTTGTCCTCGTCTTATTGCGAATTATGACGTAAATGTCGCATGATCAGTTTTACTGAAATGTATTTTAAATATTTATATTAAACGTATGTATTGCAAATATTGAAAGGGTCAGCACATGGTGCCAGCGCCCACAGAGTATAAAAGCCACCCTGGTCCACCACATACTTCCTGCCTTCCACACTGGCGCCTCCGGCCTGGCTGGGCTGAGCTCAGGTCGTACGTGCGGGTCCAGGTAGCATCTTATTGATTTTTTCTCATTCTTAAATGTTGGTTTAGCCGCTAATACCACTCCATGGTCCGGGGTCTGCTGGGGTCCTCGCGTGGTGTAACCGGGGGCTATCGAAGCCCCCGAGGAGGGCTAGATGTGGGCGTGTGACAGTAGGATTAACCTTGCCTCGTTGTTAGCCTTCTTTGTTTAATGACAACCGCTCCTAAACTAACTTTTAATGTATCTATTTTTAGATGGACCTGCTCATCATGCTGCTGTCTTGCTTCCGTTGGATTTTATTTACTAAATCTGTTTATGGACAGTTGCAACTCAACCTAATTTGTACAACCTCTGTTTAAATGAAAGGCATGAACTAACTATGTATTCAAATTGTGAGCCAAATGTAGGCTAATGTGACCTAACACATGTAACAAAAGCTTTGAAACTAAATATCTGTCAACTGTGAACAAAAGTATGAAACAAGAATCTGAAAACATTGAAGTAAATGGAATATTTAAGGAACATGCTGCCTCTGTCCTTTTGGTTCAAACCTGTGTGTCTTAAAGCAAATTTTTTCCAGTTAAACTGGATGGCGTTGTCCAGGCTTTTATTTATTTAATTTAGCCAATACCACCACTCGTAATGCTACATAAACACTAACACTGAAACAAGAGAACCACTTAAATGATTAACCTATGTGTAAAAATCTATGTCCAAAGTGAAAGAATGCCAGACAAAATAGAAATCCACACTCATGTGAAGCTCTGTCAATATTGTATTAAACAAAAATAAAAAAAACAAAAAACAACATCCTTTTAACTGACGAAAACTTTAATATTTAATTTCACTTATTGTCACATCACAGCCATCTGCATGTAATAATGGCAGCCATATCTCAGTCTAGTATTAGGCTCTGCAGCTTATTAGAGCAAAGAGATGGAAATAGCCAAGTCCTTATTTAAAAAAAAATATTGGCTCTTCCATTCACCTGCTAATGAATGGAAGAGCCAATATTTTGCATTAATATGCATTAAAATTAACAGTGAATTACTATTTTGCACTGGTTGATAACATTGGTCATTTGTACAGCGTACAGTACTGTGGCCATACCACCGTTGCAATGCTGATCCCGTCAGACCTTGGAAGCTAAGGGAAGGGCCTGGTGAGTGAGTGGTTGGTGGTGGTCAGAGGGGCTGATGGCTCAGACTGGTTCCCTCGCTTCCGTCAGTCTACCCCAGGGCAGCTGTGGCTACAATAGTAGCTTACCACCACAGAGTATGGACTGAATGAATAATGCAATGTAAAGCGTCTTTGAGTGTCCAGAAAAGCGCTATAAAACCGATGCATTATTACAGCACCAAATTTTGTAAAGGCCAAGGGAATCTTATTTGTAAAGCACTTTTCACACATGGAACCTACAACAGCTGAACCCTGCTCACAGAGCCGTGGGAACTTATTTTGGTTAGGGGGTGCTGAGGGATAAGATTGCCCAAAAAAAGGCTTTTTCTGTGCTTATTTCCTATTTAATTATATTGATTGCAATACACAAACTATCCTCCAAGTGGTGCTGCAGCACCCTCAGCACCCTGGGTTCCCACGGTCTTGCCTGCTCACCCTCATGCTACAAGTATTTAGTTTGTACATAAACAAAGATATTATTTTCTACCAGTTGTCTTCAGTTGCATTTGATGTTGTTCAGTTTAAACCAGTGAGGATGAGCAGATGTGACACATGTGGAAGCATCACACACGTCCATAAATAAGTGATTAAAGCGTTTGAATGTTGAAAATAAAACAGGCTTCTCATGGGTGACATTAAACTTTCATCTGGCTCCATTACAAAACCTTTTAGACTGCGGAGAGAGAATATGGGAACTGGCTCAATGCAGTGCAGAAGAATCTGAATATGGACTATTCTGTCTCCTAGATGTCTATACATCACTGTGCATACAGGATATTTATTTAGAACTCTCAATCAACAACCTCAAATCATGTTCCTCCAGTGTCTCTGCATCTCTCAAATTATGCAAATTAGACCACCAAAATAACTTCAAGTTTCAACCCTGCCACCTACTGTAGCCATTACCTACGGATCCGCTCTCTGCAAACTGAATCCTATTCTGTAACTTGTCAGGAATAGTGGGTACCATACAGCACCAATGGGATCCTTCTCCAGATCAAAGCCGGGAGTAGCTAGCTGGAGGATTACCTTTTTGTACATTTATTCAGTTGCTGGGGATGAGCACCGGAGGGAATCGTTCCAATGAACAAGAAGAACATAAGTCCACAACCGCATTTAATATAACCATGTTGCATCTGAAAGTGTCTAAGCAAACAGACTGGAAAAGGGGAACCTGGGAGGTTCTGCTTACTTAAATGTGGCAGTATGCCTGCAGGCCGGCACTAGTTTTGACGGTTATTGTGCGCGCCGGCCGTCACCTGATAAATAGTACTTCCGTTTTATTATTTGACCTCTGACTTCCTGTACGCCCAGTTTGCAGGTTGTGGTTGTTGCTCCTCGTCGCGCCGCCATGGGCCCGCGTTATTCTAGCCATGCTAGTTGAGTGGATCGGCTGCGCTGACCTCGCCGTCAAAGCCCCGAGCCATGCTAATGCCCCCGCTCAGACGCCTATGGTCAAGGAGGGTCGTCACTGCCGCCTGCCTTTTTCTCCACCTTTCTCCACCTTTTACTTTGCCCCGTTAAGAGTGTTCGTTCTCCCCTGACACTGGTTGTGGAGCTCTGTGTGCGAGGGCAACATAAATACGTTTGGACTGTGGTAACTGAAACGAAACATGGACTATGAAAACAAGTGACTAAAAACTGAAAGGAACTACGGTAAACAAATGATTCAACTAAAGAATGTGAAAATAAATGTGAAAAAGTGCCTGGCCTCTGTGATCCATTTACTCAACAATGAACCTACGTGCTCTACTGTAATTCTGGTGCGGGCCATCTCCAGCTGGCGTTGATTTGCAATAATTTGTGTTAAACAGCTAAGTCTACCGCTCGCAATGCCACATAAAGTAAATTTAACTAGATTAAACCACTATCTATAGTTGCCAAAACTGAATTTGGTTCTCTGCTCTTTTTCAACATCAGACGAATCAAGTGCACTGTAGATCATTGGAGTTGACAGTCTTCTCAGAAAGAACACAAATCCCATTATTGATACTGGAGTCCAGATGGTGCGTCCTCTTTCGGCTTTTTATTTCTGTTCTCTGCACAGTCTCATTCAATTAGCAGCACTTTGATTTATTATCACTGTTAAAATGTAGTAAACTGTAATGGGAGGTGTGAACTGGCCTGTACCTTATATTGACCCTTTGTGGGAGGGGACAAACACTCTGGTCGATTGGTACCTGGGCTAATATTGACTAAGCCTGCGCCCAATCAAGGACATCGCGAGACCTTTAAATCCCGAAAGGTAGACAACACTACCGAGTTCAGAGGCGAGGACCATCAACGGGAGGGGATCTCTCATTCAACTTGGTTATCCTCGGGTTTTTCTCTTTTTTCATACTTGTCTTTAGACCCAGTGCCTGTCAACTCGACCGTTTGATCAAATTAGCAATACTTGAGAAGTGCTGTGAGGCGGCTGTTGTTGAAGTATTGGACTTAACCAATAAATAAATAATGTGTGGATGGAATGATTGATAAAGCTGCCTTTGCCTTCTCTTTGTGTCCATGTGGGTTTCTCAATGGATAGACACTCCTATTGTGAACCTATCGCAACATCTGAATAAGGGTTATTGCATTTAAATTGGTCAAATGCATATTTCCCAATAAGAAAAAATGTCCTTCACAGATAACACACTTCATGAATATTCATAGAATTGCTAAAGAATAAAGGATAACTTTGGTTTGCGAAAGTAGCTATCACCAATAGAAAAATGAATTCATAAGTTTATCAAGATATTTTGCAGAAAAACCTGAGACATTCACAACAGTGTGGAATAAGTAACTGATCGCTCGTATTAAATCGCTGGCTGACCCTTCTTTTTCAGCAATAACTGCTTTCCTGTAGTTGCAGATTAGACGCTCACAATGATCAGGATGAATCTTGGACCATTCCGCTTTACAAAACTGCTGCAGTTCAGTGAGATTCCTGGGTTCACTTACTTTTTCCTCCCTGTTCAGTGAATGTTTACATGTTATTGCCAATAAAAATATGATCACATATAAATGTTTGGGTGGTATTAGTTTAAGCAGCTTATTCATTTTTATGATTTTGAAAATGTGCAGATAGCCCTATCCCTATAACCGAGGTTGTATGTGTTAAGGTCACAGAGACTGCATTAGTAGGCAGTGGAAGGCAGCGACACAGGAGGTCAGTGTCTGCTATCCATGACTAATTTCGGGGCTTGGCAATCACACTCAAACATGCATCCAGTGTTTAAAGAGCTGCTCGACCAAAGCGCCTCACGGGCCCTTGGCTAACAAGGAAATGTGTTGGCTATCTGACCAGCATTAAGCTACAAAGTCATTCTTGGAGTAGACACAGAATATGATCCGTTCTGTCAGAAGAAGGTGATGTATGAATGGCTAGACTGAGGGCTATTTGAAAAGAATTGACCTGGGCAAAAACATAAGCAATTCTTTAAGATAATGCGGTGGAAAGCGAGTTGTGAATACTTATACTCGAAGGATAAGCTCATGGGGGTAGTTTTGTTTGTATTAGTAGGAGCTAATACAAACAATTTAAACAACTAAATTCAAACTAGTTAGCCCAGTGACTTTTCATGCAGGCTCATTTCATATAATCATCCAAACTCTCAGAACCAGAGTTTATACCTTCAGTCTACGACCAACCACAGCTCAGCCACTGACACACAACTCAGCGAACACGGACACAAAACATGTATAAACTCCACAAACACAAGTCCACTCCTGCCGTTTTAGAGGACACACAACAACAAGTCGCAGTGCAGTCAATCACTCTGTCAGCCAATCAGTGTCACTGTTGCTCCGGTCCTGCGCTTTCTCACTTCCTGAAAGATGAACCTGCACAGAGACGAGAGCCGGATCTGAGGAACGCAGCTTTTGTGGGAGCCATAATAGAATAATTACCTCGGTTACTTAGACAGTAAAGGGAACAACGTTCTAACAGAGGAAATAGTAATTAATTCGATCACTCATTACTGGATAATCCAACGCAGTTAATCGCCATTATTTTCAACACTGGTCATTAGCGTCGGTCATGGTTGGAGCTAGAGTGAAGAAAAAGGCAGGACTGCAACAAAACGGGTGACGTTTAATAAATGACAACCAAAACAACAAAACCGGGGATGACAGACAAAGGAAACACAGGGGGTATAAATACACAAGGAAACGGGGCACAGGTGAAACACATCAGGGCGGGGCAGGCAATGAACACAAGGGAAGCAAAAGCAAAATCACAAGGACAGAACATTTCAAAATAAAACAGGACTAGACCAAAGGCAACATACAAAAACAGGGGAACAAAAGATCATTCATGACAGCACCCGTATTATTACAAAATAACACTCCTCTGCCTCCGAAATGAACTCTATCACTAGCCTCGCGAGAAATGCCACCTGCAGAAGCGTGAGTGGCAGTTGTCGCGAGGTTGCGTAGCTGTCAAGTCTCCCATTTTGGCCGGGAAACTGCTGTATTTCCACCCGTCTTGGAGCTTGGTTGGGCTGGTGGGACGGCTCGCAGCGGGCGTCGGAAAATGTCCCGTATTTTCAAATCCAAAACTTGACAGGTATGGCCTAGGGCGTTGTGGGCGGACTCGTTTTAAAGCCCACTGCACCGAACGGGAAGCCTCTATCAGTTTCGGTCCCGGAGATAGCGGTGTGTGAGCTCCTTGCTAATACTTCACAGGAAAATAACGGCAAAGCGGGAAGCGGTGGATGGAGAGTTCACTCGAAAGTCACAAAGTCACACCGCAGTGCATTGAAGGCCTTTGGGGGTGACGAGACGTGAGAGACGACGAGGAAGGAAGATTTTAGGAGTGCCTGAGTATTTGGATACAGTAAATCCCAGTGAGGATAATTCACACACACGCAGAGTCAGAACCACACATTTAAAAAAAAAGCTTAATCCATATCAAACTGTCAACACAAAGCCTATGAAAACACCAAACATGGGACAGGAAAATTCTACTGCATCCGACTTTTGACGGCAATATTTATTCATTTACGGAGGTACTTGGCCTGATATGACCTTTAAAGCCACATTGCAGAATATTCCAGGCTAAGCTACACGATTGTTTTCAGTCTTCATGGAAACCAGCTGGTGTCCCGAGTCAGTTTTTAGCAGTATTTTTCACCAATAAAAGTATATGGGATATATTGAATGCTTGCATCTTAATCTATTTATTGGAGGAACGTAACGCAGTAGGCTTTTAAAGTTGACTGATTTTGGCTGAATTGAGTGATTGATAGTTTAACACCGAGATACTTGCAACTCTCGACTCTTTCAACACAAATGGTAACACCCAGCTTAAGCAAGGACGACTTGAACAAAGCAGGAAACTTTCATTATTCAGTAAAACACATTTCTATTTCCCCACCAGAAAGGCTTCTTCCTCCACTGCTAACACTGTAGATTGCTTTTGTTCTACAAAGCACACATGCAGCTGTTATGAAGGCTCAAAAAGGATAATAGTATAGCGTGTCTTTCCACAGAGAAAGTGCCCAATCTAACACATTTTCAAAGAAGAAAATAAAAGAGGAAATGATAAGAAGAACACTCTAAAGCCAAAACTTTCGGAGAATAAAAGATAAACGTTGGACATCTGCAGCCCAAGTGTGCAGCGCTGTCTTTTATTAAACTTGACATAACCCCCCAGGATTGAACATAATAAATAACTTATTTTGATTTATTCTCTGTGTCTGCTCTTGGTCAGTTCCAATCCAATCCAACTTTATTTATAGAGCACTTTAAAAACAACAACGTCGACCAAAGTGCTGAACACAGCAGTAAAAAATACATCATTAATAAACAAATGAACAGTAAAAATACAAAATAAAAAACGTTTAAAAGTCAAACGACTCAAAAGGTGCGTTTTAAGGGAGGATTTAAAAAGTAACTGTCAGTCTGAGGTGCAGGTCCCCTCTGGTTTTCCTTTCTGTTTTGGGAACAAGGACCGATCAGCTGACCTGAGGGAGCGTGCAGGGGGTAGGGCTGCAGCAGGTCAGACAGATACTAAGGAGCAAGACCATGAAGACGTTCAAATAAAAGAATCTTAAACTCAACACGATGTGAAATGGGGAGCCAGTGCAATGACCTCAAAATAAGTGTGATGACGCTTTTTGGTGCCTGTTAAAAGCCGAGCAGCAGCATTTTGTACAAGTTGTATTCGGGCAAGAGACGACTGATCCCGACATAAAGTGCATTGCAGTAATCGAAATGGTTTGTGATAAATGCATTGATTAAAATCCAAACCTTGGTTTCTCGAACTCACCCCAGGAAGAACGGACCATTCATAACTTGGGAAGTATCTCCAAGCCACAGGAAAGGGCCTCAAACCTTGTGTCGCAGAGCAGTGGAACCACATGGGCTTTTGAAAACTATATTTCCCATTTCGGCCTCCTCTATGCTGACCCTCGAAATTCCCCTCTGCTCGTGCACATGGTGTTCTCTGTCTCTCGCTTCTTTTGCTGTTGCTGTTGTTGCTGACTTTTCGCTGATTCTCTCCTCTTCAGCACCTCCACCCACTGTATCCTGCTGTCTCCCTTCTCACCACACACACACACACACACACACACACACGCACACACACGCACACACACTTGTAACAGCTGAGGCTCTTTTCCAGTGAAATACCAGAAAACCGCGGTGGTTAATGCCAACAGTTAGACCCAAGCAGCGTTTTAAAGTGAGAGGTGTGAATGTGCGCATGCATTTAAACGATCCCTGGGTGCGCTCGTGTGTGTGTGTGAGTGCGCGCAACCGCGTGGGTTAAGTGCTAAACTGTACAGAAGCCAACGTTAAAAATCTCTCGGTGTATGTAATGCGCAAAAGGGAGAGGAAAGTACACTTATTAATATGGGTTTTAGGGATATTCTACTTGATTTCGACAGAGTGGTAGACTGTGTGAAATCCGTGGGTCACTCGGGGTTGTTGGGTACGTCTTTCTCTCATTATTCAAAGAAATGCACGTATAAGGGAATAAGGGAATTGGTGACACTTGAAGTTCCCACAGAGTGAAGGGATATAACAGTGTATGTATGTTTGTAATTATATCTGTTGATTGCTCTATTTTGAATTTCGGAATTGAAGAGGTAAGAGGCAGACTTGCCTAAAACTATCTCCAACGAGGTTCCTTTTATGTCCAGTGGTCTTGTTCACGCCCACAAAACCTTTTGCAAAAATTCTTCCCAATCACTTCTGGTATAATCGGATTTGGGTGGAAAGGCCTTCACACGACATCATCTTTGATACTCTAGAGGACAGTCCAACGGGGTAATATGCAACAAAGTCAGAGGCCACTGCTTCTCCACGAGACAAATAACATTTCTTACGAAAAAATACTGCCTAGTCGCCTCTGAATCACTTATTTCACTCATTACGTGCAATGCATCGCTTCATTAAACCCTTTAAGTCTGCCGCTCAGTAAATAAGACTGCTTTTCTTTGTGGGGGATTGGTGCAGGCAGCTGTAGGAGGCAGTGGTCCGTGCTTACATGTGTGTTTGTCTCTGTGTGGGGCTATTTGGGACGCAGAATTAATGACCGAATTATAATTCAGCTCAGGCACAAGAGGCCCGTATAGTCTTGAACGTCATGTGACTGAACACACAGACTTGATGTGGCCTTTTACCAGTATGTCCAGTATTTTTTTTCTTTGTATTCTATAAAACAAAACAAAAACACAATTCTTTAAAATGTCACAGATTCTTTGTTTGTTTGTTTTTTTTTTTTTTTACTGAATCATACATTGCTGACTGCACTCATGATAATTTCACAAACAAACAATACAACACAAAACATATAATACAGAGAAACAAGACAATAAGGACAAACACTAAACACAGAACAATCTTGCTCGCATGACCCTCTCCCGTTCCCAGTCATCTAAAAATAGAACTACGTGAACACGGTATTGTGTTACAAACTTCCATCCATCCATCCATTGTCCGTTGCTTTACAAACTTTTCAAATAAAAATAAATATATGCATCTCTGGCTTATCCGTATCACTGTTTGCTTTCTTGCAATACCAAAGAAGTAGCAGGAAACAAATAGTCAGGTCCCGTCTGTTTCTCGTCACATCCTTAGTAACTACAGCGCCCCACAACAAGAGAAAAGGCAATCATTTCGGAGAAACGTGCCTGTGTTGATCTTTGAGCTGCGCGTGTGCGTGCGCATGCATTGATGAGCCCGAAGTGTGAGTGAGTGTGAATACTGTATGTGCTGCAGAGGAGGGGGTCACTAGGCCGAGCCTCTTAACTTCACAGTTCAGTTTTGGATTTGCATAATCCTGCCGCTAATTTCCACAGGGGGCACCCATCTGACGCAACTCGACAGGTGACGAGGGCGAGACAGCTATCCCATGATCCCCTGCTCTTCCAGCCGAGCAGAGCAGCAAACATGGAAAAAGCAATGACAAGAAGTGTCAGTAGTAAAGGCTTAGAAACAATAGCACTTTGGATAAACCTGCAAAAAAGTGCTATTTTATTTATCTATTCAACAATTTATATATTTTACAGCTATAAGACATATTAACTAAATGCTATTTTAGTAATTTTAAAATGGATTGAAACTGTCCTGGGATGGGTTAGCAGTCTTTATATAGTTCATTTATTTGTCTCTTTTTTATTACATTTGGTATCAAATTTACAACCAATCAATCAATTGAAAACACGTACAAAAATGGGTAAAATGTATCTCTGAGTCACGTTAGCTTTTATGTTGTAAAAGCTAACAGCTCCACTGGCTCCACTGTACAACAGCGCATACATTACAAAGTTCTGCTCATCACCAACAAAGCCCTCAACAACCTGCCCCCCCCCCCCTCCTGTCGCCTCCGCTCTGCCGACTTAAATCTTCTCAAACCTATCACCAAATCAACGCACCGAGCCTTGGGGGACCGAGCCATCGCCGCCCCCTCCTTCTAAAACTCACTCTCCATCCACATTAGAAACTCGGACTCAATGGCCACCTACAAAAAACTGTTTAAAACAAACTTGTTTCAGCTCGCCTACAACCTACAATAGCACTCCCATCTTATGTATTATTATTATTATTATTATTATTATTATTATTATTATTATTGTTTAAAACTCCTTTGTTCATTTGCAATTGTTATGCATTTTGTTTTTCACTCATCAGTTTTGTTTAGCAACCAAGCATATTTGGTATCATTGAACCATGGTCTTTGCGTCCTTGAAAACCATGAAAAAACCACAAACTTTATCTGTTATTTGAAAACAAGCGTCAAAGCAGACAAAGTAGGACATATTTAATGTTTCATTTGTACATTCATCACGTTTGTTGTATCATATTTTTTGATACTGAAAACATTCATATAATTTACAGTATATATATTAACATTTTTGAACAAGCTTGTGTATTATGTATTACACACCAAAGGTACAGGTCTAGACTGTAGTTTTGATTTCTCTTGATTTTCCACGATGCCCCCCTTGAGATTGAGCAAAACTATTTCGTTTTCAAAATGCAAAGTGTCCTTCCGAGATCTAGGACGTCTTTTCAATTTCCCTGCAGCCTGAGACGATGTCTATACGCTACGAAAAAGTAACACACGAGAAGCAAAAATCAAGAATTTGTGGTATTAAACGTGTTTTTGAATAGTTAGAGGGTAGAGAGTCAGGTTTGGGTTTACTTCAGCTGCTCTAGTTTCAGCATCAAACACAATATTTCTGATCCAACTCTTGATACTTGACTAAAGGTGAATTGTGCAACCTTTTATGCTAAAATACAAACTTGATATTTGAGCATAATCGACCTTTTAGTGACCCAATGGCTGCATGAGTGGTCAGCATGGTGCCTTTACTTTTGTTTACTGTGGTCTCTACAATGCTCCGGGATCACTTGTTTTCTAGGTTTTTTAGTGAGAGCAGGGAAAACCGTCCAAACAATTAATCCTGAGCAGTGTTGGGCATTTTACTTTCAAAAAGTAATTGAGTTAGTAACCTAATTACTATGTTGTAAAAGTAATGAGTTATTCTGCAAAGTAATTATGAAGATATTTATTATATACAATCATCAGCAGCAAATGTAAGTTTAAGTTTAGAAATTTAGCGGCCTGCAGTGTTCTCTGGAGCGGAGAGAGAGGAAGAGGGAGAAAGACGCGTTAAAAATTTCCAACACGATTGATCAATGATCACCAACTCGATTCTCCCGAGCACCGGTCACAAACAGCGCTGTGGGAATGACAAGCTGCGGGTCGGGGACACGGACATAAACGCCGTTATTCCCAACACTGATCCTGAGAGACCACTGATCGAAAGTAAAGGCGACAGGCTGACCACTCATACAGCAGCTGGGTCACTACAAGGTCAAATACGCACAAATATCTACTTTTTTTGCCCACATAAAAAATGACATGATGCTGCACCCATTTTTCTTGTCCCATAGGCTTCTTGTTTGGTTGGCACACCTCTCCTTTTACTGCAAGATGAGTAATTCCACACAATTATCACCTCAACAATACACATTTTAAAGTGAGACAGCACTGCATTAAGGTTCCAAGGATAAATAAAGGAGTAGTTTCATGGTTAAAATGTGAAATAAAATAAAATTAAATCTTCCAATTGCTGCATGGGTTAGAGGCGACTGTCGGCGTTGTGGCTCCATGCTGTTGTAGACTGACCCAGTGACATTATTTCCGAACGCGATGCAGTCCGTCCCCACACAGTTAATTTGTATCAGACATTTAAATAAATAAGTAAAAAATAAAATAATAAGTCACGTTGCTCATTTGCAGAGGATTTCCCCGTCGCGGCTCAGCGCTGCCTCTTTGACCCTCATTTGCGTATTTCGGGAGCTGCTTCATCTTCTCATCCCATCTCCACCGTTGTCTCTCAGCCGTAAGTAATTAATGAGCGCTCCGAATATATGGTGGGACAGTTTTGGGAGGATGAATAAAGTGAACATACCAAAAGGCGGAAGCCAGAATGGAGTATTAGAATGGGTTTATTTTAAGTATTGTTCGCAGTGTGTTGACAGGGACATGTAGGGAGTCTTTTCGAAGTGTTGCTATTAAAGTTAACCAAGCAATGGCGGTGATACATTTTGCAACTTTGTTACCATTCATTTTATTTTATATGACCTTTATTTTACCAAGAGAGCCCCAAGAAAGATCTCTTTTTCATGCGAATCCTGGCACCGGAGGGGATCTCTGCAAGAAGAAATTATGAACTGTATGTCGGCTCAACATGTGGCAAATGTTTAAGGTTGGCAGTTCCTATGGAATGGTATGCTTTTATTTGACCAGGACAGTGCACAACAACACATTAACCAAGACAAAGTCAGGGAAGATGCTTGGTGCCAGGTTATAGCACCCTATGCTATTTCAAGCCTGTAGTCCCTGGGCAAATGTATAGAAAAGAGAACTTATACATTTATAGAATGAATGAAATGTTAACCAAATGACCACTTATAAAACAAGGTATCAACAATCAAGATTCCGCCTGAAATCATTCTCTTACACTCTGTACACCTTTCTCACTCATTATCTCACTTTGAACCCTCCCATTCCCTCCTTAATCCTCTCCCTATCTCTCCTTCAGCTCTGTTGGACTGAAAGGCTGTTGGTCTGATATCACATTGCAAACTGCAAACATTTTTGAGAGAAAATCACCACAGACAGAGCCTGAGAACAGCACAGTATATACAGGGGGAGGAAAATGTATGTGAACAGAACAGCAATGGCCTCCTCTGTGGCGTTCTTCCATGAACCTCATTCTTGTTCAATGTTTTACATATTGTAGAATTGTAGATGTGTCAACAGAGATGTTGGCATGTGCCAGTGATTTCTGTAAGTCTTTACCTCATCTTTACAGGGCGGCCACTCCTTGGTAGTGAAGCAACAGAGCTGAACAGTCTCCATGTATAGACAATTTTTCTAACCGTGGATTTATGAACATCAAGACTTTTCAAGGTGGTTCTGTAACCTTTTCCAGCTTTATACAAATCAACAATTCTGGTGCACTTCAGACAATGCTTCTCAACAAGAGATAATTCTTAATAGTCCGTGTTTTTCAGTGGCAAGGGCAGCTTTAAGCAACACCTCAGTGATTGGACTTCAGGTTCGCTCACACCTGACTCTAAATGTCTGCATAAATGTGTCTAATTAGCTCTTGGAGCATCCTTAGCCAGGAGGTTCACTTACTTATTCCACCCTGTCCTGTGACTCTTTACATGTTATGGCCATTAAAAATATGATAACATTTAATTGTTTGGGTGGTATTAGTTCAAGCAGACACTGTTTATTCATGTTTATGATTTTGCTGAAGATCACATTTTATGACCAATTTAGGCGCAGTGGCTTACTTCACAGTTCTTTTAATGGTCTTAATGGTCTTGGTCCTTCTTATCTTTCAGAACTGCTTTTACCTTATGCCCCTTCGCTCCTCCGGCAGGGGTCTCCTAGTTATTCCTAAAGTCAACAGAAAGACTCACGGCGAGGCGTCTTTCCAATATTATGGCCCTTGCCTCTGGAACGACCTGAGGAGGAGCTCAGGACCGCAGAGAACGTTCATGTATTTAAGAGCAGGCTCAAGACCCACCTTTTTCCTCAAATGGGGTTTCCACACTTGTCCATCTGTACCCAGGATTATGTATCTATTTATTTTATTCTGTCTGTGTGAGTGAGTTAGTGAGTGAGGAGGTGTGTGCATAGACGGCGGGGTAAAAGTTTGAGTGTTTGTGTAATGTTTGTATATATTTGGAGGGTGCCGGGTGTAGTGTTTTAAATATTGTAATCTGTAAAGCACTTTGTGATACCTTTCGGTATGAAAAGTGCTTTATAAATAAAGTTTGATTAAATGATTGAAACCACACGCCTTCCACTAAATTAGATCTTCCGATGGTTCTTATAATGATCAAATTGAAAATAATTGAATGTATTCTATAAATAATTCATTTAATCATGCCTTATTTAACTCAGGACTGCGCTAAGTATTGACGTCTGCTGCCTTAATGCACGAGAGAGCTATGGAGAAAATGATTCGGGACCGGGCTGATTAATCAATAGAGTATGTTACATCGAGATGGAAGCGGAGCAGATAAGGCAATGGAGAGATAGATGGTGTAAACAATTGGAAAAAGGAAGGCATGATCATGAGACAAGGGCAGCGCACAAATACTTTCAGAGTCATTTTCCCTGATTCTCACTCTGTCGGCACTGGCAGCTACAGCACATTATAAGCTTGCATTCCTCCAAAAATCTGATGGATCAAAGTCTTGTGCCTTCAAACCCACTGCTGTTCCCCGTGCTCTCATCAAAAGCACAGTTTGAATGTGGATATTTGGACTCTCTATCCAAAACTCCTTTGCCAGCTAAATGCCTGAGAGGTGGCATTATACAGCCAAAGGCAAAATTGTATCTTGTTAGCAATTTAATTAGACAATTCGGTAACGCTTTATAACAAGGGTACATGAATTCACGCATGAATTCATCATGACTTCATGAATTAATTCATTATGAATTCATGTGAGTTCATGATGATTCATGCTTCATGAATACTCATGGTTAATTCAGGCAATGAACTCATTAATGATCATGATTAATTTATCATGATCATGATGAATTCTTGTACGGAAGAAACAAACGGTGGCAAGGACCAAACTTTGAATAAACGTACAACTAAAAATGATCTTATGATTGGTTCATCATTAATTTATTATGAATGTGAGCCTTAAACTGAAGCGTTGCAGCTTTGAAAACTTGTATAAACTTACTTAGCAAATAGATTGGGGGTTTGAATCAAGGCTCCCACATAAGCACTGTCGGTGTGTCCCTTGGCAACACCCATCTTTCCTGTGAGAATGTAGCGTAAGAGTGAACATGTGGTGGTGGTTGGAAGGGCCGATGGTGCAACTTGGCAGTTTACCTCAGGGCAGAAAGCTACAACAGTAGTTTACCACCGCAAATAGAGTGAGTGAATAATGCAATGTAAAGCGTCTTTGAATGTCCATCTAAAATCGTTTGTTTGCTTTTAAATAACCCTAGAGGCCATAAGTGCCACTGCAGGTGTTGTAGCATGTTGCGTTTTTTTACTTAATTGTCTGTGACTACGCAGACAGTAAAGACGAAGGGAGAGAAGGGTATTGTACATCCAATTACACAATGGATTTTTTTTTCACTCAAAGTTGTCTGTAAATACTGTTTAAGTGGTGCTAGCCTGCAGTTAGCTTTGCCCGTTAGCCCATTAGCTTCTTCTTCGTGACTCTATTAGTGTGTATTGGTGCTCCTATCTGGTGGCAGGCAGGTTGCAAATGTGGTTTTCTGGCCAGAGACACCAGGAGGAGATGATAGACCCCCCAATCATTTCATTAACACTTTTCGTAGTCCCTCCCCCAGAGGGACTACGAAAAGGATTTATTAAGGTAAACAAGTTACTTAGTACATTCATAATGAAGTCATGACACCAAAGAATTTGTCATGATCACGATGAAATAATCACTATCATTAGTTCATGGCCTGAATTAACAGTGTGAATTCATGAGTATTTCATCATGAAGCATCATGGCCTCACATGAATTCATAATGAATTAATTCATGAATTCATGCATGAATTAATGTACCCTTATGATAAAGCGTTACCGACAATTCTAAAAGATATGACAAAAGAAAAAGTTGGTAGTAGCTTAGGTTGCTTTAGTTGTACCCATAGGTAACATAGTTTGTAGATTTGATTTCCAGAATAATGGAGGATGTTATCCCACTACTAGCATTGCAAGAAACTTCACTCTCCTTACGTATGAGTGAGGGTTATTGGTGGCAGAGGCCGGATTTTGAAGTGTAAATGCAACTTGAAACAATCAAGTGGTGCATTTAGTGTAGGATTTATGTGTGTAGGCTTGGAATCTTAATGCCATCTCTTGATCACACTGAAGTGTTAGTTATTGAGGTTATAATCATGTAAAATGGAAAACAAAAACCTTTGAGTGCCAGGAAGCCTGAGAGCCAACACAAACTTGTCTGAGGCCCACATTTGGCCCCTGGGCCTTGGGCACTCGTATTTTAGGTGCAACTATCGAAACAGCTTTATAAAAACCTACGCATGCTTTACACTCAATTAAGTTCAATTCAGTTAAAGTATTGTCAATTCTACCACATGTAAAGCACATGCAGAGAATCGAAATTGCCTGCTGTAAGTACACAACCGGGGCAAGCCAAGGGATGGAAGAATTCAGACCTGGCATGGAGCTGGACTCCACAAAATGATAAACTTTACATTACAGAATATATAAAAGATAAGACAAAAACGTACAAAGATCACCAAAGACACCTCCTGAAAGACACAATCCATGGTGAAAGTAGACAGTCTAGACAACGTGACACAATTTGCATTCATCTTCTCAAGGACCTTGTGACCTTTCTGCAAACTCCAGCTTCCTTGCACCACCCAAAAAGTGTGGCAGTGTTTGGAGAAATGATGAATACTGAGTGGTTGCTTTTTTTGTGTGTTTTCTTCTTCATGTCAGTGGAACAAAAAATCTGATTTGCAAATTAATGCAAAACTTCATTTCCATATTCCGGGTTTTCATATTCCCTGTATGACACTGCGCCCCTCCCCTCTCTCTCTCTCTACTCATGACTTTTTCTGCCCTGCAACAGAAGAAAACTCAGCGATGATGATTTCTGAATGAGTTTGGAAACATTATACAGTCAGCCAGCCCAGCGTATCGCAATTTTTAGTCAGCCATCCCTTACTGTACGTATATGGATATGGAATAAATTAGTATTGAGACATGGGTGTAATCAGTGCTTTTAAAGTTGTATAAGTGAAGCTGAAGACATTGGGTGAGCTGCATGTGCCAGACTGGATCCCACATAATGAAATTGATAGAAAGGGCGCACGCTGTTGGATATATAATTGATTAAGCGCTTATTACATGGCAATCCTCCATCCTCCTTGCTGGCGTTATTGCTGTGGCGTGCTACATATAGGTGTTGTCCGTTCGTCCAAGCACTTGAGTGAATGTGTGAAATGCGAGGTCCGAAGGGGGTCGTTCTGATGTATTTCTGTCCAATTAGCGGTTGACCCAATTCTCCATGCAGTGTAATAGATTCAGTCTATCATCATATCCAATCTTCCCGTCTACATGACACACGGACACTATTCAGTTAAACGGGCGCACTACGCTGCTTTTACCAAGGACGCGGTAATCAATATCAGTGAGCGCTCAGCCTTTTACCCCCCGCTGCCACTGTCTCACTCCACCTCACTAAGCTTGTGTGGTTTAGTGTGCTCCAATAAAGCAGAGCCTACAACAGTCTTAAAAGCTGATGACAATCTATCTTGATCCTGCGTGTAAATAGGGATATAGTTTAACACTTAACGGTATGCATGTGATGCATAGTGTTCCAAAATTGTTATAACTTTATTAACTTTATTTTGAGGGGCACTATTGAGTTATAGAAGGTATAATTAGATTTTTCCACTTAGTTTGGAATGATTAGGGTTCCATTCAGAATGGAAATGATGTACATGTACCCTCTATATTAACAATAAACACAAAGCTTAACCTTTTGGCGTGTGTACGTCAGGGATCTCTGACCAGTACTGTAGATCCCGAAGGCTTTCGACATTTGTATACTCGGTAAGTCACAATTTAGATGTTTTGTTCTAAACATGTTGAATAAACTCTACAAACATTCAGGTAAACAATGTAGTTTCTCAGTCTTCCAGGTAGATGATTAGGTAACACTTTATAATAAGGTTTTGTGAAGTCATGCATGAATAACATGACATTATGCATGAATTAATGCATGATTTCATGATGTATTCATGCATGAGGATATCATGACTCATGAGTTAACTTGACTTCATGTTCTTTCATAGATGACTTCATGCATGAATTCATTAAGTAACTACTGTAATGAATTCATGAGAAAATCTTGTAAATATATTCTGTACTTAGAATCATGATCAATTCACTAAAACATTAACTAATCGTAATTACGAAGTGTATGCATGAATATCATGATTCATCAGGTTTTTAAGAAAATTAGTTTGCAAGATATACCTTAATACAACATTTACTGCTGTAATTAACTCATCATTAGCTAATCCTTAGTTCATTCATACATTCATGATGATTGCGTCTCCTATACTAAAGTGATGCACTTTTATGCTTTGGACAATTTTGTGCAAGAGTAAAAAATGTGCTATATTTTTTTACTTATCTACATCGTGAATAAGTCTTAGTAGATGTTTTTTTTTAAATTAAGCATAAATGTAAGCAATAGGCATTGTTTATGTTGATGTAAGTGAAATGTAATGGACCACAATGCATTAAGTTAATTTAAACTTATAATACATTGTGGACAGTTATAAATTATAATGTCTGTAAAGTTTGTGTTTGTTTTGTCCTTGATTATTTTCCAAAGCATAAAAGTGCATCACTTTAGTATAGGAGACGCAATCATCATGAATTTATGAATGAACTAAGGATTAGCTAATGATTAGTTAATTAAGGCTGTAAATGTTGTATTAAGGTATATCTTGCTTTTTTTTTTTAAATCATGATGAATCATGATATTCATGCATACACTTTATAATTATGATTAGTTAAGGTTTTTGTTAAAACATTTAAATGCTTTAGTGAATTCATCATGATATATTAACAAGATTTTCCCATGTTTTATTACAGTAGTTACTTAATTAATTCATGCATGAAGTCATCTGTGAAAAAACATGAAGTCTTGTTAACTCATGATGAGTCATGATATCGTCATGCATGAATACATCATAAAATCATGCATAAATTAATGTTATTCGTGCATGACTTCATGTAACCTTATTATAAAGCAGGGGTGGCCAACCGGTCAGAGGCCAAGGGCCGAAATGTTCAACCTTGATCCTGTGAAGAGCCACAAAGGCGCCGACCATTCGCGAAATCCGAGTGCGGTAGTTTAATATGATTAAATATAACTGTTATATTTAATCATAATAAACAATAACTTTATGCCTGGCCTTTTTCTTTTCTTTTCAATAATTGTGGTAGTTTTACTCCTCACCAAGATTGAAATAAATGTATATTAAATAAACATTTTCTGCTATTCTGTTCTGACTGGGACAACATTTGATCTATTTATTAACAATATTATTATTTCGAATAGTTTTTGTTGTTGCTTGTTTTGTTTTTTTAATTGCTGTAGTATGTTAGTGTGAGGGGCCCTGCCCACTGAGCCCCCTCCTCTGGTTCGCCCCTGGCCTGTGCGCTCAGTGCCTGCAGCTTGGTCCTGACTGGACTGTGCAGAGAACGAACTTTAGGCTGCACAAAGTTCATAAACTTTAATCAGGAGTCTCTGGAGGACGTCTGAGAGTCTGTTTTTGTTGCATTTGTTACAGTTACAGCACATGTGAAAGAAAAGTCAATGACTTTGCGTATTTCCGCGTTACGATGTCGCGCTTCGCATCATACGCTTCATTAGAGCTCGGCTTTTTTCCATTTACTAATTTTGATCTTTTTCTGTGAATATGAGGCAAACTTTCATCAAATAAAGAGTAGGCTAATCAGAAACTTGAAAAGCACAGAAGCTGATCCCAGTGCCACGATCTGCCTGACTGTTGTTTAACTACATCCCGCTTTGAGCGAGGCTGCTGCACGCGCACCTTTTACACACCGCCTCGAAAAGGTGAGAGACGGACTTTCATTCATGCGTGTAGAGATGGGAAACAGGGTCTGTATGACTATGGTTGGATTTTTGGTCAAGATTCTTAAAGACTGTAACAGTTTATGGGCAACATGTACCAATTCTTTTGCAAAGAGCCGCATTGTATTAAACATATCCAATCATGCAAAGAGCCGCACTCTGATTGGCCAAGGGCCGCATGCGGCTCGCGAGCCGCGGGTTGGCCACTCCTGTTATAAAGTGTTACCGATAATTAGACAAAAATAGGTGATAAGTATAAAGAGGAATAATTGTGTTGAAATATTCTAACTGCAGTGAATTCCACCATATGCTCAAAATTCTTCCGTTAGCTTTATTGATAATTCAATACATGTGCCGAGAATGGGCTTCATGTTATGTCAAACTCTTTCATCAAGCACTTTGTTTATGCGGGGCTATACTATATACAGTATTCTGTATCAATGTATTATTATTCCAATTAGAATTCATTGCAGTTAGTCAAATAAATTGTTGTTGACAATAACCTTTAATGCCTTTCTCATTTCATTTCACACAACAAACTCCAGTCAGCAAAAAAGGAGCTGACCTCGGCGCAATGTCCACTAAACTGTGTGTGCATTTGTGACTGTCAAGCAATATACAAATTAAAATATGTTGTGTCTCATATCATATTTTAAATGTATGTTTGCCTGTTATACACCTGACTGCATTATAGACAATGGAGGCATCAGTTTAAGTAACAAAGACATCAGTCAAAACTAAGCTAAATGTGCAGTGATTAGATCATTAACTTCCAAATCATGTCTCTGCACATATTGCTCCGTCCTCCTGAATCTGGACTTTATCCAAAATACACAGTCCTTTCTATCATGAGACTGACGCTGTGAAGGAGAGTGCTCTGTCAGCTGTGACTCCCATCATTTTGACAGCAGTGAAATTGTTGGACTTGAATGACATTGCACTTTGACACATCAAACATCACTTTTCCTGTCCATTGACTTTGTCGGAGACAGACGGAACACAGCAGAGACCTTGCTCGCTCACATGACGTAATGTTATTTCCTTCATCTGGACTGAGAGCGTGAAACAAGGGACAAAAAACAGCTACGATTTTCAAAAATAAACCCATTTCAACTTCAAGAGCAAGTAACCTGTATGGGTATAGAGTTGAGGGATGGCCTTCGTGCTCATACCGCCTTGCGGGTCCTGAGTGTTATGGCCTCCACCCCCTACTTTTTAGTGTGGAGTCATCTTGTGTGCTGAACCCTTGTTTTTCTCTGTATTCCTTATTGGTGGGCTGTCTAAGCCTGGCTCCTAACTGGTGGATAGTTGTTCTGGTTCTCTCATCCGTGATCTGTGGGACCTGACTCCTTGCCTTTGCCTGCAGGGATTTCCCGTGAATAGCATGCCACTGTCGCTCTGTCTGAGTTTCGTTACTTTGAATTTTTTGAGCGGTCTTCTGTGACTTTGTGTAGAGACAGGTTGTTATATTTAGTTATTGTTATGATAATATTTTATTATATATTTTTTGTAATTATTACCTTATTTTCTGGACTATAAGTCACACTTTTTTCATAGTTTGACTGGGGGGTGTGATGTATACTCAGGTGCGATTTATATATCAAAATATATAATTTAACATGTTTGTTATTTTCACACTGACAGCCGTTAGTGTGCACTCTAGGCTTGTGTACCAGTATCTGCTACTCCTGTACCACTGAAGATTTACAAAACGGTAATCGAGGAGCAGAAAGAAAGGGACTGGCGAAAAGTGGAGGTTACTCTTTCTGCAATGAGGAAAACAAAAAAAGCTAGGACTAAAAGCTATATGGCCACAGCTAGAGGAATGAGTTCACAAATGAGAGCTTGAACAATGTGATACCGGGAGAGGCTTGTAAACAGTCCAGTTACACCTTCATGTCAAGGCTGGTGCGACTTATACTCCGGAGCGACTTATACTTTAGTCCGGAAAATACAGTATTATTATTACTTATTTTTGCTTGTTGAATCTCAGGGGCGATACCAGTGGATTCAATCCCATCCCAAGGAGTGTTGGGCAAGTTATTTTAAAATTGTAATATATTCTATATCCCTCCTGGAACCACCACCTTAACGTGGTGGAGGGGTTTGAGCATCCAAATGATCCTGAGAGCTCTGTTGTCGGGGGCTTCATGCCCCTGGTAGGGTCTCCCATGGCAAACAGGTCCTAGGTGACGGGTCAGACAAAGAGCAGTTCAGAAGCCCCCTATGAGAGACCAACAGGCCCGGTTAGAACCATGAGGCCGTCCTTCTGTGGACCCACTCACAATCCAATGTGATTTGGTCAGCTCCAACAGCTGCCCCCATGACCCGGCACCAGACAAGTGGAAGAAAATGGATGGATGGATATATTCTATATTTGCAGTTACAGTTTAATTGTTTTTTTATATGTTTCAAAAATGTAACTGAGCTACACTACTTTGAGTTACTTTTGAGTTATTTGTCAAAATATAAACTGAAAATAGTGATGCATATTTCTCTGGTGACTGTGTCTACTCGTCTCAAAGTTGGAAGGTCTGTGGTTCAGTGCTCAGAGTTGTCCGTATCGCAGTAGAGCTGCCAGATCTCTTCCAGTAAGTCGGAGGGCACCTTACCACTAAGAGTGGGGAGTTAATGTTTAGTACTTTGAGAAGCTTGTCAAGTTTGTTTGTTTTTTTGTATACTTTACTGTTCCCGTCCTCTGCATTTGACCCATCCTTCGATGCCGCTGGAGCAACCCGTAAGGAGCAGTGGGTGACAGCAGTGCCGTGTCCGGGGACCCAACTCCAGATGTGAAGCCTGGCTGATGGTCACAATCACCTGGCTGGAGGATTCACCTATCATACATTATACATGCAAACTTCACACACAAAGGCCCTGTTGTGGTGGGAACCAAACCCCCCGGGACCTTCTAGCAGTGAAGCGGGAGCGTAACGGAGCCAAGTTTGGAAACTGCAGTTTAAGGCTTGCACACTAATATCTCAAGCCTTTGTATTCTTTCAGATTCTTTAAAACTGAAGAAGAAGAGAAAAATAGCCTGACTTGCCCTGATGAAGACCGAGCCAGGTCAAAACGCGTTGGTGTCCTCTGCTCAATAAAGGACTTTTATTCCATATCTCTCAGAGTGCCTCGGACACTTTTATTTCCTCCAAGTCCATGTTTGCAAAGGTTTTTGTCCTCAAAGAGCACCTGAACATTTTTTCTACAACTCTGGACCCACTGATGCACTCATGTTTAACCTTGAAAGGAAAAATAGCATCAAAGCCAAGAGCAAGTCTGAACTCGTACATACCATGTAACATAATCTTTCTCCACATGTCCCCAGTGACCTAACTTGTCAAAACACATGCTGTACAACACAAGGAACCAGGAGGAGAAATATGGCCTGTCCTCTCTGCTTTGACCGATTACAGCATATATGTGTTTTAACTTGGCTATTGTGAGTTATCTGCCCAGCCACCTTGCCTCCTGTTGCCATGGCGAACTCCCCACGGCCTTCAGCGTGCGCACGTCACCTGATTTCTCTATGTGCATATGCAGAGCCACAGGTCTGATTTGTCATTTTCAGAAAAGAAGAGACACTGTAGGTGTGCATATTTGAGTCCAGAAATGTGTTATCCGTCTTCACATCAACTGCTGGGGGTTCATTTGGGAGAAGAACATGACTCAGATGGAGAAAAACAAAGAAAGTCAAAGTCCGGATTTGGTCTAGCATAAAGTGACACAGGTGTCCGCGCCAGTGTCTTACTCAGTGGGATTGTGCACATAGAAAATGAAATATGATGCTGCAGCAGTTTAGAGGTTTCCATCTGATGGACAGGGGTAAAAATAATGCTCAGCTACAATGTAAAACTGTAAAATTATCAAGTGTCTGTGATCAAGATCATATTCAAGGACCAATCATTTGAGTTGTCTCGTGAGCGAAGGCTATGTCATTGAATTGTCTGTTCAGTCAGTGTGAAATGTCGCCTTCGACAGTGCTTCCCAACCTTTTTTGAGTCATTTCTCTGAGTACCTACAACCTCAAGGATCCTGACAATTTACTGTGTTTACTGTATATTTAGTCTGAACTCGTGATTCATCAGTGTAGAGTGTTGTGTTTAAAATAATGATAAAATACAGATTTAAACCTTTTACTGAAAAGCATCATTAAAATGTACTCAGCCCCCCACCCCTTTTTACCCCTAGTTGGAAAACACTGGCTTTACGCTATGCATAATCATCTTGTACCTTGTGAGATATAAAACACATGGAAAAATATTGATATTGAACATTTGCATTAGCGGTGAAGATTGCAGTGTCCTGAGAGTGCATAACAAGCAGCTACATTATTGCTTCTTGTGTCAACATGTAGCATCTAATCTTGAAAATTCAATATGTCTGCCTCCCCATTTCCTGTTGCATTTCCGATCAGCACCATGTTATTTGGATAACGGCTCCGTCCTGCACTTCAGATGCATTAGTTCTCTTCCCCATCTATTATTTTCTCACTGTATAATTATCTTTTCTCAAGTTTCTTTACTCAAATCTCTACAGCTCATCTGTTGTTAATAATTATTTTTTCGGAACACTTGTGCCTGTCTGTCTAAGCCTTATAAAAGCTCCATTGCCGTCTCAGTATTTGTGTAACTTTTCTTGGCGTGAAGCCCACTCTCCTATAGTTTCCATGGTGCACTAAATAAGCCAAGGCCCCCTGCAGTGTCTGCGTATGCTGCAACACCACATAATAGAAACCACCAACATTTGCTTCAACTAGGTTTTTACTGTCTTTCAAACGCACATTTGCAAACAGTAGGTTTTATTTAATTACATTATCATTTATTATGCAATTATTAATTATTATTAAACTGATTTTCAGCAGGTTACTGCTGAATGCAGAACGAACAATCACATCAGGTCAACACTGCAGGTGAAGGTAGGCGGGGGAGGGGGACATGCTGGAGACATGTGAAGAGGTGGGAATGGGAAGGGGGCAGAGGGAGTGGGGGGATCAAACTATTATAAGAAGAAGATCTTTATTTATATAGCGCCTTTCACAGACATGACCTCAAAGCGCTTTACATGAGAGCATTATAGTAGCTGTTAAATTCATCCGCTGGTCTCCATCAGCTGTCCTTCTGGCACTCTGTCCAAATCCTCTCCACATGTCCCACACAATGTTCTGTGCCAGTCTTCCCGTTATCCTCCTTTTCTTACTGATCATCCACTGGCGCTCGTGCGGAATTTTCTTCTGCTCCTCTTTGTCCCCTGACAGGTTCTTATGTTTTCACCGCAAGTGTTCCTGAAAATTGGTATCGGTAGGAGTTTGTGGTGGATTTGGTCAAACACTCAGATCTAGATCTGGGTCTTGGGACCAGGCAGACACTGAGGCGGATGGGCAGTTGTTCAGAAATGGAGCTTAATCCTGTTGCAGAGAATAGTTCTGCCCTAAAGTGCTGTACACAGAGGCATGCGGGGGACTTAATTTCAGACTGGCCCATTTGTCCTCACCTCGTAGGTCGATAAGTCGAAGGACTTCCATCAGATGTCACTTTCTCCTTTCAGGTGATGCATCTCCGCAGCATACTCAGTCATGCAAGTTACATATATATTATTTATCCAGTTTTAATACATTGGTCACAAATGCCTTTCTTTATCTGTCACACCTGGAACTTTAGTTTAACCTAGTGCTGTCAGAAATATTGCGTTATATTTTAACGGTATAATTTTTGTTAAATTGCGCAATCAATGTTAATTGTAAACTAGTGAACTTGTAGATTTTTATAAGCTGATGTGATGTGCCCGTCAGCTTTTCTTCTGACCCGCCCCAATCCGCCCCAAAAAAAATGAGTCTCAATCTACCCGAACCCATACACATAAAGAAGACGGCGTGTGAGCCGCTCTGCAGCTGGCTGTCAGTCAAATGGAAGTGCATCACGTGACCCATTATGTTTCCTGATGCACGTCAATGGTGTGTTCTGGCACGAGCGGTGCAAGTCAACAACGTAAGTTTAAAAAGACAGTGCGCTTTCTAACCCGAACCGCCCTCACCTGAAGTTTGTACTTGAGGAACCTGATAAGAGTATTAGCGAATTAAAAAGATAATTCACGGGACATTTAGAATAGATAAAAATGTGCAATTACTTTGCGATTAATCGTGAGTTAACTATGACATTAATGAGATTAATCGCAATTAAATATTTTAATCAATTGACAGCACTCTTATTTACTTTTTTGGATTGGACTGCACCAACTTAAACTAATTTGGAGGGCTGTTCATGTTGTACACATATGAACACTACATTATTTCTATGTCAAATGTTATCTCCCTGTTAAGTCACAGCCACAATGCAATGAAAAGTCTGTTTGTTTTCAATCTCAGTCATTATTTCCATATACATGACAAAAAACATTTGTGTCATTTTGTTCATCTCTCAATCAGCAGCCCAGGCTCCCAGTTAAAGCCCCTATGCTGGTAATTCCACAACTGGGAGAGTCTCGGGAAACATCCCGACCCTGATTACGCCATTGACTGTACTGATTTTTAAAAGTCTGCAAAGTGAACTGATGTTGTGTGGGTGTTACGACCGGCTCAAAGCCGCAACAAAACGCTGGAGTGCGCAGAGAAAGATTTCTTTAAATAAGTACCGACATAAGTGAACAGAGATTAAGACTAACAAAACATAACTAAACTTAAATGTGAATGTGCAAGAGGAATTGAGAAGACCAGCAGCAGCGGCCAGCTCCCGAGCAGGTGGATCACGGCCCGCGGGGGCGTGGAGGAGGAGCGAGACCTTCATGCAGCCACTCTTTATTGGCACCATGCAGACCAGAGAGGAAGAGGCGATCAGCAAACTCACAGGGAGGAGCAACTGCGACAGAGGCCCCGCCCCCTCAGGAACCCCAGACCAAGCCCCAAACTACGACCCTGGGTCGTAACAATCGAGAAGACCATGGAGGAGCATGACATGTTGGTCACAATCACTGATTGTGACTTTGGAATACATACATTTGACTGTGTATGTCCAAAAAACTCTTTCATACCGAAAGTTATAACAAATTGCTTTACAGATTACAACATTTAAAACAATACGCCCCGCAGCAGACATCCATATATATATATTTACATACCTACATACATACACGTACACATACACTTATACACACAAAGATACATACATACAAAAATACATGCATAGACACACACATACACACAATTTACAGTATATCATTAGGACTAAATAAATAGATGTCAGTTAAAAGCTAAGCTAAAAAGGTGGGTCTTGTGCCTGCCAGGACACGAGCTGCGGAATTTTGTAAAAGTTGTAAACCTGAGATACTCCTTTTGGGAAGACCAGAAAGCAGGGCATTATAGTAGTCGATACGACTGGTGATAAAAGCATGCATTAGCGTCTCCGTGTTGGCCCGAGAGAGAATGGGGCGGACTCTGGCTATGTTTTTTAGATGGTAAAAACCTATTTTTGTGATATATTCTTAATGTGTGGAATTAAAGTCAGCTCAGAATCAAAAATCACACCCAGGTTCTTCACCTGTGAGGAAGGATTAAAAGACAATGACTGTAGTTTTGACTAAAGTTAGGCTACTCCATGGACAAAATGGCAGATTTTGCCTGCAGTTTTCAGTTTAAAGCATCTAATGCCAAACTCTGTTGTATAACACCAACAGGGCAAGTAATCTGCTAAATTGAAAATGGTCTTATAAGATAAATGTACAGCATTCAGAGATTGATATGACATAATATTCCTCACCATATGTCATATATTGCATACATCTTACATGTCCAGCTCTCATCAAAGTACACTGCTCATTTTTCTCAATGTCTTTTAAACCACTGCTCTCCCACCCATCCCAAGCTGTGACTGGGAATGTCAGGGGGATAATTTAAGCGCTCACTTGCAGGTACAATACATGCATGATATCTCCGACGTTGGTTCAGTAAAAGCTTTAAAGGAAAGATATTCAAAAAGAGACCTTTCGGTTACTATGGCAATGTTAGGGACGTGAATGTGACAGGTTACTCGTGAATGGAGTCAGATTGAGCACATTTCCATGTAATTATTGCCAGGTTGAAGGGCTTTGAATCCATGCACAAAATCACATGTAAGCACTACGTGCATGCAGAGAATGTGTATGAAAGCCATTACTATATTCAGTGGCACACACATAAACATGCTCCTATTAGCTTCAAAATGTTCCCATGAATAAATATTGTAAGCCTAATAAAGGCGGCTCTGGAAGTGGGGATGGTGACCTTTTGTTTTAATAGGCTGCATCAGCTACACTTTCTATTGAGCAGCTTTTCTTATTTGGGAATTACAGTGTATTACTTTATGTAAAAAGGAAAACCCATTAAAACAAAATGCTTTTAAAAGGCATCCATGAATTAGTATTAAAAGCATCGTCCATCGTTTCTCATATCATTGTAAGTTGAGATTCAATAATATTTTAATATAGAATATGAATATTTATTGTCAGATTTAAAAGATGTATCATTTATAATGTATGAAAGTTGACCATACTTACATTGATCATAGATGAATGGTATTTTCTATCAACAATAATCTGTGGCATGGTAATTTACATACGGTAAACTGCGCTGTCACGTCTCCGTAGTGCATGTGCATCTGTGCCTGAAGAAACAGCGTCCGATCTGCGCCACAGCAGACGGCTCTAGCTCCTTCTCTCTCACTCTCTCTCTCTCTCTCTCTCTCGTGAGCTAAACAAACATTGTTAACCCACGATGGGTTAATAAAGTTGTTAGTAGGAACTGTGAGAGCCTATCATGCTTAAGAGAAAACACAAGGCAGTGCAATGTAAATGAGGAAATGAACGTCAGCGCAGAGGTCAGAGGTGACTGCTCCCATCAGAGTAGTCACCCCCGTGCGCCAGGCTCAAGATCTGGCTCATAATGTCTTATTTGTTTTTTGTGAAGATTCAGACAGTACTGTAAAGAAATTCAGATATTCTCAATATTTTCTTCCTTAATTTTGATAATTGGGAATAATTGTAAAATCACAATATTTTTTCTCACAATAATCGTGACTGAAAAATTCCGAATCGTGACATCCCTGAGCACAAGTAATGACAACTGACCTGATCCTGGAAACCTTCTTACGTTACCCTATGTTTATAGAAAAAACCCTAGATTAACACTGGATATCGTAGAGTCAATCGCCAAAGAGGATTTGAAGAGGCCTATGTGTTTTTAAGTGCAGCACTTTAAAGCATCCTTGGTATCCTGGAAATGAAGCATGTTGTCTTACCCAGGTGCAGTGCCACACAAGTAGGCCAGACTAAAAGTAAAAAACAGTCAGTATACAGTATAACAGTCAAAATAGAAACACCGTGGATTCATGTTGAAATAGGGTAATTACAAATCTATGTATACATGGTGGAGGCCACGTTAAGATGAGCGCCCGAATGATCCTGGAGCTCTGTTGTCGGGGGCTTCGTGCCCCTGGTAGGGTCTCCCATGACAAACAGGTTCCAGGTGACGGGTCAGACAAAGAGCGGATCAGAAGCCCCTTATGAGAGACCAACAGGCCCGGTTAGAACCAGAAGGCCGTCCTCCTGTGGACCCACCACCTGCAGGAGGAGCCATAGGGGCTGGTGCAGCCACGACCCGGCAACGGACAAGTGGAAGAAAATAGATGGATGGATAATTTGCTTATTTGATGATCCTCCCTGATCCTTTTAGCAGCTATAATTTGTCTGCCAGAAATCACTCGAGAAGCATTAGTCATTATCATTTGAGGCGCATGAGAAAGTTTTGTTTACCTTCAAGAGCCACTTTGCCCAAGCACACGTCACGCTTTCGGGGCGCACTGGAGGGCACTGGAGGGCACTCGAGATGGCGTGTGATCTGTCTCTAAGTGCATCTTCGTAATTAACTTTGAAATGAGATGAACTGCGGCTAAAATGCGGCTTTGTCTCCTCAGCAAAATGCGCTCAACCTAAGCACCGGGGCATGTTTCTAGGAAATAGAGATAATCAATCTGGACCAATGTGTAGGAATTAACCCCTTTTAACATGTGTAGGGATTATGTAAAACAGGTGTGAGGCAGCGCAACAGAGGAGGCTGCGGTGCTAATGCGGCGGCTAATGTCATTTAGTATGTAATCAGGGATTTACAGATACACTGACAGAGTATGTGTTGCTCCACAGCAGTCTTTCACCATCTTCTGCTCATTTATCCCTTTTTGTGTTTCCTGTAGCACCTCTTATGATGCCTCCACTGTGCTGCAGGTGTGGGGGGCTCTTAGTAGCCTGGTGAGACTAGAATTATATAATTTTTGTACACAGAGGGATATCAGTCCGGGACCCACGCCCTCGTTGGCGGCATCAGAAACGTAAAACGATCCCGTCAAGTCCCCTCAAGAACAATCTATGAACGGCGCACGAGAGAGAGAGAGAGAGCTATTTTCCTAATCGGCGTTAAATGACCAAAAATACATCGACGGTAGTTGAGTATCCTGATTCATAATCCTATGCAAATATGAACACAGAACCACTAATAACGCTGCATCAACCGCGGACGCCTGCCCTTCCCTGATTGGTTTACGCCACTTCCTGTTTGCTTGCGTATGTACGGCTGTGGAAATGGAGTTGATGCCGCGGTCACCAGACTCAATCACTGGTAAAGCGGTGAGTCTGGTTTCTAGGCAAGGCTCTTTTTGCCTCTTCAATGTTTCAGAAGAAGAAAGAGCTAGCTGTGTGTTTACTTTTAAAAGGGTCCTTATGGCTAGTACAGACTCTCTGCAGTAAAAAAAAAAAAACACAGCAGAGATGTCCAAACGTATCCAGTAAACAATGTGGCTCTACAGGTTGCAGATGCCTGGCCCAGGTCAAGATATTGTTGACATTTTATATAATACTACAGCTGAGATTTACAATACACTGTAGTTCACAGCTGCATATTTGCAAATGTAGGTTGCACAACTACAGAGGAGGTCCTAACTATTAGATGTACTCAATTCTGCTTTATTAATGACTGAAGAAGGACTGCTTTCCAGATAAGAAAACATTTTGAATGCCAGAATCTTGTGACTAAAGCTGGCTAATTGAGGTAGACTGCTAACAGTGTGACTACACTGAAGTTACTGCATGCTCCCACTGCTCTGCCTACAAAACAGAGCCCCTCTAGCTGATTGTTGGATATAATTTATGAACTTGAAGGTTACACGCGTGTTAAACGAGTGTGTCTTTCACCTTGAGGGGTTTGCAAAGGAACCATCTGCGCACACCGTATGTCTTCACACTTCCCTAAGTTTAATGAGAGAGGTACCTCGGTTAGATTAGCATCACTGTGCATATTTTCAATGTGGGGTTTGTCGGCTCTTTTTATGTTCCCGTGATGTTATCTGTTCTACTTGTCCAGAGGGCCAGTTCTTAAGAGATATCATTTGAGCAAATGTAATCGTTATAAATCTTGACATATTATAGTATTATTCCTTCTGCATTATGACCAATGTACAGCATGAAAAAAAAAAGCCTAAATAAAATAGCATTTTATAGGTGCATAAAGCATGATATATATATATATGTATATATATATATATATCAACCCCGTGAACTGCTACCTTAACGTGGTGGGGTTGTTTGAGTGCCCGAATGATCCGAGGAGCTATGTTGTCTGGGGCTTCATGCCCCTGGTAGGGTCTCCCATGGCAAACAGGTCTTAGGTGACGGGTCAGACAAAGAGCAGTTCAAAGACTTCTATGGACAATATTACAACAAGGACCGTGACGTCGCCCGGTATGGCGCAGCCGGGGCCCCACCCTGGAGCCAGGCCTGGGGTTGGGGCTCGAATGCGAGCGTCTGGTGGTCGGGCCTCTGCCCACGGGGCTCGGCCGGGCACAGCCCGAACGGACGACGTGGGCCCGCCCTCCTGTGGACTCACCACCCGCAGAGGGATCCGTAGGGGTCGGGTGCAGAGAGGACTGGGTGGCAGTCGAAGGCAGGTGCCTCGACGACCTGGTCCGCGTGCGCAGCTTCTGGCGTTCGGGACATGGAACGTCACCTCGCTGGGGGGGAAGGAGCCTGAGCTCGTGCGGGAGGTAGAGAGATACCGGCTAGATATAGTCGGGCTAACCTCCACGCACAGCCTGGGTTCTGGATCCCAACTCCTGGAGAGGGGCTGGACGCTCCATTTTTCTGGAGTTGCCCGCGGGGAGCGGCGGCGGGCTGGGTGTGGGTTTGCTCATAGCACCCCAGCTCAGCCGTCACGTGTTGGAGTTCACCCCGGTGAACGAGAGGGTCGCGTCCCTACGCCTTCGGGTCGGGGACAGGTCTCTCACCGTTGTCTCGGCCTACGGGCCCAACATCGGTGCAGAGTACCCGGCCTTCTTGGAGTCCCTGGGAGGGGTACTAGATGGTGCTCCGGCCGGGGACTCCATTGTTCTACTGGGGGACTTCAACGCCCACGTGGGTAACGACAGTGAGACCTGGGTGGGGGTGATGGGGAAGAACGGTCTCCCCGATCAGAACCCGAGTGGTGTTCTGTTATTGGACTTCTGTGCTAGTTACGGTTTGTCCATAACGAACACCATGTTCGAGCACAAGGATGTCCATAAGTGCACGTGGCACCAGGACACCCTAGGCAGGAGGTCGATGATCGACTTTGTAGTTGTGTCATCTGATCTCCGGCCGCGTATCTCGGACACTCGGGTGAAGAGAGGGGCTGAGCTGTCAACCGATCACCACCTGGTGGTGAGCTGGATCCGCTGGCAGGGGAAGAAGCCGGTCAGACCTGGCAGGCCCAAACGTGTTGTGAGGGTCTGTTGGGAACGTCTGGTGGATCCCTCTGTCAGTAGGGTCTTTAACTCCCACCTCCGGAAGAGCTTCATCCAGATTCCGAGGGAGGTAGGGGACATGGAGTCCGAGTGGACCATGTTCTCCTCCTCCATTGTCGATGCGGCTGCTCGTAGTTGTGGCCGTAAGGTCTCTGGTGCCTGTCGCGGCGACAACCCCCGAACCCGGTGGTGGCGCCCGGAAGTAAGGGATGCCGTCAAGCTGAAGAAGGAGTCCTATCTGGCCTTGTTGGCTTGTGGGACTCCGGAGGCAGCTGAGAGGTACCGGCAGGCCAAGCGTGCTGCAGCTTGTGTGGTCAAAGAGGCAAAAACTCAGGTCTGGGAGGAGTTCGGAGAAGCCATGGAGGAGGACTATCGGTCGGCCTCGAAGAGATTCTGGCAAACCATCCGGCGCCTCAGGAGGGGGAAGCAGTGCTTCACCAACACTGTTTACAGTGCGGGTGGGGAGCTGCTGACCTCGACTGGGGATGTGGTCGGGCGGTGGAAGGAGTACTTCGAGGATCTCCTCAATCCCACTGTCACGTCTTCCGATGAGGAGGCAGAGGCTGGGGACTCGGCGGGGGGCTCATCCATCACCCAGGCTGAAGTCACCGAGGTGGTTAGAAAGCTCCTCGGTGGCAGGGCCCCGGGGGTGGATGAGATTCGTCCCGAGTACCTTAAGTCTCTGGATGTTGTAGGGCTGTCTTGGCTGACACGTCTCTGCAACATCGCGTGGCGGTTGGGGACAGTGCCTCTGGATTGGCAGACCGGGGTGGTGGTCCCCCTCTTCAAGAAGGGGGATCGGAGAGTGTGCTCCAATTACAGAGGGATCACACTTCTCAGCCTCCCTGGTAAGGTCTATTCCAGGGTGCTGGAGAGGAGGATCCGGCCAATAGTCGAACCTCGGATTCAGGAGGAACAATGCGGTTTTCGTCCTGGTCGTGGAACACTGGACCAGCTCTATACCCTTCATCGGGTGCTCGAGGGTTTGTGGGAGTTCGCCCAACCAGTCCACATGTGCTTTGTGGACCTGGAGAAAGCGTTCGACCGTGTCCCTCGTGGTGCCCTGTGGGGGGTGCTCCGGGAGTATGGGGTCCGGGGCCCTCTACTAAGGGCTGTCCGTTCCCTGTATGACCGTAGCAGGAGCTTGGTTCGCATTGCCGGCAGTAAGTCAGACCTGTTCCCGGTGCGTGTTGGGCTCCGCCAGGGCTGCCCTTTGTCACCGGTTCTGTTCATTACTTTTATGGACAGAATTTCTAGGCGCAGCCAGGGGCCGGAGGGTGTCCGGTTTGGGAACCTCAGAATCTCATCTCTGCTTTTTGCAGATGATGTTGTTCTGTTGGCTTCATCAAATCAGGACCTTCAGCACGCACTGGGGCGGTTTGCAGCCGAGTGTGAAGCGGCCGGGATGAGGATCAGCACCTCCAAATCTGAGGCCATGGTTCTCGACCGGAAAAAGGTGGCTTCCCCGCTTCAGGTCGGTGGGGTGTCCTTGCCTCAAGTGGAGGAGTTCAAGTATCTCGGGGTCCTGTTCACGAGTGAGGGACGGATGGAGCGTGAGATCGGTAGACGGATCGGTGCGGCGTCAGCAGTGATGCGGTCGCTGTATCGGACTGTTGTGGTGAAGAGGGAGCTGAGCCAAGCGGCAAAGCTCTCGATTTACCGATCGATCTACGTTCCCACCCTCACCTATGGTCATGAGATCTGGGTAATGACCGAAAGGACAAGATCGCGAATACAAGCGGCCGAAATGAGTTTCCTTCGCAGGGTGGCTGGGCGCACCCTTCGAGATCGGGTGAGGAGCTCAGTTACCCGGGAGGAGCTCGGACTCGAGCCGCTACTCCTCCACGTCGAAAGGAGCCAGCTGAGGTGGCTAGGGCATCTGTTCCGGATGCCTCCTGGTCGCCTCCCTCGTGAGGTGTTCCAGGCATGTCCTATTGGGAGGAGGCCTCGTGGAAGGCCCAGGACACGCTGGTGGGACTATGTCTCCGAGCTGGCCTGGTGTCGTCTCGGGGTCCCCCCAGAACAGCTGGAGGAGGTGTGCGTGGATCGGGAAGTCTGGGCATCTCTGCTGAGACTGCTGCCCCCGCGACCCGGCCCCGGATAAAGCGGAAGAAAATGGATGGATGGATGGATGGATGGATATATATATATATATGCAAAGATGTGCTCATCAGTAATAGCTTGAAGTTACATTTAATTTGGTTTGTTTTAGGTCGGGAATAAAAAATCTGTAGGGCTTAGAAAGAGGTTCCTTCAAATAGAGTGAAACGCCTCACATTTATAACCCGCAGACCGCTTTCAAACTCCAGCTCAATGTGAGTGTAATAAGCTGCTATTGAAATCGTTATGAGAATACAAGGTTATCTGTTTCTTCAGCCCTCCTCTCTTTGCATATAAAGAGCCTTGGATTATGGCTCAGCGGTGTGTCCCTGCAAGCAAAAGTGAAGTGCATTTTTGTTAAGCTGAACTCTGCATTCATTAAACTTGATCTTCATTAGCTTGATGTTTTGCTACAGTAGAAACCAGCCAGTGTGAAAGACTATAGTGCTGTAGCGCATTGCCAAGTTGATAATGTAAACACATTTTCCCTTGTTATGATAAATGCATACACAAAAGGATTATTTACATCTCCATCACATGCTTGAACACACTTTGTTCACTGTCCACTGATTTAATGAAGTTTACACATGTTGCAGTGGAAATACAACAGCAGCTCATTAGTCATAGGATAGTTCAGTTTTCAGTTTGTAGTTGGCGGAACAAAACTTTTTCCTATCTCTGTATTTGTGCCAAAATATCCTCCAGTCTTTAGTGCGATGGTGCAACAACTTAGAACAAAGAACGTTCTGACTTTTTATAAAAAAAAAAGTGTAACATTAAGAAAACATTTTGATATGTGGTCTTAAAAAAATGTACAGTTAACTTGTTACCTGGTAGCCATTGCCAATAGTGATATTTTGAAATGTATGCATATTTTTTTGTGTGCTTGTGCATGTCTGTGCCACTTCTGAAACTAGATGTCCATGCAAAGCTGTCTTGTGCGCAAAGATTCTAAAGTACAAATGACCTGTCATATGTTGGAAGTTATGCAGGGCTGGGTTTTTTTAGTGCCTCGGATGAGAGACAGTAAGAAAGTACCAGGTGCCTGTGTGAGTGGTGTGGGTGGTGGTCGGGAGGGTCCGTACGCAGCTGCGTTTCTCTCAGTCTACCCCAAGGACAGCTGTGGCTATGTAGCCAAGTTTACCAAAAGAGTATGGAGTTAATGACAAAACAGTAACATTAATGGTGCATTGTTTAGTTCTTTAAGTCATGTGAAATAGTGCAATTCAAACAAATTGGATAATGAATGAATGTGTGTTGCAGTCAAATTTTTATTTAATATACCGTAAGTTTAACTTCCATACTCAACAGTTCTAAGACTAAAAAAAATCCAAACCAATGCATGAAAACAAAATTGTTATATAGTGCTTCTTTGGTACTGCGGAACACAATAGTATATGGATCTATTTGAAGACATTTTATTTTACTTATACAGCACATGAAGCAATGTACGTCTATGCACAACATTTTCCACAAGACCATTGCAAACATAATTATACTGAGAAAACCAAAAACTAGCCTGCCTTTAAATGTATTTAGTGGCATAGGTCGCGGGCAGTCTCAGCAGAGATGCCCAGACTTCCTGATACACGCACACCTCCTCCAGCTGTTCTGGGGGGACCCCGAGGCGACACCAGGCCAGCTCGGAGACCAGGAGGCATCCCGGAACAGATGCCCTAGCCACCTCAGCTGGCTCCTTTCGACGTGAAGGAGCAGCGACTCGACTCCGAGCTCCTCCCGGGTAACTGAGCGCCCAGCCACCCTGCGAAGGAAACTCATTTCGGCCGCTTGTATTCGCGATCTTGTCCTTTCGGTCATTACCCAAATCTCATGACCATAGGTGAGGGTGGGAACGTAGATCGATCGGTAAATCGAGAGCTTTGCCTCAGACTCAGCTCCCTCTTCACCACAACAGTCCGATACAGCGACCGCATCACTGCTGATGCCGCACCGATCCGTCTATCGATCTCACGCTCCATCCGTCCCTCACTCGTGAACATGACCCCAAGATACTTGAACTCCTCCACTTGAGGCAAGGACCTGAAGCAGCGAGAACAACCTTTTTCCGGTGGAGAACCATGGCCTCAGATTTGGAGGTGCTGATCCTCATCCCGGCTGCTTCACACTCGGCTGCAAACCGCCCCAGTGCGCGTTGAAGGTCCTGATTTCATGAAGCCAACAGAACAAAATCGTCTGCAAACAGCAGAGATGAGATCCTGAGGTTCCCAAACCGGACACCCTCCGGCCCCTGGCTGCGCCTAGAAATTCTGTCCATATAGGTAATGAACAGAACCGGTGACAAAGGGCAGCCCTGGCGGAGACCAACATGCACCGGGAACAGGTCTGACTTACTGCTGGCAATGCGAACCAAGCTCCTGCTGCGGTCATACAAGGAATGGACAGCCCTTAGTAGAGGGCCCGGACCCCATACTCCCGGAGCACCCCCCACAGGGCACCACGAGGGACACGGTCGAACGCTTTCTCCAGATCCACAAAACACATGTGGACTGGTTGGGCGAACTCCCACAAACCCTCGAGCACCCGATGAAGGGTATAGAGCTGGTCCAGTGTTCCACGACCGGGACGAAAACCGCATTGTTCCTCCTGGATCCGAGGTTCGACAATCGGCCGGATTCTCCTCTCCAGCACCCTGGAGTAGACCTTACCGGGGAGGCTGAGGAGTGTGATCGCTATGTAATTGGAGCACACCCTCCAATCCCCTTTCTTAAGGAGAGGGACCACCACCCCAGTCAGTCTGCCAATCGAGCCGGCACTGTCCTCGACCGCCACGCAATGTTGCAGAGACGTGTCAAACAAGACAGCCCTACAACATCCAGAGACTTAAGGTACTCGGGACGAATCTCATTAACACCAACACTGTAAACAGTGTTGGTGAAGCACTGCTTCCCCTTCCTGAGGCACCGGATGGTTTGCCAGAATCTCTTCAAGGCCGACCGATAGTCCTCCTCCATGGCTCCTCCCAGACCCGAGTTTTTGCCTCAGCGACTGCACGAGCTGCAGCACGCTTGGCCTGCCGGTACCTCTCAGCTGCCTCCGGAGTCCCACAAGCCAACAAGGCCAGATAGGACCCCTTTTTCAGCTTGACGGCATCCCTTACCTCCGGGCGCCACCACCGGGTTCGGGGGTTGCCGCCACAACAGGTGCTCTAGTAGATAATGTAGAATAATTCCCATTTAGGGGGTCATTTATCAAAACTGGTGTTAATTAGTGAGTGCAAGCTAGGAAAACCATATAGCCATTTGTAGGCATGTTGCGCCTAATTTACCATTTTGAACATTTGATATTTCCTTAATTATATAGATTTAGGGCCCCAAATCTGACAAGTATATGAGAGAATGCTGCGTGAATAAATAATACATAAATGACCCTGCATCTGACACACTTTTGTGCGTGCTACTCGTTTTGCACCAAGCAAATGCTTGGTAAATGAACTTTTCTGTAATGGTTTTCCAACTTATTTGATCTACTTTTGTAAGTATAACATCAGGCTGTCCACGGGTTGTGGGTGAAAATTATTATTATTATTTTATTTCTCTAAGAAACACATGAGGTCAAAAATAACAAAAGGTAGATGGAATAGTTCCAAACTAGGTCCCAGAGTGGAAAGATGTCAAAACGCCATTTATGTGGCTCCATTGTTACGGCCACCGCAACCTTTACTAAAACGATGACATCACAGCACCAGTGTTGTCTATTATCCATAATGACCGTAGACTACGTTTTACTCATGGATCTATCTGGTTTTACTCCGCTCCTCTGTTCCACCACGGTCCGTGAGCCACAGGTGACAAAACACGGCAGAGTTAGCCTCCAGTCAGTCTGTGTTTTTGGACTGACAGTAAAAGTCCAGTCACTGACAGGTTTTTTGGCTTTAGTCCCGTTTCGTATGAAGAATAAACTCGCCTCCTCATCTCTTCTGTAGATCGTAAATCGTTGTATCAGTTTCATTTTCACTGTTTACATTCCACAAAGGTTTACTGCGCTTGCGCTCTTCATATCTTGTTCTATTATGTGTGTTAGCGTCACAGCGCCACACACAGGCCTGGCAGACGAATTACGCTGTTTTCACAGACCTGAGTCGACCCATGTGGACACACACATTTACTAAGCTGGCTTCGTGCTTACAAAGAAAGTTTCTGAAAATGTCAGTGTTTTGGCTTTGTGTCAGTTGGTTAACTTCTCACTTGAGACTGGAGCATTTCCAAAGGCCTTGAAAACTGCAGTCATTAAGCCTCTTCTAAAGTCTTGATGCCAAGGTACTGAACAACTACCGGTCGATATCAAAACTACTATTCTTAGGAAAAGTCATAGAGAAAGTAGTATATCAGCAGCTCACTTACTTTCTCCTATCTAACAATGTGTTTGATACTTTCCAGTCAGGATTTAGGCCTCACCACAGCACTGAGACAGCTCTGATCAAGGTGACAAATGATATCTGCATGAACAACAACGCAGGTAAGGTCAGTTTTAGTTCTGCTGGACCTGAGCACTGCCTTTGACACAGTGGACCACGGGATCTTACTTCACAGGTTAGAAAACTGGGTGGGAATCTCTGGTACTGCTCTAAACTGGTTCAAGTCCTATCTGGAGGATAGGACGTACTTTGTCGAAATTGGCAACTGTGTCTCAGACAAAATTGCCATGACCTGTGGAGTCAATCTTGAGACCCCTCTTGACCTCAACTCTTACATGCTTCCATTGGGTCAGCTAATAAACAGCAACAATGTGCCGTACCACAACTACGCAGATGACACTCAGATTTACGTGTCACTGACGGCAGGTGAACAGGGGCCTGTAGATACTCTCTGTCACTGCATGGAACAGATCAGAACAACTTTCTCCAACTAAACTCAGACAAAACTGAGATCATTGTTTTTGGCCCACAGACACAAAGACAAAGTGTTATCAGTCACATTGAATCTCTCTCTCTAAAACCAAAAAATCAGGTTAGAAATCTAGGAGTAATCATGGACTCAAAACCAGGCTTAGAGAGACTCATCCATGCATTTGTCTCCAGCAGGTTAGACTACTGTAACGGCTGCTCACTGGCCTTTCTAAACGAGCTGTTAGACAGCTGCAGTACATCCAGAACGCTGCTGCTCGAGTCCTGATAAGAACCAGGAAATACGACCATATTAGTCCAGTGCTCCGGGCTCTGCACTGGCTTCCTGTCACTCAGAGAATAGAATTTAAAACAGCTCTGCTTGTGTACAAGTCTTTTCATGGTTTAGCACCAAAGTCCATCTCTGACATGTTAGAGCCGTATGAACCATCTCGGGCCCTGAGAACTTCAGGGAGGGGTCTCCTGGTGGTTCCCAGAGTCAATAATAAACACAGTGAAGCTGCGTTTCAGTTTCATGAAGCTAAAATCTGGAACAGTCTTCATGAGGATGTGAGACAGGCCTCAACTCTGACAATGTTCAAATCCAGGCTGAAAACAGCTATTTTTACCTGTGCATATGAAGACTGAAAGTATTCTATCTGCACTCTTGCCTTTTACTTGATTATTTTTTATGTTGATGTTTTATTGATTGATTGAATCTGTTTTCTTGTATTTTATGCAACTGTGAAGCACTTTGAATTGCCTTGTGTATGAACTGTGTTCTACAAATAAACTTGCCTTGCCTTCTTGTTCACAGCATTCATATGTGACCCGCCCTGGTTTCCAAGGACACATCGGCAGCCCGTGTCTCGAGAAAACGTAAACAAAGGTTTTTTTTTACCATATAATGGTCAAAATATCTTTACCTATGTGTCATCCACATACCTAAACCAGTGGCTTGGAGTCCCTCCCCCCATAGGATGTCAAAATGTGTTCCTCTACCTCCTCCATGTATAGATTCGTGACAATGGGGGAAACAAATATCTCTAGTGAACAAATAATATATATTTTTTTTGTTATTAAGTTTCCTACTGGCCAAAAATGTTGCAGGTAACATAACAATGTAATGCATGACTTGTTAGCCATGTTGAAATGTGTACATTTAACTTGTGCCAATCCAAAGTTGGTTGCCTTTCAATAAACGATTAGTGCAAGCCCCTTTCACGTTGGGCTGAAACTGGTATGAAAACATGTTTCATCAGTTGCTATAGTGACGCTGCCAGATGGATTAATAGGGAGAAGAGGAGGCAACAGGAGGAGAGTCACATGGCCTGGTGTGGACATTGATCGGGACGGCTTGATAACACAGACAATGGGCCAGGACAAAGAGTTCATTGTCGGCTGTTTTGATGAGAGCAGATACAGAGCAGAGGTGTTTTACAGTGTGAGAGAAGGCCCTGAGAAAGAGATTATTGCCACTTTTGAAGACTGAGCATAATGGCTTTTTCAGGAGATCCATTCAGGAGCTGTAAACTTGTTGATATATATATTTTTTGTTTTACCCCATTAACGAGGCGTGTTACTTGTTCATGTTTCCAAGAAGCAATCTCCAATGGTGTAATCAGTTGTGAAAATGAGAAAGTGCGTTTCTTTCTATAATTTTTTGTTTGCAATATAGACTCTTTTAAGACGACTTTTTTTTTTTTTTGTAAGCTAATATAGCTTTCACAAAATACAATGCAATAAACCATGCACCATAATCCTGTGTGTTCTGCAAGCTTATACCCATGGGTGGTCTGCGAGTTGGATGGATAAGCAGAGATACAGAGGAGACGTGTGCTGTCTGTGAGAGAATAGCACTGCAGTACAATGCAGACATGGGCCTGTCTGGATGACAGCGCTCCATTGTATCGCTCTGTGTGAACTGTTTGTGCTGCAACGCTCAGTGAGGAAAGAGAGAGGGATGCTGGGAGTTATTGTGCTGGACAGGCATTCTTCGTGTGTGTGTGTGTGATCGTTGAGGGAAAATAATGGGTAGGGGCACTATTCACTCTCACACACCAAATATATGTTTTGTGTCCACTAAAACTTTGATATTGATGCCAGTAGTTTTGTAAGGGATAATTTCTCTTCATCCATTTGACACACAGAAAGGCAGATATTTTTTAAAATTTTAAAGTCATATTTACGGACATAAACAGGGAATACTTCAGCTCCTAACACCCTGCCAGGAGCCTGCACTGGGCAGGAATCGTCTCCACTTACCTTTGTGCTGTAACACCTTTCCTCTCTCTCATGATGCAGGTCAATGCACTTTATGCCTCCTGTGTGTGCATCGTTCAGACATTCAGCTAAAAGGTGAAACCATGTGCACCCACCTTGGAGGAGGGGTGGCGCTACAATTTGGGGAAAGCTGCATCATTTGTTGTAAAACAAATGAAAGTTTTTATAGACGGAGGAAAAACTAGAAACAAAGTGCTCAAGAAGTCAATAACCAAATTAGTTTTTTTTTTTTTTTTTGGTGGAAGGTGCTCTTTGGTATTTGGGGAACAAAGACTTTAGAGAAAAACAGAAAACCAAGGCAGTCCTCCCACATCATAATTCTATGGATATTAGAACATTTTCTAATGTTCTGCAGTAGTGCAGGGCAGAAGTGGAACATAATGACCTCAATTCATTCCCTGCCCCTCTATGTGAGAACTAGTAACCACTAAGCCACTGTCAGACTGGGGTTTAGGACTACTATTAGTCTATATTCCCCACTTTTTAAAATGGTAAATGGCAAATGGTTACATTCTCTCACTTTTGGTCCCTGGCCCACAGTTTGGGAACCGCTGATTTAAAACCAACTGAAACCTGCAACTGACGTTTTTTTCTGTCTCACCACTGAGAATTAGCCTGCGAGTAGCCCAATTCGTTTTAGACACATTCAGAGAACCAGAGTTACTGTAGTAACTGTGCTCATGAAAACTGTGTGGATTCAACTCCTCTTTGAGACAAAAAGGCCACGTAGAATGACTTTACTCTCGTCTATTCGCCAAACTACTGTCCTGATACTCCGCTAGAGACAATAATGCCGTGTTCAGACCGCACGCCTCTCGGGCGTCAAAATCGCGCCCAAAGCCTGTAGTTGGACGCTTGTGCTTACTGAAGTCAGACACATCTTGGAAGCAGCTCTTGTCTGAAAACTACAGTTGTTCTGAGGCTAACTAGTCTCCCTCTTTGCTCCTGCCATGTCCTATGGATCTTTAACTATACCCCCATGGTCTACGCAGGATCTCCCCAGTATTTATGCTCATATTTAGCCCATACGGTTGAAGGGACATTGGTGGCAAGTGGCTATAGGCTAGGTTAGCCCGGTTAGCTTGTTGCGATCGCCTACAGCTCATTGTTGATAAAAAAAGGGTGCAATAAACCACAAATGTGCATAAAGGCTGTTCTGTGTAGTTAAGGGCTTTATTGACGTTATTAGTGCATAATACTTGTTTTCAAGGGGTCAATGTTTGCTGCTAAGCGGCTAGCATAGAAAATTATTTCTATGCTCTGGGAGAAAACAGATCGACTACGGCCTGTTGTAGATAAAATGTGAGCAATAAACTTAAAAATCAACAAGCCTGGCTCAGTGTGTGATCATTGTTAAACGGCTGCTTTATGTGGATGGGGCTTAATAGACTTTATTTGTGCATATTTTTCATTTTCACATCGATTGGAGCTTTAGCTTGTAGCAGCTCTGGGATTGCTCTGTGCATCATCAAGGCCCAAACACATTCCCAGTGCAGATCCAGCCACTCAAATAAGTTTTCCTGTCAACACTTTTAATCCTGGGTGTTTAGATAAATGAAACACTGATGTGTGTCTTTGTAAAAGTCCCGGAGCTGCTGTAGCTCCGGTTCACAACACGATGAAGCTAACCTCCATGGCTCTGACTGTTTACATCTCGTTCAGCTCCAACGCATGTCACTGTTGGGGAAAGCTCCTGATTGGTCGACGCTCACAAATTTCTCCAAAAAGTTAAACAATTCCAACTCTAGCGTCGGCCACTTTCGAGGCGCTGGACGTGCGTCAAAAGCTTGCCACGAAAAGCTTAAAAACGTGCTGCACAGGAGGCGCGGGACGCACTGCGGGATCTCTCGACGCTCCCCGAGGCGCGTCCCCCGTGGAGGCTTTGGAGGCGTTCGGTCTGAACACAGCATAAGAAGACCGTTTTAAATGAGTGCATGCAAAGAAAACATGAGAGAGTGAGTGAGCGCTGTCAGAGAGCCTGTCCCAGTAACAACGCATTGATAAATCAGTGAAACAACACCATAGTTTGACTGAGATGCGGGGCCCTCGCGGCTGCAGGGGCCCTACGCAACTTGCGTAGGTTGCGTATAGGAAAAACTGGCTCTGAATAAACGTGTGTTTTCCTCGCCGCGTCTGGATTCAGCAGATCCGAATCGTGGTGCGGTATTCATTCTGTTTTTCAACTACGGGTCTACAGTATACTGAAAAACAATGTTTTGCCCAAATGCCTCCCTCTCATTTTCAGCAACCTGCTTGCTCCTCCCTTCTGCTGCTGCCTGTTCACACCTCCTTTCACTCACACCCCCAGAGTAAAAACTCAATTTCTCTTAATTGTCACCTCCGAGCCCACACAAAAGAGCGCAGCTTCCCACAATCTCTGCACAACCAAGAAGATTCACGCCTGGTTTATGGTGTTGAGCGAACCTGGCAGCCAATCAGTGAGCTTGTCGCTCGCGGCGCTACGAGCTGGAGAACGCAAGCTCTGTGATTGGTTGATCCATACACAACACGAGGAAAAAGACAACGAACACATTCAGTCTCCCTCTTTCAAGTTATTTTCCATTAATATATTGTAGAGTGTTTCCATTTTTGATGTTCTTAGAAAACTTTAAATAGAGGAGCAACGCAGAAGGATTTTGCAGACGGCTGTACAGTAGGTGGGGCTGGCCGCTCGACCATAAATTAGGAGTCGATAAATGCGCTTTGTTTATTTGTGGACTTTGCCTTGAAATGTTCAACTACTAACTTCAACCCTTCTTCTTTTTTCAGACAATAATGACTCACTACAATGCTGAACTGATCTATTGCAATAAGTCAGCGTTTTGACTTTATCATTTTAGTTTTTAATTGAGAATTTTGCCTTGATTAATATTCTATAATGCTTTTATGTTGACCCTATGACTTTTAGGTAAAACTTGTCTTTTACTGCGATATAAAATAATCTTGTCTGGATTAGATTATAATTGTCTGTAATTATGAGAACAAAACATCCAGGAAATTGAGCTCATAGTTCACATTTTAAGCACTGCCACTGTGGAAGACGTATAAGACCATAACAGTACATTATGATTATGAACAGATTGAACCATGTCTGTGATGGTGAACAGAGATTTATTCAAACAAAAAGGCAGAGAGAGACTATAGCCTGCATGTAAAGAATGATCAGATGCTGCATAGACAAAGAAGATCACATGTTTCCTTCACTTACGCAACATCTTTAAAACGTTTCACTAAAAAGAACATTTTGAACATTTTAGTTATGGCCTTCCTGCGAATGGTCAGAAGCACAGGCTTTCCTCAAGGCTGCATCCTCAGCCCCTTGCTCTTCAGTCTTGCCACTTAAGATTACAGTGCTGCCCTAGCAATAACCACATCATTACATTTGCTGATGACATGATGTTGCCAACAATCAAACTCAAACCCACTGCACCACTGCAGGATGAAAATAGTGCAGCTAAATATCGCCTTTCCACACCAGTCAGTTACAATATAACTCTTTATTTTTCAGCAGCAAAGCATTGCATAAATGACCACATTTTCCAGTTTGACCTCTTTGCTAATTGCTTCACAGAGCCTTTTGTCAAACTCTCATCATTAAGGCTTAATTTAGTAAACTAATTGAGACTTTTTTTCTGCTGTAGGGCCCAGAGAGATGCTAATGTCTAATTTAGAAACAACTTGGGGCATAGCAGTTTTTCTGAACAAAAGGGTTAATTGCTCAAGATCTTTCTTGGCCATGGCGAGTGGTTGTTTTCATGAAGATATTTGCACTGTCAAATGTTTAAATCTGAGAAAAATAGACACCTTTTGATTGCAAAAAAAAAGACCTTATCTCTGTCTAAATTGTTGACTCAATAGTTTTGTTTTTTTCTGGCTATATGTTACCGAGAGATGAAAGCTGCCCCAGAGGAGATGCCACAGAGGTCACACAGAGGGCACACACAACTGTAGTGCATGCATCATTCATAGAGGTTTAAATATGGATGAAAGTGAAATGAAGAGTAAAAGTATTGGCAGGCTCTGGGGATTTGGTGAATAGCGACACTTAAACATTAGCCAAGTTTCTGTCCAAATGTGAAACAATATTTTTGGAAAAGAATAACAGAAAAAAAAAAACAGAAAAAAAAAAACATTGGTTGAGATTGGTGCAGGAATTTTCCAACCAGGACAAGAAGAAATTAGTGGGCAGATATATGGAATGGGCAAGCAGGATTGTCAATGAGACACCTTGGATCTTAGTGAGCGGGACATTTAGGGTTAGGGTTATTAAAGGTGTTTTGACAGACCTATAACAACGCTCTTGGTAGGACAGTACCATAGTAATTGCCTGGGGGTAATACAAGTGTTAATGGTATGATTGGGGGGGGGGGGGGGTCTTTCATCTCCTCCTGGTGTCTCTGGCCAGAAAACCACCCTTGCAACTTTCCCTGCACTGGGTCGTAGGCTCAACAGGCTAACGGACAAAGCTAACTGTGGGCTAGCGCCACTTAAACAGTATTTACAGCCAAGTTTGAGTGAAAAAAGTTATCTCCATTGTACAATATCCCTCTCTCCCTTTATCTTTTCTGTCAGCATAGTATTTACTCTCACGGACAATCAATGAGTAAAAAAAACGCTAAAACATGCTACGACACCTGCAGTGGCGCTTATGGCCTCTAGGGGCACGAGTTACTTAGTTCTATTTTAAAGTCAGTCGTTTTAATATGTTGTTTAAAATACTTCTATTCAAGGAGATTTTCCTCTTTTTACATTACATTAAATTTGAACTCGACTAATAGGACAATCGCAAAAAGGACAGCCACATATGTCTCCAAGTCTCCAAAGTAGAAATTACAATTCAGTTTAAATAACTTATAGAAAATAAATGCGGCTTAAAATATCCAAAAATCACACCCAAATTCCCCACCTCCATGGACAAACCTTTCTTGTTATGAATAAGTGGCACAGCGCCACCTACAGAGTGGAGACAAGGATGCATGGGCGACTTTACTGAGGTTACCCTGTACATTTACGTTGGTTTTGTGTGTGATTTGATATTACTCAACAGTCTGACTCATTATACCTCCTACACATGTTACATTAGCTCCGACGCCCCTTTCTGCCACACACAGCTGCAAACAGACCGCAGCCACGCTCATCTGGATATGGGTCAGGCTGTCTGACAGTCATTAAAAATGAATAGCAGTTTTACTCGAGCTTCTGTGTGTTGAACCGAGTGGAAGAAAACTGCTGCTTCATGCGCTGCACCTTTTTATGAAAGAGGTTGTGATTATTGGCTGTTCTACTGAAATACAAGTCTTTATCATTTTGAAAATGATGCAATGGGTGAATAAAAATAATAGCAGAAGGGATTGCTAAGCTTGTGGAACCACAACACATTTCTGGAAGTAAGTGCGCAAAAGGCATAGTGGCTGAGTGGTTAGTGCGCTTGCCTGGGAGCAAGAAGCTCCCAGGTTGGGTCACTGGACTGTATGGGGCCTTTCTGTGTGGAGTTGACATGCTCTCCCCGTGTCACTAAAAATATGTACTAGATTGATTGGTAGTGTGTTTGCGAGTGTGGGACAACAGATGGAAATTATGGCGTGTGTGTTCACAAACAAGCACTGTCCCAATCAAAAACCAATAAACAGACAAACAAATCCTGTATTTGAGTTCTGTGTTCAGGACTAACTGCGTAATTTATACCAAGGAAAAAGCATTATTTTATACTGTAATGTTGTAACATGTAGCGCAATTTGAATATGTGTTGTAAACCAAAAGAAGAATACGCTTTGGCTCAGAGGCTGTATCTGCCACCTTTACATTCTGATGATGTAATTATCTGCAACAGATCTTGAGCCAAATATATCCTTCAGAGTTTATACGTATGCGCAGCCAAGAGCAATGTCAGAGTCACTTTGCACCTTAATTAGAGTATTGTCCTTTATATTGTCCTTACACAGGAGCCATCAAGGATGAGAGAAACATCATTTCAAATCATTCACAAATGGTTTGACAAATAACAACTCGTTGAATCTTTGAATCTTTAAGATCTTTCCATATAAAAATCCTGACGGCGGGGTTTGCTTCATGATGTAGGAGGTGAGGTTGTGTCTTTATGATGTAGGAGCGGTGAGGTTGCGTCTTTATGATGTAGGAGAGGTGAGGTTGTGTCTTTATGATGTAGGAGCGGTGAGGTTGTGTCTTTATGATGTAGGAGCGTTGAGGTTGAGTCTTTATGATGTAGGAAGTGAGGTTGTGTCTTTATGATGTAGGAGAGGTGAGGTTGCGTCTTTATGATGTAGGAGCGGTGAGGTTGAGTCTTTATGATGTAGGAGCGGTGAGGTTGAGTCTTTATGATGTAGGAGGGGTGAGGTTGTGTCTTTATGATGTAGGAGCGGTGAGGTTGTGTCTTTATGATGTAGGAGCGGTGAGGTTGTGTCTTTATGATGTAGGAGCGGTGAGGTTGTGTCTTTATGATGTAGGAGCGGTGAGGTTGTGTCTTTATGATGTAGGAGTGGTGAGGTTGTGTCTTTATGATGTAGGAGCGGTGAGGTTGTGTCTTTATGATGTAGGAGCGGTGAGGTTGAGTCTTTATGATGTAGGAGAGGTGAGGTTGTGTCTTTATGATGTAGGAGCGGTGAGGTTGTGTCTTTATGATGTAGGAGCGGTGAGGTTGAGTCTTTATGATGTAGGAGCGGTGAGGTTGTGTCTTTATGATGTAGGAGCGGTGAGGTTGCGTCTTTATGATGTAGGAGAGGTGAGGTTGAGTCTTTATTATCTTCATCATAGTGTCATCATACCACAGTCATTTTGTGAATTTAAAGCAAAATTGCATGTGGTGTAAATAAGCTGAACCAGCATGTTTCCTATATTTATTTTTGGCAATGTGCTTATTTTCATAGTCTACATGGTTCTATAATTAACACATAACCTAAATATGACCCCATCTTGTTTTTGTTGTTGTTTTTTTTCACAATTTGCAATTCAAATATGCATGTGATTGATATGACTGAGTCCAGGAATAGAAATGGCTCTCTTGATTCACCTGCTTGTTCCCTCAGCGCAGGCTGTATTAGTCTGTGGGCATGAAAATAAATGTCTTGCAGACTCATCTACAGCCCCACAATCCCACAGGAAAATAAGCTGCAGAAATCATGACACAAATAAACCTGCAGAGCTAAAGGCTGCCTCCAATTTTCTGTCGTCTCAGGTATACTTTGTGACCCACATCAGCACCCTTGCACATGGAACTTTCTTGGGTTGGGACAATATATATTTTTTCAATATATTGCAATATTCGCCTCTGTCACAATACCAAGTATCAATAATTTTAAAAACATTTCTCGTAACATTTCTTCAGGAACAATTACACTCACTTTGTCACTTCCACCTGGCGCAAGGAAAATGTTCTAAACGCGACGTCATCTTTGTGGCGCAGCTTTTGTGCTATGTGTATATGTTGCTTTAAAAAAAAAGGATGTCAACTGAGGCGTGGTTTATCAGCACAGAACGCTGCTCTCCTATGGCAGCCTCACATTCTTTTGTTTATTTATATTGCGCTTCCTCGTGTTCTTCCATTCGCATTATAGGCTTTTATAAAATCTATCAGGTCAAAACTTTATTTATCCCACTGTGTTTGTGTTGCCGAAACGGGAAAACAAACGAAAGCACGTGTTCATCCCTACTCCCCCACCACCTGTGTCCCTTCCCCTCGCGCGAGTCTGGTTGGAGGCCAAAGGTTGTTCTACATAACATTGCTATTGGCCTGCTGTCCTGCCCACTAATGCGTCAGGTCTAGGGAGCAGCAAGATCTCACATTGCGCCCCTTCTCGACGGAGAAGGTTTCGTGATAGTCTGCGTTTAGAAACACAAGAACGGGCCCGTTATGATAAACCTACATTTTTCTGTGGTAATGCACTTGTCACTTTTAACTCTTAAATAAATATCAAGCAAGGCCATGGGAACCCAGGGTGCTGAGGGCGCTGCAGCACCCCCTGGTGGATAGTTTGCGACCTGCAGGCAATATTAATAAATAGGAAATATGCACAGAAAAAACTTTTTGGGGTAAATTTTTTTCCTCAGCACCCCCTAACTAAAATGTCTTCCCACGGCTCTGATATCAAGTGACATTTTGTTTAAATCTTTTGAACACAACACCGTTTTCTGTTCAAAGTTTACTGAATCACAATACGTATACGTATCATCCCATGAATCGCAATTTAGTACAATGATAACACACATAATATTCTAACATAATAAGAGTTGTGTATTTATTAGTCCTTTTTACTCTTACTTGGGTATCATTTACGTCAATAATTTTTACTTCTACTTAAACAACTTTATTATAACATAACTCTCATTTGAGTGAACATGTTGGCTAATCTACCCACCTTGTGGCCCAAATAAACATTAATAAAACATTTGTAACCAGCTATTATGTCCAACAATAGTTACTTAAAATCGATGACTAAAAACTAACTTTCATTTCTACTTTTGATGTGAAAGTTTCGGCCACCCACCTGTGTTTGGAGACAGGTGTGCCTGCTGCTGCGTTTGCCCTCTGACCTCAGTCATGTTAAATGTCAGACGGTGACAACAGATTTAGGCAGGAGCTCCTAGGAGAGACGACGAGCCGCCAGGAAGCGAGAGAAAGTGAGGAAACAAGGGTTGTCCGAGGCTTTGACATTTTGAGCAGAGAGAATGTGAAATATCGGCTGACATTTGTGCTCGCTCTGTGTGTGCGCTAAGATATGTGCAAATGTGGCTGGAAGCAATACAGAGTAAAGATAGATTAAGGACATATATACATAACCTTTTTATCTTTTTAACAATTTAACAATTAAACAAATACAGATGATGTATTAATTTTCATTTTCTTCAGTAGCTAATTGAGATTTGTTTAGATTATGTACAGCTGGTCTGTCAGAGAGGGCTATTATGGAACGTTGGCAACGATTTTAACATAATTTAAACATAATGAGGTTGATGGTGGGCGTGGTTTTTGCTCAGACCTGTTCTTTACATGTTGTCAAAGTTTGGATTTGTTTATGGTGGTCATTGTTGTCTTTTTGTATTTTCTTACTCACTGCAACTTAATTTAGTCACAGAGACAGTACATTGTCTACCACTGTCTTCTACAACTACTAAATATGACATGATAATAATACTTACATACTTATCATAATAATTCATTTGGGTCATACAAATCACAATCAAAACCTTTATTGAAATGAAAATATAAACAAATAATATTGTTAATACAACGATTTTGATGGGAATGGGAGTGGGATGAAGTAGCTTATTTATTTATCCCCCTTACACAAGATATAAGTATAATTTTAATGCTTGCATTCCGGATTCTTTCCTATGAATCTTTTTTTAAATCTATTATTAACATTCATATATAGAATATACAATAGACGTCACCATATACACAAAATTCAATGACAATAATCCACATGAGCGCTTACATTTCTTCCTCAATTTCATACTTTGCAATTATGAGTTGTTTATACACTGACTTGCATACATGAATACTTTTGCATTTCTTGTGCTTATCCTCCAGATGGTTCGACAGTATGACACCACACACAGACACACAAAAACCTCTCCTTGTTTTACTAATGGGCTTGAGTTTAAAGTTCTCAATTCCCCTTAGTTGATACCCTCCTTCTTTATGACTGAACAACTATATTCCCAGGTAAATCATTGTTGTATGCCCTGTACCATATTTGAGCTGTGGTATATTATCGATTATCAATCCAAGAAATGTGTTTCTGTTACCTGTTCAATTTCAGCGTTATTAATTGTAATTTTTTCTTACAATTACCAAAGAACATTACTTTAGTTTTGTTTAGATTTAGGGCTAATTTGTTACTGTCCATCCAACGTTTTAATTTGTTATTCACAACCTTTACAAGATTATCATAATTATCACTTGAATAAAAAATATGTGTATCATCTGCGAATAGGAGGTATTTAAGAGTATCAGATGTTTTAAATAAGTCATTGATATGCAAATTGAACAGTTTAGGGCCCTATACTGACCCCTGGGGGACACCAAAAGCAACTAATAATGTTTTTTTCTTTTTTTTTGACAGTCATGTGTCGACCCAGCGTCATATTGTTGCTAATGTAATGCCAAAGGAAAACTGTATTAACTGCTCAACGATTGCACCTCCCTCACGCTCAACTGTCAAACGGGGCAATATTGCACGAAACACTGTACGAAACCAAACTTGAAATTTGCAATATTGAGTATTATGCCTAGTATGTTAATGAGTGATTAGCTAGTAGCTACTGTGATTTGCCCATAGGCCTAATAATGCAATGATAGTCAAGAAACTAAAAAATAAAAATAGCATGAAGTTGTGTGAAACCAAAAGGGGTGCACAAAAATATAAATACGTTTTACCAAAGGTTTGAACTTTCAGAGCATAATAGAGCTCAACAGTTGCACCCACTCCCGGTCACATGTCTGGAGCCGACGAACAATCGACGCGGCTAATCAGCTAGGTGCTAACTCACGGTTAAATTGAAGATTTGTACGTTATTAACTGAAAAGTTATAAAATAATGTTGTCGTATTTTTAAGTATTAAGTGTTTTCTTACTCGTAAAATACCTGCACAATGGTCGGTATAGTTAGTACCAAGCTGATTAGCCAGTGTCGGGCTTTTAAACTCTTTATATTTGATTATTATTATTTTTTTTAAATCAAATAAATGGGATATTTTATGTCGGATCCAGACATGTGACCGGGAGTGGGTGGGACTGTTGAGCTCTATTTAAAGGTTTATTAAAGGGACTACGTTTGCACTACGTTTCGCATGTTGCATAGGTTGTCATACAATCAATGCTTTATTTTTCTTTATTGTGAAGACCTATAAGCAATTTACACATTGTCTGTTTCAACGATACACATGCAGGTTTATAGCTAATTGGCTCTTCTGTAGGACCAGAGTCCCTAATGAAACCAGAAAAAAAAAAAAAATTGCAAAAACTGTGACAGGCTACGTGATTCAACATGAATTGTGCTATCAGGAAACTGAAGCTTCTTCTGAGAGTTCAAACTTCATTGCAATCAGTTTAAAACCATCATTTACTCATGGCATGATGAAGACCAATAGGAGAAGTGACGAGGAAAAGCAGACTGCATCTTACTGAGCACAAAATATGATGAGGATTTTAGTTTAGTTAATTTGCTTATCATTTAAATTAAAAAATGATCCTATCACAATAGTACAGAGGAAAATCTCTCCACCTTGATCTTGAATTGATTTTACAATGTCACATTGCCCATCGCTAAATTATTACTGTGTTGCCGCAACGTACAGAAAACTGGGCCTTCCTCTTTTTCTTACACAAACAGATCCACTGTCAGTGGTTACACCTGCAGTCACATAGCTTCTGGTCACCATACTCACATCACTTTAACAAGGGAAAAATATGGCAGTTATCCACTCTCCTTCTGATTAAACAACACCATGGACAGGAACCATTCTGGCCATACAAAGCGCTGCAGCAAACAACAGCTCTTATAAAGCATTTATAGTTAATAAATTAAAAAGCACTTATCTAAATTGAGCTGGAGTGTCCCTCGGTATAGCTGCACTCTGCTGCAAGGCATTGTGGGATACCTCCAAAACAGTTGACAGATTTTCTTCTAGCACCTGCAATGCAAAGCCCAAAGGTAGTGCACACTGACAGGTCGCATTACTGTATAGTAGAGGGGCATGAGACAGCATCATAACTAACATTAAGCAGAATTATTCAAGGCTGCAGGTTGTAGAAGCTAAGTTTAAAATGTCAAGACCAACACACAGCGAAGTGACATAAAGTCACTCTGTGCTTTCGGCAATGTTGTTTCATAATGTTTTTGGGCACTTTTTGTGTGTTTTCCGTCTGGACAAAAAAATAAAGTAAGGTAAAATTGCCTTTGGGCCACTCTACTCCTGTCTGTTTGAACTAAAAAGATTAAAAAAAACACATCTATGTCATTGTTTGACGTTGCTGTGGCAACAGCCCATCAGGCAACTCACCGTCACCTCTGCAGCATGAGGGCAGGTGGTTTCAAAGGCATCACAAGAGCAGGCTGAATGCTTCAGTGTGAGCCATGGGTGCGGTGTATGTGCGTGGAGAGGTTCGCCTGCAGTGAGTTGCAACAGTTATACATTGCAGTGATACCGAAGCACAGGGCACACTAAGTTATAAACACAATGACTATAGGGCAATATCGAAACTTACAAGATATATACAAGTAAACATGCAATGTGGGGAATAAAGATTGGCCACGGACAGGATTGAAAAAAAAGGTTTGGTGACTATCAAGCACAGAGAGAGTGTAATGGACGTGCGGACTGTTTTGAATGTGGAAGAGGGAGACGAATTAATATGCACTGAAACACCACCACAGTTCTCATTTCTTATTGATGGAATTCATTTTTACAATACTTTACGGATACTTTCTTTTTTCACATAAGATCGTCAGCTTGTGCTTTTGGCAATGTTGTTTACTTATTTTGCCAAGCTGACGTTGTTCAGAATAAAATTCCCGGTGCCAAGAGACAGCCGAATCCAAGTCTTGTGAGTTTAAAGTGGGAATAGGCTGAAAGGGTTTGAAGACGTGGAGGGAGAAAAGAGGAGAGAATCGAGGAGGAGATGCCAGAGCTCCCTGCTGTGTACTCTGACTGCAATGCCCCCTCCACACTCTATCATCGACTTTAATAACCACAGTTATAACTTGACGTATAACACTGCACAGAAATATTATATGATTATTGTTTTTATTAAATGTAAACGTGAGAAAAACCCTCCAATACCCACAGTGTTGGGGAGAATACTTTGGAATTATTTAGTTACTAAATACTGAAACATGCCTTAACATGTATTTTGTAACTTATTCCGTTACGTTGTCTAATCAGAGTACTGTATTCTAAATACTTTGAATACTTTTAAAATACTTTCACACTGGTTGTCATGATATATTTATGAATATAGCGTATAATTACAAAAATGAAGACTATGATTGTTGGAACACCTGTTATAGTTACTTCCCAACACTGAATGCCCATTACACAAAAGGAAAAAGGCAGAACATCCAGACTTGTCATATCTGCTGGCTGACATCATTGAAGCCTCACGCTGGAGGCGTATTGTTGTTGTTGTAGGATCTAACGGTCCCATAGGGACGTTTTTGTGTGCGTGTGTATGTGTCCATGTTTTTTTGAGGTGGAGGAAATTGCAGTGCCTGAAAGACAGACACTGGGAGAACATGGAAAGGCCCCACCCAACCCAGGAATTAGAACCAAGGACCTTCTTGATGTGAGACGAGAGCGCAAACTGTCGCGTTTAGCAGTATTTCCACATACAAGCTTTTTTTTTTTTTTTTTTTTTTTTTTTTTTTTTTTTAATTCACATTTTTATTTGGTTGTGCAATGGAGAAGTCATTTTTACATGCAATCACAGCTTACAATTGTAGGCATTTATATTTTTCCTTTCGAAAATGTCCAACTCTGTGTGGTCTCTCCACAACTTTCACTTTTCATTTCCTTTTTCTTTTTTTTGTTGTTATTAATAAACAAATAAAGACCAAGAACAAAACAGTGAAAAGAAAAAAATAAGAAAAAATAAAATAAATTAAAATAAAATAAAAGTAGTAGCAGTAGAACAGCGGGGGTCAGTGTTTTGTTCCTTTTTTAGTGTTCAAGAAGTCCATCCATGGTTTCCAGCAGTCCTCAAATTTGTCGTATTCCAGTCTCAAAGCAAATGTTAGTCTTTCCATCTGGGCAATTTCCATTACAATGTCTATCCATTCTTCTAATGTGGGTAGTTTGTCAGTCATCCATTTTCTTGTAATCACTTTTTTACTGGCGACCAACATAATATTCCACAGATAAAGTTTACAAAACCCTTTTAAACCATCTGGCCGTTTACCTAAAAACATAGTCTCAAAGTTTAAAGGAGTTTTTATTTCTAAGACTTTGTCAACACTACTCTTAATTTTTACCCAAAATTGAGACAGTTTGGGACAGCTCCAAAAAACATGATGGTGCTGGGCCTTGTCCGTTCCGCATAACCTCCAACATGATGTATTTGCATTTGAACCTCTTTGTGCTGGTGTTTTAAAAAAACGAATCACACTTTTCCACGCAAATTCCCTCCAATTGAGTGAGGATGTACTTTTCCATGAATTTTCTTGTACTTTGTACCACTCGTCCATATGCAACTCAAAATTACCCTCCTTTTCCCATTTTTCTTTGATGTATATTGTGTTTTCACCTTTAATATTTTGCAACTCGTTATACAGTTTTGAGATTAGTTTATCATTCGGAAGTGATTTATATGCTTTGAGTAAAATTGTTATCAATCCACTGAGTGGTCTTTGGTCATTAGTTTTGTTTTGTTCTAGATAATGGCGAATTTGTAAAAATCTATAGAAATCTTTGTTATCCAATTGGTACGTCTGTTTTATATTTTGAAAGCTCCTCAGGCAGCCTTTATGGTATAGGTCATCAAATTTTACTAGTCCCTTAGCAATCCATGTCTTGAAAGTCTTATCATTCTTTGATGGAATGAAGTCTTCATCATATGCTATCCACCTTATTTTTAAGCAGGGTTCATTGCATTCTTTAACAAGTTTTGACCAGGTACTGAGAGACGTCTCTAACCATGGATTGAGTGTGTGGATATTTTTTATCAGATCTACATTACCTATCAAAGCCTGTGTAGGGATATCCTCATTTTGACGCTCGATTTCTTTCCATTTAGCTATATAAGATGGATTGCAAATGTCTACCAGTGGGTTTATTTGAGCTGCTCTATAGTAGTTTTTCATATTTGGGAGTGAGAGGCCCCCTTTATTCTTGGCCAGTTGCAAGGTTTTATATTTAATTCGAGGTTTCTTCCCCTGCCATATAAATCTTGAAAAGAGTTTATCAATTTCTGGAAACAGTGAGTTGGGTGGTTCAGCTGGTATTGTTTGGAATAAATATAATAATTTAGGAAGTACAATCATCTTAATTGCGTCTATCCTTTGCATAAGTCCTAGGAAGGGAACCAGACTCCACCTGTCTAAATCACTTTTAATTTTAGTCATCATTGGGTCATAATTGGCTGACAATAGATTTTTTGTATCTTTTGGGATAACAATCCCTAAGTATGAAATTGATTTCATTTCCCAATTTATTTTGAAGTGTTCTTTGACAGATTCATCAGGTGTGTAGTTAAAAGTCAGCACCTGAGACTTATGAGAGTTTAGTTTATAGCCTGAGACTTTGCCAAATTCTGTTAAGATTTTGTGTAGCTCGGGGAGGGATTCACTGGGCTTTGCCAGGTAAATTAAGACGTCGTCAGCAAATAGGGCTATCTTCTGATCCAAATTATTTATCTGCATACCATGTATCTTGGGGTCCTGTCTGATCATTTGTGCCAGAGGCTCAATAAATATACTGAAGAGGAGTGGTGAAAGACTACATCCTTGTCTACAGCCCTGTTCAATCTTTAACGGATCTGATAGGCTTCCATTTATCTTAATTTTCCCAGTGGGGTTGTCATAGAGCCCTTGTATAGTTCTGATAAATATGTCAGAGAAATTGAAACGCGAGAGTGCTTTGTATAAAAAGGCCCAGTCCACGGTGTCAAATGCCTTTTGGGCATCTAGACCCAGTATAGCTGCCTGGTCTTTGTTTTTATGTATATGGTTGATCACGTGGAGTGTTCGCCTAATATTGTCTCTTGTTTTTCGTTTTTTAATGAAACCGGTTTGATCCAAGTTTATTATGTCTGGAAGAATGAGTTCGAGTCTTTTGGCTAGTATAGAAGTGAACATTTTATAGTCTTGATTTAATAAACTAATTGGCCGATAATTTGAACAGTTCAACTTGTCCTTCCCCTCTTTTGGGATTACTGTAATTATTGTGTCTCTCCATGAAGGTGGAATCTGGCCTCCATCCAAGACCCAGTTGAAGGTTTTTAAGAGAAGAGGAGATAGCTCTTCCTGGTAAATTTTAAACCAGTCACCATTGTACCCATCCGACCCTGGTGACTTGTTTGGTTTTAACCTTTTTATTGCTTTTGTTAATTCCTGGGGTGATATTTTTGCTGTTAAGATTTCATTCTGCTCGTCTGAGACGGTGGGTAATGTCAGTTTGTCTAATAACGTCTTAGTGTGCTCGTCTTCACTCTGTTCTTTTAACGCATATAACTTTTGGTAATATTTTGCAAAGCATTTTCTTATTTCTTCCTCCTTATAAGTGATTTTGTTAGAGGCTAATTCCCTGATTTTATACACCGTTCTTTCAGCTTGTTGTTTTCGCAGTCTATAAGCTAAAAGTTTTGTTGATTTGCTTCCTGCTTCATAAAAATTCTGTTTTAAAAAAACTATTTTTTTCTGAATCTGGGTCTGTAACTCTTGGTTTAGTTCATTTTTAGTTTCTTTGATCTTCTGTAAAGTTTCTTCCTGTAAATTGTTTTTATGTTCCTTTTCCAGTTCAATCAGTTTACTCTCCAGATTCTTGAGTTTTTCTTGTCTAGTTCTTTTTAGAAAAGTCGCTTTAGCAATTAATTTGCCTCTTAAAACTGCTTTACAGGCGTCCCATAGTATGTTAGGTGAGACGGCGTCATTATCATTATCCTCTATGTATCTTTTGATGTCTAATTTTACTTCTTCTTTAATTTTCCCTTTGAGTATACTTGAGTTGAGTCTCCACATGAAAGGCGTTTTAACTTTATCAACATCAATTTTCATATAAACTGGGCTATGGTCTGATAAGTCCATTGTTCCAAACTGACAATCCTTCACCCGGCCTATATCCTTGTTAAACATAAAAAAATAATCGAGTCTTGAGTAGGAATGGTGAGTTGCTGAGTAAAATGTGTAGTCCCTTTTATGGGGGTTCAATTCTCTCCACACATCACCTAATCCTACTTCTTTCATTAGTTTTCTTATTTTCTTGCCTATGTTATTGTGCATTAGTTGTTTTGAAGAGTCCTCTGGATTCAGTCTAACATTAAAATCCCCTCCACATATTGTTATACCCTGTGCTTTAGTTATTATCATGTCAAATATATGTTTATAGAATGCCCATTGTGAACATGGCGGTGCATACACATTAACAAATGTTACTTCCATTCCATTAAGTCTTCCCGTGACCATGTTATATCTACCTTCTTTGTCTATGTATTCAGAACTTCTCTCAAAAACAATCTTGTTGGATATTAATGTTGCTACACCTCTTTTGCGCCCTGATTTGTACGAGGCGGAGAATACTTGACCAATACCTTGTCTTCTCAGTTTGCTATGTTCTTTCTCTGTCAGGTGAGTTTCCTGGAGGAAAAAAATGTCTATTTTTTCTTTTTTCATCTTTCCCAATATTTTGGATCTTTTTACTGGGTTTAGTACTCCTTTTACATTATATGTTCCAATACGTATTAAAGCTGGATCGGCCATTTTTTGTTTAGATAAGTTGTGTACTCTAATGACACATGACTCCCTTTGCTACTCGAACAGAACAGAAAATGTAACATTTCAAAAAACTCAACTTTGTAAACAATAATAAAAAATGTCCATCTCTTGACTTCCTTTCTTGAGGTCTTTTTAATGACCTTGAAGATGTTAACGTAAGTAGTGAGCAGTTTTGAGGGAAAATCAGCGCAGCCTCGCGGTTGCGTTGAGCCCCCTGGTGGCGTTACCTGCTTACAGTAGTAAATGGTGCATTCCTCTGGGTCTCCGTCTTTTCATGGAAAATGTGTAAATCCTTCCGCTCCTTTCTCCTGTTGTGAGAAGTGTTTTTATGTCTTCTTATTCTCTCCTGTAGGCGTCTAATTTCTTCTTATATCCCGCGCTGCTCCCTTTGTCCATCGATTTTCTGTTGTCCGCTCCTGTTCTTTGCCACGTAGTTCTCCGGAGCTTGTCCGCCCACGTTGTTGGGTGTTTAACAATAGTAACTTTGAAACCTCGTTTTGCCATGTCTTCTGTCGCTTCAGCTGCATTATTATAGAGGCACGTTTCACCGTCAAAGAATACCCTCATCTTCGAGGGGTAGGGGGTTTGGAACTTAATTTTCTTTTCTCTCAGGATTTTCTTTACTTCAGTGTACTCACGGCGTTGTTTCAAAACATCAGGGGTATAGTCGTGATCCACTATCACTCTTCTTCCGTTTAATGTAAACCCTTTCATTTGCCATGCCTGTTTTAGGACCACTTCTTTAGCTCTAAATGATGAGAACTTGGCTATTATGGATCGTGGCGCAGCATCGGGTGGAGGCTTAGAGCCCAGCGAGCGGTGCGCTCTTTCTATGCGCAAGTCCAATGTTGGTGGAAGGTTAAGTTTCTCCTTTAGTAAACCCTCGAGGAAAGTTTCGACTGAGACACCATCTTCTAAGCCTTCTGCTATGCCGTGAAAGCGGAGGTTATCTCGCCTGGATCTTCCCTCCAAGTCATTAACTTTGGCTTGGAGTTTTTCCTGCATTGTAATCAGCTCGATGGTTGCCTCCTCTATCCACTGGGTTCTGTCTTCTACTTCCAGGATGCGATTTTCCGCGTCTGTCACTCTTCCTGTTATGTTCTTAATCTCTTCTTTGATTTCTTGAAAGTTGTTTTCGTTGTCACGGCGCGATGCTCTTAACTCTTCGAGGATGGCTTGAAGGCTAGCGTTAGCCGTGTCCTCAGCTAGCCCCGTCTCCGTGTCCGAGCCATCCTCGTTCATTTCTTCGTCCACTTGATGTGATTCACGAGTTCTCCGGGATACCTTTCCTTTGGTCTTAGACATATTTCTCACTTCTCACTTTTTGACATATCAATTAGACTTGTTATTTGGCGGAGAAAGGATCAGCATGAAACTTTGTTGAGAGAGCCACAGATTCAGCCTACCGCCATCTTAGGCGCTCACCCCGGAAGTCCTCCACATACAAGCTTAAAACACATTCATTCACTTATCAACCATCAGCCTTGGCCAGCTCGTGGTCAACATACAGGACATAAAAATGTTCAACTGGGACAAAGAACAATACAAAATAGTGTCTTGCTAAGAGTGTTAATTCTCTTGTTTTGATCCAAATGTTTCGGTTTATTGAGAAAAGGGCATTGTTAAAAAAAGAAAGAAATGTAATTGAGATACACATGGTGACGCATCCCCTGCCTCCTGCGTGTAATAATAAGCCCCTCCACCATGGCCTCTACCACCCCCCCTCTCTCTTTCACTATCCTTTCTCTTCTGACCCCCGCCGTTGCAATAATGCAGTTTAGTCCCTCCATCATCTGGCGTCTCCGGGAGGGACAGCGTGTGCCGCGGTGAGTGCAACAATCAGCAGTCACACCTCAGGAGACAGAAGGGGCCGTGCGCCCCCCGGTTTAGAGGCTATCCTCCCAGCTCCCAGTGAAAGAGATGTACATGTGTGTGTGAGTGCCAAAACAACATGCTTGGACTTGCATCACAGTCCGTATGCAGTCTATGTGACCGTCTATTATTAGAGGACATTCATTATTTATGTATAGAGAGTTGAAATCACATCACTCTGAAACCTTTGATAAAAAAACAAAAAAAAACAATATCAAACATATACTATATATGTAAACAATTGACTTTTGGCAAAAGCTCCGCCCCTTAGCAAATATTAGCTAGGTTTAGGAAGAAGTAGCGTAAACGCAGGTCATAGCGGGGGAGCAATGCGACTTAGTAACTCTTTTTGATGCAATACCAGCGCAATATCCTCAAGATTGAGGCAAAGTGGGTTGAAATGTGGAGTGGAGGAATATAAAGTATGCAACGGAGGGGACACTACAACAATCGGAACTAAAGCATCAGTCTCGTGAAATCAGAAAAAGTTCCTGGACCCATAGTACCTTGAATGCAACCGGTAGGAACAGTTGCAATAAGGTATGATTGACAGTGACGTTTTGGGGTTTTGCAAAAAGTCAACCTGGAGGAAGCATAGGAAGGCAATGGGAGAGTTAAGTTACCTCACAGGAACAAGTTGTCCTTCAGTCAGTTGGACCTGACACGGATCAAGACTCAGCAGTCTTCTTCCTGACATGTGTTGTACGGCAATCCACTCAGCAGCAAAGCCGGTTGAATGGGCCCTGTAGTTTATAATCTTGTCATAATCTTGACAGCTATTCTTCCTGGGGTCCTTTTAAAAAATTCACATGTAAACAAAAATAATTAATAATACATTTAGAGCTGACACGACACAAATTCATATTTATAAGAATAAAACCAATACATCGATCTTATTAGAGAGACACCAGCAATGACCCAGAGAGCAAAGATTCTTTCAAAAGTTTCTTTAAAGTAGCTTTCACAGAAGCTTTGGTGAAATAAGTTGTCAGTCTGTTCAACATAGTAATTGCTCTGAACGTCACAGATTTACAAACTGCCTCAGTTCTGGGCTAAATGACCCTGAGTAGCTTATCTGGTAGATACTGATCTCTCACATACAGTAGACGGCCATACAAATTAGCAGGTTGTCTGCAGTGGCAGATATTTCTAAAAAAACACAATAGATGACACTTAAGTCTGTCTTCTACTCTGAGCCATGACAGACGAGCATGAAGATCAGCTGTCCAGTCAAATGGACAGCCCGAGCCAGTCTGGCTGCTTTGTTCTGTGCAGTCTGAAGTTTAGTGTAGGTGTTTTTTTTTCCTTGCACCGGACCACACCACAGTGAAGTGGTCAAGGTGGGACAACGCCAAAGACTGAAGGACTCTAGAATCTGGAATCAGAAACGAGCTGTATCTTCTTATACTATGTCATCCCATTTTCTTTTACAATAAAATTGATGTGTTTCTCCCAAGACAAATGTTCATCGAATGTCACATCCGAGGAGCTTTGCACCTGCTCAATTTCCATACCTTTAACATGAAGATGATCACCACTGTCCTGGTGTCGTAATTGTAAATGAGAATTGGTTCTCAATTGACTTACCTGGTAAAATAAAGAATACAATAAAATCGATTTAAGGGGGCGACCGTGGCGCAGTTGGTAGAGCGGGTTGTCTGTCGTTGTGTCCTTGGGCAAGACACTTCACCCAGTGTCTGAGTACATTGGTGTGTGAATGGGTGAGTGGATCCCTGCTGTAAAGCGCTTTGAGGTGTTACTGTAGGTGGAAAAGCGCTCAATTAGTTGAGACCATTTACCAAACAACATACACTTTGTTTGCGACATATTCAACACCAGCCTGTTCTCATTTAGCCTGTCCAGATTAATGATGTTCAACAGGCTTACGCAGTCCTCTGAGAAGAGCTTCATATCCAACAAGCGTATGGCCTCTACACGACTTGTTGGATTTCTTCTTCTTCTCTTCTGGGAGACTTATCAGACTAATTATTGGGGCCTACGTATTAAGGACCAAATATTGAAATTGAGTTGAATGTATACATTTATTAATGTAAGTGCTCTGTGACTTGTTTCTTCTATCAATATACAATTCCTCTAAGAGCGAGAAAGTCACTCGGTCTACAGGCTGAAACCCTACCCCTCCCAAAAAGAAACATGTGAAACATTTCCCCCAATACTTAGTTAATTTTAACTACATTAAAACCAGCCATAAAAACTCTTCTCTGCTGATCTGGTTTAACGATGTGTAGATGAAAGGGGAAAGTTAAATGCTCTGTTTTCCAAAACACTTGACTGGTGCCCTTGACAGTCTTTACAGCCTGTAATTATTACTCAATGACTGAAAATGCATCATTAATTGAGGCTGGGTTTACCTATATCATTAGCCTTGACGTCTACAGTTTCATTTTCAGCCTGTCTTCCATTTTAATAGCTTTTTCAGCCGCTATTCTCCGCTTGTCTTCTTGCCCAGTGGCCTGTGATTAGCCGTCCATCACTCTTTGTCTTTCTTGGCCCGGCCCATTATAAATACCTGGGCTATTCTCTTAGTGCTGTCTCTACATTATCGACGATGACTCAACCAAACAAATCTCTATAGGCTTTTGGCATTTTATTTCTCCGCTGTCACAGTGTACATCTGTGTGTGTGTGTGTGTGTGTGTGTGTGTGTGCGGAGAGAGAGAAACAGGCGACAATGCGTTGAGCCTTTCAGCGACTGTGCAGCCAATCAATGCGGGCTTATCGGGATGTGCTGTGGCTGTCTGAATCCGAGGGGCAGATTCTGCTCTGTCTGGGCTCCACGCAACACCGGGCGGAGAGAGACCAAGCTTAACAAGTCTCCTGCATGAGTGACCAAGAGAGAGCGAGAGAGAGAGTTTTATAAAATCTACGGAGGCCTGCTGTGTTCTCATACACCGCCCGGCGTCAGCGGAAGAATAAAAAGACATAAAATATAATTGTATCGGAGGTTTTGGGAGTGGTGGTATAACAGCTTTTTTTTTGGTGGCGTTTTAGTGTTTCGTTTAATTATTGCCCTTATGCTGTGGTCTCACTGTGGCACTGGGGGGCCAGGTTTATACATATTTATGTGACCCACATTGAGGATTGCAATGAGTTATTTTTATGTATATTATGATGATTTTATGTATTTTACATTTTAGGGAGCTATACAAACAAATTAAAACGAGCTTACTTTACATTTAGGCATGCTGCGTGTGCCCAATTTATATCTTTTTTTTTAGATGCTTTTAGGACCCTTTTTTAAGTCCTAATTCGCTCCTTATCTCGGTGGTACTTACATTAATACAGTAAATCTATCTATCACCTATCTTCTATCATCTAACTTGATTTGAGTTTCCTCCTCACTACATTGTTCAAATTGTAAAACGCATGATTCCTTTTATAGATGTAGCAAAAATATGATTCCATTTCAACATGATCCTATGACAAGCTATTTTCATTTAAGCTTTTTATGATTTTTTTTTACTCAGTTTGCCAAAGAAAACCAGGCCACACTCTGATTTCGCTGTCATCATGGCGTGAGAATGAATGCGTGTGTGTGTGATTGATGCACTTAGGCTCCCCGCCACCAGTCCAATTGTTAATCCAAACCGTACTGAGAGCAGTAGGTGCGCGAGGCCTCAAATCTCTGTTCTACTTTTGTTCTCCTTTTTCCCCCAACCTCTTCCAAAAAGCTTTTCCTGCAACTTGCTGGTAACTATGGCAATCTCCAAGGCAACAAGTTGACTTTATTTTTGGAGGTAGTTGCTTCTTTTGTGCCGCACTTCCTGTCCTTAATTTCCTAAGGCTCAGGCGGAGCCAAGATCCTTAAAGCAATTACAAGCGAGTCAGAGGGGCTTTCAGACGCAAGACATAATTACGTTTTCCTAAAGGACAAAATAAACATTGGAAAAATGTCTGTTCTTGATGGCCATGGGAGACAGTGGCGTTTCACTTAGAGCTTCACAGCTCTATTTGGTCGTTCTCTTCCGGTAATTAAAATCTCCAAAGGGGCAAAGTGGATGTGAAGAGAGTATTGGTTAGGGTGGTCCAACATTTTTTTTTTTTTTTTTTAAGATTCCCTAGATTTGAACCCTGCACTTGGTTCTATATCTGGCCAAATTATTTTGTTCCAAATTTTATGCAAATGATTTAATATTTAGAGGTTGCACAAGAAACTTGAAAATTGCCCTATACTATAACATAGCGAGCCAAATGAAAAAGACACTATAATAATGTGTGGTTTTATTCTTAAAAAAACAAAGTGAAACTTGCACTAATCGCTGTGGCTTTATTGGCATCACAAAAGATGTGCCTGTGGTCTTTCACAACTTGCAGTAAGTACTGCGTCTGCTCTTCGTTCTTTATTAGGCTACAGTTGAAGTCTTGAATAAGCTTGATATCAGTTAAATACATCCCCTCAAATGTGTGACAGTGCCTCTCCCACCAATATTTGCAAACTGACATGGGTCCAACAACATGATGGACATACTTTTTCAGAAAGCCAGCATGATATGTTGTAAAGTTTTCTTGACAATTCATTGATGGCATTGCAACTTGTGTTTTTAGATACTGGAATGACTGAGTGGCTTTTTTCATATGGATGGGATTACACCAGTGTCCACTGAGAGCTGAAACAGGGACGGCAGCTCCTCTGCACAAGGATCGAGTTCTTCGATTTACCTGGTGTTTTTACACAATTCACCCCTTAGATGACTGAGAAGCTGCTCAGGATGTCAACTCCTGCTTGGCAAGTCAGGCACATGCATCTGGGGCAGTGGTGTAAATTCATTGTGTTAGACACAACATACACATACTGACACATTATACACTCACTCATTATTTTTGATCGTTTGAAATTAGAAAAGTGAACATGTCAATGAAATGCTTTCCTTTTAAAATATAGTTGCTTACTGCTGAGCTGTTCCATCACAAACTAAACCGTGTCTTCTTTAAACTCGGCAATCTCACTTCTTCCAGCAGCTGTGGAGAAAGAACTGGTATCTATCGAGGACCATTTTTATTTGAAGCGTTTGAATAGGGCAATGTCTGGCCCTGATGATGCTGTGGTCACTTTCAAAGCTGTGAAACTTTGAGCAGCTTGTGCAACCTCTGGCGGTGCGCAACGTATAAAATCTGGCTCCTGAAAGTGTGTGGTGGCTGTGGTGCCCCATCCGCTGCGATTCCAGGTAGTAGATGCAAAGTAATTTCCGTCCTAAATAATTGTTAGCAAAGATTTCCTCTGTAGAACTGTTGTGAGCTCCCGTCGAGCAGCGTATGGTGCTCTACTGTGTGCCGTAGCGTGCGGCCGGTGTTAAGAGCGTCATTGCTTCCTGGGTCGAAAAGAAGTCGCTGATGGAGTACGGCTGCGTTTTGGTATGTTATGTTCAAGTCTAACTAAACCTCCACCCACAGAAAATGGGGCTCTTCATGGTCAGTCTGCATCCTGCTGTCTTGCCTTTCCTTACCTTCAACTGTAAACTCTTCAAAAGCAACATCAAGGAGTAAAATTTACTAATAATGATGGACTATTATGACAAAATCTTATGTTTTGCTTTTAAATAATTGGTTGATCGTGAAACAACCAGAAACTAATCTATTGTGAGCAACAAAATAAATCATACTGTTAACTTATATCATTTCTGCCTCTGCCTCAATCAACGAACGTGTGTGCTATTGGTCCTAAGTTAAACTTGGGTGTTGTCGTCTGTTTTTTATTTTAATTAGATATAATTTATTGGACCCTACATACCCCGCTCGGTTACACTCGGTCCCAAAGTTGTGTTTTGATACTGGTTGACCCTGGTCTGGCTGGGGGAAACACTTGACTTCACGGGTAGACCTGGCACTGGGCTATCTTTGTGTCCCTGTCTTCTTTTGTATAGTTCAGTGTCTGTAAATATCATTGTCTTCTCATCCTCTTTTCATCCTTCTTTTGTACTTTTAACTGTTTTTGTAAAAGCCCATATACTAAGAGGCAAGTGCTGCAAATTAAATTCTGCTATGAGAACTATGATACATAGGCTACATCTGACTTATTTTTGTATCTGTCCCTATCAAATAAACCAAATAAATATATGACCCACTGTACTGCCAGTCCTGGGTTTGTGTCCTGATCCTTAATGTGTGTATGGGTACTTTTTCTTTCCAGTCATATACCCTTTGGCTGGCATTCAAATAATAAACAATTTACTAACACTATGGACTATAGAGTGCATGTACGGACGATGGGGCAAATGACGACTTTATTTCAAAAACTTGTCTGAGGTAGAAAACTGACTATTTTAAATTATCCTTTAAGATTGAAGTGTTGAGACGGGATGGTCTTGTAAAAAGAAAGACTGACTGAGTGACAGAACAGAATGAACTGCACAAGATGTCCTCACACATAATAGTGCAAAACTGAGCGTGGTAGAGATAAAAAGCAATATTCATAAAAATCAAATTATGTGCTACATGGAGAAAAAAAAAAAAACATTTGCTGGGACAGTGGCATGGCACTGGCGAGGAATGAGGAGGGGCTGTGAGGGAGGAGTGCAATTTGCCTGGATGTTGAAGGACGCCAACAGGACAAAGGAGAAAGATCGCCAGACTCTAATGATCGACTGTGAGTGTGTATGGGTGTGTTACCATGGCGATAGGAGCGAGAAGGGAGGGAGTAGAGCCCCATCAAGTCCTCCTCAGCAGGTGTCCGTCTGCGGGCCCCCCACCGACCGTCCCACCAAATCACTCTGAGTGATCTATCAATCAACAGGCACCATTACAAGGCGCTTCACAGGTACACACACTTTGTGGGAGACAACTCAAACGGGCTTTGTTTCTCCTACACTCTAAAAATAAGTGAAACCGAGACAAAATGACATGGATTCTTCATATTACATTTGATTCATAGTGGTTTTGGCTCATTTAGATTTAGATTGTCCTGTGTACACTTGCTCCAATTAAAGCGGTAGAAATCAAATTACTTTCTTGCTGTAGAGTAAACTTCATTTGGCACCATAGATCTGGTACATTGACAACGCGACATTTGTGAAAAAAAACAGATCATGTGCGCTGCTGTGTGTCAAAATACTGCACATTTCCCCCCAGTGCGAACCAGGAAGTCAGAGGCTAAGTTAGCACAGCGTTAGCATTGTCGGACCGCCTCCTTCGTGTCTTGCTACGAACTACGGCTGAGGCGAGCTTCTAATTAACTCAAGTAAACAATCGAGATGTGCGGAGCTATGTTTATTTGTTTCATTTCCCATTTGCTTATCATATACGTTACTGGGTTACCCAATGTGTCTACACATTTTTGCAATGCAGACTCTGAAAATGACATAAATCTTTCTGTATCAGATCTGGGGTTTGTGTTCTTTTATATTGGGGATTGCTTTATTTTAATATTTTTTTATTTGAAATAACATTTTGTATAAATATATGCTCAAATGTAAACTATGTTACAACCAACCCCAGTCTCCCCCTAATTGAGTTGCATTGTGTAAGAAATGTGTGGTATAAACAAACATGCCATGCCTTGCCTCGCCTTGCCTACTTGCAGACAGACAGGCACCAGGACGGCAAAATTTGTCCGAGGGGTAAAAAGTTGACCTGACTGAGCAAAGCCAACGGGATTTTTTTTTGTTTTTTTTAAATTGTCCTAAATCAGCCCACAAAACGTATAAACCAAATTTGTTGTAAATCAGTGTTATCAATGATGTGTTTGCTATAATGAATGACAGCACATGACTTTGCAGTTATTCTTGAACCAAACTACTCCATTAGCTAAAAGGCTATTTGGCAATACTGAGATTGGAGTTTTTTGTATGTTTATTACAATCCCATTAGGAGTGAGTGGGGAGTGGCCCACCTAAGCATTCCTGCAATAAACACATAACTTGTCGTCTACAGCAGTGGGTTCTCAAGTTGTCTGGCATTAGCCGACCATCGCCCTATTATGGCAAGCTACCACTTATTTATAAATTTAACTTCTGTATTTTCACAAAACTACGAATTTCAACCAAAACCAAAGGATCAGTCTGGTCCAGTTAACACACCGGTCCTCTTGGTCGCGAAGATGTGTGAACAACTTATTAAACACGTCCTGTATGTGCTCTGCTGTCCCCGCCACGCTTCATAAATATGCATCACCAATGTGCCAGACAAGATATAGTCCTTTTTGCAGCCACCAACAAGTGTTACAATTGCGGCTGTGTGCTTGTTAAGACATTGAGTTATTGTAGCTGCCGCTGTCTGGTTGCATCAGTTTGCTTCCACATAAGAAAACCAGATCGACACACAAGCTGCCCTGTTCATTTGAAGACTGTACACATCGTATTATTTTCCCCATCGCACAGTGGGAGGGTTAGCTATCCATTTCACACTGTCCTTATCAGCCAAGATTTAGAAAAATGCTATGCCATATATGCCATTATACTGTGAAAAATAGTGTTCATTAGAATCCTTTGCACATTGTTGCTAAAACTTACAGTGGCTGAAGCGACCTGATTTGATCTTGTTTGGACAATGTCACTACAATAAGATTTAATGGTCACACTTTATTTTACACTACCTTGATACAAATTAATGTAGTACATAGCAATTTGCTTTGTACTAATCTGTAAAAACTTGTTTCTATGTAGTACAGTGGTATCAAACTCGTTTTAGTTGTGGGCCGAAATTTAGCCCCCATGGCGGGTCGCGGGCTAACACTTTTTGCTTTTTAATCCACCTGAGTCACACGTTTCTCAGAGTGCTACATAAAGTCCTTATTCATTCACATAGCTGTTTATTGTTGACTGACAAGTACGGATGCGTATGTTTGCTATGTTCTATTTTTAAAAGTGGCGGCTGCAAACTAAATTGCCCTCTTGGGATAAATAAAGCTTTCTGAATCTGAATCTGAATAACTCCGCACAGGAAAGAGATTTCCTTTTTTTCACATTCTCAGAAAAAGCTCCTGCTCACAGTAAATCATCCGCGGGCCTTGTGTTTGACACATATGAGGTAGTACATACAAAATGGAATAATTTGTATTACTACTTTGGAGGTATAAAATAAGGCATAAGACCCTTAAAGGAACAGGCCACTGTTTTTACATACTGAGATATGTTCTTACCTTAGCTTTGACTAGTTCATTTGTACCTGTCTGGTCTCCACGTGTGCCTTCAGTAACGTAAACACAGCACAGACGGCGTTAGCATTTAGCCTCTCTCTTCTCCACTATAGCTCCAAACGAGCTGAAGATAGAAGCTACCAAACTATTACACGTTTTCCCTATTTAAATATGGTTACGTGAAGTGTTACACTTCTAAGCGGATAAAAAGGGGAACTATATTGTAAAGCGTATTAATACCAGGAGTAATTCGTCATCCGCACAGAAAAGTGAAGATATCACTCAGCGGATGCCGAATTACCCCTGGTATTATTACGCCTTGCAATATAGTTCCCCTTTTTATCCGCCTAAAAAATCCACATTGTTTAATTTTGTGTAATTATACTTTATAGTGTAACACTTCACGTAACCATATGTAAATAGGGAAAACGTGAAAGAGTTTGGTAGCTTCTATCTTCACCTCGTTTGGAGCTATAGAGGAGAAGAGAGAGGCTAAATGCTAACGCCGTCTGTGCTTTGTTTACGTTACTGAAAGCACACGTGGAGACCAGACAGGTACAAATGAACTCGTCTAAGCTAAGGTAAGAACATATCTCAGTATGTAAAAACGGTGGCCTATTCCTTTAAGGTTCAGGGCTTAAGGTTATGGTTAGAGTTGGGGTCTTATGTCTTATTACTTGTACCTATTCTACACATAGGTACAAGTTATAACACGTTGTTACGTTTCAAATTACATTGTACTAAATCTGGCAGGTCCAATGTATCCAGGGTAGTGTAAAAAAGTATTTCCAATTTCATCTTTTCAAGGCAGCGATTAAGCAAATAAAGTGATTACCGTATTTTTCGGACTATAAGTCGCACTTTTTTTCGTAGTTTGGCTGGAGGGGGGGGGAGCAATTAGTCGCTCTGCATATTATGCAGAGCGACTAATATGTGTTTTTTCCCCACCTTTTTTAAAAATCCAAATATATAATTTCACATGCCACTAGAGGGCACTGCAGGCTATTCGAGCAGCAGAAAGAAAGTTCGGAGTGAGTGAGAAGTAGAGAACTGCCTGGACTGTTTTTTTCATCCCGCTCCTGCCCGCTCCCGGTGAATTTCTGACCATTACCGCCCGCACCCGCAACGTGTGCGCAACGTGACCGCCCAATCCCGCTATGCGTCTGTGCCCTCCTGCCCACATCCCGCCGCTGTGTCCGAATGTCCTCATTATTCATATGCAATACAGAGCGAGAGTCAGCGGAGAACGCCTGACAGCAACAGGTCTTTGAACTAAACCGAACAACTGAATGAAAACAGCTGTTTCAATCCCGTGTTGCGCATTTCTCCTGAGTAAACAACTTGAATATACACGGTTACGGTGAAAAGATGCTAATATTAGCTGCTTACCTTAAGCTCCAGCTGTTAAATGATCGATAGCTTCCTCTCTCGGACTGAAAAAGGCAATAATCCATCCAAGCCGTTTTCTTCATTCATGTAAAATCCATGTGAAATAGAACATATCTGACTCATATTTACCCATTAATATTCCACTGTCTCTTGAGTTTGGTTCGTCTTTATCACAGAAATACATTATTCCCGGAGTTTAGCGAACTTTAGCAGATGTAGTCACTCTTCCTGCAGCGTCCGGCAGAGCCGTGGGAAGAACTTTTAATTAGGGGGAGCTGAGGGATAAAGTTTACCCCAAAACCACTTTTTCTGTGCATATTTTCTTTTTAAAAATATAGCCTGCAATTTGCAATCTATCCACCAGGGGGTGCTGCAGCGCCCTCAGCACCCTGGGTTCCCACGGCCTTGGCGTCCGAACACCGGGCAGCGTGCGTGATGTTACGTAGCGGGGAGAAAATAGTGACTTCTGTTCTGTCCGAAACACAAACATAATCGGTGCCCCTATAGTCTATAGTCAGTGTGGGCCTAAGTACTGAATGAGGGGTTCATTCACTACACACTGCGGGCTTACCTGTCCCGCAGGTTTTTTTTTAGCTGCCCATTCCCACGAGATAATCACGGGCTAAAAGCTAGATGGCCCCAGCTAGAGGAACGAGTTTACAAATGGGAGATTAAATAACGTGCTGTTGGGAGAGGCTTGTCAACAGTTACGCCTCCTTGTCCAGGCGATTGTTCAGAAGTGACACAGAGGATGAAGATTTCAATGGAGTTTGGTATGTTCTTTATACTATAATTATCTGATCTGTTAATGTGACGTTAACGTACCAGACACCGATTTAGTTCGTTGTTTATGCTTCATGTAGCTAACCATCAATGTGTTACGTTAGCAAACTGTACGTCTATTCAGCCTGTTGTTTTTTTCATTTCGCAATGTTTGACTAGTGCGTCTTATACTCCGGAGTGACTTATAGTCCGGAAAGTACGGTATACTACAGATAATATGGACATGGTTAGCCATATGTGCTTTGAACATTCCAAAAATGAATGTAAACGAGTTATTGACCAAAACAGATATCTGCCAGTGTTGCTAATGGCTAGTGTGAAAGTCAAGCCTTGGTCATTGTTGTGGATATACGTACAGTGTGTAGCCATTTCCGCAGGCCTTTGGATCCGTGGACGATCAGCCGCTGCTGCTGTCAGCACATTCTACCATCTAGGTATTCCTCTGCTCAGCTTCCAAGATCCAGTAAGATTGAGCATTCCCAAGATGATATGGACAAATCGTTGTGTCGTAGTTGTAGTTGTTGGAGTAGTTTTTCTGGACCGCTGTTACAATATATTACTATTCTACATGAACATTTATATTCATCTACTCTTACAAAACTTTTCGTAGAGCACTTTTTTGGTGCATATAGTTTAGTGCTTATTCTTTACTGAAAAATCTTTAACTTCTCTTCTTATATTGACAATCATAAAACAGTGTATAATGTGTGCATTAGCCAAGCTGTAAACGTCATCCAGGATGTCATATATATATAATCTTTATTGTGCATGCAGCATATTTACTAAAGGCGGCGGCCTTATTAATATTATCTTTCACACTCTTAAGACCTCTTATAGTACATGTACAACTAATGGCGCTTTGACTATACATTTGTTCATGGTTCCACACTGGCTAATGACACAATCCCCTCTGTAGGATTTTCCTGGTTACTGGCCTAAAACAACAGCACTTTGTCATAGAGAGGAGGCTATTCTTTTGAGGCAGTGAGTGTGAGAGAACAGTAATTACCTTCAGATGAGCGGGGCTCTACTGACACTGCTGTAATTGTGACTCCTGGGACTAACTTGTACGTGCACGGCAGTTTGAAAACCTCGCATGTTGATGAGATTTGGTCTGCAGGGGAAGGCAATATGCTTTAGTTGTAACAATATATTAATAGAACTAGCGAAAGTACTGAGAAAGCTAATAGACACAGCTAGATTGATGCTGAAGTTATAGCATTGTCACAAAATGAGTATAATAAGCAGAAGAATAGTATAGTAATAGTAAGGATACACAATTCAGTTGCATGTACAGAGCTAAACAGAACTGTTTTCAGCCTGGTATAGCTTTATTTACGCTTAGTAATGTTGTGTTTTTATCATTGCACATTTTGCTTGCATCTTGGGATGTGCTTGGAAATGCTGAAGTGCGTTGTCAATCTGTGTTTGACGAGAAGGCGTTAAACGGCATTAGTCTGACAGGAGAGACAGGAGTTATAATGAAACGTTGGCACCACTTTCAGCATTTTTTCCTTTGTCTCGTCTCTGCACAAAAGCAGCAGCACTTTGGGACGGAGAGGCACTGACTGAGACCTGTGTGCAAGTGTGTGTGTGTGTGCAATGTTTGCCAAATTGCATGGAAAACATTTGCAAGTCTTTGGGGTAAATTTGTTTAAACGTTAATATATCATAGGTCAGCCTTGATGAATGTTTACACTTAATGCGTAAAGGTTTTCAAAAGGTTGTCAGCTGGACTACGTTGGAAAATGTTTTTCCTCTCATCAAAGAGGCTTCTTCAATTTAGTTTGACTTGCAAACTTGAATTTCTAGAAACAAAAAACGTGTTGAAAAAACAATGAAAAAATGACAAAAAGCGATAAAAAAAGGCATAAAAGTGACAACACAGCAAAAATGGGAGGAAAAATATCAGTTTAGATCAGTTTTGTTGGTCGTAGCTTTCAAATGAGATGTTACACTGGCCTATAGCTCTAAGACACTTTTAGATTTGGGTAAAGCCGAAATGGAGAAAATGTGCGTGGGTAGGGTGGGGTGTAAGAGGTTAAGATACTTTTTCTTAGCTTTAGTGTCTGTCGCCTAAATGAACATTTATTAATGGAATTACAAGTAATTCCACAAATGAATGTGGCCAAAAGCAAAACGAGAACATTTATGAAGCTTGCACCTCCAGTGAAATCAAAAACGCGCAGTATGTCCTCTGCTGGGTAAATGCTGCAGTAGCACCATCAGCCGACTTCTGTAACCCGGTAACCACCGCCCATCATTCACCAAAACTCTTTGACGGAAACGCATGTAAATTTGCTTTTGTTATGCATCTATAATGCACATTTCAGACAGATGCACATTTTCTTTGATGGAAACGCAACCACTTCTATTTGATTGGTTAGGAAATGCTATATCGACCTTAAATGGCCCATGCACAGTTTGACCTTGGCCTGTCTTCTACTTTCCGCTTCCGCTGCAAATCACCTCTGTGCCTATAAGGTAAAATGAGTTTCCTTGACACAATTTCTCACTCAAACAATGGACCTATTATTACTCTTACTAAACCTGTTTATTCCATCGGCTCCTTTCTCTGATCTGTTAGTCTACTCACTAATTGGAGCAAAACCACACGGCGCACAGCACTTTAGCTCATCTCCCGGCGAAAACATGCAAACGGTTATCCTCCAAGTAACTGGGTCAGACAATTACCTTTGAGTCCGGTCATAAAATAGCCCAATTAGCCCAAAGCAAATCTCAGGCTATTGTAGTAGCTGGCAGGCTAGTTGCTGTCGTTTACATTACCGTGACATTATTGCTTTGTGAAGAATTGGGAATAGAAATGTGTTACAAAAGTTGGGAACGTCTTTGGACCACAGCTTACGACTTACAATGCAAGTCTCGTTCTTTTATGGTAAAACATTTGATCACTAATGAACCCATGCTCAGCAGCTATGGAGCTCAAGAGGGTCTGAACGTCACATGGGAAATGACGTCACCTCCACATTTATTCCACAGCATTTATTTCAATCAGTTTCAGTAAGATGCCTTTAGTAAACTCCAGTATCCTCAAGGTTAAGATTAGGTTCAGGGTTTGGATTAGTTTAAGATTGCGGTGATGTCATTTCCTGTGAACGGGTGGAGCTCCACTAATCACATGCCCCTCAATTGGCTGCACCCAGACCCTTCTCATGGAGCTTGCAAATTGAGGAGAAACATAATTTGAAACCAACCATTTTACATGAGTGTTATTACAGCTTGTATCGCACTATCCCCTTCACTACAGCATTGTGTCAGGTGCAAAAGCCCAAACATTAAACCCCTGAAGTCTGTTCTATAAATTACTCAAAGTGGAGCTCGGAAAATACAACAGAAATGGTCTTGTTCTGGCTCCATTACCTTCACTGAAAACATGACGTCTGTGGAGAACTGACAGAGACCTTTAGGAGTATATTAGCCTAACGTACTTTCTGCATGTCAGAAATTATCAATCACTTCCCATAAACGGCCAGATGAACCGAGTTCCATGAAATAGGAGCAGGTCTGTGTGAAGGTAATAGAACAGTGATACTTGCGCTGGCCATTTTACTTATAATCAAGGGAGGGAGATGCATTCAACACAAATACAAATTTAGTACATTCTGCTTGGCCCAAAACAGTCACAAAAAAAAGTGTCAGCATACGTTTGGTTAGTTTGTTTATTTATTATTTGTTGTCATTTTTGTGTGTACTAGTTGAGTTGCTTATATTAGTATTGTGGAGGTGAATTTCTTACTAAAAAGTGCCTTAAACACCTCTCACCAACTGCTCCTCCTTTGGACCTGCAGTACAGATCGAGCTATACGCTTCTGTTGTAAGGCCCATGGACCGTCCTCACACATGAGTGATATCTGGCATGACTGACAGAATTATCAACCAATCAAAATTCAACATACAATGACAGTGCGTCCTTCAGGCCAGGCCCTTCTTTGTGTCACCACCCTCTTAGTTTACTTTTCCTGAGAAATAACTGCCAATGTAACAGCACATGGGATCTTTAATAATGATAAAAATAATAATGATAATAAATAATGCATTAGTCTTATATAGCACTTTTCCAGACACTCAAAGTCACTTTACAAGTTCATGCATTATTCATTCACTCCATACTTGGTGGTAGTAAGCTACATATGTAGCCACTGCAGCTGCCCAGGGGTAGACTGAAGGAAGTGAGGCTGCCAATCTGCGCCATCGGCCCTCCGACCACCACTAGCTTCTGTGATCCCCAGCCAGCCCCAGCTGGCAGACCTATTTATTGACAAACAAACAAATAAATAAAATAAAAACTATTTGAATACATTTTATAACCCATTTCAGTTTTTTGTGGTCTCACTACTCTGCTAAACATAACCAAAGGACTGATGTTCAAAATGTCATAAAGATGTTTATGAAACGTGAACAATGTAAATAATATGACTGCAATTAATAAAACATGAAATGAAATAAAATGGAGTCAATCTGTCAGCATTTCATGAAGTAGCGATTCTAAACTTTGTGATGGGGGACGGTCAGGTGAAGCTACCGTCATTTCTCTCGACACAGGCTCTATTGCTGTGGAAGCAGGGGATGAGTGTGAAGCTGGGGGGCTGAGGTGATGCTCTTTTGCTTGACTGGCCACACACTTGTGTGCGCACGGGGCCGTTCAGATGGAAATCCTCCAGTGAACACGTCTCAAGCTCAGCCAGGCATGCGGCTTTCCCACTGACCTAGAAATGAATGACAAACACAAGCCCAAAGAGACCGCTGCCTTTAGTGAGGTTTAAACATGTACAATACATCTACCCTGCAGTCTGTTTGAATATATCATACAAAATGACTTTATTAAAAATAACCAAATCTTGAAATAATGTTTTACAAATAGTCCTGTTAAATATTTACAAAATATTTCTGTAAAGTTATCAGAAACTTTATAAATGAGATTCACACTTCTTCTCATTCTCATACTTCTTAATTTCACCAGATGGCTTGAGAGTTTGTTCAAACTTCTTGGAATGAAGTCTGGGAAGAAATCATATGGCTAAATTATATAAATAGAGCAGATTTTGTGCTTATGTTTTCTTCCTCAAATTCTCCATCATTTCTCTAGCTTACACAAAACAACAGTTCTTCTTCAGAAGACTTCAGACTTCTTTATTTGAACACTATTTTTGGGGGGCTCAATGAAACAGCGGCTCCTGCCACAACTAGACCATTCGCTGCTCACAGAAGACATTCTTTTACTGTCAAGTGCATCACTCACCATTCACCAGAACTTAGTTAAGACGTTTAAATAGTGTATTATTTTCTACTTAACACTATTGCCCAAACTATCCACCAGGGGAGGCTGTATCACCCTTAGCATCCTGGGTTCCCACGGCCCTGTGTAGAGGCCGCAACAGTTAGCAGCTAACACAGTCAGAGTTTAGCATTATGGAAGATGATATAAAAGATCATGAACTGATAAACATCTGAGCGACCTGATCTGATGCAGCTGAAATCCTCATGAAATGTCCAGGTCGTCTCTCTCTTTTTTTTTTTTTTAAAATAAAGCACACACCGGGAAGTGCATAATATGGCGTTCAAGGGTTGCGGGAGATAAAAGCTCTGCATTGTAAATATTGTTCTAAATAGAACATTAATGTTACAAATGGCAAAAAACACAGACTTACATTAAAGTTGCAGTTGCAGCAAATAAATCTCTCGGAAACTCAAAATGATCACTTTGTACATATCTTATTCTGCTGATAAATGTGTGCCGCATCGAAAGGGCAGTGTGTGGAAAAGGAGTGAGGGGCTTGGGTGAGATGGGAAAGCCAGATGAAGGGAGGCAGAGCAGGGTTCACTACTCCACCTACTGACAAAACAAATATATACAAAACTTGTGTTGATTATGGAACCTGGATGACTGTGCATCTTGAAACAGTATGTTCCTTTTACTAATAGCCCTATCTAGACTATCAACATTGTGATTTAATGCTCCTTTATTTCAGCAACCATAGCAACAAGACAGCCCATTGCCGTGTGCACAAATGTAAGCAATTATCTGTGTTTTTACATTAATGAGTCTCTCTGCGAGTATGTGGATACAGTCTCCCTTTGTGTTGTGCACTGGACAAGCACCACTTCAACTACAACTCCTACAATGGGGTCGAAATAACCAGACTAACAACAGCAGACTGTGGCATCCGGGCAATAATGGTTAGAAACTGAAAAAGCACAGACAACATTAGCAGTACCCCATACATCAATCTGGAAAGCTGTAGTTTGAACATTTTGTGAAAACCTTTATTGGAATATTTTACCGCTGATTGGATCAAGCGCACCTGGCCAATCACAGGCTAGTTTCAAAATGTGGAAACAACAAGAGCCTAAAACATTAAGATATTTAGTTTGACCTTTTGTGTACATTTGAGTTAGTTGCAAGCTGGATTGTTGCAAGATCTGAATGTATTCTTCCATGTCATGAAATTCCATCTTGAAAGGCTTGAATAGGCATGACGTCGAAAAACACCATACTCGCAGTAAACAGCTGTTACGTTTTCAGATTGTGGGACGTGGACATACATATAAGCTATGATGAGAATCACGCTATTCTAAAATGCCAAATAAACAAGAAGACTGTAACATCCTTGGAGCAACATGGTCAGTACCAACAGTGAAATCACAACGGCTCGGCTGAACTGAACGCTGGGGAGCACAATCTGCAGTGGCGGATGAGAGGCATGGGGACAGGAATCCAGTGTTTAACCGAACAAAGGCACACTAAGTGCAGAGTGGAGCTCACATCCCAGTGACACGTGCACTCTCGCTCTGGAAATGGGCTGGAGATGAGGTTTCGACCCACTGCTTCTGCCCTATACATAATCATGGAGAGCAACAAGTGACTGTGAAAGCCTGTGCCTTAACTCGTCTGTGCAAGGATCGAGCCAAAAATAGCCAATTCTTCATCCGGTGGACGGTGTAAAATGGAGAGAACAATATGTTTTGCACTAGTTATGGGTTTTTTACGCCTACGGAATAGAGGAGAGCGGCTGTAGCCATTTAATAACTGAACATTGCAAGTTACAATCAGTTTTATGATGCTCTTTGTTTGTCGTTGACGACCTCTAGGATTAAATGCCAGGCGTTCCCTGCAAGTAATTTTGAAGACACTATATGACTGGTTGCCTGACTTAGGCTGGTTTGTCAGATTGTAATTGTAATATTTATTATATAGGGTCATGCTATGGTCGTGCTATTTCTGCCGTATAGCCATAACTGTTGCTCTCAGGCACTGAATGTTTTTGCGTATCAGTATGACACTCAACAGAGGCTATTTATTCCTCTTCATATGGAAGCACAGCCAGACTTCAATGATCAGACCAGCGCAATGTCTCGAGTTCATGTCTCCTGCCGGTTTTTCATCTATCCTCTCGGGCACCATTGTTTCTTCTGTAGCAGTGGGATATATTCCTTGTTTGGATACGCTTAAGAAGCTTTTCAAAGTAGGCTGCTACTTTTCCTCCTATTTGATAGTGGTAAAAATACTCAAACTTGCGTGGCTGATCGGAAATACTGCTCAAGATATGTTTTAAATGAGGGGACTGTTTCATAACATGGATAAAATGACTGAAGAATGATAAGCCTCTGGGGTGATCAGGTTTTCCTTGGTGCAACCTCGTCTCACTGCAGGACGTTTCACGGATTCGATACACGGATTGCGTGGCGTTTTCTAAAGCTTATGTTCCCTCATCATCAAAAACATGATTGGCTAATCCTCCAGTTTGGGAATGCTGACCCTTACTCAAGATTTTGGGATGGGCTGCCCTATGATGAGTCTAGAATCACCAGTAGATACATTTAAACCATGGTAGCGCTTTAGATTATGAACTCCGCTAAAATTCATGATATATCAATTGTACATCAGAAAGACCCTGAAATACCTGACTTTTCTCATTGTTAACAAAGTGAAGGACGTCAATACATTAGTATGCTGTTAACAGAACACAGCCTTGTATTGGACAGGTGGGGAAGGCTGGGCAGCTTATGTGAGATAAAAAAAAAAGTCTCAAAGGTGCGCAGAGGTTACTGCCCGAAAAACTAAATTTACAAACTTCAAAGTGCTCGAGTACAGATGAGAGTTGATCTGTCAGATATCTCACACACAAACTCTTCAGAGGGAATGTGTTTGACGCGAAAGCCAATTAGAATGCAGCATTTATCTGCAGAGATTCAAGGCACATGCAGTTCACCTCAGGGCAAGGTGAGAGATAGATTCAACGAGAATTTGAATCTACCTGATCTAAACATTTGTGCGTCCTTAAGCTGATGTATGTAACACTAACACTGTACTGTTTTGAAGCCTTTCTGAGTGGATTGCTCTTGACAAGTTCCCTCCGGTGGCAAAGAAGGATGGGCCAAATGCAGAGGACTGACACATTTTGCAACCCAGACTTCAAAGTTGTGTAGATTTTGTCATTTTATTTGGAGTCAGCCATTTATATTCATTTATAATCACAACTTAAACTCACTGGTGCAAATGAATTAGACCCTTGTAATTTTCAATAACACTCATGTTGTTGTTTATTGTGTTAGTTTTGTACACAATTGTACAATTAGAACACACTTGCTCAGCATTTAATTGTAATGAGACAGGCATCGAACTGTTGTATGTATTAGAATAATACTTGATTCATTCATTGAACTTGTTTTTCTTCCATTGTCAGTAACGGGTGAAGGGAGACTTGATGGTTAATATAACAACACGCCGTTATATTTTGTCTGTGTTTTGTAATACTAGATTTTGTGCCATAACATCTATATTATTTCAAGGAGTGAATGGCACTCCATTTCTGTTTATTTTTGCTCTGATATCAGGCTCTGATTAGCCTGATATGCATTCAGACCGAACCTGTTTTGGAGCTTACCAGTCCCTCTCTCCTAACTGTTATGTCCTACGGATCCTACACCCACGGTCTGCTCCCGGGTTTGCCCCAGTGTTCAAGCTCGAATCCACCTAAAACTCTTAAACAGACGGCAATTATTTGTGTTTATTTAAGCGCTTGTGGCTAAAGGCTTTGATACCAGGCAATGTTTCTTTGTTGATGAGAAGTGTGTTATAAACTATCAATTTAATATTTTTTTATTTTATTTATGTATTTATTTATTTGACAGGGACATTGTACAACAAATGTGTTGCACAGACCAGAGATAGCTACAAGCTAATTTCCATCTGTAGTCCCTGGGCAGAGGCAAAGTGACAGCAGGTTTATAGTGTAACATACAGATAAAGCACCAGCAAAAGGATCACTTCAACAAACATTCAGATGCAATACTTACAGTATTTACACTTGCAATTACAAATATCTACAGTTTTAAAAACATAAAAAAAGATTGTACCTTCTTACATTTTTAACAATACCCCATAAATTTACTTCAGGTTAAGTTTAAACTGTTGCACAGTGCAACTCTCTTGAACAGTTAATGGCACATCCCTGCAGCTTTCACAGAGAAGCAATTCTGTCCAAAGGTGGAGAATCACAGAACAGTCTCCTCTGGAGGAGGCTCGCGTTGTTCTACGTCCTGCCTCGTCACAAGATTTCACAAACATTCTCAGGGCTGTGGGGCCAAATCATAAAGAATTTTAAACACTAAACTGACATTCGAAAACAAAATGAAATTTTTTAAACTTTAATAATTTATATTTCTTCACAATTTTACAGTAGTGGTACAAAACAGGTTTTATCTAATATTTTGAGTGCCTGTTTGTACAAGCTCTGAAGCGGCTGTAGCGCAGTGTTGGTTGATAGAGACCAAGTTGTAATGCAATATGTTAGATGTAAAAATATCATTGCATGCATATGAAGCTTGGCTGCAGCTGTGCTCATTTGAGGGAGAATATATCTGAACTGTGCTAAATAAAATTTGCATTTTTTGTCAGTTTTGAAACATGCTTCTTAAACGACAGTGTCCTGTCCAACACTACGCCTAAATACTTGACAGACTGTGCTTCGAGAATTCCTGTTCCTTTTACAATAATTTCCAGAGCGGAGTGAGAAGTATTCCTTATTGAGCTCAGCTGCTGCTTTCTGACTTGATTTCGCATGGACATATATCACCGCGTTATCGGCGTACATTTGTACATGAATTTCAGGACAAATAGTTGGAAGATCATTTATATATACACTGAACAAGAGAGGGCCCAAAATAGAGCCTTGTGGCACCCCGACTGATTTGTCTAAAAAAGAAAACTTAATGTGTGTTCTTAATTCTTGTGCAATGCTTCCTATTCTCTAAATATGATTTAAACCCACAAATAAGCACAACATGTGAGTCATTTGAAAGGCCAGTTAAGGTGTAGTTTTATTGACTTTATTGGTGCTTATTTCTTGTTTTCACATGTTCGTTCCAAGTTTGCCGTAGCTATGACGGGAATCTTTTGCCCCAGCCAGACATGCCGTGTTGATCCATTAAAATAACTAGTACTATAGTGTTTGATTGGACAACAGCATTTCCGAAGTACCGTATTTTCCGGACTTTAAGTCGCACTTTTTTTCATAGTTTGGCTGTGGGTGCCAAACTATGAAAAAGTTTGGCGAGTATAAGTCGCACCCGACTTATACTCAGGTGCGACTTATACTCGGGTGCGACTTATATATAAATATATCAAATTTTACACAGCCACTAGAGGGCGCTCTAGGGCTATGTACTAGTATCTGCTACTCCTGTACCACTGAATATTTTCAAAAATGGTCATCGAGCAGCAGAAGGAAAGTTTATAGTGAGCAAGAAACTTGTGAGGGACTGGCGAAAAAAGTGGAGGTTACTCTTACTGCTTGTACTGCTAGTTACGCCTCCATGCCCAGGTAGTAGCCCAGTTAGCTTCTGAGGCAGGGACAGCACGGTAACTGTGAACCATGCTGCTAATTGTTGTTGTCACTGATCGACTCTTGCAAAAGTGAAATTAGCCCCCCCCAACAGAACTTCTCGGGTTTACATAGTAATTCTGTAGGCGGAAGATTCCACTTTCCCCTTCATTCGTGTAACTGCACTGACTGAGACAAAGTGCCAATCTTTTAAGCAGTCATTCCTTTCTTTCTTTCAAAATTAAATTATACTCTTACAAGACTTTGAATATTGTGAAGAAGTTGAATGGAAACTGAAGTTACACAGCAGATATTTTATTCGGTCTGAATCATGATTAGGTTAACGTCCTGTATTTTTCAGTTTTATCTAGGCTGCTCTGCCAAAAAAACAAAACAATTTAAACCCACCTCGAGTCACCAGTTTTGTATAACAGCCCCGCGTCTTAAACGAGAAACCGCTCACCACACACACAACTCAGCATCTCCTCCCCACCGCGCCCACCCGCTCTGTCAAAAACCCAATATTTATCTTGTCTTTTCCACCAGGCTGAGCAGTAGTTGACTGGAGTTTCTAATTTATGGATTTATTCCACACCCATGGATGCATCTGAATGTTTTCGTGGCCATTCGGATCAAAACTGCTGCTATTAAAATGTATGAGAGAGGGGGCAGAGACGATGAGGAACGCGGAAGTGGGGCAAATGGATGCTGCAGCCAGGGACATCTCAGGAGAAATATGCCAATATATCTTTCCAATAACTCTCAATCTTCAGAATGAAATGTCCCATTGAGTAAATAGTCCAAGATTGAAACTCAGGGAAGACAGCTCCAGCAAAAATATGTGCATCTCCAAAACGCAGCTGTATTTCTTTCTCTACATTACATTATCAAGCAGTGGTTCTCAAACTTTTCACACCCAGTACCATCTCTTGAAATATCTGACCTTCCAAGTGCCACTTCAAAATTAAAATTCTGTGCCACCAGGCCTTGATCAAGATGTAATGTGGACTAAACATTTTCTAAAATAGGCGTACATTTTGTGTACATTGGGTGAAACACATGTCGCCGTATGAATGTTTGTTAATGCAGATTGGCAGCCAGGTATTGGTCAATCAGCCCTCAGCAATTTTGACATCAAATTATAGAATATCTGTAACCTGTAAATGTATAAAGAGTAAACACAGTATCTTCAGTTTGTTTTGTAGTTGATCATGAGGCTTACTAGAGCAATAATGATCAAAACAGTTCATGAGCTGTGCGTTTTGGCCAAAGCATGCAACCGACTGAAAATGGTTCCGTGGCCCAACTTCGTGCCTCTACCCGGTAACCACTGCTGTATTGGGAACATATTTTCAGACTATACGTTTCAGACTATACGCTGCAGCTCCGGGCCACAGCCATGTCATCCTATTGTTCGGGACGGTTGTTGTTTCCATAGCAGGTGCTGAAAACAAGAGAAAGTTACAAAGATGTGAAACCTAACTCCCCCGGTTTCCTAGCAACCATTCATAAAGAGCAGCTGAGAGAAGCTCAGCCAGACGGCCCGTCTCACACTTACTTCCTGGAGTTAATAAATACACCCGTCTACGAAGTGCATACAGGAATCTAGGCAGGAGGGAGAATGAATATACTGTAGGACATTGCGCCATGTTTGCGATCAGAGCCACACTGCGGTTCGTAGGTGATGTTTTTGCAGCCAGAGCAATTCAACGGTTGTACTGTGAAGCTCAACAGATAAACAACAGTGATACAAAACTCAACCCTAATGATCAGTTAGACAAATGGGGATAAAATAATGTAGTTTCAAAGATATTTTACCTCTTAACCCCCACCTGAACCGAGCACATTATGGCATTACCCAAATCTTAAAGCATCCTGAAAAAAAGCATCAAACCTAACACTGCTCATTGTCCTGAGTGCACCATCCCCAGTGTCAAATATGGTGGGGGGAGCATCATGCTATGGGGCTGCTTTTCCTCAGCGGGGACTGGGAAGATTGTAAGAATAGTTGGGCAGATGGACGGAGCCAAATACAAATACAGGGACAAGAAAATTGTGGCTGGGGTGGAGATTCACCTTCCAGCAGGACAACTAAATCTAAAATGGAATGGTTTAAAAACAAACATATGTTAGAATGGCCCAGTCAAAGTCCTGACCTAAATCCTATTAAAAATATGTGGAAAGACCTGAAAACTGCTATTCACAAACGCTCTCTTTCTAATTTGACAGAGCTTGAGTTGTTTTGTAAAGAGGAATGGGCTAAAATGTCAGTCTCTAGATGTGCAAATCTTGTAGAGTCATACCCCAGAAGATTTGCTGCTGTTATTGCAGCAAAAGGGGGTTCCACAAAGTATTAAGTCAGCATGACTTAATACGTGCATAAGTATGAATACTTATGCACGCCCCACTTTTCACTTTTCCTTTTAAAAAAATAACAGAATCATGTATCATTTTTCTTTCACTTCACAGTTGTCTGTTACTTGTGTGTGAACTTTCAGTAAAACATTCAAAATAAAATCTTTATGTTTAAGGTTGTAAACATGACAAAATGTGCAAAAGTTCAAGGTGTATTAGTACTTTTGCAAGGCCCTGTATATATATATATATATATATATATATATATATATATAACTTTATTGAGTTAAATAAGTCGGAAAATTGTGAGCAAAACTGGTGTAATTTAGAAATGAACAGCGTGCGGAGCAGTCTGTGCCACTCGTCTAATGGAGGTTGGGAGCAAAATGAACTCAAAGTAAAAGAAGGGAGTTAGAAGCAGATGGTGGAAGGAAACGCTTGTGTCTGATGGTAAAAGATTATTCAGCCGAGGAAGTCCGAGCTGTGGAAGACATCAGGGATCACTGTCGAGAGGAAGATAAAAGTTATAGCAGTGGGTCACAGTACTACAAGATATTGCGTGAATTATAATCATGAATGTGTGGAGCATGTTGTGGTCTAAACAAGTGATTCTAAATCAGGTTTGAAAACGGTAAGTACGGTAAGCCATAACAACCAGGTTGTTGTAATGGCTGTCTAAGGCAGAAAAACACCTAACTTAAATGAATTAATAAAGCATAAATTAAATTGGTAATTAATATGACTGAGCAGGAAAGAACAAACATAACATAAACATAAACAAAACGACTGAATTATATTATAATAATAACCCCATTTTGTAGAACATTAAGAGAAGAACATGGTTGCTTTGTCTTAAAAAAAATTGAAAACATATATCATTTTCTTGTAATATATTGTTTTTTTTTCCATTAGAGTTGACTGGAGCCGGATACTCTGACCAGTGAGGTCGTGGCTGAGCATACAGTTTATTGGGTTTTCAATGGGGGCTGTTCTAACATACATATTTATGAATTGAATGGCTTTCTTACTGGATTATGTAAGCATGGACAGGGAATAGAGCTAGTGTTGATTTATAAATAGCAACATATATACATAGCCACCTTGTGTTTCATCACCAACTTCACATCGCTGTTGTGGGTGAATCTTGTTTAGCATATGGCCTGTATAAATTAATGTTGTGGAGGATTATGTCAGCCAGCCCCTCCTGCTCATAACCTCGTAGCTCTTCTTTTTCTTTTCTTTTTTCATTTTCCCCACTCATCTCCTTGTGGCTTCTCCGGCTTCGACGCATGTTCATGCCACTCATTGTCAACAGTTTGCACATGTATCTCTTACTGAAACACCTACAGAATAAAACATGCTGCCAACTGGGTGTCACTGCGGAACGCATGATGGTTTCTCTTGTTTTTTTGACATTGAAAATGCTACAGGCCATCAAACATTGCAGTGCATATTTTTAAACCGTGGAAGCGGCTGCTATGGGGCTATACGAATAGACGGTGTAACATGAACACGCCCTGTTTATAATTGGTAATAATGTTATACCTATTGGGGTCAACTGTGGTGATGTGTATAGCGTTTAAGTTTAAGTCTGATATCCGCGCCAGTACATGTTGCTGTTTGGTCTCCTTTTAGCAGCTGCCTGAATAGTGGCTGATGATTGGCTGTACTCCGTCTTCTGCTAAAAGATCATTAGATGTAAATGAAACCTCTTGAGGTGAGAAGACATGAAAACTTCCAACTTATAAGTTTAAATTTGATATGGCATAATTCAGGAAGATTACCCATTCTGCCTGCCTCATTCTAACCTCTCTTGTCACCGTTTTATAACTGACTTTGTTTACATGCAGTCAGAAACCCATTCATAACCGGAATATTAGCAATAACCAGGTTACGCACGGCCATGTAAACCCAGGCAAAAACAGAATATGCTCAAAACCTGAATATAACCCTTGGGTTACTCCCTATGTAACCAGAATATTTGATCATGTAAACGCGAAACGGATTATTCCCATCAAAAAGAACATTCATTTGTGTTCTGCGCATGTTCTATCTGCCAGGAATCTTGGTCTTTTGGCGCGCAGCCTACGGGAAATACACAAGAAGCATGTTTGCATGCTTATACTTATATCTGTTGCACTTTTTTATTCTTACTGTAATTACATATCTGTTCAATAAAAGAAAAACAAAAACTGACAACAGCTAAACATTGTATATTATATCTATGGGCAAAACCCAAAACTAGCATCCCGAGACACACACGGCACAGTAGGTGGCGATAAGCACCTCCGCTGTTAGCTGCCACCCGCCAATAAACTAAAGAAGAAGAAGGCGAACCCCACAGGCAGCACAGCAGGAGGAAACCGATTACTTTATTAGTGTGGTGAAAGACATGAATATTGACAGTAGAAAGCATCAAGATAGCATAATGTGTGTTATCAGAAACCAGCATATTGACCGTAACCCGAATATTGACGTCTCTCAAATCACACTTCCCTCCTCTACACCACTGCGCCTTTTCATTGTTGTGTCGCAATGTTGCTCAGTCCAATCACTTTCCACATTTTTTTTACACTGCGAGTCGGAAAAAGACCATGCAAGCAACTCGAGACCACCACAGTAAAACACAATAGGCCCTCGCAACAGTTTAAGATGCAAACCGTTAAACACAGGGTTGATTTACATGTATTTGTCTGGTTAGGTTTGTTATTGCAATGGGTTTCACTTTTTTTCACTCTTTTTTTTCTGTATGACATACCATTCTGTTCTTCTTCCATGCTCATCTTGGAAACCCATCCTCCCATTACATCAGCAACAATCAAATAAAAAAGTGGACAGAGATGAACAAAAGCAAAACTATCCTATTAACTATACATCTCACAGCTTTTGGTGCAGCCTTGGATACCGTTGCGGAATTATATCCTGGAAATTGTCTCCTAGAACCAAAACAATGACAGGACCAAACTTCAGTGCATTTGATTAGAGACACTTTCATGGATTCAGAAGTTAAACCGTGAATATAATCGTTTGTAGACGGTCTAATTATAAGCACATCAGAAAGGCAGGAATTCTCTGTGTAGACATGTAGAGAGCGGCGCTGTTGATTGGGGCTGATTGAGAGCACTGGCAGGGGGCCAGATGTTTGGGGGAAATTACCGAGATGAGTGGCATATCGTCTGTCAGCTTCTAAAACGCGCACAGGCATTCACAATCAAACATGTTGGCAGTGATTCTACAATGGCAGCAAGAGGGGGAGGTTTAGACACAAGAGACAATCCATAGTTTTGGTATCTAATCAGTGCCCAGGTTCTTGCTTATTCAATTATTTTTCATTAATTGGGGATTCATTAGTTTGCCCTGGCAACTGCGCACCTGTGCACTGCAGTGTGTCACCACCCACCCTACCACCAGATGCGACGTAACATCTTTGGCCCTGTGACGAAGAAAATTGGATGATTGGCCTCATTAATGAAATCATTAATTGGAGTTTATTTTGTTGATTTTTTTTTTACACACAGTCATTCCAATTGGGTCAATTAAGAGAGTCGGGAGGGCAACACACTTTTAACGCTCAATGACTCATTTAGAAATCAAACTCTCCCACTGGACCAAAGTGAAGCAAAATGTGGAGTAATAAAGGGCATTTCGACAGGAGCGGACCAGTCCAGTTAGGGAGTGCCTTGTTTAGGGTAAAGTGTCTAGGTCATTGGAGTGGGCAAGGACATACTATTATTATTGTGAATTTGTGAGGCAGAACCATGTAACTTGTTTAGCTTAATAAATTCATTAATTAATAATTCGTAGTCCTTCTTAGGGTCTTTCATCTCCCCCTGGTGTCTCTGGCCAAAAAAACACAATTGCAACTTTGCCTGCTCCAACCCGGAGCACCAATACACACTAATGGAACCATGAAGAAGAAGCTAACAGGCTAACGGGAAAAGCTAACTGCGGGCTAGTTCCACTTAAACAGTATTTACAGCCACGTTTGAGTGAAAAAAAATATCTCCATTATTACTGTATTCTGGCATTATTACATTATTACTGCAGCATGGCCACAGCATAGGATATTTTATTTTTCAGCTTGCACTCGCAATTTTGCACCTCTCTTGATAAATGACCCCCCAGTCACCAAAAACAGAGCTGAACAAACACAGTTATTTTAAGGAAGGAACCCTTGTAACCAACATCTATTTTAAACTTCCTTCAATGTCAAATGTTGCCTTCTTGTTCATGGTCTGCTTTTCATCTTTCTTTCCTCTTTTCTTCAGCAACTTTCTGAGTCACAAAATAGCTCACCTCCTCAAAGCTGTCGAGGGATGGCGCCTTGGCAGATCTGCATGCGTACAAGCTTTGTGGCTCTGGCTTCCAACGCGGCAGCTAATTTCGTTACCAGGAAAATAAATAATGAAAATGAAAAGTGTGGCACTGGGCGTTTTCTCACAGGGAGTCGGGAGCCAGTACGTGGGGTTTTCTGTCGTCAGCATTGTGTAACTCTTTGAACACAAGAGACAAAGGCTGCTCCTCATTGTGCTGTGCGTGTGTGTGTGTGTGTGTGGGTATGCTGAGAACAGGGCTGTGATACATCGGCCATTAATATTTCAGAGCAGCCGCGATTATGAGAAAAAGAAAAATGGAGACAGTTTTGATGTAGAGCAGATGTGGATAGGAGGAAACGGAACCGCAGACAAATTGTTAACGTGGTTCCTTGGAAGGAAGTGCTGATAAACTACACAGGATACTAACTTGATATACTGGTGCGACGGGATCAAAAGAACAGTGTGTAGATAAAAGTAGCTCATGATAACACTGTAAATATTAAGTATGGAATACATTAAATGGCGCTGAGGACTGAACGTGGTTTTACACTGATTGCTAAGCACTTCTAAACCAGTCACGTCAAATGGATAGCCTTGTGGTAACACTATTATTAAACCTCCTTGAACAACTTTAGACCAGACTTTCGACTCAAATGGCATAATTATTGCATCACCACTTCTTCACCTTAATTTTGGCTCGCTAAACTATACACAGCGAGCGGGTAAGTTGCAGAAATGCTTCTTTAGCCGTATCCATAGCAACATCTCTGGCCGAAGATTGGATTATTATTAATTTTTTTTCCCTGTTGCTGTGAATAGATTGACTTCTTTCACCTGTAAAATGTGAGTGAAGCTAGAGAGAGATATCAAAGATCGAGATGAAGGCGTCAGAGCTGTGAGTTTGTCTTCAAGAGAGACGCACACGCAGGCTTTAAATAGCACAAGAACTCAAAAGCGATGGTACATTTAGGATTTTAATAGTTTTCAAGATAGAGTTCTTTCATAAACAAAGAGGGGACATTTTTTGGCTATATAAAAAAGCTAAATAGAAACCAGTGACTAGACTTGGAGACAACAGTGGTCATGTGCTTATACATTGTTTGGGGATCAAATACAGACACTTTATTTTTTGTTCACAAAAGTTCAGAAGAAAATGCCTCACAAATTGAATTACAAGACTTCATCAATAGTTTGAACCACGTTAACAAACACACTGAGCCATTTAGAAAAGCTACAGTCCTAGGGAGATGGAGCAAAGGGTCAACAGGGGTCAACAGGTCCGTTGGGTGTCCGTCGAAAACAGGCAGAAATCACTGCATTGTTTAGACAGCAGCCAGGCAAGACAATATGATCTTTATGACTCCTGTTAGTCAAGATAATATGACAAATGCTTTTTTTGTAATGTGAACTGATTTGAGAGTGTTGGACAGGGATGAAATTGTTTCTGAGGGTGTTCCAGTTCTGCAGTGGTCAGTACATGAACAAATGACCACATAAGGAACAGCGTTGAACCTGACCATAAAGCCACACTGCAGACCATAGTAATATGTTGCTGTCACAAAAAACAACTAAACTATACACAGGAAAACCCTGATAAATAATGCTCCTAATGGGACTTAATGCATGTATATCTGATGTTAATTGAAAGCAAAACCTTAACATCGCCATGGAAATTAGTTTGTGACGTTCCACTCCCAGCAAAATTACGAGCCATGTCGGAATAATGGTCGACCGATATATTGGCCGGCTGATATATCGGGCCGATATTTGGGGACGACATTTAAAAGAGCGAAATCAGGGCTTTAAAACGATTTCTGCAAGTTTGTTAAATGCTTCACTATAATTACTAATAATTCACCAAACCTCAGTCAATATGGACATGCCGCATGTAATTTTGTAGCACAGAAACTGGATAATTCAATTAACCTTTCACAAAAGCCCCGCCCACTTAGTTACTGTTGCTACGTCCGTCATACTTTCCGATGCCGCCGCTAGAGTGACTCGTGTTGGTGACTCGTGAGGGATATATTCAAGATACAACTATTGACACTAAAGCTACAGACAGATATCAGATATCAAGCAAAATAAGAGAAACCTCATGAGCTCTTCCTTACATGCAACAGCCTTGTGGACCAGTCGTGCGCTTGCACTGCCCGGTAAGCATCCTCTTACTTTTCTGCTATTGCTAAAAATAGAATATAGACGCTCCGGTTTGCTAAAGTATGCTAACGCTAGCTAAACCCACAGGTGCCACAATGATAATAGTAACGGTTGCTAGGATGCATGATTGGACAATTACCGTTTGGTGGCGGGGTTTTGCGATAGGTCAGTTGCAGAGTTAGTTTTAACCTCTGCAATTGTATTTTTGATCGCTGTGCAAAATGCCGCGGCTAGCAACAGAATGCTTATGCTAATGGCAGCATGCTAATGCTAATGGCAACTAAAACTGCTGGGAGCAAAACTATGATTGAATCACCTAAAGTAATAAAATAAAATAGGCCACTGCTGAAGTAACCAAGTATTTCTTTTTTTTTTTACAGGATTATAGACCAACATTAGGAAAAAATCGGCCAAAAACATTGGTCGAAAATATTGGCCAAGAAAAATCCCCCAAAAACCTGCATCGACCTTAGAAAAACACATATTGGTCGACCTCTAGTTGGAATTAAAGTTGGGGCCAGTTAAGAAATGTGTTTTCAAGGTATTTTTCACCAACAAAATGACTGTAATGAAATAAGTGCTTGTATTTCATTCTGTTTATTGACTGACATTTCGCAGGCTTTTGATGGCTTTAGTCTGATTCATAAGTTAACGCGGATTCTGACAGAGAACTCTCAATCAGAACACATAGCGAATGGCATCTTTGCTTAGGGGCTGCTTATTAGACTTGTAGTTATATTGTTGTGCCTGGTCTGCAGTGTTCTTTTGAGCAGGACTCGACAAAACACCTTAGAAATAGCAGGCTGGTGCCCAGGAATATAAATGAGCTTGTGGACAGGTTTACACATTGGCCACAGGTCCCTGGCAATAAAAAGAATTTTCACGCAACCTGCAGGGAGCACAGTGGCTATGTCCCTCCATGCTCCTTCTATTAAGTCAAGGAACAGCAGGTAGGACCAACCGCTGACTTGGATCCCTCTCCACTCATAAACTAGGGGAACGAAAGACGGCTGCCTGAAGTTAAAAGGAAATAAAATACTCCCCTGCCTGTTTTGTAAACTGAAATTGCCTGATTTGTTTCATTCCTGTTCGGACGGAGGAGCCAAGCTGACCCACAAACTTTAGAGAGACGACCAAAAAGTGCGACTATCACAAGAGCATGACAAAGAGTGTTTGGCAGTGCAGAACCACATAGAGATTTGTACAGTTCAGTATGTACAGTGTAGCAGAATCCTATAACAACAGACCAAGTAGAAGTTCAAGGTTTTTCAGAAATAAAAAGGGGATAGAAAGACATTGGTTCTGGTTGCGTGTTTAGTCCAGCCAAACACTATACAGTATCTTTCACAACAGAGCATGTGAAAGCAACCTAGCATAATAGCCTTTTTTTTTTTCTGCCACTGTGAAAAAAGGTGATACCGTATGTTTGTGTAAGTTCGGAATTGTACCTCGTGGTGGAGATTTAAATACTGCCGAATGGGCTTGGTTGAATTGACTTTCAAGGACGTTTGGTTTCTATCTTCAGAAGCTTCTTCTCGCTCTTTGTAGTCAAATATCAGACTGGCAAAACACCATCGGGAAAGCAGTCAGCTGTGCATCTCCGTTTTGCAATTATTTGAGAGAGATGTGAAGAAAGCTACTTGCGTCACCGTGGGGGTGGCCTGAGAGCCGCCTCAGACACAATTTGTCTCCACTGTACAATGGGCTCCACAGATCAAGGGAGCGGCAGGACTTTAGTTTCACCCCAGCCCAGAACAATAACTGTTCTTATTCGTGAAAGAACAGTGGGGTTATGACAGTTTAAATAGTTTAAAACAAGAGCGAGAAGCTTCTGAACATGGAAGTGAAACATCCTCAATTCGATCAACTCTCTACGACAATCACACAATGGTATTCAATGAATAACATATTCTTAAATTGTTTTTCTAGCTTCTTTTTTTTATCACAGTGGTAGAGACAGTTGGATTCTCGAACAAAAAACAAAGTGGTGGTACGATGGAGTGCACATACAGTATTTATAGACTACACTGGTTTTCCACTCAGAATGAAAGAGATTGAACTCCTCCTGTCTAAATGGAGCGTGCCAGAAGACAGATCTATTGGCCCATTTGTGTGAGACGGATGATAATATTTAGATGTGTTTTATAGTTAGTTCTTCAAGAAGAGTAGACTGTGATCATGGAATAGGAATATTGATCCTCTAAACTTGAAACTGGTCCGAGCCGCTGCTGTAAAATGAAATTACTTAATGCCACTGAAACATGAGCTTGATTAATTATAGCAGTGGAAAATATGGCATAAGCCTACAGAAAATGAGAAATTCAAACATTGATTTGAACCGTCAGAAAAATAAATCCGAGTTGCTTTCGTCTAAAGCACCATTGATTTTCTCCCCTCGCCATCCGACCACAGAATTCTTGTAGACTTCGCCAATCAAAGATAACTGCAATCTGTCGTCTTGACCAGTAGCACCAGATGCCGTTCAATTTCTCCCATTTGCTTTGTGAAAACAGTATGTTGTTTACAGTGCAAGCATCACCAGGATCACCAGAGAAACTGTACACTATATACAGCTCAAAGTGTAATATGGGGCGGGATGCTAGGCTTCCTTTTTATTACTTCCTCAATATCGCCTTGCTGTTATGAATTATCCAGTCAGTTCAGTTCAATTATTGTTGCATGTGTCAATCATTTTTTGACCTAATGCAAAGCAAGTTCAATCTCCACTTTTTAATCTCACTTTAAAGGGTCATAATTAGGGCAGCAACAAACCAATTGGAAAATGTAATTTGGTTTATTACAGAAAGATTGCTGTTATGTCAGGATGATAGAATACATTTGCCTGCACTTGATTTTAGAATAGAATTAAAATAATCTTTTAGTTTCAAAATCTGCCTCTATGCAAAGCAGTAGATGTGCTTTTGAAGCTCCAACCCTCTAAGATCTAAGAGTATGTTTTGATGCATTTATTTCAAGTCTCCTTTTTGTTTTATCGCTTATAACATCTTTCCCCACCTTCCCCCAAACAGCATTAATATGATAACTTGTTCAGGGAGGGCTGTAGTGGTGTCATAAGACTGCAATCAATATTAAAACTTTGTAGACATTACACACATGTTCTTTGGGATAATGTACTGCCAAAATGTAAAAAAATAAATTAAAAAAACTTTACTTGCCTGTGTCCTACTCATATGTGAACTCATATGTTCGGAGAAATAAAAAATAAAAAAAAGCATGGTTTTTGGCTTTTTGACTGTTTGTTGTGTACAATACCTTTTGACATCAGAGGGTTTTTACGTAAATGACTATAAAGTGAATATAAAGCATTTCTAATACATTGTATTGAGCTATTTCAAAAAATAAAAGGTTAATTTGAAAGCCTATTACGGCCCTTTTAAGTCGATTGAAATTCTTCTGAGACTGACCCATTCATGTTGTTGAGACACTTAAAAACATGCACTTTCATAGAGAAGTCCACTTTAATCCCTTTGTTTCTTTTGTTTCTCTTATAAACACAAGACTTAACTGCAGAGACAGCTTCAATTATCCAAAGCCTAGGTCCCCAGTCACAAAGGCTCAGCGTGTGTGCACCATTACGGGAACTATATAGCTGTAAACAGAGGGTTTTCATTGTATGTATAGGCAGTGTTTGCCCATGGTGTAACTGAGTGCTTTTAGAAATATTACACTGTACACGGTCGCTTCAACAATGACACAATAAGAAGCTGATTGGCAATAATTAGTAGCATTTAAGTTACATAAATATTATACTACTGGCCACAGATGCACAGTATACCACACCGTAACATGACTCAATGTACTGTATGTACATGTCATCTTTACCTGTACACTGTTCCTTTGGCAGATCGATATGAACAACCTGAAAGTAAAGTCCAATTGTCTACATACGAGTCCAGTGGATCTGCGTTAGAGACAGCAAATCAATGCCACTGTTGGTTTTGTTGTATTGTATTGGCAGGAGCGGTGAGGAATATGAAGTTGACCAATGTGCACTTATTGCAAAGATATGTAACAGTTTTTGTTTTTTTTGTCCAGAGCACCTTGTAGTTTTCCCTCTGCAGTGGTTTTAAGGAATCATTCATACCCCTCCATTTATTCCTTTGCTATTATGTTGAAGTCTGGTACCGAAGAAGTTCAAGTTTAATGTTATCAACCATAAGTAATCTATCTAGTTTGGAGCTTTTTTCCCCCCTCAGAACTCCCTGAAAAGTTTTAGTTTGGAATTATTGTCCAAGGTAATGAATGGAATTTACCATACACCTAAACTTTCATCAATGTGTGCGTACTATAAATGCAGTTGAATGGAGTTTAAATACTTGTCACTATAAAACTTTATATTATATAACTTTTTAAATGTCTATTTTTGAATACAGTACTGCAAGGTAATCAGTGTTGAATTATCACCTAATTGAAATAGTATATGAATTTGTCTTTAGCACCATACTGCTACATAATAAAACCGATATGATTGAAAGAGGTCTAACAACAATCCCCAAACCCACTGCATATATGGGATAAAAAGCCACTGTAATATTGACTGAATGTGGTTACTCTGCGCTCGTTCATGTACCCATCCATTTGACCAAACGATGTAAGGCAATGTGTCCTACTCCTGTCTGACAATTTGGCCCCGAGGCACCCTTGTATGTTGGAACATCTGCACCCCTCCTCGTTCCCCGCCCCCTCAGCAGTTGGAGCCAGCGGGGGTGTAGTTACTCAGCTCCCTGCGGATTGTGCTGAAGGGGGAAAGCTCCAGTTCGGTCGTGCACTCGTGCTCATTGTCATCGCTGCCAGTAGCAGACGAGGGCAAGTGGTTGCAGCAGCAGCAGCAACAGCAGTCCAAGAAGGCCCGGCCGAGTGGTCTACAAAGGAGCAGTAAAAGTGCGGGGGTGACGGCAGCCCGACAGAATAGCAGGAGTTGGGATAGGAGGTGCAGAACTGACATGGTATGCTCCGGGACACCTGCGGCCATGTACGCGGACACGATGTTGCATATGTTCTCGGGTACCACGCAAGCCCCATAGACAATAGCCAAAGCCACAACGGTGCAATTCATTTGACTCTCCAGTCGGATTTGCTTCTTATTGCTGCGCACGCTCGCTTGCTCGGCTCGCCGGATCTTGCGCGCCGTCACCAATGAGCAGCCGATGGTGAACAACGTGGGCAGGCAAAAGTAGCAGCCGAAGCACCACCAAAGTCTGGCCCCCTCGTAGGTCAAGCCGAGGACGTACAGCATGTCCGGCAATGAGGTGGATATCCGAATGATGCAGCGCTCCGTCGGGGGCTCGTCCGGGACGCCGGAGTCTTCCACGACCAGCTGCCGAATGAGCAGCTCGGGCAGCGCCAGCAGCAGCGCGCCGATCCAGATGACGGCGAGTTTGGCGGTGGTGGAGGTGCAGTTCTCGATCATCTCGTAGTACATCTGCACATTGGTGGCGGCGCGGAAGCGGTCGATGCACAGGGCGCACAGAGTAAAGGTCGTCACACCCAAAGAGGCCACCTGTAAGAGAGGATAGAAAGAAGATGACAAACTTTTTATTCTGACTCTATTGCAAGACTAAGTAAGATACTTATAAGAATAAGTTCAAGGCCCTGTATCCGAGCGAGTAAAGCGTCTTATAACTCAAAGTCTTTTCTTCATCTGCTTTTACTGATGGGGACTAAACATTTTACATTTTACCTCATTTGATCTATTTGTAACCCCCAAAAGTCAACTTTAAAAGAACATACAGTGAATAACAAACTGAAATGGTGCTATGTGTGCAGAACTTGGATACAAAATTGTGTCAAAATTACTAAAGTTGAAATCCTGGCAATAATCCTAATCTTTCCCCAAAGCTCATGTGAATTGAGACTAGTGTCAAGCCCTTTTTATTTTTTAATGATGTTGGCAGAATGTGATTTCAAAATGACACTATCTTGGTAATACTTTCGACAGGCATTATAAGGCTCGACTCCACAGCCACTCATCAACAGCTGGGTAAGTGCTGATGATGAGGAGGGGCCTTCAGTGGTTCTTGTCCGCAGGCACACATAGCAGAGTATAGGACTAATGACAGTGTCTGGGACAAAACCAGGGGGGGGGGGGGGGGGGGGGGGGGGGGGGGGACATTTTGAATAGTGTGGACATTAGTTAAAATGCATTGCAGCCTTCTCTATTTCCAGCTGTACTTTGGAAACCTCTTGCAGCGGCTAATTACCGAACATCGCCATCGCACTTAGTTGACAAATGAAAGGACTCCTGTGTCTGCAGCATGTGTTGGATTAGCATTTTGGCGCACCGGTGAGCTCCACCTCAGCAGCAGCGCTACGCAAGTCTATGAGCTTCTGTCCTCATTTGAACTGTCTTTTTTTCTTGTCAGGATTTAGCCTCCAGCGCTAAACCTGCCACCGAGCTTCCCCCCGCACACACACATCCTACCCTTCTTATCCCACCTCTTATTTTCACATCACATTTTCTCTCATCGATTTCCCTCTGCACTTTTGATGTCCCTCTTTTCCTATCCTTCATATGTGATTTAATTATGACCGCCAGCCTCCCAGATGGCCCCGGCGAATCAGGTTTGAGAGCCCCAATCACATTTACCCCGCGTGGACGGATAGAGATGAATACATAGATACGGAGGGATGCTAGCTCATGCTCAGTGACCTTATACCACACAGGAAGCAGCTAACCAGGCTAATGATGGCTGACCATTTGGAAAATATGGGCCAGACAAATGGCTAACGGGCTCCCTGACCCTGGCTGTTAACAATGATCCCGGTGAGTCACGACATGGTGCCACAGTATAGAGCTCTGACTGTAATTGTGTTAGCGAAGCCTGTGGAATATCCCGCTTTAATCACTCGTCTTTTAGTCTTTTTCCTGAGGGGTAAATGAGTGACGGGAGACTATTACAGAGAACTTAGGACTTGAATGGAGGCTGACAGACGCGCATATATTATTATGGTTATACTACATGGCCAGAATTCTTGACTGAAGCAAAACCGGTCCTTGGGTTGTACGATTCAATCTGTTTATTTAATGGCCTGACTGTGTTCTGATTGTCGATGGCATGTAAACGCTTCCTGCTGCCTCTTTGGCAAAACACTCTTGGGGTAAAACATTTCAAGTAAAATACTTTTTCAAGTGTCATTATTTCTACGTTGATGCAAGATGCAATGTCTCCCTTTAACCACACTGGCCTTACTCCGGGGTACATCCAAAACAAAGGCCGTACAAATATGCAAACGGATACTATTTTTTACTATACCAGTGACCCAACTGTTTAGAATCAACACAAAAGAGAAAGAATCAATATGTAGAAGACATGACAAAACATGATTATTTTTGTCTTTTTTAACTTGAGAATATCCACTTTTGTGAACTCTCCAGCAACCTGACCAAAAATGACCCTGATCAAAAGTTTACATACCGTAGTTTTTAATAATTGTATTGCTCCTTTAACATCAATGACAGATTAGAGTCTTTTGTGGTAGTTGTGGATGAGGTTCTTTATTTTTTCTGATGGTAAAGCGGCCCATTCTTTTTAGCAAAAAGCCTCCAGTTCCTGTAAGTTCCTGGGCTGTCTTGCATGAACTGCACGTTTGAGCTCTCCCCACAGTGGTTCAATGATATTGAGGTCAGGACACAGTGATGGACACTAACGGGACCGTCACTTTATTCTGCTTGGGTCAGTGGCATCAGTGAACCACCTCCATTTTTCACAGTAGATATGGTGCACTTTTTTGTTGTCAACAAGGCCAACAATGGCCTATGATGAAATTCAGCCAGGGTATGTAAACCTTTGAGCACAACTGTACATTACTGCAGTTGGGATGAGCGATCAAAGGTTTATTAATTCACGGTTTTCTTTCTTTCTTTCTTTTTTAACACCATGATACCCAACATTGAAAACGGTTTCAGCCACATACCTAATTTGTGCTTATTTGACAGTGTTTAGCTCATACAAGCAGACACGGAAAAATGCTTGGGGTCTCGGGGGAAGCAGCATTTCTCAGGAACAGACAGGATCACATTATGGCTTGATGGATGTTTGATCGTTGTGCTAAACCTTTCACAGGATGACAGCCTGCCAAGAAACAGCCTGCAAAACTTTACCATCAAAGTATCAGATCATTTCAGCAGTGGAACAAAAGACATCTGCTTGTAAACGAGTACAATATATGAAGAACTTCCTCTGCAAAATGTCTGTCATTAAAGTATTGTGTAGTGCATATTTGTTTCCTTTCTTTTAGCAATGCTTGATTTGAAATATTCAAACGTTAACATGTTTCAAGTTTACTATAGAACATACTCTTGAAGTCTTTATTTTGTCGCCTGCATGGCCAGCTATACAGTACTTAGAAGAATCTCCATCTGGCCATTCATCCCTTCACAGAGATTTCCCTCCAAACGTATTTATTATTTGCTCAATTTCTTCCATCCTCAAATAGGAGGAAGTTACTACCGCACACACCACTGAACCCAGGGGGAGGACATCGAGGTGGTGGACAGTTTCAAGTACCTGTGTGTCCACCTCAACAATAAACTGGACTGGTCTTACAACACCAACGCCCTGTACAAGAAGAGCCAAAGTCCACTACGCTGCCGTGTGCTGGGCCCCGGGAAGCACAGAGCAGGACAAGAACAGACTGAACATGCTGGTCAGGAGGGCCAGCTCCATCCTGGGCTGCCCCCTGGACTCTGTGGAGGATGTGAGGGACAGGAGGGTATTAGCCAAGCTCACCTCCATCATGGACAACACCTCCCACTCACTACACGAGACTGTAGAGGAGCTGAGCAGCTCTTTCAGTGGAAGACTGAGACACCCTCAGTGCAAGAAGAGCGCTACCACAAGGCCTTCATCCCCACTGCTGTCAGACTGTACAATAAGACTATAAAGAAACATGTACAATAACCCACCTTTGCAAAACTACGTGCTATAATTTCTGTATCAGCGTCACTTATTGACAACCTGCACTAGGACTGTAAACTTTGCACCTCGATATTCTATTTTTATAGTCTGTTATAATTTGTATTCTATTTTTATTTATTCTTATTTCCTTATTGTTATAATTTAGCCCCTTAAGAGTTCTGCTTTTACTTATTGTACATAAGATACTTATTTTTTTTACTGTGCACATTTCCTGTCTATTTTGCACATCCTGAGTGATCTTATTGAAAGCCGAATGTAACAAGGGAATTTCTCCGTTGTGAGATCGATAAAGGATTATCTTATCTTATCTAGACTGAGAGAGGAAGTTAGCTGCGAGTGCGACCCCATCTTCGTGCGACCCCATCTTCCTTCAAGCTGACATAATCCCTTCAACATTTTACAATTATTCACATGCCTGACTTTGTATTTACAGCTTTCAGACTCTGAAGAAAAGTCTACATTTGCAGCAACAACCAACAATGCATCAGTGTTGTTCTAGGTTTCAAATGGTTAAATGGTGTTGGAAAAGTTCGGTAGAGGAGCACGACGGCTGTGATTATGTCTTTTTCCATAGCGGCATTATAAAACATCACGCCGCACATATGACCCACTTTTCCTATTTAACACATGGGGCTGCATATGTGTCATCCGTGGCCAATGTGAGTGAATGCACTGGGGCAGGTGCGGAGATGTAGTGAATATTTCATGGCTGGAACAACATGCATGGGATGTGGCTGCACGGGTTGTCACAGAGGAGCTCTACTGCCAGCTTTGATCTCTGTGTTGCTGGGGCAAAGGGCTGGGCCAACAAGTAAAGCTTTGTACAACAGAAAGATGAGAGAGAGAGAGAAGTGTAAGGTCTGTCTGCAGGGTTATACATTTGAGTTGTTTGATAAGCGCAAGCAACCCAGAAGTAGTTACCTAAATCCCTCCCAAAATGTTTTTATTAAATAATATCTACAGTGTTTCCAAAGAGGATAAATAATAAGTGTGGCTTATAGAAGTTTTCTCTTGTAAGAGATTAATTAAGTTCATCTTAAGGTCAAAGGATTTCCTGGTTATCTCCAAGTGTGCAGCTGGAGAGATTTTGGTCTAAATCGCCTCTCTTCAAAGAACCTTCGAAGTTTTCGAGGTAAGGCTTTTTCAAAATATTAAATCCACATGCAGCTGTCTGCTTATAGATAACCAAGGGCCCCTTCTGTAGACAGCTTTGTCTGATAGGGAGACTGTGTTATATTTGTAATGGCAAATATGTTGATAGTAATACAAATTGGATATTACATTCTAACCATCGTTTTTACATCGGTTGTTTTTTTTATAAACTGGAACACCCAACAACAGATTCCATTTTGAAGATACCCAATTACATCATATATCTAGCCATTATGTCATCAAATGCTGGTTTCCTGCTGATAATATCCTCCTCCTCATCAGGTTCAACGTATTCATTATTTCTAGTTCAATTATTCATCAGAGGTGCATAAAGAGCCTCTATTGAAATCTAACTTGTCCCTCATGTCTCTGGTTGGGCCTTTTTACTCAATTTACAACCGTGAAATACAGTCATACAAAATGTATAAAAACCTTTTTCAATCACACACATACAGTACAACATGGTCAACACATTCTCTCGTTCACACACAGACTCAGTGCTATTTAGAAATGGGTACATTTGATTTGTTTTTAACCTCAGAGAAAAAGCAACTTAAAGAAAATAACGTATCGCATGTGAAGTATTTACATAATGTTTTTAACATGTCATGAACCACCAAGGCAAGGCAAGGCAAGTTTACCAGCTGCATATTGTCGGAATCATTATTTGAGGGATGCTCTTTGCAATAATAGAAGTGATAAACAAAGGAAGACCTATCCCTAACATTAATCGCATTTATCAAATTAAAACACGGTCCATCTATACCAAGTTTTGTTGACAGTGTCTGTCTGCTCAGAAGGTAGGAGACATGTTTTCCCCGATGCACTTTTTTAATAACACTCCATTACCTTCCTGATTAAAGATCCATCGAGCCGGTGGCACTGCAGTCTTGTATTATTAATTGTCTTCTAATTGGCCCTGATGGAGTCTGTGTGGCCTCGCTGTGACAAGCACTTCTTTCAGTGTTATGGGCCAAGCTACCAGGTGATGCTAAAGAGTAGCTATCGTGGTAGAAGGTATCCGAAAGTCTAATACGTGAATTGAAAATCTCGTCATGAAATAAACGGTCTGGACATAATGTTAGGCACTGTTAAATTGTCATAGATTTCACCAGATGCTCTTCCTGGCTCAACCTGCACTTTCAGGACTGGCACTCTGGGGGAAATGTCCCGAACCCATATGTCTGGATCATGTCCTGTTAAAAATACAATAACTCATGGGTTTGTGCAAGGTGGAATTAATGTGCCTTTGTAATGGGCCTATCATGCAGTGATTGACTCAGATGCGTGTATGTGTTTTCCAAGTATAACGACCAAGCCTGGCCAGCCAGAATACACGCTTTTCCTATTCTTTACAATGATGTTTAGTCTGTGATCAAATTCCCAGTGGGCATGATTGACAAGCATATTAACCAATCAGAAAAGCAGGATATGACGCGGCATGCAGTGCACTTTATAAACAAGGAAATTAATGGCATCGGCCAGAATAGCGGAGACAATGTCTGGGTCGTTTTAGCCACACACAAGGAGTCATTAGCAACTCGATTCAGATTTAATAATTCAACACAAATATGCAACGGCTTTTTCAATCAAAGAACGATTGAAACGGGACAAAAAAAACTTTAGATAAATAGCGGCAAGAAGAAAGAACATTCTTGTTAATTATATTTAAGAAAATATTTAAATTTATCATGCTCTGTGTTTGGATCAACATAAAACGTTTTAATATTTGATTGGCTGTTCGCAAAGTCCCCGATGGTCCTGCTTTTGAACAGATAAAAACAAACAAACTGGTGTTTGCCATTAAAAACTAATCATTCACCATATTGCAGATGTCCTCAAATCCTCCATCCATCCATCCATTTTCTTCCGCTTTATCCGGGGCCGGGTCGCGGGGGCAGCAGTCTCAGCAGAGATGCCCAGACTTCCCGATCCACGCACACCTCCTCCAGCTGTTCTGGGGGGACCCCGAGGCAACACCAGGCCAGCACGGAGACATAGTCCCACCAGCGTGTCCTGGGTCTTCCACGAGGCCTCCTCCCAGTGGGACATGCCTGGAGCACCTCCCGAGGGAGGCGACCAGGAGGCATCCGGAACAGATGCCCTAGCCACCTCAGCTGGCTCCTTTCGACGTGAAGGAGCAGCGACTCTACTCCGAGCTCCTCCCGGGTAACTGAGCTCCTCACCCGATCTCGGAGGGTGCGCCCAGCCACCCTGCGAAGGAAACTCATTTCGGCCGCTTGTAATCGCGATCTTGTCCTTTCGGTCATTACCCAAATCTCATGACCATAGGTGAGGGTGGGAACGTAGATCGATCGGTAAATCGAGAGCTTTGCCCCCTGACTCAGCTCCCTCTTCACCACAACAGTCCGATACAGCGACCGCATCACTGCTGATGCCGCACCGATCCGTTTATCGATCTCACGCTCCATCCGTCCCTCACTCGTGAACAGGACCCCGAGATACTTGAACTCCTCCACTTGAGGCAAGGACTCCCCACCGACCTGAAGCGGGGAAACCACCTTTTTCCGGTGGAGAACCATGGCCTCAGATTTGGAGGTGCTGATCCTTATCCCGGCCGCTTCACACTCGGCTGCAAACCGCCCCAGTGCACGCTGGAGGTCCTGATTTGATGAAGCCAACAGAACAACATCGTCTGCAAACAGCAGAGATGAGATTCTGAGGTTCCCAAACCGGACACCCTCCGGCCCCTGGCTGCGCCTAGAAATTCTGTCCATATAGGTAATGAACAAAACCGGTGACAAAGGGCAGCCCTGGCGGAGACCAACACGCACCGGGAACAGGTCTGACTTACTGCCGGCAATGCAAACCAAACTCCTGCTGCGGTCATACAGGGAACGGACAGCCCTTAATAGAGGGCCCCGGACCCCATACTCCCGGAGCACCCCCCACAGGGCACCATGAGGGACACGGTCGAACGCTTTCTCCAGATCCACAAAACACATGTGGACTGTTTGGGCGAACTCCCATAAACCCTCGAGCAACCGATGAAGGGTATAGAGCTGGTCCAGTGTTCCACGACCAGGACGAAAACCCCATTGTTCCTCCTAGATCCGAGATTCGACAATTGGCCGGATCCTCCTCTCCAGCACCCTGGAGTAGACCTCAAATCATCAATGATCAAAATTAGCTATCTACCAACACAAAAATACTCAAGCCTTACTAAAACGTATGCACACAAAGATTCTAGCGTCGAACCCAGCCCAGGCAAAGGCGACTTGAGCTGCTGAGTTTTACTATGTAGGTTGAGTGTGAGTGTGCAGAGCAGCGCTGACTCCTCCAGACCATAATTCTCACCAAAGACGGCGCACATGTGACAACCACCATCCATCTAACAGCTGGCCTTTGTGCACCCATGAGAGAGAGAGAGGGGAGTAATGGAGGAAGCATCTATGAGGGTGTGTCTGTCTGTGTGCGTGCGTGTAGTATACGACAGGTCATGTTATATTGTGAACATTTAGAGTGTGACATCAGCCTGTTTTATGCTGCGCAGAAACGATTGTGTGTGAGAAAGACGTGATTTACAAGTAAACAAACCATTTTAATACCGCTAGTGTGAGATTGAAGAGCAACATTATGGCTCAACGTAAAGCGTGGTGAATAAGCTATGCCTAGAGGAAGGTTCCTGGTTTCCTTCATCAGCCTAATTTTATTTTTAAAGGCAAATCCTCTAGCCTCTTGACCATGAACCTTCAGCTTGTTGTCTGCCAGAGGCGTGCTTTTCGAAGCAGATAACTTAGAAGGCGGGGAGTGACCCGATCGAGGGGCAATACTCAGGTAATGCTAAAGAGTGGCTACACCTGCTAAAAAATCCCAGATTGGAGCTCGATGTAATGGGCCAAGGGATATGCCTACTGTGCTTCAAGAAACATGCTCCAATCCGCCCCCGTCATATTTTGCAAGATGTTCAGCGACACAATTGGGCTCTTGGCGTCTTCCTCAATTTGCTTCATCCACGGCTTCCAGTTTCTTTCCTTTTCAACACCACTATTCCCGACAATTTCTCTCAATAATACATGCCTCTCAACAACTTCAAAAGAAAGGTGCCCATTTTACTGATCTTCAACGATTCCCCACAGCAAATCACCAGGCTATGTGCTACGAGCTTTCACACAGAATAGGTTGGTTTCTCTTCCACATGCAACATTGCCTTGATACGTCTTGAGAATTGCACAATATTGTTGATGTTTTTAAGAAAAGTAACCAGAAGAACTATCTCTCTATGTCTTGGGAAAAGCGCAATACATATTGTAAAGTAGCGTATTGCTAGTTGTGACCGCTGCGATATTATGCCAAATGCACTCAACAGTCAACCACAATTGGCTGCTTTTGCCCTCAGTATTGTAGTCTGTCTGGGACAGTCTTTCCCACACACAATGTGCTCCATTTAATTATATCCTGACCCGTGGCACACTTCTTCTGGACATTAAACATTTGAGTCAGCTGGAAATTAACATGCTGGCTGCTGTTCTTTATCATTGAGCCCTATGGAGTTAGCTAAAACAGTAGTGACTTTCAGTGCCATGTGCCTTTGGGTTTTTTTAAACTTACATTTATAGCTACCTATCTCTCTCCCTGTGTGTGTGCGTCTTTCTCTCTATCTATCTGTCAGTCTATTTTTTGTTTTTGTTTTTACAACAGATTGTGACAAAATGTATAATAGAACAACAAATGTAGGCTACTTTATAAGCGTGTTGAAGTGCTAGGGATCTGACTTGACATTGGGTGAATCAGTCACTGAACCGTTCAGTGTCCAAGTCAACCCATCCAGACAAATGCAACAAGTTTCATTTACAGTAATTTGAAATCTTTGATATAACCACATCAACATGAAGAAATGTATTCATTGTCCATCAAATAAACTTAAGGCTTGATCCTGAGGTTACGGGATGTTTTCTTTTTCATACTGACTGTTGAGACCTATTATGTGCTCGATCTTGTCAACATTATTCAAAACAACGTCTCCATAAGTAACTGTATAAAGCAGGATGAATGGACCATACGTAACTGATTATGCAACTGTTACTTATACTCTGAAATTTACATATGTTGAGATTAAGTCTCATTTGCGTAAGACGGGGTATGACATCTCTGCGCGGCTGTAGCTATACCTACTTGTGACTGGGCATTGTTTTCACAAATATTAGCGCTGTAACTGTGCTTTAGTGGTTCCCTGGGGGCCCACTTCTAATCAGAGATAGCTGATGCAGAGAAAGAGAGAGGCAAGGAATGAGAGCGAGGGCTGTGGGCAGTGATCAGAGGGCCATCCCACCCATCTGGACCACAAACAGTAGTGACAGTAGTGAGTGCGCGTATGCTAACTGAGTGGGAATGCGAACACGGAGCTTTGCAAATGCAATTTTATTTATAACGCACTTTAAACAACCAGGTTGACCAAAGTTCTACAAAATACAAATACCTTAAAATATATAAAACATATATAAAACTGTTAAAATTACACAAAAAGCAAATTTTAAAATGTCAACTTCTTAGGGTGTACCAAAAGTCAACTTAAAGAGCCAAGTTTTAAGACGAGATTTAAATACAGGTACAGAAGGTGCCTGTCTTATAAATAAAGGCAACTCATTCCACAACGTTGGTGCTGCCACTGCCAAAGCCCTGTCCCCTCTGAGCTTCCGAGAGGTACAAAGGGGCAGCACCATTTAAGCATTTAAAAACAAATAAAAGCAATTTAAAATGGATCATAAAGTGCACAAGCAGCCAGTGAAGAGAAGACAAAGTTGGGGTGATGTGCTCAAATTTCCATGTGCCAGTTAAAAGACGTGCAGCTGCATTTTGAACTAGCTGCAGTCGGGAAATACAGGACTGACTCACCCCAAAATAAAGTGCATTACAGTAATCCAGGCGGTTAGTGACGAAGGCATGGATTACAGTTTTAAAGTGCTTACGTGACAGAAAGCGCTTTACTGTGGCCAACTGCCTCAGATGGAAGAAGCTAGACCTTACAACTGAGTGAACTTGGCCGTCAAGCTTATATGCTTATACCCGAGTTCACAATCTCCGGTTTACAGTACGTATAAAGGTCGTGCAGTTGTACAGAACTGACACCAGAGCTGGGACCAAACACCATCACCTCAGTCTTAGAGTCATTGAAATGGAGGAAATTCAAAGCCATCCAGGATTTTATGTCCCTAAGACACATTTGTAGCGAGTCCGCAGAAAGTACGTCCTCCTTTTCTCAAGGGAACATAAATCTGGCAATCATCCGCATAACAGTGGAAGGAGATGCCATGTCTCCTAAGTATGGATCCCATAGACAACAAACACAATGAAAACAAAATTGGGCCCAATATGGATCCTTGTGGAACCCCGTAGTACAGAGGTGCATGTGAGGGCTCACAATCCCCCCAAAAAGGACACAAAAAGTTATTTATTTTAGATAGGATCTAAACCAGTTCAGAGCAACACCCTTTATGCCAACCCAGTGTTCAAGGCGTGCAATTAAAATATCATGGTCCACTGTTTTAAATGCAGCTGTTAAGTCAAGAAGTACAGCAGGGGTGCTGGGACCTAATTTCAGCCCGGGAATCTGGAGAAGACCAACACTGCCTGTACAGTTAGTTGTCAAAATGGCAATTTATGATTAGGAATTATGAGAAGAATAAGAAGCTTTATTTATATAGCGCCTTTCACAGACATGGTCACAAAGCGCTTTACATGAGACAATTATTCACTCCATACTCGGTGGTGGTAAGCTACCTTTGTAGCTTCAGTTTCCCCTGGGGAAGACTGACAGAAGCGCTGCTGCGAATGCACACATCCCTACCTGTACAGTCCCTCTGACCACCACCACACATTCGCACATTCGCACACGGACACGCACACACACCATTCATCCTGGCCTATTGTACATGTTTTTAGTGGTAGGGGATACCGGACTATCCGGAGGAATCCCACGCAGACACGAGGAGAACATGCAAACTTTTTTTTACAGTTAAATATGAATTTGGCGAGACAAATCTATGCAATAAAATCAACTCAAAGAGCAGCAAACACATGACATCTTTATCTTACATACATTATGCATAATTACTTCTGTCAGGATAATATTAGTCATATACAAAATATAAATACCAAACTGATTATTCCTGTGTAGTTGAAGGCTGCCCAGTGCCTTCTGTTCCTCTCACACCCCTGGTCATTTCTTCCCTGCCTCAGTAGTTTGCTTCTCTCTGTCTTGTGAAGCCCACTGTACCATACCAAGAACAGTCTATAGTTCTGACTGCGGGCTGTGCATGGCAGGCCAGATGTTTCAAGGGAGCACAAAGCATGGGATCAGAAAGCACACAGCACATGGACTCCTATATGCTTTTGTCATACTACGACTCTATAGGTAACTCGATATTAATAATGTATATTCAAAGAAACACAGAAACATAGCTACAGTTTTACTATAGCTAGTGATTAAAGACTAGCCTATGCACACTTCCTATTTCCAAGAGCTGGTGCTCCAAAGATTTATAACAGCACCACTAACGGCCAGTTGTCTTAAGTGGCTTGCTCCCAAGTTAAAAAAGGACTATGGTTACAGTTTTAGTGGATTAAAATAAACATTGCCCAGGTAGCAAATCCACTTCATTAGCTTAATGCATCTTGTACTTTCAGGCGCAACAGATTTTTTCCTCTGAGGCTAATGGGACAGAGCCATTTTAATAATTGCGTGTAGCAGTGTTATACTTGCAAATGATCCGTGGCAAATTAATAATTTCCTTCTCGCTTACAGATTTGCTCAGTCTGTCAGTTTTTTATGTTTTTTTTTTCAGATCTGTAAGAGGTTTTTCCCAAAATCACTCAACGGAGAACTCGGGGCCCCCTTCTCTAAAATGTAAATAGCATTTATAATAATTTTAAATCTGGTTTAATGATGTTTAGTTTGGATACTGCATTTTGATATTTTGCTTCATTTCGGGGTCCCGACTTCGGGAACTACAGGTTTAAACTGTACGACTATGGCAATAGTTGCTACCTACAGTTTTCACTCCCTGGCCCGATTGCACCTTGGCCTATCAATTCAAAGGTAATTTATTTAACTAATCCCTTGTGCTTCCAATTCACACAAAAAATCCTGCATTTTCACCCTGACACAGTATTCTCTGTCCCTCCCTGGCACAGCCTTCTTTATCCCAGTTTACTGTAGATTAGGAAATGTTACCACTTTGGGGAATTGCCCATAGCTTTGCATTTCGGGCCACTTCCCAAACAGCTACTGTGCAGATAAAGAGACAATATGTAGCTTTAATATATTTCATGTTGCCACTCATGCTGTAAGTTGTCATTGTTATAGAAGACGGCAATTACAACAATTTGTTATACTACTTTCCAGTCAACTTTTAAAAATGCAGAAATTAAGAAGACGATTGTTTCACATTGGCTTGGTTGGGGATCTCTTACTAAAAAAAACATCTACTGCACGGAGGCCGGCTCCACTCTCAGTGGACATAATACATTATCTATGGCTCAATCTGATTATGCGTTCCACCGCTCACATTTGTGCAGCATGTTTGTTCAAATTCCCACAAGAGCCTGTGTATAAGCAAGTCTATTTGGGGCCAAACGCAGCTATCTCTGCAGCAGATTTTTTTGGTTTGGTGAAGAGTGAGAGTCTATGGGGCGAATCAGTGCATCCGTGTATTATAGAGAATGCTCCACTGAGACACGGACCCCAAGGCTATGTTACACACAAACATACAAACACACGCACACACGCTGCGATGCTAGCAGTAGGGCAGATGATATTAATATCAAAATAACAATGGAAAATGGTCCCAATCTATAAAGTGCATATAAATGTCGTGATTGGGTGTATATAGTGTGTGGGAAGCGCTCCCAACATTGACTTAAGATATGCTGCTTTGGGTTCATAACATTATTCTATTGTTCATATTATCCAAACAACAAATTCAATTCTATCTTCTATGGATTATATTGGCCACCTGTATCTTCCAGGATGCTTCTCCACAGTGTCCTCAGAGCCAAGTGGCCAGTGTGATTACGGTTCTTCAATAATATCCTGTGGTGATTGAAGGTGATTGAGGACATGTCAAGTAACACTAGGAGGCTGTGTGATTCCTCTAATCTCGTTATAATTAAAACATATGTACTCATCAAGGAGAAATTATAACGGCCAAATGCCAGGCATGGTAAAAATATTAAGATCAAAACAAATTGGCATTTTGTTTGAGTCATGTATACTTTAAAAAACAAACATTACCTTTTGAAATCGTGTTCAGTGCTTTTAGTGGCAGCATAATCGTAGAACTGTAGTAATAGAGGTATGTGATTTTAGCTTGAGGAACCTGTGTCAGCAGTGGCAAATAACATGGTCCAAAGTAATGTAGTAGTGCATTTACAACATACAGCAAACGGCTTTTTCAATCGTGTTATGAGATTATTACTCTTTAATTCGCACAAATACTATTTTGAACTTTTGACCGGGCAAAGCTGTGTTGTACCATAGCCTCAACCCATGCTTCTTTTGTCATGAAGCGTAATACCCATCTTGAAATGAAGTATTTGGGTCACACATTCAGAGGTCTTCATTTGCATTGAATGCGCTTGTGTATGCAAATCAGTGATGCAGATTATGTTGATAATTTTTTAAGATACAGTATTTATAAATGCTATAAATAAGGGAAAAAGTGTTGTTTTGAAAGGTTGCTTTAAGTGATTCATTTAGTCGTAAGGGTAACTCGAAATTGTACTGTTTATGATTACCTCCTACTGTTATTTAAATCTTGTCATGAGGCATACAACACCTACGATTACTAACATGCAATAATAAATACAAAGAGCGCAAGAGGTTAAAAATAGCAAACTATGACCAAAAAGGGGCCACTCCTGTTGCTGTTATCGCTGAAGGGTGTGATCATATTACTGCTCACCTCAAAAGCTTTCTCCTTTCACGCATAGCATGCCTTTGACTAATCACAATTCAATCAAAAAGCACAACTTGGTCAATGGTCGCAATGGGGAAACTCCAGAGGATACACAAATCTAGACAATATATCCTCTGAAGACAATAAAATATGTCACCTTCTCCATCGGGTCTTATTATAAAACTAGTTCGACCTCGTCAACCATGCTCTGAAATACCTTGTGATAGTTAGTTCAGCAGGATTTCAGGATTCACTCAAAAAGTCCATGCTCATATTATGTGTGCATTGTGACATACACTGTGCAATTAAAATCTAATTGCTATCACAATTGGATATTTCTTTTGCAATATCTTGTCAGTTTTCCCGTGATTTTATCAGAAGATGATAGTAGAGTCTTCATGTGGTTGATGATTAATGTGCAAAAATCACCGTTCCATGTGAAAAGGACAGTACAGTGAAGCTCAGGGACAGTGCAGTGCCAATGATTGAGTGAGTGGGCGAATGTTTCAGTAATTAGGTGCAAGTTCTATAAGAGCTGAGTGTGTGATGAAGCCTATATGTGTAAATTCAACCTGGAAGACTAATTTCAGCGTCACCTACCTCAAGCTAATGATTGCGTCTGCAAGGGTCACAGCTTCATCTCAGCCTATCAGAGCAGAGCCACACTTTCGTCGCAGGCAATCATCGCCTTCAGTCCCGCTACCCAGGTGTGCTACGACCCACCTCCACCCCTTCACTGCCTCTTCAATTCACCTTGCTACATCTTTCACCGGTCTCCCATACCACCACCAGCGCCCAGGCCCCGGGGGGAGACATTACTAACGCTAACCTACCCATCCATACTACCTTTAATCCATTTGGCGATGTCTACCGCCGAGGTCTGATCGCCATAAATGTCAACACATCTTTCTAATCGCTGCTTTGGTCTCTGTTTGAGTCTCTCCAGGTTGAATAACTAGAATACCTTGAGGGTCAGGTGAGGTTGTGTCTCCAGTGTTTCAGCAACAAACTAAGAGTCAGACTAAGGTGACATCCTATTGTTACAGTGCACAGTGGATTTTAAACCGAAACTCATAATCCCTTTAGAAGGGGAGAAGGGGCATACAATGACATTCCATGCTCCTCAAAGACTAAAGGATGTCTAGTGTGCTTATAGACATCGGATATAAAGGTGAAAATACTCAGCCCATATCATAGCATTTAAATAAAGCCTCTATATGCTGTGTTTTCCTTGTGGGGGTTTTCTACTGCTTTTGTCATTTGGTATAGTTTGGCCACACTTAAACCCGCCCTTTTACGCATGCGCAAAGGTGAGAAGATTTTGCCTTACCTCCACGTAGGGCACAACTTTGCAGGTGAATTCTCCCAATAGCCAGGACTTGGTCAGTTCGTGGAACACCACCATGGGCAGACAGAACAGGATGAGCACAAAATCCCACACGGCCAAATTGGCCAAGAGGGAGTTGGATATGCTCTTCATGTAGTAGTTCTGACACACGATGCACAGGATAGCGATGTTCCCCGCTAACCCCACGAGGAAAATCACACCGGAGACGCACGTGATCGCGTACGCCCCGTAGGTCTCGCTTGTCACGGGCCAAAACGGGTTCTTGATTTCGTCCACGAAATCCAGTGAGCTCGGCGGCGTCATGGGGGTCGCATCCCACGGATTCTCCTCGCCCCTGAAAGTGTAGAAGTCTGTCCTCCTCGTGAAAAGATCAAAGGGCATGTCAGTGGAAGTGAGCGCGACTGGTTTGGGCATGGGTTCCCAGGACGCGGAGTGCGCTTGTGCCGAGACCATTGCCTCTTTGTTTTGCCGAATCTTCCCTCTTTTGAGCTCTCCTTTCTTCTGTCCCCCCACTTTGGAGACGCCTTTACGCCTGTCGCCTTCCTCCTCTCCCATGTCCATTGAAGAGGGCTTAGGCGCATTGTAGTGTCCACCTGCTGAACCGCTAAGCCCGCCATTCAACTTTATCCTCTTGTTATTACGTTGTCGCGCTGGGTCCCAATGAGATGCGGCATTCGCGTCCTCTACGGCTGTCACTGTCCTATTCAGGATGGGTTTATTGTTACCGTGGTTGCGCGCGGATCTTATGGTCCCCTTCACTCTCCCCCAAGGGTGCGTGGAGTTGGACGCGGCTTTGCTAATTGCCGCCGCCGCACCTGTGGCGTGGTGCTCCCGTGCCTTTTTTGGACGGCTCTCCCGAGAGGAGGACCAGTGGAAAGTTCTCGCGGAGTGGCTGCTGGCGTTGTCGTCTCCCCTCGTTCGCACTTCTCCATCGCTCCTCAGGGATAGTGCGACGTGAGAGTGGGCTAAAAAGACAAACAGCGTTCTCAGATGCATAAGCTGCATGGTCCGCGAGTGTTTCTGTGATGTGAGCGAGTTAAAATCCTCACATGCGCATCCCCGCAGCCTCCTCCTTTAGTCTACACCCATGTTTCAAACGGCCCCTCGCTCTCAACTCCGATGAGGCAACAAAAAAACTTAAAGCCCACTCATGCGCTGCAGCCTTCTCCTCTCCTCTAACGGGAAGCGTTGCGTACACCCGCGGATATCCACATACTGAGGGTTGCATCCAATCTGCAGATGTTAAAAATGGCATCAAAAATGTGTGCTTCCCACTTTGTTCGGTTGGGTCGAGCAGCGGCGGGAAGTAGCGTCAATGCGGCGAGTGAAACCCGCTGAAATGATGCACACAGTGGCGAGGGGAGAGTGACACGGATATAAACGAGGAGAGGGAGGGAGAGAGAGAGGGAGAGAGGGAGGGAGGGAGAGAGAGAGATTATTGTGCCACTCTTCGATTCCATGCGCCTGCCTCCTTCTTGTGGCAACCTAGAGACTCTTTCCTCGCTTTTCTTTTCGGTCTCTCCTCGGATAGGACTGCGTAAAGGAAAATGGACTCCGCTGGGGGCTAACCCCGTTCTGTCACTCTTCATCCATCACGGAGCATCCACAACAGCCCCGCAGCAACTACACTACTACCGCTGGAAGAGCCCCCCCGAGGCACACTAGACACACAGCCACGCCCGGCACACGAACCGAGAGACAGTGTCGGCAGATATTTACGCACAGGTGGCTCTGTGAATACCATCTATCCCGTATATGTAAGGTGGATTGTCCTAATGTGGGACACTTTTAGCAAATCAGACGTGTCGAAGTAATTGTGAAAGCAAGACAATAATGCACAATCCATGCCATTTTGAAATAGTATTGTAATTGTATAATGCCAATTACAACCGTCCCTCGACTTCAGGAAAGAGCATTTCCTAAAGTGGGACAGCCGAAAATGTGACTGTACAGAAAACTTACTTGACCTGCTACACCATTACCTACAATTTGCTTAGCATGTCTCCCCGCTCTTCACCACATACTGTCCTATACCCATTGAAGTCTACGGGCCAAAATCTTCTTCAGAAATTCAAATAGATTTCTCAATTAGCCTACTGACTGTGACATTATTTTTACGTAAGAACCCTCACAATAATTTTCAAAATAAATACAATGCATTTTCCATCTAATTCTAGTTTAGTTATACATACTGCTTATGTCAATATTAGGCATATTTGAGCCTGTAGTGAATCCAAGCTCATGAATCAACCCATTCACCGTCTCATGTTTGCTCTACATTTTGCAGCCGTGCCCTGCATCTGAAAGTGATCCTATTTTTCTATTGATTTTTGTCTAACTTTAAAGGCTTCGAGCATTGATTGTGGTCAGTCCTTAGTTGCCTTCATCAATAATAGCACCATGTCTCTAAAAAAAAAGACAACCTAAGCCTAAAAACTGTAAGGAGAACACTATAACCCCCAGTCAATCATTTAAGTGACTCCCCATCTTAATGAAAAGAGGCTCTTATGCTCTTAAGTGCAGGATAATCTGATGTGCCACAAACTGCAAACATAAGCATATTCTTTTTGCAGTATCATTGGATACATTTAAACATGTCCATACAGTATTTTATGTCATTTATAACTATATATATATTATATTAATAATAATGTTTTTTTTTTTTTTTTAAGTGCTGAAATGGTCAGGTAAAAGTATAGGCTATATGCACTTTACACAAAGCATTTCTCCATAGAGAGAATGGTGCCACAATCTCATAACATCAGGTCTCAGTTCAATCCTTTCTGTGTGGAGTTTTCATGTTATGTCTGTGTCTGGTTTCCTTGAGTTCTCCGGTTTCCCCCAAAACATGTACAATAGGCCAGGAACGAATGAGAGTGAGTTTGTCAGTGGACAAGGGATAATTAATGCATGGTTAATACTGTCCCAACCAAATAAATAACAAATACATAGATGAATAGCCCATACATACATGAAACAAAACATAATGTATATTTTTCATCATTAAAAAAAAACAACCAAAAAACCTTCATATATGAGCCCTTAACTAGGTTCTGTTTCCTGTCTGTTTTGTAAAAGTGTGCCATGTGGGTGTGATGACGACAGCTGAAGTGCCAACTGAAGGGGACATCCAGCATGGTGACCTTCTACATCAAATGGATGTACGCGGCCAAGTGTTAGCGGGGTGATGTGCAAACGCACAAACTACACACATGAACCGCCGCCAAGATTCACCCGGGGGTGTTCTGGAGAGGGGTAAGATCTGCTATAAAGCAAGGTGTGCTGATATCCTCATCCAACGCTGAACAACTGACGCCTCAGAAGAAATAGAATAGAAAATGATGTCAATTCATTGCAAAAAATAAAAAGGTTATTATGTATATGGGTGCACTGAATTTAGCAATAAGGATTAAGCAACAATAAAGATAATGCAGAATGTTCTTCACTATACATGTAAGCACTGAGGGACACATTTTCCACAGTTCTGTTCCAATTTCTGTGTCATTCAAACATGGGAGAATTTGAGATGGAAATAATAATCAACATTCAATTTTTAAAAACCTCTAAAGATGAGGGAATGTAGCATGCACACTCACTATGCTATAGCTTATCACCACTGTGTGTGGAGGGGATGAAGAACAAAAATCCCCTGCACTGTGTGAAGCGTTTACTTGCGTCATGTGCAAAGCGCTATACAACTACAAATAAACGTCCAATACACTTTATGTGGATAACAATGATGAAATTACAAAAGAAAAAGAACATCATCAGATCATAATGTATGTTTTAGGGTGAGGAACATTGCTGTTTCTATTGTAATAGACTTGTGCCTGCAACAAATGTCATTTTCAAATAGCGGAGAGCGGGGTAAGAGGAGCCAATCATTGCTTTGGTGGTTGTTGTGTAAAAACTGTGTAAAATAGATACAACATTTTACTATTTACATATATTTTGGGATGTTTTCTAGTTGTTTGCGTCAAAAACTATCTGGAAAATATGGTTTTAAAGATGATATATATATATATATATATATATATATATATATATATATATCATGTTTCGTCTTTTGTTCCCCTGGTTTTGTATGTTGTCTTTGGTTTAGTCCAGTGTTTTATTTTGACATGGCTGTTCTGTCCTTGTGATTTTGCTTTGCTTCCCTTGTGTTTATTGCCTGCCCCGCCCTGATGTGTTTCACCTGTGTCCTGTTTCCTCATGTATTTATACCCCGGTGTTTCCCTTGTCCTTAGTCGTGTCATTGTCTACGTCAGACCCAGTTTGTTTCTCTGGATTTTGTTATTTTGTTTTTTGTCAATTATTAAACATCACCAGTTTTGTTGCAGTCCTGCATTTTGGGTATTATTTTTCCTCACTCCACCTCAAAACCATGACAATATATATATATATATACATATATATATATATATATATATATATATATATATATATATATATGTTTCTTTTCACACGCTGCATCTGCAGATGATGACATTTTGTCACTACTAAACCCAGAACTAATATTTGATTCACCGGAACTTTACACTATCTTATTTACTGCTCTGTTTTATTGCCTTAATGTTTGTTGCAGCCCTATGAGGCAACTCCTGTTGTGATATTGGGCTATACAAAACCATTGATTGATTGAACTACCAATAAACAATGCAAAAACTATAGAATTGTACATTTAAATTTGTGTAGTCATTCATTGTTTCTTATGGAGTTGTGTTTATTTAAGAAGAAATCTGCCTAAGCTATGATTCTGCTTTTATACCTGACAAAATGACCAACAAAGATCAGGAAAATAACGACTTACATGTATTTTATTTTATTGTTTTTTTTTTTGTGACAATATTTTTTCATAAAAAGGGTTTATTTTACAGACATTTTTTGTCTGGCAAGTTAAAATTATGTAAAGATCAAATCTGTATCATATATATATATATATATATATATATTTCAAAATATAAGGCAAGGCAAGTTTAACTTGCACACTGGCTCAACTTACCCCCCTCTCCTGTATATATCACAAGTTGAGTGCTTGTATATGGATGGCACACACTGTATGCTGCTGGACACTCACATTTCCCCAATCGGGGATGTTAATGTTTTTTTTTTATTTTATTTTTTTATTTAGTATTGTGTCAGTTACAGTCCATTCTGTACACACATGAGAAAAGAAACACAGATCTGATATGCTGCAACCACCTCTGCCCAAGCCACAGAAAAAGGGAGGCCAAACAAAAACGACAACAACATATCACCACGTAATAATAATACATGTTAGCGTCAATGCAGTTCCATTGAGGGTTCCGGATCACAAGCACACAGGTGAATACGAATTAAGACAAATGGATCGCGAGAGAATGGGGAATACTGTACATCCAGCAGGCAACCGATGCCAAGGTTGAACTGCCACTGAGTTGTCTGTCTGTCTGTCTGTCTATCTAAACTGTAGTGATCCAACTTATAGTTAATGATCAAACTAAACATCTTTTATTCTGCACAGTTATCCAAACTTTATTTCCACTGGCATGCTCCTGTGTGTCACAACCCCTTGCGATCTCGGTCCTTTTTGAGGCGAGCAAATGTTGGCACAGCTAATCATTCAGAAAATAGCTTCGAATGTGTAGCGAGGCTTAGCGGGTTAAATCACAGGGATTACGCTGTGTACATGACCTTGAAACACCAACACACTAACCTGCTTTTTTTTTTTAATCAACGCACAGACAGGGGGCAGCACTCTTAAGTGTAATTACCGTGTCTTTTGTGTGGGGAGTCCGTGGAGAGTCGGTCAGAGAGGGTTGCAGCAGTGAGATAAAAAAAAAATAATCTCAACTGCACTTGTCGAAGCAGGGAGCATGTCGTGAATGTTTGCGCTCAACACACACGGGAGAGAGGCTCGGGGATGCAAGCACATGTGAGTTCAGCAGGGCATGAAGGCAAAAGGAAGAGAAACAGGCCAGTGTTATGAAGATTTTATGCTTGCTCTCAAAAGTAGCGTCGTACTGTATGTGAGAAGAGAAATGAATTATACAAACGCAATGCTGCAGTGGCGAACCAATGTGACGAGGACATCCAGGGAGACACCACGAATAAAAGGGACTGTCCTATCTTCCACTGTGCATTACAAATCATTCTCCTCTGTCTGTGTGTGTGTGTTTGTTTGGTTACTTTGATAATGATTGAAAGTAGCTGGATGTTTAGACTTATAATTGTATGATAAAACAATAATTTTGTTGCCTCCAGCTGTTCATTAAGGACCAAGTAATCCCAGCTCCTGAAGGTGTAAACTGTCGCTGTGTGCTTGGGCAAGACACTTCACCCACCATGCCTCCAGTATCTGCGTACATTGGTTTATGAATGAGCGTGTGAATGGGTGAGTGGGTCCTTGCTGTTAAGCGCTTTGGGCCTAAAGAAGGTAAGTTGAGACGGTTTACCATTGACTTTTCAAGCATATTAGATGCAGTAATGAAATTCATTGATACATCTTTAGTCTGATACGTGTCGTCAGGGGGCTAGGGCTGGGGTTAGGGTCAGGGTTACGGTCAGGGGTTAGGGTTATGATTAGGGTTAGGAATGGCAAATGTGATGGATGTTGTGTTTTACTCACAAAGATCTCACACACAGTTTTAGAAACGGGAAGATCTTGGCTTTCAAGTGAGGTATCACATGCTGTAAACTCCCCTGTCAATACACTTTGGGATTTTGGAATGCATAATTGCCAACCCTAAACCTAACCCCAAGATGGCAGGTAACAGGTTAAAAAAGCTGGACAGCAGCTTGATGATATCCTTGTTTAAGTCTTTAGTTTATAGTATGCAGCAATCATAGTGGAGGCCGGAGATAATGACAGCCTTTGTAAATATAGGTGCACTGCCTGCCCAAAGAACAAAGGTCACATGCTGAACCACCTTTTAGCTTTGAAAACAGCACACATTCTGCAATGTCAAAAGATCCAGTGTCGCATGAATGTGTCACCAAGATCTTTTATTGAAGATTGGCGACTTCTTTACTGGTTAGGGAGTGTTTGTTATTTATTTTTGTTTTTTTTAATTGAACTTAACTTACGTAAGTAGGTGAAATCATTTGTAAATTATGTCAGAAACCTCTTTCTTGCAATAATATTCTTAGAAAATGATTGGTGTTGTATTCATTAGAGATGTGGGTCTATGCTGCCATCTTCTGGTTTATCTTTATGTCAGCTTTGCAAGTCTTTTTCTGCTTCTTTTTAATCTTCACTATTTCTCTTGTTTGTTATGGAGTTGTTCACAGTACAGCGGATACTGGGTTTTGCACTCCAAAAGGAATAACTTATTGAGTGGTGAGGTGGCACAGTGGTTCAGACGGCTGCGAAACAGCCAGAAGGTTCGGGTTCGATTCCTTGCCAGAATGGGGCTTGTTAATGTTCTCCGGGTGCCCTGATGCCCCTAACCCTCCAACAAGGTCCCCTCTGGAGCCCGGACTGGTTATAAAATGTTTTATTTAAAGAGACACACAGTGCCTAATTATTTCCATGCTCAGTTACGTTACTAAGACCGCCGTTTTGTGTCTGATGCCTTTCCAGGGACCTGCTGTAGCCACTGAGGCGTAAATCTAACGCCATAGTTATGCATACTTCATAAGACGCAATCATTTTATTCTTACACCGAGACCTGCAAGATAAAAAAAGTCACTTTTTGCCTTGTATCCATGGACATGTTTTTATAAGATGTTTCCATGGTTACAAGGCAAGTCTCCATTTTTTTTTTTTTTACTTTTGGAGGTGCTTCCCATTTTGATGTTTGTTGTGTGATGCTGCTGATGTTGTTTAGCATGTTCCAATCAGAAAGGAGAGTTCAATAGTCACATTTATAAGTGTCCTCACGTCATTCTTTAGTTGAGTTGGTTGCTCTATTCTTCACTGAGTGGTGATGGGGTGGATGAGAGAGAAGCCTTTGAATACAGGATCTTCACTTTTTTTTTTATTGACATAGCAGGAAAGAACATGTTGAATGTATGTTTGACCTGAGGTGCCACCTAGTGTCTTTTCATCTACATCATGAAGTAATCTAAGTAATCGTGTAAATACCCAATGACCAAGATTATATCCACAACCCTTTGGCACCCCCAGGTGGACACAGTCTGTCAATACGTTTCTCATTAAGTGGCAAGTCTTGGTTGCTTGATTCCTGTTCATTCTGGATTTAAGAAAATGCTATTTTCATTCATAACTGTGTCTGAATTGTAGTATTTTATATATTGTTTGAGAGACAACCAGAGGTGGTAGAGATGCCAAACTATTTACTCAAGTAAGAGTCACGTTACTTTAAAATAATTTAGTAAAAAGTAGTGGCCCAAATAATTAGTCAAGTAAGAGTAAAAAAAAAAGTTAAATGTTATATTTTCAAAGAAAATACTATAAAACATATAAAAATAAATTATTATGAACAATTAATTAAACAGAACAAGAATTAGTATACGTCAACATGAGGATTTGACACATACAGATTTACTCATAGTGACATAAGTTAAAGTAAAAGTACAGATACATTACTTAATTTTAATATTACTCAAGTAGATGTAAAAAGTACTGTATGCAAAAACTATAGTTGCAAAACGTTAGTAGTAGTAAGTGTTTTTTTGAGCAATTCCAAGTCAAATTCTGCTCTGTTCTGTAAAAGCAACTGGGGTACTACTTGGAGTACCCCATAATTTCCATCCAGACTATAAGACGCGTTTTTCATACGCTTTAAGCAACTTGTACAGAGATGCGGCTAATTTATAGATGTTCACAGTCATACCGAATATTGTGTCATGTTGTCAATATCAATGCATCTACTTTTAATACGAGTCGGTCCAAAAACACTTGGTTGTTGATGAAAGAACTCTGAAGTGAGAAATACAAAATAAATCACATCTGAAATACTATGGAAGGACAAAGCTCAGGGTGGACTAAATTAATCAAAAGTCAGCCTCGAACAAACCACATTAACCTTATGGGTCTATCTAGGTTTTTATTTTAATTGTATATATATTTTTTTTAAACCAAAGCAAGAAAGATATTCAGCTTTGCAATTCAATCCAACACCTACAAGGCAATTATCTGCATAATTTCTCTCTCTAAAAGTATTGGAAAGATAAGTGATTTGAATACGCAGCTATCAACTAAGAAAGTCTTTCTTATTCCTACAGTTGTGGGCAGACAATTTTGTAATTGGAGTCGTAAATCCCATTGTCAATGCGGCTGCTCACAGCTGTAGTCGTAAGGTCTCTGGTGCCTGTCGCGGTGGCAACCCCTGAACCCGGTGGTGGCGCCCGGAAGTAAGGGATAATGTCAAGCTGAAGAAGAAGTCCTATCTGGCCTTGTTTGCTTGAAGGACTCCGGAGGCAGTGAAAAGGTACCGGCAGGCCAAGCGTGCTGTAGTTCGTGCAGTCGCAGAGGCAAAAACTGCCTCTGCGTGAGGTGTGGGAGGAGTTCGGAGAAGCCATGGAGAAGGACTATCGATTGGCCTAGAAGAGATTCACGCAAACCGTCCGGTGCCTCAGGAGGGGGAAGCAGTGCTTCACCAACACTGTTTACAGTGCGGGTGGGGAGCTGCTAACCTCGGTAAGTTTTACTCCAGGGTGCTGGAAAGGAGGAGGATAGTCGAACCTTGGATCCAGGAGGAACAATGCCTTTTTTGTCCTGGTCGTGGCACACTGGATACATCTCTATACATCTGAATCTGGACAAAGCGTTCAACCGTGTTCCTCATGGTGCCCTGTGGGGGGGGGGGGGGGGGGGGGGTTTCATTTCTACTGGTAACCCTTTTTTAGGCCTACATTTGAGTTTTGATCATGTTTGTGGGCCGGATGGAAGGGCTGGACAGACCGATTTGGCCCGCGGACCTTAGTTTGCCCACTTCTGCAAAAGAGATAACACGTCTACAGTCAGGGGTGGATGGTAATGCTCTTAAGATACTGTATATACAGGCCTCTGAAAGCATCGTCTCAATATCCACCAGGTGTTTTACATCCCACCAATGTCCCATGCACTTGTTTGTACTGTAGCACACAAAGGCCCTGATAGCGCCGCTGTGAATGACAAGAACACAACTACAATTTCACTTGGTTTAAGGGAATCAAAGGAGGGTTTAAAAGGTCACTGTGGAAATATTACAGGAGTTAACGCATAATACACCCCCAGGCTTGGGAAACGTCAAAGGAATTGCAACATTTAAAGTAAAGGGCGTGTAGGGTGAGCTAAATTATACACACAACTGCAGTGCAATTAAATATGGCTATTATGCACAAGGGCTGTTCATTATGTCCGAACTCCATTATATTCTTGAACTATGGGATTGTAAGGAGCACAATGGGGGAAAGCTATTACACACAGTGTTGGTTAACTGAAGAAAAAAGAGGCTTCAGCAGGACAATAAAAAGCCCATTCCTGTATCAGGTTAGAAATGTAAACCTAAGAAATATGATACATCCACATTTTTTTCTTTTTATCTCTGAAACGTTTTATTGTTCATGTCGAAATAAATATTGTATCGGGATCTGCTGTTTTGTTGTACCATTACGTTTATGCATTAACAGCAGTACAGCGTTACAGTACAAATATCCACGTATCCAGGGAGGGTAGCTTCTTGAATTAGCAATGGAACGTCCTCGATTCAAAAACATGTCCAGATGAATACTGTTTGATAACCTTTTGCTTTTATGGGACACTCCAAGACAACTGAGAGCTTATGCAAACTGTGAAAAATATCGTTCTCCAGTTTTGCACCTGGACATTTCCGTACGTTGTACCCACTTTCTGATAGTCCATTCTGGAAAACCACCTAACTCGCAATGATTTGTTGTTTTTAAAACTATTATTCTTTTTTTCTTATAATATAGACCTGTAACATTTCCATTAAGATACCCTTTGTATACATGAATCTATCATGTAAGTACATAATAACACCTACTAGTCTGCAAAAACTAAAAAAACAAAACAAAAAAACAAAAAACATTCTTGCTCATGCGTAATATAGGCTATAAAACTCCTACTTGCAGTGGAAGAGACATCTGTTTTGTGTAATGAAACCAACAAACAAAACATGCATAATTCAACCAGGCCCACTGCTTCTGCATCGAGTGGGAATGAGAAAAAGAGTTCCAATAATTTTCGAGACAGAAAATGATGTAGCACCCCACTTACCTCTAAATGACCATATTTGCACCCATTTATTAGGAGCTAAAGGGAGGAATAGACTCGAGCTGTGTGTGTTAGTCACTGCAGTCGGGAAAGACTTCTCATATTTTCATATTAGAAAAATCAAGCATTAGCACGCAATAATCAAAGTCATAGATCCCAATTAGGTAGTCAACAAGAGAGGTGTAGCAGTATTGGCGTATATTACTAAATAAAATGCTCCCAATTTATCGGTCAATCTACATTTCACCTATGGCCATAAGATTTGGTTCATTACCAAAAATCGTGAACATCTCCAACTTGGGAGATGTTCTGTGCCATCCTATTGCAGGGAGGTCCCAGGAAAGACCTGGGACACGCTGGAGGGACTACGTCTCTCAGCGGGTCTGGGTTTGAGTAGCGAAAGAGTTGGAGGAAGTGTTCAGGCGAGTCTGGATATATGTTTGGTCTGATACATACTCCTTCTGTTGCTCTAAAATAGTACATGTGGTTTAATGTTAGCTAAATAACTCACAAGCCTGAATTTAATTGCACCCCTTTGAGTCTGTTGCATGGGGTTATCTCAATACATCAGAATAGTTTGTGTTGCCATTGTTTAAGAACAGGTTCACAAACTAGGACTTTTTCTCGGTGCAGACGTGCAACATAAAACATATAATACAGAATTTAGATAAAAATAAGTTATAAAACTTTTAACTAGGGGCATTCATAAAGAATATTAAAATAAATAAGATAGAAAATAAAAAGTAAAATATGGTAAGACGACATCAATTTGACATAGAATAACAGCGGTAATGTATTTACAGATGTGCAGGTGTATAACGTGATAAAGAGCAGAGCAGATTACATCTACGAGTCTGTGACTAAGCTATTGGGTCTTGTTTTTTGTTCATGAGTCTGATGGTGGAGGAGAAAAAAACTGTTCAAGTGGTGGGATTTATGGGTCTGGGTAGACCGTAGCCTCCTGCCTGAGGGGAGAGGGGTGAATTGTCCGTGTCAAGGGTGAGAGGGGTCAGCTGTGATCCGACCCACACGCCTCAGGGTCCTGGAGTTGAACAGGTCCTGGAGAGATGGGAGCTTACAGCCAATTACCTTCACAGCAGCACAATGCAATGCAGTCGATGCCTGTCCCGGTCTGTAGCGCCGGGGAACCACACGGTGATGGAGGACGTGAGGATGGACTCGAGGATGGCCGTGTAGAACTGCACTAGCATCCTGGAAAGCATTTTAAGTTTCCTCAGCTGCCGCAGGAAGAACATCCTCTGCTGGGCCTTCTTGGTGAGGGAGCTGATGGTTGGCTCCCATTTGAGGTCCTGGGTGATGGTGGTGCCCAGAAAATGGAAGGATGGAGATGGGGGTGGGAGAGTCTGTCTGTCAGTCCACAATCATCTTCACTGTCTTCAGCTCTAGGTTGAGCCCGATGAGGGTGGTGTCGTCCGCAAACTTGATCAGTTTTACAGACTGGCGTCTGGAGGTGCAGCAGTTTGTGTCCATGGAGAAGAGCCAGGGGGAAAGTACACAGCTCTGAGGAGTTCCAGTCTTTGTAGTCCGAGTGTCCGAAACGATCTTCCCCAGCCGCACATGCTGTCTCCGGTCCGTCAGGAAGTCAGGGATTCCACCAGCAGAGGGAGTCGGGCACGCTGAGCTGGTAGAGCTTGTCTCGTAGCAGTCCAGAGAGGATGGTGTTAAAGGCAGAGCTGAAGTCCACAAACAGGATCCTGGCGTAGGTTCCTGAAGGGTCCAGATGCTCCAGGATGAAGTGGAGGGCCAGATTGACTGCGTCATCCACAGACCTGTTGGCTCTGTAAGCAAACTGCAGCCGGTCCAGGAGGGGGCCCCGCGTGGGACAGGTTGTCCAGAGACCCACTTGTTTTTTTAAATATTGCACCCGCTGCCAAAGGCCCTGGAGTCCTTTTTTGACTCAAATAATAATAATAATAATTATAATAATGCATTAGTCTTATATAGCGCTTTTCCAGACGCTCAAAGTCGCTTTTATAATGTCCATGCCAAACCACTAGAGAGGAGTGGATCTCACAAACATGTGCAAACAGTAACAACAACTATCATAAGTGCAGTACATGGAAAGGAAACAAAACAGATACTGGGGCGACGGTGGCGCAGTTGGTAGAGCGGGTCGTCTCGTGATCGGAAGATCATGGGTTCAAATCCCAACTCCTGCAAATGCACACTGTCGTTGTGTCCTTGGGTAAGACACTTCACCCTACTTGCCTCCAGTATCTCGAGAGTGAATGGGTGACTGGTTCTGTACTGTACGTATGTGCTGCACCCTCCATCCGTTGTGAGCTTAATAAAGGATTATCTTATCTTATCTTTACACTCCAACCAATCCCCTCCCCCATCCCCCGGTCCCCATCATAACAAAACCTTTGCGGCTTCTCTGGATGCATACTGTAGCTACTGTCGGACATCGGCGCTAGTCTCATAAGGTTCCAGCTGCCCTGTGAAGGAGGAACACGGTGTGCTATGAAGTGGAAGCTGAGCAGGAGGTAATGAGAGCGTTCCCTGCTTATGCGGCCACAGGGCGAGCACATAGTAGTTCCATGGCACTTTGAATAGGTGCCTTGAAAGATACTAAAATGACTTAAACAGCCTGAATGGATCAACATGCAAATCCAAGTATGTTTATGATGAGGGAAAATTAGAATATGCTACAAAGAATATAAAAAATGTAAAGTCAATTTTGCCTGATATCTCTCTTATGAACGCCCATAATTGTCACTATCGGTCTGACTTATCAGTCAGTGATGGTGCATTAACCAGAAAATCTGTCATAACTCCAGCTGGACACTGGCTCATGTCAGAACTCACCGAAAAATGTAATTCGCGCAAAAACAAATCAGAAATGCCAGACAGCCGTTCCACATTTCTATCTATTCAATCACAGTGTCAACTAAAGTCCATACAGCCACTTTGTCAGTGTAAGTGAGAAGTAGTCACACCGCAGCAAAGCACTTGACTCCCTGTCAGATTTGTCATAACATAGGCCTTTTCAGTGGCATAGTCAGAAAGCAATTTACACGCGTCATTCACACCGCAGTGTAAAATGATGGAATTTATTTTTTACACTCAAACAGGTAAGACAAGGGAATAAGCACACACTTGACAGATACACCACTGCCTGTTTTTGGCATATAAGCAGACAAGGAGAAACGAGTGTCGAAAATGTCAGGATATATTTTAGTTCAGTACTTCTGGATTATTTCATTTCATTTATTCAGTTTAGTCATTTGCAGATCATTCAAACAAATAAGTGAATTTGTTTTGTTTGTCTGATTTGCATTTTGTGCCTGCCGCACATCCTCTCTCTTTGCATCCGCTCAGCACTTGCCCATTTACTTTGGATTACAAGAAATTGCTCTTAATTTGCATTTGTTTTAAATATATATTCTTTGTAAGTATGTGTAAAGCTAACACAGTGAACCGTACGGATGGGTGTTTGTGCCCTTTCTGTCACAACCATGGTTATTGAAGCAAAACAGTGTCTGGCCCTCATTTGCCATTGAACTTTAGGACCTGACACTATTTACAAATCGAAGCACTGAGAATGGAAATTAGAATGAATGGAAATTCCACCATTTACAGAAGGCATTAGGCATTTTTTTCGGCATATTTTAGTGTAATATCGACTTTGAGTGTAATTTGATTAGTTTGCGGATTTCTCTCATTCTTCAATTTGTAGTAATTACACCAGAGCGGCCTGCTGTCGCAATGGCCTATTGTGATCACAACTTACCCTATAGGTGTGCAGAGTGCACAAAAACAGCGCAAAGCGTTGTCCCCAGGTCAAACGTAAACTCACCGTCTCAAACCAATAAAAAATCGGACATATACATTTTATATAATATATGTGGAAAAAGTGGCATTGGGCGCAATACACTGGTGTGTGAATGCGACTGTGAATGGGTGACTGATTCCTTGATGTAAAGCGCTTTGAGTGCCTAAAACGCAGGAAGACAGGCACTACATAAATGTGACAATTTAATGTTCAGGGGGGAAAATTTGGATTCAAAGAGGCATAAAACTCAAAAACTCCCCGAGTACTGCCTTTGACACATTGGACCACGGGATCTTACTTCACAGGTTAGAAAACTGGGTGGGAATCTCTGGTACTGCGCTAAACTGGTTCAAGTCCTATCTCGAGGATAGGACGTACTTTGTCGAAATTGGCAACTGTGTCTCAGACAAAATTTCCATGACCTGTGGAGTCCCCCAGGGGTCAATCTTGGGACCCCTCTTAATCAACTTCATCCTTCCATTGGGTCAGCTAATAAACAGCAACAATGTGCCGTAACCACAACTACGCAGATGACACTCAGATCTACGTGTCACTGATGGCAGGTGAACAGGGGCCTGTAGATACACTCTGTCACTGCATGGAACAGATTGTGGATGCAAAAAAACTTTCTCCAACTAAACTCAGACAAAACTGAGATGATTGTTTTTGGCCCACAGACACAAAGACAAAGTGTTATCATTGAGTCTCAATCTCTAAAATAAAAAAAATCTGGTTAGAAATCTAGGAGTAATCATGGACTCAGATCTGAACTTACACATCAAAGCAATAGCTCACTGGCCTTTCTACACGAGCTGTTATACAGCTGCAGTACATCCATTTAAAACAGCTCTGCTTGTGTACAAGTCGTTTCATGGTTTAGCACCAAAGAACATCTCTGACATGTTAGAGCCGTATGAACCATCTCGGGCCCTGAGAACTTCAGGGAGGGGTCTCCTGGTGGTTCTCAGAGTCAATAATAAACACGGTGAGGCTGCGTTTCAGTTTCATGCAGCTAAAATCTGGAACAGTCTTCATGAGGATGTGAGACAGGCCTCAACTCTGACAATGTTCAAATCCAGGCTGAAAACAGCTCTTTTTACCCGAGCATATGAGAACTGAGTATTTTATCTGCACTCTTGCCTTTTACTGTAATTGATACATTTTTATGTTGATGTTTTAATGATTGATTGTATCTGTTTTCTTGTAATTTTATGCAACTGTGAAGCACTTTGAATTGCCTTGTGTATGAATTGTGCTCTACAAATAAACTTGCCTTGCCTACTAATTTTTGATCACCAGAAAATGGAAATTAAAGTTTTCCTCTTCAGGGCATCTGTCATATATGTAAAAATATGCACCAAATGGGATCTTACTAAGCTTTACTATATGTTATGGAACACACATTTAATGCGAAAACAAATGCTAAAACAGACAAGTGTTTAAAAGATGTAACACTCAAATTCCCCCGGCAGGAGCCAATTATTTACGCGATATGCGGCCGTCATTGCAGACTGTTAGCTCACACAAACACTGGTTTCACCTGTCAGATCACTCCTCCTGATCGGGCCTTCTTCTGGCAGCTCTCACAGATACAAGGAGTGGAGATAAGTCGAGAGGAGACGGGCCCTCGCGAGAATCACACAGCCGTGCGGTGACGATTTTTAACAGCGCTAAACCACAGCCGCACATCTCTCAGCTCCTTTTATCTGAGACACTTGTGTAACTGCTGTCTGCTGCGTGTCGATCATTCACGTCTTCTGTTGCCAGCCCTAATGTCTTTGTTTTGGAGAATTTGAGACAGTGATCTTCCCTGGTGGCGTGTAGGGTTTTGAACCATCGTTTCTTTCACTTCAGTTGAATGCACCAGAGTATTTAATCATAATTTTTATGTTACGCTTGATCCGGGGCCGGGTTACGTGGGTGGCAACATGTTTAAATGGATACTTCCCTAACCCTGGACACTTCCTCTAGCATGTCTTTGCCTCTTGGTGGGACAAGCCTGGAAAAATACTTATTCCAATTTTAAAATTTGGTAAGCCTTATGTCCATTATTTCAATCTGTGCGACTGTCTGTACGGGAGTGAGGGGAGGAGTGTTGTGTGCGTGTGCGGCCATGTCCTGTGTATTTCAGGGACCACAAATCAGCAGGGAGGTGAACAGTGGAGGACAAGTGTGCTCTATAACCCATCTGAGCATTGAGCCAAAATAAGGGTCAGGATCCGTTTTTATAGCACATCCCTGTTTCCACCTTAACCTCTGTTACGTGACTGTGCCAAACCCCTGTGATGCGCATTCAGCACACCTGCTCTTGGAGTGGTATGAGGACAAAAAGTGGAAGCGCGGAGGGGGTGGAAGAGAGACCTCAACCGGGCTGTTGCGGGCAGCAGGTCGGGGCGGCAGGGACGCTAGATGGAGGCACAGCAGACGGACACATGGACCCGGATTATTGAGAATGAGGAAGCTGTCGTCACTGCACAGAGCCCCCCCCCCCCCCGATCCCCCTCTCGCCGCCATGATGGAAGCAGTCCGGCGGCACACATTGTTTACGTGTGTTAACGCGTCACTGCTGCGTTAAAAACTGCTCCAATACCTCACACGATAGACATGGAAAACGTAGGAACAATGGGATAGAGTTTTTTAGGTTTCCGAAATGGACACAGCATCAAGTCTCACTCTGACCTGTCAAAACATGTTGAAAACATAAATGCGCAAAATTTAAAGTGCTCTGGAATATGAGGAATGCGTGAAATTCTGGGGGTGTGCCCCCAATCGGCTACCAACATGGCCAACAGGTCTCCGGTCAACTCCGGTCTCCGGCAAAAATAGACTTCGGAGCCCCAACGGATCAAGCTGACAGAAAAACACAAGCCAAACAGGAAGTCCGGTCTCGTGATAAAGGAAGACCCGGTGTACAAAATAAAATCGGTCCGCTTACTACTTATTTTCTCTCGTTTACCACTTGTACACGCATGTAACATCGGAAATGTAAACATTTCTCCATTACCAGTGACACAGGGGAACTAGTGTGTTGCATCCACTTCCCTGGGGAGAGTCGTTGTACTGGCAAATACGGCTTTTGTTTACAAAAACTACCTATATATGGGGCGACTTATGACGTAAACTCGCACTAAAAGGGAAACTCACATGCACTTCTGTTCTCGCGAGGGCCGTTTCTGTGCCGGGCGTAGCTTCTGGCGCCGGAGCTGGCGGAGCCACAGTGTCAGCCGGACTGTGAGTGGTAGTTTGGGGCAAACCCGGACCAGATCTGGACCAGAGAACCTTTCCTGGAACATGCACACTACATCTCTGGTCAAGAAAAGTAATCAGCGTCTCTACTTTCTCCGCAAGTTAAGAAGAGCTGGAGTCCCAGCCTCTGTTATGTGCAACTTCTACAGAGGGACTATAGAGAGCATCCTGACCAGCTCCATCACTGTGTGGCACGGCGCCAGCACTGCCTCCTGCCGAAGGAGCCTCCAGCGCATCGTGAATGCAGCGGAGAAGATCTGTGGAGCTCCTCTCCCCTCCATTAAGGACATGTACTCCACCCGTCTCACCCACAAAGCCGTCAGAATCACCAGGGACCCTACGCACCCATCACACAGTCTCTTTAAGGTAATGCCTTCAGGGAGGAGACTGCGGAATCTACGGGCCAGGTCGAGTCGACTTAAAAACAGTTTCATAAACAAGGCCATCGGGAAGCTGAACTCCCTGCCCTCCCTCCCACCCCTCTTCCCCCACCCCCCGCTCCACAATCAAGGATGAGAGAAATACAATTTCTAACCATGTGAATATCTTGTATCTTGACTGAACCCGGACCGAACCCGGACCGTAGTTAATGTGAGCCGGGGGTTAGCTTCCCTCAATGCGGAGCAACCTCTCAACTTTATCAACCCAAGTCACGGATGCAGGCCCTGGTGATGTGGACGTATTTGCAGATACAACCACTGAAAGGGGAGTCATTACCAAGTGCTTTACATGCAATGCAACAGACAACTATTGTTTGGGAACTATTGTTGAATATTTATTAATAGTATTAATAAATACATGGTGCTAGTGTATAATCACTGCCATTTGATGAATGGCAAAATCCTCTGAAGATCACAGTTAAAAATCACCATGGGCTGCCTGCTGGCTATGGGCTTTTGTTTTGCATTAAAGTGAATTAAAGTAGACAGAGGCAAAACGTCCCCAAAGCTTTCCAAAGGGATCGATGCCAAAAAGGTACAACACAAACCTCTCTGTTTTCAATCTAAGGATAAGGAGCATGGGCTTGTATGGCTGTCAGCAACTCTTTAGGCTGGTTAAGTGGGCGCCGTAAACAAGAGTGGGATAAAACAAATGCAATGAAGGCAGAGTTGCTGAGGGGCAGGTTTTAACTGTACTAACTTTTTCTTTGTTCTTGCCTCTTGTCCTCATCGGATTCTGTTCGGCTGCTCCCATTACCACTGCTTCCTACTGCTTTTCATCATGGCTCGGTGTCAGCTGCTACCTCCAGCTCCCTCATTATCGGCCAGTCTCCAGTCTGCCAGCCATGTCTTTGTGTTTCGGGGCTGCACTCCCCCTTGACCTCTGTGATCGAGGGACCTCCTACCATCAAGTATAGCTGACGGAAAATACCAATCAGGTTTGAATAATGCTTGCAAATAGATGAAGTGTAATTCAGATATGTAAAAAGATTCACCGGACCTAATGAAATAGATCAGGGGTGGCCAACCCGCGGCTCGCGAGCCGCATGCGGCCCTTGGCCAATCAGAGTGCGGCTCTTTGCATGATTGGATATGTTTAATACAATGCGGCTCTTTGCAAAAGAATTGGTACATGTTGCCCATAAACTGTTACAGTCTTTAAGAATCTTGACCAAAAATCCAACCATAGTCATACAGACCCTGTTTCCCATCTCTACACGCATGAATGAAAGTCCGTCTCTCACCTTTTCGAGGCGGTGTGTAAAAGGTGCGCGTGCAGCAGCCTCACTCAAAGCGGGATGTAGTTAAACAACAGTCAGGCAGATCGTGGCACTGGGATCAGCGTCTGTGCTTTTCAAGTTTCTGATTAGCCTACGCTTTATTTGATGAAAGTTTGCCTCATATTCACAGAAAAAGATCAAAATTAGTAAATGGAAAAAAGCCGAGCTCTAATGAAGCGTATGATGCGAAGCGCGACATCGTAACGCGGAAATACGCAAAGTCATTGACTTTTCTTTCACATGTTGTAACTGTAACAAATGCAACAAAAACAGACTCTCAGACGTCCTCCAGAGACTCCTGATTAAAGTTTATGAACTTTGTGCAGCCTAAAGTTCGTTCTCTGCACAGTCCAGTCAGGACCAAGCTGCAGGCACTGAGCGCACAGGCCAGGGGCGAACCAGAGGAGGGGGCTCAGTGGGCAGGGCCCCTCACACTAACATACTACAGCAATTAAAAAAACAAAACAAGCAACAACAAAAACTATTCGAAATAATAATATTGTTAATAAATAGATCAAACGTTGTCCCAGTCAGAACAGAATAGCAGAAAATGTTTATTTAATATACATTTATTTCAATCTTGGTGAGGAGTAAAACTACCACAATTATTGAAAAGAAAAGAAAAAGGCCAGGCATAAAGTTATTGTTTATTATGATTAAATATAACAGTTATATTTAATCATATTAAACTACCGCACTCGGATTTCGCGAATGGTCGGCGCCTTTGTGGCTCTTCACAGGATCAAGGTTGAACATTTCGGCCCTTGGCCTCTGACCGGTTGGCCACCCCTGAAATAGATAATGTCATGGTCAAACACAGTATACAGTACATCAACTGTTTCATAATAATGCGCATGCATGGAAAACTACAGATTTATTATAGAATTGAATACCAAGTCATGGAATTGCACTAGATTTTTCCCATAGAAAAATAACAGAAAACCAAGGGGTTGGCCTCATGATCCGAGCTGGACGGTTGGGCCTATTGTGCACGTTTTAGGTTGATGGATGAAACCAGAGCACATTGTAGAACCTGACACAGACAACACGTAAACTTACTTTGTGGTGTGATAGGATCGACAGTTGTATTGCCAGCGCGATGCATGTAGGAAGATTGCATACAGTGGCGGCTGGTGATGTTAACTCTAGGTGGGGCTGTTGCAAACCGTGTTTGTATTTTTCTTTTACTATCAGATCTATCTACACACTTTTACTGCCGCTTGACAGACAAAAAAGAAGCATGCACATATCAGCAAATATACCCACAGAAGTAGCATTACAGACAACTGTTATTCCCAGAGCATCAGACATATACAGGTGAGTGCATCTTAAACTCAAGATGCACTTTTTAGCAACTTAAAATGTGAAACTAATATATGATAGACTCATATACGCAAAGTGAGATATCTATAGCCTTTATTTGTTATCATTTTGATTATTATGGCTCAGTTTTTAAAAACCTCAAATTAAATATCTCATAAAATTAGAATATTTTGAAAATTGACTGTTCATTTTTGCATCAATTTCCCTGCCTTCTACACACCTGGCGCCTCAGTGTGCGGAGTCATCCATAGCTACGTATTTTTAAAATGGACTGTAAGCCATAATCATCAAAATTATTAGCAAGGCTTGACATATGTCACTTTGTATGTATTGAGTCCATAACATATAAGTTTAACATTTTAAGTTGAAATACATAAATGAATGCACTTTTTAACAATATAGGGAGGATCGCTGATATTGTTTATTTCCGCGATTTTCACGGGATGTTTGGGTGACTGGTGGGCAAACAGCTGATTTTTCTGAACATGAAAAGCTGTTTATTTAATTCACAGATCTTTTACAACGCCGATCTTTTCACAGAAGCAATGTTGTGTTTGTGAACGATGTTTTGACCCACCATAAAACTATTATGGTATTACCATCTGCGACGGTGGCGCAGATGGTAGGGCGGGTCGTCTCATGATCGGAAGGTCATGGGTTCGAATCCCGCCTCCTGAAGGTGCACGCTGTCGTTGTGTCCTTGGGCAAGACACTTCACCCACCTTGCCTCCAGTGTCTGCGTACATTGGTGTATGAATGGGTGAGCGGTTCCTTGCTGTAAAGCGCTTTGAGTGCCTAATGTAGGTGGAAAAGCGCTATATAAGTTGAGACCATTTACCATTTACCATTATTATTATCTATTTAAAACATTTGCGTTGCCCACCAGTGCCTAATTTTCCGAGTTTCACCTGTACAACAAGGCAAAAGTTTACTCTATAAATGTCAGTCAAACAGCATTTAAACAGCAGCCTATTACCTAATAATGCATTTACCCAAAGCACAATGATATGAGAGCATAAAGAAGTCGTTTCCTCACTTCATCTTGTGTCCCCAGCAAAAAGTCCCGTTACAAGGAGTTGTCAAAAAAAACTGAAGAATATCCAAATTATTCACCAGTGTTTGCTAGTTTCCCATAGTGTTTATAGAGCCTGAGTGCAAGTGAAAGTAGCCAATGAAGAGTCTTCAGCATGATGTGCATGCTCTGTGATAGGCTCAGTCCCAGAGCCAAGTGGACTTTATGTGCTGTAGGCGGGACTGTGTGCCATCTTGGGACAAATAAAAAAAATACTCCTTGTTTGTTCTTGTGGTAATAATTGTGATCCGATGTATAAAACTACAATGCTCAGTAGTGACATTAGGGAATTGGTTATGATAGAAAATTATCCTGTCATCTAAAAGATGACAGGAGGGGCTTAGCTCACCAAGCCCCTCATAAGAGTCCCTGGTTGCATACTGTATATGCGTAATACGTTATGCATGGGTTTGTGTGGTTTAAAGTTGCATTGCAGCACAGGATGATGGATGAGTGGTCAACCTCCCTCTGACAAACTCTCTCTGCTTTCATATAGAAAGGCAGACACAATCCTGTTTTGGGCCAGAGGAACGATACAATGATTGAAATCTTAACTCTTTAACTCCCAACTCATGAGAATTACCATCATTGTGTAGCAGGCTGGACTTGCTACTAGATGGCACAAGCCCTAAAATATAAATAGCCCCTGCTTTAGCTTTACCGTCCTCTGCTTCCACTGTTACTGCCCCCACATACGCCGCCTCACCGTCCCTCTTCCGGGGAGTCACAGAGCGTTAGCTGTGGGCGGCTCACAGGTAATCAGTATAATTCTCTTTATCGTAACTATCGTGTCTTAAAATTAGTTGGTGATCAGGCGATTGTATCACTTTTAGCTCCGGCCTGCACCGCGGTGTTCAGAGGCGCCGATGGTGGCCGATGGCCTGGCTTTTGGTCCTCTGTGTGGGTTCCTCCGGTTGTTTGTGTCCTGACAGCACGTGCCTCTGCGCTCGGAGGCGGTACGTGTTTGTTTTGATCCAGGCAAGAGTAAAAGTGATAATTTTGTAGCCTAACGTTTCCTTTTTAAATAGGTCTCCACACCAACACCATGGCTGTCTCGCCTTCTCGCCTTTTGCCTTGTACCCATGTTGCCTGGGTTGTTTTCTCCACTGTGCAACCCATTGTGATACTCCGACAAAACTAAATGAACAATTGTGCCCACGTTTGTCACAACCAATGTAAGAATGTGAAGTGAAAGGTAAACATGTTTTTATGGTACTTGGTACAATGAAATGAAACCCAAAATAATGTATTGAACTTAACACAAAGTAAATAAATGAAATACTACGTTCAATTACAAACCTGTGTCCTTTAGTGCTTGTTTATTCAAGCTGGCGTTGTTGGTATTTATGTGTAATTTCTAACACCATAACCACTCGTCCTGCCACAGTTGGAATACTGTAGCTTTCCATGACAAGAATTCTCGTCATTTAGATTTTTGAATATAAAAATTGGGCAGGATCTGCTATAACTACACCAGCGGCCGCGCCATGCAACTATGAGCCAATAAAGTCATAACTTGTTTGCATTATCACCTGGCAAATAATTATTACATTATCAGTTCTTCTGTGTTACTGTGTGTGTTACTATCAGTCAACTGTGGGCTTTTACTGTTATCGGCTTGTTACATTTTGACAATCATGAACATGATTGGGAAATCAAACCACCTTCTTGCAGTAAGGCGTAAGGGAGAGTGGCAACCTATTTCCACTACTTACTATTTGTGGGTGGATTTTGAACAGCAAGCAAACAGCTTCAAAACAACTCTGCATGTCATGTTTTACTGCTGCAGCGTACTCACATACAAATCCCATTGCTCAGACAGTCAAATTGACAGAAGGGCACAGTCTAAGTGGAAGTAATCCAAATGGAGGAAATGAACAAGCAATTTTCTTCGCACATCAAATAAGGTCAGAGTGTCCTTGTCTGACAATAGAGTTTCAGTCAAATGAATCTTTAAGTGAAGAGGTGAGAGGAGTGAGCACTTTAGTGGCAAGCTCTGAAGGATCGAGTAATAAAAGGGGCTTCATAATAATAGCACTAGCAGACAAATGAACAGGTGACAATGAGACCGTAAAGGAGCTTGAAATATGAGCTTTTCAAAGCTGACATTAGCGAGAACAGCCTGTCACACCTGTTGTCAAACAGGTTTCTGAAAGGTCACTTTCTCCAAAGGGCATTTACGGATAAGGGCATCAGCTCATGTCACTTCTGCCTCAAGGCTTGGCACAGGTGTTTGTGATTGTGCAACATTTTAATCCAAAATCATACGATAGAGATGAAAGAGAAAAATCATTGACCTAAATATTTGAGTTCAGTAAAGGTCTTGTAAATGTTTTGTGACTCAAGTAAGTTGAAAAGCTGCCAATTTGTTCCAATGCCCCGTGGGGGCAGCTGTTGGAGCTGCCCAAAACACATTTCACCAGCCCCTATGGCTCCTCCTGCAGGTGGTGGTGGGTCCACGGGAGGACGGCCTCACGGTTCTAACCGGGCCTGTTGGTCTCTCATAAGGGGCTTTTGAAAACCCCAAATTAAAAATCTTAGAATTTTTTTCAAACGGACTGTAAGCCATAATCATCAAAATGAATTACAGAAAAAGTGTGTACGTGTGTGTGTATGTGTGTGCGTGTGTTATTGCCATGGTTCACAACCTAGGAATTTTTCTCGGTGCAAACGTGCAACATATAACACAGAGTTAAGATAAAAATAAGCTAAACAACTTTAAACTATAAGGCTATAGGGGCATGCATAAAAAATATTAAATAAATAAGATAAAATAAAAGTGACATATGGTAAGACAACAACAATTTGACATTTAACGACAGCAGGATTGTATTTACAGATGTGTAGGCATTAAATATATATATATATATATATTAATCGACAACTATTCAATTTCAATTTTTGAAATAGTTGACAACTAGTTGAATAATCGTTTTCTAGTAAATACAGATTCAAATAGAATAATATCATTTATGTGGTAAATAAAAAATAATAATAATACAGTTTTCATACACCATTCACAGCCAAGCGATTAATCATAATCGTCAAAATAATCGGTAAATTAATCGATTACCAAAATAATCGTTAGTTGCAGCCCTAATAAATATATATATATATATATATAAGCTGCCGTGTCTCCCCCAAGCGGCTGATGATGTCAGTGTAGTGACAATAACAAATCCACACACGACATAGCACTACAAAGAAAACGTGCCAAATGTTCCTGCTGCTTATTTCTGATGATGTTCAGCAAATGACAATACGGATGTAAACGTGTATTAGCTAGGCTCTAGTTAGCGTGCAGTATTTATTTAGCCCGTTTATCGGCTTTGAACAAAATTGTAATCTCAATTGGCGCAATGAATTATGGGCTCGCTCAGAGGTCAATCGGGATAAATTTGCCCTGGAAGTAGGTTTTGACAGCGCAGAAGCATTATACGAAGACGACAGAGTGCAGATAAATGTTGTTTAAATGTGTTATGTGTTTGTATAATATTCAAAACTTACTAAACTGTGTGAGAGGCTCAGGTGGAGCCAGGTGTTTTTAGACGATGGACAATTGCTAATTTGAAGTTATTTGTGTGGAAACGCAGGCTATCGCTAAGCGGCTGGAGGACTTGTTGGTGGCAGACACAAGACGGTGAAAACTCTGGCAGATCCCTTGAAATTCCTTCAGTGAAACGGGTCGTCGAGGTTGAAGGAGTTTGCTGCTGGCCATCTACAATGTGCTTGCAGTGTTTCCCACAGGTTTGAAGGCAATGTGTGGTGCTCGGAAGGGGGGGTTGTGTTGTTGTCTTCTCTGCACCAAATAGACACAGCTTCCACTCCCCCAGCGATGATCGCTGATAGAGACACGCGGTGTGCACGAAGGGGAGGGGCTATGGGAGAGTTACGGAGGAATAGCCTATAGGACCGGCACATTTTAAACCCCCTCCCCGCAGTCAAATTGACCTCTGCGGCGGTTCTATACGATGCATGTTTTAAATAGTGTTAAAAAAAATAAAAAAAACAAACGCAAAAAAAAATTCGAATAAATAAAAAATTATACGAAACGCAATAAGTGGCGGGCGGTGTTGATTCTGTGGCGGTGCGTGGTCTATGTGTGGGAAACACTGGCTTGTGCCGTGACATCGGTGAAAATAGCATATGTCCGTGACAGACTTTACTGTGGGTCTGGAAGTGTAGAGACACTTTATTACAGCAGTCTGAGGGGATGGCTGCTTGTTGTTTTTTTACCACATTTTATTTTTGATCTACTTTATGTATGCCCTTTTACGTTTTAAAGTTGTTATAGTTCATTATTTATGTTTTATGTTTCATGTTGCACGATTGCTCTGAAGAAACTTCCTACTTTGTGAACCTGTTCAATGTCAATAAAATCAATTATGATTCTGATTCTGTCAGATTATTAACAAGGAAAAGCTTTCAGTTTCTATACATGGTGAGGGAAATGTTTTACTTCAGTGCCAAGTACGAAGTACAATTTCTTTAAGGCCGAGTGCGTTATCAGAAAAGATGCATCAAATTCCATAAAAAGCATGTGATCATTGAACAGGTCGTATATAAGGTGCTATTGCACATGTTTTGCAGGATATGTTTATTGTTTCCTGTGCTGCATGACTTTATTCAACTTCTAGGCATATGCCATTTAGCCTTTCCTTCATACACAATCTTCGTAATCCCTCCTCCCCCCATACAATGCTGAGAGAACGCATGTTCATGTAGGCCAGAGCATTGTGTAGTATAAAAGTAAAAAAGGCTTACTTTCTCCTTTTCTATTGTACAATTTATTTATAGTGTGTAATTCAGGAAAGAATGATCCCCCCACCCAAAAAGTCGACATTTAATTTAGCTTGTGTCACCTGCAATTGGAAATTAAAACTAATATATTTGACCAAAATGTTCATGGAAGCACCGATACTCACCCTCGATATATTTTTTATTATCTGTTAATGTACCACAGTTTTTATGCCTGTAAAACAATCTTTATTCATGCATATTTTACTGGGAGACAGCGCTTTTATCCCGATTGACCTTTGACCGGAAATGCTGCGCATGTGCAATACGAGATTACGACTTTGCTTATTGCTATGAGGTATGAATGGACAGATACCGTTTTGGGACGGGGTTTGCGAAAGGTCAATTGAATAGTTTGTTTACCTCTATTTTTGGTGGCCCAGCCCATCTTTATGTTGCCTCTGATTCTGCAATCCAGACAGTCTCAGTTCAGTAAACCGTTTCATCGCTGGCGATGCACTGAACAACCCCAGTATATGGACACTTCTGTGCTTCCACAGAAAATGACTATTTGTATGTGTGTCTTAAAACCAAAAAAGTTATAGGCCTGACTGTGCTCTAGTACTGTATGTAATGCAAGCTAAGAAGATAAGCAAATAAAGTATTTTTTCCCTTACATGTTTGGTTGCTTATTGTTTGAAAGTATTTTTTCAGTTCACAAAACAGTTGAATATTTGAAGGTTTTATGCACTTTTGCCATTACCAATGACAGCCCCTTTAGTGACACGCCACACTGGAACAACACAACACATTAACACTGATGCCTGAACCGGAGCTGTTTTTTCCTACACGCAAACTACGCAAGGTGCGTAGGGCCCCCGCAGCTGTAAGGGCCCCGCATCTCAGTCAAACTACGGTGTTGTTTCACTGATTAATCAATAAACTATCTTCTTATTGTGTCTAGAGGAGTATCAGGACAGTCGTTGGGCGAATAGATGAGAGTAAAAAGCCGTTCTACTTGGCCTGGTGAAAGAGGAGTTGAGCTGGTTTGTTGAAAGGGACACATTACTGCCTCTGGCTTTAAGTCCCACAGAGGCTCCACCACGTAAAAGAAGTCGGGACGGGACCACAAGCGAGCCCAGCCAGCCGTCCCTCCTCTTTACCAATTGGATTTCCTAACCTAAACTAACTTTTAGTATCTTAAACGTTTTATTGTTGGCATCATTATCCACTGTGCTATTTTAGATTTTGTAATACATTATGTTTTAAACCTTTTTAACAGCTTATTTGGTTGATTTACACTGCTTGCCTTGTTTTTAATTGGTTTTAGAGTTCCTAGCCTCTTTTAAAATAGTAGGTGGTGTTGTCTTCCATTTATTCAGTCACAACTTACATACTGATTGCCCTGTGTTCCAAATTATTATCCTCTTTTTGTCTTTGTTTTGATCTCATCCCTTTAATGCTACTGGCTTAAAGTGTTGCTAAACAGATATATATATATATATATATATATATATATATATATATATATATATATATATAGTATTTTTTCAAGATTGGGGCAACTGGGACAACTTTCCATCTGCTGCTTCACTGCTGGCTGTTTATTTGGTCATTACATGTGTTTGCTTTATAGTTGATTTCCAAACTGTTCTAGGCATCCTTTAAAAACAAAATGCACACAAGTCCGTAAAGCACACATAAGTATTACCCAAAGAGGCAAAAGACACTGTTCCAATTCACAACTTTGAATAATTGAGAAATTTACTTATTCGAAAACAGTTGTGGAAAAACAATAGGGCTGGGCACACATGCACCCACACGCTCACCAGGGGAAAGCCAGGGAGCTGAGGTCGGACTATGGAGGAGAGAGAACAAAATGGGCAAACAATTACACCAAAGCACCCAAGCACAAAACCACTACACAACAAAAGTTACTACCAGCATAAGCACCATCACTGCCACCCAATAAGAAAGTCAGCTCCTGGAAAAACAAGATTTAAAACATTGGCAGCAAAACAATCCAGTGGTGCAGGCTACACAGTCCATATAGTTCAAATATCCAACAAAGTCAGAGGATAAAATGGACAGGGTGGATAGTGATGCAGTTTCTGGGGAGCCCTCTGAGGAGGGAGCCGGGAAACTCCTAGCCTGGTGGGACCAGAATGATTCCCCTCTGTATTTTTGTATACAGCGGGGGATCAGTCTGGTCACCCCGTCCTCGTTCGCGGCTTCCGCAAAATCAATCCGTGCACGTGCAATCAGATTCGTTTATTTGCTGTGACGTGTTGTTAGCGAGCAACGTCACTCACGGGACGCGGAAGTCCCTCAATAACAATCTACGAACGATGCACGAAAGAGAGAAAGCGTGTCTCCAGTCGGCGGTAAATGACCAAAAAACACATCGACAGTAGGTGAGTTTCGTTATTCATAATCCTGCGCAAATATTAACGCAAAACCGCTAATAACACCACATCAACAGCAGACGCCCGCCCTTCGCTGATTGGTTTACTCCGCTTCCCGTTTGCTTGCGTTTCTACCGCTGTGGGAAATGGATTCGACGCAGGGGTGACCAGACTCACCGGCTTGTACAGCGGTGAGTCTGGATTTTTCCAGGCTAGGAAACTCCCACTGAAAAAGTGTCAGGCAGGTAAATATGCAGAAACAGCATGCAGTAGACCACTTGAGGCTTAAACTTGTAGCTCCGTGGTGAGAAGAGCGCTTTGTAGGAGCGCACTTTGAGATCTTGCAGCTCCTATACTTAGCGCATTTAAGTGGGAAGTACGTGGGGAGAGAAACACCCATGGCCAATGGCGTTCTGTACAACAGCCTTTTTCCACCGCAGCTGGGAGCCCCTTTCCAGCCGCCCATGGGGTTGTGGGGGGTTTTGGTCGCAGTTACGGCAGAGCGAGTGCCGATTCGCGCCACAACGGGACTGGCATCTTGTTCTCACGAGACACGAACATTGTCACATGAGGTTAATCGTGAGGTTAGTAAAGTTTTTAGTTTGACATGTGACAGCCTGTAATGCCTTGTGTTCTGTTGGTGCATTTTGTGCCACTTTTGGCCATTTTTGTTAATTTGGCCATAACATTTTCCATATTTGAGATATTTGAATTGTTTTTTTTTGTGAAAAAACGTATTGTGACCATCATCAAAACACAATTTAAAAATGTTACATTGGTGACTGATGTAGCCTGTACAAATGTACTACCCTTATCTTATGTTAGTGGCTTTTCATGCCACTTTTTTGAAGGCTGTAAAAATATTGTAGATGAAATTTTTTTAAACTTTTTTCACATAATTATGTTCATCCACTTCCATTCTGCACACAATTACCAAAGTTTGAAAAATATCAAAAAATATTTACGCACTACATTATATCAATTATGAGGAATTTTAGAAAGTATAATACAGAATGCTTTTTGCAGCACTTTTGAGGGCCCCTACCCTGCTCTGGGCCCTGGGGACTCAATACCCTTTACCCCCCAGTCCGACGCCTATGCACAAGGGTAAAGGACGGACACAAGGCAGCACGATATAAACGAGGAAATTAATGTGAGGCTGCCATCAGAGCACCGCTCTCAATGCTGCTTGTAATAAACCACGACCACTTCTCTTTTTATAAGCGACGCCCTCTCGCAAGTGGCGCCACAGAGCGCAACAGCAGCGGCAAACGGAAGATTGCCATTGAGGCGGAGTTTGCACTTTCCTTGCGCCAGGCACGAGATCTGGCCCAGAGAGTTTATGTATTGCAGTGTTATGCTGGCATTGCGTAGGAGTTGTTGTTTGAATGTAGCAGAGGGCAAATCATGGGGCGAATGATGTGTTCCATATTGTCTGTTGTAATTACTGCTTATGGCTGTTCGTCTCCCCCGGAGTTAAGACAGTACAACACACAGAAGACTACAACAGTTAATTAGCATCTAAAAAGCATTTTGTTTGCAATTCTCTTTTTTTATATACTTCAAACTAAGCTCTCTATCACATGTGTGTCTGAGTTGTGCTTTTCTTCCCCAGAGCTGAGGAAAATCACTGGGGTTGATATTATTTTCCTTGAATTCTGACTTTTGTATATTCCAATTGTTACACAGAAGTTTATTACAACATGTTGGCAACTGTATATGGAAATTAACTATTTGCAATAAACAGTACGTTTGTTTATTACAATGCTAATCAAGCACAACTAAGGCTCTATTTTCTAACATCCCAATTCATCATAGCTTATAAACACATTTAGTAACTTTCAAGTAACAATAATTAGATCCAAGACCTTTAAAAACAGTCAAAAAACAACTTAAGACTTCAGGATATAGAACAATGACAGAATGACCGTATTTAAAAGAAGAGAAGAGAAGAAAGGCATCAGATCATTTGTCTTAGACATTCAGCTTCTATTGAACACATTTCACATAGTATGTATAGCTCAGTCACATAATGCTGGTTATTGTATACTACATAAATAGACTAGTCAATATTTTAATAAGTTCTGATGAAGTCTGTGTCATTCTAGTATCCTTGTGTGCCCACATGATTAAATTATACTCTCTCTTCCGTTTTCTGCCCTTTCTATCAGCCTCCAGATTTGTTTTAACAGGCAGCACTCATTTGTGTTCTGCTGTGCATATTAATGAGCAGGATTATATGCTGCCACACAAATAATTACAAGAGCTAAAGTTTAGAGGCTATAGTGCGTGCATTGCATTGTACTGTCAGATACAAAAGAGAGAGGGGTGCTGCCCTATCACGTCGCAGGCTCATGACCACATGACATTTGGTATATTAGTAGCTACAGGCACTCGGCCGTTAATCTTTTTCTTCCACCAAGAAATTTCATGGTTTCATAATTTAATTTTATGCAATCTCAAAGATGTTGATGATCAATATATTGTTCACACAAAAGCGAGATAAATAAATTGAGTGATGCTGTTGTGACAAGACGAGTGGTAGTGGTATTTTAATAAATAAAATCCAAACTGGAAATTGTGCTTTTTAAGGCAGACAGGTTCGACCCTTAAGGACAGAGGCGGCATGTTCCTTTACCACGGTTCCATGTTGCATTTTTATCTTTTCAGTTTGTACACCTTAGCTGGTTCATCTTAGCTTCTGTTGAGACAGGTTGTACACATTCACAATGTGTTTGAGTTACCACTGTTCAAAAACAAAACAAAAAGAGCAAGACCTAAATTAAAACAGAGGTTATTGGAAGAAGACTTAAAGGAGGCTAACCATGAGGCAAGGTTAATCCTACCGTTGCACGCCCACATCTAGCCCTCCTCGCCCGGTTTGGTGCTTCGATAGCCCCCGGTTACGCAAGGGCCCCAGCAGACCCCGGACCACAACACGTCGAGAGAGAGCAATGGACGCCATGGAGTGGTGCGTGTTAGGCTCTCAACCATCTGCAGCTTTGGACGTGGATGTGGTTTAGCTGTTATTTTTCGATCTGAACTGAAACTTGCCGCAGTCCCGCTGCCTAGCTTTACCTCCATGGAATGCTTGGCTTTTAAAACTAAATCTCCCATCTCCATGACAGTGCTTCTTCTATATCTATACCTGCTGTCAGACCAAAGCGGCAGATATCTTTCCGGAACTGGATTGACCCGGCCACTTTGAGCAAGGACCTTCAACATATCCTCTGTTCTATTCCAGCAACAGTGGATGATCTAGTGATGGACTATAATACTTCACCTAGAGCTGTTCTTGCACGCCCCCATGAGGATACGTGAGGTTAGTTTTGAAAGTTCTGCACCCTGGTTCAGTAAGGAACTACGCCGCATGAAAAAGGCCGGCTGAGTCCTTGAACGTCAATACAGACATACTGGACTTATATGGACATTATGGACATAAGCTCGCTTTCCAGGACCATCAGAGGGCTTACACCAAATCATTGAAGGTTTATGCACTTCAAATTCTACTCCAACCTTATTAGTAAAAATGCAGGGACCTCCAAGCACCTCTTTTCAACAATAAACTCTCTGCTGAAGCCACAAATGCCCGCTATTAATGAAGCAACAGAGGAGCAATGCAACTATATCATTGACTTCTTTAGAACTAAAGTCAGCAAGATCCGCTCCTCCCTGACAGGGTTTCCTCCCGTGTCTCCTCCTGCTCTCGACTCTTCATCTCGGAGCCCACCATCCCTCCCAATGTTTAGGCCTGCCACGCTCATTTTTGAGGATGATATATATTCTCAGAAAATGACGGCGTTACCTAACGCCGTTATTTTAAACGGCGTTATTCCCAACACTGGTTCTCAGTGACTGTGCTCCAAATAGCCCGGGACGTACCTATGAATGAAAGTAATGGTGTTAGCGAAAGGCTGCACTTTTGGGCTTGGCTACACCTGAAAAGCGGATGGGAGTAACATACCGTTTCCTGCCTCGGTACACCAGAGCTTGACGCTTTTATTTTTATTGGAGGCCCGCACGGCGAGTCCGACCGGACGAAACTGGGCACACGAGATCCACGGCAGCTAACAACAACAACCGCACCACGGGCTACAAACAAGCACCAATTAGCTTCGGCCGGCTAACAGTTATACTCAAAGCTTTTACTACTATACAGCCTACCTTCACACAGCCAGGCAGACATACCCGAGCAAGGGGAGCCAGCATTGGGCGCGCTCGACAGAGGCACTAAAGAGAAATAGATTAAATCTAATGCCTAAATTCCAATAATAAAAGCGGAGGTAAATGCTATACCTGAGAACGGAGAAAGGGTCGGCACACAACCAGGAAGTGCTTGAGGTGAGGGAACGAGAAACTAAACTAACTCCCCTTTTATAGTCATGGCACCGCCAGCCGGCTGGGAGGAACACAACAGGCGCCTTGCTACAAATACAAAACTCTCCGTCTCACCCATAAATGCATCAGCGGCCATGGTCCATCATACCTACAAGAACTCATCCCTCCCCAAAGCTCCACCCTCACCCTGAGATCATCCAGCGGCCGGCTCCTCCAGGGCCCTTTCACTAGCTCCGAACCATGTAACCACTGTATTAGAGTTACCAACTTGTAAATGAATAGACTGCTGTAGCTGAGCTAATGGGGGCCAATCTTGTGTTTCTAAATGCAGACTATAGCATAGCATTTTGCACTTAGTAGGCCAATACTTAAGGCTGATTATTATCATTCTTAGCCAAATGAAATGATATACAATGACTTTTAACGTGGTCACTGTCAATACAGTGTACTCTTCAAGAACAAACAAGTATAATGATAAAACATGTTTGAAACCCGGAAAAATATCTATTTGTCTGACACCTATTTGATTTGTGACTCAAAGCATATTTTAACCAAATCGTGAAGCGTAAACCCTTGAGAGCATTCAGAAATTTGAATAGCAAAACTTATAACACAAAACGTCCTATTTGTCCTTTAGTCAGGATGCCAGCTTGCATTATATTTTTAGGTATTGATTTTTTGATGTGCAAATATGAGCCTTAAAACAGCCAAACTGTTATAAACTCAACTTCCCTATGTTATTTAGTTACAATGAGCAGGACGTCATAATGATGTAGCTGATGTGCGATGTGCATCTGATCCAAGACTGGTTCATTGCATGGCCGTTTTTCATATTAGTTTTACAATGTTCTCCTTATGATGAGCAGAATCAATGCAGAGGAAATCAATGGTCCTCATTTTCCTTCTAAATCTAATGTCATCACATGCAGACACAAGTTATTATCCCCAAAATCACGCCAACATGTTGGCACGCTAGGCAGTTACACTGTGTGTAAATCATCTTATTATAGTGCTGTATGTAATTATCCTGATTATTTAATGCTCTATGTCAGTACCAGTACCAGTAGAAGGCAATGGAGACCTCATCTCCAGCAGTTTACTTTACATATTAAGACTTGAACTTTCCCAGGAAGTATGCCCTTTTTATACACAGTATTGCAGTTGTCCTTTCAGTTCAGTCTGCTGTTCACCTGCACTGCCAGGCACTTCTCGCAGTCCTCTGGATGGTGATGGGCTCCACTGGAGTCCTCTTCTTCCTGAAATCAGAGTAGTGACGTTCTTAAACCGGTAACCGGACATAGTACCTAACCTACTTTACCCAACCTATGCAATTACTGTATACTAACCCAGTGGTTTCCAAAGTGGGGTCAGCCAAAGCTTATCTACAATCAGAATCAGAATAGGTTTTATTGCTATTGTCAGTAAACAGGTGTATAAACTAGGACATTTCTTTGGTGCAATTGTGCAACATAAAACGTAAAACCTAAAACTTGGTAGCGATAAATAATATTACTTGAAAGGAAATGTACATTTATTTGCTAGTTGCTACTTATAGGCTACAACTTTTAAACTAGCTGTAATAACAAAAATAATAACAATAAGGGGGCTTTGGCTGTACTAATCCAACCCTACCGTTATATCTAAAGAAAAATTTACAAAACATCAGAAATGGATGCGCACAATAACCATTAATATAAGATATGACAGGGCAGTAACTGTAAATAGAGTGTTTTATGAGAATAAGAACAGGCTTGTAAACATTTTGGACAAAAAATTCATTGTAATCATTTGTATGGTTGAAGATGGTCTTCATTGTGAAGAATTTTAAGTAGAGAACTAAAAATGCAATAACATAATAATAATAATATATTTTTCAAGAGTGTCCTGGCCAGGGTAAAATTACAGTCACAAGTTGCATTCCCATTAAGGGCCCTATCTTCCGCCAGGCGCAACAACAGTGTTGCTCAAGACAAAGATGGTATCCAGAGTACAAACAACGGTGCGCTAGTGCCTTTGCCGGTTAGTCTCGCCAACCAGACCCCGCTTCTCCAGTGTATTAATTAATAAACATCGGAGATTAGTCTGGATGCCAGGCTATTTGCCGTTAGGATGAGGTGATGTGTTCTACAAAGTGTGCTGATTACAACGAGCGTATGCTGCTTGCTCTTTGCTCTACACTTCTTTACATTAACATTGTGCACAGCCTTACACATCTTATTAAGTGCTTTCAGGACAAACTATGAACTATATCTCCCACTGAGAGTTAATCAGTGTCCATCTCCTGAATGATGGTCTCGCTCTAATGCCAGTATTAAAGAGTGTGGGGCAAATGTGACACCAGCACATGCGCTCCCTCATTTTTCTGGACCTTGAAAAGCACTAATATGTTTGCAAGAGTAACAGATAGACAGTGCCATCTGCACTACACGCTGCCCCCATGAATCTGGAAACTCCCAATAATTGTGTTATGGAGCTATTTGTGGACTGCAGTTCCACATTTCATTTAACCCAACAAAACTGGCCAATTAATTACACACACTGGGCTTAGCACCCCTCCTCTGGACCAGAGACTTTCAGACTAACAGACTTCAGTGTATCGAACATCTCTCTTCCTCCACCATAACGCTGAGCACCGGACTGCCACAAGGTTGTGTCCTAAGCCCTGCTCTTTACTCCCTCTACATATATGATTGCAAAGATGACACGCCCATTGTGGGACGGATTACAAACAGGATGGAACTGCCGACGGGAAGGAGGTCAAGACACTGATCACCTGTCTTTAAAGACACTCACCTTCTGAATACAAAGACAACAACATAATTATAATAAACAAACAAACAAAAAACACTCTCGCAGAAGGGTGTGCATTAATGGAGATTAGGTTGAAACATTCAAGATCTGTGAAGACCTGACAAGGAACCTAGACACCTTCTGCACTAGCAAGCAAGCAAAAATGTTCTTTGTTTGGACCTTGTGGCGCAATGAGCACCCTCAAAAACTGCCGATCACCTTCTACTGCTTTGTCATCGAAAGCATACATTCAGCTGTGCAGTATGGAACTCCACTGCTGCAGCTGAGAGGATTGTGAGCTCTTCTCTTCCAGACACGCTCCCACACACAACCATCATCCCGCAGGACCCCACTCAGTCTGAGAACAGCCTCGTCACCACACTCCACTTGGAAAGACTTTACTATTATTACTATTATTTCACGTAAAAAGCACTGCTTATGAGAGCTGCATTTGGAGTGTAGTTGTATTTTGTACAATGACAATAAGTTTTCGGATTTTCCTGTACAGGTGCTTCATGACAACGTGTCATTGAACAGCTCGACGTGTCCACTGGGTACGATAGGAATTGGATCTTTATTTATTTATTTATTTTCATTTTTTAGTGCATGGGTTGACAAGTCTTTTGAGCCAATCAATATTTCCGGCGTATGACTGCAGTTATAACCGGCCAGGGTCTCACTGTCTTTTTAATGAGCACGTGCCGCAAAGTGTTACATTTTCTAGTAGACCATTTTCCGGTTGACTTTATAAATTATTTTATTGATGTGTAAGTATTGATCGAAACGTCTTTCATTACCTGCATGACATCTCCCTTTTGGTGTGACTCTCCTTTAAATAAAATCCAGGATCAGGAGGTGTGCGTCTGCATTAATGAAAGACAAATGCAGTGTGATTGATTATTTTTGGATAAATTTTTGGGGGGAGCTGCGTAGTTGCTGCTAAGCACTAAGATATGAATTAAAACGGTCTCCTGATTGTACTTTAGTGACAGTGGAATAATTTAACCAGCCTACACTTCTCTGACACTTGAGGAAAATCTTGCCTCTTTCCTCTCTCCCTCTCTCAGATATTATTTCAATACGGGTTTGAGTGTGTAGTAGGTCTACCTGTCTGTCCAGTGATCATGTCATGATAAAATCCCCTTTTAAACATGTAATCCAGTGTCTTGTTAAATGCGCCCGCATTCATGTTTTCATAAGTTTATTATAATGTTCCTCTGATCCGAATGACTGGGCTCGGGAAAGGCATTTTAAACCACTGCTGTTTTGGGCTTTTCCTCCTCTTTCAGATGGCGTTTTCCTTTCATTTGTGTTTTTTATGATGTAGAAGATGTTATTATTATTCCTGAACGTGTGTTTTTACTCTTCCTGTCTCCTCCCGCCACGTTCACGCCGCTCTGAACAGCTGGCGTGAGTTGCAGCTGATTCACACCGCTCTTCTGCACCTGCCGCAACGCACACTCATCACCCGCACAGTAAGGCGCACTTCCCATTGACAATACACAGGAATCAACCGCACCTGCAGTGTGAACAGCGTTTGGTGTGTAGGCACCTTGAGAGGGGATGGTAGCAACGCCTCAGAAACACTGCTACGCAAAGTGGCGCAAATGCAGTGACCCGGATAATGCAAAAATATACTGCATACATTTTTGGGGGAAAATGAGATGCCAGGCTGCCTGTTTAATAGGCCCGGTCTAAACTTTAAGTAATAATGTAAAGTCAATGAAAGTCACGTAAGTTTGGTTCCGCCCATTAGTCTGACAACCCATTAGTCTGACCTGTCATTATTCCGAAAATGTCCCATTGAGTAGGGGTTGAAAAATAAAATTAGGTTCAGGCAAAAGTCCACTGACCTTAAAGGAGATATACCTGATTTTTTTCTAGCAGTTATGGAATGAAATGGCGCTTTGAGAAAAACTTGGTAATACAGACTTGTAAAGCGCAATACAAGTGTAAGGCACTATTATTATTATTATTAAATGTTTTGTCTTCCTTTAGTATATTGTAAACTCAGACATTTGTTGGGAAAGCATTTGTATCAATTTCATGAACTTGCAGGATAGTTTTCTAGCATTTTTGTGTAAGTGACACTGAAAAGTGACCCTGCAAATTGTGAAAAGTGCCTATAAACATGACCCTGTGAAGAACTGGGATGCTACACATATGTTAGGAAGATTGGGGATAGGTTTGTACCACAACCAACATTTTAATTTAGTGGTTTCCTGTTTCATTGTTTGAAATGAAAAAAATCAAGAATAAGGCCTTTAGGGCCAATGGTTGTCTATGTCTCTCTAATCCACAACACAACTGGGTTAGAGATGTCGAACTAATGGCACTTTTGCTCAATGGTAAATTTTCGGAATAATGAGACGTCGGATTAATGGATGGTCGGACCAATAGCATGGCACCATGAAAGTGGAGGGGACCAAACAACCACATTTCAAAAGTGGAGGGGACACGTCCCACCCACACTAAATGGTTCCAACGCCCTGATGGGCCTGATCTTGTGTTTCCAAACGCAGACTGTAGCGTAACATTTTGCGCTTAGTAGGAGCCCACTTTGAGATCTTGCCACTCAGACTTCGCGCATTTAAGTGGGATGTATGTGCGGCGGACAAACACCCATGGCCAATGGTGTTGTTATGTACAACAGCCTTTTTCCTTCAAACAGACTCCGCGGCCAGGAAGGGGCTAAGTGTTGGGAGAGGGGTTGTGGGGTGAACATGTGCTTTTGTTTTGGTCGCGTTAACGTAATTACGGCCGAGCGAGTGCCGACGCGCGCCACAGCAGGACCGGCTGTAGGCTAGAAGAAACAATTAGTTTAGTTTATTTGTTTATTTGAGCAGTATACATTCTGCTCAAAAGGAGTGGGCTGAAGCAAAAAGCTTATGAGCGCCCACCCCCAAGTGCAATAAATAAAAAAAGTAAATTTCACACAATCGTACCAAAGGTAAAACAATAAACAATATGGAAACAATAAATAGGGTTTTATACAACATTAACAGATCATATTGGGTTTATTTATCCATTATCATTTGCAGACACAGGACTATAGAACATACGTTTCACAAAAGTGTAAAATAAATTATACAGTGTAGTTTTGTGCTTTCTAAATGCTACACAATCGGTTGTTCTCTTGTAAATCCTTCTCTGTCAGTGCCTCAGAGTGGGGAGACAGAGAGATAAATGGCAAAGGGATGAAGATTAGAGCAAGAGGCAGAAAATGACTCAACAAGAAAAGTTCAGAGTGACAGAGCTCCAACAGTCGGGAAACCAGATACAAGATTAGATAGAAACAACTGCAGAATTGATCCGACAGTGAGTTTTGGGGTTTACAACTTTAATATTGAATAGCTGGTCTGGGTTGAACTTTGTCCAAAAGATATTTGATCTGAAATTACAGCTGTCCCCAATCCTCTAAACCTCAGGGTCAATGCTTCATTTCAAATCCAATTTGTTGGGAGTGAAAAGTCAATACTTTTGGCTGCCCCGTAGAAAGTGGTCTAATGGTGCCTTTTGAAGATTATACCATGAGTTGAGGTTTTTAAAAAGTTATACACAAAGCTGATATTAGAAAGAGGCAAAGCAGTTACAAGCCAGTGCACTTTATAAATGAGATTGTGTCAGGATGTGCATCTACGGCAAAAGAGAATGTTTGCATATAATGACTGATCATTTGTATGACTTGTTTTGGGGCCAACATAGCTGATTTGCCTCTGTCTTGTTGAAGCGTAATGCATTTTAGCCAGAATAAACAAACTGACATTAGTGAATGGAGGTGACTCACTTGGTGTTTAGTGACAGCTCACTCCTCTGCACTGCTGCAGCAAGCTGCCATTACTCGTGTCTAACATCAGATGGCGATGTGGCTCTGCACTTGTCCTGAGGCTGACATGAGTGTAAAGGAGCTTAACCAAAAGACAAAAGCTCACTTTCATTTCCAAACAGTGTACTACATTTGATACAAGAGCAAACCGCCTTCTGCTGTCAATCCAAACAGGAAAAGGCATTGCGTTACTTTGAAATCTTTTTAAAACATGTTTTTGTAAGCTTATTTGTTTTTGGCTTTTTTTGTGTTCAAAGAAGTGTTTGATGTTTTGGCTCAATTGCCTGAACGCTCTGTACTGTTTTTGTTTCCACATTAAAACTTAAATCACAGGCACGTGCACAAATAGAGCCCAGGTGGTGCTCAAGCACCTGCCCCTTTGCCCTTTAAGTGCCCTTCTCATGACCAGTTTTTTTTTCTCCCAAAAAATAACTTTTATTTGTTTTATTGTTCTTAGTTATTTGTCCTACTAAGCCAACATGTGCTGAAAATACAGTTTTAATGCTCAAGAACTTCAAATCGCGCTTTCTTCCTCCTCTGCCTCTCCAGCCGCAGCAGTGCTGATGAGCACCTGATCAAGGAAGGGCAATTGCACTGTCCCCGTGTTTCCCCCGTTTGAGAAGATGGTACAGCCCATCTAAGACGCGAATCGATCACCAACCCCGTCTCTCTGTTTTACCGTGTTATTTAATCATGTTAGCAGCTCCTTTCTTCAGGTAGTTTGATCTAAATGATACAAATGCTCTTTTTGGGAAAATCCAATGTCTCTGCAGTCTTAATTTTCAATTCCACAAAGGATCATTTATTTTACTTCAAATTCAAATAAAACACAGTAAATGCATCCATCCATCCATTTTCTCCCACTTGTCCGTTGCCGGGTCGTGGGGGCAGCTGCTGGAGCTGCCCAAGTCACATAGCACCAGTCCCCTATGGCTCCTCCTGCAGGTGGTGGGTCCACGGAAGGACGGCCTCATAGTTCCAAACGGGCCTGTTGGTCTCTCATAGGGGGCCCATTCACTCTCTCATGCATACACCAGAGTACGCAGACACTGGTGTATGAAGGAGTAACAGTAAATGCAGTCCTCAATATTGAAACTTTGATATTATTGCTATAGTCTCATCATAGGCGCCGATTTATGTTTTCCCCCGTGGGTGCTCAGTCAGCCGGTACTGTCATGTGACGCACACCGCCTCACATTTACCTAAACAGAAATGCAAGCTACTTGGCAATGTCTACTATCATCTTATACACTGAGGCTATTTTTTGAGAAAGCAATACACATGCATTGGTGCGCTGCGCGCAACTCACCATTGTTGGCACTAGAAGTAGTTGTAGAGGCCGTCTCATAATGAATGGAGACAGTCTCCTCGCTGGTGGAATCTTCTGATAAATGCAATTTCTTTCTAATTACAAATCTGTCCATTGTTATCTTAGTGCGTTTTATTAGCTTCTTGGTCATTAGCCCATTGGCGGCAAACGAGCTTTGTTTTTGGCCGAAGTTACGTACACGGCGTCGGAGCATCATGTTGATAATGAGATCAAGGATTTGATTGACAGTGAGGATTTTTACCTAGCAACACACTGCCCGCGTGCCCAAATTATATTTTCCCTAGACGTATGAATTGGAATTATAGAAAAACAATATGCCCGATTGAATTCTATTTCTATAAAGTATTAGCAATATAATTTGTAAGAAAGTAAAATCGTCACAGGGGTATCTCGATCCAGGGACCTTTGGCATGAAAGTCAGGCGAGGTTACAGTTCGACCACGCTACACATACTTAGTGCTTAGTGTCACATTCAGATTTGTATATGATGGTAGGACCCGCGCCTGACTGTTACGAGAGAGAAGTACAGTTTTAATTATTCGCTTGTTTTATTCAATGGGACATTTTGTGAATTCAAGGTAAATTCGCCTGGGTGCTCAAAGATTTGGCTGGGTGCTCGAGCACCGGAGCACCCACGGGATCGGCGCCTATGAGTCTCATAATAAACTGTCACTTTCTCCTGTTTGCTGTGTGGTTCAAGTACAAGGAAATATGGACTTGTTTTGAAACTGAGTAGGTGACAATTCATGTCCCAAAGTAGATAGGTAGAGGTACAGGAATTGAGAGCCGGATAACGTTAACCTGTATCTAATAATAGTAAATAGTAAAATGTCACTCTGAATCTATAAAAACACAAGCACACAGGTATAACAGCTCCACAGTGCAGCACAGACGATGTCTCCCACACAGAATGAAGGTTGGCAGTCCATGGAGAGCTGCACCGAGAGAGACGGAGGATCTCGCTCCTGTCGCTGTGCAGGTGTCACCGCCGCTTAGAGATACAGGCTCTGCAGTAGGCCGGATATAAATGCCTCACACAGCCAGGTTCATGTGTTTTGTGGGGACATTACATCATTGCATTTGTTTGCACTTTGCCAAACCACCGTAAACGTGACCAAACGTCAGGTTACAGTAATGTGTACTTGATTGTCTGAAGGTACGTACACACCTAACTGGACCACTGCGCTGTTGCTGCTAAGCCCTGAGATGTGAAATAAATGCAAACCTACAAACAAGTACAAGTACAAAGTACAAGTACAAACAAACATGTGCTTTTGCTGTGAGGGGCTCACTGCTCCTAAGACATGACTTTAGACATGACTAAAGCCAGCACAATTTGAGATTGAAACAGGTTAGGTTGGCCATACTGCCTTTGCTATGCCCGATCCCCGCAGACCTCAGGAAGCTAAGCAGGGAAGGGCCTGGTCGGTACTTGGATGGAAAACCATTTGGTAACACCAGGAAGCCTGGGTCAATGTAGTGAGTGAGTGAGTGGTTGGTGGTGGTCGGAGGGGCTGATGGCGCAGACTGGTTGGCTCACTTCCGTCAGTCTACCCCAGGGCAGCTGTGGCTACAATCATAGCTTACCACCACCAAGTTTGAAGTGAATGAATAGTGCAATGTAAAGCGTCTTTGAGTGTCCAAAAAGCGCTATTTAAAACCAATGCATTATTATTATTCATCCAAATCCATTCTTTGATAACCCACTTCAAAAACAGCATTTTCTGTGTTGAGCTGGTCATTAGGACCATGTTTTGTACCGATGGCAACAGTGTGGTCAAAAATGTTACACGGTGTGCCTTTAAGTTTATTGAAGCGTATAATTCCTCTGATCCGAATGCCTGGGCTCGGGAAAGGCATTTCAAACCACTGCTGCTGAGTTGTCATAAAGCTTTTCCTCCTTTTTGCAGGCGGTGTTTTGATTTGACTTGTGTCTTTATGACGTAATAGAGGTGATTCTGTTGCTCCAAATTCAGATGATGTGTCTTCAAGAAAGTGTGTTTTGGACTCCACTCCCTCTTCACGCCTTGTTCACCCAACACTGCTCTAAACAGCTGATGCAGTGCACTGTCCACATCGCCCCTTTGCACCTGCCACCACGTGTGCCAACCTCTCACATTGACAATACACAGTAATTACCCCCACCAGCCACAAGATCCGCGTTAGATGTCTATGCACCTTAAAGGTCCTATATCATGCAGAATCGACTTTTTTGAGCTTTTAACCATGTTGTTATGCTATTTCCTTATCAAAAACACACCCAGAGTGGTCTTTGGCTTAATTCACGCAGTTCTCAGCAATCCTCCTGAATCCTGCTCTCTGAGCAGCTGCTCCGCCCTCTCCTTGAAAACGACTTGTGAGTTGTGACACACACAGAATGTCAAACAGAAAGGGCTAGACCTCTGTAATGTAATGCCTTACGGCCTGATTTTAATTTATACAACAGATTTTTCAAGAAAGAAAAAATAAATAAATTATATATATATATATATATATATATATATATATATATATATATATATACACATATATATATATATATATATACACATATATATATATATATATAAATAAATAGGAAGTCCCCTATGTGCCGTCCCCATTGTGCCGTCCCGGGGGGGTAAACAAACGCTTTCCTGGAGGATCCGAACAGAAGTCATGTTTGTGAAGACGGAGCTCTTTCTATCCTACTCTGGACACCGCCTGTTCATTTTTCTTACCCAACGATAATGTCACGGCTACGAGAGGAACAGGACTATTCAACCTCCTAAAGAAGAGTGCACTCGCCAGAAGTTGGAATTTCTTTCCGGGATTCAGCTACTATATCAACCAACCTGATGGATGCTTGGTGAACCTTGGCCAGAATCAAAGTGGCCGTAACGTAAACACCCGATAATGGGGAGGCCAGGCTGAGCGGTGAGTCAATCAAAACGTGTGTTAGCCATTTATGAAACTGTGTTGCACATGTCAACTCCTTATAACTGCATTATGTGAAGTAACTTCACTTTTTGCAGCGATATTTATATTTATAATACTCAAAATGTGGAATGAGCGGAGAGAGGGGCGGGGTTAACTGAATCGAAGCGTCTTGTCTTCTGGGTTTGGAAAATACCCCCAGAAAATACTTATATTTCTCTCAAAAAATAGTACTCCATAGTGGTAGAGGTACAATATATCATATAAATGCCTATGGTTTATTTTGGAATGGCTAAAATAGCATGATACAGATCCTTTAAGTCTCTCCTCTGTATTTGACCCATTCTTCGCATCCTGTCAAGAGCAGCAAGTATCCAAGGATCCATCTTCAGGTCATCAGCTTGGACTGAGTTGGCGTATTATTGAGCACATATTATTGAATGGGAGAATGGAGGATGAAGGAAACAACCAGAAACAAAGAACATGCAGATCCCACACAATATTGGAATCAAAATAATGTCTGTTTTGTTGTAAGGTTAAAGTGCTAACCACCATGTGAATGTCCAAATACACATGCAGACTGATATGGAGCAGCAGTAACACCTGCAACTATCAAAGGTTTCATTTGACCAAAAAATATAGTTATAGAAACTTACCATAATTGGGGAAAAGAAGAAATCATAGCATGCCACTGTTATTCTTTAAAATAAACAAAATAAATCTGTATAAGTGCACTTTCCTGTGTTGTACCATCTATTTCCTCTGTGCTAATAGCTCTGTGGAGTGCACTTATTGTTATCTGTGCCGTCTTCTCCTCCCAATGTCCACTTCACGCTCACTCAGTCATGCCTTCTTTACATGTCCCCCCATTTAATTTGCCTGTTCCCACTGTCTCCTTTAATACACCTCATCTTTTCGCCGCATGTCCATATGCCCTCCACTGCACTATTCCTTCTATACCTATGTCATAGGTTTGAGTTTTATGGAGAGTTTGTATGATGCTGTGGCCGGATAAAAAGCTGACAACAATGCTTGAAATAAAATGAGAGCTAAAAAGTAGGGGCGATAGTAAAAATAATGAGCTGTGCTTTTCACTCGTTTTATAGTTGAAATACTTTCTAAGGCCAATGAACTACCTGGGAGAAGCCACCAGGCAAAACAGCATCTGGACAGATGTGCCAAATTCCATGGAAGTCCTTTCCGCGTACTTCTATTTGTAGGCACCGAACCTGTGGGTGCTGCAGGGCTGGAGCACCCACTCAAATCTTTGGGCACCCAGAATTTGCCTTGATTACAAAATGGTTCAATGAATATCGCCAAATCTGTAAAGCGCGCTACTCAGTGTTCAGCAAATACATGAGCAGGGGGTGGTACCTAATATACATGTACATGTACTTCGCACCACCCATTTAGCTACATAGGTAGAGTGTCTCTGGGACATTTAGCTTTGCCACGCCCATATCTTAGAAAATATCATACACATGTAATATATTTTTGTGCTTGTTTTAATGTGTAGAATATACCTGCAATGTTTCATATGAATCGTACAAACTAAAATTTTCAAGGTATAGAAAAGGTGGCGTTGTGGTGAAGTTTGCGTCCGGCTCGGGCCTATATAAATGCATGAAAATGTTGTTCATCAAGCGCATTTCGAAATGTAGAAAGCCTTTGGGAGCTTCCCGGAAAAGGCTGGAGCTTCCGCCAGCTGTTCTAAAGTAATTTCAAAGGCTTGAATAATGCAGAACCTTTTTAATGAGCATGTAACAGAATTTAACAATGATCGGAAGTACAAATTATCTGCCAAATGCACAAAGCTTCTTGAAGGATAAGTTGCTATTTCTTTGATTCCATATAGCCAGGATCTTTTACCATATGGAGGACACCGTCAGGTTTGATTCCACGCTTAAGGGGCAAGATGGGGAAACTCCAACCCATGCATACAAACACTAGTATAGTAATGTTCACATGCGCTGGAGGACGTGGAACAACTTGAGCCACGCGGATATCCTTCATGTAATTACGAGAGCAGGCTTGTTACAGTAAAACATGAAACGGTGGCGTACAAAACATAATTGGACGCTGTTGGGAGGCGAGGAGCAGCGAGATGACACTAGATCTTGAGCCTCCGGGGAATTCACATGTCCTCGTTCAGTGTACAGGAAATCAGGAAGCGGGCCTCCCAAGTGCACATATACAGTATGTGACTGGAGCTGTGGATAAATGGGGTTCACATACGGTATGAGCCCAATTTAGTTTTTATGTGCTAGAATCTGTGTGAATTACTTATGAGTGAATCTTTATTTTGTTCAGATTTACTGGATGCATTTGAAAGAATCCTTGCAAATAAAATGCTGCTTTTGCGTGCGTGTGCGTTGCAAATGCACAACATACGCAAACAAAAGGCCGCGACAAAATTGATCAAGATGAAAGTTAAGTTAATGCTGTTAAGGCTTCACAATAGCACGAGCTGTATGGCCAAATGCATATACTTGCGCATGCATCCCAATGAGTGAGGATTGCATTTTTGTTTTCATGGCAGGAGGCTGACATTGTTGTGAAAGCACCCCTCTAGTGGCTCAGGGCAACTCCAGAAGGAACTCAATAATACAGTATGATATGATATTATATGAAACTTCACTTCTCCCAGACACAACTTTAAAGCCTGGCTGCAAAGAATATTATTTTTTCTAAAGATAGAGTTTCATCCTGTTATAACACTGATATAATTCACATTTCTAACCACGATGGTTTTGGTTCTCTGGGTTTATAAAGTTTGAGTTTATTGCTTTGACTGCACCTGGAAAACATTGGAGGCTTGTTGCCCCTCCGCCCACCCTGCAATTTGGAATCTTTCCTCCTTTTTGGCCTTTTTACTGTATAAATATGCTCCGTAGGAGTGGCAAGGTGCACCATTTTAAAGGAACAGGCCACCGTTTTTCCATAATGAGACATGTTCTTCCCTGAGCTTAGGTGAGTTGATGCGTACCTGTCTGTTTGTTACGCGTGCGCTCAATCACACACAAAGACCAATGATGTTGTTAGCATTTAGCCTCTCCCAGCATATTCCTATGGGGCCAAACGAGGATGAAGTTAGAAGCGACCAAGATCTTCCATGTTTTCCCTATTTCATTTTAGTTACGTTAGTAGCTACACGATCCAAGTATTGGTACTCTATTGTAAGGCATTATAACCTTTCGAGCATTTCGACGCTTTTTATCCGCTTAGAAAATTGACATTTAACATTTTGTGTTACTATACTTGGATCGTGTAACTACTCACTTAACCATATCTAAATAGGGGAAATGTGGAAGAGCTTGGTCACTTCTAACTTCACCCCCCACATAGGAGAGGAGAGAGACTAAATGCCTCCTTTGGTCTTTTTGCGTGACTAAGCGCACGCGTAAAGATCAGACAGGTACGCATCAACTCGTCAAAGATCAGGTAAGAACATATCTCAGTATGGAAAAACGGTGGCCTGTTCCTTTAATTTCACACACCATCTGGGTCATTTACCATGAATGTGGAATTGTTGCTCTTTTTCTTTGTACAATATATCTTTGATGCATAATCTCAACATTTAAGGTAGTTAGTTCTGATTGACAGCACATGCTATATGGACCTAGATTTAGATTATTTTCCATTCTTTTGTAACATTAGGCTTTCATTCTTATACATTCTTAAACTATACAAACATCACATGTCAATTTAGTGGATTTTTAAAATTGTTTTAGTGATTGTTTTATGTTTGTTGTTACATTTTTGCGTGCAAATAATGTACCTTTTTTCTTTGTGTTTTCTTTGTGTTGAGCATTGATAGTATTGTACTATTGCACTCACGGCACTTGTCCATAGAACAAGCACATAATTATGTGAATATCAATATGGATATGTAATATTTGTAGAAACTCCTCTCTTTTCAACAAATTCCAATATTAAAACTTAAAACCAGCATGCTCTTGCAGCGTTCAAAGCACAACTGAGATACTTTGCTATCTAAAATCTTTTCCGACTTTTTATAATAGAGCACGATAATTCAACTCAGGAGCACTTAATCTGAGCTGAAGCCTGGGCAGTGATACACGGGGAGTCCTTGGACTTAGCACAATGCCAGTAATGAAAATGAATGCTGGCTTGACTGCAGTGCAATCAACCAGCTAAATATCCAAAGCAGATCTGATCAAAAATGATAACAAAAAAATGGGTTTCTCATTTTTTTTTCTTCTTATAGCCAGACCTTAGGGTTAGTTTTGTAACTAACGGTTTCGGCTACAACTGTGGCCTTCCTCAGACGTTGTCACGTAGTGTTGCTGTGACGTGTCTGGTCAGCTGATTTAAACAGTTTTTGGCACTGTCTGCACTGTTGCCTTTTACTGTAATTGATACATTTTTATGTTGATGTTTTATTGATTGATTTGATCTGTTTGTAATGTAATTTTATGCAACTGTGAAGCACTTGTGCTCTACAAATAAACTTGCCTTGCCTTACTGTCTTCCTGCTTGTAGGAGCCGGCCGACAGTGCGATCAGAACTGTGTCCCAAGTGTGGGAAAGTTGGTACGCCCCCTGGACCCGGTTCACAGTCTGAGGGGTGCGTTTCCTAATGAACATTAGGACTTCTCATATTAATTAATATAGTGTTAATACACTGCCTTACAAAAAAGTAGGCACTTGCATTTAACTGTTCCGATCTGGGGTTGCTGCAGTTGGTCAGGTCGAGGTTCAGTACTATGTGCCCACAGATTGAGAGCAGCTCCTGAACATCCTGAGTTGACAATGCCAGGATTCATCAGGATCATATTGTGAAAGAGTGGTTCGGGGAGCATGAGACATAATTATCACAAATGGATTGGCTGCCACAAAGTCCAGATCTTAACTCCATTGAGAATCTTTGGGATGTGCTGGAAATGGTTCTGCAGAGTGGTCACACTTTCCCATCACCAATACATGATCTTAGTGAAAAATATATGGCCTATATATATATGGCCTTTCTAAACGAGCTGTTAGACAGCTGCAGAACATCCAGAACGCTGCTGCTCGAGTCCTGACAAGAACCAGGAAATATGACCATATTAGTCCAGTGCTCCGGTCTCTGCACTGGCTTCCTGTCACTCAGAGAATAGAATTTAAAACAGCTCTGCTTGTGTACAAGTCTTTTCATGGTTTAGCACCAAAGTACATCTCTGACATGTTAGAGCCGTATGAACCATCTCGGGCCCTGAGAACTTCAGGGAGGGGTCTCCTGGTGGTTCCCAGAGTCAGGACTAAACACGGTGAGGCTGCGTTTCAGTTTCATGCAGCTAAAGGCTATATCCACACGAAGACAAAACGCTTATATTTTCAGAAACGTTCTTTGTAAGCACGAAGCCAGCTTAGTAAATGTGTGCGTCCACATGGGTCGACTCAGGTCTGTGAAAACGGTGTGATTCATCTGCCAGGCCTGTGTGAGGCGCTGTGACGCTAACGCAGATAATAGAACAAGATGTAGAGGGCGCATGCGCAGTAAACCTTTCTGGAATGTAAACAGTGAAAATTAAACGGATTCAAGGATTATGATTTACGGAAGAGACGAGGAGGCGAGTTTATTCTTCAGACGTAAGGGGACTAAAGCAGAAAAACCTGTCAGTGACCGGACTTTGACTGTCTGTCCAACAACAGAGACTGACTCGGCCGTGTTTTTCTACTTATCACCTGTGGCTTGCGGATTACAGTGGAGCAAAGAGGAGCGGAGTAAAACCATCATAGATCCATGAGTAAAACTCATTATAAGGTCAGTAGATTATGGATAACAGACTCCACCCCTGTGCTGTGATGTCATCGTTTTAGTAAAAGTTGCGGAGACGTTGTAACAACGGCGCCACGTAAACGGCGTTTTGAGATCTTTCCACTCTGGGACCTAGTTTGGAAAATGTTCGTTTACAGACCCCCAAAACGCCGGACTCGTATGGACGATACACTGGATTGATAAAATATCTTTGCGTTTGGTCCTCAGCTTGACTTCGTATGGACAGGGCCAAAATGTGGAACAGTCTTCATGAGGATGTGAGACAGGCCTCAACTCTGACAATGTTCAAATCCAGGCTGAAAACAGCTCTTTTTACCCGAGCATATGAAAACTGAAAGTATTTTATCTGCACTCTTGCCTTTTACTGTCATTGATAAATGTTTATGTTGGATGTTTTAATGATTGATTTGATCAGTTTTCTTGTAATTTTATGCAACTGTGAAGCACTTTGAATTGCCTTGTGTATGAATTGTGCTCTACAAATAAACTTGCCTTGCCTTGCCTATATATTTTTTTATATTGCAGAAGCTTGTTGAAGACTTTTTTTGTGGCCATTTTTTGTTGGGCAGCAGTAACTTACTTTTAATACCTAAATGATTCATTAAGCACCAAAGGTTTGGTGCAATATCTGTCAAACTTGTGCAGTAAAACCAATGGGTCAGGAAAGCCCTTCACTTTGGTCCTGATGGCCTGAGCTGACATTGCTTTAACACCACCCCCTGGTGGCCAGGGCGACTCCAAAAGACACTTTGGAAACAGGATTTTAATGTACCTTTGGACCTTACTGGCAGTAAGGTTATGTCATTAACATACACGTATGAAAATATAATAGATGATCATAGTGAAGCTTAAATTGTCGATTTTTCCAAAAAATATTGTTGAATAAGCAATATATAATCCTACAAGCTGAAATCATGGTCAATAGAACTCATTCTAACGTACTTTTTCAAAGAAACGTCCCCTGGAACAGGCTCACAACCCATTAAAATGGTTCTGCAAAGAAGCTTTTGCGAAAGTGAAATGTCCTCAACTCAATTCTGGATTAGAGCCTACATAAACTTATTTTATAGATGATACATTTCTTTAAAATAAGCATATATTTTGGTTAATTTCTCATTCCCCTGAGCCTCTATGTTGAGGAAAAAAATGTGTTCTTTGTGATTTAATGTAAACTATTATGTTAAAAATATCATAACCTTTCATGATGGCCCGCAAATTTATGTTTAAACCAACAAAGTGTAAGACAGTGACAAGATGACAAGAAAATGTATACTAAATGTCTGTAAAAAGCATAATATTCTAGCTCCAAGAAACGTTGCTGAGATGTGACCATAAGAAAATTCTAGATCCATGTCTTTTAAAGATCCGCCTATATTCCCATGGATAAAATATTGATTTAGACTATTTTTTAGCATTTAAATTAATCAAGCTTTACTTCTGCAACATATTTTCTCTTAATGTGCACTAGTTTTTTTAATCACAAGCTTACTATAATATGGTAGTATTACGTGTGAGCGTGTGATATGAGGCGTGTGGCGTGAGAGCTTTTCAAGGCACTCATGCGTGTGTAGGCTGCTTAGAGTTAAATTACAACAGTGGAATGAAACACAAGCAAAGATCATCGGCAAAACATTTGCGGATAAAGAACAATTAAGTCTCTGTTAGGCTTATTTTTTTATTATTTTTTTTTTTATATCTTCTGGCGGGCCAAAAATATTGGCAACGGGCCAAAAATGTCCCCCGGGCCGGACGTTGCCGACCACAGCTGTAGACACTCCACACCTGTACATTTACATTAAACAAAAACACATGTCTTTGTTTCCCCTGCGTGGTGACGAGGCTGTGGTGAATTAGGCAGACAAATAAGTAAGATCCAGTCCTGGTCAAAATCCGCCTCCAAAGCTTGGTCTCCACAACAAAGTACAAGCAGAAAGTCCAAGAACATCTTTGAAAGTGTCAATATTTGAAAATGTCTGTTACTGTCCCCCGAATATTGTATGCTAACTGTGTAAAAGGTCTTACTGGGCCTTGAGGGGGGAAGAAACAGGATGTCTGTTTATCTGACCAGAGCAGGCAGCCTTTGTCCCTATGCTAAAGAATGTATGCTAACCTCGATCAAAGGTTAAAAGTCACTGGGCCCTAAAGCCTGGTCAGGAAGGCGCTGATCAGATCTCCAGATGGCGAGATAGAGATGTCTTCATCCCTTTTAAACAATGTGCTTTGATGTGAGGGGGGATGGTCATCTGGAGTCCTGCTGCCTAGTGTGCTGAATCGTGTGTGTGGCTATACATTGAGTGGGAGGGGCTAACAGGCAAAGAATCACCCAGGAGGGAAGTGTTTTAGTCAGACTTTTTCTAGCAACTGAACGAATAACATGTAACTTGTAACCTACCATCTAAGAATAAAGTGCCTTCTGAGAACACGTAACCTTTCTGATCTATCTGTTTTTTACAACGAGACGGGGAGTCAGATAGCGGCATTTTTGGGCCTTACGCTCTTTATTTTTGTATTCATAAAAGCATTGCCAATGTTATTTTGAGATTATAAATGTTGCCTAATGATGAACATTTAAAAACAGTGATACACCAAACCGCACACACAGAAAAGCTCACATGGTTATGCTAATTCATGGGCGGGGCTTCCTGTGCCTCTCAGCGCAGTCTCACGTGCTCTCCCACCTGGTTCAAATGCAGTGCAGTAAAGTGGATTTTTGGACTCTTTCTGGACTCTTTACGCTTCTAAGTGGACACAATGACGTGGGCAAATGAAGATGGCAGATCAGGGCGATGTTTGGAATATTTATCTGCGTTTGGCTTCGTGCTACTTTTCATCATGTTCTGCACACGGGACGTCCTTTCAACACAGCGCTGCGGCCAACCCAACTCCACACCGCCGCGGATGTGTTTCTGTCGCTCTCAGCCTGAAGTTTACCGGTAAAACACACGAGCTCCTCGTAGGAGGAGCGTCACACACGCAAATGACGCGCGCAGTGGCCCGAGGGGCTTTGCAGCCGTAACGTATCTAGATTAAATCGATATGAGCTCGTAAAATCCGATGCATCTTGTGTTTATCCTCTGAACTGCATGATCTGTGGCTTCTCTGCTGATGCACTAGCATCTCTCGTGCGCAAATCCGTGTATCGATACAAATCGGTTATTCGTCCCATCCTTAATATATATATTTTGAAATCCCCAAAAGTGAGCAGGGCCAATATATTTTGTGTTTTGTTTACTGTTTTTTTGTTCTGGCATTTTCTTTGGAAACTTTACAATTTTCAAATTGTTCATGTAGTTTCTCATAATTTATGTCACTACTGAAACAAAAATCAAAGTTGTGCGCTGAAGCTGATGTACTCAACTAAGGTTTACATACTTACAAAGCCTTGTATTATGTGTATATCTGCTCTTGCAATGTCATTTATGAATAATTCGATCAAAAACGTCAATGAATACAAACACAAAATGCCCATTCATCTCTATCACGGTAGCACAGCGGTTAGCGCTCGTGCTTTACAGCTAGAAGGTCCTGGGTTCTAGCTTTAAAACCCACCTGGACAAAGCCTTTCTGTGAGGAGTTTGCATGTTCTCCCCATGTCTGCGTAGGTTTCCTCCGGGTACTCCGGTTTCCCCTACCACTAAAAACATGTACAATAGGCCAGCATGAATGAGAGAGTGTGCATGGGGGACGACGGATGCAACTTAGCCCAAGGCTACAATCCGGTGTGGCTTGTTTACATGCATGAGACCCATGTATGTTCATTAACATGCACTGTCCCGACTAAATAAACCAATAAATAAAAAATCTCACTTTTGACTATGTTTAATGGTAGGGTATAACGAAATGCCAAACAGTTAATATCACACTTTAAGCTTCTAATTTTACAACGATTCATGTGCACTCTCAATTCTTGCCTATATGAGAGGTAACCAAAGTCAGAGCAAGGTGGAGATTGACCAGTGGGAGTGTGTGGGGAAAGTGTCTGTTTTCAAGCACAGAGCTGCACTGAACATAAAAGTTGTTAATCACAATATGACGATCTCTCCAAAATGGCCGATCATCACCAGGATCAGGTCACAAATTCATTTTTATTGTCAACCCTGATCCTCAGCTGACCTCTTCCTGCCTTTAACACATAGATGTCTTGGTTGTACAAAATGTTCTTACTGTCTACAAGAAAGTGAAAGCGTATTTCTTGATGCTGCTTCCAGAGGCAGAGAGCATAATGTTCCCAAACTCTCCATGGAATAATTGCTCTGTCACGATGGTAGTGCCCCTCTTCATGCCCAATAATGTCCATGTTCAGCCACACTCTGACCCTGTGCAGTAGAAGTGATGAAGGAGCCTCATTTCTATTGTGTGGAGACGCCTCTGTGATGCATGGGATAATTTTACCTAGTGCTTCCAAGAGCTCAAGGGACATTCCATGTGTATCACCAAAAGGTCAAATCCAAAAGGGTGCATGGCCACCAGAGGAATACACAAATATCCATAAATATCCAATGTGGTGAGATGGTATTTGTGTGCATAAATGCACACAAATACAGTGCCTTGCGAAAGTACTAATACACCTTGAACTTGTGCACATTTTGTCATGTTTGCAACCCTAAACGTAAAGATTTTATTTTGAATTTTTTACTGAAAGTTCACACACAAGTAACAGACAACTGTGAAGTGAAAGCAAAATGATACATGATTCTGTTATTTTTCAAAAATAGAAAAGCGAAAAGTGGGGCGTGCATAAGTATTCATACAGCATGACTTAATACTTTGTGGAACCCCTTTTTGCTGCAATAACAGCAGCAAGTCTTTTGGGGCATGACTGAACAAGGTTTGCACATCTAGAGACATTTTAGTTGATTCCTCTTTACAAAACAACTCAAGCTCTGTCAAATTAGAAGGAGAGCGTTTGTGAACAGCAGTTTTCAGGTCTTTCCACAGATTTTCAATAGGATTTAGGTCAGGACTTTGACTGGGCCATTCTAACACATTAATATGTTTGTTTTTAAACCATTCCATTGTAGATTTAGCTTTGTGTTTAGGGTCATTGTCCTGCTGGAAGGTGAATCTCCGCCCCAGCCTTGCTGACTCCAGCAGGTTTTCCTCCAAAATGTCTCTGTATTTGGCTCCATCCATCTTCCCAACTATTCTTACAATCTTCCCAGTCCCCGCTGAGGAAAAGCAGCCCCACTGCATGATGCTCCCCCCACCATATTTGACACTGGGGATGGTGCACTCAGGACAATGAGCAGTGTTAGGTTTGCTCCATACATAACGTTTTGCATTTGGGCCAAAAAGTTAAATTTTTGTCTCATCTGACCAAAGCCCCTTCTTCCACATGGTAGCTGTGTCCTCCATATGAATATGGGGCGGCACGGTAGCACAGCGGTTAGTGCTCTCGCTTCACAGCTAGAAAGTTCGATTCCCACCTGGACGGGGCCTTTCTGTGTGGAGTTTGCATGTTCTCCCTGTGTCTGCGTAGGTTTCCTCCGGGTTCTCCGGTTTCCCCTACCACCAAAAACATGTACAATAGGCCTGGATGAATGTTGTGTGTGTGAATGTATGGTGGTGGACAGAGGGACCATAGGCGCGATGTGTGTAGTCGCGACAGCGCTTCTGTCAGTCTCCCCCAGGGGAAACTGAAGCTACTAACGTAGTTTACCATCACCGAGTATGGAGTGAATGTGAAACGCTCTCATGTAAAGCGCTTTGTGACCATGTCTGTGAAAGGCGCTATATAAATAAAGTTCTTCTTCTTCTTCCATATGACTTCTAGCAAACTTCAAACGGGATTTCTTATGGCCTCCTTTCAATAATGGCTTTCTTCTTGCCACTCGGCCATGAAGGCCAGATTTGTGTAGAGTACGACTTATAGTTGTCCCATGTACAGATTCCCCCGCTCAGCGGCAGTACGTCGCAGCTCCTCCAGAGTTATCTTGGGGCACTTGGTTGCATTTCTGACCAGTGCTCTCCTTGTTCGGTCTGTTAGTTTAGGTGGACGGCCGTGTCTTGGTAAGTTCGCAGTGGTGCTATACTCTTTCCATTTCCGAATGATGGATTGAACAGTGCTCCGTGAGATGTTCAAATCTTGGTAAATCTTTGTAAAACTTAACAGCTTTATCCCTGACTTCTCTGGTGTGCTCCTTGGCCTTCATGATGTTGCTTAGTGACCAATACACTCCGACCAGCTCTGAGGCCCTCACAGAACAGCTGGAATTATACTGAGAGTAGATTACGCACAGGTGGCCTCCATTTAATGGTTAGGGCACGGTGTGAACTTTCCGCAGTCATTAGGAATGTTATAAAGGCAATTTAATGCACTCAGAAAATGCTATATGAATACTTTTGCACGCCCCACTTTTCACTTTTCTGTAAAATAACAGAATCATGTATCATTTGCTTTCACTTCACAGTTGTCTGTTACTTGTGTTTGAACTTTCAGTAAAAGATTAAAAATAAAATCTTTACGTTTATGGTTGTAAACGTGACAAAATGTGCAAAAGTTCAAGGTGTATTCGTACTTTCGCAAGGCACTGTATTTAGCCTATGTATTTATTTTTTACTACTTTTGTTTTATACGGAATTTGTACATACTTTTTTCTGAATACAAGCTTGCCAGTACAATGTCTGGTTGTTTATAAATGCTTGTACTAGACATTAAAAAAATAGAAATAGAAAAAATACACCTATTAACCTGATTAGTTTAAACTAGTGTTGTTTTGTTGTGGTGACCTCATGGTTGGAGCTCCACTTATCATTGGCTGCCGATGTCGGCAACTGGCCAATCAGGGAGCGGCTGGCCTTTCCCATTCTACGAAAAAGAATATCGCCCCCCACCCAAAAAAAGTCAGCACTTCCCGGCCGGATGGTGGAGGCATTCTAACAGTGGAGCCTGCACCGGAAGCGACCTCACAGTGAAGGCCTGCAGGCAGGTGCCTCTCTTGTAAACAGTCTTAACAGTTTTGAGGGTTTTTTGCACAAGAGGTTGGGAGTAATGCAGTAATGTGATGAAGCCAATTGAACTGAACTGCAGTGAAGACAATATGCCTGAACTTGTACCCATACTATAAGATTCCAAGCTTCTTTATGCTATGTTGGCCTTTCCACTGGTCTTTCCAAACAAGCTGTTAGACAGCTGCAGTACATCCAGAACGCTGCTGCTCGAGACCTGACAAGAACCAGAAAATACGACCACATTAGTCCAGTGCTCCGGTCTCTGCACTGGCTTCCTGTCACTCAGAGAATAGAATTTAAAACAGCTCTGCTTGTGTACAAGTCTTTTCATGGTTTAGCACCAAAGTACATCTCTGACATGTTAGAGCCATATGAACCATCTCGGGCCCTGAGAACTTCAGGGAGGGGTCCCCTGGTGGTTCCCAGAGTCAATAATAAACACGGTGAGGCTGCGTTTCAGTTTCATGCAGCTAAAATCTGGAACAGTCTTCATGAGGATGTGAGACAGGCCTCAACTCTGACAATGTTCAAATCCAGGCTGAAAACCGCTCTTTTTACCCGAGCATATGAAAACTGAAAGTATTTTATCTGCACTCTTGCCTTTTACTGTAATTTATTTATTTTTATGTTGCTGTTTTAATGATTGATTTTATCTGTTTTCTTGTAATTTTATGCAACTGTGAAGCACTTTGAATTGCCTTGTGTATGAACTGTGCTCTACAAATAAACTTGCCTTGCCTTGCCTACGTTAGTTACGGATAACAACACAATCTTATCATTTTATGTGAATGTTACGCTACCCTTGAAAGTGTAGTGTTTAAAACTTCACAGCACTTGTTATCACACAGCTGGGGGCCTATCAGTGCTTTACCACTGCTTTGAGCCAAAATGGACCCGGAGTGTTTCATTTGATTTGGTGAATGGTAGAGATTAGAAACACAAGGAAGATAGCATTTTCTCAATGCGCCATAAAAACCCAACGTATCAGTGGTCTAATTAGATTATATTAGCAAGACTGCCCGAAGACAAGAAGAAAAGAGGAGATAAAGGCGAAGGTGGAGAGTTAGACAATTACACAACAAACACGTATAATATTGTAGTCAACAAATGTGGGTAGAAATTAGTTGCATTTACTCAAATGTATTTCTTGATTATTGATTATTATTATAAGCAGTTTCAGTACACTTTACTTATCGTTGAGCAACTTTGTTTTTAAGTAATATGAGTGACAAAAGCTGTTGTTCATTGATCACAAAAACTTAGTTTTTGGTTGTTTTAAAAACAACACAATGACTTAAAAGCACAAGTAATAACTTATGCCCATTATAGTTCAGAGTTTGAAGACCATTATTCCACAATGTTGCTTTGGAAGATTAATACACAGTTGAAGGGAAGGAAAGACAGCAGGATGCAGACCGACCAAAGAAACCCCATTATGTGGATAGATGCGTATATATTTTTGTTGTGCCATTCACACCTCATTAGCAAATTCAAGCCAACATTTAAGTAAGTAAGTAAGTGCTTTATTTAATGATGAGCAAACAGATTTGGGCCGAGCTCAAGTCTGCCACGAGTTAGTTTTCTTTTCTTTTCACATTGCACTGTCTGCATTTGCTCTCATCATTCATTAAACTACAACTGAATGCAAGTGTGCGCATGGCTGTAGCGTGTAAGCATGTGATATCCTCTGAATAGGAGTGGGAAAAGCACTGCTCTATTTCGGGGGTCCTCTCCACTGTCACTGTGGGGAGGGAGATACATCTCTTCAACAGAGTCCAATGAAGGAGGCTGCCTTTATTATGCTCAGCCTGGAAATGTGGTTTCTAATACTCGCTATGACTGCAGGCTAAATGTAACATCATAAAGATATGCAAGAATGGATGGGCTGAACATAATATGGCAACATGGCAGCTATGAGTTCCTCTGGAGATTATGGTAATTACATGTTTGGTGCCGTGTCAAGCCATAAATATAAATAGCCGTTTCAGCACAGTCCTGAATGGAAAGAAGGAATAAAAACAATCCAGTTTATTTCATTTACAATTTTTTCGCCATTTGTTAACCCGCAGTTGCACTCACACATTCTCATTCATCCTTGCTTATTGTACACATCTTTTATACTGGGAAGTCCAGCTTGAATTCCCAGTACCATAGCGACATACTGCATAGTGGAGTGGGGACAACAAGATGGTGTAGCTCAAAGTCTGGAGGTGCTTCCCCCAAGCGCTGCCCTGCGGTCATCGGTAACAAGTAAGGATGACGGAGTCTATAATATTGGTGCGTTTCCAATTAGCAGGCCTTACCCAACCCAGTGCCTGGTCTACCCCATTAGGCTCATTCCTCCATTCGATGCTTTTTTCAACCTCCAAAAGTAAATGGGTTTTTGTTGGGCGTGCTGGTTTTCTATCATCTGGATAAAGAATCAGGCATAAGAACGACGCGTTTAACCTGTTCATTTGACTTTAAACCGCGTTTTGAAAGGCCCGATACGGGGGTGCTGTGTCAGCGCTAGGGCTGGGCGGTTTTGGCAAAGAAAATAATCACGATTATTTATTTTTAGTAAATTAAATGCATCTTGGTGATTCATAAAATTTGATACATTTTTTATTCAAACCTCAGCTCAAACAAATGCTTTAACACAAAAGTCTTCCATTGTCTCGTCCAAAGTCCCAAACTAGGTACGGGTTGTGCCAAAGAAATAGCTGTAAACCTGTCGAACCTGTCGGTTCTTGAGATTGACAAAAGTAGAGATTGCGATTTCGATGGAAATTTCAATTAATTGCCCTGCCCTAATCAGCGCTGCATATTTCTACAAAAAAATGTGGCATACAAGTGAAAACCAGTCTGTTGTGTTACTCTGCACGGTTTAGGAGAGGCAAAAACGTGAAGTGAGTAAGTAAAAGTGAAAACTGATTAGACTGACTTTTTATGTATGAAATGTTATCTTTATAGTGCAAATGTCAGCACAGCAATGCATTGTCTGCATGGCGCATCAGGATTGTCAATAACTTACGGCTATGTTTTCATTTGCAATATTGTGAGAATGTGTTTTATGTTGTAATGTATTTATTTTGGGGGGGGGAAATGCTATTCAATGTTATTTCAAAGTAAGTTACATTTACACAAATACCGGCCTGGGTACAGCAATTTGTATGTTCCTGCAGTTTTGTTTACTTTATATTGGAGTCAATTGATAGCATGTGCCTCACCAGCAACAAACCTCACCGCACGTCACTGTATCCTGGGATCAATTTCCAGAACGTGTGTGGCATTTCTGCGCCTGGAGAAAGTTTGCGAGGTTTGTGTCTGGGTTGGTATGATGATCTATCAACTCAAAACATGCAAAGCAAATTCTCCAGCTCTGTACGGCTGTGTTTTCACCATGAATACATAAATAAACACAGGCTTCATAATGGTACCATCTTCAGCTACACAATGCTAGAGGAAATGAAGTGCAAACAAAAATACACTTTTTTTTTCACTGTCTTGTCAAATCAAGCTGCTTGTCGAATGGAGCTGCAAACTATTGGGCCATTTTACATTCAAAAATTAAGTTAATTTCATACATCGCCTGTCGAATTAGGCTGCCTATGGAAAATGAAGTGGCTGATAAAGCAATTTACCTGTCAAGTCTGTTGAAATCAGGCTTAAAAAGTAGAGGTTTTGTCATATGAAGCAGGAGCGTTAAATTTAAAAAAAACAAGTTGCTTAAAAAATATAATACTGTTCTTTAGTCATGTCACAAAACATAATGGCTTGATGAAGGAGCTCAGCTCAATAGGCGCATTGAGTTGCCTTGTGGACGAAACACCAGCAGTCACATTTTGTTCCGTTATTTAAAAAAGTTTGAGATTCTAATAATGATTTGCCCCCATGAATCAAGGCTGGTTCTACAGCAGTACTGTATTAGTCATTCTCTTCTCGGACAAAAACTCCTTGACATAGTCCTTCTCTGCAGCTTTCAAGTGTGAGCCTATGCATCTGTTGGTGCACTTACCAAAGGCTTTTCACATGACCCAGGGAGCGAGAAAAATCTAATCTCTTAATAAAGGTTTTGTTTTGAGCGGCTTCTAGCCTGGCCTTTGCCATCCGTAAACTCCGGTCAATGAGCTTTTCCCTACATGTTACGTCTAGGTCTGATCTCAGTGGCTGCGTTTCATCGGTTGAATTCCGACCTACCATTCAGCGAGCGGGGGAGGTGGGTGTTGTAGGTGACGTTACGCATTTGCACCGGATTTGCTGGTTGTAGTTTGAAAACAGATCCAATAGTTTCAAAGGAGTTCACCACTCCTACCTGAAAACGGAGCTCAACTGTGAAGTTCCGGACCCTCTGTACGAAATGAGTACGAGGGTAAGACCAGGCTAAGTGCACAATCGATAGGGAAGTTTAAAAGATGAATGCATGTGAGACAAAGGTGTCCACAGGTGTCAAATTCCGTCACGTGAAAGAGGAAAAATACAGCCAGTATTCTCCAAAAAAGTTTGTGATACCATATAGCTTACTTTTGTTTAGGTGGCAAATGACTGGCACTCGCGACTCAAAGCAAACAACAAGATTTAGTCTCAACATCTGGAGATGAGTTCCCAGGCACTGCACTGTAGATGGTTTGGTTATTTGCAGAGAAGACATATACAATTACAAAACATATTTTAAGATCTGATCTTGCTGTTACATGGGACTTCATCTTTTGACTCAAGCGATTCTGATTGACTGCTGTCTTATTCACGCTTCAACACTTTCACTTCTCTCTCACTACATCACCGGGTCAACGACTCCTCTAGGGTCATCTAACAATAATTTTTTGGCACTTAACATGGATGACCTCTTCTTAGTAAATGTTGAACTGGAATAGGATTTTGGCAAATGTCAAGTGGGGGCTAAAAACCTGCCTGAAAGCTGTTTCCACTATCTGTCCATCTTGGTCTTGGGGGCAGTTTGTGGCTTTGACTGAAAGTCGCTGAGAAGGGAAGAGTTTAAAAGCATTGTCATTGCCAGAAGTCAGAATTTTTGGAGAATGTCATTTTTGGGAGCAAAATTTCCAATTGGATCTACTGCATTTTAGGCTGTCTGTCTTCTCTTGACAGTATTTTTTATTTATTTTTTGCTTGCGGCAATATAAGCCCCAGTCTGCTGAAAAAGACACATTTCCTTCATACAATGTGCTGGCATCAACAAGTCAGCTTTCACACACAAATATGTTTTGATTTGCACGGAAAATAATGTGACAAAACAAATTAAACGTAACCCTTTATAATAATGGTACATGCATGATTTTCATGAACTCATGCATGAATTAATGCATGATTTCATGATACAATAATGCATTACTAAATGATGACTTTATGGATGACTTCATCCCTGAATTAAACATCTAACCACTGTAATGAATGTACATGAAATTATTTATATATAAAATTATTTCATGTACATTTTTATTTAATTAATTTAATAATCTTAATAATTCATCATGATCATGAGGATCACATAAGAATACCATGAATTCACTAAAACGGCAATGGAATAATAATGAAATTATCAACAAATCATGATCATGAGGATCATGAACAACATGAGTCCTAAAGACGGAAATCTAAAATCATAGCAAAACACTTTTGAAAAGATAGATATTAATTTTAACTCTGATATCAAAGTTCAGTTTTTTAGACTTTGGTGAAGGATTTTATAGCCAAATTCTATAATTTGTATAACTATAATTTTAGGCAAAAGCAAGTGGATGTCAGTGCTACAAACTGAGCTTCTGAAATCATGCCATTTCCACATAATTTCTTATTATGGTAAATGTGCTGACATCAACGTGTATCAGTAGAAGCGTTTGGAAATCAGAGATGGCACAGATATCAAGCAGTGAGAGAGACAAATTAATATTATGTACAAATGAACAGTCAGTGGAGACACAGCAGATGGAAAGGGATATTTGGCATAAAAAACACACATTTTATGGTATTGCCTCTAAATTCACATGTTTCTTTCCCATTGCTGTCATTTGAGAGATAAAAAAAATTAAAAATAAATACGAGTGCATATGATGATGCACTCGTTGTCATTTGATTAGGACTTTGATGCATTCTGTTGTGTATGGGCCCGTAGTTGGATGCTGACAGTCACTCATCTGTGGCCATCTATTCTCGTTATCTTCTCGTCTCTGCTGGTGCCGGGCAGATTCTGCGGCTCATTGTTGCATTTCTCCCCTGTCACAAAATGTGACGCAAATAAGGACGTGTGTGTGTGTGTGTGTGCGTGTGTGTGTGTGTATTTTTACTCTACTTGCAGGTTGTCATCGGTGCTTTGAGCAAGAGCCACATGGTAACACATTTCAGTCTCATTTCAACCAGCGGGATAGGCAGAGGAACACAGGGGGGCAGGCAAAGGGCTCATACATTTTGATGACACAAAATGTATGAGCTAGGCAGAAAATTGCACAGTGTACACTAGGCATTAAGGGAGAACCCGTGTGAACTAGTGAGAAAAGTGTATCAAGTGTGTGGTGAGGGGTTTTACAACCTTATAGTTGTAATAGTTGTCCAAAATAAAGCTGACTACTTTGCAGATTTTGTTTATTGCGGTTATTTTTAGAACATAACCCCCGCGATAAACGAGGGACCACTGTATGTTTATAAAACTATCACATAGTCTTTCGTCCATAAGACTAAAACTAAAGCCTGGTTCACACGGCAGGATAATAAGACCGATTTTAGCCCCGAGGCTTCCCTTCCGACAATCTAAAGGAGGCTCTCTAAAGATGATCTTATCAGATATTCCTGCCGTGTGTGGTGACTGCTCTCGTCTGCTCGTAAAGACATTGGGACGGCTCCGATCTCAAATCTAGGATATTTAACATGTTGGATTGTTTTGTCCCGATTTCTCCTGATGTGTGGTGTCCCCCCGAGGGCAAACGAGCCGCAGCCCGGTCACTGTGATGTGTAGCCAATCAGAAAGCGAGGTGACGAGGCAGCCAAGAAGCACCGGGAATCACGGAGGGGAATCCAAAACCAAAACAGCTGTCAGCTGGTGCACCAGAAAGTCCGGTGGACGTCTGAGACTGTTTCCCCAGTTAAAAACAAACTACAAACTATCGCCAATCATGTCGCCACTGCCATTTACTCCTCCACCGTGTTTGTTTACTCTCAAGTCACGTTTGATCTCAAGAGGTTTTGCAAGAGTTCAATGTTTAGACTTGACACGGAATTATACACGCTACTTGCGTTCTACCGTCGAAGAGAGCGGAGGAAGAACAGCACAATGGGTGGCTTGTGACTTAAAACATGGGCAGAGGATTGCAGAATCCACAATAAATATCAGGTCAGGTATGTTACCTGAGTATCCAAGTCCATTTGAAATGTACAGGTCGGAACTTGGAAAATCCAACCTCTGAGTGCGCTGATTTTAGAGGTGAGGTCTATCGCGGCATCTTTCTGAGGGATATGAAAGATGGCTTCTTGAAAACCTTTGTTGAGTGCCGCATTATTTACTTAATTTTCATCCAAAACGTTTGAGACTGAGCATCAGAGAAAAAACGTGTTCTTGTATCAACACTTTGGCTTCTGTTGGCATGCCGTGACATCCTCTGCATACAAATTGAAATAATCAAAAGTTGAATGCAAGTACGTATACCGGCCAAAAACACATACTATTTTTTATATGGCCTTGTTCTTGAGTTAAACAGTCAGCAGTACTTCACAAAAATACTCAGACCAGAACCTCAGAGGCACACCTCACTGTAATTGCGCCATTCCGGTGAAGTTCCACACCATCAGCCATTCTGAGACGCTGAAGCCGAAAAGTGATTTGTTGTGGGTGAGTTTAGTGAACCCAGCAGATAGACGGTCTTTGTTATCTGCCTCGGTGGAGCGAGCACTGTAGTCTCACCTCTCGCAGTGGATCCAGTCGGTGTGGTGGTAGCAAATAAAGGGTTAAAAAAAATACAAAAGTCTGAGGTGGCACTTTACAATAAACAGGCAAACCATTCATACAATATTATGCAATGAGGAACAAATTCAGGAGACATTAGTATTCAGTAATGCCGTAAATTGACTATTGTAATGACTGAGCTCCAGACGGAAGGTCAGCGACCCCCCTGTTGTTCAGAGGAGCCTTGAGCCTATACCTGACCCGTCACTACATACTTGGAGCGGGATATCAGCACTGTTTCTGCTTTGTATTGTCTTGTACAGTTGTATTTGACATAACTCTGGGCTCGGCAGGAGCGGGACATCACCTACCGTGGTGTTGGTGGTTGCCTAAGCGGAGTGAATGAACAACACAATTCACTAAGAAGAACAAAGGTTTTCCTTAAATCCATTTCCCAACTCTGTGTGCCATTGTTGGTTTGGTTCGAGCGTTGACGTTGCCCTCCACTCATCTCGATTAGAGCTGTGTGTGCTTCATCCGCGCAGCTAAGTTTACCGCTTGGCTTCGGTCACGCCGTCACAAAGCATCAGAGCAGTCACTTACAAGGGCAGATCACACAGGCTAACACGCTAAGCCCCTGGTCTCGATAAGAATAACAGCGCGGTGACTGACATATTGTGGGTGTCAGAGGGGAAGGTGGCAGTGAGAGTGGAGATGAAATGGCGTTGACTTGTGAAGCTCATTGCAGAGAGTTACTGAGAAGGATAATGAGTGAGTGTAAAACGACACAGACCAAACAGTGTGTGTGTGTGTGTGTGTGTGTGTGTGTGTGTGTGTGTGTGCGCAGGTAAAGCGGATTGATTGCTCTGACATGTATTTGATGAAGAATGACATTAGATACCGCCATGGTGGATCATACCATGGAATGCTCTCCCACATGCATTATGGAAATTAGAGAATGGCCTACATAGTTTTAAATGCATTATGGAGGCTATATTGAAGCACTTTCAGACACGTTAACATGAGGAATCTCAAAATATTTCATTGAGTTGGACGGCGCAACATCATGAACCACATGTCTAGACATATACCTAGGCTTCTGCTCCTAACATATTTAGATTTTTCTGCTTATTGTGGGTGGAATACACATCCAATGGCATCATCTAATAATTTGTTTATTATGGAGAAACTTCAGGAATTATATTAGTGCCATGAAACAGACATTCTTACCTCGCCATCAATCAATCAAATTTTATTTATAAAGCGCTTTTCATACCAAAAGGTATCACAAAGTGCTTTACAGACAGAATACAATATCATATAGAGTTTACCACTTTATTTATATATATATAATTAGGACTAGATAAATAGATGTCAGTTAAAAGCTAAGCTAAGTAAGAAAGACCAAGACCATTAAGACATTTAAAAACCATTAAAAGAACTTTAAAATCGATCCTGAAACACACGGGGAGCCAATGCAGCGTGTCTAAAACCGGTGTAATGTGGTCCCGCCTCCTGGTCTTCGTCATAGTAGGCACTGGCTTCACCATTTCAGACCATGAGCTCAATTGACAGATTTCCGTCGAACTCAATTAGAGCTAAAAAACAAAAGCTTCTACCTCCAAGAGAATATTTCAAATGTAGCACTATTGAATCATTATAATCACTATAAAACATGAGGCTTTACAAAGGCTTCAGATTTTAGTTTAGGACGGAAGAAAAGACTTCTCTGTACAGCGCCTTTCACAGACATGGTCTCAAAGCGCGTTACATTTTACATTCACTCCATACTCGGTGGTGGTAAGTTACGTAGGTAGTTTCATTTTCCCCAGGGTAGACTGACAGAAGCGCTGTGAAACGGGAGTACCCGGAGGAACCCTACGCAGACACGGGGAGAACATTCAATCTCCCCGTCCATGTGTGGGAATCGAAACCGGGACCTTCTTGCTGCATGGCACGAGTGCTAACCGCTGCGCCACCGTGCTGTCCGTCTGCAGCCTGTGTCAGAGCGGAGAGGACAAACTGCTGGCCCCTGCACAGCTCTTATGCCATGGCAGGTTGTCATGTTATTTAATTGCTAAAGACTCGTGGCCAGTATCAATACAGTTTTACACCAGTGAAGTGACAATATATGAAGTGAATAGTTGACAGTTCACTAAAAGTGTTCATATTTTATTGCGATTTGAGTAAACAAGCGTGGTGAAAAGTGTGCAAAAACACACTTTTTCTTCCTTCTTGATTGCAGTAATTTTTAGAAACATTTCGTGGACTCACTCATGTTGTGACATGATGACATTTGTTTTATCTGAAGCTGACATTCACGCTGGAGTTTTTCTTCCACGTGTAACATGTTCATTATTCCAATACATTATGCAGAATTATTCAGACAGGTACTGTGGCAAACCAGTGTTAATTTTGACAACATATTTTAATTTAGTTTTAGTCTTAGTCTTAGGACGAAAATGTAATTCAATTTAAGTCGATTGTAACCCTTGTCGCTGACGAAGCCTTTTGGATGAGAGGCGAAACGTTCGAAGACTTCAACTACTGAGTACAGAAGATGAATCAAGCACCTTCATTGAAAATTTTAGTCGAGATTTAGTCAAAAAAATATCTTCCATTTTAGTCGAGTTTTAGTCGACTAAAATTGCAAGTTAATTTAGTCGACTAAATTTAAGACAAATTTAGTCGACTTTGTATTAATAATATTCATTATAATCATATTTAATCGAGGTCCTCTGCTTCATGGAGCTGCTCCCTCATGAACAAAGCTCAGAGCTGTTCCTTTGGCAGTGAATTTACATGATATGAGGCTCTTTCAGACTATCAATAGAAGTTTGGATGATATTAGTCTCTCCTTTTAATTTTTATTTAGTCTTATTTTAGTCGACTAAAATATCTGGACATTTTAGTCATAGTTTTAGTCGCATGAAAAACTTTAAATTTTGTTTTAGTCCAATTTTAGTCGTCAAAAAAATCACTTTGACTAAAATTAAGACTAAATATTTTAGTCGACGAAATTAACACTGTGGCAAACCATGTTTAGTGGTAGTTTTTACTTATATTACACTGACTTCTACTGGGGGTCAGCTTTTGATGTACAAGTAACATATAAAGTCAAATGTTTTCAGACTCACTGGCTAAAGCTTTCACACCTATACTAGAAAAACAAAAAATCTTTAGGCTCCATCTATCTTACAGAAATGTAACAATACATATTTTGAGAAAAGCAGCTGAATGTGTGGGGCAGCTGCAATGTGCCCCGAGAGAGAGACATTTGTAAAACATGGACATTACAACAAAACAAAGGTTGAAACTTAGGCCGCTCAATCCTATTACTTAACATTAATGTTCAGAAATATACATTGCGTTTGCACATTTTACTAGGCTCTGTATGAGTCCCACCAACAAAGGAAGAGGACAGCATCTAATACAAGATCTAGAAGTTAAAGGGTGACACAGCCGTTTTCTTTGTCATAACCTTTTGAATTTCCCCCGAAATAGGAAAGCACTCAAGAATTAGAAATAGAACTGTTTAGGTTTGCAAACTAAGCATTAACACGTCTCGTTTCGGCCGGTTCTAGAGCAAGTAGTGTCTCCTTACCCCCTGTCTAACTGTGTTCAATGAGAAGTTACGGAGCCAGCCTCGGACAAGTCCCCAGTCTCCAATAAAACTCCTGACCAAGCACGACCTAATTACACAGTGGAGGGACGCCCCGGGAGACAGCCTAATGCAAGGCCTGTGTGCAGACCGAGTTCCCCATTCTAAAACTGCTCCTTAAAATCCCTTTAGTTTTGGCTTATTTCCTGTGTGCTTACTCTTGGCAAACAAGGCATCCATCATAAAAACGCCCTATTTGAGTTGTTGAGAGTCAGCAGAACATTACCACCTCGGCTTGATCTTCTCTCCCATTGGCTTTTTCCACACTGAACTCGGAGCACTGTGATTAATGATGTCTGGGCCAGATTAAAACTCTCATATCCACACTTGACCCCCACTGTGGAAACTATACTTAAATACTTCCGCATGAACAGAATCCATGTCTGCAAGTCTTTGTATTTCCGTCTTGTCTACAGCCTAAGAAGTGTGTGGGTTTTCCACACACTCACGCCTGGGTTATCCCTCTGCGATAACCCAGGCTTCTCTGCCGCTGGAAAGCCAGTCAAACAGCAATTTAGCAAACGGAGCAAAGTTACATCAAAACCTTGTGGCACGTGCTATTACTTTTTCCTATAGGAGTACAGGCAAACAGATGGACTAAAGCAAACCATTAAGACAAGCTGGAAGGCGATGGAAGGCCGGGTGAACACGTTAATGAATTCTGTGTCTCCGTTCCAATATAATTAAACAAAAGTTATTTAGCCAAATTGAGAACAGAATATATAGAACAACAACAAAACTCATGGTAAAGTTACAGATGCTGGCCAATTAGCTCATCCATTTAAAGTGTGCGTCAACACAAATGAATATACATTGCATTGTTCCATTAAGCCATTTCCATCATTTTATCAAATTGGAGACTTTTCCGCGGTGTGTTTCCGTCTTCAGTCGCCATATTTGTCTGTTCCATCTCTCTGTGAGCCCCTCTTCTCCACATTGTGTCACTTCCCCCAATTTCACCTCCTTCTAGCTTCTCTAATTGAGCTAAAGCTGAATAAAAGAAATCCATTATTTCATGAAAGATGAATGCCGCAGATGAAAATGTCAACGTCGCTGTTGTGTATAATTTGCATTGACATTTTATATATGCCATTACGGCTGACTCGTATTTGTCCAACGCAACACTTCCAATACTTAAGTTGTTTAAGCAATTTTCTCCAACATAAAGCCTGATAATAGCCCTCGGAGTGGGGGAAAAGGCTGACAATAAAGGGAAAGCATGATTTGAACATGTGCGTACCGAATGTGCCTGTGCTGTAGGGTGGAGTCCAATTTTTTTTTTTGTGTTCCTGTGCCACAATATGTAATACTGTACAATAATCTGAGAGATGTGTCTTAAAATAAGCGATCACTGTTATTTTTTGCTTTGTTTTCCAGTTGTTTGATGTATCTGTTATAATCAAATACATAATATTGTTGTGTTAAATAATTTCACTTCACTCTTGAGTGTGTTTATGAAGGTGAGGCCATAAAGTGTTGTGGGATAAGCACTTCATTCTAACAACTCTTGGGCAGTGTAGTATCTTTAATCTAATTTTCAACTTTATTGTTTTATTCATATTTTATTACTGTTACTTTTAGCTTTCAACATTCCTGATGAAAATGTAATGCTGAGTTTGAGGACACCCTCATTTTTGTGTATAACATCACTTAAATGTCGGGTCGATGGGTTGGTGGCAGCAAAAAAGCATCGTCACAATGCAGTGACAAAAGGCTACAAAATTCTGAAAGCACACTTTATACAGACTCCTGTAGCAATAGAAAATGACAATGTGCAGGAAATGTCCGTGTTTGCGTGTTGTCTTTTGCCTCCCAAAGAGCCGTGAGCCCCTCACCACTATGTTCCGGAACTACAGTATGTATACTGTAAAAATCTCAAAATTTAATTATTCACTTTTGGCAAAGATTAAACAAACTACAAGCCTGTTGCCCTTTTACCGCAATTCTCAAAAATCTTAGAGCAGGTTTTCAATTCTAGACTCGACAGCTTTATCGAAAGTAATAAATTACTCTCTGATAAGAGGTTTTAGGAATAATCACTCAACCTCACATGCGCTCTTTGATATAATTGATGAAATAAATAATTCTGTAGACAAGAAGAAATATGCAATAGGGTTATTTATTGACCTAAGTAAAGCGTTTGATACAATAAACTATGATATATTAATTAAAAAGCTAGAACATTATGGGATTAGGGGGGTAGCTCTACAGTGGGTCACCAGTTACGTATAAAATAGAAAACAATGTGTGAAAATAGGTTGAGTTGTCAAGAAATTGTGTGTGGTTTGCCTCAAGGGTCAGTTCTGGGTCCAAAATTGTTCATCATGTATATTAACAACATTTGTAAAACTTCTCAAATACTGGTGTTGTTATCGAGCGAGTGCATGAAATCAAATTCCTTGGAGTTATTATAGACGATAAAATGACTTGGAAATCTCACATTAAATATATAACTACAAACAATTCTAGAAGCATTTCAATAATTGCAAAAGCAAAGCACATTTTAAACATCAAAGCTCTACATATCTTATACTGTTCTCTGATTTTGCCCTATTTATATTACTGCACTGTGGATTGGGGTAGTACTTATAAAAGCACATTAAAACCAATAGTATTGTTGCAAAAAAGAGCTATTCAATGAATTGGACCACACAAACTCATTATTTTTAAATTCAAAGATCATGAAGTTTTGTGACATTGTTGAGTTCCAAACTGTACAGATGTTATACAAAGCAAAGTATAAATTGTTACCAAACCAAATACAAAGAAGGTTCCAAGAACGTACTGGTTGTTATGAATTACGTGATGAATTAAACTTTAGGATTCAGAAACATAGCACAACTTTGAAAAGTTTTAGCCCGACAGTTAATGGTGTACAATTGTGGAACAAAATGGGGTTGGAGTTGAAACAATGTCTAAACATCAACCTGTTGAAATATAAATTAAAAAAAAAGTATAGAGAAGAAGAAACGCATTGCCACAAGGGGGAGTAGTAGGATCAAATTACATTTGCATTATATTAACTAAGACGGCGTGTTGTTGCTCTGAACGGTTGCTATTCTATTGCTCTAAATTATAAATTGAGAATTGGGATAAGAAAAAAATAATAATAACACAAAAAAAAGTGATGTGTGTGTACATAACTTAATGATCGCCTTTGTCACTTGCTTTGTATTGGACATCGTACATGAAATGAGACTGTGTGTGTGTGTGTGCATGCCGTGTTCCCGGGCTCTTGTGTCTTGTGTCTGTAACATGTTCCCTGTACTATAGTGTGATTTGATTTATTGTTTTTATTTCAATGATGTCGGGGGTGGGCGCTTATAAGCTTTTGCTTTAGCCCACTCCTTTTAAGCAGAATTTTAACTGCTCAAATAAGCTAGAGAAAGAAAAAAAAGAAAAAAACATGCAGGAGATGTGGTACATACTGTGAACATAATAATGCAAATACTCACTTTGAGTCCAGTGTTTGCTATAATAACCAGTCTTCCATTAAGATCAATTCAAAATTGTCGCCTTGTGCGTCAGGCTTTTGAGCGCCTCAAAGTCTCTGAACTGATTAGTTATATCTTCTTTGAGTACTAAGGCTTGGTCTTTCTGATGCTGCGGGACAGATTGACTCTGTCTAGCTATTCTCAGTCCCTCCTTGTCACCGGCCTTAAAGACCTCGACTGTATACGCCAGTTTCTGGTTGGCCCTTGATCTTTGTGCCTGTGACATCACCAATGCACTTGGTGATGTAGACATGATTGGAGTCTCTGAATACTCCTGGAGGTCACTGGTATAGCTTTGAGTGACAGCCTGCTTGAACATTTTCCAGTCCGTTGTGTGGAAACAGTCCTTGAGTCTCTCTGGGGAGGCTTTACCCCACACTCGAATCTATTTTTCCGAACTGGTTCAGTGACTCTAAACTAGTGGCCTGTATGCTGCACGAGAACAGTTATGTGGTTGGGGAAAAAAGGGAAAATGCTCTTTGTGTCTGGTTGAAACCCCGACTAAAATGAGAAAGGCATCTGGGCCTCTGCCGCTCACTGACGCTGCTTTAGTACAGTTCATTTAGTGCTTAACTTCTGTTGTTGTACACTGAATTGCACTGCAGCAGTAAAATAAGGCATTAAGGCTGTATGATTATTACGCGATATAAGACATCAGTCCCACTTCTGTGCACATCCGAGCAGTCTTCCTATCTACAGTAAGCCCTTGGGTTTTTATTACATTATTCCTGGGTGACGCTCGTGTGCCACATCACATCACTGATCCGCCCACACAGAAGGGGCCGACTCCAGCGCATTTATTATTCATAATGCTGTCACGGCTCCCCTCCAGACTTCCTCTCCCCTCTCATCTCCTCTCACCTGCGTCCTTTTCTCTGGAGCTCCCCATCCACTGCTCATCCTCCTCACCTGATCCTTCTCGTCAGTCATTGCTTTATTGTTTCCGTAAGCAGCCACGAGTTGCGTGCTAGTTTATAGACTCCGGCGTGCGTGTGAAGCCTTGGGGGATGACAGGAGCGTGCCCACTACTGCAGCGTCACCCAGATCAATAGTAGATCTAGTAATAGTGACAGCCATCCATTCACAAGCTCTTCCACATCACCATCTATCTCTATTGTAAGTCGAGTACATGTTCACATGTTTAATACAAATTCTGCTCCATGTCATAATTGTACAGGAAATGTTGTAAATAAAGTTTGCTCTTGTCTTCTCGTGATGATTCTTGTGGATATTCTGGGCATTTATGGGTTTTGCTGTTTTCCACTGCTTTCTTAAGGCCTGTTCATACTCCACAACAAGATGCGAGAACTTTGTTCTTGTTCTTGAGGCAAAAAGAACAAGAACAAAGTTCGTCTGGGCTCTGACCTTTCATACTCCACAAGACGTGTTCCTGCCGTACTGCCACGCCCCCCGTTTCAGTAGCCAAAACAAACAAGAAATAAAACCAGCCATTTGAGCTCAAACTACTCTAAAATGTATCAGCCACGGTTTTGCAAACATGTTGAAGATTGACTTCACGTTCAGCATTCAGTGTAGTCTTTACAAAAGACTACAAATAAAAAGTATCCGTTAGGCCAATTCTGTCATATTACAATTGTACTGTTGGTCAATATAATAATAGATAAATAAACAAACAAATACATTATTTAATATAATACATTAACCTGGTTAGCTCTTAACATTTGGTCAATCGAAGCTTACTGTTCACATTATTGAGTCATTAAACAATTGCTCATGTCAAAAAAAGTTATTACTCACGTTTGAGGTTTGACATTGTTAGCAAAGTCAATGTTTTTCAAGTACACAGTTTAAATATACAACAATAATACATTTTGTTTAGACACCTTTCTGGACACTCAAGCACACATACAAAATGACAAAATAAGCAAACAAACAGTACAGTTTAAAAACGTGAAGACAAATAATTGAATTAGGTAGAGTAAGCCACTTTAAACAAATGAGTTTTTGAGTCTGATCTGGAAAATGGAAGACAGTCAAAGTCAGGTTGCTGAGGTCAGGGTTGTCATGGACGCGAGTATACACTACATTTGTCCTGTATGCAGTACAACAGATGTCATGCCGTCAACATGTCAGAAAAGGCATTGTATTGTGTCTTATAATGAATTGTTGAAGCCTTAAGGCACACTGTGGGGTTCATGTCAACACACATTAAGGTCAAATGGCTTTTCTCAAACCGTGTGATTTGTTCATTTATCATGAATAAGATTGTTAATAGCGAGGTCGTAGATAAGAGTTTACAGGAATCATGACGATGCTTTCTCTGTCTCTGCTGCCCATCTCGTCCCGCCATACAAACCTTACAGCAGTCTCCCTGTCTGTCAGGTGTCGGAGATGTGTCTGTGTTGAGTAAGTGAACAATCATGTGTTTTCCTCCCTCTGCGCTGCGTCTGAATTCAGCAGATTTGACCTGTGGCACGAGGTCAAGCGTCATCCTCTGTAGAAAATAATGGATGTCTCAATGCATCTGGGCTTTTAGAGCAGAATAGTTTTTTTTTTTTTCTGCTGACCCATGATTTATTTATTGGTGATCTCCGCCTTTCTACAAGTCTAAGTGAAATAGGCCATTTTCTTTTTTTTAAGTGTCTGAGTATTGCATTTTTGGGTGATCTCGATAAAGAAACTTTAAAGACCGTACATTCTTTTTACACTAAGAACAAGCGTGCAGAAAACAGAAGTTCATAGACCCACAGGAGCGCACACTTGGGATTATCGCCCCCTTGTGGCGTGCAGGATTGACACGAGGGAATTATCGCCCAGAAAGGTACAGCCCTTTTCATACAAAGGGAGCACATATAAACAAGTGCTGACCATTTTGACTGAAGCATCAGCAGTCGATCTAAAGTCAGCATATGATCTGTACAAAGAGAACAGTTTTATGCTGTTATTGATCCATGAGACATATAGGCAAGACTGTAAATGGGTCGGGAGAGAGATAACGCACTCGGCTGCAGCAGATGATGGCACGTCTAGTTGCAAAAATAACATTTTGAACAGTTTAGATATTAAAATATGTGTTGCTTGTTTTTCATAGCTCTAAAGAGTGTCCCAGGCTGTCCAGGCGCAGCTTTTAATCAGCAGTTCCAACACAACACATCGTAAAATCACCACCTTTGGGTTGCGACCTTACGGTTGATAACCAATGCTGTAGAAAACTATCATTCAAAATTCAATGTTGACGGTGTTGATATCTTCTCTATCACTTTCTGCCGCAGCCCGGCCCATGTATTTGTCCTTCCGCTCCGATTGTTGTGTCTCCCTTCTCTGTATTTTCTCATTCACATTTTAATTCCCGCTGTCTCTCTTTGTTGCCTTGCTATTTGCTTCTCGCGTTGCTCTTTCATCCTCCTCTGCTCTATTCTGTCGCTCTTCCCTCCGCCAACTCCCGCGGCGCTTCACATCTCCACATTTTCTCATTGTCACTGTCTCGCTGCTTTGTTTTTATGCGACCAGAAACTGTGCATTAACAGGATGCAGGATAAACAAAATCCAGGATTGTGCCATCAGTGCATCAGCAGCAATCTCATCAAAGGGTTTTCTATCGACGGTGGAAAATGGAGCAATTTGGCTCACTGTGTTTGGGGTGAGAGTGTCTTTTTGACCTGATAATAAAACATTGTGACTTTGCAGTTGAAAAAGTATTCCCTTGCTCATGTTTGAGTCTGCGGTTTTAGGTTTTGTTCTTAAATACCACAATGCAGTTATAGGGAACCACTATCTTAAGGGCCACATGTAGCTCTGGTGTGAATCTTTCAAGTGCCTCTGTGTGAATGATGTGGTGGCCTTGCAGAACATAGGGCAGCGTTCCTTTTGTTCTTCTCACATGACCGTATCTTTTGATCTCCAGACCAGTTGCGCCATTGATCCCGCCCCTTGTATTGGTCTAACCCTAACCAAAACCCTTTTCCTAACCATAACTCTGCCCCTAGCCCTAACCTTAACCCTGACCTTAACCTGTGCCATCCAATGAGAATTTGTCAGGGGGTGGCTTATGGCTCAACTTTGTTGGCAATAGAAATGAGGCCACCTGACCCATCACGTCAACCAACGACCGGGAGCTAGTAGGCTGTGAGAGCTATATAGTGTGACATGGATGTGAGATTGTCGCTAAGAATGAGGAAATGTCGTGGTCTCAAGGCGTTGGGAGCATGCAGTGTAGCATGTGCTCTCGGTGAGTGGCAAAGTGATCATCTTTGTTGGTAACTATTGGTCATGCGCTGGGCTAACACTCAACATCTGTAGCTTCTTGGCTGTTTTTAGGTCGGCTGTGTGTGTATCTACTGTCTGGGGGGCTTCACAGGTCTTGTGTGACCACAGCCACCCAGTTTGTAAAGGTTTTGGTGTCCCTGTAACTTGCAAGTATTATGTACTATAAACTCATGATCATTGTGACCCTCCTATTGTTTTCAGGTTCTAGAACGCGATGATGTCACACTCCCATGTGGGGGGCAAGAGCTAATTGTTCCTATTAACTGCATTACACTTTAACAAGTGGTATCAACAACAACAAACAAACGTATGAATTACAAAAATGATAATTAATATCATTGACTGGGTCCATGATCTCTCTGTACAACACCAAAAATCTCCTCAAAAACAAAATTATTTGACCTGCCCCCCACCCATATAAATTTTATAGGCCTTTAGAACGCTGTGATGTCACCTGAAACCCAGCAATAGGCTACTTACCGACAGGGAGGACCCTCCCCTCCGCTTGCTTGCTCACTTCTACCTGTTCTTCTCAGTATTGTTACTCTTCTCCTTTTGTAGGACTTTTGGATCAGTTGCTGCTAAAATGTCATAATTATGCAAAGTGAATCATAATCCACACCATAGTGATGTAGATAATGGACATAGTGTAGCTACTCTTTAATTTACAGACAAAATCCTGTGTGCTTCTTCCCCAGGTTGAGCTTCTGTCAGAGCTGCCTGTGTCTGCTCCGCCTCACACTGAGAGAGAGCTATGGATGCACTGACTATATTTATAACTTTAGAAAGACTACTGTACTACTTGTTTTTTGAAACATTTTATTTATTTATTTGAACAGGGACAGTGTACAATATACATTAGCCTCAGAAAGGAGAGATGCATTGTACCAGGTTATAGCACTTGTGCTAATTTCCATCTGCAGTCCCTGGGCCTATTGTACATGTTTTTAGTGGTAGGGGAAACCGGAGTACCCGGAGGAAACCTACGCAGACACGGGGAGAACGTGCAAACTCCACACAGAAAGGCCCCGTCCAGGTGGGAATCGAACCCGGACCTTCTAGCTGTGAAGCATGAGCGCCAACCACTGCGCTACCGTGCCGCACATACACTAGAGGAAAAGGCCGACATTCAATCAATCAATCAAGGTTTATTTATATAGCACTTTACAACAACACCAGGAGGACCAAAGTGCTTCACAGAAAGATTTAAACAATATAAAAACACAAAATGATTACAACCTAGACACAATTAAGTGTGCCCTAAGTATTAAAAGCAAATTTGAACAGATGAGTCTTTAATCTGGATTTAAACAGGGACAGGTCCGTGAGAACACGTAGACTGAGGGGCAGGCTGTTCCACAGTTTAGGCGCTGCAACCCTAAAGGCACGATCGCCCCACTGTTTGTAGTGGGACCTGGGCACGTCCAGAACCATTTGCTTGGCAGACCGGAGAGCACTGCTGGGGCGATGTACGGTCAACAACTCAGTTAGATATAACGGAGCGAGACCATGAAGAGCTTTAAAAACAAGCATTAACATTTTAAAATCAATCCGAAAACGGACCGGGAGCCAGTGCAGGGAGGAGAGGACAGGAGTGATGTGGCTGTGTCTGGATGAACCAGTGAGAAGACGGGCTGCTGCATTCTGCACTAACTGTAACCGGTGGAGTGACGACTGTGGGAGGCCAGAGTAGAGAGCGTTGCAATAGTCCAACCGAGAACTGATAAACGCGTGCGTTGCCTTCTCGAGGTCTTGGCGTGAGAGAAAGGGCTTCACCTTGGTCAAAAGGCGCAACTGAAAAAAGCTGGCTTTGACAACAGCATTTATTTGTTGTTTAAAGTTCAGTTCTTGGTCAAAGACAACTCCCAGGTTCCTGACGGCATCACGGACTGGACCCATGACCCTGGACTGAATCTGAGGAACGTCCCCGGAGCCAAAAATAATAAATTCGGATTTTGTTTCATTGAGGTGGAGAAAATTCTGCGCGAGCCATTGTTTAATGTCCGAAAGGCAGTGATGGAGGGAGTCAAGAGCAGTGGCAGTGTTAGGGAGCACTGGTAAATAGACCTGGACATCGTCAGCATAAAGATGGAATGATAAATTATGTCTGGCAATGATGGACCCGAGTGGCAGCATGTAAAGTGAGAACAGGACCGGGCCAAGGATGGAACCCTGTGGCACCCCAGATGACAACGGGGTGGAGGAGGAGGAATAGTCATCGACCATCACAACAAAGCTCCGGTCAGTCAGGTAGGACCTAAACCACTGCAGGGCCGTGCCCTGAACACCAACATGCTCCGCCAGCCGGGAAAGGAGAACTGAGTGGTCCACGGTGTCAAACGCCGCAGTCAGGTCCAGCATCATCAAAAGCACTGGCTGCTTCGAATCCAAAGACAGCAGAATGTCGTTGTGCACTTTAAGAAGAGCTGACTCCGTGCTGTGACGCGATCTGAAGCCTGATTGAAATTTCTCAAAAATAGAATTATTTTCCAAAAAAGACTGCAACTGAATGAAGATTAGCTTCTCTAAAATCTTAGACAAAAATGGAAGGTGAGAGACAGGTCGAAAATTTGACAGAACAGCAGGATCTAGATTAGGTTTTTTTAACAGTGGCCTAACCACGGCATGCTTGAAGGCTGCAGGGACAGAACCAGTGCTTAGGCTGCTATTGAACAAAGTGAGAAGGTATGGGCCCACGGTGTCAAAAGCATGTTTGAGAACCTTAGATGGAACGATATCCAGAGGACAACTTGTGGGTCTCATCCCCTGGACCACCTCAGAGAGGAGAGTCAGTGTCACAGGCTCAAACTCTCTGAGAACAGCAGGGGGCAGTGGAGGGATATACAAGTTAACAGAGTGAGCATTACAGCCAATGCCCATCCTCACTGATGCCACTTTGTCCACAAAATGTTCCAGGAATCCATTACATGTAGACTCAGAAACATTCTTTAGCACACTGACAGGTGGACTAATCACAGACTGTATTGTGTTAAAAAGCACCCTGGGGTTGCTAGAGCTGGAGGAGACAATATTTGATAGGTATTGGCATTTAGCCTCTCTGACTGCCTTTTGGTAGCTGGCAAGGCTCTCCCTCAGGATCTCCACAGACACCTGAAGCTTGTCCTTCTTGTACCTGCGCTCAGCCTGTCTGCATTGCTGCCTCAGAGCTCGGGTGGTTTCATTGAGCCACGGGTCTGGTTTGATTTTAGTAGATTTGCATCTAAATGGTGCAATACTGTCCAGAATGTCAGCGCAGGTGGAGTGGAAGGAGGAAACTACATCATCTGGACAGACATGGGGAGCCACAACTGTCTCCGTGTACAGAGCAGTGGTCTTAAAGGCAGTGGCAAACTGAGCAGGGGTGGAGGAGGAAATGATGCGGCGACAGGAGGGTGTAGTGAGGGGGTTGGATGCAGAACGGGGTGCAGAGAAATTAAAAAGAATTGGGAAATGATCAGAGATGCATGTCTGAGATATTTCCTGTAGTATTACAGGGATTCCATGTGAGATAATAAGGTCCAGTGTGTGGCCAAGATTATGTGTGGGTTTATCTACTGATTGTGACAGGTCAACAGTATTTAACAGGCAGAGGAACTCAGATGCTAAATGGTTTGATGGACAGCATACATGAATGTTAAAATCCCCACAAATTATGATGTTGTCATATGTTGGGACAAACTCGGCCAGAAAATCTGAAAACTCAGTTATAAAATTCTTATTGTGCTTTGGTGGGCGGTAGACAACGGCACACAAAACAGGAGTGACTGACTCAAATAAAAAGAGCTGCAGTTCAAAGCTACTGTAGGCTTTGGTGGGGAGAAAGCGACAGATGTATGTCTGTTTATACACAGTAGCCAGGCCACCACCACGGCCTGAGAGCCGCGGTGTACTGAGGTATGAATATCCAGGTGGGAGGAGCTCAGTGAAGGCGCTGTTATCACCAGATTGCTGCCAGGTTTCCGTCAAAAAGCAAAAATCCAGATTGTGCGTAGAGATGAAGTCGTTTATGATGAAAGTCTTGTTTGAGAGTGAACGGGCGTTGAGCAGTGCTGCAGAGAGAGATCCACAGCTGTCATGCTCCGAGACAGCGCGGACCAGCGGGCGGAGATTCTCCTGAGCGCACCGCCGACTCTGGATCCTGACGGGCCGCCAACGCGGAAGGGGGTGCCCGGCGTCAGGGCTAGCTGGATGTAGCCACCGATAGCAGAGCTGGAGGGGACGCCGGAGGTCGAAACCGGAGTCTGCTGTCCAGTTACTAAAGTGTCTTGGATTATCCACACCGGAGGACGCGAGGTATGCCTTAAACCTGACCTAGGCTAAAATCCATATCTAAAAGTAACTCCGACTAGTCGTAGGTGGCGCGGTACTCCGAGGTGTGGGGCGCCGTCTCTCTCCCCTCCGCTACTGCGGTGGTGCGTCCGCTCTCCACGGCTCCTCTGCTGTGATGTCGCCGCTCCGGGGAAGACGCCTGCGTAAGGGGACAGGCCGTCAATGACACAGGCCAATGACAGGTAAAAAGCCCTCCGGTAAGAGGGGAAGCTGGTCCGCAAGGCTATCTTTTTACACACGGCACTACAAGCCACGCACACACAAAAACACCGCCAACAGTAGCCTTGCGTACACAGCTCAATAAACCAGGCACTTAGCTGGAAGGAGGGGGGTTGCCGAACTCTCCCCCTCCACCGTTTCCACGACGCCTCCTGTCACTGGCCGCTCCGGTCACTCTGTCGTCCCGCTGTCCCCCTCGCACATCGGCCAAGCTGCTCCCGTCTCCGTGCCACGCGCGTCCGCCCGTCTGCTGCTGCGGCGTTGAGCTCTGTCACCTGCGCTCCCGTCACCCCGCACCTGTGCCTCCTTATCCTTGATGTGGGGGGTTTGGTCACGATCACACACACCCCCTCACGCTCACTAGTCCCACCCCCAACTCTCACACACACACAGTCAAGGCACCCCGTGACACCCTCCCCCACTGATTGGTTCTAGTCCCTAGAACACCACACCTACAAGGTTTTTAGTCCGAATACCTCTGTGGACGTACCCCCAAGTTAGTCCTTTGGGACCTCCTTGGCTCAAGTGGGGGTACAGGCCCGGCTTCGGCACCCCCTCCCACAGGTAGTAAGAGTCCCCACATTGGCGCGGGTGGCCTATTTGGGTGCTCCGCTGCGTCAGTCTCAGGGGGTGTGTAGTGGAGGCATGGTCGGAGGTTGTTGCGATGAATGACGCGTTCAGGGCCATCCTTGCCTTCCGGGCGTATTTTGTAGACGGGGCGGTCGGGGTGGAGCCTGCTAATTATAACAAAGGGTCTTTTGTCCCAACGATCACTGAGTTTACCCGTCTGCCGCCTCCTGTGATCTCGCACCAGGACACGTTCCCCAGGTAGCAGCGGAAGCTCTTTTGCTGTGTGGTCGTAGAGTCTCTTATTTTTCTGTGCTGCCTTCTGGAGACTGTCGGACGTTCTCTGGTAGGCATAAGCCAGCTGCTCCTGATGCCTCGCCACCCAGTCTGTAGTACCCATGGGGGCCCGGGCTCCAATGCCTCCAGATAGCAGATCCACAGGGGTCCTCATATGGCGGCCGAACATCAGAAAGGCGGGGGCATATCCTGTTGATGCATGGGCAGTATTGTTATAGGCCTGAATGAGTCCAGGTAAGTGCTCCACCCACCTCTGCTGTTTTTCGACTTCTAGGGTACCCAGAAGGTTTAGCACCGTCTGATTTAAGCGTTCGCAGGCCCCATTCCCCATAGGATGGTATGGGGTTGTTCGGCTTTTGCGACACCCATAAACTTGACACAGTTCTCGTATCAACCTAGATTCGAAGTTGGTGCCTTGGTCGGAGTGCAGTACTTCGGGACAGCCAAACGGCTGGATCACGTACATCCATAGTACACGTGCTGTCGTAAGGGCTGTTTGGTCTAAAGTGGGTACTGCCCATGCAAATTTTGTGAACAAATCAGTCATGACAAGTATATTTTGGTACCTATCAGTAGGTCGGCTCAGTGTCAAAAAATCTACAGCTACAATGTGCATCGGGGCTTCTGCAGTAAGAGGTACTAAAGGGGCTTTACCTTGGGGTCCGGGTTTGTGCAATACGCAACGCGGGCAGGCCTGCAGCCAGCCGTTGATCGTGTCCTCCATTTGTGGCCAGTAGAAACTCCGCCGTAGCAGGCTCAATGACTTCTCCAGTCCTGGATGTCCCATCTGTTCATGGTATATAGTCCACAGGAGCTGTGTCTGCGATGCTGGAACAACAATCTGGTAAAGAGTCTCTAATGTTTGCGGATCTTGTACAGTTCTACACACAACCCCATTTCTGAGCTCCAGCTTCTTCCAGTGTCTTAGCAGAGTCTTAGCTGGTTGTCCCAACGCTTGCCTTTCTGCAGCACTTGGCAACATACCTCTCTCGATGTGCATCTTGATTTTGGGCAAGTCCAAGTCTTCCCCTTGTAGGTTCCTCCATCTGGCCACATCCCAACCCCAGCTGCTGGCCAAGGCCGATGGTGGAATGGCAGTCTCCACTACTCCCACAAGTTGCTCCTGGTCGTCCGGGGCCTGAGTTGGAGGGACTGTAGGGAATCTAGATAGGACATCAGCATTAGTATTTTCCTTCCCTGGGCGGTATCTGATGGAATAATCGAAGTTTGCCAACTGAGCGACCCACCTTTGTTCAACAGCTCCTAACTTCGCAGTATGTAGATGTACAAGAGGATTGTTGTCAGTCACCACTGAGAATTTAGCACCCCAAAGGTAGTCCTTAAATTTCTCCACTACGGCCCATTTCATGGCAAGGAACTCAAGTTTGAACGAGCTATAATTTGCATCGTTGCGCTCTGCTGGATGTAGACTTCTGCTAGCATATGCAATTACACGTTCAACGCCGCCCTGTTCCTGGGCCAGTACAGCCCCAAGTCCTGTGTTACTAGCATCAGTGTACAGAATGAACGGTAAGGTGTAGTCCGCATAAGCTAAGATAGGGGCCTGCAAAAGTTCTCTCTGTAGCTGTTGAAAGGCAGTTGAACATTGTTCTGTCCACTCTACAGGAGGGGACTGCCGCCCTCTCTGGCGACTGGTGCCAACTAAGAGCCCATTGAGGGGCTTGGCAATCTTAGCGAAGTCTCGTACAAATCGCCTATAATACCCCACAAACCCGAGAAATGAACGGACTTGCCTGACCGTAGTAGGGGGTTGCCAATCTGCTACAGCTGCCACTTTTTCTGGGTCGGGTGAAACTCCTGGGCCGCTGACTACGTGCCCCAGGAACTTCACTTGCCTCTGGAATAGCTGACACTTCTCAGGGCGGAGTTTAAGGCCATAGCGGCCCAAGCTCTGGAAGACTGACTGTTGGATAAATATTGATTATTCTCTATATTTTGTTTTATCTTACACTTCATGATCTGTTGACTGAAAAGATGTTATTGATGTTTTACTTTGAGTTCCAGATCTCTGAGTTCTGTAAATTGAAGGAGTGTTATCTGTTGCTTTGGTATATGACCTCTGCCCTTTGACTGGGGCAGAGCAGCTGTGTGTGACCGAGACCTGGTACGGTGTCGAGGACAAGAGTGATGCAAATTAAAAGTAAACACTGTGAAGTTGTAAATGTCATTTGCTGCTTTGGATACTGTCCCCCCTCCCTTAGATCCAAGCAGTAAATTGTAAACCAGGGGCGTGAACAAGTCAATAAAAGCCCATGTGGGGGCAACCAGGAAGCCAGAGCGAGCAGGACGATGGCCCAGCTCCATCGGAGCTGGACCCTCATCTCTGTCTGTCTCTCCTGGTCAGAAAAAGGTAAACTGTCTTGTCTCACTTTCTTGCATTAACTATTGTGTTTTGTGGTTTTGTTGGCTACCAGCTCCAACATTTTGGTCCTTCGAGCCGGATCCCAAGGTCCCAGTTCTCTCTGGAGACGATCTGAAACCAGTAAGACGATGCACCGCGATTGACGCCCTTTACGGGAGCTGCCTTCATTTCATCTCCAGGAGTCCGGGGACTGACGGGATACCGTGGGAGAGAGTGAGACAATTCAAAGAAAGTAGGACGTGAGTATGTCTTATTTTAAAACGCGCCGGTAAAAAGTCCTAAATAATACTAGTTCAGGACTTGGGACCCAACAAATCCCTTGGGGGGTTTGAAAATTACAGTAAGGGGACCCAACAAATCCCTTGGGGGGTTTGAAAATCCCTTGGGGGGTTTTGAAATTACTGTAGGGGATTGTAACCCAAAAAATCCCTTGGGGGGTTTGAAAATTCCTTGGGGAATTTAATAAAATTACTGAAGGGGACCCAACAAATTCCTTGGGGAGTTTGCAAGTGCTAATGTCGACATAAAATAGATTGCGAATGAAAGTGTGAATGAATGAATGATTGGTATAAACTTCTGATAAGTTTGCACATATTAAGTAAACGGGGAAATACAGTGACGATTTTCAGATGTTTTAGACAAGATTTCAAGTGAGAAATACTGAATATTGTTTTCACTGTCCGTTTACATATTCATGAAAAACCAGTAATAGACGACCCTATGTCAAAACGCTGGACTAAAATTGGGAAATTCTAATAAAAAATGTCAAAACCGTTGTCTAAAGACTACAAAATGGTAGAACAGGAATGCCCCAGGGCAAGTAGAAGTCTAAAATTATGGATAAAAAAAAAAAATTACAAAATTACAGAGATAATTAAGTTTGCTTGTGAACTAAGGTTCTCATGAAATTAATTTTAACTGTAATACGTGTGAAAAGTGTTTGTGAATGAAAAGTTGATACGTATATATAGTAACTTAAGTAGGAAAGAATTATAACTTGCAATGTAAGTAAGTCCTTGCTATTATAACTATTTTAATCTAGAGTAAGTCTGATTTTAAAATAGTGTAGCAAAGTAGAGTAAAATAAGAGTAAAATGCCTTGCTCAGAGGTAAATCTGTGCATGTTAAGAAAAGTGCCTTGCTCATGAGTATACTAGACAAATATATCACTCATGCATGATTTATTTGGAAAAATCCAAAGTCAAGTGTGTTAATCATACAGATTATGAGAAGATTTCACAGTGAAGAGAAACTGAGACTGTAAATGACTCACAGGGGAGAAAAATATGTGATTTCAGAAAACTATTGAAATTGATTATAATGGTCTAAGACCTGAAAAAATGTAACCAAAACGTTATATTGAGTTATCAAATGTAGGATTGGTTTCATACATGCAATTATGTGGAGAAAATGACAAAGAATAAGAAAAGAAGTGCAAGTAGGAACATTCCTAAGGCAAATTAAACAATAAGAGGGGAATGTTTGAAAATGAATCTCCTGAATATTAAGTGGGAGAAAAAGCCATTTTAAAGACTGAAATGTCGAAGGTAAACAGAACTGATCAATCTGCTTATCGTCGTCATTTTTGATTGTCTGACCTATTGTTTGATAAGGGAAGTTTTTCCTCACAATGGCTACAACAAAAAGAAGACAGAACTGAACATTTGTCACTAAAGTGTCATATGGCGAGAAATTGTAAAGATAGAGGACATATTCTACTGGCCAGATTGCAAAGAGCTCTTGTACTGGCCAGATAAGAGAATAGAATAAAGTGAAAATAAGAGATAGATAACGCTGTTGATGAATGGAAGTCTGATAGTTTTGTGTGATATTGAGAGAAGTGAGAGAAGGTTGAAAGAAAGTAGACAATTACTTACTCAGAGATGTGTGTATGAATGATGTATGGATACCGTTTGCATTAAGGAAGGAAAAACATTTTTTATTTGTAACGCCGTCAATTATGTGTACCGTGAAAAAAAAAAAAAATAAATAAATATAATAATAATTATAGGAATTTAAAAGTAATGAGGCAATAGCTATGCCTTACCATAGTAGGAGTAACAAATTAAAGGCTCCATAAGGAAATTTCGATGTAAAAGATACAAAATTATACTTTTAAATATTTCTGTTAAAAGCAGTATTAAATCACTGTAGAATAAATTTGATATTTTTGAAGCATCCAAAGTTAACTCTTGAAATGTCAGCTTAAGCTGAAGATAGAGTGTGGTGTGGTGTGGTGTGTGTGATGTGCTGTGAACCGTGAAGCAGAGTGGCTAGAGAAAGAGGTGTGTCTGGTCAACGTTCTGTGGAAAAATTCCATCAGTAATTTCTGTGATGTGTACGTTAATACGTGACTTCTCAGAGAGACCAGTAAAGGTACAAAAATAAAAGCATATATTATGGCCCGACGATAATACTAAAGTTACCGGGTCCAGATTCAATTAATGATAAATTGGTGCATAAATTAAGAAAATTTAGTTGATTTACGTGAACATTTATGGTATAAAAGTCCATCTAAAGTATGACTAATTAAAGGTGTGACCAAGGAAAAAAAAAGGCAAAACTAAATAGGCCTAGGATTAAAAGAATCCTTTTAAATATGATGTCAAAGTTGGCATAATCAATGATAATTGGAGATTGCAAAAGATGAATAATGGTTTTGTGTTCAGATTAACCATGAAACACACCCATTGTTCCAATTGAAAAGACACCACCTTACTTAGCCTGAAGGATGGTACAAGATTTGAGATAAAGATTTGTACAACAGAAAGCCAATGTTTCAATTTCACAGACATTGCTTAAAATTCTTTGAATTCAAATGAAAAGTATTTTTCTGTCATAGACTTGAGCAATGCAATGTAGTGATTCTAATAGACTTAGTCAGCATTGGTTTGCATTTAAATTTAGGAATATAGGAGAAATGTAGCATAATTTTTAACCTAATAGCCTGGTGACAAACCCAGGGGAAATTACTATAACATGAGTGTTTACATGAAACTCAATTAGTGTATAACATGATACACTCCTTAAGAGTGGAGAAGTCATTTTGTGGATAATTCTGCAAAAAGGAAAATTGTGTAGGATATGCATTTATTAGGAAAATTTTATCTGCATAAACAAAAGAATAGTTGCACTAATAGTAGTGTGTAAATTATTTGCTGAGAACAATTTATGAGATATGCCTATAAGTTGCTCATAATTTGCAAATGGCATAGAAAATGTGGTTAATAATAGAAGCTGTGTTGGTTTTAAAACTTCCACAGGCCCTTCCCCACGGAGTGTGGATAGGCCCTTTTGAATTAAGATACATTATTTCCAGACATTCTTCCGTCCAAAGTAGCAAAAGGGTTATTGACTATATTCAAAATGATGGAAACTTTACATTTCCGTATGTCTTCGTACATTAATTTTACTATTAATGCATGGGATGGATTGTCTGAGGAAGTTAAAGCATTAAGGGAAATGGTATTGAAATTTCTTGCCTCAGCATTGCCCGTGTAATATTATTTTGCTTATTTCGTTATGTGTTTCTTTCCTTGTCTTCAGAGGGAGATTGCTTTGTGCTAAAAGACGTGTGAAACTCTGAAAGGAAATGTGTGTGTTTACCAAACCCCGAGAAAGGGAAGAATTTGAGCAATGAAGCGTGAAGGAGATGACCACGGTAATCCATTACCTGATGTGGTGGTCTTAGTTTGGGTCGTAAACCTTGTTTACAGATAAGGGACTACATGATCTTTTGACTCCCACAGGTCCTGGGCTCAGGAAAAGGGGGGTGAAAGTTTATGATACCTCACCTCACAGAGCCACACTAGAGGAAGACATTCATGTCGCTTTATGCCTACCAAAAAATTTTGTGTAGAGATGCAAATGTTTGAGTCATGGATATTCATGTCTCAAACAGGAGGGATGGTATCACTAGTACACTACCTATAGATTCATAAATTACTACAAAACATTTTTTGTAAACAATATTTGAAGTGCAAAATTTGAACGCACAGGGGAATATTTGGCCTATACGAGGGAAATTCCCTCAGCCCACATACCCCTTTTACAAATGGACTTTATACAGTTAAATAAAAGTGAAGGAATGACGGGGGAAAAAGCGTTATGTAAAGACATCGTCACCTGATACGGGATACCTGAAATTAGTAGGACAGACTAAATTAGTAGTACGTTGTTTAAATAGAATGAACATTTAGAAACATGTGTGAAAAACATATCTCAAAAGAAATGGATATGGATTTAATATTTACTAAAAGATTGGTAAAGAAAGTGACAAGTTTCTAAAATGTCCTGTGTCTGCCTATGCTATAGATATTAATGCTATGGTTGTATTTGTTTTGGAACATCAATTAATTCATTCCACGACACCATGATAGAGAATTATGTGTTTATGGACTGATTGAGAAATGTAACTACACATTAGTTTGTTAGTTTATTCACTCAGGTTGGAGGTGACTGCTGTTCTCACTTTGGTGCTGAGAGAGCTCCTTCCCCAGCCTGTCGAAGGTCCTCTGCCCCGATTGGACTGAACCGTGCTGGTCTGATCCCTTTTGAGGCCACGGCCAGGACGTCCCATGCTGTCAAGGTCGCAAACCAGACGAGTGGTGTCAACTCTCACTCGTCCTGTTGACCCAGTTGTAACTGCCTTAAACCTCCCTGGACTGACCCTAACATGTATTATTTTGTCTATTGTTTTCTTTGTGTTGATATATATTGTGTTGCGACTCTACAGGTGCCGAAGTTATTAATCTCCAGTGAAATTTGAGTTGGTTTGTTGTGTTCCTGTACAAGGATAGAGGTCTCACCTGTATTGTGGGTTTTTGATACATGTTTATATGACTCTGTATTGGACTGAATTTGGTTTATTTTGGCATGGGAAAGCACAGACCACTATTAATTTAAAGTTTAAGTTGATCTTTATGTGCCATTTTGGACGCATTACCAAAAGTTATGATGGAGAAATTATGAAATTTGAAAAAAAATTTGAATTATTATTAAGGAAACCAAATAAATAAATGAATACATTTTGAGACGATGTTATGATCGCCCTTTGACCAGAAGCGAGAGCAAGTTGAACTAAAAGTAATGAAATTAATAAAGAAAAAGAGTAATAAAGAGTTTACTTAAATGTGGACTTGTGCAGTGACTTATGGGTGTGGTTTTGGTAATTGTGGCCAAGGATTGTTTCAAGACGATATCCAGAACCAGAAAACAGACCAACAACGTTCGAGGAGATCGAGGCGTTTAAAACAACGCTGGTGGACAAAACTACTCTGATTACTGGCTGCTGAGACTGCTGATGCTGAGTCCAGAGGCATGGGAGTCCAGAACGGACAGACTCTTGACGTGCTGGTGGATGAAGGTGAACAACACTCATCTGTGAACTATGAGATTGTGATCATTAACGGACACCATCTACTGGGTGGATACAGGAAAACCACCCAAAATCGTTCACCAAACCAGTACCCATCTGGCAAGACTGAATCTGACTCATCGGGGCTCCTCAGACTGCTGTTTCTCTCCTGATTTGCTGATGAGAGCATCAATTCTGTGTGTTCTGAATGTACTAACAGTGACGTTTCCCTGATTGGACAAACACCTTGCTGTCTTGAATCATTCACAGGACAGTGGTTGCTGAATGCAGATATCTACTGGGAAGAGCTGAAGGACTGTATAAGTGACATTTGACCTTGGATCAAAAAATCACTTTTGCCACATTACCCACCCATTGACCACTGTAGTTTGACAGAAACAGAAATTAAGATTTGGTGTATATAGAGAAGTTTTTAAAGTTAACCTGAATGGTCCTTTTTAGAATAACAAAATTAGTTAGGCACACAAGGTGCTGCAAAATGTTTATACCCTATTAGAACAATGATATGAAATATTTGTATATCTCATTTGCTCTCTCTCCTGGACAGTAGGCTAAAGAATGTGTCCCCATGACCAAAGCGATAGTGAAACAGAAAGAGTGGTGGCGGAAATTCAAAATATCGATAAACAGGAGGGAAATGTTGGATAAATATTGATTATTCTCTAAATTTTGTTTTATCTTACACTTCATGATCTGTTGACTGAAAAGATGTTATTGATGTTTTACTTTGAGTTCCAGATCTCTGAGTTCTGTAAATTGAAGGAGTGTTATCTGTTGCTTTGGTATATGACCTCTGCCCTTTGACTGGGGCAGAGCAGCTGTGTGTGACCGAGACCTGGTACGGTGTCGAGGACAAGAGTGATGCAAATTAAAAGTAAACACTGTGAAGTTGTAAATGTCATTTGCTGCTTTGGATACTGTCCCCCCTCCCTTAGATCCAAGCAGTAAATTGTAAACCAGGGGCGTGAACAAGTCAATAAAAGCCCATGTGGGGGCAACCAGGAAGCCAGAGCGAGCAGGACGATGGCCCAGCTCCATCGGAGCTGGACCCTCATCTCTGTCTGTCTCTCCTGGTCAGAAAAAGGTAAACTGTCTTGTCTCACTTTCTTGCATTAACTATTGTGTTTTGTGGTTTTGTTGGCTACCAGCTCCAACACTGACTCTAGGTGCCGAAGGTGTTCTGCAAAACTTCCGGAAAAAACAATCACATCATCAAGATAGACCATTGCTGATTCTGCTAACGAATCCCCCAGGCACCTCTGCATCAACCTTTGAAAGGTTGCAGGGGCATTACACAACCCAAACGGCATCCTTTCAAATTCAAATAGACCAAATGGGGTAGCGAATGCAGTTTTCTCTCTGTCCTTTTCCTCTACCTCCACCTGCCAATAGCCACTGGCTAAGTCTAATGTGGAATACCACTCCGCTTTAGTCAGGCTGGTAAGAGAGTCCTCGATTCTAGGCAGTGGGTAGGCGTCCTTGTGTGTTACACTATTTAGCTTGCGATAGTCTACGCAAAATCGCCAAGATCCATTTTTCTTTCGAACAAGGACAATAGGCGCTGCCCAAGGGCTGCAGCTTTCTCGAATTACCCCGCCATCCAACATATCTTTTAAGAGGCTACGTATTTCCTGATAAAGGGTCGGGGGTACTGGCCTAAACCTCTCCCGAATAGGATTTGAGTCACCTGTTGGTATGTTGTGCTTCACAGCCCCCGTCCGTCCGTAGTCTTCCTCATGCGTAGAAAAGACATGTCTCCATCGATGGAGTAGTTCGTCAAGCTGCCCTTGCTCTCCTTCGGTCAGTCCATCTCCCTTAGGGACAGAAAAAGCAGGGCTTGCGTCGGTTGCCTCCGATAGTCCTGGAGCAGCATCAACCAGACCGACTTCCACGACTCCAGGGCCCACTTCCACTATGGACAGCTCCTTCCCATCCCGAACACTGTCAGGGTCAACAGCAGTAACCGTTGCCAACCTCTGGAACCTGCTCAGGGTAATGGAATAAGAATGTACATTCCTAAGCCTCACAGGAATACGGCCCTTCCCCACAGTTACTAGAGCTCTAGCCACCTCAACCCCTCCATTTCCCCCTAGGGGTTCTACCAGTGCATCACATGGCTGATGTTGGGAGGACAGCGGAATTTTGGCCCAAAGGGTCACTTCGCTTTGTGCAGGTACGGTAACAGTGGAGCGACTTGCTAACCTAGCTGTAGCTTTCCATGGATCAGCAGAAGAGACAGCACGAATGCGTCGACAGGGCTGCAGCTTTCTCGAATTACCCCGCCATCCAACATATCTTTTAAGAGGCTACGTATTTCCTGATAAAGGGTCGGGGGTACTGGCCTAAACCTCTCCCGAATAGGATTTGAGTCACCTGTTGGTATGTTGTGCTTCACAGCCCCCGTCCGTCCGTAGTCTTCCTCATGCGTAGAAAAGACATGTCTCCATCGATGGAGTAGTTCGTCAAGCTGCCCTTGCTCTCCTTCGGTCAGTCCATCTCCCTTAGGGACAGAAAAAGCAGGGCTTGCGTCGGTTGCCTCCGATAGTCCTGGAGCAGCATCAACCAGACCGACTTCCACGACTCCAGGGCCCACTTCCACTATGGACAGCTCCTTCCCATCCCGAACACTGTCAGGGTCAACAGCAGTAACCGTTGCCAACCTCTGGAACCTGCTCAGGGTAATGGAATAAGAATGTACATTCCTAAGCCTCACAGGAATACGGCCCTTCCCCACAGTTACTAGAGCTCTAGCCACCTCAACCCCTCCATTTCCCCCTAGGGGTTCTACCAGTGCATCACATGGCTGATGTTGGGAGGACAGCGGAATTTTGGCCCAAAGGGTCACTTCGCTTTGTGCAGGTACAGTAACAGTGGAGCGACTTGCTAACCTAGCTGTAGCTTTCCATGGATCAGCAGAAGAGACAGCACAAATGCGTCGACAGTCCACAAAAACAGAATTCCATTCTCGGCCGAGCAGCGGTTTGGGGTGCGTCGAAGACGCCTTGTATTTGCTAAAAAGTTCTTCCCAACAGTCATTAATGACGTTCATCCCTAGGATGGCCTTATTAGCTCCAATACAGTCATCCCTGGCAACTACTATGCCGCGCGCTGGCACCCGGACCCCGTGCACCACAAAGTCCGCCACCAAGTAACCCACCCATGGGATGTTAATTCCGTTTGCAGCTCTCAATGTGAGCCAGGGTAATTCCTTACAACCTTTAAGTTGTTTACTCCCAAGGAGGTTCCTGCAGACGCTCTCACTAAACAAAGTTACTTGAGATCCAGTGTCTACCAAACATTTGACATTTACCCCATCGACTTCCACGTCCACCAGGGGACAATCTCCAGTAAGCTTAGCTTTAGGACTGCAATCAACTGGGTCGCAACAAGGGGGTCCGGACACTTGACCCGCAGTGGCCGGGGCACTTAAAAATCCTGACCCGATGGTTTGGAGGGACACCTACGACTGATATGGCCAATTTGTTCACACAAACTGCATATAGGGCGGCCTTGGGGGTCCCACTTGAATGTAGCACTATTGGGCGTTCTAGGTCTTTGACTTCTATTTGGGTGTCGAGGGGCATCAAAAGGAGAGGAGGCTACTCCTTTAAGTTCTTCTATAATTGTCTTTGTCATTGCAGACATTTGCTCCTTCACATCCTTCATAATTTCAGCACGAAACTGTTGCTTCCAGTCAGTCACTTGTGAGCTAGTAGATGGCGTTCTACTCACCGCTAAACAGTCATGTGGTGGCCATTGTTCCACCTGTTCTTCCTCCAGGGCCAAAGCCTCCGTTTTTAGCTCATCAAAGGTGAGATTTGGTCTTTTCCGCACCTGCCGCCTAAGTTCCTGGCGGATGGGACCTTCCTTCAGACCCATAACGAACTGGTCCCTTAACACCAGCTCTCCTTGTTCCAAGCCCATGGTATCTTTCTGCTTCAACCTGGAAAATAGTTCACGTAGACGTAAGGAGAAAGCTCTCAATGTCTGGTTAGGCTCTTGTCTACAATTGAAAAACTGAGTTCTTAGAGTGGAGACATGTGTATTGTCTCCATACAGTTCAGAAAGTACATCAAAAATGTTCTTAGGTGTATTCCTGTCAGTTCGATCAAGGGTGAGGATTTCTCGTTTTGCTTCTCCATCTAATAGTCCAAGAACAAAGTCTGCTTTTTGGGAGTCCCTGATAGGTTGGAACGTTAACATAGTCTCTATTTGGCTCCTCCATTCCCCAAATTTAATGTCAGACTGTGCGCCACTAAATTTTGACATCCAAGGTCCCCCCATGAAGAAAGGCATCATCATGGCAGGCTGCCCACCTGATGGATTTTCTTCTGTTGGCATGTTGTTTTAATAGAGGCTCAACCCAAAGGACCAATCCTGCACGACAACGCCACTTTCTGTCACGGGGCTTAGTGCCCCGGACTCTAAAAACTGAAGTTGGTCCTAAGGGGAGTATCTCTTTCAAACAACAATGCACAACTGGACGAAGTTTCCGAAATTTATTATACAAAAGTTATTAAAAAGAGGTATTAAAAGTAGGGTCCCAGGCCTAGGCTAAAATCCATATCTAAAAGTAACTCCGACTAGTCGTAGGTGGCGCGGTACTCCGAGGTGTGGGGCGCCGTCTCTCTCCCCTCCGCTACTGCGGTGGTGCGTCCGCTCTCCACGGCTCCTCTGCTGTGATGTCGCCGCTCCGGGGAAGACGCCTGCGTAAGGGGACAGGCCGTCAATGACACAGGCCAATGACAGGTAAAAAGCCCTCCGGTAAGAGGGGAAGCTGGTCCGCAAGGCTATCTCTTTCCACACGGCACTACAAGCCACGCACACACAAAAACACCGCCAACAGTAGCCTTGCGTACACAGCTCAATAAACCAGGCACTTAGCTGGAAGGAGGGGGGTTGCCGAACTCTCCCCTCCACCGTTTCCACGACGCCTCCTGTCACTGGCCGCTCCGGTCACTCTGTCGTCCCGCTGTCCCCCTCGCACATCGGCCAAGCTGCTCCCGTCTCCGTGCCACGCGCGTCCGCCCGTCTGCTGCTGCGGCGTTGAGCTCTGTCACCTGCGCTCCCGTCACCCCGCACCTGTGCCTCCTTATCCTTGATGTGAGGGGTTTGGTCACGATCACACACACCCCCTCACGCTCACTAGTCCCACCCCCAACTCTCACACACACACAGTCAAGGCACCCCGTGACATAAATACACAAAGTCACGCCCCTACAGCGCGCTTGAAATCTCCCAAAACAAGCAAGTTTGAACCTAAAAGTTTACGCGTTTAAATATACCAATACTGCTAGATTAAACATGGAGAGGCTTCTTCGTGACTTCAACTGAACGATTCTGCAAAAAAGCGAAAATCACCAATTTTCAAAAAAATATCTTTTTCTCGAGACGCAGGCTGCCGACTTGTGTCTTTGGATTCCAGGGCGGGTCACATTTATGAATTTGTCAAACTTTCTAGGATTCTTGCAGACCTCTTTCTCCATATACTGTATGTCCTTCTCATAAAAACAATAAACATTACATTTGAATCTTAATGCATAGCCTGTCAGCCTATTTCCCATAAACTACCCCAACACTGCTCATATTATTGCTTATTTTCAACCCTTTTTGCAGTCTGAAAAAATATGCAAAAAAACAGTCATATGCAAATATTCTATACCAAAATGACCAAAACTTAAATTACAAGTCATTACTTTCATTATGTTCTTGATCTTTATCCTTTTGTTCATCAACTGATGAACGAGTGCAAGTCATAACCGCTGTTTTAAGATAATAAGCTGATTTAATTTCTTTCTCGTGTTCCTTTTTCCTAAAATGTTAAAGTCGCTTGGTATAACAAGAATAACAATCTTTCTTAGTTGTAACTAGTTGTAACTTGTAACTAAGTTCCTTAGTTCTGGGTTGCTCTGCTGCTATCACCGTAAGTGATCACACTGGCATACCCCAAAAGGTTCATGCACAATGAGAGGTTTGTAATTAAATGTGATGGGTTTGTTTAGGCTACATTATGAAATATACTGTGCTACTGTCACCTGCAGACACATGTGGCATTATACACCTGAGCTTTATTGACAGAGGACAAAGCACTGGACTTTGCTCATTTTTGCGTCCATAATTTAAATCCAATTGTTTTTACATTTCTTTACATTGGATATACAGATAGTAATTTGTCTAGAGGCTTTTTTGTTTTTTTACTTTATATTCCATTTTCAAAGGTATATTTTATATATTAATCATGTCCAAACATGAGAACTGTTATACATTGCATTTGACCTACATTATGCATATTAGACGATGAAGACATGTGCCCACTTCACACCCGCATCCATAGAGTCTCTTCAGGCTGAAGCATCAGACGTCAAAACTGTGGAGTATTTACTTAATAAAACATACTAGTAAATAAAGAATTCATTAAATAAGACTAATATTAATATTTTACCATACAAAAATAGATTGACACAGCCAATCAGGAGTACAGGTTTACGTGTTCTGACCGCCTTCTTAGTGATGTCACAATTTTGAACGTGTGTCATTGATTGACGCGGGTGTCAATCAATACAGCTGGTCATTACGCGCCTATGTCGAAATTATGATCAATAAATGCTTGTTTTTAATCTTAAATGGCTGAGCGAGGCAAACCTAAGGACATTTATATCATCGTGGACGCTTGGCATCACTTTCACACAAAGGCTCCACGAAGACAGTGACATTTAAAAACAAGGCTTTTGTAAAAGTCTTTTTGCAAAGAAATGTTGGAGATTTCAGAGAACTTCGGAAAACACTCGTCAAGCTCCATAGGCTTCCACGTGAGCGCGCTATGTGTTATTTGAATGAATTTGTAAAAGGTAAATAACCAACATAATTTTGCTAAAATACTTATTACTTGTACGAAATTTCATATTGTAAAAGCGTGCCTGGGGTACGTTTTTCTGAAGAGACTGGGTTGCAACCACCACGGCTTTCCTCTGCCCTTTGTCCACCACCACAATGTCTGGTTGGTTCGCCATTACCATTCTGTCCATCTGTATCTGGAAGTCCCACAGAATCTTGCCTCGGTCATTCTCTACCACTTTTGGAGGTGTTTCCCACTTTGACCTTGGGGTTTCCAGCCCATTCTCTGCACAGATGTTCCTGTACACTATGTCAGCCACTTGGTTATGGCGCTCCATGTAAGCTTTCCCTGCCAGCATCTTACACCCTGCAGTTATGTGCTGGATTGTCTCAGGGGTCTCTTTGCACAGTCTACACCTGGGGTTTTGTCTGGTGTGATAGATCTAAGCCTCCATTGCTTTGGTGCTCAAGGCCTGCTCCTGTGCAGCCATGATGAGCCTCTGTGCTGTCCTTCAGTTCAGCTCTGTCTAGCCATTGGTAGGATTTCTTGATATCTGCCACTTCAGTTATGTTTCGGTGGTACATCTCATGTAGGGGCTTGTCCTCCCATGACGGAACCTCCATTCACGGAGCACGTCATCTGTTGGAGCCTTGTCCTTGATGTACTTATGGATGTATAGAATAGACATACATTGTCTGGGGGCGACGGTGGCGCAGATGGTAGAGCGGGTCGTCTCATGATCGGAAGGTCTGGGGTTCGAATCCCGCCTCCTGAAGGTGCACATTGTCGTTGTGTCCTTGGGCAAGACACTTCACCCTCCTTGCCTCCAGTGTCTGCGTACACTGGTGTATGACTGAGAGAGTGAATGCGCCCCCTATGAGAGACCAACAGGCCCGTTTGGAACCGTTTGGAACCATGAGGCCGTCCTCCCGTGGACCCACCACCTGCAGGAGGAGCCATAGGGGACAGGTGCTATGTGACTTGGGCAGCTCCAACAGCTGCCCCCACGACCCGGCAACGGACAAGTGGGAGAAAATGGATGGATGGATGGAGAATAGACATACAAACATTAGATCTGGGAAGCAATTGAGGAAAAAGCAGGTGCTTCAATCAATACTTCAGAATTTTGCCTAAACATTAAATTTGAATTGAATAATTCATAGGTTATTCATGTTATTATGATTAGCCTTTTTTTTTATGATATATATTCTAATCCTCCATTAAACCTTCTCATTTTGGAGCCCAGTGGACTTAGGAGCAGTATTGGCAGAATTATGCACATTTATTTAATGATGTTATGAATTTTACATTACAATCAGAGATCAAAACGGAAGCGCAAGTGTTGATTGAAAACATTGGATACATTAGAAAGACCAGGCCAACGTGCTATTTGTTATTGAAATGCTGTGCTGCAGTCCTCCAGCTCCAGTTTTAATGTGTAAATTGCCCTTTTAGCCGTGCAATGGTGTAATGTCTATGAGATTCATTTTAATATTTGATATGTTAATAATTGTTTTGCTATCAGCAGATGAATAATGCAGAGAATAGAAAAGAGCACTGGCACAGGCTGGTGTTTTCATAATGATTGTCCTCTGAAAGCTGTCATATTTTCATAGGCTTCAGTCAGTGTTACCACTAACACTGTTTAAAAGTCCTATATCATGCAAAATCGACTTTTTGGAGCTTTTAACCATGTTGTTATGCTATTTCAACCTGATAAGACTCACACAGACAGAAAAGCGTTTTAGACGTTTTATTGAATGAATGCAAAACATAATTTGGGGCTCAGACCCCGGCGGAAGATTGGATGAACGATAAATCCGCACGGCGTAGAACGATAGCCAGGATCTTCCCCCGGAGCCTGGACACTGGTGGTGGTAGAAGACCCGGGGTGACCAGACGTTCGAGCAGCGCCGAGAGAGCCCAGGTGGAGGATAGGGGTGGAGGAGGGTTGCAGCACGGCTGGGAAACTCTGAGTGATGGGCCATGGTGCTTATGAAGGAATCTTGGAGCGATGATTGGTTGATGTGGAGAAGCTGAATGGCTGGACTGTGATTGATGAGTGGAAGCAGCTGCCGGTGATGAGCGGTGGTTTAAACAGCTGTTGAGTCTTCCTTGTTGAATTTGCGCATAAGCTTCATTTCAACCTGATAAGACTCACACAGACAGAAAAGCGTTTTAGACGTTTTATTGAATGAATGCAAAACATAATTTGGGGCTCAGACCCCGGCGGAAGATTGGATGAACGATAAATCCGCACGGCGTAGAACGATAGCCAGGATCTTCCCCCAAAAATTACCCGGGGTCTGAGCCGAGACAATGACATGACGGCGATTGCTTGTGTTTTTGATGGAGCTGAGCTTACCACGTTTGACAGGGCGAGTGACTGCGCTTAAAATGAGCGCGCAGGCCGAGACAAAACCGCTGAGATAATGACAGCCTTTGAGCTGTAGAAATGACGATGCGGGTGAAGCTTAAAGTCCCTCCGGCGAGGGCATCAGGCAGAAACGGAAACCCTCCGACGAGGGTAGCCGAGCAGCGCAGAGCGGGAACCCTCCGGCGAGGGCAGCAGGCAGAAACCCTCCGGCGAGGGCAGCAGGCAGAAACCCTCCGACAAGGGTAGCCGAGCAGCGCAGAGCGGGAACCCTCCGACGAGGGTAGCAGAAACAGAAACCCTCCGACGAGGGGAGCAGAAACAGAAACCCTCCGACGAGGGGAGCAGAAACAGAAACCCTCCGACGAGGGGAGCAGAAACGGGAACCCTCCGACGAGGGGAGCCGAGCAGCGCAGAACGGGAACCTCCGGCGAGGGTAGCAGAACAGAGCAGAAGCCCTCTAGAGAGCGGCAGACGGGGAGGAGAAGCCTCCGGCGGCGAGCCTATGTTTGTGTATCTGACGAGAATGAGAGCCGAGCGAGATGGGTCTAGACCACCACCAGTTATTTGCACGAAACTTATAGTTATGAAGGGAACGTTGAACTGAAAGGAAGGAGTTCGACTCAGGGCGGATGTAAGAGATGTAGCCGAGGAAGACCAGCGCCCCGGCTGTTGGAGTGTTGCTGCGGGAGACCTTGAGCGGCAGCGATGTAGCGGCGCCGATTCTGAATGAATGGGCTGAATAGTTGTGTGGGGATAGTTCCCGGATAAGAACGCCGACCGAAGGTATTTTGAAACCTGGATGCCGTCATAGTTAACCTTCAGGGGTTAGAAACAGCGCTTGAGTGGGCGGACCGAGCTTCAACGTTTGAGCAAATTTCGCATGGTTAGAAAAGGCAGAAAGCCCCCCCTGTGTGGCACTGACTGTTACAGGCGCCTTGCCTTTGGATCTCTTGAGGAACGATTGAAGAATTCGGATGAAAACTCGAATCGGAGAAGGAAGGAGGCCATTTCTCAGCGAACCATTTACCCTGATAGAAACCCCCCCAACCGGAGGACGGGGTGGCATCCGTGACAAATTACAAAGCGTCCGCGGAACGTACGACGTCATCGTAGGAGAACGACACCTGTGCGTCGTTTGGCAGCAGGACCAGAAACGCGGGTCGGAGCGACGCCCTTCGTTCAGGAAGACCGAGTCGAACAGCGATGTAACGGAGTGAGCTGCGACGAGCAGCCGCGAGATGAAAGAACGCCCCTGGGGAACGATATGCATGGCAAAATGAGGAGGCCCAGCCGGGACAGGAGCTGCTGCTTTGTGATATCGCGGGTGGAAGCTGCTTTCTGAATCACGTCGGAAATGCGGCCAGCGTATCGGGCGGAAGAGAAGCGACCATGGCGACATAGTCCAGTTTGATCCCCAAAAAACTCCAGCTCCGTGGCTGGAACGACTGTCTTTGACAGACAGGGGCACGCCCAGAAGGCCGAGAGGAGCTTGAGTTTAGACGAGGACGTGCCGGGCGAGGGCCGGGCACGAGCGAGTGGAGTACGGACTAAACCCCGACGTATTGAGTAGGATCCAGCACAGCGCCTCCGAAACCATGTTAACAAGCAACGGGCTGCTCCTACAACTGATTCAGCCTACGTGAGCAACAATGAGTAGCGTTCACGTGACATCACAACATTCCGAAGATCCTATAGTATAACATTGGGGTGGAGAAAACTGAAAATTCAAACTGTAACCATAGTGACGCTCAAAATGCAGATAATGCAGTCTAATCTTAGATCATTGCTAACTTATCTGTAATTCCGGAGCCAATTCACATGAAACAGCTGTCAAAGTTCAAAGTCATATCCTCCAGCACATGTGTCTAATTATTTCTTCACACGCGTCCGGAAGTGGAGACTATATTCAAAAACATGCGCTTGATGTTGGCCAGTAGAAAGACCTTCAGCCATAAAATTCACATGTCAGTTTTGTGAATCCAATACTATCACATGACGATCAGAGAAAACATTTGGACATCTTTTTGGAAATTTTTCGAAACTGTTTCTCCCATAGAGTTGTATTGACACCTGCCCTCCAACTGAAATAGAATTCTATAACGTGAACGCGACCTATTCTGCATCAAGGACGGCCCAGTCCAGACGCACGTTAGCTTGAGCGAGTAGCGACACTGATTTGGCCGCGAAGCCTTGTGTTCTTTATTCTCTTTTTTTACTCTTTTGGTCCACCGTAGCGTAGTAGAGCGGCCCCCTAGTGGGGGAGAGGCCCTTGAGAGCGTGTGGCTGGTGCGCGGGCTGCGAGCGGTGAAAAACGATCGGACTGACTGAACCGCACAGCGAACTGAGACAGCCTGAGTGAGCGTGAGCAACAACTCTGTATCGAGAACGGACCAGTCCAGATGCACGTTAGCATGAGTGATTAGCGACGCTGATTTGGCTGCGAAAGCCTTGTGATATTGGTAGAACGCGACCGACTGCATTTTAAATTCAGATCCCTGATCAGACATAGGTAATAGTCAAACTCGGGCGGCGATCCGGATACACGAGGACGCGATCTGGTCCTCGGAGAGGGGAGAATGGGCAAGACCAGGTTCACATAATCGCCCCGCAAGATTTTCGAACGCAGCCTTGACGAGATATTAGCGTGCAACAGAGAATACGGCCTACCCAGAGACGGCCCAGGATGGGCGCTGGCGAGGGCGAAGAGTGGGGGATCCGGCTGAGTCACCGCGGCGAGAGAAGCGTGGAGCGCACCGAGCGCAGGCTGAGTGGAGACGGCAGGACGAGCGGCGTTGAGCAGGAGATGGGCCGACAGCCCGGAGACGGAGTGGCGAAGAGCGTCCGTGGAGGCAGACATCAGACGACGGTCTTCCGCGGACATGGGTGGGGTCGCGGCAAAAGACGAGGAATCCCCGGAGAACACGGACGGAACCGGAGGAGCTGAGACAGACCGGGAGTCCAACGCAGGCAAGCGCTGCGCCTGCAGTTCTGGAGCCCAGCGCGGCAGCGGCAGACGCGGAGCCCGCAGATGTGGAGCCCCGCACGGCAACGGCGGCAGTCGTGGAGCCCGGAGCTGCAGCGAAAACAGGCCAAGCGAAGACGAGACATGGGCCGGAGCCACAGAAGGAGAACGACCCTGGCGGCGTTTGGCGGGGGGAACAGAAGACTTCCTGGACCGTTTCCCTCCCTGGATAACGAAAGGAGGCGGCGAAGCGGGCGGAGACGGAGACGAAACACCGGACGGCAGGACAGCGGTGAGTTGAGCCAGTTGAGTAGGACCGAGACCGGTTCCGGGAGGAATCCCCATGGACAGAAGGGCCGAGCGCGGGGAGACGTGAGCTGCGCGAGCAGCGATGCGGGGACTTTTCCTGAAAGTGCCCGGAACGGTGGGTCCCGTGACCCCGCTGAAGGGGGGCAAGGGCCCGGCAGTAGAATCGGAGTCAGACATGAGTTTCCCTAAGCGACGAGGTTGCAGCACGGCTGGGAAACTCGGAGTGATGGGCCATGGTGCTTATGAAGGAATCTTGGAGCGATGATTGGTTGATGTGGAGAAGCTGAATGGCTGGACTGTGATTGATGAGTGGAAGCAGCTGCCGGTGATGAGCGGTGGTTGATGCAGCTGGTGAGTCTTCCTTGTTGAATTTGCGCATAAGCTTCATTTCCTTCTCAAAAACACCCCAAGAGTGTTTTTTTGCTACATTCACGCGGTTCTCAGCAATCCTCCTGAATCCTGCTCTCTGAACAGCTGCTCCGCCCTCTCCTCGAAAACTACTGAGTTGTTCCTTTCTGAAGTCAGAACAGAACAGTAATGCTCGACGTCTAAAATCTAATGCCTTAAGGCCTGATTTTAATTTGTAAAACAGCTTTTTCATTATTTCTGTTGTAAAAAAAAGAAGAAATAATGTGTTTGTTGGAGTAAACAAACACACCCCTGAGTGTCTGAACCGATGTCATGTTTTCACCGAAAGCTGTGAGGAAGGAGCTCTTTCTAACCTACTCTGGACACCTGTTCTTTTTCTTACCTAACGATAATGTCACGGAGAAAATGCATGTTTGGGTACGAGAGGTGCAGGACTTTATACAACCTTCCTAAAGAAGAGGCCACTCGCCAGAAGTTGGAATTTCTTTCCGGGATTCAGCGACTATCAGCCAAAAAAGTGTCTGTGACCGTCACTTCACTGATGGATGCTTGGTGCACCTTGGCCAGAATCAAAGTGAATTAAACTCTTACAACCAGCGATGATGGAGAGGCCAGCACGGCTGGTGAGTAAATCAAAACACGCGTTAGTGTGTGTTTTAGCCATTTATGAAGCTGTATTGCAAATGTCAACTCCTTATAACTGCATTGTGAAGTAACTTCACAATATTTATATTTCTACTACAGTAAAGTTCCATCGGCTGCATCAACTCGGGGAGAGAATGGCTAAAATAGCATGATACAGATCCTTTAAAGCAATGTTGGATTATAGGAAACTCCATGTGAACATGCCAAAACAATTATATTCATTTCAATCTAGAATGAAAATGTCCCTCACTGTTCTGTCGTCACTCTGATGGGATTCTGCTGAATCCCTGCTTGATTGTAATGTCTTATAATGTTTATAACAAATGGCTCATTGTGTTGTACACATGGTCTTTCATGCTGCATTGATGAAAATATAATCACTAGCTTTCACACAAGTTGTGTTGAACTTAATAAATGAAAAAGGTTTTTACATTTGATTCTGGGTAGGACTTCACCACATCCAATGAAATAATAATAAAATGCTATAGAAGTCGCTTAATACCATGCATTATTAATTCATTCATACTTGTGATGGGCTATACAGGCCCTGTGGTAAATTGACAGAAATGTGGCATCAAATCTGTGTCAACCTCAACCAACCTCTCACTTACTCACACCGAAACTTCTATGATATTTCCACAGGATCTTTTGCAAAGCTTCTGAGATCAGATGAGGTCGAACATTCTCAAGGCATTGCTGGTAATGACTTTGCACCACATATTTTCTATTATTACATTTTCTACCTGTATTCAAAGATACATTTGAAACATTTTCTGTTGGACCAACACACCAGCTAGACTGGGTCAGTTCTAGATATTTACAATGTTATACTTAAAAAATACTTTTACTTAACCCTTATGTTATCCTATGTACATTTTGGTACATTTTGCAAGTTTTTTTTTTCATTTCCTGACCATTTTGTCTGTGTTGCAGCTTGAGACGTGGATTTCGGCAGAAAATGTTTGCTTTGAGCCACATTTTTAGAATCCAGTGTTTGTAAAGTGCTCCTTTGTCTGCGCGCTTCAACGTGAAGCAGTACTTGAGCTTTAGCAAAAATAATCGTTAAAGCCAACACAGTTTTGAGGCATCCATGCTGTTTCTGATGTAAACACAGGTCACGCTGGTGTGACGCCCACAAAATGTGACGTCACATTTTTATGTTATTTTAATAGAGTATTTTTATTTAGTAGCACTTCAGGTGATTGCAATATTGGGGTGCGCCACAAGGGGGCAATGTAGTGAGAAAGCAGTAGCTCCGCCAGGCGGGGTCCTTCTTATCAACACGTTTGCGGCCTTCCCTCATACATGAAGCGAGGCTGCATCGAACCGAAGCTCACTGCCTCTTGTCTCATCATTTCTCCTGTTATTCAGGTAGTAATGTATAAAGCACATGCACTATCACATACAACATGACTGTATACTATTGTGGTTATTTATAGCCGTTTTCAGTTAGTTTTGTAAAGCTAAATTGCGTTAAGATACTGTTTAGAATCACGCTCGTGGTAGTAAGGCTACCATGAGGTTGTGTAATGGCGGCGGCGCCCCACCGTAACTTGAACTCTCCCAGTAATATGTACATAAGCTCCCGGACATTGTTGGAAAGTGTAACTAATTGTTTAAATACTAAATTGATTTCTGTAATGGAAATAGTAATGTTTGACTCTTTTGAGATATTTTTGGTTATGTAATTTTGTAAAAACATAGAGAGGATTTGATTAGCAGACCAAGCAATTGTACTTATGAACATTATTTTAGTTGTACTCAAGTGACGAAATATACTTGTTTTAAAAAGTAGAAAACTACATAAGTAAAAGCACCATTTGCTAGTGACGTTTGTTAAAGATAAAAGTAACATAGTGATAAACCAGATAAGGTAGTAACAAGATACTAGTACAGTATAAAGGTTACACGTGATTTTGGTTAAAGATGAAACATGATTAGACAAAGTAAAAGTATACATGATTTTTGGTAAATACAGAGGTAAATGTATTTTGAACATAAGTTGTAATTAAAGAGATACATGAAGCGAGGCTGCATCGAACCGAAGCTCACTGCCTCTTGTCTCATCATTTCTCCTGTTATTCAGATTATTCTTCTGGTGCGGGTCTGCCCCCTAGACCGGACCCGTAACAGAAACTTGCGAGAGGTCCGGGATCGATGACATCACCAGCCGTCGAGGGTCGTCGATCCAGTCCTAAACCCATGGACCAGCTGCTGTGCCAACGTGCTGCATAACTCAAGGAAAAGGGTCAACGCAGATGCTGCAGGACCAAGGCCTAAAGTTATAAGCAACAATGGAGGACAGCAAACGCAAGAAGTTGGTGTGGACGGTGAAAAAGGAACTGTTTCGCCTCACAGCTGACAAGTTATCCCAGCTGATCGTTGAGGTCCCAGAATCACCGGACCTAGATCCAAATAAAGTAGACAAAACCGATGAAGAGAGTTGCATTGACTTTATAGTGACTTACATGAACAGTGAACACTTGTTGGAGTCAGAAGATCAAGGCGTGTCTTTCCTGTTATACCTAAATGACAAGATTGAGGAGATTAAAGAGGGTCACTGCAAAGTTGTAGAGACTGATGAATCCCCTAATCATGCTGTTGCTGAAGGTATTTCACAGCAAACTGACAATGCCCAAGGTGATAGTAACCAAACTCCCCAAGCTGACACCATTGAGTCACAATTAGCCAAGCTTCTCACTTTGACTAAAAGTCTCAAAATGAGTGACACATCTCAAACCACTGCAAACGAAGATAACCAGTCCCACAGCAATTACTTACCACACCCCTCTGGAAGCATGATAGCGCTAAAAGACCTACCACTGTTACAGAGGAAGGAGTTTAAGATTCAGGGTGGGCAGATTAGTGATAATGCTTCTGACATAAGCTATGGCAGCATTAGTAAGCAAATAGACAGAGGACTGAAAGAAAATCACACTGAAAGTGAAGTGGTTCAGGCAGTCCTGCGCATCATAAAACCTGGCATCTTCAAAGAAATGCTCACAAGCAAAGATGAAATGTCCATAGCAGAGTTGAAGAGCTTTTTACATTCACATCTCGGTGAGAAAAGCACAACTGAACTGTTTCAAGGACTCATAACAGCAAAACAAAATGAAAGCGAAACTCCGCAACAGTTCCTATACCAAATGATGGGTCTCAAGCAAAAGTTAATTTTCACATCAAAGCAGTCAGATTGTAACATTAGGTATGAAGCTCAAACTGTCCAAAATGTGTTCCTACACACTGTATACCAAGGTTTAAGTGAGAAACATGAGGACGTAAGAAGAGAGCTAAAACCTTACCTTTCTGATCAAACAGTGACTGATGACTTGCTCCTAAAGCAAATTACCAAAACTACAAAAGAAGAGGGTGAACGCAAAAGGCGTTTAGGTCGCAGCACTCGCCCCAAAACTGCCTTTGCTCACAGTAATGAGGTTGAGTCAAATGCTGTTACAAAAGCAAAGCCCAGTCCAGATTTAAAAGCCAAAGATGAGCTTATTCGACAACTTAGTGCTCAAGTCCAAACCTTGACTGATGCAGTTAGCTCTTTCCAAACACAAACTAAAGAACCACAAAAGCTAAAGTCAAGCGAATCAAGTTCTCCGTGTACATGCTACTGTCCTGATCGGTCCCGTAAGCCACTGAAGAAGAGCAGATATGGTTGCCCTGACTGTATTGCACATCACAGGACCAACTGCAATCATTGTTTCACTTGTGGAGAAGAAGGACACCGTGCAGTAGGATGTTTAAAAAGAACCAAAGGCTACAAGCAACGGACACAGAGAAAAGAACTGAATGATAATGACTCTCACTCAGCTAATGCTACTGCCTGCCATTCTGCTGAGGTGATGTCTGCATCACAAAGGGTAGCGAAGATTTTAGGGCAGAAATGTCTTCTCAAGTGCAACCTTAATGGCTATGCAGTAACTGTGCTTATGGACACTGGTGCTCAAGTCAGCATTGTGGATCGTGCTTGGAGGAAGATCTACGCCCCACATCAAAGCATACGCCCTCTCAGCGAATTACTGGGAGACAAGCCCCTCAATGTGACTGCAGTCAACGGTGAGTCTGTCCCTTATGACGGCTGGATTGAACTGTTATTCAACCTACCTGAAAATGATAACCCAGACCTCACAATCCGAGTCCCATTCCTCGTCAGCAGAGTCTGCCTCCCACGTCCCATTTTAGGCTTCAACGTCATCCAAGAGCTCATTCTGGGACAAGGAGAAGAAGCAGATGTGATCTCAGTCATTTCTAAACTACTCAAGGACGCTATGCAGATTCAAGCTGAACAGGCTGACACCATTGTGAACTTTATTCAGACTAATGAATCCAGGTTTGAACAAGCTCGAGTCAGAGTCGGACGACAAGGTGCTGTTATACATCCTGGCCAAGTCACTCATCTAAGGTGTCACCTGTCAACTGATTTCAACGCTCCACTTGCCCTGTTTGAAGTCACAGACCCTGATACCAAGCTGCAGCGACTCGACATTGGCGATGGACTAGTTGAAGTTCACAAAGGCAAGCGACCATATGTGGAGATCCCGATAGGTAACCACACAGAGACTGACATCACTTTAGACCATTTGACACTACTTGGGAGCATACAGTCCATTGACAAAATAATAGAGACAGCCACTCCAACAGTAAATGACTCGAGCTCACCAGATTGTGTTGTAAAAGAACAACCACCAAGTGAGTCCACATCCCAGCTGTGGCAACCATCTGTCGATGTGAGTCATTTAAATGATGAACAACAAGCTGTAGTAAAACAAATGCTGTATGAGGAGTCAAATGCATTCTCCCGTGATGAAAATGACATTGGATGCATTCCTAGCCTCCAAATGAACATTACTTTAAAAGACGACATTCCTGTGCAAATAACATACTCTGCTATTCCCAAACCACTCTACAAGGAAGTTAAAGAGTACATTCAAGACCTTCTTGCCAAGCAGTGGATAGTGAAGTCCAAGTCTCCGTATGCCGCTCCTGTAGTTTGTGTGCGAAAGAAAGACGGCACCCTCCGTCTCTGCATAGACTATAGGCTCCTGAATCAAAAGACAGTCCCAGACAGACATCCCCTCCCCCGCATACAAGATCTTATTGATACGCTGGGGGGATACAGCTGGTTCTCCATCTTAGATCAGGGAAAGGCCTATCATCAAGGCTATGTGGCTGAAGGATCACGACACATGACGGCATTCATCACGCCGTGGGGATTGTACGAGTGGGTACGCATCCCCTTCGGGCTTTCCAACGCGCCCGCCACTTTTCAGAGGAGCATGGAGGAGATGCTGTGCTCCCTAAGGGACGAGTGTTGCATCCCGTATTTGGATGACATCCTCTGTTATGCTAAGACATTCGACGAACATGTTGAGGGACTCCGACGTGTCCTACGAGCACTCCAACAACACGGCGTGAAGCTCAGGCCAACCAAATGTGAGCTCTTTCACAAGGAAGTTCGCTACGTTGGACGTCTCGTCTCTGCGGATGGAGTTCGTGTCGACCCCAAAGACATCGAGGCTATTCAAGCTCTGAAAGAAAAGACACCAAACACGGTTGGAGAGGTTCGTAAACTACTCGGATTTCTCAGCTACTACCGTACGTACATTCAAGATTTTTCAAAGATTGCAAGACCAATGTATGAACTGTTAGTAGCCAAAGACATCAGTGGTGCCAGTCCACCTCAACATTCAAAGAAAACGACCAAGTCAAAACGTATACAGGTGCCATCAAAAACACCAGTACACTGGACAGAAGAACACCAGAGTGCGCTAAATCAGCTCATCACAACCCTGTCAAGTCCGCCGGTACTTGCCTATCCAGACTTCAGTCTTCCCTTCGTGCTACACACCGACGCCTCAGAGAAGGGGCTTGGCGCCGTCCTTTACCAGCACCAAGGGGGGAAGCTGAGGGTAATTGCTTACGGGTCAAGAACGCTGACACCCGCCGAGCGTAGGTACCACCTCCACTCAGGTAAACTAGAATTTCTGGCTTTAAAGTGGGCCATTAGTGAGAAATTCAGAGACTACCTTTACTATGCGCCACACTTTACTGTCTACACGGATAATAATCCGTTAACCTATGTGCTGAGCACAGCAAAGCTTAACGCCGTTGGCCACCGCTGGGTCGGTGAGCTTGCTGATTTCCGATTCGAAATTAAGTACAGGCCAGGCAAAGTCAACATAGATGCAGACACACTATCCAGGTTGCCATTAGACATAAACAGCTATGTAGACAAGTGCACAAAAGAACTATCTAGAGACACTATCCAGACCATTTGGGATGGCAGTCGTGCTGCAGAGTCAAAAGATGTAGCTTATGTTGCAGCCCTGGACTTAGCCCAGAACAACCAGATTCCTGACCTACTCCTCCCAGCCATTAGTCATGCTAAGCTAGTGAAAGCACAACAAAGTGATCCTGTCATAGGCCAAGTTGTAAAGCTCAAAGAGACTGTCAAAATGCTAACCAATGACATCAAGAGCAAAGTTAGTGGTCCTTCACGAAAACTGCTTTATGAGTGGGACAGATTACATCTCAAAGATAGCTTGCTTTACAGACAGACTAACCAGAGACGCCAACTTGTCCTTCCGAAAGAGTATCATGAAACAGCCCTTAAGCTTCTCCACAATGACATGAGCCATGTAGGGACTGAAAAGACACTGTCATTAGTCAGGGACCGCTTTTATTGGCCATACATGAAACGAGATGTAGAGATGTATGTGACAAGAAGGTGCCCCTGCATTAAAAGCAAAAAGCCTGTTTCCCACATTAGAGCATCCATGGGGAGCATTACCACTAGTCAGCCACTAGAGCTTGTGTCAATAGATTATTTACATTTAGAACCTAGTAAAGGTGGTTACCAATATATCTTGGTAGCTGTTGATCATTTTACTAGATATGCCCAGGCATATGCCACTAGAAACAAATCCGGAAAGACAGCCGCAGAGAAACTTTTTGAAGATTTTATCCCCAAGTTTGGCTATCCACACAAACTGCATCATGACCAGGGGAGAGAATTTGAAAATGACCTCTTTAAAACCCTGCAACAGTTGAGTAAAGTAGGACATTCACGTATGACACCCTATCATCCTCAAGGCAACCCAGCGGAGAGATTTAACCGCACGCTTCTCCAGATGTTAAGGACCCTGGGCGACAAGGAAAAGGAGAGATGGAAAGATCACCTGGCACACGCAGTCGACGCCTATAACTGCACCAGGCATGAGGCCATAGGTATGTCCCCATTCTACTTAATGTTTGGCAGACATCCTAGACTGCCTGTGGACCTTATGTTTGATCTTAACCCTGAACAAGAACCCAGCACTCCTAGAGGTTATGCAGAGAAGTGGGCCGCGAGGATGAGAGAGGCATACAAGATTGCTACTGAGAATAGCCAAAACTCAAGCTCCAAGGGAAAGAAAGCATATGACAAACACACCAGAGGTGCTGTTCTTGAGCAAGGTGACCGTGTGTTAGTCCGCAACCTGAGAGAGAGAGGAGGTCCTGGTAAATTAAGGTCCTACTGGGAGAACACCATCTATGTTATAAAAGAGAGAATAGCAGATGGCCCCGTTTACAAAGTGACACCTGAAAATGGAAATGACAAAGTAAGAACACTTCATCGCAACCTCCTCCTTTTAGTCAATGATTTGCCAATAGACTTACCTCCCAAAGTGTCGCCTGTGAAAAACAGACCTTACACAAGAGCTCAAAAACAGACAAGACAAGACCAGAGACTCAGTGACACAAAGAGCAGCTCCTCTTCGGATTCAGATGATGAACCAGCACAGTACTGGCTGAGGATTCCCCAATGTGTCACTAGAGCGCCACCTAGTGGGTTTCAGAGAGACTACACAGTAGTGCAAGCAGAGCCCACTATGCCCACTCCTCTAAGAGGCACAAGACAACATGCAACTAGAGAGCAAAACAGGACAATTCAAGAGAACAGGCTCCTTATGGACACTGATCAACCAGAGCCATACGTGGAACAACATGACGTGGACGGTGCACCTGAGATACCTGTGCCACCAGAGGATGCACAGGGTGAAACCGACCAGGAGGACGACACAGTCCCAGCCCAGCAACACCAACCTGCACGAGCCAGTGAGGGAGAAGAGGACGAGTCACAGGTCCGGAGGTCCGCCCGTGCCCGGAAGCCACCGCAGATGTTCACCTATGACTCCCTGGGCCAGCCTTCGTTGCAGTCCTACCAGCCACCACCAGCCGTCGGTGCGGTCGAAGCCTTCCTGCCCCCAGCTGTGCCAGTCTGGGGAATGGACTCCAACATGATGGTATATCGTGCACCATACAGGCTCATGCCTCAGCATTATGCATATCCAGTATACCCGGTTACTGCTCCTATGCATCACATACGATTACCTGCTTATTAGTAGGTGATAAAGACTTTGTTGCTTTATGCAAAAGAGACACTATGAGTTATTGGTTCATAACAGTAAGAGTAAAGTAATATTTGTAAATGTTCGGAGCCATTTTCTGTTGTCAGGGAGCGTGTGACGCCCACAAAATGTGACGTCACATTTTTATGTTATTTTAATAGAGTATTTTTATTTAGTAGCACTTCAGGTGATTGCAATATTGGGGTGCGCCACAAGGGGGCAATGTAGTGAGAAAGCAGTAGCTCCGCCAGGCGGGGTCCTTCTTATCAACACGTTTGCGGCCTTCCCTCATACATGAAGCGAGGCTGCATCGAACCGAAGCTCACTGCCTCTTGTCTCATCATTTCTCCTGTTATTCAGGTAGTAATGTATAAAGCACATGCACTATCACATACAACATGACTGTATACTATTGTGGTTATTTATAGCCGTTTTCAGTTAGTTTTGTAAAGCTAAATTGCGTTAAGATACTGTTTAGAATCACGCTCGTGGTAGTAAGGCTACCATGAGGTTGTGTAATGGCGGCGGCGCCCCACCGTAACTTGAACTCTCCCAGTAATATGTACATAAGCTCCCGGACATTGTTGGAAAGTGTAACTAATTGTTTAAATACTAAATTGATTTCTGTAATGGAAATAGTAATGTTTGACTCTTTTGAGATATTTTTGGTTATGTAATTTTGTAAAAACATAGAGAGGATTTGATTAGCAGACCAAGCAATTGTACTTATGAACATTATTTTAGTTGTACTCAAGTGACGAAATATACTTGTTTTAAAAAGTAGAAAACTACATAAGTAAAAGCACCATTTGCTAGTGATGTTTGTTAAAGATAAAAGTAACATAGTGATAAACCAGATAAGGTAGTAACAAGATACTAGTACAGTATAAAGGTTACACGTGATTTTGGTTAAAGATGAAACATGACTAGACAAAGTAAAAGTATACATGATTTTTGGTAAATACAGAGGTAAATGTATTTTGAACATAAGTTGTAATTAAAGAGATACATGAAGCGAGGCTGCATCGAACCGAAGCTCACTGCCTCTTGTCTCATCATTTCTCCTGTTATTCAGATTATTCTTCTGGTGCTGGTCTGCCCCCTAGACCGGACCCGTAACACTGGCAGTGATGTACGCCCGAATACTCCAGTTATTTATGTCCACACTCAAACGCATAACCGGAGAATTCCCAAGATTTCCAAAGTTTTCAGAAACCTTTGTTTTTATTGACAGAAAACTCTGGTTTTGTGTGGATGATAGGCCAGATCATAGGAAAATATCTTCGGTTTGTGAGATACCCTGCTATGTGTAGACTTTTTTGGTGTCTAAGATTTCTAAACTGTAAAAATCTTCACACTAAACATTATTGTCGATAAATCACTTGTTAATTTTAAAATTATTCATATATTTTATAGGAAACACAAAGGCAAACAAATCCTATTGTTTCCCCCGCGGCCACAGCTTCAGTAGAAGCTCACTGAAGATACATGCGTCTGTGTATAAAGAAAAGTGGAAAATTCTGAAATGCAGTGAAAATGTCAAATTCAACTCCTTTTCCTTCAAAATGAAATGCTGACATATAGGAGAGCAATGAAAATTGGAAGTCAAGAATTTCTTTAAAATGGAAGTCAATGGAGACGAAAACATTTTGACATGAAGAATTGTCCATCCATCCATCCATTTTCTTCCGCTTTATCCGGGGCCGGGTCGCGGGGGCAGCAGTCTCAGCAGAGATGCCCAGACTTTCTGATCCACGCACACTTCCTCCAGCTGTTCTGGGGGGACCCCGAGGCGACACCAGGCCAGCTCGGAGACATAGTCCCACCAGCGTGTCCTGGGCCTTCCACAAGGCCCCCTCCCAATAGGACATGCCTGGAACACCTCCCGAGGGAGGCGACAAGGAGGCATCCGGAACAGATGCCCTAGCCACCTCAGCTGGCTCCTTTCGACGTGGAGGAGTAGCGACTCGAGTCCGAGCTCCTCCCGGGTAACTGAGCTCCTCACCTCGCCCAGCCACCCTGCGAAGGAAACTAATTTCTTGTATTCGCGATCTTGTCCTTTCGGTCATTACCCAAATCTCATGACCATCACTGCTAACGCCGCACCGATCCGTCTATCGATCTCCCGCTCCATCCGTCCCTCACTCGTGAACACGACCCCGAGATACTTGAACTCCTCCACTTGAGGCAAGGACACCCCACCGACCTGAAGCGGGGAAGCCACCTTTTTCCGGTGGAGAACCATGGCCTCAGATTTGGAGGTGCTAAACCTCATCCCGGCCGCTTCACACTCGGCTGCAAACCGCCCCAGTGCGCGCTGAAGGTCCTGATTTGATGAAGCCAACAGAACAACATCGTCTGCAAACAGCAGAGATGAGATACTGAGGTTCCCAAACCGGACACCCTCCGGCCCCTGGCTGCGCCTAGAAATTCTCTCCATAAAAGTAATGAACAGAACCGGTGACAAAGGGCAGCCCTGGCGGAGCCCAACGCGCACCGGGAACAGATCTGACTTACTGCCGGCAATGCGAACCAAACTCCTGCTACGGTCATACAGGGAACGGACAGCCCTTAGTAGAGGGCCCCGGACCCCATACTCCCGGAGCACCCCCCACAGGGCACCACGAGGGACACGGTCGAACGCTTTCTCCAGATCCACAAAGCACATGTGGACTGGTTGGGCGAACTCCCACAAACCCTCAAGTACCCGATGAAGGGTATAGAGCTGGTCCAGTGTTCCACGACCAGGACGAAAACCGCATTGTTCCTCCTGAATCCGAGGTTCCACTATTGGCCGGATCCTCCTCTCCAGCACCCTGGAATAGACCTTACCAGGGAGGCTGAGAAGTGTGAGCCCCCCTCCGAGTCCCCAGCCTCTGCCTCCTCATCGGAAGACGTGACAGTGGGATTGAGGAGATCCTCGAAGTACTCCTTCCACCGCCCGACCACATCCCCAGTGTTGGTGAAGCACTGCTTCCCCCTCCTGAGGCGCCAGATGGTTTGCCAGAATCTCTTCGAGGCCGACCGATAGTCCTCCTCCATGGCTTCTCCGAATTCCTCCCAGACCCGAGTTTTTGCCTCTGCGACTGCACGAGCTGCAGCACGCTTGGCCTGCCTGCACCTCTCACCGGCCCCAGAGTCCCACAAGCCAACAAGGCCAGATAGGACTCCTTCTTCAGCTTGACGGCATCCCTTACTTCCGGGCGCCACCACCGGGTTCGGGGGTTGCCGCCACGACAGGCACCAGAGACCTTACGGACACAACTACGAGCAGCCGCATCGACAATGGAGGAGGAGAACATGGTCCACTCGGACTCCATGTCTCCAACCTCCCTCGGAATCTGGGTGAAGCTCTTCCGGAGGTGGGAGTTAAAGACCCTACTGACAGAGGGATCCACCAGACGTTCCCAACAGACCCTCACAACACGGTTGGGCCTGCCAGGTCTGACCGGCTTCTTCCCCTGCCAGCGGATCCAGCTCACCACCAGGTGGTGATCGGTTGACAGCTCAGCCCCTCTCTCTTTACCCGAGTGTCCGAGACACGCGGCCGGAGATCAGATGACACAACTACAAAGTCGATCATCGACCTCCTGCCTAGGGTGTCCTGGTGCCACGTGCACTTATTGACATCCTTGTGCTCAAACATGGTGTTCGTTATGGACAAACCGTAACTAGCACAGAAGTCCAATAACAGAACACCACTCGGGTTCCGATCGGGGAGACCGTTCTTCCCCATCACCCCCACCCAGGTCTCACTGCCGTTACCCACGTGGGCGTTGAAGTCCCCCAGTAGAACAATGGAGTCCCCAGCCGGAGCACCATCTAGTACCCCTCCCAGGGACTCCAAGAAGGCCGGGTACTCTGCACCGATGTTGGGCCCGTAGGCCGAGACAACGGTGAGAGACCTGTCCCCGACCCGAAGGCGTAGGGACGCGACCCTCTCGTTCACCAGGGTGAACTCCAACACGTGACGGCTGAGCTGAGGGGCTATGAGCAAACCCACCCCAGCCCTGCCTCTCCCCGCGGGCAACTCCAGAAAAATGGAGCGTCCAGCCCCTCTCCAGGAGTTGGGATCCGGAACCCAGACTGTGCGTGGAGGTGAGCCCGACTATATCTAGCCGGTATCTCTCAACCTCCCGCACAAGCTCAGGCTCCTTCCCCCCCGGCGAGGTGACATTCCATGTCCCGAACGCCAGAAGCTGCGCACGCGGACCAGGTCGTCGAGGCACCTGCCTTCGACTGCCACCCAGTCCTCTCTGCACCCGACCCCTACGGATCCCTTTGCGGGTGGTGGGTCCACAGGAGGGCGGGCCCACATCGTCCGTTCGGGCTGTGCCCGGCCGAGCCCCGTGGGCAGAGGCCCGACCACCAGACGCTCGCATTCGAGCCCCAACCCCAGGCCTGGCTCCAGGGTGGGGCCCCGGCTGCGCCATACCGGGCGACGTCACGGTCCTTGTTGTGATACTGTCCATAGAAGTCTTTGAACTGCTCTTCGTCTGACCCGTCACCTAAGACCTGTTTGCCATGGGAGACCCTACCAGGGGCATGAAGCCCCAGACAACAGAGCTCCTAGGATCATTCGGGCACTCAAACAACCCCACCACGTTAAGGTAGCAGTTCACGGGGTTGCTGAAGAATTGTCCACTACAGAAAAACTACAAATGCAATCAAATCAATTTTTGGCTCATCTTGGATGACACATCCAAGGCCCTAAAATCCACCAAAGCCCCACCTCTCTACTATTCATTATTCTAAAAATAATGAAGTTTTTATGTTGTTTTGTAACACTAACTTTAAAAGTTTTTGTTTTGAAACTGGCAAATAAAGGGTTAAACCCCAAAATAAATGACATGTTTGGTAGCTTTGAGAAGGTGAGAAGTTGAAAGTATGTGGTTTTTATAGCAGTTTGAAAAGCATGTACATTTTTGTACACTCGGGTAACGAAAATTAAAGGATGACACAAGGGTTAAACATACAGTTTTCTCAGGGGGGGAAAAAAGCACAACATTTTATTAAATACATAAAAAAAATAATGTCTTGGAAACATCTTGCCACGCCCACTTCAGTGACCCGTGATCCCCACTTTGGTAACACCTGGTTTACATGATTTAAAATAAACAGTTTTAGTTGATCTTATGCTGCGTTTACACATAAGCCCGATGCGTTACGAATGTCATTTTTCCGTCATTCGTGACGTTCGTGACGTGACTTAACGCATCTCAATGGGATTCTTAACAGAACGCATCAGCTCGTGACATTCGTGACGTTCGTGGAGAAAGTTTTTGTCTGTCAAAAAATCTTCCACGAATGTCACGAATCACCCTCTGTTCGTGGAGTTCGCAACGGAGCGTGTCCCTTCGTGAGGAGTAGTGGCGCTTCGTAATTCAGCGTGAGAGCATTCGTAGAGCAGAATCACGGTTTTCGCTCTCAAAATTGACAGAAACACACGCTACGCTGAAAAGTAAATGTTCGTACCTGCAGTAGGAAGGAAAAGTGTCACAAAGTCGGCCAATCCGCGCTCCAAGCCACGGACAGCACCTGCCACTGCCGCGGAAGAAGATCACTCCACTTTCGCCCAATTCTTGACAGATTTCGGACAGAACGCGAATATTCCCAGTGACCCGTAACAGCCCGTGGCAGCGCGCGACACCACGCAGCAGCGCGGGACGCATATTCGTGACCGTGCGTAATAATTCGTGCCATTAATTGTAACGCGAAGTAACAGGTCGCAACAGTTAGTGGCGGCGCGTGAAACCTCTACCCCGAATCATCAAATTCCAGTCACATTCGTGATCCTTGGCCACGAATGTGGATTTGTGGCATTCGTAACGCATCGTGCTTATGTGTAAACGCCGCATTAGATCCATAATATGACAATTGGTATGATAAAAATATGGTTGAGTGTGTGCATTGAATAGACTGTGGGGACTGTGCTGAGCTCTGTAAATAAACACGTATTAGCACTTATTTTTAATTAAAGGCCTCAAACATTAATTAGCATATGATTTCATTAACATGGAAGTGGGCCAGCAGCACCACTTATTAACTAAATGGGGTTCTGTTTGGTGTTGGCGCTCTTATGTGACAAGGAAGAAAGACAAATAATAAAAAGGTAAAATATGTAATTAACAACAAACGTCCAAATGTGTTTGTGGATTTATGAGAGCATTAAGTGTAAAATTCAGTGGTGCTGCTCACTCAAAGTAGCGCCCCCTACATTTTAAAGCACTATCAGTTTTGATTGTATTAACATGAATGTTATAATTTTTTTTAATAAATAGCTTCACACAGTTAATGATAATTATGACCAAATGGGAAATGGAGACTGTCAGATGATTTACAGTTGATCTGACCTAATAAGACATCTGCTCAGGGCCGGCCCGTGGCATAGGAAGTATAGGCAAATGCTAAGGGCGCCGTACATCCAGGGGGCGCCAGAGCCGCGTAATGAACTTTCTGCTTTTATTGTATTTCATTGACACTGCAACAAATGGTTTAAAAAATAGTATTTACATGTCTTTGACTTTGTCTTACAAACTCTTACAATATCGCGACCAGGGGGACTTGAGGGGAGCACACATACACTTAGCTCACGGCAGAGTCCTGCACTGGGTCGGGTACCCGCAAAAGTTGCTGAAATGGGCGGGTTTTACGTCCTGGAATTTTACCCGCGGGTTTGCGGGTGGGTAGTGATACGGACGGGTCGGCGGGTAGCTGCTACCCGCACAATATTTAATTGATATCATTATGGTGTCTACAGACCTAACCACACAGCTCGTGCTGTTGCTTCTTTGGTGACAGTATATATAGTTTTACGAGCCTACATTTCTCTGACACTTCAGGCAAATAGAGAGAGAGAGAGAGGAAAGAGGCGAGCCGCTTTCCTCTCTCCCTCTCCTGGATATTATTTCAATACGTGTGGGTTTGGAGTGTGTAGTAGCCTACCTGTCTGTCCAGCGATCATGTCATGATAAAATCCACTTAAAAAAATGTTTGTAATCCAGTGCATCCTTTGTTTTGATCGTGCACGTGTTTCCATATGATTCCTCTGATCCGAATGCCTGGGCTCGGGAAAGGCATTTCAAACCGCTGCTGCTGCTTGACATGAAGATTCCCTCTTTCCAGACAGAGTCTCCGTTTCACTTGTGTCAGATATGATGTAGTAGGAGTGGTTATGATGTTCCAAATTCAATACATTTTTCGCGAATCTGTGTTTTTACTCCTCCGGCCTCCCCACGCGCTCTGAAAAGCGGGTGCGCATTGCCGCCGATTCCCACAGCTCCAAGGCACCGGCCGCCACGCACACTCATCACCCGCACATGTGCATGCAGGACTCTGGCTCACGGTGCAAAACAAAACATGAGGCGCCACAAAGCAAAAAATATGACAAATATGGAACTTTTCACCTTCCTGCATGTGAAGAAGCTGACAGAAATTTACCCCAAAATGTGGGTCGCTTTGAGAATTTCTGCCACTCTTCCTGTTACAGTGGCTGCTGCTCAAAGAAGCTTTTCAAAGCTCAAACTGATTCAAACTTACCTGAGATCTACTATGATGCAAGAACGTCTCAGTGGACTTGCCATCATAAGCATAAACCATGTGGTCTCTAATCAGTTGTCATATGATGATGTTGTAGATGACTTTGCCTCACGAAAATCCAGGAAAGTTAAGCTGTAGCAAGTCATGTGAGATTAAGGAGGTGGTGGTGTAGTTTCTGTAGTTTAGTGTAATTTAAGGCAGGACCAAAAACACCGATAGAGCTCTTTTTAAGATCTTTTCATTTTTTTTTATTCAAATCCTTGTAGTATTTTTGTGCTTAAAGATACTAATAGATAAGATATATAAGATAGATAAGATAATATATTATAATTCGTTTTTTGAATGTGCAATTGTTTTATTTAAATAAAAGAATGTCTAAAACAAAGCTATTAAGTTTCTTGTGACTATATGTACACTAGCAGTGCAAGTACTGTACTGCGATGGGGGCGTCACTTAAAATCTTGCCTAGGGCACCAAATTGCTTAGGGCCGGGCCTGCATCTGCTAAAAGCGCTGTTTGAGATATTCATTTATCAGACTTGCGCACGGCGATATAAGAGTGTATGTGAGGTGTACGCCTGGAGGTGGGTGTACGATGAGCTCAAATCCTACACCAAGTCAGGAGGTAGTGTAGACAATACACCAATTTTTACTTAACAGCTGGTAAAGAGTTTTTTAACCGCATGCATTGCATTGCCACATTGCATATTATCCTCATTGGTGATTTAAACATGAAACAAGGCTACAGTGTTAATGTTTATGGGCAGATTTTAATTAGATGTTGCGATGCATCGACATACTCCTCCACGCCACGGGCCCGAGCGCAGAGGCTAGATCGGCCCGGACCAGAGACTCTACAGCCTGGGCAGCGGGCTACAAAGACGCTCATGGTGTTTTTTGTATTTTTGTTTTGTTTTTTGTTTTTAACACAAAAGAACAGACTGCTGCTGCGCAAACTTTGTGTGGATGGCTTCCCAGCATCACACGCGCCCCGCTGCCGTGCGCCGGAACACCGGGACTCACCTGGGTCTGAGCAAGGCCCTGCTGGACCGTATTCCGCGCTCGCAAGTAGCCCAGGCGTCAAATAAATCCTTTTGACAGCGCCACAGCTTTCTTCAGTCCGGACGGGTTTGTAAGTCCACTTTGAGCGGCGGGCACAGGGTCTGGTCTTGTCAGGGGAATGATTGAAGCGCGTCTTGTAGCAGGGCTGTCTTCGGTCCGGACAGGTTCGTTATGTTCCGGTCGGTTGCCTGCTCTGCGTGAACCTGTTCCCTCCCGGAGGAAAGCTCTGCTCAGGCTGAGAGACACGTAGTCCTCAAGAGCTGAGTCCGCGGAGACCACAGTCACTTTTTGCTGGTTCGGATCATGCTACAGAGTCTGCTCTGACTGCAGCGTTATAACCACGAAACCACGAAAACTGCTCTCCTTCTAATTTGACAGAGCTTGAGTTGTTTTGTAAAGAGGAATGGGCTAAAATGTCAGTCTCTAGATGTGCAAATCTTGTAGAGTCATACCCCAGAAGACTTGCTGCTGTTATTGCAGCAAAAGGGGGTTCCACAAAGTATTAAGTCATGCACGCCCCACTTTTCACTTTACTATTTTTTGAAAAATAACAGAATCATGTATCATTTTGTGTGTGAACTTTCAGTAAAAAAAAATCTTTATGTTTATGGTTGTAAACGTGACAAAATTGTTGTCACGATTACAACCATAAACATAAACACTGGAGCACCGCAGCCCATCCAAAGGGCCCAAAAGCCACTGAAGGATTTTTGTAAAAAGAAGCAGAAAAACTATGAATGTGTGCTCATTTTCAGGCTCTTTTTTGAGGTGTACATTTTTTGACATTAGTGTCTTTAAAGGGTGCAAAATTGAAGGACCACACAAGGGTTAAAGAATGTCAGTTGTCTGTGTAACTTTTACAGCTTTGTTTTTCCAAAGAAGTTCTGCTCTATTGTAGTTTACTTTCACTGTCAAACTGCACTGAACATTCAATAATTTGATAAAAGGTGTAAACTCTGCTTTGAGCAGATTTTTTGATAAATAGAGGACTTTCCTGAAATAAGAGAGTGAGAATCACAGTTTGGCTATATTTCAAAACTGGGTTATGGCACTAGTTTTTGGGTCCTAAAACTATGAAAACATTTGTGAATTCAAAATTTGGTAAATGTGCGTGTAGAGGAGGCCCTGTGGAGTGTACATCTAAAAAAGTGATGGATTTAGAGTTAAAATGAAGTTGGTATGAAAGGCTGAAGACAAAAATATAGCTGGTTTCACAGACATGGAGGACATGTTTTTGGGCTTTAGGCTCTATAACTATTGTAAAAAATATGTGAATTCAAAATCTGGTGAATGTGCATGTCAAGGAGGTCCTCTGGGATGGATACATAATAATGGTTTCATATCTGAAGCACAAATGGAGTCGGTACGAAAGGTCAAAGACATAAAAACATGCAGGATCGGCTCATGTCCATTGAAATGAATGGGATTTTGCCGGAGACATAAATGACCCCAAGTGACCACGAGGGTTACTATTTGCCCTCACTCAAAACAAAGCATTTTTCAAAAACAGCGCCTGCTCTACCTTTGAGCCTCTACCAGTGCCCAATTCACCAAATACTTTGAATAATATCCACTTCAGGAATTTTAGTGACTCAAAAATCTTAGAGACAGGGTGAGGAGCCCAGGAGGAGCTCAGAGTAGAGCCGCTACTCCTTCACATCAAGAGGAGCCACATGAGTTGGCTCCTGGTTGCCTCCCTGGGGAGGTGTTCCAGGCATGGCCCATTGTTTTGGGAGGAAGCCACCATGACAACTCAGTAATTGCTGGAGAAATGGACCGGGTCATTTTCAATTTCCGCAACTTGTGCCATAGTTGCACCATGTGATTACGATCAGTAATACTTAGTTACTGACCGCCTCTTGCAATAGTATCTTATCCTTCTTTTTGAATATTCGGGTATATAATATATAATGGGGCACTTTAAGCTATCAGTTTGTATTAAACTATTGTTTTTGAACTATCTTCACACTCCCAGTCTCTGCCTTTATTTAATTGTGGGACTTTCTACTCTGCTCAGTGTGACCTTTGTCTATTATAATCAGTCTTGTCTCGCAGTAATAGCCAGGATAATGGTGGGGAGTGGATTTCTCTTCTGCTGCCTGCCGGGATCCAGGTTTGGCGGTGTGCACCTTGGGGACCTTCAACCCTCATTTGGGAACCTCTGCGCTCGCTGTTGTGAGGAGCCAACAGACCGGTGAGAGCAGGTCTACTGGTTCAGAGCCATTCGCATTATTCACAGAAAGGGCCAAAAATAAATAAATAAAACGCATTAAAGCTAGAAAGAAGGGTCAACTTCTTCTAAAGCAAGCAACCAGAATCCATTAGTCCTACTAGCAAATTATACCAGTGGCGTGCGGTGCACACGGGGCTTAGGCCTTCACAGACTCACACACTGGTATGTAATGTCAATGTGCCCTTTTGCTGCCCCCTGCCCGGAGTCTATCTGTGGAGACGTGCATAAGCACAAAAAGCACCAAGCTTTAAATTTCACTATTTTGTATTCACTCACCCCGTAATAACATCGCTGACCCCTGCAAACGTCATTCATTCTGTGGTCCTCCAATCTGTACTGTTAGGATCTCCTTAGTCTGTGTTCCAGCACTGTGCCCTCAAAATAAATTCCTTCAGTTTTCAAAGCCGCATATTCCAGAGACCGGCCGGTGTTGTTGTGTGGATAAGCCCCTGTTCTGAGTAACACAATGATCCAGGCTTGGGACACTCCAAACTAAATCCAGCTTTTAAAAATAACAACAGCGATTGGGATGTCAAACACAATAAAACACCTTTCCTAGATTAAACCAAAAGTTCAGCCATTCAAGGATAAAAACAAAAGTTGTATTGGTTGTTTTTGCTCAGCGCGTCATTTTCAAACAGAGCTCTCTGGCTCTCACTCTCTCTGGCTCTCTCCTTCATTAACCAAGTTACTGATGCACCACAGGTTCTCCTAATGGTTTACTAATTGTTTTATAATCACACAAGGCTGATAAACAGTTCAACAGTTCATCGATGCTTGGTGTGTACAAAAGCTATATATGAACATAATCCAGACGTCTTCTTTTACTATTTGGATGAAGGCTTGAAGCTCCATTACATTTTACTTCCTCATTTCAGTTTATGACGCCTTTGAAATACAAGTGTCGGTGGTTATTTGTCAATAATGTGGCCTTCTGTCATTATTTTTTTATTACACAGCCAACACACACAATACCCAAAAGGGACTGTGTGTTGGCACATATATTACCTATTCACGTTTCTTCATGAATAGGCAATACTGAATTAATGTACATTAGCAACAGCTAATGAGAAGGCCCGCTGCGTGATGTTCCCAAGAAAGATTACAACTTTGAGCTCTATGGCTGTACATATGAGGACATAGTGGGTCTGGGAATAGGGCTCATTAAATTGCCCACTGAATGTGAAAAAAAAAGAGCTTCAAGCATTAATGTTTTCTTCAGACTGTTGACAAAGAGCGACAACTGTGTAATTTGGGGCTTGGGCAATTAAGTAAAACCTCCCTAATAAATGACTTAAAGAAGAATGTGCCTAATTCAACAACTTATAGATGGATACAGACAACATCTTTGGGAATGCCCACAAACACAAACCCCTGGGGGTCAAACCAAGCCCCATTCATCATAGGTGGCTGTATACTAAATTCAATTACCTTTTTTTCTTCCGTCTTGGGCACAGACGAACAGTTGGCTGTTCACGCACCGCTGCCCACAGATGGGTTTTGACCAATAAAGCGTGGCAGATTTCTACTAGCAGCTAGCTTCTACTGAACAATTATATTTCTGAATTAAGATTGTGTCAACAAATTCACAGGGACCTCATTTTCTTTCTGGGGCTCGGATGACAATGGCTCAGATAATACAGTGGGTTGTCCAATAACCCAGAGGTTCTTGGACAAGAGAACCTCTGGGTTAAAACTAATTGACACCATTTTAAATTCTTATTACCACTGCGGCGGTTAGGATGCAAGCCGTAAAAGTGTCCACCCTCTGATACCAACAGTGATGTTCAACAAAAACGTTCATCCACGGAGCTGGAGAAGTAGTTGACTGCATGGAGCGTGAGCGAAGGAAGTGAAAGTTTGAATAAATATTAGATCACGGTAGAATTCTTTCTAACCAACATAATGTAAGATACCTGTACCTGAAAAGAATATAATAAAGTAACAACGAATGAAATAAGAAATACTTTTGTTTCTTGGCAAAAAATAAATAAAAATAACAAAAATATTCTCAGACATTACAGAACTATTCTAAGATTCTGCTTGAATAAATAAATAATACAACCATAATAATAAATACAATCCAAAGTATGTGAGGCTCTGAAATTGTCGTTCCGGGAAGTGTGGTTGCAATTAGCTCCATCCGCTGTGCGTGCATTGAGAAACGCGGCCTTGTTATTGAGAAGTAATGAGATATTAATTTGACTGGCAATGCGTGAAGTGGCACGTATAATGTAGTTGAATAAAGATCATCAGGACTGGGTTCAGAATCGCTCGATGGGGAAATTGGATTAAAGCAGGTTTAAGTGGACTCTGTTGCGAATTATATTGGCTGAGACAAGACTGATCTCTGTTCATCATTCCGGATTGTTATGCAAGTTACATCCCATTTCTAAATGATCATCTTCAAGGAATACGTGAGAATAACAACATACTTTTCTAGATGTTTGTTTTGTAGAGTGGAATACAGCGCTGCCAGCATTTGAGATTTAGTTTGAGCTTTGAGGTTCTGAACCCTTTGTCCTGCAGCTATTTATCACCATTGACAGGACAATATTATTTTTTTGATTTGATTTGATTTTGAATATTATCTAAAGAAGGTTAAAGAGTTAAAGGTTACACAAAAGCTTGCCACAATTATTTAGCATTTTGTGTTTTATTTTGGAATCTTATTTATAAAGATTTATCAATGCATTTAATAATGCAAGACTGTAGTGTGTAGTTGGTTACCAAATTCATAACAAATGCTTTCAGGGTTTATTGATTAGTGACCAAAGTAGTTAGCACACTGATAACAAAATGCACAATGAGTTTATCACATTTTGAACATAATTTACATAATGCTGTGTTATTACAAAATAGGCACCATCTTGCCGTTTCAGTATTTGAAAAAACAACACCTTGATACGGAAATGCAATCGTCAATTTGTTATTCAAAACTACAAACTACTTAACTTCCCCTGAGTCCAAATATGGCCAAAGCAACTACAGCATAGACATCAGGATATATTGCTGGGGCAGAGCAGCCAAATGTCTTGTACAGTCCACAGTAAGATGATGTGTGTAGCCGGTCAGGTTGTTTGTGTTCCCATTGGGAAAGAGCTGGCAGTGTGTTTATGCCCTAGGGAGGGTGCACAGTTATCGCTCCCTAAAGAAAGATGGGGCACAGGGCGAAACTGTGCCAGATGAGTGAGAACCTGCCTAGTTTCTAAAAGCCACCGTCAGTCCCATTCTACAAGGATGATCTCTCTTTGTTGTGTTTTTCTGCAGTTTAAGTAAATGTGATATACAGCTGTTACTCTGTTGTTAGTTGTGGTCAAAACACATTCCTAACTTTTTGAGCGCTTTCCTAACATCCCGATTGTTCGGGGATGAGTATCTAAGAAATTTTTACAGCTCTCAGGGAACTGAGTGACTTGCTAACGTTTAAAATATTTTTTGTAAATCTTACTTAAAGGGACTAGGTGGAGTTGAAAAATGTTAAAATTATGTATTTTCCTCCCCCTACATGTTCCAGCAATGTCCTTATGTGTAAGAATGAGTCCAGACCTATTCACCACGACTGCCTCTAAAATCCTGCACTGTCCCTCAAAAAGGTGTTAATTCGGGTCCGAAGTGCCGTCATGCACAAGCTTAATATAGAAGCTGCAGTTACGCATAAGACCAGAGGTGGCAGTAGTGAGTATACAAATGATCAACTTGCATCTAGTCCCTTTAATGTAAATGCCATCTTCTAATTGGTCATTCTATTATGATCAGATAGTGCATATAATCCATGTTTTTGCTGTTGTTTCCTTGTTGTTTTGTTCCTTTTGTACTATGTTCCTTTTGTACCATTGTGAAATGTACTTTTTTTTATTGCATTGAGTTTGGGGGTGGGCACTCATACGTTTTTGCTTCAACCCACTCCTTTTGAGCAGAATGTATACTGCGCAAATAAACAAATAAACTAAACTAAACTAAGTATTCTACAAACAGGATTCACACTTAAATACTTAATAGTATTTAACATGCACAATTAGTACCAGCGCGTATACCTGCCCAAAAAGCATTGAAGTAAACTCCATCAGGCTTTTTTTCACAAACCTCATTCATTCAGGCATTAACGTTGTTACATTCACCGGTGTGGGCCCAGTTAGTTTCTCTGGTTTCCTTTGATGCGAGCGCTGAATGGGCTGCGGCACGATGACAGACTTTGCAGTTCCACACCACTTTTCTGAAATCCATAATCTGTTTAAGTGATTGAACTGCCATCCTTCTGTGTAAACAACTCCTCTGTATCCTTATGTGGTACCGGAGTATTCCATTAGTAATTGTACACAGTCAGCAATAAAACTGTGCAGTTTGCACAGCAAAACATACATTGTTTGTTATAAACAGAAACAATAATTTGCAGTTTACAAAATGCAAGATACATGGAGTATAGAGCACACCACAGAGCATACGAACATGCTTCTCCTGGAGCCATTTTTGATTGTCCAGCAGGCCCAACCAAGCCCGATCATTCTGATTGGCATTTTTAAAAAAATGTGAGCCTTTTGTGGTGAGGCTACTGGTTAAGGTTAATCATGCAGCCCTACTAGATTAACAGATTACAAGCAACAACACTGTAAGGTGAATAGCCTATGTCACGTTACTTGTTACTTTAAAGTACTCTAAACACTCAACTATTTAACGCGTTACCTCCAATACCGTGCAATAGATTTAGAATGTGTAAGATGGGAAACAAAGACAGTGGATTGTTTTAAAAATAAGGATGTCTGGAATCTTTTGAGATGTAAGCTCTTCTATCCGCTGCCGGGTATACGATACATAATACATCACATGGAATTGCGCGTTTCAGTGGATTCACCTTGTCAATGTTGAATGACCCTAATGTCCCATATACACACAGTAAATCCCTCAGCAGTCATGGATCCATATGACAGGTAGAGGCACAGTGGTCCAGGACATGTCTCCCTGGGGACACGTCTGTCTCCGTCCCGATGTCCTGTCAGTCCAAACCTGTCTACCATCTGCTGAAGACCTACCACTGAACCAGGCACCGCAATCTGGAAATTACACAACATGCTACTTTTTATGTTTCATGTCTGCCTGAATAATAACTATATCAATATGTCTTAACGTGATGTAACAATAATTATGACACCTTTTTTTTTTTTTTTTTGAGAAATAGACACCGTTACCTAAAAGTGCAAAGTTGAATCTTCCATGCAGTTTCATTGACTTTACATTGGAGCCCATAAAACTGTATAACAACTTTATATTTACCTGGTTATCTAAAACAAAACTGAGAACAGACGTAAACTTGCTATCTGCCATCTGATGTTATCTCTGTGTGTTCCAATTGACATATTTGACAGGCGGACAATCCAAATGGAAAAACAAACATGACGGCTTATCCAAGTATGAAGACATATAAATAGTTTGAGTTTGATGTCAAGATACACAGAAAACTAACATTGGTTGGCTAGATTGGCGCTCCGTTGTAGTAGAAGGCCCTGTTTAAACCTCAGGTGGGGCTTTGCTGTGCAGAATTTTGAGATCCTTCAAAAACTGGTTCGGCAAAGGGGATGGATGGATGGGCCGTGGTCTTGCTCCTGAACCTATAATGAATAGATATTAAAAAAGGTGAGAATCACTATTCTATTGTAGACTGTAATCACCGACTGTTCAGCTCGCCCAGGGACATTGGGGTCAGCTTCAATTTAATTAGGGAAAGCTAAGGCTATCCATATGCAAATGTATACTACAAGGTTTAAACATGTTAATTTGAAGCAGGCAGTTCTACATTTTAACTCAACACTATGACCGAATTATGTATCTTTGTCCAGACAACCCAGGTCAAGTGGGAGTGGAGGGAGACTCAGAACAGGTCGTTGGAATGCAGGAGGCAAGCTTGATAAACGGTAATGGTAATAAAGTGCCAGGTGAACCAGATTTATCTGTCTGGATTTCTATCACTCGAGTGCAGTCAAAAGCCGTGCCCTGCGGTAAATGCTCCTTTTTCTCTTCCTTCTCCCCGTGTTTCTTCAGTGTATAACAGTTGCACGGCATGACTGCAAGAATGAACAAGCAGCAGGGATCTGAGAGTCCCCCAGGACCTAACATGTCAGCCAGATAGAACCAAGATGGAGTAAGGCTTTGTTCTGAGGCGCGCTCCCCACTTCATCAACTGCCGGCTGCTCTGATTGCTCTGTGGGCCATTAGCGCTGAAAGGCTCTCAGGTATAGAGCAAGGAGACGTGGCGCATGACTTTGCGGCGGACATACTGGGCTGCAGTGACGTGCGGTGAGGTTTGTTGCTGGTGAGGCACATGCTATTGACTCCAATATAAAGTAAACACAACTTCAGGCAAAAAAAATAATGCAGGGAAAAATGCAACTTTGCTGTCTCTGGTATTTTCTTACTTTGAAATAGCATTCAATAGCAACACATTTAAACATAAAATATATTCTCACGATATTGCAAATAAAAATTAAGAGACAACTCGTTGAATGTGACTCGTACTTCGCCCGTCCAAATGATAAGTTGTTGACAATCCTGATGCCCCATGCGGGCGGTGCATGTCAGCATCGTTTTCAGCATAAAGACTCGTCTACAGCATTTCATCCATAAAATGTCCGTCTAATTAGTTTTTTACTTACTCCTTTACGTTTAAATTGCCTCTCCTGAACCGTGCAGAATAATAAAACAGGCTGGTTTTTACTTGTAGTCCACATGTTTTGTAGAAATGTGTAGCGCTGACACCTTGTATCGTCAGGGCAGTGCATTGGAGGCAAGCCTCACTTCGGGCCCATCAAAACGTGGTTTAAAGTCGAATTAACAAGTCGTTCTTATGCCTGATTCTTTATCCAGGTGATATAAAACCAACGCGCCCAACAAAAACCCATTTACAAATGTATTTTACTTTTAGGGGGCGATAAAAGCTCTGAATGGGAGAGAGCGCTGAGTGAATCAATTGTGTGCGGGACACTGGAGGCTCGCCACACCTCCGCCCTTTTTACACGATATCGACAACTGATAAAACATTTGGGCATTTTTTAACCACGAGACTGATTAAAATCATAGAAAATCCCTATCATCTTAAGAGTAGGGACTTGTTTTTATAAAGTTTATTGTGTTTTTTTGTTTTAGTTTTTTTTCCATGATGAGGCCTGGCCTCCCCTGCCTTCCCTGACCGCACGTCACTGCTGTGCTGTGAACATGTATAAAAATTTGGATTTTCTTTCCAAATTAGTTGCACAATTTAAGATGAACAACTTGGAGCCTTAAGCCCTATTCGCACGGGATTAGAATTACCTCGGGACCTCAGGCACAAAGTAAATATTACTGACGTCCTCGGAGTTTCTATGCCTGTGCGAATCTGCCATGTCAGTCATTTGGAAGGAAAAAATTCTCCCGATTTTTACAGATTTTTAATTCTCCAAACTCCGAGGTGCTCAAGTAATTGTAGTTTCGTGCGAATCGACATGTTGGAGTTTGGAAAGTTTTTAACCAGAGTAATAAAGTATGAATAAGGGCAACATCGGTTTAAAACATCTTTTTACCAGTACCTTTATCCGCATTTAAGCTATAGTAATAATGTCATGCATCAAGTGTCTCTTTCACAAACACGGACAATTTGTCCAGTTTTAAACATGGAAATATGTAAAGAGAAGCTCCGTTCTTTCTCTCTCTTCCCTGTCTCTTTCTCTGCTATCTCCTCTCTCCACTCCTCTCTTCTCTCGTCTTTCATGAAGACTATCTCATTTTACATCCGCAGACCTTCTCTCGCTCCTCCTCAGATTTGGCTTTCATGCCGAATGTCTCCCCTGCTCACTTATTGGCTTTGCAAATGTAAGGAATAGAAACAAATGCAAGTCTAAGTATGTTTTCTGGTTATAATAGTATCATTTTTCTCGGCTGAGGGCTTTACTTTTGTTAATTTCCTTTGATAAAAAAAGGGGCAGACTGAGGCACAGATGACTGTTGTTCCTAGTGGAGGTGGAGGGCCTTGTTTGTTCGATTGCTGCTGTGCGTATAATTACCGCCAAACAAGGCATGAATTAAAATCTTTTGATTGCTTTGTTTGTTATTGTATTTGAAAAAGTAATTTCTAGAGAACTTGACAAAACAAGATCCAAATGCAAAAATAATTGCTTTATGTCGTCATGAAATCCATTTCAAGGCTGTAGTCTCAATAATCTTTTCTACCTATCTTCGAGGGCTAAGGATATCCATCACTTTCAATGGTAAACACTGTAAAGAATATTTTTAATAATTGTTTCTGGGATGAAAGTATTCAGGCTCAATATATTTTCAGACACTTCCATCCATCTGGGAATTTAGCTTTGCTTATTTGAAAAAAAGAAGTTGGTCTGTGTTTCCCGCCGACAACAAAACACTTAATGGCATAGGTCGAGAATAAATGCACTTTATGTCCTCTGGTCTTATGACTCAAATTACTTCTATAATCATTTAAATAATTCAAATGTAAATTGTAGTGAGTATGATATACTTACTGAAACTGTAACTACTATACAAAACAGTCTGAGAGAGGAGTGAATATGCAACATGCTTTATTTATCTGTAATACATTTAAACAGTAGAAGGAGTAACTTTTCACAAATCAAAGACTTTTAAAACCTTCCAAATGTTAGCGTTGTCGCTGTCTCTGAAACAGGGTTGGGAAAAGATAAACTAGCAGATGTGGAACTGGAGGGATATGAACAGTTTGCAGTTAAGAGGAAAGACAGGAGAGGAGGTGGAGTTGCTATCTACTGCATGTGGATTCAAGTTTGCCATGTGATAGAAGGAGAATGTGTCACTGTTGAGATTGACATAGAAAAACAAAAGAATATAACAACTGGTTTGCAACTGGATAATCTTAATGAATTTGTAGAGGCAACATGAAGTGAAATTGAAATAAGACGAGCATTGTCTGTGGTGATTTATAGACCTGCTTAATCCAGGTAGACATAAGACGACCACAGACTTTATTAACATCTTTTGTCATAGTACTTTATTTCCAGTTATTGTACAGTCAACAAGAGGAACAACAGCATTGCAATCTGCGTCTTGCACTGCATCGCTAACCGCTGGTCACGTGACTAAAGTGCCAAATGTCTCAAAGAGCTTCTCACTGTCAGGGGCGGGACGCTATAAACCCATGGTGCTCAAACTCTGGCCGGGGTGGAGGTCTAGATTAGCCCTGGCCTTTGCCATCCGTAAACTCCGGTCATTTAACTTTTCCCTACATGCACGTCTGGGTCTGATCTCAGCGGCTCTGTTTCATCAGTTGAATTCCAACCTACCATTCAGCGAGCAGGTGAGGCGGGTGTTGTAGGTGACGTTACGCATTTGCACCGGATTTACTGGTTGTAGTTTGAAAACAGAACCAATAGTTTCAAAGGAGTTCACCCCTCCCACCTGAAAATGGATCTCAATTGTGAAGTTCCAGACCCTCTGTATGAAATTAGTACGAGGGTATGGTCAGACAAGGGTAGGTCTAGTTTCTTGGCAAGTCCAAACTGATAGCCCTCTGTATATTTTATACATGGGAATATCAGTCTGGGCAGGACGCCCTCTTCTGCCGCTGCTGTCAAACTCAAACGGATCCGTACAAATCAAATTATTTGTGTACCGTCACGTGTTGGTCGGGAGCTCTTGAGATGCTTAGTCACCTCAATAACAATCCACGGATGGAGAGCTGAGAGCTTGATTCCAATCGGCGGTAAAGCGATTGTTTGCTTGTATGTTCCGCTCTGGAAATGTAGCTGATGCCGACTCTGACCAGGCATCTCCGAGGCTCCGGCAGAGGCAGTAAGTTAGAGCTGGATGAGGTTTGCGTATAAAGTGTCGGTGGAAGGTAAAACTGTTCCTAAAATCAGGAAAGATATTTTCATTCACAACTTTGTGCTCAGGAACAGCGCGTGGGGCTAAACCCAGAAGGTTTCTCAGAATTGATCACCATGCTCCTCCTGATGCGAACACACGTGACTGAAGCGACTCGAGCGACTGATTGCAACATGTTCATGCAACCAATTTGAAGCACGCAACACGGTTGATGTGCACATACCATAACGCTCATCTAACCTGATGATCAGTACATTACACCGGTCTTCTGCTGGGGTCTAAGTGCCAACACCTCTATTATGCAGGCCAATAATGTTACTAATCACTGCCTTTGTTTCTGAGTCTATCTAGGTTTAAATAGTTTTATGCTGGGTTTTGGTTTTACAGTTTTTCTCCATTGGTTTGGCTCATTTCTTGAAACAGAAATTAGATTCTTAAAACTCTAAGATCATTTGGCAAAACAGTCTTACAGTTCAGCACAACACTATAGCTCACTTGCAAAAGATCATATCTCTCCCAAAACAGTTCACTCATGCTTCAAAACTAAATTTTCTTCTCATTTAAACAGTCAGTGCCCCCAAAATGCTTTGTCCCTTTGGCATTGTGTAAGCACTGCAAGTCTAAATGTTTAGATGTTTTGCCACTATGGCAGAGGACCATTGAAATGTCCCTCATGTCCACCTTTCAGTCTTAACCCAATCCCTCATTGACAATGGTTAATGTAACTTTTTTTGTCTAGCTAACAGAATACAATTGTGTATAAAACTGAAAAAAACAACAACAACAACAACAAAGAAATAGGATTTGAGGGTAAGGGTAGCCTCCAAGGTTTGACATCACACATTGCACTCATACTGCCAAAAAAATTATCATTACCATTATCGTTCACACTGATAAAGTAACTTCCATACATCAGAGTAAAAAAAATATATATTCAGCATAAGGTACTGTCACATAACACACAAACAAAAAACAATGAAAATTATATGCAGCCTACAGTGCTGCAAATAAAGCTGGAGTTTCATCTGAGATGTGTGACACATCTCCTTCATTAGTCAAGTTCTAGTTTTACCTGACTGTTCATTGCTGTAATACATTTTTCAAACGTTCCAATGGATTCATATATGGTATTCATGGTATTGTGTTCTTGACAAATTTTGACAATTAAACAGACTATTGTGCGTGTGATGACTTATACAATGAAATGACGTTGACACGTTTTGGAGCGAACAACCATTAGACTGAGAATCAACAATCAGTTTAGATCAACAAGATCTATTCACTGGGAAATTGTGCTAATTGTGCTACATGTACTTAACCATTTGCAAAGATGTACTGAGACATTGAGACATGGACTTAGGCATTTGCAATTTGATGAATTTCATTTCTGTTGTGAACAATTGCCAAGTGGTTTGGAGATTTGTCCATGTTGTTTTGAGAATGTAATTTCTGTTTCAAGAAATGAGCCAAACCAATGGAGAAAAACTGTAAGTCACTGATATAAATATCAAATGGCCTCTTGTGATGTTGATCACTGTCTAAAATGTACAATCAACACTCCAATTGTACAAGTACACTCTTCATCCATGTGCATATTGCACATGAATGAAGAGTTGCTTTGAAACCAAGAAATGCAAAGATTTACGATCCCCCTCTTATCAAACACAATAACACAGGCGTCATTGTCATTATTGCGCCACTCCCTGAACATCTTTTTTGTCAACATTAATTACAGAAAGCAGCTCATTAATATTCATCCTTGCCCCAGTGCTAACCACAGCCCACCTGTTCCACTCATAGAGATTACATTAGGGCTGGAAATGGCACCAGCGCGGGTGCAACCATTTTGCTTTCTGGCAGCTCTTCCAAACAGAACAGACTGTGTTAATCGTGGATGTCTGAGCACATTTAAATGGTCATCTATCATTTTGAGCCTTATGGTATGTGAGGGTCTAATCGGAAGTCGGTTTAGAACGTGTATCACAGCATCAGTTAAAAACACAACATGCTTAGAGAAAACATGCATGTAACTAATTTGGTGACGTTCAAGTGATACAGCATCATAACCATAAGGGCAATAATGCAAATGTTTCATACGAACAATGTAACTATCAATAGATAGGAATACACATGTGTCGGTTGCTGTGATGAGATGCAAAGAGTGGCTGATGTCATGAATGGGGAAAGAAACCATTTAAAAATGTGAGTACAATGCCAAATTTGATTCTCAAACTAGTGGAAGTGACTCATACCTATATTTATCTGGTGAAAACATACTTTATTATTGTATTCCTCACATTGAATCCAACCCCAGAAATCAAGTTGGTTTGAAAAGAATGGTCTACAAGCAAATTGGCACTACATGAGTCATGATAGTAAAGTGCACATTTGGCTCTGAGCAGTTTAATCAAGCACCAATGAGTCACCAACAAGAGTGGAATCCTTAAAACAGAAATAAAAGCTGAGTAGATAAGAGTCATCCAAGCTATATGGGAGGAAACCAATGTAGAAGAAACAATTTAACATTAAGCTTTGAAAAATGTGCATTAGCAATTCTCTATCACCATCAAAGTTAACATTATTTCTTAGCTATTTCTCCATCACCAATCATCTATTTATGTTAATATTTTAAGTTAGGTCTTGAGAATGTAGTTTTCGCAGCTAAGGGCTAGTGTAGTATATGAGGGTTTATTAATCAATTAATGTGTTTATTAATTAATTAATAGGTTGATAGATTAGCCTTAAAAAATGAATAAGACACCAGTTCGAAAAAGCAAAAAAAATTAAAGTAAGAATAAGTGGCTAAACTACAGATTTATCTGAAGGAAGTGAATTCTTGAACCGAGACACATGGACCCTTAGTCTGAAATAATAAACACAGACATTACCAAAGCAAACTGTGGTTTATGGAAGTTTAATGATCAAAATCAATTAACAGGCGGCATTAAATATTAAAATGCAAAACAGGATAACCTAGCAGGTTTAAAATGTTCTAAAATTGTTTCTGAAAGTCAGTAGGTGAAGTTAAGGTGGTTTGTGTAGAAGTGATGTGAGTCTTATTGAGCCAGGTCTGTGAGATGCACTTACGACCGTGAGAGGAAGGTTTTCCACACCAAATGTGGTCCAGCGTCCCGAAGGCTGATGTCCGACGGCCTATGGTCGTGGTCTCTCGGGTGGCGATCTCGAGCTGATGCAGGGCGGGGCCCTGTCCCCAGCTCCTCTGGGCCTAAGTCGAATTAGCTTGACAAGCTAGACTCAAAATGGTTGCACTGAAAACGCAGCGATCACAAAGGTTGCTGTCTTGTTGGAAAAATGTAAATGTAAAAGAAGCAACTGGTTCTTCAGGAGCCTTCTTCTCTGAAACAAAGAAGTTCAGAGGTCAGCGGGGATGGGCTGTAGGTGATACAAGTCTCCCGTCCCGCTGCGTCTTCCTCTGCTGTCGAACTCAATCTTCTGCATGAACACAATCTGAGGATTTGCTTCCTGTCTCCGGGAGACTCGACCAATGGATTCAGTCTGTAACGCGATATGATCGGAACACAAGTCACAGTGGGATGGGAGGAAGTCTTACGGTAATGTGATTAAAGGAATACATTTCTATTGAAATAAACACATTAACAAACTTCACAAACTTTACAAATGCATTATCGACATTTTGACATTACGTACATTGTACCTTTGGTGACCGTGGGAAAGAATTCATCATCAGAACAGGACACATTTGTTGCATTCATTCTCTCTGTCTGTGAATGAATAAATTGGCTTAAACACTCAAATCTGAAATCAATCAGTCTTTAGCTAATGGTGGTAAGTCCATCCAATGGTCATTTGAATATTGTTTTTATCACAGTTTTATTGTCCTAACTGTGTTTGTTAACTCTGACTTTAAACAGTCATTCATTGTTTCCTGAGGTATTTGTGGCCCGAGGTCCTGGAGTGGGGGTTTCCCTTATCTCCCCTCGTAACCACGGCGATGGGCAGCATAGGCCAGAACGTCACACGCAACACTAGGTAGAACTTAATGATAAATAATTTGCCCTTATTACTCTCAAAGTTCCAGCGTTCATTGAAAACCTTCTCCAAATCCCTTACCTTTCCAAACAGACTGATTATATTCTTCAACACACAGGATATGTAGTGACAAGGTGTGTCTGCACTATGGTCCAATCAATGCACTGCCCTCAGAGACGTCAGAAATCAAGATTTATTGATCATAGCTTAATTTCCGTATTCGGCTAAATGAACCCGTAATCACAGTCTGACTGCCATGTCCATTACTGCTTTCAGTCTGAATGTAAAATGGTTTCAACTTGTATAGCGTTTCATCAGGCCCAAAGCACGTTACAGCAAGAAACCAGTCACCCATTCACAATCTCATTCATACTCCAATGTACGCAGACACTGCAGGCAAGGGGGGTGAAGTGTCTTGCCCGAGGACACAACCACAGTGTGCATCTTTAGGAGCTGAGATTTGAACCCCTGACCTTCAGATCATGAGACGACCCGCTCTACCAATGGCACCACTGTCGCCCCTGGGCCACTTTTTTTTTTTTTCTACGTAAGAGCAGCCAGTGACAACCTTGCTACGTCTTTTGAAAGAAGACATCATTTACATTTGTCTAGAATTGTGCTCAGAGACTGGAGGGTTAAAAGAGGCTGTTGAAACGTCACTTCTCCGTTCTGCTCACACAAATTGTGGTGAGGCCCTAAGGTATGTTCCAGATACATAGCTTATATTAAAGGCACACTGCGTAACATTTTGGATTATGCTATCTGCAGCTAGACAAAGATAATGCTATTTTTGAATTGGGTAATCAACAAATGGATTTGGATGACTAACCAATGTAAATCTCATTATGGCTGTCTTGAGTCATCGCCATGGCAACAAACTATAGATGTCCCGTTCCCAGTAAATGTGTCTAAAAAGCCAGACTAATAAGTAATATACAATTAAGGACATGTATATTCTGCAAATATAAGGCTTGCTTAATGGAATATTGTGACATTTGGATTCAAACTATAACACGGCAATCTCCCACACCTATTCCGTGTGTGTGTGTGTGGTGTTTATTAACGGTTTACTGCTGGTATGGGCTGCATAAATACAAGAGATTAGCCATAAACTGACCAAAGCCCTTTGCCTTTGCCCCTGGCTAAGGATGAGCAGAAACTTTGCATAATTTCCTGTTAATGAAAAGGTCATCAATTGTGAAGTGCGCGAGGCTGTCTGTGCTGCTCATTTGTGCTAGCTTATCAGGGCTAATCAGAGGAAGTGTGCACATGGGAGATAATGGAGAAAGGGTTGTAGTCAAGGCTTTTCTATTATATTGTTATACAGTATGGCGTCACTAAATGGAGAAGGTACTTAGTTACTAAAGTAGTTCCACTCCGCTATTGAGCTCAAAAGCTTTTTCACAAACTGTCCAAGTACACCTCACACATCAGGGGGGGGGCAATTCATTTTTACAAGGGGCCACATAACGATAACTTTAACTTAATTCTGCTTATGTTTTTCCCATTGCAAAATGCACTAAATTATAACTCGCTTGTTGGTAATTGTAAGTATTGCAAAAAAAGACAAAATAACAAACGGATGTAAAGTGATAGTAAGGTTAACAAAAGTGCAGATATCAAGATTGCGGTCTCTCTGCTCCTTTACATTCCAACTGCATTTGTTGTATAATTTTAGCGTCCCTTTTGCATGAAAAAAGTAAATAAAATGATACATATAGAGCCATTCGAGCCCACTCTGGCAGTGGATGGTAAGATAAGATAAGATAAGAGAGCCTTTATTGATTTCACAATGAAGAAATGTACTTGTTACATTTAGCTTCAGAAACAGGGTGGTCATGGTGCTTCTGATACACCTGATTCCAGTCTTAACTATTGTTTAATCTTCAATGTATTAAATCATTTGTTGTAAATTGTGAATGCCATATAGACGATACATTATTTTTAAACTGTGCCATTAGAGCAGGAGAACAAAGACAACAAAGTGACTATAGTGTATAACTATATTTCCCATTTCCATTTGGTATTGGTTATTGGTATGAAAAGTGTAGATTTTTTTCGTTGTTGACTTGCACATGCTTACTTAATTACTGCGTACTTAAAACGAATCCAGACAGCCAAAATCAAAATGAACATTGCTATTGCTGTTCTTTATTATTATAGTATAATATAAACACTTTTTTCAGCTTTAGGAAAACAGTTGAGGCAAAGGGGAAAAGAGTTCACCCCCTCTCTCAAATAATGACCCTTTCATTTGTTCCTGTTTCGTGAGGGATTATTGACGGACTCCCAGATGAATTCAGTTGAATCACTGTTTACCCCACTTGCAGCCTAATTCTTTCCTGCATAATGCCCTTATTTTCATCTAATCTAACCCAGTAATGGCACGGAGAGGGGAGACTCGGGAGCTCAAAGTAATTGAAAATCATGACACTTCTCAAATCCCAATATCCCAGCGAAAGCAATGGCCTGCTTTCTCTGTTAGTCAAGGAACAGGTTAGTGGTATTTGTGTTTTCTGTAAACGAACAGCTGGCCACTTAACGGCCATTGCTGACTGGGGACCGTTTGTGGCGAAAATTCAATGAGACATTATCAGACAATGAGACGCAGACACACCTGGAGTTAGGGAGCTAAAAGACAACAAATACCATAGTGCAGTGATTTGCAAAGTGGACTCAGGGGCATTTGCAGCCCCTAAAAGTACAAAAACTAGTATGTCAAGGGTGCGTTATGCAACTTTTTATGCAATAAAAAACGTGGTGCCTTTATTTTCCATCACAGTGGCCTCGATGATGCTCCGGGATCAATTGTTTTGTAGGTTTTTTGCTGAGAGGGACTGTCAGCAGTGAAAACTCTAAAAACAATTGATCCTGGAGCATCATAGAATACAGACTAAACTATAGAGGCCACTGTGATGGAAAATAAAGGCAAAGTGCTCACCAAACATACAGCCACAGTGTCAATGAAAGGTCAAATGCGCACAAATTCAAACTTTTTTTTTTCCACACAAATGTTGCTTGTTTACCTTAATAAATCCTTTCCGTGGTCCCTCTGGGGGTAATACAAGTTTCAATGGGATGATTAGGGGGTCTTTCATCTCTCACTGGTGTCTCTGGCCAGAAAACCACATTTGCAACTTCGCTGCCACCGGGTCGGTGTCACCGAAACGCACTAATAGAATCACAAAGAAGAAGCTCACAGGCTAACGGGCAAAGCTAACTGCGGGCTAGCGCCACTTAAACAGTATTTACAGCCAAGTTTGAGTGAAAAAAATGATCTCCATTGTGTAATTGGATGTACAATATCCCTTTCTCCCTTTGTATTTTCTGTCAGCGTATTTACTCTCACGGACAATAAGTAACAAAACGCAACATGCTACAACACCTGCAGTGGCGTTTATGTCCTTTGGGGGCACAAACTACTTAGTACTGCTTTAACTGAGCGCATTTTCGGCTTAATCAAATCTAAAAGCTTCTTGACTGGAGCTGACATCCCAGAGGCCAGTGTCTCGCGTTTTTGTCACATGTTTAAGTGTTTTTGTTTTTGTTTTGTTTTTCTTCTCTTTTTTGTAGATTTTTTGTAGTATTTTCGTAGATTTTTTGGTTCTTTTTTTTAATTGTGTTTTTCACTATTAGATTTGGGTAATGCCAATTAAGAGATTAAGGAGAAAAAGTTACATTTGAAAGGATGTATGATGTATGTTGTGTTTATGTTTACATTTACAACTTAAAGATTAGTATGCTGCTATTTTATATTTATGTACAAACTCTAAGTTCCAGACAATCAGATCTTACAGCGTGACATCCTTTATGATGAAAACAAAATGGACTCCTGATGAAGACATGGGGTCCTTTCCACCACCATGCTTTAGTGGCTTAGCTGCGAGTCTTGCCCGGGTACCTCCTTGTTTGCCCCTCTTTTTTTCCTGAAGTGCCTCTAGTCTAACGTCTCCTCTGTTGCTCTTAGTGCCTCATCAGTGTTTCAGAAGAAGAAATCTGTGGATGTGTAGGTCTCAAATGTCGCTCAAAAGCGGTTTGCCTTATGTGGCACTAGGTGATTTACTTTAGATTGAAATTGTTGTCCGTCCCCCCCCCCCCCCCCTCTGTATCAGCGCCACTTTATTCCCTGTACCAGCGTCACTTATTGACAACCTGCACTAGGACTGTAAACTTTGCACCTCGATATTCTACTTTCATAGTCTTCATAGTTATTATTTTTATTCTATTTTTATTTATTTTATTCTTATTTCCTTATTTCTTATTTCCTTAAGATTTCTGCTTTTACTTATTGTACATAAGATACTTCTTTTTTTTGTTTTACTATTTAAAACATTTCCTGTCTATTTTGCACAGGATTATCTTATCTTATCTTATCTAGGAAGTGTTTTGTCAAATTAATACGTGTAAAAACAAGTCACGACCTGGTTGCGTTTCTAAGATGTGTTTCTAAGATGGTTGGTCCAACGGTAACCGCGTCAGACGAAGCAAAATACTGTTTTAATTTTGTACAAGTTTAAGTTCGTGAAATAAGTGCCCAGAGATACTTGAGAGTATTGTACAAAAGGCAATTTATGTTATAAGGACATTCCAAATTTTAAGTGTTTTTGGACCATCAGCACCTGGTTCAGACCTGGATGTGCCGCCATGATGGAGATATAGCCAATTAACGAGTCGGATTATCAATTTTGGACAAAAACTCAAGGTTTTGCGACAAACCCTCGAGATGGGACGCCAAACCTTCTCACACAGTTGACCAGTTGTACAACGAAAGACTGAATGCAAAACAAAAACGTTTTAGTTACAAACTTAAGTTAATTGGATGAAGTTCCATATGAAATGAAACCCAATGCCAGTTTGTTTAGTGGCGATCTCGCAATCTTGCGAGTAAGTGAATACATGTTCGACGACACAAGGGATAAATACAATTCATAGGTAATAAAAAAAGTTATTAAAAAGGGTTTTCGTAATTTGACTGTGACAAGGGAGAAGGAAGACGCTGCTTGTTTACGCGCCATTAACATTTACATTATTATTAGTCAAAATTATACATTATAAAAGAATGTGAAATTTCTCTACACAACTTGCCTTCTTCTCAGCTCCCACAAACTCAGCAGTCTAGTCCAGGCTGAGCGCCATATGCTACACCTGATGCCGTTAGCACTCCTCTCTCTCTCTCTCGCCTCCTGAGGTTGGCTGAGAAAGCTCGCATCATGGTCACTGTGGTCTTTATAGTCAGTCAGTGCGCGCCTCTCCCTGGGCATGCATCAAAGAGAGCTCAATCTTCCATATGCAAACACGCCGCTGACCAAAACAAAGCAAGTGAGCAGGGGAGAAGGCATTTCCAATTCAAATGGGGTCACAAGTAGTCCCTGGATAGCCTAGGTTACCATGTGAAAAAGTTTACTTTGCAAACGGCTAGAGAGAATCGGCGAGGCATAAGCACCGACATCGACAACAGAGCACATTATTCTTTGCTTTAGACGAGATAAACTGAAACCGATAAGGTAATGATGCTTCCAGCTGTCGAAATATTACAGCAAGTAATCAACAGTCATTGTAATCTTCCACTACTGCAGCCTTTCTCTGACTGTGGTACATGCAGTCCCCTTGGTGGTGCATCTTTTTTTAATTTACTATAATCACCTTTTATTTTTTATTTTTTTTAGATTAGCCCACACCGTAAAAAATAATAAATAGTCATTCCAAATCGATATGCAAGTCGCACATAAGAAGGTAAATGAATAAATGGCGCAAGCATCGTGAGGAGCATTTGGTTTAAATACTGTTATGCTTTAATCACATTGCCATTCCCAGCCAGGCGGCGTGCGCAGCTCATTTACAAGCTGTCTAATCACCTTATACTGAATGTCCTACACTAATACCTGTTGGCCAATGTTAGACGGATTACCTTACAGTGCTTTTGGTTGTATTTTTGCCCCGTCACAAATAGAGAGAATTAGATAAGGACAGGAAACACATGTGTATAGGGAGAAGTTTATCATCAATTTTGCAACACATTCATTTAGAAATGCCTGATGTCCCATTCATATCCATGGGCTATTTCAGGGGCTGAGTCTGTAAACAATTTGAAGCCACCGGCTAGTGATGGATATAGGTCCGACTGTCAGATAAACCATCTCCCAAAGCTGTTTAAACTCGCCTCCAATTTGCACTAAAGGTGAAAAATACCGACATCGAGCATTCCGACGCATGGAAATTAAAATACCCACTATACATATCTCCTGTAGAATGAGCTGTTTCGCAGACAAGGGCCCCCATCCATCCCCCAGTATGGCTTCTTTCATTAGACTGTGCCATAGACCACCCTGTGCCCATTTATTATTTATAGGCTGCATGGACGAATATTCCCACATTGTACACTGCCTCTGTCTGTGCATCATGGCCAATGTAAAGCTCCAGTGCTCTGTTCACTCGTGGAAAAGGTTAAAAAGGTTTTCTCCTGCTGATACAGAGTCTGGCTATTTAGATTTGATCGTTTTAAACTCATTGTAGGCTTGGGATGAAGCTGAAATAATTGAGCGTTTGTAATATTGATAGGAAATTATTTCTCGTTCATATTTTATCACCCATCACATGTCATTTTGATGTATATTTACAGACTGTTTGCACTTACGTCATTTTCAGCAGAGTCAAACATAAATATCACCATCTCCCATTGCTGTTTAAGCTCACCTACAATTTGCACTTAAGGTGAACAATACCGACATCGAGCCTTCCAACGCATGGGAATTAAAATACCCACAATACTTATCTCCTGTAGAATTTCGCAGACAAGAAGAGCTCCCAAAAAAACAACATATACAGTAATCATCTCTTTGTTATGTGCAGGTATATCAATCCTGCTAAAGCTGAGTGAATTCGATGTAAGTATTTTCTGTGTTCAACATTACTTTATGAACACTTTTGCAACATTTATGAAAAAGGTTAGGTAAGGTAAACTTTATTGATCCATCCTTCAATGACGCTGGGGCAACCTGTAGAATCATGTGCCTGGAGGATTTACCTATAGTACATGGTTTTAGTGGTTGGGGAAACCAGCACCTGGGGCAAACCGGAGCTTGTAATTCTATCTTGGTGAGGACACTCATAGACATAATGTATTACCCAGACCCTAACCCTGAACCCTAAGCCCCTAACCCTAATCTAAACCCAATTCTAACCCTAACCCTAAAACCACATCTTGACCCTCAAACAGTCCTTCAAATAAGTGAGGACCACCAAAATGTCCTCACTTTCCAAACATGTCCTGACTCTGTTGGTTAAAAACTCAAACTGGTCCTCACAATGTCGTAATTACAAGAACATACACGCGTCCAACCCATATTCAAACGCAGGTCCCTCCATCTGTGAAGCTTGAGCGTTAACTGCGGTGCAACCGTGCAGGATATTTTATTTTACATGGCTACAATACATATTCCTATATACTTGTTCTTGCTGCTATACTTTATCCCAATTATAGAACAATATTTTAAACAACATTTCAGGTTTTGTTAATCTGTCTCAGTGCACCTCACTTATCACACATTACCAAACAAAACAATATGAAGCAATTACGAAGACACGCAACATTTCTTCATTACTTTTTTATTTCTGAATGTGCTCTTTGTACTCACACTATTTACTGCACTTGAGAGATATTGGTGTTCCTTTTGTTTGTACCTGGAGTTTTGCTTGGTAGTAAATCTCCATACGCAGCTGAGTGGCTTTTCCTTCTTTCCCTGTAGCACAAATGATCCCTCATGCGCTAACCCCTGCCCACAAACTACATAAGCAGTCACTCGGTGTGTGCTGGAGCAGCATGGCTAACAAGACAGGTTGACATGTGCCTGTGGTGTTTGCTGACCAGTGGGACTTTCCATTTGACGCTAAGAGGACTCCCACAGTCACTTAACTCTTTGGCCCTCAGTTTCACCAGTTCATCTCTGCAACTGCTTAACACTGAGCCACTCGTACCAGAGAGAACACCTCTGTTACAGTGGGCTTACGAACCTTCCCTTCAATTCATCCAGTGGTATTATTGTTGTGAATTCAGCTCTGATTTGAGGTTACAAAAGGCTTGTCACAAATGGAAGTGAAGGACTTAAAAAAAAAAATTCAAAAAAATTGCAGCACGTAATAGTTTGTAGGGGGAGCGATTTGAATGTGTGGATCAGTGAAGCTGAACGACCTCAAGAAAATAATGAAATATTGCAGTGCACCACCTCATGACATCAGCAGATGGGGGGCAAGCTTGAACTCATGAGCACGAGCTGAAGACGCTCGAACGTGTATTGATGGAGAAAATAGCTTTTTTATTTTTTTGAGAGCGAGAGAACACATATTGCTAAAAGTTTAGTTTAGTTTAGTTTATTTGTTTATTTGAGCAATACACATTGTGCTCAAAAGGAGTGGGCTGAAGCAAAAAGCTTATGAGCCCCCACCCCCAAGTGCAATAAATAAAAAAAGAACATTTCAAAACATTTCAAGCAGCTACATTCGTACAGACCAACTTACAACAAACAACAAAAATATATTAACTGTTTATATAATTAATTGGAACAACGCACAGCTACAACAACAATCTAGTTTCATATACGATGTCTAATACAAAGCAAGTCAAAAAAATTTGTTACTTAATATATTGCTTGCATATTTTTACCCGTGATTACAGAGTTACTTTTATGGTATAAAGGTACATTAATAGATGTTATAATCTGAGATCTTGATACTTTCCAGTTGTCATTACCATTCTCAGTATAATTTTAATTTGGGTTTAATTATCATCATCATTATTATATAATTTATTTAATTGATTTATATGTGAAGTATGATGAAAGCCCTGCACAGTGTGGTGCATTAAAAAGCCAGAGAGTGAGCCAGTTGAAGAGGGCAGTAACTCCCCTTCAACAAACCCCCTAACAGCTGATTTGTAGATGATGTTCCTATGCTGAGTGGTGCATTAAAAGACAAGGTTTTGAGCCCGTTGGGAGGATTCCTCTCAACAGATCCATAACCTGCCAACCCTAATTCTCCGTTTGTGAATTTGAGCAATAGAATGACAACCGTTCCAAGCAGCAACACTCTTCCTTGAATATAGAGGAAAAATACACATAATTGATCCCACTGCTCCCCTTAGTGGCAACGCATTTCTTCTTGTCTGTATATTTCAAAAGTCTTTTGTTTGTATTTATATTTGAACAGGTTGATGTTTGGACATCGTTTCAATTCCATCTCCAGTTTATTCCACAATTGTACACCATTAACTGTCGGGCTAAAACTTTTCAAAGTTGTGCTATGTTTCTGAATCCTAAAGTTTAATTCATCACGTAATTCATAACGACCAGTACGTTCTTGGAACCTTCTTTGTATTTGGTTTGGTAACAATTTATACCTTGCTTTGAATAACATTTGTACAGTTTGGAACTCAACAATGTCACAAAACTTCATGATCTTTGATTTTAGAAATAATGAGTTTGTGTGGTCCAAAAACCCAACTTTATGAATTACTCGGATAGCTCTTTTTTGCAACAATATTATTGGTTTAACTGTGTTTTTATAAGTACTACCCCAAACCACAGTACAATAATATAAGTAGGGCAAAATCAGAGAACAGTATAAGGTATGTAGAGCTTTGATGTTTAAAATGTGCTTTGCTTTTGCAATTACTGAAATGCTTCTAGAAATTTTCGTAGATATATATTTAATGTGAGATTTCCAAGTAATTCTGTCATCAATAATCACCCCAAGGAATTTGATTTCATGCACTTGCTCGATAACAACACCCTCTATCTGAATCGCTTCCTGAGCATTGGAATTACAGTTGCCAAATATCATCATTTTGCTTTTACTCAGGTTTAGAGATAATTTATTTTGTTTGAACCACTTGTTGACACTTTTGAGTTCCAAGTTAACAATCCGACACAGCTGCTGTAAGTCGTCTCCTGATGCAAAAATATTTGTATCGTCAGCAAACAAGATAAATTTAAGTACTTCAGATGTGTTACAAATGTCATTAATATACATATTAAACAATTTTGGGCCCAGAATAGAACCTTGAGGTAAACCACAGACAATTTGTCGACAACTCGACTGATAATCACCGATTTTCACACATTGTTTTCTATTTTTTAAGTAACTGGTGACCCACTGTAGAGCTAACCCCCTAATCCCATAAAGTTCTAGTTTATTAATTAATATATCATAGTTTATTGTATCAAACGCTTTACTCAGGTCAATAAATAATCCGATTGCATATTTCTTGTCATCTACAGCATTAGTTATTTCTTCAGTTATATCAAAGAGCGCGTGTGAGGTTGAGTGATTGTTCCTAAAACCAAATGATTGTCCGAGAGTAAATTACACTTTTCGATAAAGCTGTCGAGTCTAGAGTTAAAAACCTTTTCTAAGATTTTAGAGAATTGCGGTAAAAGGGAAACAGGCCTGTAGTTTGTAAAGAGATGTTTATCTCCTGCTTTGAACAGAGGAATCACTTTTGCTACTTTCATACTATCAGGAAAAGTTCCAGTTTGCAACGATAAGTTACAAATGTAAGTTAACGGCTTAGAGATACTTTCAATAACAGTTTTTAAAGTTTTCATGTCCATGTCATGGTAATCGGTCGAAGTTTTATTTTTACACCCTTTAACAATGTCCAGTATCTCCTTTTCCTCCACAGGTTTGAGGAACAGGGACATAGGATTTGCTTCTATCAGATCACAATTATAATTCTCAACGTTTGTAATTTTTGCAGCAAGGTTCGGTCCAACATCTACAAAGAATTTATTAAATGTTTCGACGACTTCATTCATATTATTTAACGTGTTATCCTCATCTTTGAAATATTTTGGATAATTAATCGTTCTTGGTTTATTTCTAATTATACTATTTAAGATGTTCCATAAACCTTTAATATTATTCTTATTACTATTCAACAACTTATTATAATAATCCTGTTTACATTTTCTAATGATACCTGTCAATTTATTTTTATATTTCTTATATTTATCCTCAGCTTCTTTTGTTTGGTTATTTATAAAGTTTTTGTAAAGATTATTTTTTTTCTTGCAAGCATTTAGTAAACCTTTAGACATCCATGGTGTTTCTTTACACTTTCTGTTTTTACAGTATTTCTTCATTGGGCAGTTTTTGTCGTATACCTTTTGAAATACTTGCGTAAACTCATCATAAGCCATATTCGTGTCATTCTCTCTGTACACAATACTCCAGTCTTGAGCTAAAAGCTCCTTTTTAAATGCATCAATAGTTTTCTCTGTTTTTACCCTTCTAAACCAATACTTGTTTCCCTCTTCATCTTTTAAATATCCATTTTTATACATAACGAAAACTGGAAGGTGATCACTAATATCATTTATAATTAACCCGCTGACTGTGTCACTTTCTATTTCATTTGAGAAAATGTTATCAATCAAGGTTGCACTATGGGTTGTAATTCTACTAGGTTTGGTTATTAGAGGAAACAGACCTATACTGAATAAAGTATTTATAAATTCGTCCGTCTTTTTATGTTTATATGGGTTTAACAAATCGATGTTGAGGTCTCCCCCCACAAACATGACTTTATGATTTAATCCTGAAAAGTGCTCCTCCATCCACTTAGAAAAAACATCTATATCAGAGCCAGGTGTTCTATAAATAGAACTCACAATAATATTTTTCTTTTTTTTGCCTTGTAATTTCAACAGTAATGCATTCAAGTGTATCATCCACCACCATTGTCTTATTTTCCATTACTTTATAACTATAGTTGGAGTCTATAAACATAGCTACGCCCCCTCCATGCTTGTTCCTTCTGTTCATACTTATAAATTCATAACCATCAATAGAAAACTCAAATTCTCTATCATTATTGATCCATGTTTCTGTGATTAGAATGACACTGAATGGTGTGGAAAACTGTTTTAAGAAGCTTTTGTGGTCAAAGTTTGCATAGAGGCTTCGACTATTGAAGTGGATTACAGTGAATGCCTTAATGTTCTTAAGTTTACTATTGTACAGATCCTCTGTGTAATATTGACAGTCATTGGTAGCTCTAGTAAAAAAGTTATTTTCAGGGTCGATGTCGATCTCAGTGTTCTGTAGGTCGTACTGAGAGAATGTAAAATCCTGGGAGTTTGCTTCAGCAATTCTCCTTATTGAAAAATCCAAGTCGGTGCTTCCTATAGAACTGTATGTATTACTAGACATGTGAGATTATGTGCTTTTACATACCAAAATCCATACGTTTTTCTCGGTGTTTATACTGGATGTGGTGTACTGCTGCGTGGACGTATAATGAGTTTGTCATATCGCAAGAAGGCGATCTCCCCCCTTTCTCGTGCAGCTCTCAGCTCCGGCATCAGTTCTTTACGTTTTCTTTTTATTGATTCGGTGTAGTCCTCGTTAATGAAGATTTTTGTTCCTTTAAGTCGTTTGGCGCGCTGCAAGATTTCCTCGCGATCCTTCCACCTCAGTAGTCTGGCGATGATGGGTCTCGGCCAGTCTCTCCCTCCGCCGGGTTTCCCTACGCGGTGAGCCCTCTCCACCTCCACCGCGTGATGTAGCTGGAGCTTCTCCTTCAGTATTTCTTTCACCTTTTCCTCGGCGTCGGCCCAGGTCTCCCCAGGCGACTCCAACACTCCCTCAAATACCAGGTTATTTCTGCGGCTCTGCCCCTCCAGATACTCCAGTTTGTCCGTGATGATGTGTAAATTGTCACATACTTTGTAAAAGTCCGTTTGTAAGGTGTTTGTGCGCTCTGTGAGTTTCAGATTTTGCTCTTTCAAAGTGTCCACCTCACCTTGCGTGAACTGCAGGCTTGTTTTTAGTTCTTGAATGTCCTTAGTCTGTAAATCCATGCGGGTGTTTGTTGATTCCATGATGAGTTTTATAAATCCTTTGAAGTTTTCCTGCTGTTGTTGAATTAATTCTCTGAACATGACCCTCTGCTGCTCCATGAGCTCCGTGACTCGACTGAGGCTTACGTATTCCTCTTCCACCGCCGAATCTGCCTGTTGCTTCGCCTCTATTTTCGGCGGTTTTGGCATTTTGCTCCCTCTCAGCAGGCCTGAATTTTCTTAACGAATATTTTGATGTTCTTGAAAACTTTTTTCGCGTTGGTCTAGCTTTGTCCGTCCCTGAAATCGGTCCGACCGGAAAGCATGTCATGCAAGCAGTTAATGGTGCATTTTGTCTCTTTTTTTGTTCCAGAAAATGTGTCCTTTGTCTTGCCTAATTTAAAAACCTAAATTTGTCGTGAAGAGGAGCCAATTGTGAGTGCTCAGAGGCAGTCACAAAGGCATTATTTTTGAACTCACCGCACAAAATAACACTTAACTGTCATGAATAATCACCATGACGCACAAAAGGAAAGTGTTTTCTCTCCCTCATTATTCATAGACAAAACAATGCATACATTATTTGTTGTACAATAATTCCACAAATAGGCCATTACTCAGAAACATCTTTTCCTCTTTTTCTTTTGCTGTTTTAAAATCAAAATTTGGGTTCGGAGTGTCCTCTATTTGTATTTTCAATGAATGCGTTTACAAGGGCTCGAAATTCCCGGTTATTAGTTATATTCCGGTTATGGCAGTTTTCGGGATATGGTGTTTATGTGACACTGAGAAATCGGGAAACTCAAATTCCTTGTTTACATGATCAAATAAGGAAACCCGGCTTTTCGAATTTAAGCTCTGTCCGCGCAGGCGCAAACATTAAATCTTTGAGCAAAATACGGTGGAAAATATTAAAAGCATAAATGTGTGGCTTATTGCGGGGCTTGTTCTTTTGAACGCCCACTTTGGGCTCGATGTTTTGCGCATCCTCCACGTCCTGAGGTACGGCAGTGACGGCAGATTGTGGATAATTCCGTACCTTTACCCGTCCTGGGTCTGTCTTTATAACCGACGCGGACCCTGGGAGAAGGTTAAAGCCGGGGCCGGTGTGAGAGAGTGGAGCTGATGAAGTTCACCGATAGTTAGTGGATGAAAAACTTTATCCGTCTCTGTTGTGGTCGACTCGTCTCTGCGTCCGGAGGAAAACCAGACGCCTTGAAATGAAATGGTCGCCGACAGTTTTGCATAAATCCACATAACGAGGCTTCTTTCCATCTTAAATATTCACTACTTTTAGTTCTTTCATGGTTAAAATATAAAACTCCATCTCCTCTTGACTCCAGAAACAGGAGCTCTTCGGACTCACCGGCGCCGTGTTTGTTTACGATTAACTGCGCATGCGCAGTAAATGGGAAGTTTATTAAAACCGGAAAATAGCGTTTACATGAAGTTATATCCCGGTTACTGACGGAAAATCCCAGCCAGGAAATCCGGGTTTCTCAAAATCGGGAAACTGGCATTTTCCGTTTTTTTAAACAGAAAACTGCGTTTATATGATCAAAGACAAAACCGGAGTATTAAAAACTCCCGATAATAAGCGGGAATTTCGAGCCCTTGTAAACGCACTCAATGTGTACTTTTACATTACTTCGCTATAGCATCGCTTGATCACGCGAATTCCATTTGGTTTGATGGCTGCGGCTCCATATGTCGATGTGCCTGCAGTGCATTACACCAGACTCGCATTATAGAGAGAACTGACATACTGCTATGCCTTCATCAAGGCTTTTATGGAGAGACGGACAGACAGACAGACAGCGAGGGAGGGGCTGTTGTCAGGGAGCTTTCAAACACATCCCCAGCTCACAGAAAAGAGCAAAGCAGTGCCAGGTGACACATTTAATTAATGGTAGACCTCTGAGTCAGTCGCGGCGCTATTCCAAGGTGCATACACATTTTCAGAATTAACCACAAGTTATGATCCTGAGGGGTAAGACATGTAAATGTAATAATAAATGAAGCTTAAGTGTGAATGAAACCTGGAAGACCTACCTGCTGCACTTCATTCATCGCCTCATATCCGTCTGTCGAACTGTACGTATTTCGCCTGCCTCGCACGCGCCGAAGAAGTAAATACAAAAACAATAATTATTATTATTTTATTTTTTTTGTTTTTGGAAGAAGTTAGTTACAGCGGCAGCCTGGTGTTGTTTAGACGGCCGCCTAAACAGGAAACCACACTGAACCTGTTTCTGCTAATTAACTTCATCTATAGATTGTCTACTGTTCCCAGTTCAATAACAGCCATTATAGTGTACATTTGTGTAATTTGCACTTTTGTAGCCTAAAACATCTAAGCTGCTTTTTCAGAGTTTACAATATTTATAAGAGGAAGAGAAAACTAAATATATATATATGTATTTTGTGTGTGTCAATTTCAGGGATAAATGGCATTTGAGGAGGGAACTGTTGCTCGGGTGTCGAAGATGATGATCCTTTCTCATCCCAGCAAGTGTTCGTGGCATGGATCTCTCAAAAAATAGACTGATTTAAAATATATATATCATGCATATGGACTTTGAAACCGAACTGCAATATTTTTGGTACCTCAGTAATGATACAGTCTAAAAATTTACATTTTGCATGGTTAGACAAGGTTTCAAATAGGACTTTAATATGCTACAACAAGAAAGTGAGACTAAAAAAAACATTTTATTGAAAACACCTAAACTGAAATGTTTTTGCAGATGATCAAAAGTTTATGGTCAAATCTGTAGTATGGATTGTTGAATTATTAATATACATATTTGTCATATTAAGCTTTAGTGATTATATATAAAACTGTGTTGATGTAATTTGTGGTTTGAGGTTCATTTGAATTTGGCGGACATTTTTATTACTGCCCTATAGTTGTGTTTGCGGTTGATCCACTGGGGGGCAGTGTGTTGGAAGGAGGAGTCAGATTGCGCAGAAGAGGTGACGAGAACATTCCAGGAGCACTGATTGGTTGGGGGAGGACACACCTACTCCTTTGTCTTGTGTGTTGCTCAGGAGAGATGATCTCTCTCTCTCTCTTGCCTTCTCTCCCCGACCGGTCAGCGTGGAGCTCGACATTACTTGTGTGCTTTAGTTTGTAATATAGGGAATAAAACAATGATTTTTGATTTTAATAGACCGAGTCTCCATCCTTTTGTCCATATAGTAAAGAATGCGCTTTCAACAGGATTCAGAGTCATTTTCTGTCAGGTATTCATACTGTCATGTTCCACAACCCTCAGAATCTGTTAGAAAATTCGAAATGACTGTCTTATTGCATCACACCTTAGCCCCACCTTGGGCTTTCATTGTCTTTGTCTCGTTTTGTGTTGCTATTTTGATGTTTTTTTTCCAAGAAGCTTTCTTGGATTTGAGTCACGACAAACTGGAGAAAATGTGCTTGGTTCAGGTGGGGATTAAGAGGTTAAAGCCATGTGGTCTTAAACTTTTGATCAGCTGCAAAACAGCCAGTTTAATGTTGTTTTCCTTAAAAGCTTCACTCAGAAAATGTCTTGTCTTGTTGCATGTTCAAGTTCTAGGCAAAGCAAGGCAACTTTATGTATACCGTGCATTTCGTACGCAAGGCAACTCCATACTACTTTGAACCTTGTTAAGTTCCAACCATGCAAAAAGTGATTTATTTTTTGTAGGAATGCACCAATACCTATTTTTCTAAAACTGATACAAGTACTTTGATTTAAGTACTTGCCGATACCGAATACCGATACGAGTTCAAGGCATTTTCTTCAACATACTTTTTGAAGTGATAGACATAGACTGATTTTTTCACAACAGATTGGTTAGAAATTAGTTCATTTACTCATTTCCATTTCCTTGAGTAAAGTAGGCTACACTTTTAAGATAGGTTATATCAAAATTGAACACATGCCATTTTATTTTTTTTATTTACATTTTTCATTCTGTAGGAGCACCGACTACACGTTAAGTGGTATCGGTTTCTGGTATTATGACCACATTAATGAGTACGAGTATGAGTACAAGCATGTGGTATCGGCCCAAGACCTTATACTGGTATAGGTATCGATGCATCCCTACTTCTTTGCCATCTTTCAACTGGTCGGGACTTGATCAGGTCTATGTTACATTTTATCATTTTGAAACTCAAGCTTAAGGGCTTGAAATGTGTTATAATTTCTCACATGGTTTAGTGTATGTTTCCTCAATTTAATTGAGGGAATAAACCTTTTGAAATGGGTTTTAGTTAATGTAGCATTCAAATAAACTTCTCTAACAGTTTGAGGACAATCATCTCAAATCATTTGTGTTCATTAACCAATACTTTTAATGCAATTGTTTACTAAATGAGTTGAGCTACAGTTGACTAAAGAATGTTAGCTAGCGTTAATTAAATGATTTGAGTCCAAGTGAACATGACTGGTTTAGGCTCATATAACACAACCATTTGGTGCAGCGGGTTTCCCCATTTGTTTTGAGTTATCATAGCTAGGCAGGTTTTACTGTGTACTGCCCAATGTGCCCGCAGTGTCAGCTAACAACACTCTGCTTTTAGCACAGTTTGTGCCGCTGTAATGAGTGCTGCTATGGGCCTGATATCACTCTGACTCAAGCCACAGATTCCTCCACTGTTCAGGTGTGTCTCTAATGTCACTGTCCAAAGGGAGATGAACAGTCTGCAGAGGCAGAAGCCGAACAGTGGTGAAAAAAAGGACAAAACCAGCGGCGTGCATGTTGAGTGGAGTGGGGATTTGAACGTGAATACAAACAGAAAATAAAGTAGTCCTGGGAATTTGGGATGGCTTGGTCCAATTAGGATGCAACTCCTCAACTTTTACATAATTAGCTTTTGCACAAAGGTCATGGATCAGTGTTAGTAAGAAATAACTCAATGAGACTGTTTTTGTAGAAATTGTGCATGATGTGTTAGGTTACTACTACTATTATGTGTTTCATCACTTTTACCTACATTCTCAAAGTGTAAGATCTTCAGATGAAGCATGAAAGACCCAAAAATAAGCATTGGATTTAAATATTGTGGATCTAAACAGTGACAGCAATCAGCAACACAATTACTTATTTGTATTTCACCATGAGTGTCTATGGCAACAAACAACCGTCTCACCACACTATTTTTCCGGTAAAATATTTCATTCATGTATTATTTTCAAGCACCACCAGGCCAAGATCAAATCATGACAAACATCGGCTTATAAAGGATCTAAAATAGATTTCAATTATGTCTAAATCAGGTTTACATATTTTCCAAACCTGAAAAGCACCTAACGTAAATGCACTCCTTAATGGAATTGATTATAATTAATAAAATCTACAATTGCAAATCTCCATAAGTACCACCTGAAGCAGCCACAGGAAGCACTAGCAGGGAGTATTATAAGCACCCAAGTGAAGGCTACTTTTGCGAGTTGCTTCAAAGACCAAGAGGCAAATAAGACGCAATGCTGTGAGGGCCTAAGGGCTTGAACACTTTCTGGCACGGGAAAAAATAACACAGAAATGAGACGCGCAACTTTAAAGCGAGGGCTGTGTCAAGGCTGTGCACCCCAGATGGTAAACTCCTCTGAAATATACAGCAAAACGATGACAAATTAAGCTTATTGAACTCGATGTGTTCTTAATCTGTTGCAGGAAGATACATTTGAACAAAGTCAGACAATAGAAATAATAGTCATCGGTTTATTGTACAACACTGATATAATATGGGTGACAGATGGCAGAGCGGGTCGTTGCAATAACAGAAGGTTTCACCCACCTTGCCTATATGTCTGTCAACCTGGAATACCTTGAAAATATATACAAGCACAGCAGATTAAATTAAGATTATGAATTTATGAATTTGCTTTTTCCCCAGTGGATGCACATGCTTGTAAATCTGACCAGCCTTGTACCAAAAGTCCCACTATCTATTGGTCTCATTTGAGCTAATCAGTTTATTTGAGTTAGTTAGATTCCTTTGGACATTCTGTTTTTGTAAAGTTACATTAATTTGACCTCTTTTATCGGCCCATGTTTGTTTGTGGTCAAGGCATAAAGCGCCTTTTTCAGACTAAATGCCTTTGTCTCATTGCCTGACTGCTTGGTCCCTAACATTTGGTGGCAGTGGTGTGGATCACCACTGCGTTTTTTGTTGTTGTTCATTTTTGGACAATACCTTCACATGTTTTTTGAAAATGCCTGGGAGAGGAAGAGGACAACACATCAGGACGTCATGACAGTGTGAATACCTGATATAAAAAACAATCCACATTTTTGCACAGATATGGCCCTTTAGAGGAACAGGCCACCGATTTTCCATACTGAGATATGTTCTTTGTGTGTGCCCGTGGAAGAGCTTGGTCGCTTCTAACTTCACCCCGTTTGGAGCTATAAGAATATACTGGGAGAGGCCAAATGCTAACAACATCGTTGGTCATTTTGTGTGACTGAACGCATGCACAAAGACCAGACAGGTACGTTTCAACTCGTCTAAGCGCAGGTAAGAACATATCTCAGTATGGAAAAACGGTGGCCTGTTCCTTTAAAGGGATGTGGTTCTAAACGTTTAATTGTTGTTTACAAAAAATGCTTTACTCATTTTGTTTTCTATTGTGACGGGGTGACCCCGTCCGAGCCCACGGGAAAACTGTCGCCACCCACCTAAGCCCACACGCACACCGTTACTTACCTGTTGCCCGTTCCCGTTCCCGTTTCCCTCCGTCCGCTCCGCGTTCGCGAATGTTACCGTCCAAACATCCATCGCGGGGGTCTGGGGTGCACACTAGGCCACCGCGGAACCATCTTCCCTACATAACTCCGTTATACACAAACATTTCCCCACAGTCCATTCCGCCCATCTGTCTCCCCCCGGGCAAGCCGAGCGCCTGCGCATTTCCGGGTATATTGCGTCACGCGAGGGAAGCCGGCGTGTGACGTCATCACGCGAAACCCGTTTTATGATAAAATAATAATAGTAGTTTTGGGTTAGAAGTTGCAGGGCTCGGGGACATATTGGTTTACTTTAAATGTATTTTGTTTCTGTATTAAATTGTATATTATTTATTACAAGGTAATAAATCATCTGTTAGACTGTTTTAGGGTAGTTAACAGTCATCTGTGGCGATTGGCTGAAGGGAGGGGCCAATGATTATAAGAGAGGGGTGCCCTCTCTACTGGGTCAGTCTGTGTTGGTCGCCGTACGTGGAAGGTAACTATGAGAGCCTGGTTTGCCTCATTATTGAAAGTAGTCTGTTGTAAATATGATGTATTTTGTAAATATTGTTGTTGTTGTTGTTTTTGTTATAGTATACACCGTTTGGGAACGTCGTTTTAGTGTTTGCACAATAAAAACAGATGGTGTTAAACAAACAGTGTACTTTCTGCCATTAATACCACGATCAGCCATACGAGCCCCGTCACAAGTGGTGTCAGGAGTGGGATGGCTGGCAGGAAGAAACGACGTTCCCAACGGCGGAAGCTGGAGGAGGATGAGGAGGAGGAAGAAGTGGAACTGGAGGGAGCTGGAGCGGAGGAGCTTGGAGCGGAAGCCCCACAGCCCCTAGGGGAGCTTCTCGACCTAATGAGAGGTTTTATGGCGAACCAACAGAGAAGAGAGGAAGGTCTGCTAGGTGAGCTGCGCGGCCTCCGTGAGACTTTGCAGCCAGTCACTCCTCGGGAGGATGGTTACGCGGAAGGGACCTCGAGGACAAGCAGTCCGCGGGTGGCACTGCCGACACCAGCACTTCGGAGACGAGCGCAGAGTGGGTCTACAGCTTCGCACCGTCCACAGGAAGGGAGCTCGGGTGAGCTGGGCCTAGCGCAACCACAGATGGAGCAGAGACCGTATCTGGGGGAGCCGAAGATTCCACCTTATCAGATAGGGGATACCACGATCAGCCATACGAGCCCCGTCACATCTATATTAGGCATTACCAATTTTATTGTTAAATATAGGCTAATAGATTTTATTAATTAATATTCATTATTATGGGGGCGACGGTGGCACAGATGGTAGAGCGGGTCGTCTCATGATCGGAAGGTCGGGGGTTCGAACCCCGACTCCTGAAGGTGCACATTGTCGTTGTGTCCTTGGGCCAGACACTTTACCCTCCTTGCCTCCAGTGTATGCGTACACTGGTGTGTGAATGGGTGAAGCCCCCTATGAGAGACCAACAGGCCCGTTTGGAACCATGAGGCCGTCCTTCTGTGGACCCACCACCTGCAGGAGGAGCCATAGGGGACTGATGCTACGACCCGGCAACGGACAAGTGGAAGAAAATGGAATATTCATTATTATATAGCATTGGAATATCAGCAGGTGGCACCCTACCCCTTTAAATCGTATATAAAAGGCCCTCCCTTTCATTCATTTGTCCTCTGCTATTCTCCGTATTCTGCCTTGTTTTCGCTGGGCTGTGAGCGCCCAGGGTGTGTTTACGTCTCCTGTCAGGTACATATTGCAGATATTTGCCGTTAATTTATCTTCGTACTTTATATGGCCGCTAATACGAGCTCTTCTGTAGTGTCGCGGATAGTTGAGGGCTTCATAGCGCACCATTCCATGGCGTCCAAGGCTTTGCTCGATGATGGGTCTGCTGTGGTCCTCGTGTAAGCACTCTCAAAGCACCGGGCCGGCCGAGTAGCTCGTGTGGGGGTGCAATGGTATGAGCCAGTTAGCGATACGGTCATTTTCCTACTTTTATGTTACAGTCTAACATTAACTTTAATTTTATAGTTCGAGGGGTTTGGTTATGCCCCTTTTATGTTGTGAAAACCAAATGTGCCCAGCCGTGGAATGGGACACAACTCGGTTTTGGGGAATTTTGAGAGACATGGCTTCAGAAAGTGTATAGTCTCCAAGCTTTCCAATGGTGTGTAACACATGGAAATCTGATAATATTTTATATTAATATATTAAAAGATGTGGCAAATTGAATTTAGGAACTCGAAATTTGTCAAAGAGCACAAAACAGCCTCTAAACTTTTGGGCTGTTCTCACCTCTCTCTGCTGCTCGAGTGACAATAGGGCTTATTTACATCTCATTTAGATAAGCCATACCCGCTCCCCCCATAAAGCTGTAAAGCACAGGGGGGAGAAAAACAGGTAATCTCTTGCATAAATCCATTTCCCATAGAGCCTACCCCTACAGCAACTAGCAACACAATGACAACTAGCAACATTATCCTAACACAACAATGGCCTCATCAAAAAGCAAACAGACACGATGGCACAGCGGCCACAAGCGACCAAAAAAAAAACGGGTTACTTCACCCGTCTGAAGTAACCTTTGCGTGCCTTCTGCTCAGCAAACTCCTGATCAAATCCATTTTCCTCACTCAGTTATATTCAGTGTAGAGTTTGGCAAATCCGCGCTACATCCTTCTGTCTTAAAACACACTCTGAAGGCAATGAGTTGGCTCAGGAAACGTAATGGTCATAGGGCGCTGTGCATGCTTACAGCCAGGGCATCATCAGTTGCACTGGGAAAGTTAGCCTGGAAAAACTGATCGACAATATGAGCTTTTTAGAGGTATTGTCGTTTTGGTTTATCTATTTCTTTAAATTATGCTAAATTATGTACCGCCACCACTTGTGCGAAATACGGAGGGTTGCGGGAGGGTCTGACCCACCCAATTAACCCATCAGACCCCCGGGGCCGGATCTTGAGGGCGAAGGCAAACGTGCCTCTGCACTCTTGCCAGCGGTTTATGTGAGCAGGGATTGGGCGCATTGTGAAAAAACTGTCAACATAGATGGCACGTAGGCCTACTACACCACCACAATTTAAGTAGAGTAATTTGCTGACAGTCCCTTAGTCTACGAGCATTAGCTGTTTCCTCGTGTGTGTCTGTCAGGCGTTGCAGCTCCCGTTCTGAAAAGGAACGACTGAGTAGATTGGACCAACTCTACAGTGAAAATAACAGAGTTAGTGAACGAGTTTGCTGAGCAGAAGGCACGCAAAGTTCACCTCTGACGGATGAGTGCAAGTTTTTTTGCCCCCGCTTATTACCACAACTGATCGGTGTAAAACATTTATTTCTGCTTGCTTAAAAACTTGTAAAACGTTCGGAGAAGAACTACTTGTACTTTGGTATAGATTGTGTTTGTGTCAGCGTTAAGTAAATGTCCTACATCGGGGAACCACTGTCAAACTGGTTTGACCAAGCAAATGCCAGACTGGTCAATGCATAAGGTTAATGATTAATGGTTAAGCAAACTTGTTTTTGCTTTTTAACTTACACATACTATCTAAGTCAAGGTCGGGTTGTGCGTTGAACCCACAGTATAAAATGACAAGAACGAGACTTGCACGAGAGACTTCCAAACAAATGCTTGTTGAAGTGCAACTTGTATTTTGTGCTATTGATTGAATAAAGACTTCTTAGAATGAACTTATTTCTCCTCGGTTTTCTTGAAGTTCCGGACCAGGGCAAAAAGACTCACATCGGCTTATCAAGTTGTGGTGGTCGCTGTGCCATCATGTGTGATTGCTTTTTGAGGAGGCCATTGTTGTGCTGTAACTTAAGCTAATGTGGTCTATTCAGTTGTTGTTTGCACTCTGTTTTTAATCGTTGGCTGGTTGCAGGTTACACATAATACCGTAGTCATTATTCATGGGACTAATGATCGCGTGTGCATTCTTCTTTCCCTCTGTGGTCAAATGTATGTGTGTGTTGAGAGATGTAGGGATGATAATTGTCATTGTGCATGCGTCACTTGTTTTTGGGCCTTGGGCTGTAAAGTTAGGCTCTGTGAAAGTTTATGGTTTATACATGGATGGGTTGAGATTGCGTGGGTTGGATGGAAGAGGGGGGGATTTTGACGGGTCTTGCTACATATATATCTCACTCCTTTTTCTTCTTCATATTGAAGTTCTACTTGGAACCTTGATCCAATCATAGCTAAAACGTTTGATCGGGACTATTGTAAAGGAGCCCATGCATATGAAAAAAATCTGTATATTGGCATCTATATACATTTTTTATTCAGATTTTCAATTATTATATTGTTTACTTGGTTTGTGGTTTAAGTATAACATGTTATCAAGGAATTTCCTTGGTGGCTCAATACATTTTGTGTAAGTTTGAGACGGAGTCGGAGTCACAAGCTTTGGACGTTTTAGCCAATTTAAGAATTTAAACTTTAGAATAAACTGAAAGTAAAGTAAGTTATTCTGAACTTTTCTTGGAAATTTGAAAATGAAGCAAAAAAAATTAAAAATTTTCATAAAATCACATGGTGGTGAATGTTCAGATTTGTCACAAATCTAGTTAAAGCCACACCGCGTAGAATTTTATCCAATAAATACAACTGAAATACAAGCATTTATAATATGACATATATTTTTGAGCGGCTCACCTCTCCTAAGACAGGGGGATGTCGAATAAAGTCAGTAGAACCTGAGATTTACATAGGCTAGGTCCTCATCCAAATCCATTCTTTGGTTACCCATTGCAGAAATAGTATTTGCTGTGTTGAGCTGCTCATTAGGAGAATGTGTTGTACTGATGGCAACGGTATAGTCCAAAATGTTACGCAGCGTGCCTTTAAGTGTATTGTAAAAGAAAAAAACTTAACCTCCAATTTAAACACCAGTAATGGATACTACAAACAAACAAAGCTTCATTTCGGTGAAGCTATTGCCAAAAAAAAAGGGTTTGTTTGTAAGAATATAGAAAATATATGGCCAACAAACACACAATAAAATATTACACCTTTTAAATGTTACCATCTGAACATATATAACATTTTACACAAGAATAGGCTACGTGAAACTTGCTAAAGCATGTATGTATTTCATGTAAACGTCATAAACTTGCAACTCAAACTTGAAAGCTGTTTTAGCAGATGGCGCATATACCTTTACTATAGCCATTATTACGTTACCCTGCCATCAGTGAATGAATAGAATACAAAAGCTTAATATAAAGTGTTTTTTTCAGCTCAACACTAAAGCTGCTATCTGTTCAGATAAAGACCAGTCTGGTGATGTAGCTGAAGTAGTTCAGTCAGAATCACTCCAGTGCAGTGAGGGTACAATCAGCTGTGGATGGGAAACACTCCTAAATGCCATTATTTGACTCTCGACTCAGCATTTCTTCTCCACATAATGGCAGAGAGACAAATGCTCCCAACAAAAGTCTATTATTGATCCAAACGCCTGCTGAATAATAATAAAAAAAAACGGACAGCCGCAGAGAAAGCCAATTTGCAGAATAAGTAGTGATTTTTCAGTTAGGCTGTCTAAAAAAACACCAGTCAACTTGTAAAAAGCATATCTGATTAAACCATGCATTTTCACGATTGCCAATACCACTGTACCGGTTATTGAATTAATCAACTGTATAGTGACACTTACGGTTTGAAATGGTTCCTGTTTAGCATTGCAGTGTGATCTGCCTGGAAGTACTTGCACCAAAGCATTTTTCTACTATTGTATCTACAGTTATAGCACTTAGCACAACATAGCACAAAGGTTGATTTGCTTATAGTAGGCCTCTTACCTTAGGAGAAGTAGGCTACAGGGCGAGACAGAGCGGTTTGTTGTTTGTTGTCAACAAACCATCTGGATGATGGTTTCTGAAGCAATTCGCCTGGGACTAGGGGGATCTAGCCACAGCTTGGCATTATTTGGATGAGAGAGAAAACGGGGAGAGACTTCAGCAAATACAACACGCCAATAATAACAGCAGAAGTCTCCAGTAGTTGTGACTAACGCTGCTGCTGGTGAGGGCGCTTTTCTGTCTGCATCGGGCTTACGTCCTGGCCCGCAGCCCCCCCTCCCACGCCGCACCATTACACATTACCATTACACCGTTTCCATTAAAATATGCTTTTCCTCCATGCTCTGCCTTCAACCATCGTGCACAACAGCTTAATACCATACCAACTTTATTTATAAAGCACTTTGGCCAACTGTACTGTTTTTAAAGTGCCGTACATGAAAACAGATATAATTGTACAGTAAAAATGTAAGAAGCAAGTGTAAACAATAAGTGTAAGCAACACAACAGTGAAACACAGATCGAGTTAAATGCGTGCGGAAAAAGGTGCGCTCTGTTTCGTATGGGCTTCGCCCTCTACGGGCTTCGCTATTGGTTATAACCCGAGGCATCACCTTGCGCCTGAGAGATAAAAGCATCTACCCGCTCCAATCATGCCACGGTGATGGCACATCCACCTGGGGTATATATCCCCCTCTGCCCACCACTCATCTCCTTTTTAACTCAGCGTTTGAGAGAACAAGTTATTTTCAGAACTCACTTCTATGAGCACGTTCTTCTCAGAACGATACTTCTACTTCCTTTCAGGATCTTCTCGCCGCTTCTCCGCTTGAAGATGGCTTCACCTGCTGGTGTCGAGCTCCGTAGATGCAGCAAGTGTCCCTCCAACCTCCTCCCTGAGGACCGAAACGAGCTGTGCTTCCACTGCCTCAGTTGGCGCCATGCAGTGGGGGACGCTGACTGCCAGGCATGCTTAGCGCTCTCGGGGAAGAGCGCGAACGCCGCCGGGGTTTCATGGTTCCGGATTCCTTGGAACAGCCAGCTCAGGATGCTGTGCCTCCGGTCCAGGACCCAGTGCCTACATCAAGCCCAGAGAAGAAGGATTGGAGTGAATTTGATAAAGAAGATCGTCGCTGTTACGAGGAAGACGCTGCCTCCATCTTCTCCAAGACGCCGTCAGGGTTACAAGGGGATCGTTATCCCCTGGATTATCTCCCTGTGTTGTTTGCATCTGCCGCGGACCGCATGGAGATTTCTGTGCCCCCGTCTCAACCTGCTGCTCTGGTGAATGACTTCACGGAAGGCTTGGCTAGTCGTTCCCGCAGAAAGCCTCGCCCTGTTGTGATGTGCACTCTGCTCAGCGCGAATGGGCTCATTCCACTTGCGCAAAACATCCTGCACTGGGGTACAGGACGTATTCCACCGTGCAGGACTGGACGTGGCGGTCCGGGGTCAAGTTGTCCGTCCTTCCGTCCTCCTATCCTTGGCCGGTCGATAACGCGTCGCTTCCCTCTGACAAGAATAAGCTTACGATGGCCGTCTTGGACCGCTGCTATGCTATTGCCGCTCAGGTAGTGGCGTTAGCTAGCAACATGGCTTTTCTGCCGGGCTCGCTGGATAAGCTCATCCACAGACGCACTGCGCTAGCCCTGGAGTAGCTCGAAGAGGTCCAAACTATGGTGGCGTCCTTCCTCCGTATGTCCCAGGCTTTCGCCATAGACGGTGGCCATTCAATGGTGGCGGCTCAGGTGGGATCTCGTCTTTTGTGGCTGGGGCTTTCCTCGTTGAAGGAACAGGACAAGCGTCAGCTACTGGATCTCCCGGGTTCCACGTCTTCACTGTTTGAGCCTGACATCTAGGCGAAGGTTGAGCGCCTCGATGCCGTTGGGGCCTCATCTCCATCCCCAGTGGGACCACCAGGGCTCTGAACAATGCTGGGGGTCTCAGCGGCGCGAGTACCGCTTTCAGCCCCCATCTCCTTCGCGAAGACGCAACGCTCCGGGCTCATCCCAGACGACTCCGGCATGTTCTCCGAGACAGGACCAGCAGAGGGACCGTGGATCTAGACCAGCGCGTCGATGTCCGGGCGCTGACACCAAGCGTGGAAACAGGGGCATTTTTCATTCAATAAAGGCCACACTTCGGCCCGTTACATTGTAAAAGAGCATGTTTCGCCTCTTATTAACAGCGAAGATGCGCTAAGAGCGTCTACCGCAGCACGCCGCGGAAACGTATTCTCCTACCAGACCGCACGGAGGATATGTCAAGGCTGCCGGTAGGAGGCGGCTCCTGGAGTGTGCAGGGGGATGAGATTGGTCAGTCTAAGAGGCGTAAGTCCGTAAGCACGCCGTCCCTGCCCACAGCGGCGCCGCTGTCCGGGGCCCAGGTGTGAGACCCCCACGGCCCTTTTCCTCAGGGCCCCCCACGTCCTGCAGGCCGGGGTGGAGGTGGGCGGGCCTGCTCCGTTTCTACTCTACGGACCGGTGAGGCCCATGACAGAGTTTTACCAGGAGTGGCAGAGCCTAGGGCTTCTTTCTTCTCCCTGGTTAGACAGGAAGCTTCGCAGGGGCTACACGTTGCAGTTCGCTCAAAGACCGCTGCCTTTCAACGGGATCCTCAGGCTGATGCTCCATGGCCAGGCGGAGGCCGTGGTCATCCAGGAGGAACTAGCCTCTCTGCTGCGGCACGTGGCTATAGAAGAGGTGACTTCAGACGCAGTGGGAAAGGGGTTGTACTCCCCGTATTTCCTAGTCCCCAAGAAGAGCGGAGGTGTACATCCGATTTTGGACCTGCGCGTCCTGAACCACTGCATCGCGGAAAGGCTTTTTCTAGCACGGGCTAGATAAAGTTACGCTGGGTTTGTGGAGTGAAAACAATGCGGAGCGACGCGATGTCGGCCTTTTCCTCTCATGTGTATGAGCGCATTACAAACGTACAGGAGTCCTGGCTCCTGGCTAATAACTTCAGTTATGTCTGGAGTCTGTAACTCTCTCTCAGCGTGAGGCTCCAGCAGCTCACGGAGGCGGAGCTGAGGCCGCAGAGGGACTGAGGAGAAGCTATGGGAGAAGCATTTTAACTGTAAATAAAAGAGTACATACATGAAACTAATGGCAGCTTTAAAAGTGTATGTTGCTATAATAAACAATGGCTCTACCACCTCAAAACATTTACTTTGATTCCTGAAGACAACACAGACCACTATAAGCCAATATCACATTATTATAGCAACTAATAAAATTAATTCCTTTTTTCTTTTTAATTTCTTTCTTGATTATAGTTGTTTTGTGCAGGGAGCAGTAGACAGGCTCATTTAACAAGCCATGAATCCAAATCTCTCCTAAATTTAAAGTGTATATATTAAAAAACATAAAGAGCCATGTGGGAGCCAAAAGAGTCGGCTCTTTTTGGTGAGCCGATCCAAATGATCCGGTTCACCAAAAATAGCTGAAAATCCCATCACTAGCATGAGCCAATCATGCAAATCATGTCAGAGACGCTCTGGGTGGTTTGTCCCCTCCGTCCTACATTTCCCATGAACACTACACTACTGGTGACGTTTTAGATACCTATTGGCTGCAGCGCGCAGATACGCGGAAATATCGGATGAAAGGACTGAGCTGGACAGCCAAATAAACTAAAATGTTGCGGTGGTTAGAACAAACGTCAGGATCAGGAAGAAGTGAGAAGAGGAAGGAGCCAGAAGATGAAAATGTTCACAGAATATGCGAAACAAAGAGAACGAAGTTCAGTTGAAGATGTATAGTTACCTTTATAACAGTTTATAACTGTGTATAGTCTGTTCTGTGTATTGCACTTTCTGTGCGTTTTTCATGCACTGTTAATGAAATTATCACATTTTCATCCAGTGGCATTCATAATCTCTTATTTTCACAACGTAAAAATTTGTCTAATGGAAATTCTGATTTTGGCTGGTAATCAAAAAAGTTAATTTCCAACCCTGGCTACACCTAGCGACAAAATTCAGTTTCTTGATCTACCTCCGTGCTGCCCCTCCCATTTCACTGAGCCTAGGAACAGGCTGCATGCCACTCACTCACATATTGTGCTTTGAATACCACATTGCGTCTGAATTTTCCATCACCCCTGACCCTGGGACACTGTATTTCAAAAGCTTCTTGTCCATTTAAAATTGTGGATTCTTTTAGCTTGCATTGATTCAGCCCCTCTGACAATGAGCCAGCTGGCTTCACACTGCAGTCAGTTATCCACCCGTATGAAAGCAGCAAGCCTGTCAGCTACTACACCAGCATCATGTAGTGCTTATGGGCTGCCGCCCCGTCTCGCACACAGCCAACAAACGCGGTCAGCCGGCGAGAGAAAGTCACCCAAATATTTCCTCTGCCAGCTCAAACACATCCTTTCGTGCTCCACTGGCCAAGTGAGGCCGCCCATGTGCCGTGTTTACAAGCGGTTTCTAAAGATGCAAACAGGGAGCAGGAGATTAGGATGAGCTAAGGTGGCAACACAGATGGACAGGAATTGTGACAAGCAGCAAGGGTTTGGGTAGGTGCAGACAAAAAGTGGACATTATGTTAAAGTTAAAGTTGTCATTGGATATAGGGAACAATGCTGCTAACCACAGCATGATGACAGAGCGATAAGCGCTCTTTCCTTTAAATAAAAAGGTCCAAAGTTCACTTCCTGGGACAGATGGGACCTTTCTTAGTATTTGCATGTTCTCTCTGTTCCTGTATACTGTATGCATCCACAGGGTGCTCCAGTTTCCTCTTAACTGTATCTAAATCATTTATAGCAGGCTCCTCTCTGGGGAAAGGACAGATCTGAGAGTTTGTGAGTGCACTGAAAAGCAGACGGAAATTAGCTCAAGGCTACAATCTGGAGTGTTGTGCGTTCATGCGTGTTTATTAACGTGCACTTTCCTTAGCAAATGGACAAGACAAGCTACAAGCCCTTTCCAAAACAAATAATGACAAATCTTTTTTTGAATCAAATCTCCACAGCACAACACATACAAAGGAAAGTTCACTTTTGATCAAGGACACATCTACAATATGCTATAAACTGAATGTTGGATTGAACCGAGAGCTTTTGGATTCGTGGAATGACAACATAATTGGGTCTTCACGTTTTTTCTGCAGATATGTCTGAATATCATAGAACGTTCTACTCATAAAGTTTCACCAATGTGTTTCCCACAATATGGGAACAGCTCGAGGAGGTGCCTTTCCCCTAGTCTTATGAGGTTAGGTATACCTTAACCGTAACCTTGTGAAGTGTCACGTACTGCTTTGTAATGAGAGAGTACAACTTTTTTATCCCAATCTTTCCGCCCCTTGCTTACTCTGCTGCTGTCCTACCAAGTCAGCCAGAAATCTACCAGAACCACTCATTAACTTCACACACAAGTTGTTGAATGTGATCCAAGTATTTTGTGTGCAGACTTGGACCTTGTGATTTAAAAACAATTTAAAAAACGTTTTATTGTTTTTGCTCAAGGCTGTGTTCTTATTTGCAACTGTTTAAAGATTGCTGAAGCCAAGATGTTTTTGGACTGAATGTAAGCCAATTTTTACCACATCGTTGCCAACTCACAGCCTCACCACAGGCCAAAGTTAAAGTGTGGTTTCTGCACTTGCCTCTATGTTGTGCATTTCTAATTGTGCATATTACTTTTTTTTCCACTTCCCTACACAAACCGACATATACTCCTGCATATAAATTGTATTTAAAAAAAACAGTTGAATTCTTGCAGCTGCACATGTGGCCATTGAGATGGTTGCCTTATACCCCGGTGTATGATAGATGTGGCTTCACACATCTGTGCTCACAACAAGCTACCTGGTATTTTGTCACGTAACGTTCTTCAATCCAGGTAATAACCAGGCTCACATCTGCTGAGCTTCTAAGATCTGAAGAGTGCACATTCAAAAGGTATGACCACAGATGAACCAGATCAGAAAATGTACCAGATCTACATTATATATATTCCTGTTACAATACAGTATTTTTGTATTGTGTTTTCATATAATATCCTTATTATATGATATACGATATATAACGCACCTGCACATCTGTCGTTATAAAGCATACCTATACCTTTCTATAAACAAATAAAGAAGTTTTTTGATTTAGCTTTGCATTTTAAAAGGGACTATACAGAGTTTAAAAATGTCAAAATGAAGTATTGTTTCTCCCCCCACATGTGCCAGCAATGCCCTAATGTATAGAATGAGCCCCGACCTATTCACCACTACTGCCTCTAAAATCCTGCACTGTCAAGCAAAAAGGTGTTAATTTGGGTCCCAATTGCCGTCATGCTCGAGCTTAATATAGAAATTGTAGGTACGCGTAAGACCTGAGGTTGCAATAGTGAGTATAAAAATGTCCAAATTGCATCTAGTCCCTTTAAATTAGAAGGTATTGTTGGGTAATACAAAGGCTAAAATGGGCATTTTACATTAAAACAAAAACAGTAATTGCAGCATTTTAAAACAACAACACCTTTCCAGGTCTATTGCATTATGTTTAGGGCATGTAAAAGACATTTGCACAAGGACCACATGACTAATTATCTTAAACAAAAGTGCAAATAGAAGTGAACCCCCTTCATCGCACCGTTGGATCGGATTCGGTCTGAGTTTCTGACTGCTCTGTAAAAGCTAAATGGCAGCACTGCAAAGGTAGCAATTCACTTTTCTCTACCATTATAACGTTTTTAGTGGCTGCTGAGCATCCTCAGTGAGTGTTCAAGCTGCGACTGTTAGCGATAGCATTAGCTACACTGCGGTAAACCTGCAGGCCAGAGCCCCTTCGAATTTAGGTCTGCAGATTCACTGCGATTTTTTTGGTGGATCAGACCCAGCCAAGTCATTAAATCCGATCCAATCCGATAATCTCAAAATACCTGAATCGGCTCCCGATACTGAATATTGGATCAGGACATCCCTACTACATTATGAGCCATGATGTTGGGGTATTCACTTTACATGGTGTTCAGTGTGGTTAGCAAATTTGGAAAGAAAAACGTTTATTTTTGTCTGTGAAAGTTTCCATGTAGATACTGTAAATGGCAGACAGATATTTCAAATGTAAAACACACTGTATTGTCAGGTAGGTGAGTGCACACAGGAGTGTGCAAAAGAGCAAAACTGAGAACAGATAATGGTTTTCTATCATCGGCTATTTCCCTCACAGTAAAGTCTTGTCAGTGTCTTATGCTCCCAGAGCCAGTGTAGTGGACTGCTTTTCCTCATTTGTGCTGCATGCTTATCAGGGAGGTACAGAACTCTTGTGCACATCTCCCATGCACTAACACACCCCTATAGTAGGTTACATGATATACAACACAGTGATGCTGGTGTGTGAGAGTCAGATGATACTTTTTGTTATTTTTTTCCCATAGCAAACACTTTCAGCTTATTTGAATTTTTACAAGCTAGGCTAACAGTCAAGGGAAATGTACATTATCGATATTGTTTCATTTTGTTAATATACATAAATATCTCTAAATGCGTGTTTCCTACCCTATTCACCTGCAGTGTCTTGTGTCAACATAGATGATGTTGATGAAACTGAGTACAGTGGGATTCAGATGGTTTTATTTGGTTACCCCAGATATAAGACAAGAACGATTCTTATCTCGGTAAACACTAAATCCCAGGCTTTGTTCCCAGACTTATGTACTTAAACGATTGTCCAGTTCGAACTGAGCTCAGCAGAACCCTTTCTGCTACTCTGCACTTCTCTCAATAGGCTGCAGATTTGGGCTGGACAAGAGGTTGTCCAGACACTCAATTTTGGAAGGACAGTTTCCGATTGCTTTAGCCAACTATCCAAATGCACAGAATTTAGTTTTTGTCAGGAGAGATTTCACCAGTGATGATGAAATATCGCTTCAGAGATGATATATTGTCCTTAAAATATATGCATTGTGATATAAAGCAGTTAAACAGTTAATTTGGTAGATGTTTATTTAGATATCTACTGTATTTCCCTTTACCTGGGTACTGCTTATAAAAAAGTTACCTACCTTTTCTGTATATTGTAAAGCAAGGCTCTCCAACCAGTAGCTCTCCAGCCCTTTCTTGGTAGCTCGCCAAAGACTTTGTATATCAACATAGACTTGATGATATTTTCGTTCTGTTCGGAACATGCTGAACATAACCATTTGGGTCAATATAGGAAAGAACAAGTACAAAACTTGAGTGATTTTCTTAGAAATATTATCTTAGTCACTAATTCTGCACTAATGATTAGGTGTGGCAGGTGTACAAAAATAAATAAATACATACATAAAAAAAAAAGAAAAGCCCCCTATGAGAGACCAACAGGCCTGTTTGGAATCATGAGGCCGTCATTCTGTGGACCCACCACCTGCAGGAGGAGCCATAGGGGACTGGTGCTATGTGATTTGGTGCAGCTCCAACAGCTGCCCCCACGACCCGGCAACGGACAAGTGGAAGAAAATGGATGGATGGATGGACATAAAAAAAACAAGACTTTCCTACTTTATAAGTAAGCACATGTACATATACATTAAAAAATGTCTGTGATAGTGCACTGCAATTTGCTAATCTTTTATCCTAATGTACAGTACATGATGCACATTTTCAGCTGCAATAACCCAGTTCTTTATTTACATTGATGAGGGAGGATGAGTTTATGTCACATGTTCGGTTACAGTTTATAGATTAATAGCTGAATAAAGCAGAATACAATACCAAGAACGATACAGGAGCATGGTGGCTGCGATGTACGATCACTAGTCGTGAGAAAAGTCTTAAGACGTAGCTGAAAATCGTAGGTCTTAGGTTGTACAGTGAGACAGGGACAAAGATTTAAAATAGAACCGTCATACGACCAAAGACAAGCTACGACCGACATCAAGCAGTGTCTGATATTTTGGAACACTAGTCGTAGATGGGGCCATCCTCTCACTGCATAGAGCAGGGGTGGCCAACTAGTCAGACACCAAGAGCCGAAATGTTCAACCCTGATCCTGTGAAGAGCCACAAAGGCACTGACAAATCGCAAGATCCAGGGACGGTAGTTAAATGTGATTAAATGAAGTTTGACCGTTATATTTAATCACAATAAACTATAACTTTATGCCTGGCCTTTCTTTTTTATTTTCAATAATTGTATTAGATTTAATGGGTTTACTCCTGACCGAGATTGAAATAAATGTATATTAAATTAACTAACATTTTGTGCTGCTCTGCTCTGACTAGGACAGAATTAGATTTTTTTATTTTTAATGCTGGAGTGTGTTAGTGTGTGGGGCCCTGCCCACTGAGCCCCCCCTCTGATTCGCCCCTGGCCCGTGCGCTCAGTGCCTGACGTCAGACATTCGGTTTTATGTTGCATTTGTTACAGTTACAGCACATGTGACAGTAAGGTCAATGACTTTGCGTATTTCTTGTGCTTCACATCATATGCTTCATTAGAGCTCGGCTTATTTCTATTTCCTAATTTTTATCTTCTTCTGTGAATATGAGGCCAACTTTCATCAAATAAAGAGTGGGCAAATCAGAAACTTGAAAAGCACAGAAGCTGATCCCAGTGCCACAGTCTGCCTGACTGTTGTTTAACCTCCCGCTTTGAGTGAGGCTGCTGCACGGGCCATTTTACACGCCGCCTCGAAAAGGAGAGCGATACGGACTCTCATTCATGTGTGTAGAGATGGAAAACAGGGTCTGTTGGACTATGGTTGGATTTTTGATCAAGATTCTAAAAGACGTACACAAAAGAAATATGTACCAATTCTTTTGCAAAGAGCCGCATTGTGTTTGCCGCCCCGCGTGTTTGCCACCCCTCGCATAGAGGATCTCTATCAGTGTCCCGTCAACACATCTGCGCATGCTGCTGCACCGCAGCCACTGTCACAGCAACAGAGGCCGGGCATGAGCGGGTCAGACTACGCATTTCACAGGACTTTCTCTGGACCTTTCTGCGGAAAATGAACACCGCTAGCATATTGCGCTTGCCTAAGCTAAACACGTCTTCTGCCTGAATCTGCTACGACAAACTTTGAGCTACGATTGTCTCTTTGAACACTCGCACAGTGGAGACGAGAGCAGGTCACGATTTTACAATCCCCATGTCGTGCAATGTGACATCTAAAAATCTTACAAGACAAAAACAGAGCATATGCAATTTTGTCTGTGGAAAAAAAAGTTGATATTTGTGCGTGTATGACCTTGTAGTGACCCAGCGGATGGGAGTGGTCAGCATGATGCCTTTATTTTCCATCACAGTCTCTTGGACGCTTCAGGGTCAATTGTTTGGAAGGTTTTCACTGCTGACCGACCTTTTCACCATAAAAAAAACAAACACAAAAATTGATTCTGAAGTGTTGTAGAGACCACAATATGAAAGTAAAAGTGCCATGCTGACCACTCCTACAGCCGCTGGGTCACTAGGTCAAATACTCACAAATATAAACTATTTTTTCCCCCACATACAAAGTTGCATAATACACCTTTAAAGCGTCCATTTATACCAAGAGTGTCAGAGTAACACCAGCCCGTTTCTATCTCTTCTCTCTGTTTGCACTGATTCCCATTCAAATGCCATAGGGGTGACAGGGGGCTTTCCAAAACTGTAAAGCATAGTTCACTCTTAGTACCACACCAGAAACTCCGTCTATAGGCCTACACAAACCTGGCCTAAACCAAATCTAAGCTGATAACCAAGCAGACTCTACATACCTTTGAACTGAATCACTTTGTTCTCATTAAGCCTTTGAACTGTGTGAGTATCAAAAGCCTGTTACAGCAAAGTACAACCGTTTGAGAAGGAGACAACAATGATTTATGGCTTCTATATGCATGATAGAACAGGGGTCCCACATTTCTTAAAAAAAAGCTGGCCAGCTATTTCCTAAGCCAGAGGTCCAGAGATCAATCGTTGGATATGATTATTTGAAAGCAATACTAAGTAACTTGTTTGCTTTAATAAATCCTTTTCGTAGTCCATCTGGGGGTAATACAAGTGTTAATGGGATGATTGGAGGGTCTTTCATCTCTCCCTGGTGTCTCTGGCCAGAAAACCACATTTTCAACTTGACTGCCACCAGACCGGAGCAACCAATACACACTAATGGAACCACGAAGAAGAAGCTAACGGGCAAAGCTAACTAACTTTAAACCGTATTTACAGCCAAGTTTGAGTGAAAAAAAACGTTTCTATTGTGTAATTGGATGTACAATATCCCTCTCTCCCTTCGCCTTTTCTGTCAGCGTAGTATTTACTCTCATGGACAATGAATAAGTTAAAAGATCGCAACTTGCTATGACACCTGCAGTTGCGCTTATGGCCTCTAGGGGCAAGAGTTAGTACTGCTTTTAATTGAATTTCAAAACAAAAACAACAAAAAGTTAATGATGAGATTTTTTCAGCTTTATAAGTAGATACTTTGTTATAATAAATAAAAAATAAGCTTCATTATCACATGATAACAGAGAAGCAACCAGAAAGTAGGACCTACGCTATATACTCTGCAGTTCCCTGTATTAACACATTGAGTGCCAGAAACGAAAAAAAAAACACGTTTTTATGTTTTAGACACTCTAATACACCTTATGTGTGATTGTGGGAGCTCTGTGATGAACAGAACGGAACACGCCCCTCATTAGTTCATCATGTGTTTTCAATGCCCCGCCCACCGGACCTGCTGCGCAGCAGAGAGCGGAGGAAGTGAGAGGAGAGAACAACGACCTCCACCCCTTGTGCTTCAGATCGCTCTTCATTTTTTATCAGTCAGCCTCATAATCGTGGACCAATGAGGTCAACAAGCCGACAGTTTTGTATGACCTAAAAAATAAACCTTGTGTCAGACGCGAGTGCCGTTTACCGCGGGTCACCAAAGCATACTTGCGACGTATTTTTGTCACTATATTTCAGCACTATGTTCTCTTAAAACAACGTGAAACTCACGCCCAGACATTCTCAATAGTCAATGTTCTTTTCTCAAGCCCTGTTTTCAATCACAGTCGAGTGAAGAGAGTGAAATTAGGGAGACAGTGTTTCATAAAACACGCGAGATCTCTGTTTCTAGAAGAAGAAGAAAAACAGTGATTTTAATCAAAACTAGCCTCTGTTCAGTTTAGAATTAAACTAATGAAAAATTGCACCTACTGAGAGGTTAGACTCTCACCTTTCGAACGTGCCGCCGTATGTGTAACATAGAATACACGGCGGTGCTACAAATATCATGAAAAAAGGTCTGGGTTGTTGGCACTCTACAGCTATATCCCAAAAACCAGCGCGGCACTCAATGTGTTAACGATACATTTTTACGTGAAAAATATATTTTTTCTTTGTGTTTTACATCAGTTTTAACCAAAGAGCAGAGGAAATAAGAAAAGACTTAAAATAGGTTTGTCAATCATTATATCATTAACAAAACAGTGCATGTGTGTCCCCATCTCCTCCACTCAGCTGCAGTGGACGGAGCAGACGGCCACCTGTCGCTGTGAGGCCTCTTGAGTCCACTCTGATGAACCACAGAACTACACGAGGCTCAAAGGAAAAGAACAAATAGAGCTCGGACTGTTTCATTTTCCTTTCCTCCTCCGCAGAAACGAAAGCTCCTCACACGAACGAACAGAGCCTGCAGTCTTTGCTGAACCGTTGCTTCATCTACGAGCTATTTTATTAATCAGTTACATTACATTGGCTTTCTGGATTAGCGCTTCAAGGAGCGACATGGCAAAGGTAAGAACTTAGTAGCTGTAGTGCAATCAGTAGCGCTAGCGTAGGCTACTATCCTGTAGTTGCAACAAAACAAAAAAAGAACAAACCCCTGCAGTATTAAACTATTTTTTTAACTTTCACCTGAACAATTTATTTTACTTTTGCATTGCTGTAACTAAGCCAACTAAATGAAATGTTTATTTGTAGACTGTCTACTCTCTTTGCTTGGGTGAGCTACTAGTTTGAGATCGACATAATGGGGTACCCGTGTGACTGCGGATATTCTCACTGCTCTAATGGCAAGACAGTACAGTTGATACAATAAGCATAGTCCATTTTCAACTCCGCTGTATAAAGCCTAAACCATGAAACTGAAATGAATCTTGTTGACGGCTCGTATCCCTTCAACATTGTGAATTAATGAAGTTGGGATAAGAATGTCTCCTCTATGATACCTCGAGTAGTCGCCCAATTTCAAACAACGTCTTCTTCAGGTAATTGACAGCTGCAGACTCACTTTGATTAGTTACTCCTTCTCCTTCCCACGTTTCCTTTGGCTGCTCTGTCTCCCCGTTAGGCACACATGGGGGGGGGGGCTTCAGGGCTTCAGGATGACGGATGAGAGGAACGGCTGAGTTGTCACAAGTGATTCCCAATACAGATCTGTCAGCTAAGCGGCCTTCAAAAGGCGCACAAAAAACAGGGAGGAGAAGCTGAGGGAACAGCTAAAATGACAGAGCAGAGTGGGAATGGAGCGGGCCAGTGAGTAATAATGGCAGCGCGCGAGACCAGAAGAATAGGATGGCAAAACAATGGGAAGAAACATACAAAGATACGTTAAACAGTAAATGAGAGTTAGTATACGTGTAGGGTATTGTAGGCACGAAAGATTAGAACATGCCAGGAGAAGAGGATCTCAGTGTTCCTGATACAAAAGGTCTTTGTCAGTCTGTGTGCTCATTTTCCTTTCATTACTGTCTTGCTGTATTACATCAATTTATTTACCCCATAAAAAAAAAATAAAAAAAAAAAGCTTTTATTTTCATAATTGAAAAATACCTCATAAATGTACAAACAAACATGTGCTTTTGCTGTGAGCGGCTCAGCTCTCCCGGGAGTGTCTCGCCAGCTTGTCTCCATGGAGATGTTGACTAAAGTCAGTAGAGTTGGAGATTTAAATAGGTTACAGGTCCTCATCCAAATCCATTCTTTGCTTACCCACTGCAGTAATAGCATATTCTGTTGAGCTGGTCATTAGGAGCATGTTTTGTACGGATGACAGTATAGTCCAAAATGTTACGCAGTGAGGTTTTTACGTAGATGGTGCAAAACCAACTGTCAGGGGCAGCAGGCGACCACAGTACAGCCCTTAGTGACCGTGACCAGAGCTCGAATATAGAAATCAACAAATCTTGATCGTAGATACTGGCGAATTTAGATTGTCCGAGTGGCGGAGCTATGTGTTATGCGCCTTCGCCACTTGTGAGAGGGCGTCGCAAGATGTGGTGACTGCTCTGATGGGATTACCGCTGACATTCATTTCCTCATTTAGATTGCGCTGCCTTGTGTTCTTCCCTAAGCCTTAGGGTCTCACAGGTCAAACTAATAACTGTATTAACCCATCATGAGCTAAACAATGTTCGTGAGAGCGAGAGCGAGAGGGAAAGAAAAAGCAGCAAAACAAATGCACGCGTTAACCCCCCACAACCCCTCACCCTTCCGGCCGCAGAGTCGATCTGGTTGGAGGAAAAAGTGTGTCTCCATCTCCACATACTTCCCGTTTAAATGTGCTAAGTCTGGAGTGGCAAGATCACAAAGTGTGCTCCTCATAAGCGCAAAATGTTACGCTATCGTCTGCGTTTTGAGACACAAGATCGAGCCCTATATATCTGCATCAACTTGTATAATTAGCTCGGACCCACCCTTAGCCAGGGCATGTACTCACTTATTCCACCCTGTGAATGTGTACATGTAATGGCCAATACAAATATGATAACATGTAAATATGTGGGTGGTATTGGTTTAAGCAGAGACTTGTGATTTTAAAAGAGATCAGATCACATTCTATGAGCAATTTAGGCAGAAATGTAAGGCACTTTACCTTATTAGAGGAAGCGAACTGTGTATGAACTTTCTTGCTGTGACGAGAATGTTTTCAGTCGGGGATGGGTATAATACAATCAACATAATAAGTATAAAACAGGTGTAGTTTGCTGTGTTTTGGTGGGTTTCAGATGAGAAAAATATTTAGCTGGTTTGAGTTGTATAACTTAGAAACAGAGTAGAGTTTATAGAGTATCCATTTAATGTAGGACTGCTGCTGCTGTGATGCAGCAGAGGACTAACACATTGTTTATGCTCTATAGCAGTGGTCCTCAACCTTTTGGAGTCACGACCCCCATTATAACAGTTAAAGGCCCCTACTGGCTAAAATAAAATGAATCAAATTAAGAACAAATAATGGCTCTCTGGTAAAATAGGACACACATGCTACAGTAAAATATTATATTATATGCTAATAAAATATATATTTTCAATCTACAAGATCTGGTGACCCCCCCAAATTTGTCTCGCGACCCCCTTGGGGCTCCTGACCCCCAGGTTGAGAACCACTGCTCTATAGATTTAGACCAGGGGTGTCCAAACTACGGCCCGCGGGCAAATATATATATTTTATGTAATTGAATATGTCCCACATATGAAACAAGCGCTTGACTGCATGTATTTTTCAGTCTTAACGCTCATTGCCGCTGCTGTCTTGAACAAGGCAGTGGCGCCCGCCAGATCACAGCAATCAAGGGAAAAAATCCAAAAGACAGAGAAAAGATGGCAGAGAAAAAGAAACGCAAGACTGATAAGGGCTGAATATTTCAGCCACAGTGGGGAAATCATTATTTCTTCAAAGAGGTAAATGGGAGATGCATTAATAGTAAGTTGTGATGAACACTTTTTTTTTTACTTTAAGCATATTTTGGGCTAAAAATTTAGACCATTTTATTTGCATACGCTCCCAAATGTATGCAATCTTTGCAATCTAAAAATAGGATTACTCGCATGTTTGCGACTGCCAGTGTAAATGCTCTGGTCCACCTTAAAAGAAAGCCTTCTCGTGCTACCTTAAAAAAAGATTGCGTCATTGTTTCACGAACGCTGCCTGTCAGCAACAGCAAACTTTCTGTTCTAAAATAGTTTATGAGCATATTGTAAACTCCGATCTGTCTTCTCTTTTGGCTCAGCGCCGCTGTCATTCCTCCCAGTCACACGCGCTGGGCCGACCTGCACCAGCCCAGTGCCTGTGCGCCGCTCTCATTCATCTGCCCGTTTTCATTGAATAAGCCAATGTTTTTAGGCTACTGCTCTTTATGAGCAAACAAGGAATATATATATATATATATCATTCATAAACGGGCGGCACGGTAGCACAGCGGTTAGTGCTTGTGCTTCACAGCTAGAAGGTCCCAGGTTGGATTCCCACCTGACGGGGCCTTTCTGTGTGGAGTTTGCATGTTCTCCCTGTGTCTGCGTAGGTTTCCCCCGGGTACTCCGGTTTCCCCTACCACCAAAAACATGTACAATAGGCCGGGATGAATGATGTGAGTTGGTGGTTGGTGGTGGTCGGAGGGGCCGATGGCGCAGATTGGCTGCCTCGCTTCCGTCAGTCTACCCCAGGGCAGCTGTGGCTACAATAGTAGCTTACCACCACCAAGTATGGAGTGAATGAATAGTGCAATGTAAAGCGTCTTTGAGTGTCCAGAAAAGCGCTATATAAAACTGATGCATTATTATTATTTAATATAAACTCATTGGGACTGGGGGCATCTCTCAAATGACCCTCGATGTCAGGAGGAGAAGCAGCGCAAACTTCAATCCAACCCGCTCACCCCTCGTGCTAACGCCAGACTAAAATCATAAGTGATATTTAGTCTGGGGACCCCCAATTCATGTTCTCATAGGAAAGGTGTGTTTTACGATTGTCCATAGCCGTTTATTGGGCGCTACAAATGTCTATCATGCATCTGCACGTAGCCATAGCCAATCACATCAGATGACGTATGATGTACCAGCTGTACATTTTCGAGCTAAACTATTTAGAACACGGTTTAAAGCTTGATCGAAAGATGGCGTCGCGTCTGTTGCTGTCATGTTGGAGCCGTAAATAGACTTTTTTCTTTTTTTTTTTAATCTGTAAACAAACTACAAGCTTTCATATGTCGAATAGCGTGTCATCGTCTTACCGTCCCTCCTCGTTCTGTGATTGGTCCCCACATCCATGCGAAGATTTCGGCCATGGTCTCCAGACTGTTGTGAAGTTCGAAAGGATTCGTGCTCTCATGCAGCGCTGAAAGCAAATCATCGCCGTTCTTGTAATATACAAAACGTAAAGTCACAAACGCAATGTCAAACATGTCTTCAAAGGTTCTGGCAAAGGAGTTTGCCGCGTGTAGCGCGATCTATGAAGCTGTGAGGAGACGAGATGCAGTGAGTGCAGTGAAGCAGGGGCGGCGAAGGAGAGAAAGTCGGGGGTTGGGAGGCACAAAATCTGGTGTCCCATTTACAGTGTTAAAATATAATGAGTTTTGTAGATTTCTGAATCAATGCAGACAGCTAAAATAACACATCTAAAATGCATCAGAAGGCTGGAAGTGGCATGTGATATGTTTAACTTCCCCTCTTCCTTTTAAAAGCTTCCCTGTTTTTTTGGGTTGTGCTCCTAAATTTCTGACTGTGCTCCTAACTTTTAGAATTATAGGAGCACAAGCGCTACCAAGAAAAAAAAGTAAATTTCGATCCCTGCATATTCAATTAAAAAGCATAGTTAACATTTATTGAATTTGCTAACTTTAATACAATAGAGGTGAAGTTTTCGACCTCCACTGAGTGCGGCCCAGTTCTTTGTATATGTTTCTGTATGTGGCTAATGTAACTTTCCCCCCCTTTTTAATGCCCTGTATCCAGGGGGCACCAGATCAAAACTTTAGGTCTGCAGTCTGCTTCAGGTCAGCTGCAGGATCACAGTCCCACACATTGACTCAAGATCAAATTAGAACTGCCATGATAATAATGATAGAGAGGGATGAGTGCCAAAACGTGTAGGTATTCGAATGAATATCAACACAAGAGACATGCTGACAGTCCCCTGTGACCAAGATAGTGCTGCGCTCTGTGCTCGCAAAATACAAACCCAGCAAAAAACGTAGCGGATTTGAGAGAATAGACAGGCACGACTTGATCAGCAGAAGAACGCCTTAAGAAACCAGTAAAAGCAGCTCTTGTGATAGCTCCCGATTTATCATAGGAATGTGATGCAACTTTGTGCCATCACGTTTTGGAGTTGTTTTGTTTTGTCGATTTCTTTCTCTATGCTCCACGACGACTATAGCCAATATGCGACGTGTATCTGCTCTTTTCATGACAGTCTGAACCCGTCAGATTTGGTCAAATGCAACCCGGCCACTTTCACATGTGCCTACTGTACATCCAATATTCAATCGTTTGTAGTAATGGATCATTCTGAACTTCCTGGTCGTATTCATTCCTACACACGTCATCAATACACAACAAAGCATTTATTCTGTGTGAGAGCAGACGAGAGTGGGAGAAACAACACATTCTCCGTGTCGCTCAAAATGATTAATGAAGTATGTGCGTGTGGAGCTGCTCACCTCATTATCCCACCGTTGGACTCCACGATTAGGTTGTAAATGTGTCCCCACTTTTAGCGTTGCACAACTTTGCATGAGCAGGTACTCGCCACTATGTTTCAGTTCAAAATTTACTTTAGCAAAAACACAGCACAGAACATTAATTTTTGATTGAAAAGATTTAAATTCCCATGTGTACTTTACCCTTACATGCCTTTTACCTCATATAAAATACAAGCCATGTGTCTTTCAACTTTTAATCATATATTATAGTTATTGTACCTTTTTTCCCCATGTAGTGGAGTAACCTCCTTCCTGTAGAGAATTGTATAGAGCAGGGGTCCCAAACCATAGGGCCGCAGCCGAGACACCGACCCGAGCCTGTTCACGTTCGGTCTGAAACCATTTGATCTGGAGTTCTTGGCAATGGACAGAATCTGTGCAGCTTAGAGCAAATACTTACATTCACTTACAAACACCGGTCACATTCACTGGACTGGCTCCCTCCCCTTCACAGTAGAGCTGGGCGATTAACTGCTGGCTTTAAATGTATTTTAAAATGTAGATATTTATTCTTTTTAGTTAAAGTGCATCAACAAACCTTGAAAAATAGCAAAGGCAATCGCTGTAAAAAAACTGAAGTGTGCAAAGATTTTTAACAATTCAAATGATTACTTATTACTTAAAAACAATACTAAAAGAATACATTTTCTGATCATATGAATCGATTTGATTTACCAACTCGATTTTAAAATTTAAATCAAATTTAAGTCCATACTTTGCAATCTCTGTCCTCATCTCTTTTTCCATTCCATTCATAAACACCGCACTGCCGCCTCACACACTTTCATACATCCACTGCCCTGAAAAAAAGAAAAAACACTCATGGTCCTGCGGCACCCCTGGTTTTTAAAGCGTTGGCCTCTCAGAGACCTGACACATACAGCACTTGTCTAACTGCCATCGAAAGGAAATACCGTAGTTGGAATGTCAACCGTGGCCTGCCATGACAAAAATTCTCATCATTTAGGCTTTTTAATATGAATGAATAACATGGGGTCTGCTATACCTGTATACTAGTGGTAGTGCCATCAACATGCAAACAAACCTTGATATGGCTTTTAACAAAAGGGATGGAGCACTAGGATGCTGTACTCTGAGAAAAATACTCCATACGCCGGGCTTCTGGACTCTGCGCCAATAAACACAGAGCCCAGCAGGTGGCCTCGGAGCAGACCTCGATGTGACAGGATCAGAGGCAGATCTGTTTGAGGAAGCACCCGGGGACCAAATGGACTATACCCGGACAATAATGCAGGAAACATTGGGTACATTTCAAAAAGGGGTTGGCTAAAAAGTAAACTAAATGCATCAACATGTCCGCGAAATTGGGCTAAATAATGCCTGAAAACATGCAGTAAAAATTCTGATGTTTTTAAAGATGTTAAATATATTTGATTGTTAAATTTATGAAGTGGGAAGTTGCAATTTGTTTTTGGGATGTTTTAAATACTTCAAAACGTCATGAAATGTTGTTTTAAAGTAACCAATAAACCTATAATAAAATACTTTTCTGTGGGACAGCAAAGATTGTTGAAAATGAGCAGAAATCCCAGCAGGCTCAAGGGGGTTGATTTTTGAAAAAGGGCTCCCAGGCAAAGAGTTAATATGTACTCTCTACCCCTTCCAGTCTGTGAAAAAAAATCTAAGTCTGGTTCTGGCCCGTAGTATATCAAAGATCAGGGACCACGTCGCCTCCCACTGCTGACGCTTATTTGGATATTATGTTTGCCTGGATAATTGATTCACCTGAACTTTACATTGTCTTATTTACGGCTCTGTTTTATTGCCTTAATGTTTGGTGCAGCCCTATGAGGCAACTCCTGTTGTGATATCGGGCTATAAAAAAAACATTGATTGATTGATTAAAAGTAGCAACTTGTGAAAAACACTAGAAATCAGTGCTACTTGCCTTGTAAAATATTTTAAACAATCACAAACCCAGAACAGTCTTATATTTTTCTGGATTAATTGTTGCCACAGTGACATAAACTTCTTTTTGCAATAGGAAAGTTGTAAATCCTGCATTTCAATGTATTCACACGAAGAATCGGGATATCGGGAATAGTTAAAAAAATCATGGTAAATACAGCTGTGGAAAAATAGTGTTTCTTTTTCAGCCTTTATTGCCTCCCCCAAGGTGTTTATTGAAGCATGTCTGTCATTCAGTGAAAGTGCTTGGGATCCAATGATGCGCCGCTTGCCTTCCCCTGCTGAGATTAAACAGTCTTGTCTTCTCCTTTGTGTGCGCAACTGTTGTGCTCATCAGTTGTCAGCCGTGATCAGTGATTCCTGTTTCGAGACACTTGTCAGACACTCCACATGAGGTAACTGAATCATGCTACGGCAGACAGTGTGACTCATGCAGTGTTATTACAATTCCGTTTTATTGGGACAAAGACGAGTTGAATAAATACAAACTGCACCCATGTATGGTCATGTTTGAAGCAGCTGCAGGGGGGAAAAAACACAGGAGAAAAATCAAAACTTCAAAACTTCGACAAATGCTGCATTATGAATATAGTTTTCTACCCAATAAAGATGCAAAGTCATGGAGAGGAGCAAAGTGGTTAGCATCATCAAAGTTAAGATCATGGCAATAATGATCACCAGGCAACCCCGACGCCAATTACAGGGGCTATGTGAGGTACAATCAGAAAGTCTTCTAGACGATGTGAATACTGCAGTAATAATCCATTAGTTTTATATAGCACTTAAGGCCATACCGCCTTTCCTATACCACTTCTTGGTGATGGTAAGCTAGCTGCTCTGGGGTAGACAGAATCAAGGCTGCCAATCTGTGCCTTTGGCCTCTCCGATCACCCACATTTCACCCATCCTAGCCTGTACATTGAGATAAAAGTCCTACGCCAACCATTTCTGAAACTATCCATCCATCACCTGCACTTTACCCAGGGCTGAGTCACGGACACGTCACACTGAGCTAACTGTCGTACAGCCCAGCTTTTTCGGGGAGATCTCGAGGTGCTCTTAGTTCAGCTGTGAGATGTAATCGTTCCGGCATTTTCAAGTATTTCACTGGGGCTTTCTCTCAGAATACCTACCCAGGGAGGTCACCAGGAGGAATCTCGAACAGGTGCCCAAGCCTCCTCACCTTGTTCCTCTCGAGGTGAAGGAGCAACGGCAAGTTCCCAAGTAGTTATAGTCCAAACTGATTCCTGTATCATGACCAAAAGGACAAGATTTAGCTATGCTGAGTAATAGAACAAAAAACAAAATCAACATACATAATGCTGGGCTCTCACACAGGGTAAATATGTAAGGTATTTTTATAGTTTTAGGTAGATGGGGAATTATTATACTGCAGTCCACCACAAGGAACGCAGCCTCGTGGTGAACTTTAATGTTTAAAAGAGCCAACGGGATCTCAAACTTACTTTATTTGAAAATTAAGCAGCGTGAGTACTCCGTGAGACTCCGCCCACCCTCTCCCCTGCTCCTGCTGCGTGAGCTCACGCCGCGGCGCTCATTCAGTCGAATTGTAACGTGCCACTTTGTTTACCCAGTAACGAAAACGCCGTTGTAACGGTGGGGAGAGTAATGAATTAGATTACTCCGTTACTGAAAAAATATCGTTGTTACTTAACGCGCGGAAAATCAATACTTCCATCTGCCGTGTCTTGTGTTAACTTCAGCACTGAGTCGTCTTCTCTGGGGCACCCACAGTCTCAACCCAGAAACTACTTACTTTTAATCAATTCTTTAATCACACCTTGTGTTGTGGCGTGGTCCTTGATAGTGAACGTTTAGGGTGAAGTTACATCAAAGTATCAAGTTTAGTCTTGAGCCCTGGAGAACGGGGTTCCCTTTGCATGTTGCTACGTGACTTAAAATCAAGGCATGTTGTTATTGATATAATGTAATTGGGGACCTTAAGAATTGATTAAAGGTATGGAATTCTTCATACAGCATTGGTAGATACCGTCTGTAGGTCTTATATATACTGTACGTACTGTGCGTGCATAGCTTCTACTACACATCTAACAATCCCACATGGGCTCGTGATTCTCAACTTCACGGAATTTTATCTGCCAAACTGAGAGTCTCTCACATGTCTCATCATCAGTCGCATGGGGATACTGGATATCCACATGCGAAAATGGCCATCTTTTCGGTGACACCATGGTAAACATGCCCAATTTCTCCATCTGCTTTAATGCTTTCCCCTCCCTTTTGTATTGTTGTTTCGCCTTGCTGGATCTAGTACAAGGGGAGTGTGGGTATGGTGCTGACAGGGTGACATGTGATAATGACTTAGAACAAGATAAAAAAGGCTCTTAGTGGAGGGACTTGGCAGGTAGAGAGGGAGGACGAAAGCGATGGAGGAGGAGAGGCATTTGCACATCCACACGCCTCTCATTACCTGTGACAGTACTTTGGCTCAGACTCCACACACTCTGTTCCATCTTGTGTCACGGCAGGCCAGAGGGGAGGAAGAGAGAGATTTCACGCACAGCCTTTCGAAAGATGTATTTTTCCCCGCAGTGGTTCCCAACAAGCACACATTTCATCTAATTCAGCCATTAATGAAACACTACTGTGTTTCCTGAGCCACAAAACAAGTCACTCCAGACATCTATCTGTTATGTTTTGAGGTGGAGATGAGACCCAAGTGCAAAACAACCAAAAATGAGGTGAAATTAAATGTAATGGCAAGTCCAAGAACTGAAAAGACAGCAAAAACAAGGCAAAAACTTAAAGGGCCAGACTGGGAAAGCAGAACAGGACACACACTGAGGTTACTGAGGTAATCAACACAAGGGAAGCAAAACCACAAGGACACAACAGACATGACAAAATAAAACACGACTAGACACAGAACCAAACCAAAACAGGGGACAGAACACAGATCATGACACTATCGGCCTAAAAAAATATTACCGTAAAGCTGATATTTGTAGAATGTGCTCTCAGTGTTTTTAAAAATGCATCTGAACTTAAGCCACCAGCCGGGAATTGTTGCATTTCCATATTGCATCACTATTGGAGACAGGCTCCAATCTTCCACCGCCTCACAATGCACACCCAACACACCCCTCACCTGCTCCCGCACCATGTACAGTGGGAGGAAAAAGTTTGTGAACACTTAGGAATTTCTCCTGTGAATGTTTACATGTTACGTGTAATTGTTTGGGTGGCATTAGTTTAAGCAGCCACTGCTCACTCATTCTTGTGATTTCAACAGAGATCAGACCACATATTATGACCAATTTGGGCAGAAATGTACTGTCCTCCCACTGTAAATACAGACACATGCAGGGATCGCAAAATAAGTGAACATTTTTTAGGCAGCAGAAGCAGCAACAGTTAGTGCGCCAACACAGAGTTTAGCATTATAAATGCTGCATCGGGGCAGGCGGAACATTATTTTGAGCCTTAAAGACACATTTTCAAGGCCGTCCGTCATTTTGACAGCTTGAAAATCAAGTTGTCAAGCAGTCAAGAGGGTCAAATGTACAATTGCAGCACTGCTCCATCTCTGATCATGCAGCCTTCTGGGCTCTCCCTTAAGCGCAGCTACAGTACATCACTGTGGGATCGTCTGATTTAGCTTTGAATTTCACACGGCAACTAAACTTTTTCTGGTTCCAACATGATGCACTGTCCCATCGCAGCTGAGATTACATTGACTTGGATCAATCCGTGAGGGACAGAGCGAGAGGAGGTGGTGCACAGAGGTAAGAAGACATGGACCAGGTACGTCCTGTGGTGCAGGCTTCAAAGATGGACAATGTGAACTGCCTGTTATCAAATCAAATCAAATCAAACTTTATTTATAAAGCGCTTTTCATACAAAATGTAACACAAAGTGCTTTACAGTGCTTAAAAATCATTAAAATCGTCCCCACCAGTAAATATACATAAAAACTACAACCCCACCACCCCACCCGCACACACAGACACACAGGCACACATACGTACAGACAGCCAGCAGTTAAAAAGTCTTAAATAAAAATGGACATTGAGTTGAGTATGTAAGGCTGGGTACAGATAGACCGAAAGAGGAAACATCATCCAAGGAGCCGTCTGCACCAGGAGCAGCCCATCGGCCACAGCCACAGAGCGCCAACTCAGGTGGCCCGGAGTAGGTGTAGGAGAGACGTCCTATCTCCATCCAGGCACCCCCAGGAGAGCGCTCGCATAACCGCAGCCAACCAGCACTCCTGGGGCAGAGGGCTCCCTCAGAGGAACCACTAGGAGAACATAAATAAATAAATAAAATAACTAAAAAAAAAAAAATAGATAAATAAATAAAATTAATATTTAATAAGAGATACATTAAAAAACAGCTAAAACTGTGCATGAAATAGCACAGGATAAAGAGAGGGAAACTAAAGAAATAATAGAACTAAAACCGGTAGATAAGGTTAATATAAGTAAATATTAGTTAAAAGCTAAACTAAAAAGGTGGGTCTTGAGCCTGCTCTTAAAAACATGAACGTTCTCTGCGGTCCTGAGCTCCTCCGGCAGGTCGTTCCAGAGGCGAGGGCCATAGTATTGGAAAGACGCCTCGCCGTGTTTGCCCACTATGTGTGGTCACATAGTTTTATTTTATTATAATAATTTTATAAATTAGAGTACGGTTTGGTATTTGAAAAATAAAGGTAGTATCGACGTATAACGCTATAGGAGACGGTTTTAGAGTGATCACTCCTGCTTCTTGTCAGTCGGCAAGCAGAGAGCCTGGACGCAACACTGATTTTTGTCTCTGTTTTAATTTATTTTCCGACCCCCAATCCTTTCCCAAAATAAACAGTTAGCAGTGATTGTAACAGCCCAATCCCTGCTACACAATACATTCAAGTTGCGGAGCTCTCCTTCCAGAGGTACGAAGTACCAATAAGTACAACCACGCTGAATGACTGCGCTGGGACTCGGGCAGGGAACAGGTACGGGACTACGGACGCTAAAAGCATCCCACGTAGCACCAAACTGTACGTTTAGTATCTTTTTATTACTTGGATTTTGCATTTGGGTTGATTTCTGGATCTCTTGCTTTGTCCACAACATCTCATAAAAACAGCCCCCTGTTTCCATGTACTCGTCTCCACCTGTCATGTGTCGTGTGTTTCCGTATATTACGGGTGTATATTACGAAGGTTTAGTTGGTGGTTGAGGCACTGCTGCTTTGGTTTGCATTGTGGACACATACATCCATTGGTGTACAAATGCCACATAAAAAGGCTGTTTTATCCATACGTCTTTCTATTGTCAGTTTATGCGTTTGAGGGATTGAACGCAGGTTGCTACTGAAGGCCCTGATTGAAACCCCATGGCACGCCACTGGTTTCATGCAACAAAGTTAGTTCACCATAGCCCTCTCATGCATAGTCTACAACTTTAAAGTCACAAACAAAAACTCCCAAAGTACCTCTTTGTGCAAAATTGATATCATTTTTAACATTAGTTAAAATCTTAGTTCCTTCTGCCCGAATGTTCTCTAGAGAACTGGATAAACAGGACCGAGCACTATGCTAATGCTAATTGCCAACTATCTGATGTAGACTGCGACAGTTCACCACAAACAAATAAAAGATGCAACGTTTTTTTCGGTGCTTGTTTCTGTGTACGAGACAGCTCAGTGCTAGTGATCTACATAATTAAAGCCAGCTTCTGCACAAAGGCTGCCCCACTCCTTTTGAGCACAATGTGTACTGCTCAAATAAACAAATAAACTAAACTAAACTAAAACTAAATTAGTTAGTTACTCAAGACACTGTTAGTTTTTCAAAGTTGCAATGGAATGATGGTAAGTCTCCAATACGTGGATTACTACCATCAGCAAGAATCCCAGACCTACAGCAAAAGGGAAACGTATTAATTAAATGTTATTAATTATGTATTTTCCCAAACAACATCAGACACAAACCACTTTAGTAAAGGAACACCGGTCTACAAGTGTAGATGCCTTTCGATCACAACGGTGTGATTACGGAGTCTCGATCCATGCCATGGGACAGTGAGCATTCTCTGCTTGGCATTTGTTTCAGAAAGCTTGTAATATTTCTCTGTTAACATGCCTGTGAGCAGTGGATATCGGCCTGAAAAAATAAATATCTCACAGAGCAAGGGCATCCGCTGACTTATCAACAGGAATAATGCCTGGCTGTGTGAATTCAAATTTCATTTGTGTAGCGTGTGAATGAGTCCCATCTTGTGTGAGGGTGATATGTTCACTAACAACATTACTGTGGTGTGTAGCATGTTAGCTTGTTGTGAGATTAAGAGCAGAAGGAAAGCAATGGTGTCTCATTAACTGTGTGTTTATCTCAGCTGTGTGCCAGAACTTGCAGAGATTCCATTTTCATTAACCTGACACACTTGTGTGGGTGATGTGGTACTACCTGGGCTAAATTTAATCCTTTTTCAACATTGGCTTTGCAAACTTTAAAACATTTCAGAATGAATAAGAGTACCCAGTAAATGTCACTTGTTCACCATGTTTTATCATGTATATACTTTTATGAAATAACTATTATAAAGAATTTGAAAAAGTTGCTATCTGGACTGGGTGAAAGTGTTCCACCTTACATCCAAGAGTTTTGTTAACTCAGGGGTTCCACTGGGACCAACTGGTATCTAATCCCTTTATAAAAAGCCAGTTGGGGATAGTTTGAGATATAACTACTGTACTCTTCCAAGGAATGTATTCAGGTCTCTTGTCAGTAGAGCCCAGCGGCGTCGGAAGCGTTTGGAAAGTGGGGGGGACACATTTCAAAAATGGAGGGGGTCGACTTCTTAACATTAAGAACTACAGTGGGACAAGGTCAGGACAATAACAGAGCAATGTTAGGGCTTTAGCGGGACTACATCCAAATCGGGCGTTACTTCAAGAATACGTGAGAGACTCGATCAGCTCAGCAGCGCCTCCTCCTCGCAGCTGGGTGGACATATAGGGCGGATAACCAAACACCTGTGGAGCCGCTGTTGTCCTGTCCAGTCCTGGCTTCATGACGCTTTGTGAAAAAAACTCAGTGAATTAAGTTCTTATGAGACGGCGCTCGTGTTTGTATCCACATTTATTCAGCTTCAGCCACACCCATTAACTCCTGCCGTCGCAAAGAAACATCTCAACGCTTGTATCTTCACATTTCCCACAAACGCAGATAAAATTTAGTCAAGGGGTAAAGGAAGCAAACATTTATCCGTCCAATGACTAATTCAGATGTTATTTGGTTAAGTTAGAGTCCAGACAGCGAGGTTTAACGGGCGTATTGACCGGTTGAACACTCGTGCTAGCCCGGTGCAGTTTCTCCAAACTCACGCTACATCAGTTTCATCACTCGCTTTACAAACACATCCAAAACTGATGTTCCTCACCTTAAAGTTACTGGTCAGGCCCTTTGTACCGATGAAGACACGCTGTCCACCTGCCGAGGACCGCGAAAAGCCCTGCTCCTCCATGTGAGAATCCGTAAAAAACTCCGGAAACACGATGCACGAGTGTCCTTGTGCTTCGGGTTTGGTCAAATCTGTCCGTCCAACGATAATCCTCCAGTATTCTCACTTTAGCCGTTTTTCAGCGGTTTACAGAGACATGTTTACATTTCAGCCGCTCTGAGGTGAGGAGCCGCATGAACACAGCTACGCAAAGCGGAGCGTATGCGCCGCGGAGCGACGCGGTACTGGCGCGGATAATGGGATAATGCCAATACATATGTTTTTAAATGTATGGAAAATAAGGCGCGGGTCATATTTAATTGTTTGGCCTCGGGGAGCCTATTGAAAAGGTCCAGTCTAAACTAGTAAGTGTAAAGTCAATGAAAATTCACGTTATAAAAGTGGGGGGGACCAATCAACCACTTTTCAAAAGTGGGGGGGACACGTCCCCCTCACAATGAATGGTTCCGACGCCCATGGTAGAGCCTCATATTTGACAATGCCCCTTGTGTGAGAATTCAAATGTCCTCTGCTAAAAGTCTTAATGACCACTTTTTGAAAAAACTTTTGTTGCCATACATTCCACTGTAAAGTCTTTCGAATATGACAAAAATGGATCAATGCAGACATGGAACAAACACTACTACTACAACTACTACTACTACTACTACTACTACTACTACTACTGTTAGAAAGCCAAGCCGAGCAGTGCTCCCCCTGGTGTTAGGTTTCGTTATCTTCATGCTGTGGCACCAGGGGAGAGCAGCCGCATGGCATGGAGGAGACGCATGCTGAACCAATTAAGGACCTTTACCGTTTTACACTGTGTTTTACCGTGCGTTAATGATTATAAGGTAAATGCATCTTTATTTTACCTCTGTAGGTGCAATTTCATGTTGTTAGTTTTGTGTTTTGAAGCTAAATTGGCATGTGCACCTCTGTATTTTTCCTGTTTGTTTAGTTAAGTCATATTCAGTTTTGCAATGTGATTTAGTTATGTAATCCTATATTTGTTCCTGCTTTATGTCCCCTTTTGGTAATATTTTCTGAATAATTAGTATGTTATAGATGTTTTCAGTGTTTAATTCTGATTCACTTAATTGCATACTTGTTATAGCATATGTACAGCATACCTATGTTACCCGAGTTAGATACTCATGATTCCTTCTGTCTTATGTTTTTCAGACCACACACACACACACGTTACCCAACAATATGAATAAACATCACTAAAGACACCTCTCCTCTGGATTCCTTCACCGTACTGTCACCGCGCTCTACCAGTTAAATTGCCACACATAGCGCCTCCACTTCAACTACTAATAATAATAATAATAAAGGCTTACACTTGTATTACCAAGTTTCTCAAAGCGCTACACTGTCGTCATTATTCATTCACTCCATACTTGGTGGTAGTAAATTACTGTTGTTTTTTTATTTTATTTTATTATTATTTTTTTTTACTTTTTATTTTTTTTTATTTTTTATTTTTTTTATTGTCAGTAAATGAAAAGATAGTGACATGCCGTGGGGGCAATGACAGAACAACAAACAAAAACAATCACAACAGAAAGACAAACAATTAATACAAAAATAAACAAAAGACAAAACAAGGAAGGATTTAAAAGACAGCGAGGGGTTCACCAATACACAAGAGACAAAGAACACGTATCCACGAAGGAGCTAAAGCAACACAAACAATCAATCAGGGAGGCCAGAAAAAGACATGAAAGAACAAAACAAAACAGAAATAGATAAACATGTAAGCAACCGTTTTTGTTTTTGTTGTTGTTTTTTCCTTTTTGTCCTTACAGGCAGAGGAAGTTCCAACGTAACCCTTTTCTGGGCGGTTTCATTTCAACAAACTAAAGGGGATGCAAGCCGGTCACTCTACGCTCAGGGGCGAAAAAGGGCGGTCCTATTACACAGTTCTGGTTTATTACTTAATATCATACTTTTGGCAGACCATTATTGCTTTTACTGCCTTTTTATGCTCAGAGTACTTTGCTGTACTAATATATTGTTCTATATCCTTTTTAAACACTAAGAACAGAGGTTTTGAGTTAGAGTATTTGGCCCTATGAATATGAAATTTTGCGAGAATAATAATGAGATTGATCATAAAAACCTCATTGTGGGAGTTTTTTTCCGCTTGGTAGCCAAATATGACATATTTGTAATAAAGCACAACCGATGGGTTAACATGGGTGGAGACAAGCGTATTCACATCCTTCCAAAAAGCCTTGGTAACGGGGCAGGACCAAAATACATGGGACACTGTTTCAGGGCAGCGCTTACAGAATGTGCAATTTACGTCAATGTCTTTTTTAAATTTAGTAAAAAATTGGTTCACTGGGTAGAATCGATGTAATAATTTATAAGAAATCTCCTTGACTTTATTTGTTAAAAAAAATTCCTGTGGCAAAGTCCACACATAGCGCCATTTAACATCAGGAGCAAATCTGGCCCAGTACGAAGTCGCTGCAGGGAGAGTTGAGAGGTTTCCCTGGAACAGTGCCCTTATTCTGCCATTTCTGCCATTTTCCAAGGATGAGAAACAGATTTTACCAACATACGTTTGGGTAGGGTCCATAGGTGACACTGATATCGAGGCCTGAACATTTGAGCTTTTACATAACACCTGCAAACCAGAGGGGATTGCGTCGAATACAATAGCGTATTCACGTGGGGGGAACGGTATTTGGAACCTTTCCAGAAATTCTGCAAATCCATACAAGACTCCGTTGTTGTTAAACAGTTGACTAATTAAAATAATACCATTTCTAACCCAGTGTTCAAAGAATAGAGATTTGTTTTTAAAGACAACGTGCTTATTATTCCAAATATAGCTCGAATGTGGCGAAAAGTTGTGTTTGAAGATGAGTGTCCAAGAAAGCAGAGCCTGCTGGTGGAATGTAGACAATTTAGTCGGAATTTTTTGAATGCTGTAGTTGCAGAGTAAAATAAATTTTAGACCCCCCAGTTGAGAGAATACAAAATGAGGAATAAAGTTCCAAATGGAGGTAGGATTCTGGAGGTGCTGGCGGATCCAGTTAATTTTGAATGTATTGTTTAACGACGCCATATCGATAGAATTTAGACCGCCTTTTTCGTATGGATTCAGTAAAACTGTTTTTCTTATGTAATGGGTTTTATTCTTCCACAGAAAGTTGTTCAGCACTTGATCTGCTCTCTTGCACACCGTTGCATCCAACGCTAATACCTGGGCAGCATAGGCCAGACGAGATACACCTTCTGCTTTAGCGAGCAGTACTCTGCCTTTGAGGGACAGGTCCCTTTGCAGCCAGCGGTTGAAAACGGCTTGGGTTTTTTCAATCAAAGGGTTGAAGTTGGCGGAGTTTCTAACAGCTAAGTCTTTAGTTAAGACAACTCCAAGATATGTAATTGAGCTCTTCACTGGTATATTACATACCGAGGACAGAGAACAACTTTTGACTGGCAACAGCTCGCATTTGTTAATATTTAATGTAAGACCAGAGGCCTCCGAAAATGACTGTATTATGCTTAGTGCAAGGGGAACCTGTGCGATGTCTTTAAGAAATAGGGCTGTGTCATCAGCCAGTTGACTGATTTTTATCTCTTTATTAGCAATAAGCAGGCCATTGAGTAGGCTATTTTTAATCTGAATGTTAAGAAATTGCACAGCTATAAGGAAGAGGTAGGGAGACAGGGGGCATCCTTGGCGGACTCCACGATTCAGTGTGAATCTTGGAGATGTACCATGGCTTAATTTGATGGAGCTGTTACTGCCTGTGTATAGCGTTTTAATGGCTTTAAGCCATAAATCCCCAAACCCAAGCTTCTGCATGGCTTGCAACATAAATTCATATTCCAGCGAGTCAAATGCCTTATAAAAGTCCAGAAAGAGGATCAGACTGTCGTCTTGTACCAGATCACTGTAGTCAAGTATGTCCAAGACAAGTCTTAAGTTGTTAGATATACGTCTATTATGCATAAAACCCGACTGGCACTCATCAATGATCTTCGGTAAGATCGTTTTAAGTCTAGAGGCAAAGATTGAGGCGAGAATTTTGTAGTCATTATTAAGTAATGAAATTGGGCGCCAGTTGTCAAGTAACCGGGGATCTTTTTTTGCTTTTGGTATGAGAGTTATCAGACCTTGACTCAGTGTAGCAGGAAGTGATCCTCTTTCTATCGACTCTTCAAACACCTTCAACAAAAAGGTACCTAGTTTTGTTGAAAATATCTTATAGAACTCAGATGTTAAACCGTCATTTCCTGGAGATTTATTTGATTTCAATGATTTAATTGCATCCTCTACTTCTTTCACATTAATATGACTATCACAGCCTTTTTTGTCCACTTCTGGAAGCTGTTCTGGAGTCGGCAGTGAGGAGAAAAAAACATTAGCTGACTGTTGGCAAAAAGTAGAAGTATATAGGTTACCATAGAATTGGGCACAGTGGTTAGAAATTGCCTTTTGATCTGCAGTAACAGCCCCATCTATTAACAGTTTTTTGATAGTATTTTTATTGGCTTGTTGACGCTCTAGTCTAAAAAAGTAGGCCGAGTTCTGCTCACCCTCTTCAATCCACTGTCTGCGTGATCTCACATATGCTCCTTTGGCTTTTTGTTTAAAAATCTCATCTAACCTATGCTGCAATTCATTGAGTTCAACTTTTTCAGGCTCAGTAATATCATTAGTCGACTTTGATAGGAGAGAGGTAATTTTTAAGATTATATCATTTTCATTTTCCCTTTTTCTCCTTGCTAAATCGCTACTAAATTTACGGAGATACTTGGCGGACTCAAATTTAAAGAGCTCCCAATTGAGACTGTAGCAGTCTTGTTCTTGTGCTTTTCCCCAATACTCTTCTATTAAGTTAGAGATTCTGGTGATCACCTCCTCACACTCTAAAATTGAATTGTTCAATTTCCAATAAGAAGTTTTGGGGTGATTATCTGACGGACAAATGCTGAGACTTATCGTCTTGTGGTCAGTCAAAGGGGCGGGTATTATTTCCGATCTCGTGTTGTTCAGACTGTTCGATACTAGCCAGTAATCAATCCGGGATTGCCTCGACAGATTTCTGTTGGCCCATGTATATGACTTCAATAACGGATGGCTGTCTCTCCATGAATCAGTCAAACCATATTGTTGAGCCAATGTCTTCACATAAACACCTGAAGAGTCCACCCTTTTTGGGGGCCATCTATCCAGATTACTATTTAAGACAACATTGAAGTCACCTCCCAAAATGATAAAGGACATAGGGTATTTTTTGACCCATAAGGACAATTGGTTTTCTAAGTTGTTGAATAATTGACTGTTGTCATTCTGGTCATTACACCCATACACATTTATCAAAATGTAATGGACGCCCTCTTTTTCCAAGATTAAAATAATGTAACGGCCACCCTTATCAAGATCGGAGTGTAAGATTTTCCCATTGTAACGGTTTCTTAGGGTACCGACGCCTGCTGACCGCTCAGTGCCGTGGGCAAACCAGACGTCGCCTCCCCATTGGGATCTCCAAAAGCTCCCGTCGGACTCAGTTGAATGACATTCTTGTATAAAGCAAAAATCTGAATTATGCTGTTTGCAGTACAAGAAAATGGCTTTACGCTTAATTAGATTCCTCAACCCTCTCGCATTTAATGAGATAATAGACAAGGACATATATCACACAACAAATAATTAAAACAAGAAAATAGAAAATAAAAATACAATACTGCTGCCCCCGCGACCCGGCCCCGGATAAAGCGGAAGAAAATGGATGGATGGATGGAAAAATACAATATAAAGCAAAAGAGCTCAAGAGCTGTCACTCCGCCTGACAAACACGCTCTCACTCCTCTCTCAGCCAGTAATGCTGGGTGGGGTGGCGTTCCTGATGGCGTCTTGAACCTACACGCCTAGAGCCCGCAAACCAATCTTAATGTGAACAAACTCCACTTAAGACTTGACGAACTGTTGCCTCAAGACTTTTCCTTCACTGTGGGCCACTTAATAATGGTAAGGCCAAAAAGGAAAATGAGCAAGCCTAAAAGTATGCCTCGTGTTACCAACTCCGACAGCCTCGCAGCTACAAACAACTCGCCGCCCAACGCTGGAGCTGCGGTCAACAAATGGATTGCCCAGACGTCAGATAAGACGGTCTATTACAGAAACATGCATGATTATGAAGGACAATGTGAAACTGTCTCTGATAGCATGGGGAATTTCCCCCGCTGGCAGTCTCGCCCGCGGCAGTCTCCCCTGCGGCTAAGCTAACACGTGTGGAGGCTACGGCAGGTACATCTGGATTTGACGTGGGTACCTCTACTATTCTCAAGGAGTTCTCCTTTTTCAGTGAGAATATCAATAAAAGACTAGACACCCTGCACAGCCTGTTGCAATGCAACTCGATTGAAATCACTGATATGAAACGAGAAATGATAGAGAACACCAAAGAGATGACGGCGATTAAAAACAAATTCAAAGCTGTTCTGAATGACTTTATTGCTGTGAGAGATGATGTTAAAGCTCTGACCACAGAGTCCAAAAATGACAAAGAAAAAATTAAGACGTTGGAACAGAGAATCATGCGACTTGACAACTACTCCCGACGACAGAACCTGAAGTTGTACGGCTTGAAGGAGGAGGGACAGGAGAACGTGCGAGAAGAGGTCATTCGGCTGTGCCAGGAGCTGCTGCCGGAGGCGAGGGACCAGCTTGCGGGAGCAATGGATGTTGCCCACCGCCTTGGCCCCAAGAGGACGGACAGCACGCGGCCCAGACCGGTCATCATGCGGTTCTCCCATCGCAGCTACAGAGATGCTATCTGGCGCGCAGGTAGAGACTCAACTCTGCTGATGAACAGGCATTTGAAATTTGCTGAGGACCTGTCTCCAGAGGACAGGGAGAACCGGCGGCTCCTCTACCCTGCTGTGGATAAAGCACGTAAGGAAGGCCGCTCAGCGCACTTCGTCGGCGGCAGAGCATTTGTTAATGGAAAAGAAATCTTTCCACCTGGTCACTCTCAACAGGCGAATGGGTAACTATACAGTTAACATAGGCTGTTTTGTGGCAATTGATATGGTCCACTGCTTAACATAACAGACTCAATGCCTAGGGCAGTAGTAGTATTTTGGAAAAAACTATGTACTTTATTCTATGAATACCTGGCAAAACAGGTCACCTTTTGTTAAAGACTTTTTGTTCAATTGCCTAGGAGACTATATAAGGTTTGCGGCTCATGGTCTCTTTTGCTCCCCTTTTAGAGGTCATAAAGAGACTTGGTTTTTTCGGTGTAAAGAAAAACAGCCGTTTTCCTGTGTTGTCCAAATGGCCAGTGGACCGGGTGGGGGTTGCTGTGTCTTGAAACAAAAGATTCTGAGGAAACCACACCTTTCTGCACTGAATGACAACTTTTGGTTAGTTTGCTAAATAGCCAAAGGAACAAAACATCGTATAAAAATATTATATCTCTTCAGACCCCCTTTTTGACCTCCCAAAGGAGGACAACAAAACCATAATATTTTCAAGTTCACAAAAGTACAGCCTGTATCAAAAATCACAGTACAATTTCACATATTATAACACCAAAAAAACATGTTCACTGTATGTAGGGCATACTCAACCAGCCGCTGAGTGGTTTCAAAATCATCTCTCTCTTCCCATGTGTAACTTCCGCTTACTAATCTTTCCAGGCGGAACTTAGCTGGTTTTTATCCCGTGTCAACGGTACATGTCAACTTTTACGTCCCCCTGGGACCGTCTCTGATTGACACAAAAATAAACATTCCTGCACACAAAACACAGCAAGCGCAACAACACCGAACAGTGTTGTTTAGATATTATCTCCACCACAATATTCTCCATCACAGCCTTGTCGGGGGTCGTTCCATTCATATCTCAAAGCCTGCCGTACTCTTTCCAAGTACAGGCTGGGACCACCCCCTTCTGGCGTTTCCCTTGTCCCGAGCTCCGTGTCCCCCTGGGACGCATCACCCATCGTATAGATGCCCCCAGTGGAACCCAGAGCCCTGGAGACCATGCTGCGAATGAGAGGCACAACACAACAAAACAAAATACAACAAAACAAGAGCATTACACCTATAAGAATACCCACCTTTTGAAGGATATGGATCCAGGAACCGGAATTTAACCAATTTAGCCAGGTCCACTGAGGACCCTGGTCTTCTTGAGACGCGAGGAAGTCTTTGAGTTCCTTTACTTTATTTTTAATGGCTGTCCAATCGCCAGTTTCGTCGGGGAATATATGTACAGCAGTGGTCAAGGCCAACTGCTGCGCACATACCACCCTGTTCAGCGTACATGGCGTCTAACGCCACTCTATTTTGCATAGCCACAACAGCCACTGCCTTAAGTTCTGGACTCCGTTCCATTTGGTCCAAGATGTCGCCTATTACCTCAGTTAGGTCCTCCAGGATCCACCATACCTCATTTATACGCTGCATGGAGGACGCCACACCGATCATAGGGATCAGCGTGGCGATAAATCCTTTCCCATCTCCGAACAGGGGCTTACGGCCGCCGTCATCAGAGAAAGGTACGTATGATTGACCGAGGGTACGGTTTTCCACCTGCAGGGTTGAGTTGGTAATCATGGCCGTGTGCTTAGCTAATTTTACCTATTTATTCTCTCCTGGTGTATGACCCCCCATATTGAAAGACCGTCGCTTCCTAGATCCATCTCCCTCTGTGGAAACAGACATGTTAGATACATCATAAATCACAGGTTTCAAAACAGCGTCATTTGTTCCTTCTTTGTTTTCCCATGTTTTTATCATTTTTTCTGTACAATGGGTGATCCAGTCTAGGGTGTGTTGGTCCGACACTGCTTCTCTCATTTTCACCAACATTGTACCTGCATTGTTGCAGTAGATGACCAGATTTTCTCCAGGTGTTTTACCTACTTCTTTGCATACCTTGTAGAGGGCCAATTTCAATTCTTTGATAGGGTGTCCTCTGACCCGTCCCTCACAACTATGTGGATCGTCTATTTTTATTACTGTTGGTATGATGAGCAAGCAAAGAGCAAGTGTCAGGGCCCACACCCCGTATGGACACCTTAAAAGGTCCTGGTTTTAAAACCCAGGCCTTAAGTCCATATTTGTTAGTCTTTTTTATGTCTTTGTGACCGTGTGGGTCGGGGTTGGTGCCCCCCACCCCCTTCAGTGGGGCTGTTAGACCCACTACCATATTCGTCAGGATGTGTCAACCGTCCGGGATGCGTATGAGTCCAGTAAGCCGGTTTTCTCAGAACAGGGCTTCAAGTGTGACCAGTGGTACCAGTTGTCACGCCCCTCTACCTTAACTGCGGTGGCAGTCCTTTGAGTCACTTCAAAAGGTCCTAAGTATCTGGGAGCGTCCAACAGGTCCTGGTGTTTTTAATGTAGACCCTCGATGGTAAGTCCGCTCAGGCAAGGTCGCTGAGTTAGACTTAGGCGGGCACCCGGGCATGGCCATTTTTTATGCTCTTCCGCTGATAACAAGTTCGCAGCCGCCACGTCCACCAGTCCATGAAGGGTTATTAACTGGGGGTAAAAAGTGGAGCCGAACGCCCCGCTCTGTACATATGGAGGAGGGGCCGATGGGGCCAAAGCGGGAGCTCCTCCGCTCGGGAGGGGCTCTCGAATTCTTCCCCGTATTGATTCTGTCAGGTCGTTGTCTCGGTTCATGCTCCCTCCGCGTCCGCTATATTTTCTACATCACTATGCTTTGGTCAACTTTGATTATTGTAAGGCGCTTTAGAAATAAAACTTGATTGATTAATTTGGGTCAAAAACTCACAATTACGACCACTCACAAGCACCCACCGAGACAAGGAACCAACAGAGATCTGTAACAGAAACACAAAAGAACAGACGAAAATTACAAAAACAAAAATTCTCATCAGGGCCGCTCACCGTTAGAACGACCATGCCAGCTAATCTTGCAAATTATGGCTGGACTCAAAAACCTATTTAACTTAATCTATCTGTTGGAATGCTAGGGTCAATTTTATCTGGAAAATTCAGAAATTCAGGTTTCATTAATCTACAGAGAAAAACTCTCTTTTAGCTTCTGTTTCCCACATTTACCACAGATTCTGTGTGCACTTCAGAATCACAGCAAACGTAAAAAACAGAGTATTATAAATTGATTTACCTATCTGAAACTGAAATCTTAGTTGGCCATAACATTTGTCAATTCGTCACTTTATGTTTTCGTTTGTCTTGTCATTTAGATATATGTGTATCAGTTCCTTCTCATGCCAAAATAAACCAAATTATAATAATTTCCCCACATAAGTAACACCCCCTCTTGGACTGAGGACACGTAACATGCATAAACAAGTGAGACCTCAATCCTTGTACAGGAAACACAACAAACCAACTCAAATTGCACTGGAGGTAAATACCTCCGGCACCTACATAACACAAAGAAAACAATAGCAAAATAACAAATGTCAGGTGCAGGCCAGGGAGGCTGAAAGTGGGAAGAATTGGGTCGACAGGGCGAGTGAGAGGTGGACACCACTCGTCAGGTTCGCGACCCGGACAGCATGTGAGGTCCAGGGAGTGTCCCCAAAAGGGATCACACCAGCACTGGTGCAGTCCAATCGCGGCAGAGGACCGTCAGACAGGCTTGGGAAGGAGCTCTCAGCGGCTCCCAAAGTGAGAATAACAGTCACCTCCAACCTGAGTACACAAACTAATGAGTGTAGATGGTGTCAATAGGGATCATAACATACAATCTTAAGATCAGTGTCCACTGGATTCCCGTGGAATCAAAGAGGAGGCTGAACTCAGGCAACAGAATGGCCTATCAAGTTCATAAAAGTTTCCTCTCGATCTGCTCACGGATTGACGCCAGGAGCAGAGCAAGAGAAAGGATCGAAACCCAATTCACTTCAGCTTTTTTTTTTTTTTTCTCACAGTTCTATCACATGTCAATGCCCTCTAAGGCTTCAAATTCAAATTTTGTATTAAAACATTCAGACAAATGCATTTAGTTGTAACTTAAAGATTATCGATTCAATTTAGTAAATAAACCAGCATCAGTAGGTCCTAAAGACCATCTTTATCTGGTGCATTAAGATATTTTCAGTCAGTTCATAAACACATAATTCTCTATCATGGTGTCGTGGAATGATGTCCCAAAACGGACATAAGTCTAGCATTAATGTCTATAGAGTAGGCATACATGGATGGAGAGTACAGGACATTTTAGAAACTTCAATTTCTTACCAATCTTTTCACTCACGCTTTGGTCATGGAACAAATTCTTTAGCCTATTGTCCAGGAGAGAGAGCAAACGAGTTATAAACACATCATATTATTGTTCTATAGGGTGTAAACAGTACACAGTCACACCTCGTTTGCCTAATTAATTTTGTTATTTTAAAAGGACCATTCATGTCCACTAAGGTTAGTCTTAAAAGCTTTTCTATATCATATTAAAGTACAGTGATCAATGGGTGGGTGGCTTTGGCAAAGTGAATGTTTGATCCAAGGTCAAACGTCAGTTGTACAGTCCTTCAGCTCTTCCCAGTAGATATATCTGCATTCAGCAACCACTGTCAGACAGCAAGGTGTTTGTCCAATCAGGGAAAAGTCACTGTTAGTCCATTCAGAGAGCACAAAACTGTTGCTCTCACTGTCATCAGCATATCACATCCGAGGAGAGAAACAGGAGTCTGAGTTGGCGTGTCAGATTCAGTCCTGTGAGCTGACTAGGCACTGGCTTGGTGAAAGGTTTTGGGTGGTCTTCCTGTATCCACCCAGTAGATGGTGTCCATTAATGATCACAGTCTCATAGTTCACAGATGAGTGTCGTTCACCTTTATCCACCAGCACGTCAAGAGTCTGTCCGTTCACCTTCACAGGTAACAGAGTTCTGCCGTCCCATGCCACTGAACCCAGCAGCTGCCAATGATCAGAGTAGCATGGTTCCCATCAGCGTTGTTGTAAACGCCTCGATCTCCTCGAACGTTGTTGGTCATCTCGTCTGAAACAATCCTTGGCCACAATTACCAACACCACACCCACAGGTCACTGCACATTCAAGTAAACTCATTATTACTCTTTTTTCATTATTACTTTCATTACTCGCTCCTTTAAGCTGCACCTTTAAAAGTTGCACTCATTTCTTTCAGTTCAATTTTGCTCTCGCTTCTGGTCAAGGGCATTCTCAAAATGTATTCATTAATTTATTTGGTTGTCTTTAACAATAATTTGAATTTTGCATAATTGCTCCTTCATAACTTTTGGTAATGCGTCCAAAATGGCGCATAAAGATCAACTTAAACTCTAAATCAATAGTGGTTTGTACTTTCAATCAATGTATTCAAACTCACGACAGGTCTTCCCTGCTTCAGTTTTCATACCACGGCGCCACCGTGTGGAGAGAGGTTCTATTTTTTTTAGCAACATCTCTCAGAGCCCTAAATGCTCCGTCAATCACAGGCTTAAAAAAATAGCATTTTTCTCACACTGATTTTGGATACTCGTTCTTCAAATGTATGCTGTGGAGACATAACTCTACCACCAGCAGAAATGTTCCTCTTTAAAAACAAAACAAAATAATAACTTTTAAAACAATAACCTTTAAAACAAGAAATTTGGTCAAAAAATGTTCTTTTTTCTACTTTTTGTTTTGCAATGAGGGGCGGAGCAATCTCTCCACTTACCCTCCTACACGGATGTCTGGGCACAAAGGAAAATGGCCACTTTCCCAATGCGCCCATCACTTCCCGTTTAATCAGTCCTTTGCTGCGTCTACACAAATGCAGACACAGCAAATGCACTTTTAGTTTCACTCCGGACACACTCAGTCACTCTACAATAAAGAGAACATTACACAAAGAGACAACAAGACACAATAATTTCCACAAACAAAACAACAGTTAACAAAAAACCAAACAGACTAACAAGAACAACCAAAACAATTTAGTATTCTCCCCCTCCGATCAACAAAATCAGATAAGTGTATAAAAATAAAAACACGCGTTAAATAGTATAATGTGCCTAAAGTCCGATGCCTTTCAATGAAAACCTAGAGGCCATACGGTTGCACTACAGCGATGGCGGCCAGAAACTGCGGTATTACAAAACAACAGCCAAATAACAGTACCACATGGAAAAAACTAAATGCTAAAGCTAATCCTTTGTTCTCAGAGCTAACTTAGCAACCTCGCACACCAACAGCAAACAGATCATATTGAAAACAAACCATGCACCACACTTCAATAAAATCCTACACTACTACACAGAACAGCCTTCAGTGTCCACACACCGAGCTGGGTTTAACACATGTGTGGGTTTAGTACACGTTTATCAACAATACGCTGTATGCTAACGCACTAAGCTAACCATGCTGTATGCTAGCGCACTAAGCTAACGAAAGCTAACAAAGGCTAATATATAGAATTCAAGAAACCCCGTTTCTCAGGCCTTCAACCTGTTTATAGAATCACCGTTCTAAGGGCCTTCAACCCGTTTATAGAATCACCGTTCTAAGGGCCTTCAACCCGTCTTTTAGACAGACCCCAAATCTGTCTACGATTATTTCAACGTTTTATTTCAGACCGTGCGTCCACGGCCTTGGGCGATTCTGCCTACGTGCATTTCAGCTTTTACAGGGGTAAAACCCAACGCGCAGCCCGTTAATTACTCGTAATTTCAGTTTATCCCACTTATTTTGTCTTCTGTGGTATCTAAGATATCAAATTATAACGTTTCTTTCCTTAATTCCACCATCAATTCACAGATTACACCACACAACAGACAACTCCGTTAAAAAGTAATCTAAAATTTGGAAAAATATGCCAACTAGACGTACTTTGAGACTCACACAATAGTAGAGGTCAAAAGCAGTCTTACCTTAAGCTAGAATGACGTCCATGAAATTGTTGTTGTATGATGTGGAAGAAAGAACCTGGTATTTCTAACGCAAAATGGGTTTTTTTCTCGAAGACCGAACCTCGTCGCGTCTCCGTTTGACGGCTCTTCAGCACCCCCTGCAGTTCTCCCGGGGTCACCACATAAAGAAAAACAGCCGTTTTCCTGTGTTGTCGTTGTACACCATAAAATAGTACCGCTACGACGGCGGTTACTTTTTCCCTATTTAACATTACCTTTAATTGACAACACCGCGTATTCAAACTGGAGGAGGAGTTGAGAGTCGTCAAAAACTACTCTACATAAACTAATAATTAAATACCAGGAATTGATGACACATCAAGGAGTTAAACAAGTTAAACGTTTATTTCTCTAACATGTCATCTCAATACAGAATTCTGTTTTTCCTATCCATCGTGAGTCTGCCTCCAATCGTTCCCATGATCAGACTGACTCTTCCTGGGGAAGCACAGCACTCCACATTCCATTGTCCACAAGATTTCCCATTGGCTCCCCAAAGCTGTCCATTCAGTTCCGTCGTAATTTGACCCCTTCTGTCCAAATGGCCAGTGGACCGGGTGGGGGTTGCTGTGTCTTGAAACAAAAGATTCTGAGGAAACCACACCTTTCTGCACTGAATGACAACTTTTGGTTAGTTTGCTAAATAGCCAAAGGAACAAAACATCGTATAAAAATATTATATCTCTTCAGGTGTTACACCAAAGTGGGGGTTGGTTTAGCACCTTTCTTTTGTAAATTACTGTTGTTGCCACAGCTGCCCTGGGGTAGACTGACGGAAGCGAGGCAACCAGTCTGTGCCATTTGCCTCTCCGACAACTCACTCACTCACTCACTCAGTCAGGCAGCACATTCACCCAGGCTTCCTGGTGTTTCCAAACGGTCACCCATCCAAGTACTAACCAGGCCCTTCCCTGCATAGCTTACGAGGTCTGACGGGATCGTGCCGAGCAAAGGCGGTATGACCAAAGGCGATATTCACTAAAACCTTCTTTTGAAGATACTTACTCAAATGACTTCTCTGTCAACTGTAACCCAACTATGCCTCTCTATAGGAGTGATTGCTGCTTTTGATTACTTCTGCTCAGTTTGTTTTGTCTATCATGGAACAAATCATATTCTATTTAATATTATAAGTAATATAACATTATTTTTTAACACATTAATTTTGCCTACCTAACCCAGCGAGCCTTAACATTTGGTGGTAGAATATGTGAAGTTTTACAACAGTTGATTGAGATAATAACAAAAAATCACAAAACAATGGTTCCCTTTGGGGCTCATTTTACAAAGGATAACCCATTTGATCTCCAGGAGTTAAACACACAAGGAAATCATGATTACATCAGGTGGTCCGTTACACAGTGATCTTCTAAAATATGACAACTTTATCAACATTACTATGCACTGCTGTCACTAAAATTATGCATTATCTGAATGTTTTCCCCCACACCTTTCTTTCTTTCTTTCTTTCTAACATCCTTTTCTTCAGTAACCAAACTCATTACTTTAGTCCCCCCCTTGTGTTCTACAATTGTCTTTGTTGGTCATTTGCTTCTGTCTCAGTCCATATGTATGCCAGATTTCCTTTCTAGCATGTATCACCCTGGCCTGAGCATCAGAATGTTCCCAACTTTGGCAGCACCTCTGTCAGGGCAGCGTTCCAGGAGGGCTACTGTGACTGGTCGAGGTCTGGGTGGGCTGTCTGACAACATGCTCACTTGGACATAAAGCAAATGTCAGTAGACCTACAAAGTTTTCCCGCTCTCTGCTCTTTGTGAAATTCTTCTGAATTAATTACACAGCGGTATTTTTTGGTATTCTGAGACTGAATGCGGCGAAATTTGAATATGACAAAATAGTCGAGGCCCAACAGCTGCAGAAGATTTCTACATTTTTGGCTGGTTTAGATTTGTAAAGGGAAAAAAAAGTTCAATGTACCTTGGTATCACATTATTTTACATTACCCTTGATGCATTGTACTATGTCTTATTACGTTATGTACCTTCAAACTACTAAAACACATGATCCTGTTGTGTATGTAAAACATAAGTATGAGTTATTACAGATTGTTACAAAGCACATTACATTATACTACATTTGTTCGGTATAGTGTATCAAGAGTAGTGTAATTTTAAGTGTAACCTGGAAATGTATTGCATGTTTAGTACATAAACTTAGCATTCTAGATGAGAAAGAAATAGTGTTACTCCTTTGACCAACTGCTTGATCAAGATTTATCAGCAGAGGAGTTAGTTTCACTACACTGTTAGTAAATATTGATGATAATAGAGTCTCAATCAAAAGTTTAAGACCAGTTGAAAAATGGAAAAAAAGTCACATTTTGGATGGTTGGATTTTAGCAAGGTTCTAAGTAAAGTTCTACTTGGAACCTTGTTAAGATATGCAACATGAAGAAATGGGAATGAGACCATGTACTTTTTTTTGAGTAAACGTTTTATTGAAAACAATAAACAAAGTGAAATATGTTGTTTTGCAGCTCATCAAAAGTTAGTAATAATACTAATAATAATAATAATAATAATAATCCATCCACCCATCTTCTTCCACTTTTTTCCCGTTGCCGGGTCGTGGGGGCAGCTGTTGGAGCTGCCCAAATCACATTGCACCAACCCCTATGGCTCCTCCTGCAGGTGGTGGGTCCACAGAAGGACGGCCTCATGGTTCTAACCGGGCCTGTTGGTCTCTCATAAGGGGCTTCTGAACCGCTCTTTGTCTAACCCGTCACATAGGACCTGTTTGCCATGGGAGACCCTACCAGGGGCACGAAGCCCCCAACAACAGAGCTCCAGGATCATTCGGGCGCTCAAACCCCTCCACCACGTTAAGGTGGCTGTTCCAGGAGGGGATAATAATAATTATAATAATAATAACAATTATTATTATTATTATTTTATTATTATTATTATAATCTGGGATGCTTTTTCCTTCAGTGGAATAATAGAGCTTCAGATGGTGCAGGGGCATCAAATGGCCGCTGGTTCTGTGCAGATGTTGCAGAGAGAACCCCTCATGACTGAGCGCCCTCATCTGTGTGGTATTCATTGGGCTTCAGTCGGCTCCAGTAATGGCCTTCATTTGGGTCGAGGATCGTCCAGTGTCTTGACGGACAGCCATTGGATCCTCCGGCTCAGTGCTGGAGACATTTTGGATCTTCCACTTGACCTTTTTGTTCCATAACTCTCAGGATGACTGTGACTGTGTTACTGCGTCCTTAATGCCGCACTGCTTAAGCAGCTCAACAACCCGAACCACGTTCAAAACGAGAATGTTTTTTGCCTTTGTCATCAGGACGTCATGACAGTGTAAATACCCAATAAACAATGCTTTACTCAAAATTGGTTTTGTCTCACTCCTATTTCTTCTTGTAGCATATTGAAGTTCTACTTGAAAACTTGTTAAGATCCAACCATGCAAAATTGCCATTTTTCAACTGGTCTTAAACTTTTGATTGGCGAGACCCAGTGACTGAAGTGAGCAACGTGGTTTCATGTATGGGGTTCAAGCTGGCTACCCTTTTGTTGGTGGGCGAGCTCTCATCCCACTGAGCCACTTTATAAAACGACTTGCGAAACATACTTCATGCACAACAGACTGTTATATAATCAAACACCTGAATGTCCTCTTGTTCTCACGTCTGAATAGGGCCCTGGGGTTAAGTTGTGAAAACTCACCTAAACATTTTGTTCAGCACACTGACTCATTTTCTCCTCCAGTGCACGAGTACAGGAACAATGTACAAGCCTTTATACATAATTCAGCACCATCTGTCCGTGAGAAACACCGCCCTTACTCAACCCCGCCATCTTTTTTCCTTTTTCACTGCAGCTCTTAAGGCCTTCATATCATGCTTTTATCTTGTCACATTAAACTTGTATTGTTTTACATGCCTCATATTTGTGACTCCTAGCTCTCCTGCGCGAAATATCCTTCCATTGTTACCTTCTGACTTGTCCACACTTGCCATCTTGTTCAGCTTTACCTGAAGGTCAGTTTGCATTGTTTGTGTGTCATCAGCAGCAGCACTAGGTCAAGGTAAGCCACGTGTGTGTGTGTGTGTATGTGTGTGTGCGCGTGTGTGTGTGTGAGTGGATGGGCTCACAAGCTCATCAGGGCTATTGTGGAGGCTGACAGTGCAGTGGCAATGTGAATCAGTTCCCTTTGTAGTCCAGGGAGCGTCACAGGCTGCAGCATGTGGGTGGTTTTGAGTGTCTATCTCTATGGGAGTGTTGTGTATCTGTGTGTGGGAAGCTATAGGCTACGGTATCGAGGAGGTCTTCATTGTAAATAGTGAGGAGTGCCTCAGAGAGGGGTTTAAGGAAGCGGTGGAAATTGAGAAGGGAGAAGAAGTGAGGAGTGCGCGTTTCAGGTCACGTGATCCCTGGAAACAAAACCTTGGTTCACTTCTTACAACATAACGCTGTTCTATTTTTTTAAGTTATAAATAGGCTAAATAAAATGCGCATGCTTCATATAGTTTTATATGAAAGGCAGGGCTAATACATTTTCCTCTTTTTACTTAACCTTTCTACCTTACAAAGCATTAAAAAAATAGCTATTAAGCGGGATTGAAAGCTGAAATTCGACTAATTGAACTTGAGAATGACGCGCAGACGAGGAGCATACAAACAGCTTGTTAGTGATTTTTCTTATTTATCTATTCCTGTCAGCTCCTTGTACTTTCTGCTTTGAATTATCAGCACGTGCACATTGTTTCGGTTCTTCAGTGCGTAGTAGCTGCACACTTGTAAGCTTATGGAAGGGCAGATTCAGATGGACTCATTACAATGTGCAGCACAGAGTTAAAGTGGTGCATGGATCTGCAGTCGTGAATCTGCAGTGTGTCGTGGATTTTCTTACCACTCTAAAGGAAAAACTGGAGAAGTATTACCAAATGTGAGATTTATTACGCATGCGGAGAGGCTTCACACGGCAAGCTCTCTGTCCAAGCTATATAGGTAAAACGTGAAAAAGACCATCACAGCATGGAGATGGGAGGAGGCACAGTTCGTATGTAAATGAAGGCGACCAATGGGCACCTTGGATCAGGAGAGGCCTTTTGTTCTATTGTCTTAGTGTGAGAGGGGCAATCAGGAGAGGCCTTTGTCATGCTCAGAGGGCAGGCCATTTTGGCCTATTGTCAAAAAGTGCCCACGTCTGGCAATTGACTGAATAGCACAGCGGGTCACAAGGCGGCAGGATGCTTATTGCGGTAACTAGCCAACTAACTAAAATATGCCACAACAAGTGGCTCGAGCCTGCAGGTTTATATTATTCATAAGAGGCTGCGGTGCAAAGGACATCGATACGTGGAATGAAGGAGTCACAGGATTCCGATGGATTGCTCAACAGCACCAAGTCATAAAATAACCCTTTGTTAACAAGAGGAATGAAGCAAAAGCACTTCAGTATGTCCAAAGTGCCCAATACATATCCATAATCAATTACCATTTCTCTCAAACATTGTTCACAAATCAGTCCAAATGTGTGATAGTGAGCACTTCTGCTTTGCTGAGATAATCCATCCCACCTCACAGGTGTGCCACATCAAGATGCTGATCTGACATCATGATTAGTGCACAGGTGTACCTTATACTGCCCACAATAAAAGGCCACCCTGAAATGTGCAGTTTTTTTGTTTTATTGGGGGTCTGGGGACTCAGAACCAGTCAGTGTCTGGTGTGACCACCATTTGCCTCATGCAGTGCAACACATCTTCTTCGCATAGAGTTTATCAGATTGTCAATGGTGGCCTGTGGAATGTTGGTCCACTCCTCTTCAATGGCTGTGCGAAGTTAATGGATATTAGTGGGAACTGGTACACGCTGTCGTATTCGCCGGTCAAGCACATCCCAAACATGCTCAATGGGTGACATGTCCGGTGAGTATGCTGGCCATGCAAGAACTGGGACATTTTCAGCTTCCAAGAATTGTGTACAGATCCTTGCAACATGGGGCCGTGCATTATCTTGCTGAAACATGATGTGATGTTCCCTGAGACGGTTTCTGACAGTTTGTGGTTATGCAAACCAATTGTTTCAGCAGCTGTCTGAGTGGCTGGTCTGGAGGTCCTGGGCTGGTGTGGTTACACGTGGTCTGCGGTTTTGAGGCCGGTTGGATGTACTGCCATATTCTCTGAAATGCCTTTGGAGACAGCTTATGGTGGAGAAATGAACATTCAATGCACGAGCAACAGATCTGGTTGACATTCCTGCTGTCAGCATGCCAAGTGCACGCTCCCTCAATGCTTGTGGCATCTGTGGCATTTTGCAGTGAGACAAAACTGCACATTTCAGGGTGGCCTTTTATTGTGGGCAGTATAAGGTACACATGTGCACTAATCATGATGTCAGATCAGCATCTTGATGTGGCACACCTGTGAGGTGGGATGGATTATCTCAGCAAAGCAGAAGTGCTCACTATCACACATTTGGACTGATTTGTGAACAATGTTTGAGAGAAATGGTAATATTGTGTATCTGGAATGAAATTTTAGATCTTTAAGTCCATCTCATGAAAAATGGTAGCAGAAACAAAGGTTTATATTTTTGTTGAGTGTATACACACACACACACACACACACACACACACACACACACACACACACACATATTAAAAGTTAAAAGCTAAACTAAAAAGGTGGGTCTTGAGCCTGCTCTTAAATACATGAACGTTCTCTGTGGTCCTGAGCTCCTCCTCAGGTCGTTCCAGAGGCGAGGGCCATAATTATGGAAAGATGCCTCGCCGTGAGTCTTTCTGTTGACTTTAGGAATAACTAGGAGACCCCTGCCAGAGGAGTGAAGGTTCATAAGGTAAAAGCAGTTCTGAAAGATAAGAAGGACCAAGACCATTGAGACATTTAAAAACTATTAAAAGAACTTTAAAATCGATCCTGAAACACACGGGGAGCCAATGCAGCGACTCTAAAACCGGTGTAATGTGGTCCCGCCTCCTGGTCTTTGTCAGGACAGGTCTTCCTCTTGTTATTTCCAACCCACAAACATATGCATTTATTGTATCTAAATTAATTTGTCATCAGTGTTGAGCAAGTTACTTCAAATATTCTGTAGAAACATATTTTGTATTGACGCCTCATTTGAAAGCTAAGACCTACAAAACTGATTGGAACCTTTTTGTCGCGTTGTCGCTGCATCTGTCACAGTTGTGTTTTCGTCTTTTTTTTGTCGTGTTTTTGGTTGTTTTTTCATTGCTTTTTCGATACATTTTTTGTTTTCATCCTTATTTTTGTCGCTTTTTTCAAGAAGAGATTAAGTAATATGTTTTCTGAACTTGACAGAGAAGAGAAGATGTTGAACTGTAGGCCAATTTTTTTTTTTCATGTGGCTTGGCCCTGGAATATTAAGAAATATTATTATGAACTTGGCAAAGGTGATATAGGGGAAATAAAAATGGTAAAACTCTAGGTATATATAGAACATGCAGGAAGTGAGCAGCTGTGAAAATGAAAAGCACTCAAAAAGTAATAAGTCTTCCTCTTCAGCCACAGCGTGACCAGTCTCCGGCTGTCTAGAGAACACAGCATTAAGTATACTCTGCCAAAACCTCTGGGTCGAAATGCGTAGGCTGGTCCATGACTCACTAAAGAACGTTTAAAGACTCAAGTGCCTCTGACAATGTTTCTTCTGACTGCTTTCAACTACTCACCAAGTTGACATACAAGTCAATAGCCATATGTTACTCTCATGTAAACAAGTGAACAACATAGTACAAAGTTTTGCCATGACCCTGAAAAACAGAACTTTCTAACGTCAGCAAAGTAGCTTGATGTATATATTAAAAGCTGCTTCATGGGTATAAACAAATAACAAACAAAACAAAACCTAGTGGAAAACAAAGGGGTATCTTTTTAGTTAAACGACCTCGTTTTGACCCGAGTTCCCCAGTCGTTTTCCTCAGTTGAGCGAGCGTTCACATTTATTTCCCAACTGGGGACCACATGAACGCGGCCTTTGTCCAATCAGAATACTTTTACGTTGATTTGCATTATATTCATGCGTAAATGCGGCATAATAATTAAGATGTTTAGGCTTCACTTAAACGCCTGTTACAAACTTATTAACCACAAATTTTGAATGCAAATCAGCACTTTGCAAATGCACACTGGCCAGAAGGACAGAGCTAAACTTTTTCTTATTAATGTTATTATTATGAAAGATGTCTGTGTGGGCTCTCAGTTGTACAGGCGTTGTCCATCTTAAATTAAGGTTCTTGAGTCATCTTCTGTACTCTGTAGTTGAAGTGTAGAACCTTTTCATCCAAAAGGCTTTGTCAGCGCACTAAGGTTCAGCTTAGCCTTTTGGATGAGAGGCGAAACGTTCGACACTTCAACTACAGAAGTACAGAAGATCACTCAAGAACCTTCACTGAAGATTATTAATATGAAACTTAAATTCAATCGAGTACTGTGATGTATTCCTTTTGATTTTAAGAAAGTAACTAAATGCACTCAAATGAAAGAATAACTGTACCTGAGTTACACAAAATTAGTATTCTAAATACATGTATTCAGTTACCACCCAACACTACGAAATGCTGAGGACACATTTCCTTACATGGACTACAAAGAATATAGAGGAAAATGTTCTGTTCAATAATACCTTTACCGCTACATTGACTTTTATATTTATTTTACATAATTACAGATAATATTATATAATTACACTTCTTACCATTTAGAAATGACCCTCCTAATATGCACCTGTATTGTCCCAGGCATTCAAAATGTCATTTTAAAACCGCAGAAGAACTGTATTTTCTTAATCAAAACTGATGTTTTGTGTTAGTTGCTTTGTTCTTTCCAAAGTGTGTTCTGACTCATTCTTGTTTTCTCTTTAAAACGGTCTTCCTGTTAAGAAGGGCCTTCTGTACTGTGGCTGTCTACTGTAGCAGCAGCAGTGGCTGATTCATTCTCATTACCCTGGTGGAACGCTCAGATTCATCTTAAGAATTTCCTGCTGCCTGCTGTATTCATCATCCTCTCAATAATATAGATTCTATCCAGCTCATGAGAAGATAAACTGCCCCTAATATCGCCACCAGACACAACAGTTTGTTTGGTATTTTTAGGAGCACATATATCTTTGTGCCTGCCATTAGGCCCAACACAGAATGAGAGTTACAAAATATGTAATAGGTACAGTGCCTTGCGAAAGTATTCGGCCCCCTTGAACTTTTCGACCTTTTGCCACATTTCAGACTTCAAACATAAAGATATAAAACTGTAATTTTTTGTAAAAAACCAACAACAAGTGGGACACAATCATGAAGTGAAATGAAATTTATTGGATATTTCAAACATTTTTAACAAATAAAAAACAGAAAAATTGGGCGTGCAAAATTATTCAGCCCCTTTACTTTCAGTGCAGCAAACTCTCTCCAGAAGTTCAGTGAGGATCTCTGAATGATCCAAATGACTAATGATGATAAATAGAATCCACCTGTGTGTAAACAAGTCTCCGTATAAATGCACCTGCTCTGTGATAAAGTTTGCCACAAGCCACCTGGGAGACACACCAAACATGTGGAAGAAGGTGCTCTGGTCAGATGAAACCAAAATCGAACTTTTTAGCAACAATGCAAAACGTTATGTTTGGCGTAAAAGCAACACAGCTCATCACCCTGAACACACCATCGCCACTGTCAAACATGGTGGTGGCAGCATCATGGTTTGGGCCTGCTTTTCTTCAGCAGGGACAGGGAAGATGGTTCAAATTGATGGGAAGATGGATAGAGCCAAATACAGGACCATTCTGGAAGAAAACCTGATGGAGTCTGCAAAAGACCTGAGACTGGGATGGAGATTTGTCTTCTAACAAGACAATGATCCCAAATATAAAGCTAAATCTACAATAGAGTGGTTCACAAATAAACATATCCAGGTGTAAGAATGGCCAAGTCAAAGTCCAGGCCTGAATCCAATCGAGAAATGTGGAAAGAACTGAAAACTGCTGTTCACAAACGCTGTCCATCAAACTTCACTGAACTCCAGCTGTTTTGCAAGGAGGAATGGGCAAATATTTCAGTCTCTCAATGTGCAAAACTGATAGAGACAAACCCCAAGCGACTTACAGCAGTAATCGCAGCAAAAGGTGGCGATACAAAGTATTAACTTAAGGGGGCTGAATAATTTTTCACGCCCAATTTTTCAGTTTTTTATTTGTTAAAAATGTTTGAAATATCCAATAAATTTCGTTTCACTTCATGATTGTGTCCCACTTGTTGTTGGTTCTTCACAAAAAAATACAGTTTTATATCTTTATGTTTTAAGCCTGAAATGTGGCAAAAGGTCGAAAAGTTCAAGGGGGCCGAATACTTTCGCAAGGCACTGAGTATATATATATATATATATATATATATGTGTGTGCACGTGTGTGTGTGTGTGTGTGTGTGTGCGCGTGTAAATATGTATGCTTATGTGAAACTAACCTGTAATTTACATACAAAGTTGACATCTTCACTACACACTAGGGTGCATCAAATCCCCTTAGGTCTTTAAATTCCACCTACCTTTTTTCTGGGGGTGAGGTTCATGCTAAATAGCAGCTCTGCAAAATTTTAAGCCAATTAGAGTTCATCAAAGGGTCCCACACTGACACCAAGATGTGTTTATCGGCATTTTTATGGAGTGGGGTGAGAAAAAAATTCTGAATATAAAAACTGTGGTTTTGTTTTATTTTAAAGTTATATAGTTTGTTACTGTATGCTTTTAAGATATTGTAGGCAAAATTTCATTTTATTTGTTCAAAAATGTTAAACGTTATTGACATTTTAGTGCAAAAATAAGCTTAAAACTCGAGAATCTCTCGTGTTATGAGAGATAATTGTATTGTATTTTCTTTTTGGCATATTTATACACAAATTTTACAACCTCCCTTGTAGTTGTCCTGCACATTTACTACTTCCTTGACCTTTAGTCCAGTTCCATTTCTCTGTCTTTTTTGGTCCTTTACTTAAAACGTAGATAGAATTCAGATGGCCTCCAGTGTCCCAAGCAAAAGCCAACGGTATCAGTTGCTGGGCACAACACCTACGGAAGCAGACAAAGTTATCAATACAAGCAGACTCCCAACTAGTAATCCGCCCCCTTTGTTTTCTAGCACATTTCAAATCCATGACAAAACCTGAAGCAGCTAAGGCTAGATAACATCAAAGTGATATATGCAAACGCTGGTATACCTTCTTTGCCAGGTCACAAATTGGTAGAGTAAATTGAAAAATTGCATGCAACTATGAATGGCATTCTCAAGATACCAACAGCACATTGGGACAGTCCTGGGAAGTCAAAAGTGGATGACTTCAAGAGACAACTTGAGTGCACGTTCAAGCTCTGGCCTAAAGATGTGATGCAGCGTATTCCAAATGATGAGGACAAGAAGTTCCTTGAGTCAATGATGAGTGATAAAGGCTTCCATGGCTGGTGTTGATGCAAAGTCTGCAAAAACCAAGGCAAAAGTCATAGAAAGAAAAGTATCAGAGTTTAAAAGAATTGAGAAAGCACAGAAAGAAAAGATGCAGGCTTCTGTGTCATCTGAGATTCCTGCCGAGGTTGTCGAAACAGAAAGTGATTCTAGTGGATCAGATGTAGAGGATATGGAGCCAAGATTGTCGCGTGAAAACAAGAAATCTCATAAACGAACTGTCAAAACAGGTGTGAACGTATTCATTCCTCATAACATTTTAAAGGCTCCAAAGATTGTTCAGTCTATGGTGAGGAGCAACATTTCTTCGTCTGCCATGTCCTCAGTCATGCATGAAATCATAGACGCTGTCAATGAGACTCAGTCTCAGTTACAGCAGTGTAGAAAGATACAGAGTTGAAACTGTCAAAGCTACGTATCGATGAACAAATAAAGGAAAACTGGTCTCCACCATAAGTTGCCAATATTCACTGGGATAGTAAACTAATAAACACGTTGGATGGGATGAGCAAAATAGAGAGGTTGCCTGTCCTTCTCTCAGGAAATGGAGGCATAAAACTCTTAGTTATCTGAAATATCTGTTTTCTGGGGCATTATGCTCCTGGTAGGGTCTCCCATGGCAAATAAGTCCTAGGTGACAGGTCAGACCAGGAGCGGTTCAGAAGCTCCTTATGATGGGAGACCATCAAGGACTGTTACATCACCCAGAGATGAAGGAGCGTCGTGGGGCCGTCCCCCTGTGGACCCACTACCTGCAGGAGGAGCTATAAAGGACTGGTGCAGTGTGATATGGGCAGCTTGGACTTGGCAACGGAAAAGCGGAAGAAGATGGATGGAATGATACTCTAAAAATGTAACATTCGCACTGATTTGAGGACTTAAAATATTATATCTTTCACAATTTTCAAGCAACTATGCTCTTTTTTTTCATACATTCATGCTTTTCAAAACTATGCTAACTCATTGTGAAAAGAAAGAGTATTTTTTTTATTCTGAATGATTTTAATGCCTCTAGTTCCCCTAACCCCTTACAATTATATAAAGCACTTTGCATTCTCGCAATATGCAGATGTCAATATGCAGACCCAAAATCAGTGTAATAAGGCCCAAATTTCACAGAAGTGTTGTTTTCAATTAACCTCACCACCAAAAAAAGGTAGAGTTGATACAATAACATTTTGAAAATCATGGGGGGTTTGGTGCACCCTACTACACACACACAAATATTAATGACCAATATAGCCACCACTTTTTCTATAACTCGTATAAGCCTTCCATCCACTGGATTAGTCAGGTTCTTGATTTGAGTACGTTCCACTCTCTGCTCAGAATCAACCACAGCCTCCCAGACACTGTTCAGAGATGTGTATTGCCTTCCTCCACTATACATCTTTAAAGTCTTATAAGTCTTTAAAGAATAGCCCACAAGTTCTCAATAGGGTTTAGGTCAATGTTGTGTGTTCCGCCCAAACTATTCAACTTTGGTTTGCAAAAGAACACTTGGATATTCCACAGTACTAATGGCAAACTATTCTGTGGACAGTGAGCTAATGCTTTGATGTGGATGTTTAAGTTCAGATCTGAGTCCATGATTACTCCTAGATTTCTAACCTGATTTTTTGGTTTTAGAGAGAGAGACTCAAGGTGACTGATAACACTTTGTATTTGTGTCTGTGGGCCAAAAACAATTATCTCAGTTTTGTCTGAGTTTAGTTGGAGAAAGTTGTTTTGCATCCACAATCTGATCTGTTCCATGCAGTGACAGAGAGTATCTACAGGCCCCTGTTCACCTGCCGTCAGTGACACGTAGATCTGAGTGTCATCTGCGTAGTTGTGGTACGACACATTGTTGCTGTTTATTAGCGGACCCAAATGGAAGCATGTACAAGTTGAAAAAGAGATTGACCCCTGGGGGACTCCACAGGTCATGGAAATTTTGTGTGAGACACAGTTGCCAATTTCGACAAAGTACGTCCTGTCCTCGAGATAGGACTTGAACCGGTTTAGTGCAGTACCAGAGATTCCCACCCAGTTTTCCAACCTGTGAAGTAAGATCCCGTGGTCCACTGTGTCAAAGGCAGCGCTCAGGTCCAGCAGAACTAAAACTGAGACCTTACCTGCGTTGGTGTTCATACGGATATCATTTGTCACCTTGATCAGAGCTGTCTTGGTGCTGTGGAGGGGCCTAAATCCTGACTGAAAAGTATCAACCACATTGTTAGATGGAAGAAAGTAAGTGAGCTTTTGATATATTACTTTCTCTAGGACTTTTCCTAAGAATGGTAGATTTGATATGGGCCGGTAGTTGTTCAGTACCTTGGGATCAAGGCTGCTCTTTTTTAGTAGAAGAGGCTTAATAACCTCGGTTTTCAAGGCCTTTGGAAATTCTCCAGTCTCAAATGAGATGTTAATTAACTGAAAAAGTTTTGGTAACAAGCTGGTCAGCACAGACTTCAGAAATCTAGTGGGTAATTCATCAAGGCAGCATGTGCATGAACTCAGACCGGAGATAACCTTTTCGATTGTTTTGTCAGTGTTTTGTTGGTGTGAAATGTGTCAGCTCAAGGTGTGTATCTGGTGGCAGGGTTGCTATTTGTGTTGTGGAAATTATGGCATTTTCAATGCCTTGGATTTTGTCATTACAAAATATTGTAAACTCATTGCACTTAGATGTAGAGATTAGTTCTAAGGGCAGTGAAACTGGAGGGTTAGTTAACCTGTTTACTGTGGACAACAGAACACGAGAATTGTTTCTGCAGTTTGATTGATTTTAGAGAAGTACTTCTCCCTTTCTCCACACAAAGTCTGGTTGAACTCACAAAGCACTTTGTAGATTTCAAAATGAACCTGGAGCTTTGACTTGCGCCATTTCCGTTCGGCTTTTCGGCACTCCCTTTTCTGTGCCCTGACCGAAACTTCACTTCTCCAAGGTGCCTTTTATCTATTGTTAACCATTTTAACCTTGACAGGAGCAATAGTATCCAAAACATTTAAGACGCTTGGCTCTGGCTAACGGGCTGCAACAGAAGTAATTCACATGGACAGGGGGAAGGAGAATGTAGCGTCGGATGAAAAAGAAATAGATGAAAATCGGTAGGGTTTTGGCTGAGACCGAGTCCTTTTGTTTAGGTGTTACAAAACAGCATCAGTTTGTTACAAGTTACAGACACTTGTTGAAAAGTACAAATGTTACCATTATATTTGAGGATGCCAGGCAGGCTGAGTGCCAGCAGGAGCCACAGTACATTTGGAAACTTGCTTAATTTAATGATTTTTTTTCTTGGAAAAACTAACAATGTGTCTTTTTTGATAGAGTTTATCGAAAGCACATTCATTCTTGTTTTTATTGCTTTCAAGCAGATTTGTATTATAATCTTTCTTGCTAGCTCTTAATATAGTTACCAATTTGTTTTTGTATCTCTTATATTTTATTTTATTTGTAGATGATCTATTTCTTAAGAATTGTCTGTACGGTTGATTACACTATGTCCATTATCCACATCATTATGGCCCAACATACACATATACCAACAACATACACATAACATGACATGACAGTGGGGAGCTTTACAGGGGTATGGCTTATCTAAATGAGATGTAAATGAGCCCTATTGTCTCTCCCAACAGCAGAGAGAGCTGAGAATTTCCCAAAACAAATTGTCCCTCAACTTAAATAAAACAAAAGTCATGTATTTTGGTAATTATAATGGAAATCTAGGCCCAGTAAAAATAGACAGGGTAGTCTTAGATACAGTATCAGAAATTAAATTCTTAGGAGTCACCATTGACATTAAATTAAGCTGGAAACCACACATACAAGATAAAGTCTCTAAAAGTATCTCAATCATTAATAAAGCCAAGTTCTTCTTAAATTACAATGCATTGTTTTTATTATATGGTCCATTAGTTTTGCCATATCTAAATTACTGTGTAGAAGTTTGGGGCAATAACTATAAAAGTTCATTACAACCCCTTGTTATACTCCAAAAACGGGCTGTAAGAATTATACATAAAGTAGGATATTGTGATCACACTAATATATTGTTTCTGCAGTCTAAACTGTTAAAAATGTAGTATATAGTAGATTTCTTTACTGCTCAACTTATGTTTAAAGCTAACAAAGTCGCCGCTACGTCTCCAAATGTTATCAGATTTCCATGTGTTACACATTGTTGGAAAGCTTGCCCCAGAACCGGCTTGTGTCCCTGGTTCGAGCGACCGATCACATTTGTTCCCATTCAATTTTGACTATTTCCATTTGGAAACTGACCAGATAGTCCCGAGTTATCCTCAGAATTAGTTTTTGGATATTTATTTTATGATCAGGTTGTTTTTTTTTAAATATAAACAAAGCCTACAAACTGAAAAAAATAAAAAATAAATAAAACATTTTGGATCAGGCCATTAGTCTGAAGTTACACCAAAGATAGAACCCAAACATATTGAAAAATTACATTGTATAACTATTATAATATTAGAGAAACAAATTTGGGTCATAAATGACCCCAAGGGACCACGAGTGTAACTCTGCAGCAAGGGGCACACAAGGGTTAATATCAAAAGACCTACAGTGGGGAAAAAAAGTATTTAGTCAGCCAACAATTTTGCAAGTTCTCCCACTTAAAAAGATGAAAGAGGCCTGTAATTTTCATCATAGGTATAGCTCAACTATGAGAGACAAAATGGAAAAGAAATAAATCCAGAAAATCACATTGTCTGATTTTTAATGAATTCATTTGCAAATTATGGTGGAAAATAAGTATTTGGTCCCCTACAAACAAGCAAGATTTCTGGCTCTCACAGACCTGTAACTTCTTCTTTAAGAGGCTCCTCTGTCCTCCACTCGTTACCTGTATTAATGGCCTCTGTTTGAACTTGTTATCAGTATAAAAGACACCTGTCTACAATCTCAGTCACACTCCAAACTCCACTATGGTCAAGACCAAAGAGCTGTCAAAAGACACCAGAAACAAGATTGTAGACCTGCACCAGGCTGGGAGGACTGAATCTGCGATTGGTAAGCAGCTTGGTGTGAAGAAATCAACAATTATTAGAAAATGGAAGACATACAAGACCACTGATAATCTCCCTCGATCTAGGGCTCCACGCAAGATCTTACTCCGTGGGGTCAAAATGATCACAAGAACGGTGAGCAAAAATCCGAGAACCACACAGGGGGACCTAGTGAATGACCTGCAGAGAGCTGGGACCAAAGTAACAAAGGCTCCCGTCAGTAACACACTACGCCGCCAGGGACTCAATTCCTGCAGTGCCAGACGTGTCCCCCGGCTTAAGCCAGTACATGTTCCGGCCCGTCTGAAGTTTGCGAGAGAGCATCTGGATGATCCAGAAGAGGACTGGGAGAATGTCATACGGTCAGATGAAACCAAAATGGAACTTTTTGATAAAAACTCAACTCATCGTGTTTGGAGGAGAAAGAATGCCGAGTTGCATCCAAAAAAGACCATACCAACTATGAAGCATGGGGGTGGAAACATCATGCTTTGGGGCTGTTTTTCTGCAAAGGGACCAGGTCGACTGATCCGTGTAAAGGAAAGAATGAGGGGCCATGTATCGTGAGATTTTGAGTGAAAACCTCCTTCCATCAGCAAGGGCATTGACAATTAAACGTGGCTGGGTCTTTCAGCATGACAATGATCCCAAACACACCGCCCGGGCAACAAAGGAGTGGCTTTGTAAGAAGCATTTCAAGGTCCTGGCATGGCCTAGCCAGTCTCCAGATCTCAACCCCATAGAAAATCTTTGAAGGGAGTTGAAAGTCCTTGTTGCCCAGCGCCTGCCCCAAAACATCACTGCTCTAGAGGAGATCTGCATGGAGGAACAAAATACCAGCAACAGTGTGTGAAAACCTTGTGAAGACTTAGAGAAAACGTTTGACCTCTGTCATTGCCAACAAAGAGTATATAACAAAGTATTGAGATTAACTTTTGTTATTGACCAAATACTTATTTTCCACCATAATTTGCAAATGATTTAATTAAAAATCAGATTTTCTGGGGGGAAAAAATCTCATTTTGCCTCTCTCATCTTTTTAAGTGGGAGATTTGTTGAGATTTGTTGACTAAATAATTTTTTCCCCCACTGTGTGACAATGTTGAAAAGTGTATAATTTCTTCTCAACTTTTCAAATTAGCAATATCCATGTTGCACCTACTAACAAACAGTTGCTGCTACTACTGCTACTCCGTCTTCGACAACTACCACCACAACTAGCTAGTGCTGATTAGGGCTGGGTATCGATTCGGATTTCCCAAAACAAGTTGATTTGATTCTCTTCACAACGGCCCGATTCGATTCACAATTCAATTTGATTGATTTATGAGTCAGTTAAGGATATCACGCAGTACCAATTTTACTTGGATATGGAAGACATTGTTAGAAGAACTAATGCTGCAAATAGTAGAAACTGACTTGGTAAATATTTGCATGTGCGTTATGACGCACTGGCACAGCCAAACAGGTTGGCCCTTGACAGTAAACAACATGGCGGCTGCTTACTACATTCAGAGTGAAGATTTAAAACAATCTTCACTCAATTTATTTACACATCGCCACGAGAGGATACAACCGAGAAGATCATCAGTGTCCCTTTCCCCCTCCGTGCATTACTCTGCAAGGTTATTAGCGTTGCAGCTTTTCACATACACCTATCACACAGTCTCTTTGGCCTTCAGGGAGAAGACTGCAAGCCCCCCCCACCGCCCCACACATACACATTGTGTATATACTGTGTACATATTAGATTTTGATCGTATCATCAAAGCATTGAGAGTAATGTCCTTTAAATTCTCTGTGTGTACTATTACTGTGGTCAATAATTTCTTGGACTCGTCTTTTGCTTGTGTAATGCCACTCTTTTACATAAGACACACCCCGTCCCATGCTTTCCCACAGGTTGCCATGCCATTGGTCCGACAACCCATCAGTCCGACATCTCATTATTCCGAAAGTTTACCATTGAGCAGAGGTGCCATTAGACCGACACCTCTAACCCAGTTGGGGATTAGAGAACCATATACAACCACTGGCCCTAGCATTAAGGTCAGTGAACTCTTGCCTGAACCTAATTTTAATTTTAATTTTCCTACTCAATGGGATATTTTCAGAATAATGAGACGTCGGACTAATGGGTTGTCAGATTAATGGGCCGACCCTTCCCACTGTGCAGCCAGCTTTGACAGTAGCATATAAATGTGTGTAAAACTGGATTCATACCTTAAATGCAATACCCTGGCATCTTAAAACCCTCTCCCCATTGTTTAAGTTGTTTATTTTTATTTTTTTTATCTTTGGCCTTGTAATGCTTTAGGGCTAGTACACTAACATAGGTTTGCCCGTGGAGCCAAAGTGTGGCAAAATTATATATTATGTTATATATTATAATTATTTTGTTATGAATAATCGGGTATGATTAATAAACACAAATATAAAATGTAATAACAGAACCAAAAACAGTTCTATGCCATGTCAGTTCAGTTCAAGGTATTTTCCCCCTTATGTTTTAGTTCAGTGTTTTTCTCGGCCAGATTTCTCATGGCCACAGCTCCACACGAAAAGGCACAACTTTATTACCAAACGTTCACGAGAACCACCTTTTCAAGCTACATTTCAACCGAGAACAGAGTTTAGCGGCACTTACTGAGTTTGGAGACGGACTGTTCAGCTTCACCTCGCCGCTAGCGGCTCGCCTCTCTCCACTTTCTCCGCTGTCTCCTCCGCCTCCTCCATCTCAGGGCTGAGGCCCGTCTCCTTATCTTATTAAATCCACTGAAACACGTCCCGCTTCTTCGTGTCGCCGACTTTTATCTCCATTTGACAGAACTATAGCCAAGTTGAAGGCTTCGTAGCAGTAGGAGCCTTGCACTGCGAAGTTGTGACACTGTTGACACCGCTAACCAAACTGGGACACGCACATGTTTTCGCACGCTCACAAACACGGCCCATCTTTGCGAATTTCAGGTCAGTTTTTTAAGATGAAGATTTTTTATCTTTGGCCTTGTAATGCTGTAGGGCTAGTACACTAACATAGGTTTGCCCGTGGAGCCAAAGTGTGCCAAAATTATATATTATATTATATATTATAATTATTTTGTTATGAATAATCGGGTATGATTAATAAACACAAAATATAAAATGCAATAACAGAACCAAAAACAGTTCTATGCCATGTCAGTTCAGTTCAAGGTATTTTCTCCCTTATGTTTTAGTTCAGTGTTTTTCTCCTAAACTCCTTGTGTGGTAAATTACCAAAGTTCACATAAGAATCCAATGAGTTCTTGTTGAGTCCAAAGTCAGTAACATAAAAGTTTTTTTTTGTCTTAACGCCCTGCAGCGGTCGTTGGGGAGCTCGCCATCCAGCTGTTATTGAGGGTGTTGCAGCACATCAAAAAACCCGACCAGTGAGTAAAGAGAGAGAGTACCAGAGGTTATGTCAAGAGTACTCCGACTGGTTGTTGCCGAGGTATCGAATAGAGCTTTATCAGACACACAAAATTGACTTTTGCTCAGTAACCTGTTGCTTTCATATACCAGCCACTCATCCAAAAGCTCCTCTATAGTTGTCAAACATGCAGAATAGACAAGATTAATGTGACGACTTGAAAAACCCTTCGCTACAACGGAAGGATCCCGTGTGATTGAGTGTCTACACAAGAAAGAGACAGTGTGTAACTCCATTCTAACACTTTCCCCATGTCCTCCACTATGATTCATCGGCTTGCCTTTGTGACCTAATGGAGTGCTGTTGCCATAGTAACAACCACATAGTGAAAATGCCTCCTGCCCTATTAAGATGCCAATTACACTTAATTGTATACACCCATGACATATTGGCACAATTAACACATGATGAGATTGAAATGGAGTGACATTAATACAGTGTGTACGCCAGAGGTAATTGGCTAATGATGAATTATTAATGCCAAAATGGGAAGTGCTAACACATGAATGTGCGTGATACATTTACACCCGCCATGTTACTTTTTGATACCCAACTTATGTTTTCAACTTTACCACAAGAGCTGTCATATGGATAAATATTTTTGGTTAGTTACAAATGTGTGGAAGAATGTGGAAATGCATAGAAGCAGCGCAGAAATTGCATGAAAATATATATTTTTCAGGCAGTGGTCAATGTTCAGATTTTTAGCAAATGTTCTCCCTTACAATCTAATGAACCAAAGTATTTTCATTATACTAAATGTAAGTAGGTATATGCAACACCCCCCTGGTGTTCACATCTCCAGCCACCACTGTTGACATGTCACGGTGACCAAGATGACTCTGTAATCCACATATGGTCATTTACTTTTTGGGAGACAGCCGCACGTGCATGCAGACGCATTAAGACTTTAGGACTAATTTTCTCAAAAGGAGGTTTTCATTGCAACCACATTTTTACTTTGCTAGCACCAAGAAACACCAACTCTCCAGTCTGGTACCGGGTGGGGCGTGGAAACATCCTTTTAAAAAAAAATGAAATACGTGTTGAAACATGTTTCAAAACTCTTTATTCTTACTTTTTGCCAGTCATACAGCAGAGGAGATTTAATTTTACACAGTGTCAAAGAGGAATATCTTTTAAATGTCAGCCTTCATAGTCAATACACAAATTCAGAAAAAGAGCCAACTCTACAGTTGATGTCACAAAGCCAGACAAACAAACTGACTGCTGACTTACATTCAGGTGACGTGCTATCATACACGATGTTGTTGTTACTTAGCGGAGCCACAGGATCTTGTAATAATGAGCCTTCTCTGTGGCTTGGATCTGTTAAAAGCCTTTTTCGCCCGCGTTTGGGTGGGCTGCTGTTTTTTTGAGACGTTCAGCTGGGGCCTTTTGTCATCGTCGTTGCTTCCAGATAACTCCACATCTGAGAGCGCTGCCTGTATCGGTTCATCATTCTCGAATGCAGGACCTTTCTGACTGACAAAATGCAGAAACAAATTTACTTGCTTCCCTTTAAGTAAGTAAGTATGTAAGTAAGTGCTCCTCTGATCCTCTGAAATGGTGCAGCGCCTCATTGGTTTGTCCCGGTTTCAGAGCGTGGTGTCCTGCACTGGTGTGCACCTCCTCTTCCTCCTGCACAGATCCCTCCGCTTCACAACAGTCTTTCACCATCTTCTGGGAAGAGCGTAGCAGTTAATCCGTTTTATTTATGTTTACGAAATGTGGGGTATAAATAAAGTTGCTTCATTCTCTAGTGAACGTCCATTAGCCAGAACACTAGTAGGGATAGGCAAGGCAAGTTTATTTGTAGAGCACAATTCATACACAAGGCAATTCAAAGTGCTTCACAGTGGCATAAAATTACAAGAAAGCAGATAAAATCAATAAAACATCAACATAAACATTTATTGCAACAAAAGAGTTAAAAAGACGGGTAAAAAGAACTGTTTTCAGCATGGATTTGAACATTATCAGAGTTGAGGCCTTTCTCATATCATAGATAGAAGGCATGGGTGGCTTAGATGTGAGTCTTGCCCGGATACCTCGTCGTTTGTCCCTTTTTTGTTTCCTGAAGTGCCTCACTGTGCTGCAGGTGTGGGGGGTTCTTGGTGCCTCTTCACTGTTCCAGAAGAAGAAATCTGTAGGTCTCAAATGTTGTTTGTTAACTTTTACTGTAAAAAGCTGCTTTCTTCAGGACCATTATGGACTCTTTGCAGTAAAGAAAATCCACGTAACCCAACAAAACGCGGCAAAGACGTACAAAAGTATCCAGTAAAACAGTGTGGAACACAGAAACCACAAATGCAGATCGCAGAAAAAGGCAAAAAACGCAGCTGAAGCATCTTGTTTATGCGTTGCCATGACGCTCCACACGTCTGCTCGTCCACATAAATATTGCCACCGCTTTGCCTTGTCCGTTTTTTGTTTGGCCCAATCCCTTTCCAATTATGTCATGTTGTTGTGGATCTCACCGAACTTTGGAATAAAAAATGGTTCCCTCCGACAATCGGTCTGGATATGTAGAGTCCGATTTGCACAAGCCCCAACAGCAAGTTTCTTCTTCTTCTTCTTCTTCTTCTTCTGCTTCTAAAGGTCCGCACACACTACACCATTTTTATTCCCGATTTTGATACAATTCTCAGTCGCGCCGAGTCTTCCTGAGTCGTGGCTAGTCGAAGGCAGTTGCAGAGAGTCGTGTCTCGTAGTGTGGGAGGGTCACGACTGGACTCGCATTCGAATCGTATAGTAGTGATGGGATTTTCAGCTCTTTTTGGTGATCATTTGGATCGGCTCACCAAATGGCTCCCAAATGGCTTTTTTTTTTACATACAGTTTAAATTTAGGAGAGCTTTTGATTCATGGCTTGTTAACTAAGCTTTTCGACTACTCCCTGCACAAAACAACTGTAATCAAGTAAGAATTAAAAGATTAAAAAATAAATAATAATATATATATACTTTTTTTTTGTTCATTGCTATAATGAAGTGATATTGGCTTATAGTGGTGTTGTTTTGTCTTCAGGAATCAAAGTTGACTTTTCCAGGGGGTGGAGCCATTGTTTATTATAGCAAAGACATTGCTACTCACTACGGCGTCACATCCGGTGAGTACATTCTGTGTTGAACGCTCGTTGTGGACAAGCTAAAAACTTTAGCTCTCTCTGTGTTACTATTGTTAATCCACGTATTAAACGTAGCTGTAGAGTCCACTCTAGTTAATTATAGATCTAATTTGGCCCTTTATCTCCGCGGAGACTATTCTTTTCTCCGCTTGAACCAACACTTCTGCGTGGATTAAATTCCTTCTGTCTCTCTCCTCCGTAGCGCGGTAGCTCGCTTGCTGGTTTAGCCCGCTAGCCTAGCCATGGCTACCCCGTCTACTTCCTCCTCTTTCGCGCTGTCCTGCTCAGTTTGCCGTATGTCGAGTCAGAACCCTGCCTCCTTCACAGATGATAGTACTAGTTGCGTTAAGTGTAGTGTAGTGGTAGCTTTGGAGGCCAGGGTGTCCGAGTTAGAGGCGCGGCTGTCCGGAGTTTTAGTGAAGGCTAGTGTTAGCTACAGTCAGATAGTGGCAGGGACCGCAGTCCGCTCCAACAGTGCTAGAGAGGCTAGCCAGGCTGAGACTAGCCCCGCAGCGGGTCCCGTGCAGCCGGGACAAGACCAGGACGGATTTGTGACTGTCCGGGGAGGGGGAAGTGCTAAGCGCACACCCGTAGGGCACCAAACGCTTCACGTCCAGAACAGGTTTTCTCCCCTCAGCGCCACACCGGCTGAACCTGATACTCTGGTGATTGGAAGCTCCATAGTTAGGGACGTGAAGATCCCAGCAGCTTTGGTTAGGTGTTATCCGGGGGCCAGAGTTGGTGACATCGAAGGTAACCTTAGGTGCTTAAAGCAGGGAGGGAGGCGGTTCCGTCAGATCGTGATCCACGCGGGTGGTAACGATATTCGGCGGAGACAGTCAGAGATTCTCAAATTTCAAGTAGGCGCGGTGTGTGAATTGGCTAAATCGATGTCAGATACCGTAATATACTCTGGCCCTCTGCCCAATTTGGTCAATGATGAAATGTATAGCAGACATTTATCATTTAACTGCTGGTTGTCTAGATGGTGCGAGCAAAATGATGTTGGATATGTCAATAATTGGAGCGCCTTTTGGGGAAAGCCCAAGCTCATGCGCAGGGATGGCATACATCCAAATTTGGCTGGTGCATCCCTTTTATCTACGAATGTGGCCGATAGCCTTAGTCGCGGCCCAAATTGACGGTCCAGATATGAGCCCCGGGCGCAGAGCAGTAGTGTAGAACACTCCTCTGTAACCACCGACCCTGCTCCCGGATTGTCACAAATCATCAAGTGTGTAGATTCTCAAATAAAGACTGTGTCTGTCCCCCGTAAACCAAAGACTAAAACATCAAATGCTAAGAAAACAAACGCTGGCGTCCGACCAAATAACTTAATTCAAATACCAGAACAAATAAAGACCGTGTCAGTCCCCCGTATACCAAGCACTAAAACATCAAAAGCTCACAAACCAAATGCTGGCATGCGACCAAATAACCTAACACAGATACCCAAGAGTAAACTTAACATTAAACGAAACAATAAACAAAGTGCTAAGTACATAACGTGTGGGTTGTTGAATATTAGATCAATCTCATCAAAGTCCATTTTAGTAAATGATTTAATTTGCGATAACAACATTGACTTTCTCGCCCTAACTGAAACATGGCTTCAGCAGGATGACTATGTTAGGCTTAATGAATCTACCCCTCCTAGTTACGTTAATTTTCAGGCTGCCAGAACCACAGGCCGAGGTGGTGGGGTTGCAGTGATATCACACTCTAATCTTGTTCTCAATCCCAAAAATAACCTAAAGTTTAATTCGTTTGAAAGTCTAACATTATCTCTTACCTGTCCCAAATGGAAAAATCAAAAAGCTTTACTACTTGCTATTATTTATCGGCCTCCTGGCCCCTATTCAGACTTCTTAGCAGAGTTCTCTGAGTTTTTAGCCAGTATAGTGTTGAATTGGAATAAAATTATAATAGTAGGTGATTTTAACATTCATGTCGATAATAATAGTGATTGTCTGAGCAAGGCATTTAGTGCCCTACTGGATGGGGTTGGCTTTACACAAAATGTGAATAAACCTACTCACTGCCATAAACACACTCTTGATCTGGTTTTAACATATGGGATTGAAATTAGCGACCTAAACGTTCTCCCTCAGAATCCCGTGCTTTCTGACCATTTTTTAATTACATTTAGGTTCCTAATCGAAGATTATACTAATCCACAAGATAAAATTCAATTAAAACGGCCACTATCTGAAAAAGCTGTGTTAAAGTTTAAAGAAATGATCCAGCCAGTCTTTAATACTATGTCTACAGAGAATAGCTCGCTTATTGATTTAAATAAAAGTGATGAGTTTGTCGACAGCGTTATGCTCACACTAAAAACAGCCCTTGATGTTGCGGCTCCACTGAAACAGAAAGTGGTTCGGCCAAGGTGCGTCGCTCCCTGGTTCAACGCGGAAACACGCACGCTTAAACGAAAGACTCGCAAATTAGAACGGTTATGGCGCAATTCTAGCACTGAGCAATCTCTTAGATCTTGGAAAAATTGCCTACTCGCCTATAAGCAAGCCATGAGGAAAGCAAAAACAGATTACTACTCTTCATTAATTGAAGTAAATAAAAATAACCCTAGGTTTCTTTTTAATACGGTGGCCCGGCTAACAAACAGTCACAGCGCAGTAGAGCCTTCCATTCCTGATACCCTTAGCTGCGATGACTTCCTTAAATTCTTTAATGACAAAATCACAACCATTAGAGATAAAATAAATGATAAGCTTCCCTTGTCTTCTGATCTAAATCCAGCTGTAGAATCATTGCCTCCTTTCAAAGCCTTAGACAGGTTCATAACTGTAGATGAGGCTGAGGTATTATCAATCATTATGTCTTCAAAACCATCAACTTGTCTTCTAGATCCAATTCCAATAAACTCCTCAAAGAAATTACCCCAGAAATCTCAGATACCATATTGAAAATAATTAACTCATCTTTAGAAAATGGGTATGTACCAAAGTCCTTTAAATATGCTGTTATCAAACCACTTTTGAAAAAACCCAATCTCGATCCTGATATTCTAGCAAACTATAGGCCCATATCTAATCTGCCTTTCATTTCAAAAGTCCTTGAAAAAGTAGTGGCTAAGCAGCTTTGCCGCCACCTACAGGACAATAGTTTATTTGAAAAATTTCAGTCAGGGTACAGAACTTATCATAGCACAGAGACTGCCTTAGTCAAAGTTACCAACGACCTGTTATTAGCAGCTGACGCCGGACTAGCTTCAGTCCTGGTTCTGTTAGACCTCAGTGCAGCCTTTGACACAATCGACCACAATATTCTCCTGCAGAGGTTAGAAACTGACGTAGGCCTCAGGGGAACAGCCCTCTCTTGGTTTAAATCTTACTTATCTGATAGGCACCAATTTGTTAATGTAAACCTAAAGTCTTCACCGTGTTCCAAAGTGTGCTATGGGGTGCCACAGGGTTCAGTGCTCGGGCCAATTTTATTTATATTGTACATGCTCCCATTAGGTAACATAATCCGAAATCATAATATAAATTTTCACTGTTACGCGGATGACACACAGCTGTACTTATCAATAAAACCAGGTCAGACAGATAAATTAGATGTGCTTAGTTCCTGCGTAAAAGCCATCAAGACCTGGATGACTGTAAATTACCTTCTCCTTAACCCTGATAAAACCGAGGTTATTATTTTAGGTCCTCAAAAACTGAGAGAGTCTTTATCTCAGCAGATCATCTCCCTGGATAATGTTAGCGTATCATCGAGCTCTAAAGTAAAAAACCTTGGAGTTCTGTTTGACCAGGACCTCTCTTTTAAAACGCATATAAACCAGGCTTGTAAAATTGCGTTCTTTCACCTGCGCAACATTGCTAAAATACGAAACATTCTACCTAAGAGTGATGCAGAAAAACTTATTCATGCATTTGTTTCCTCAAGGCTGGACTACTGCAACTGCCTGCTAGCAGCGTGTCCTAAAAGTTCCCTAAAAAGTTTTCAACTAGTTCAAAATGCAGCTGCAAGATTGTTAACGCGTACAAAGAGAAGAGAACACATTACACCTGTGCTAAAGTCTCTCCATTGGCTTCCTGTTGAGTTTAGAATCAAATTTAAAATCCTGCTCCTCACATTTAAAGCCATAAAGGGTTTGGCTCCGCTTTATCTCCAAGACGTTATCGTTCCATATCGGCCAACCAGAGCACTCCGCTCTCAAAACTCAGGGCTACTAGTGATTCCTCGGGTCTCCAAAATCACTGTAGGAGGAAGAGCCTTTAGCTCCAAGCTCCGGTTTTATGGAATAAACTCCCAGCTCACGTTAAAGAAGCAGACACAGTCCCTACATTTAAGACTAGGCTCAAAACGTACCTCTTCGAATTAGCTTATGATCAGGTCAGTTAGGTAAAGCTCTAACCCACAGCCTGAAGTAAAGCTGCTTTAGGAGAAACTCTGCTGTGGGAAGTACGGTACACTGAGCGCTATCCTCTTCTTCTTCTTACTGCAAACTTTGTCTTACTATGATACAATATTTATTTCATCTGTAGTCTGTTCATTACTATTCACATGGTGTCTCCTGTCCCACTCCCCCTTGGGAGTGCCTGTCTAGATCGAACGGAGGGACCCGGCTGAACGGAGGAACCCTGCCTACTGACAACAAGGACTGGACGGTCTGTGATCTTGGCCCGTCTACTGAGGGACTCCTTCGGCCCTGGGTCTCTATAGCCTGTCCGTCCATGGGAGTGGATCTCTCCTTCTGTGGTTCTCCTCAAGGTTTCTCGTTTCTCCCACTGGGTTTTTGAGTTTTTCCTTGCCGGGCTGGATGTTTGTTACAGCCCTATGAGGCAACTCCTGTTGTGATATTGGGCTATACAAAACCATTGATTGATTGATTGATTGATTGACTTTTAAGGCTGGTACATATATGCACACTTACAGACTTAAAGTCAAAATCCTTAGTGTTTCTCCCATAGCTTCTCCCCAGTCCGTCTGCTGCGTGTGTCAGCTCTGCCCCGGGTCCTGCTCAGTCTGTAGCTGCTGGAGCCTCACGCTGAGAGAGGAATACAGACTCCAGACATCAATGAAGTCCAAACGTTAGCCTGGACTCCTGTTGTTCTTCTGCTTTAGTTGCTTTTATAATGCGCTCATACACATGTGGAAAAGGCCGACATTACGACGCATCGCCGCTCCGCGCGTGATAGCATTGTTTATTTTCACTCCACAAACCCAGCGTAACTTTATCTAACCATAAAACCGAAAATATGAGGCGGATCTCTCTCAAATAAGAGGTGGCTGAAAGCTAGAGATGTACTGACTGCATTTATGGATTAGTTTAAGTTTGTAGCGATCTAGATTTTGTGTGAACAGCAGGTTCGTTCCTCGCGGACGAGCTGCAGCTGCAGATGTTTTACATCTCCTTCTCTCCCCGAACCCATTCTCTTACTCCTTTCTCTTTCAGTCTTTGCCCTTCTCTATTGGTCTCTAATGTAGCAGAGAGAGGTGTATGTAGAGCTTGATAAACATGAAAAAAAAATTAAAAAAAATAAATAAACTGCTCACTGGTGAGACTCGGCTTTCATCGTTCACTTAAAGGAGCCGGCTCTTTGTATTGACTCGTTCGCGACCGACCATCTAGTGGGCAGCAGTCAGACGCAACTGGACTACAGTCGCAGGAAATCAAACATGTTTGATTTTTAAGCCCGATTTTGGAAGCACAGGAGAAACGTGGGTGATTTTACTGTCCCCAAAGCGAACACACAGACTGCAGCGGCCAATGACAGGGTGAAATAAAGACAGAAAAACACTGCCGCGCCTCATGTTAATTTCTACGTGAAAACAGCGGCACAAACAGCTAATTTCATGGCCACAGCCCCACACGAAACAGCACAACTTTATCACCAAACGTCCACGAGAACCACCTTTTCAAGGTACATTTCAACCGCGAACAGAGTTTAGCGGCACTTACTGAGTTTGGAGACGGACTGTTCAGCTTCACCTCGCCGCTAGTGGCTCGCCTCTCTCCGCTTTCTCTGCTGTCTCCTCCATTTGACAGAACTATAGCCAAGTTGAAGGCTTTGTAGCAGTAGGAGCCTTGCACTGCGATGTTGTGACACTGTTGACACCGCTAACCAAACTGGGACACCCACATGTTTTTCGCACGCTCACAAACACAGCCTATCTTTGCGGATCAGGCGGGCACTGCCACTTGTAGTTTTGACAGTGATTGGCTGTACGCGCCGGCCGTCACCTGATAAATAGTACTTCCGTTTTATTATTTGACCTCTTACTTCCTGTACGCCCAGTCTCCGGTTGTGGTTGTTGCTCCTCGTCGCTCCATTTCAGTTTGTCGCGGTGCAGCCATGGGCCCGTGCTCTCCGTGCCATGCTGGTTGCTGAGCGGATTCGGCTGTAGTTGACTCGGACTTCGTTGTCAAAGCCCCCGCTCAGGTTTGTGGCATGGTCTCATTTAGTAACAGTAATGCAAGTTATACTCTTAGTGACACCTGCCCTCTTTACATCTGTAGACGCCTTTGGTCGAGGAGAGTCTTCACTGCCGCCTGCCTTTTCTTTAGCTTTGTCTCTTATCCACTTTCATTTCGCCCTGTTGTGTTCGTACTCCCTGCTGGGATTGGAATCCCACACCTGTGGACGGAATCCTGTGCGTGTGAGATTCTAAGGATAGACTGTGGTAACTCTAACTGAAATATACAAGTGACTAAACAAACTGACACGAAGTTTGGACAAACCTGGTCTTAACTAAAGAATGTGAAAATAAATGTAAACCTTTTCTATACAGTGCCTGGCCTCTGTGATCTATTTACTCAACAACGAACCTACGTGCTTTACTTATTTTCTGGTGCTGGCCATCTCCAGCTGACGTTGTGGCATATTTTATGTTTAAACGGCTAAGGTAACCGCTCGCATTGCCACACAAGCATGTTGTATATTGGCAATTTGGGTTTGAATGTTATGCAGTAGGTCTTCCAGGGTCTGAGGATGATCAGACTCAGGGTGAACATGCAAACTCCACAGTCCATAAATAAGTCTGGACTTTCTTGCTGTGAGGCCATACAGCCACTGTGCTGTAAGTTGACAATATCCCATTACAGTTCTCATCTAAAATTCATGTAATTTAGGGTGTTACATGACTGTGAGCCAACTTCATGAATTTTAACACATTTTAGAGATGTGTCTAAATGAAGTATTATCATTTACAGCATTACCTTACATTATCATAATGAGTGTCAACCCAGTGGTGTCCTGAACAGCTGATGCAGCAAGAAAGTTAAGGGTGATATGGATTCCGTGTTTATTACCTGAAATTTGGACCATAAACTTTAGAATTTGGGATGTTTGAGTCATAAATGCTAAATAATGGATGTCATAAAGGTGAATTCATAAATCTTTATTGTGTGTGTGTGTAAATAGAAATATATATTAATAATAATGCATTAGTCTTTTATAGTGCTTTTCCAGACGCTCAAAGTCGCTTTTACAATTTATTTATTACATTATTCATTCACTCCATACTCAGTGATGATAAGCAATGCAACCAGTCTGCGCACATCAGCCACCAACCATTCACACCCACACTACATTTGCCAGGCTTCCTGGTGTTCCCAAACGGTCCCCCCTCCCAAGTGTGTGTGTGCGGATTGAAGATTTGATACCCTCATACTAGGCAGTTCTTTGGATCAGTCTTTCCCAATCATTGTGCCACATTATGTGCGTCAGGAGAGATTATCAAGTGTGCTTTGGAAAGGTAGCTAATTTCACCTGATCACCTGTCTTTGTTCAATTCCTGAAAGAATACAAGCTTTGACCACAAAGCTGATATTCAATTGACAATAGTAAATTGAATATAAGTCAATTGAGAAAAGCTTTTGATAATATTTCAAAAGATATATTATGCTTTTTTTAATGTAAGATATGTGGCATGGCTCAAAAAGGTTGGGACACACTGCTTTGAATTATTGCCTCTGTATCAGTGTTTAGAGCACATTGTAGATATGCAGTATTGATGGAAGCGTCATACACACAAACAAATGAATTCACAAAGTGACTGCAGTGTCTTTCCAGGGACACAATGGTGGTATTCAATGGAGCTTAAATGAAAGTGACACACCCTTGGGTTTGTGGGCTAACCCTCTTTCCCAGTCATAGCATATTGTCATATTGTTTAACTTACTTTACGTTATTCCATCCATCCATCCATTTTCTCCCACTTGTCCGTTGCCGGGTCGTGGGGGCAGCTGTTGGAGCTGCCCAAATCACATAGCACCAGCCACTATGGCTCCTCCTGCAGGTGATGGGTCCACGGAAGGACGGCCTCATGGTTCCAAACGGGCCTGTTGGTCTCTCATAGGGGGCACATTCACTCTCTCATTCATACACCAGTGTACGCAGACACTGGAGGCAAGGAGGGTGAAGTGTCTTGCCCAAGGACACAACGACAATGTGCACCTTCAGGAGGCGGGATTCGAACCCCCGACCTTCCGACGGTTACTAAAACAAAATTGGACAAGTCATACTTTATTTTTCCAAGTGCTCTCATGCTTTTTACCAATGTTGATACTTACGGTATAATACTGTCCCTTTAGTAAATAGTCTTTCTTAATTCTCCAGCAGCTTTATATGCATACCTTTAGTTTACCAGTACCTGTTTTATCACACATATCTCACTGATTTGTGGAAATACATGTGGGGCCCTGTGTTACTTTGAAACCGCAAGGGACCACAGCTACTGCAATTTAAAACAATTTACACATGAAAAGCACAGGCAGTTTGGGTGAAGATAAATTGCCAGGGAAGAGTAGGGGCCCATATGTAAATGTCCCAACAATTTCAGGGTGCACACCATGCATGGTAGGCTTTCGCACTGCAATCTGCTCCTATAGGCCAAGATGCACACTGTGATCACACACTCTAACAGACAGTGAAGGAGTGTACACATGCAGCTGAAGCCTGACTAATCAGTTTGCACTTTAAAGGCAGTTCAACCTGTCCCTCCAAAGCTGATAGTCCAGCCCCTGCACACAGGTCACTGTAGGATCACTCGACTACATTTTGATATGATATGTTGGTGGGAAAATATATTTATATGGTTTGTAATAAGATTAAATTAGACTCTTAAGTTATGTTTCTGCTTAGATTATTCACACATGAAAAAGCAACAGATTAAAGATATGAACACACTTCTAAAGTCTAAGACCATCTCCTTTGTCTTCTTGAAGGTGTTCAGCTGCAGGTGGATCAGATGACACCAGGTGTTGAAGTCCTTCACAATGTACTGTAGGTACCGGCCTACTCCTTTTCGTCTCACCTACTGATGCAGCGATGGCAGCGTCTTAGGAAACCCTCAGTAGAGGTGGGTTGGACAATGGGACAGGAGGGGAAGATAGGCGTGATGACGTGGGGGGCTGGGGCCTCAGTTGACCTCTTTTTTTCTAAGATCAGGCCTCTGGCGCTGCAGTGGTGTGCATGAGACAAGGCGTCTGGACCAATGGCAGGGAAATATCCTTGATAATTTGGGCCTAGTTTATTCTCCTTATATAGAAGCTTTGTGATATTCATCAGCATCCCTTGATGGTCAGTCAATACGGCAACATATCTAATTACACAAAATAACAGCTAGGAAGCAAAGTGTTTAGACATGTGACAACTTCAGAATAAATCTGAAATGGAATAAAGTACACATTTTGTGGAAACTGTGACCTGTCACCTTTGTTGTTCACCTGTCATATTTGTGATTCTGGTTTTTATAGTCTATATAGTGGCTGTTGTTGGTTGTTCTCACACCACTTGCAGCTTGCATACTATACTGATAACACTTTTGAAAGTGAGTTTGCCTCTATTGTAGATGTCAGTCCTGTTGTCAGTCAGAAAGTGCTTTTGTGTTGTACCAGCTGCGTCAATGATGAGATCCATCTGTCCATCGGAAGGCTTCTGTCTGAGGTGATGACCTTCCCTCAGGCAAACTAAACTTGTAACGAGTAAAACCAGCGCACAGATCAAGAAATAAAGCTGTTAGGTCCTTGGTTTAAGCCATTAACACTCAACATAGTTTTACTTTTCAATGGCATCACCAATTAACCTAATTAACCCAATTAAATCTATGTGCGTCTTTTCGTTGCAACACCTCTTTTCTGCATGGACTGAGAAATGTTAACCATAAAAATGCCAACGCACTCCAGCGCTTACTTTAGCCTTTGAAACTGATCCAATTCAATGTCCGCAAAATAAAACATTTCCAGTGCATGAATATATTTTATAACAGATAGGTACATTGAACAATGTAATCAAAACACGCACACACACGCACGTACACACACACACACACACACGTTTGTAATTCTATCTTAGTGAGGACATTCATAGACATAATGTATTACCCACACCCTGAACCCTAAGCCCCTAACCTTAATCCTAACCTAACCCTAATCTAAACCCAAAATGTCCTCACTTTCCAAAAAATGTCCTCACTCTGTGGTTAAAAACTCAAACTGGTCCTCACAATGTCGTAATTACAAGAACACACGCACACAACTGCATTACTGAAAACGTTTTTTTTGTTAGATGGGCCGTTTCCAGAGTCACCTTTCCTTAATGCATTTTGTTACAGACACCTGCTTCACAAAGCCCTGCAGGTTTCAACATCAATCTTACACTATTTGTTATTTGGGGCAAACTTCCCAGGTTCTTATTCTCATGAGCCGCTGTTATTATTAATGCTGCGTTTACACATAAGCACGATGCGTTACGAATGCTACAAATGCACATTCGTGGCCAAGGATCACGAATTTGATGATTCGGGGTCGAGGTTTCACGCGCCGCCACTAACTGTTGCGACCTGTTACTACGCGTTACGATTAATGGCACGAATTATTACGCACGGTCACGAATATGTGTCCCGCGCTGCTGCGTGGTGTTGCGCGCTGCTGCGTGGTGTCCCGCGCTGCCGCGGGCTGTTACGGGTCACTAGGAATATTTGCGTTCTGTCCGAAATCTGTCAAGAATTGGGCGAATGTGGAGTGATCTTCTTCCACCGGGTTGGAGGCGGAGCAGAGGCCGTGCTTTCCCCTGAGTCATTGGGCTCTTCTGGCTCCAACTCCCGAACATCAGGTACGACCCAGGAGGAAGAAACACTTTCAGCACCCCGCGGAGCGGCAGTGGCTCGGGGTGCTGAAAGTGTTTCTTCAGGTGCTGTCCGTGGCTTGGAGCGCGGATTGGCCGACTTTGTGACACTTTTCCTTGGCGTAGCTACTGCAGGTACCAACATTTACTTTGGGCGTAGCGTGGGTTTCTGTCAATTTTGAGCGTAAAAACAGTGATTCTGCACTACGAATGCTCTACGAATGCTCTCACGCTGAATTACGAAACGCCACTACTCCTCACGAAAGGACACGCTCCGTTGCGAACTCCACGAACAGAGGGTGATTCGTGACATTCGTGAAAGATTTTTTGACAGACAAAAACTTTCTCCACGAACGTCACGAATGTCACGAACTGATGCGTTCTGTTAAGAATCCCATTGAGATGCGTTAAGTCACGTCACGAACGTCACGAATGACGGGAAAATGACATTCGTAGCGCATCGTGCTTATGTGTAAACGCAGCATAAAGTATTGTCACACATGGATCTTACAGTGTCTTCACTGTTTTGTTTTTGTTTGTTTCATATTTAGCTTTTTCCTCCGTAGTATTTATAATATTTTAAATAATACAACAAATAAAGAAATCCAGTATATTTTTATATTATGTACATATATACTGGATTTCTTTATTTGATATATTATTGTTGTCATAAATGCCTGCTCTGAATAGATTTGACGCTGAAAGAACTTGTGAAAAGTTGTAAATGTTCACAGTAATAGTTTTTTTCCCTGTTGCTTGAACACTACAGACCCATGCTTAGACTAAAGTAACAACTTGAAGCTTTTGTTACCATACCTCAAACACATGTACCCATACCTTAAACAAAAGCGTTGCTTTGCACTCTAGTTGCAATTCTGTAACACACTTACTCCTTTATGCAACACACTTGGTCTTGCATACTACGCTCTATTTCATACATAAGACACTCCGCTCAAAAATTAAATCTCAGGGTGCCATTTGGAAAACACGTGTATCCAAAATACAAAACACATTGGGTAATTGCAACCACTCAAATACACACATGAAGTCACTCACTTGCAAAACTGAAAACCAAACAGCCAAAATAAAGCCCTCAGTTTAGCCATTTCAAGAACTTTGCAAACATGGATGGTTTCGGCATGCAAGGGGATATTTTCCCCGGTGCCTAGCAGGAGAAGACATTGCTTACGATGTCGATGAGGTCCTGTGGCCCCAACAAACAGGGGGATTCATGAGCCCACGTGTGCACAATTGCCAGGATTTTCTGTGTTTACAGTATAGTGTTTTTTCTATTACTGTATTTATTTATTTATTTTTTCATCAGAGTTACAATTTGACAAAGGATTGTTAGGTTTTGATAGCAGAGTTTGGGTTTTGATAGTAGACTTTCAATTTTACACAGATGTGAATGGTATATTTTCCAGTGTTGTGTCATGTTTACTTGTGTGTAGAGTTTTGGAACAATGAGTGAAGTTTTGCAAAATGTGCTCAAGCAACGGGCAAAAACTGTAATACTCCAAAAAGCATGAAAATGCATTGGTCTCAGTAGGAAAGCCCAAATGAATTTCTATCCAGTCTATTTTTCTCATAATGTTATCACCAAGAGTAATATAAGAAGATCTCCATATTCCATATTAGTTATATATACAGTATGTTCCATAGAACATGTTTGCTCATCATTCATTCTGCCACACTTTTATATGAGTCACACATTGCAGATTCCCACCCTCAGGTTTCTTTGTATGAGATACATACAGTGTATGTGGTTACAAATGTATTAGCTTCAAAGGGAGCAGCATTATGGTATTACGGTGTGGTAATATTATTATTAAGAATAAGTCCTGCTGTTTACTTGTAAGTAGCAATTTGAACTCATTTATTTATCTGGGACAATGCACCTGAGACCAGTGCAACCACAGACAATGATGATTATCTCTATTTCTTGCTCTGACATTTATTATTATTATATATTTTTTTGGTTTATTTGGTCGGGACAGTGCATGTTAATGAACATACATGGGCCTCATGCATGTAAACAAGCCACACCGGATTGTAGCCGAGGGCTGATTTGCGTCCGTCATCCCCCATGCCACATTAGTGGCATGTACAGTGTAGTTAAACACTCTCTCTAACATTTTGATTAATGATTTCACATGACACAAGTCACCTGAAGCACTTTTCATTCACTCCTTAGCGCGTAGTGTTAAGCTACGTTTCCCCTGGGGCTATGCTGACAGACGCATGGCTGCTCACATCTGCGCCAACAGGCCCTTCGATTACCTCCAACCACTCACCCACGCTGGCTTCCTGGTATTCCCTGACGGTCTCCCATCCAGGTACTAACTATGCCCGTACCCTGCTAAGCTTCCAAGACCTAATTGGGCATTCACAAGGCAGTATGACCAAAAGCAAAGAAAAAACAACAGGCAGAATACACTATACATCCTACCCCCTCCCAATACTATACAATAAACACAGAAACAAAACCAGGGCAGCAATATGTGCAAGTCAAGTCGAGTCAAAATGGAACCCTGAGCCAATCGTGTCAATAAAACAGTCTAACTCTACACTATGGGGACTTTAGTCGTGTTGTCGCCGCCTATTCCCCACATTTTTCTCGCTTTTTGTCATGTTTTTGTTGTTTTTCATTGCTTTCATTACTTTCATTTCGTCATGTGTTGGTCACCTTTTTGTCGCTCTTTAGTCACGTTTTTGTTGTTTTGTTGTCACTTTTCTAGCACGTTTTTGTGGCTTTTTTCGTTGCTTTTTTGTTGTGTTTCATCATATTTTTGTCAGGCTTTTGTTGCTCCTGTGTTGCTTTTTTAGGGGGGATAATGTCAAACAAGAAAAACAAGAGAATATGCTAGGTTCATTAGGTGTTGAAGAGGTTAACTATGGGGTCTTGCGCCCCTTTACATTCATACCATCTTTTTTCTGGGGAAAATATGTTACTTCCCCTCATTTTGTTTTTATACTAGGCAACATGGGGGTAAAAACCTAAGCCTGAGCCCACTCAATTTGTATTTCAAATGGATACAATATGGATTGAACTCAACAAACATATTGTCAGTGCCCCGAGAATGGCGTGCATGTCGTGTTGCAGTACCAGAGTTAGCAGTGTGTGTGTGTCGTAACAGGCCTATTGGGTTGTTGATGCGTAGAGGCCGGTAGATTAATAGGCCCGCCTTGACGCGCGCTCCATTTGTTAGTTTTGAAGCGCTGTGACAGTTAATTACTCTGGGATGGTTTCAGTGGACCACACCATTTAAGCTACCCTGCCCGCGAGCTAACAAAACATTTCCCTCCCGGGGCGTGTTTGTGTTTGGAGACAGGCTGGACACTTCAAACGCTGCAGATTAACTTTGTTTGGGAGAAGAGAACAGGTTGGATCGCTGTATAGGTCTGTTTACTATTCGCGTCCGAGCAACTGAATCTCCACGCCCCATTTTGGCTTTTCTGTTCTGGATTATGGACAGGCTAACGTTGTATAGGTCAAATCTAATATTTTAAGTGATGATCTGAAACTCCAACAAAACTAAGTTGTTTGCCCCAGGTCAAATTAACTACAACTACAAAGAGAAGCATGGTGCTTTGCAATGACACAAAGTTGATTCAAATTTCACATTATGTTTGGCCTGTTTTACCGTTACGAAAGCGTGTGTTGTTGCCTAAGGCCCTTCACGCGTGAGGCCGATTTACAATGAGATACAGTTAGAAAAGTCTAAATGCGCACAGAGAAAGGAGACACAAAGAGAGAGAGATCAGAAAGCCCTCTTAAACTACACACATTAAAAAAAAAAGTTCTCAGAGGGACAGTAAAATACGAATGAACGTGATGAGGAGCTCAAAAGCCAAATAAATGAATTAAACGCACTTGCGCTGCTCATTATTCGTTCGATCTGAAACACCGTCAGCCACCACACTTGGCCCGAAGAGGAGAAAAAGAAGAGAAAATACATTTTAGGAGAAAGAAGATCCCAGGATTTATTAGAAAGGCTCCCCCCTGACCACTGCCAATCGATAAAGTCGTCGTTATGTTCAAGGCCACAAAGGATTTCAATGTGGAAATACAAAATATAATAGAACAACATATTGCTTAAGATAAATGGCATGAATACAAAAAAACAATATACAAATTGCGTGTGTGTGTGTTTCGGTGAGACACATTATGTTTTAGTGTGTTCGGTGTGGTACATCGAACAAGGAGGATAACCGCTAAAGTGTGAATTTTGTTGGTTGCAGATGTGTTTGGTAAAATGGTGACGCTCAGACACCTCTCCTGGCCTGAACTGTCTGCTCTGTGAAGCATTAAGTCTCCGGACACAGGCAGGTTTGAGAGGAGCAGCGGTGTGTTCAGCTTCAGCACCGCGGACAGCTCCTTTCTCAGTGAACCGCAGCCCTCTGATCCCTCTCTCTGTCCCCGGATGAGGCTCATCAGCTCCACAGATCCAGCCGTCTGCAGCTTCTCACCCTGACGTTAAATCATTACCCTGACTAAAGACATGAGGCGCATGCTGCTTTCCTCTCAAAGCAATGTCATGTTTCATTTGTGACTTTACATTCATTGCTCCTTACCTGCTACAACTGCGCATATATGGGCTGTATTTTAAAATAAATACATACATGATAAGAGAACAGAATGCTTGACTTGACTTTTTAAAATTATGATTGGCAATACTTTCAAGCATGGTAATTATAAAACTGTTCAAAAACGGGTATAACTGGTCATTTTCAATGCCCAAGGAGAGTCGGCATTGTACATAATTATCAATCATGAAGATTTTTGTCCAAATTCCTTCCTTCCCACATTCCCTTTGTATCCATGTGTTTCATGTTAATTGAAATACTGTTCATTGTTATTCTGAAATAAGTTTTCTGTATCCTATTTTAAATAAAAGGAAAGTAGTTTATGTCATATGTGTGGTACAGCCTGTGTTACGGCAACCGTCACGTGACCACGTGCCTTGGCTGCGTGCGAGTGTTACCCCCAGATTCCACATGTTCCGCCTGTTCGCTCGGCTCCACTCCGCCCCCGAACAGCAGCGTCATAACGCCCACTACCTTCTCTTCAGTCCGCCCCAGTCCTCTGCCCCTCTGCTGCAGGTCCTCGAGGAGCTCGAAGTGAGCACGTGCAAAGCAACGAGTTTGAAAAATTAATTTATTTTATTTTTGGAGCCCTACAGGTTTATGCTACAAGTGGCCCAAAGAAACGGCCGGTGGGAGTTGCCAACTATGAAACGCTTAACTGTTACAGACATTAGCCCGGGGGTTTCGAAGCGACGCCTCTGCGTTACCAGGCGGGGGGTTGTGTTTGTGTTGTTTCATGTTCAACAAGAGCAAAAGACTGAAAGAGCTGCGTTTGTTTGCGTTGGTATTGCGTTGATGGCCAAGAGGGGTCATAACAAATACAACAACAAATACTGTTTTGAAGCCTAACACACATGCCTCTGGATTGTTGAAAACGCAGTGTTTCTCTGTGAAGTGGCCTCTCTTTAGCACACATGTCACATTCAGACACAAGCTTCTGCAGTTGTGCGCTGAGTCCTGGCCACCATACCAACTGTTTGGTCTCTCCCTGGACTTTGCAATGCCCTGGTGACCTGTGTGCAGGCGACCCAAAATTTCCTTTTGCAGTGACCTGGGAATGACTATACGTTTTCCACTGTGAGGTCACCAGCATGTTGATGGTAGGAAAAGCAAGGTCCTGGCACTTTGTGTTTGTCTGGCCAGCCATTCCAGCAGTATTCTTTCCCTTGTTTTAATATTTCGTCTCCTAGTGTCTTGTCACATGTTGTCTTTTGTGGTGCTCTGGACAATACATCTGCGGTTGCTATGCTTTTGCCAGGCACATGGGAGATGGAGAAAGAGTACCTCATTAATCTCATTCTCAATCTCTGCACGCGTGGAGGTAACTCATCCAGGTTCTTTGAGCCCAAAAGTGGCACTAAAGGTTTGTGATCTGTCTCAACATGGAACTCAATACCTACGAGAAAGTCTGAGAACCGCTCACACGCCCAGGTTATGGCCAGTGCCTCTTTCTCAATCTGAGCGTACCTTTGTTCTGTTGGGCTGAGTGCTCTCGATGCGAATGCCACTGGTTTGATTGCGCCATCTTCTTGGTTTTGAAGCAACACTGCTCCGAGTCCGAAGGAAGATGCGTCGGCAGACACTGTCGTCTGTGCTTTGGGGTTGTAGAGTGCCAAGTTCGGCGACTTGCTCAGCTCAGAGTTGATTGCGTCAAACGCTTTTTGTTGCACCTCACCCCAGCGCCACATGTTCTTAGAGCTCAGCAGTTCTCTCAGTGGCTGAGTTTTGTCCGCGAGGTGAGGAAGGTATTTACCCAAATGATTAACCATCCCCAGAAACCGCCTCATGCCACTGACGTCTGTGGGGGCTTCCATGTTGCTTACCGCTTTCACTTTATCCGTGTCTGCTTTCACCCCAGTGCTGTCAATGATCTGACCTAAAAACTGAATGGAAGTTTTAGAGAACTCACATTTCTCACTTTTCAGCGTTACACCAGCCTTTTCGAGCCTCCGTAGAACTGCCTCCAGTCGCGCATCGTGATGGGTCTGCGTTTCAGCGTACACCAGGATGTCGTCCATCTGGCATACCACCCCATCCAGCCCCTCCAAGAGCTGTGACATCCTTTTCTGAAAATGTTCGGGAGCAGATGAGATTCCGAAACAGAGTCTGTTAAAACAAAATCTCCCTAATGGTGTGATGAAAGTTGTTAGGAGTGCTGATTCCTTGGACAAGGGAATTTGCCAGAATCCAGTTTGCATCAAGTTTTGAGAATATCTTTGCATCCTGTAGTTGTCCTAACGTGTGTTCGACGGACGGTAGCATGTGTCGTTCTCTTTTGACTGAGTCATTTAGTTTTGTTAAGTCGTCTTCAAATTACCCCTAGCTCCTCCATATGAGCTAGTTCCTTTTTAACTTTAGGTAATAGGGGTAATGGAATGCGTCGGGGAGTTGTCAGAGCGAATGGCTTGGCATCTTCTTTTAGCTCAATTTTGTATTCTCCCTCCATTTTGCCTAAGCCACTGAACAGTTTTGGGAAATGCTGCTTCACTGCCTCTATTGATGTAAGAAACACTGCCTCCACTCTAGCCACTAACCCGAGGGCTACACTTGCTGGGCGACTGAGTAGACCTTGTAACAGATCTGCCACTACATATACTGCCTGTACTGCGGACTTGTTGGCTGTGCTTAGGTTAGCTGTGAACTTCCCTTTAACTGCGAGAGGTGACATGCCTGCCCCATACGGTTTCAGTTTAGTTGGCTGTAGTTGCGGCTTCTGCGCTAGTGCATTGTACACTTTCTCTGGGAGGACAGTAACGTCTGCTCCTGGGTCTATTTTAAGCACACAGTCTAGATTGTTTACTTTAACAGTAGTGACCCATGCATCCTCTGACTGATCTGAAGCCACTGAGCCTAAAAATGTCTCACTGTCATTATCATTACCTGCAGCCTGGATTTCTCTTACTGCACCTGACCTACACACTCGTGCATAGTGTCCTTTTTTCTTGCATTGATTACAAAATACATCTCTGGCTGGGCATACGTGTGTGCTGTGAGAGGGTGCTTTACCACATCTGCTAGATTGTTGAGTGTCACGTTTTGTGTTTCTCTCTTGGCCTCGTTTCATAGTCTTCACTGGTTTGTTGAAGGTTTTTGTAAATGTTTTTGTGTTAACTTTGACGCTATCCACATTTCACGGGTTTTCTTGCTTGAAGTTATTTTTCAGAAGGTCCTGCTGCTTCTTCACAAGCTCACTTTGGCGAATCTTAGGAACGGCCTTGTCCATCGTGAGATCCGCATCCATCTGTAGTGACTCCGAGAGCCGCTTGTCACGTATCCCGACCACGAGTCTGTCTCTGATCATTTCACTGTGCAGCGCACCATAGCCACAGTGCTCTGCCAGGGCGTACAACGATGTAATAAAACTGTCTGCAGTCTCTCCAATTTCTTGTTGTCTTTGGTTAAACTTTGAACGTTCACAAATGATGTTTCTTCTCACCACAAAATGCTCCTCCAACTTGACTACCAAAGTGTCATATTCATTCGCCTCCGCGTCTGTCATGTTTAGTGAAGTAAGCACATCCTCTGCTTCTTCTCCCATCGTATATATCAACGTGTTCACCTGGTTTTCTTCTGGCTGTAGCTCGAGCCCAGAAGCTACGCTGAATCTTTCAAAACGTTTGATCCATTTTGGCCACTCTTCTGGCTTTTTGAAGTCAAACTTGGGCGGCGGGGCGACTTGAAATGCCGTTGGGGCTGCTGCTGCGATTCTGTTTTGCGGTCTATGCTACCTGGCGCCGCTATCTTGCTAGCTCTGGTTAGCTTTACACTTACTGCACTCATTCCTTCGAGTCTACAAGTTCACTCCGGTAAGTAAGAGCAAGTACTTCTGCTGATCTCTCACTCCCCCGGCCAACTTCTGACACCATGTCTTGTTAGATGTAAGTGTAAACTATACTCGAAGTATGAGACAGACGACACCGTGTATCAGAGCTGCTAGCCATTTATTTTCCGTCGTAACAGTTACTCCCCTGAGCCACAAGAGGGCGCTCAACGATAGTGTATAGGCTAAGCCACTACCACAACACTTACAACCACCCACAGAGACAAGGAACCAAACAGAGGTCTGTAACAGAAACACAAAAGAACAGACAAAAATTTAAAAAAAAAATCTCATCAGGGCCGCTCACCGTGAGCAGGAGAATGACAATGCCAGCTAATCTTGCAAGTTATGGCTGGACTCAAATACCTATTTAACTGAATGTATCTGTTGGAATACTGTTGTCCATTTTATCTGGAAAATTCAGGAATATAAGCACACAGGTTTCATTAATCTTTGATTTCTACAGAGAGAAAACTCTCTTTTTTAGCTTCTTGTTTTCCACATTTGCAACCGATTCTTTGTGCACCCAAAACTGCAGCAAATGCCAAAAACAGAGCGTATGAGCGTAACAGGATGACCTGTTCCCCGATCTGCTCCTTCGTGTGCTGCTCTGGACGAATCCAGCGACGGTAGAGCCCCTTTAGGCGGTGGTACGTCTCTGTTGGGCTCTCTCCTGGTGGAACCATGCCGGACCGGAACTGCCGACGATATGTCTCCGGCGAGATGTCAAACTTAGCCAGGAGCGCCGCCCTCAGGTCCGGATACAGATGGGCCCTCTCCTCGTCCATCGCCGTGTAGGCCTCCAGCGCCTTCCCAGTGAGCAATGGCACCAAGCGACAGGCCCACTCACCCTGTGGCCACCCCCACGTCTTGGCGATGCGCTCGAAGCGTAGGAGGTAGTTCTCAATATCCTCCCCAGCAACGTATGGAGGGATCTTGGGGTCTCCGTAGGGTCTGGCCTCGAGTCCTCTCGACTGCTATCCTGAACCCTGGAAGAGTCCGCCAGTGGACTGCGCAGCCGTCGCGGAGCGGGTGTAGGCTGACCCACCCTAGGTGCCAGGGGAAATGCTGCGGCTCCCTGCCCGGCCACTTCAGCCTGTCCACCCAGCAGAGGTGATGGCAGCACCGCCCTGAGTTCTCTCAACTCTGCGATGAACCCCTCTTCTCTGCTCTGCTGGCTCGTCATAAAGTCTTTCATTAGACCAAGAAGCTCACCCAATGGCTGTGAGGCTGCGGCATCCGCTTCCGCTCTGAGGGATTCCAACTCCTCCTCCTCTTCTCTCTTGCGCTGCATGGACCGGCGTTTCTTTCGACCAGCCATCCCACTTCTGACACCATATGTCACGGGTTCGTTTCTCGACACTTCAAAATGATGGCAAGGTCGAAGGTTTCGCTCCACAGGCTTTTATTTTCCAGTGCGTAAATATATACAGTGCAGTGATAAATGAAATGAAACCAAAGTATTTACAGACTCACAGGAATTGCGGCAGCCACACAGTGCCATCTCCAGTCCCAACAACCAACTCTCTCGCAGAGCCCAAATGCTCCCCTTTAACACCCCCTAGCCCCTCCCCCGGGCAAACCAACAATAATTGAAGGGGGTATTAAACATTCACCAAACACAAACAAACAATAGAAACATTTACACAGAAATAAGGAGACCAACAATGCCCTACATATGACAACCTAAATTAACCACAATAACTCAATAAATCAGGACAGTCAGGGGGAAGAGTGAGCGCACTCTGCGTGCGTGATCTCCCGGGCAATGGGAGAGAAAAAGGCACACGGGGTCTGAGTGACGCGGGAGTTACTGGCGCCCCGTCACAGTGAACTTTTTCTCTGCACTGTAGTTCCTAAAAGGCAGTGTGTAATTTGGATTTAATATTTATAATTCATGCTTAAATATAATCCATGTGTGAACATAATTTCACCGTGCCTTGGTGAACCTTGACAGAGTCGACATGATGTTTCAATTCCGGTCAGCCAATCTGTCTGTCATCTCACTGGTAATTCACCAATTCCAAATGTGTCAATGGAGCTCTTGGTTTCTTGGAGTAGAAGTCTGAGGATAACCTTTGCTGAGTTCACTTCAGTCTGTAGGTTAAAGTCACATAGTCGCGTAATTATTCCAACAGGACCACTCTTTCACACTGATTGCAGGACCACTCTTTCACTCTGATTGCAGCTTCACCCGAAATTATGCTCATACCTGTAATTTGGCCACCTCCCAGGGACAAGTCCAGAAGTCACATTAGCAAGGTACTTTCACCTTTTCAATCACATATTTGATGTTTTTTCTAAATTAGCAGAGATATGTGGACACTTTATCTGATCTATGGATGTCCAATTATTGATGCATTTGCTCATCAAACTTTATGTTTGAATGATTGTGTGTCGTAGAACTGACACAAAGTCCAAACTAGACAGAGGTCCAGTCACTTATATATTACTATTTAAAAAATCATAAGCTTGGGATGGCCTGAGCTCAATAGGATGAAGGCTTGATTCCAAAGGTTGTGCCAACTTGAAAAATAAACTGCATCCACCTTCCTCTCGTGTCTGTACACAGATGTGTGAAAGTGGTGTAGCTGTTGTGAGAGTGAGAGTGTTTTCTTGAATTTGAGTTCTTTGAGTGTCCAATATTATATGACAATGACAATAAAGCGATCGATTGAACAGAAATGTAATAATATACCGTTCACCAGTGGCATGCTGGATAATCTTGAGAGTCGGGATGTTTCCCGGTGGGCCGCTCGGTTGCGGTGCTTTTGGGCTGACAGAATAAAATAATCAATTAATAACAGACTCACGATTGTGCTATTCCAAAATGATACATGATTCTGTTATTTTTCAAAAAATAGAAAACCGAAAAGTCGGGCGTGCACAAGTATTCATAGCATGAATGAATACTTTGTGGAACCCCCTTTTGCTGCAATAACAGCAACACGTATTTTGGGGTGAGACTCTACAAGATGTGCACATCTAGAGACTGACATTTTAGCCCATTCCTCTTTACAAAACAACTCAAGCTCTGTCAAATTAGAAGGAGAGCGTTTGTGAACAGAGCTTATCATCATTATTGTCCTGCATTCTAGTGCAATTCAAAAGGTGAAAATGGTCCTAAGAATTTTGCCACTTTAAAAGGAACATTATAGTTTTACCTTTGAAACAACTTTAGCTCACACAATGTCACTCACTGAACATCTCACTCTTTTAGCTCTAATGATGTTTCTGAGCATCACAGGCTCCGTATCGCTGTAGAGCAGCAGTCGGGGGCAATAGTAACATTTAGGCTCAGTCATTGAACTTTTGGATAAATTGTACAATAAATGATACTTCTGTGAGATGTTCTGTCATTGACTTGTACTTGAGTAATACATAAGAAAAGCAGGCTTTCTGCTAAATATTATGGTACACGAGGGGTAGTAGGGGTAATATTTTGTAACGCTGAGGATTCACATTTTACTGTTAATAGCCAGGATTTTCCATCCATCTTCCCAACTATTCTTACAATCTTCCCAGTCCCCGCTGAGGAAAAACAGCCCCATAGCATGATGCTCCCCCACCATATTTGACACTGGGGAAGGTGCACTCGGGACGATGAGCAGTGTTAGGTTTGCGATTTTTGTACTTATAGACTTATAGTTGTCCCATGTACAGATTCCCCCAGCTCAGCGGCAGTACGTCGCAGCTCCTCCAGAGTTATCTTGGGGCACTTGGTTAAATTTCTGACCAGTGCTCTCCTTGTTCAGTCTGTTAGTTTAGGTGGACGGCCGTGTCTTGGTAAGTTCGCAGTGGTGCTATACTCTTTCCATTTCCGAATGATGGATTGAACAGTGCTCCGTGAGATGTTCAAATCTTGGAAAATCTTTGTATAACTTAACGCTGCTTTAAACTTCTCCACAACTTTATCCCTGACCTCTCTGGTGAGCTTCTTCGCCTTCATGATGTTGTTTAGTGACCAATACACTCCGACCATAGCTCTGAGGCCCTCACAGAACAGCTGGAATTATACTGAGAGCAGATTACACACAGGTGGCCTCTATTTAATGGTGTGAATATTCTGCAGTCATTAGGAATTCTATAAAGGCAATTTAATGCACTCAGAAAAATGCTGTATGAATACTTGTGCACGCCCACACTTTTCACTACTCAAAATAAAATCTGTATGTTTATGGTTGTAAACATGACAAAATGTGTAAAAGTTCAAGGTGTATTAGTACTTTAGAGAGGCACTGTAACTTGGTGCTGATTGTGGAGTTGTATCAGACTCAGACTATGTGTGCAGCGGCCCATGTTAAAAGAAAAAGCATTAGAAAAGTGTCAAAGCCGTTTTTGAGCTGGCAACCTCCCGTACCAGAGACCTACACACTACCACTGAGCTATAATTCAGTATAAATGGGCCGGTCTTCTCTAATTGCAAACCACTGCCATTAACTAACCACTTCTACTTTAAGGACGAGCTTTTGGCTGGAAATTTGCGAAAGAGAATCTAACCACAATAGCAATGGCTTACCTTCGTGCTTCACCTGCTTATTTTTAAGGATGCTTGGCCTGTAGGCTTTGTTAGACAGGACAGCCCAGGGGGAAAGGGGAGGAAGAGCGTGTAGAGACATCTAGCATCCTCTGAATTAAAAGGTAGTGATAAACAAGTGTCTCTTCATAATCTAATGTGCTAGAGCCATTCACATCAAGCAACATAAACTTCACACTGATTCTAATTTTTTAGATTTATTTGGTGGGCAGCTTTGTTGTCAGTTGATAGCTTTCTAATATATTCTGCAGATGCTTGTCTCTCCTCAATTTTCATTACCCAGTGGTAATTATGGGCAGTTTCATCTTGACTACTTATTTCCACTGCTGACAAGCCCTGGCCTTCTCATTCTCGGTTGGTGTGTAGACATTCATCCACTTCAAGGGGCAAGGCCTCCCACTTAAATTGCAGAGGAGTATTGATGTAATGCTTGCTCAATGTTGATGTTTGTTAATGGTCAAATGGGCTGTATGTAATGGCCGTCTTACAGTTAATGAATTTTAAACTACTTATGTAACCCACAAGCACCCATTAGTGGATCAAATTTATCAAACAATGCCACCCTGGGTTATAGTGCCAGGGACACTTTCAGAAGGCCTCGCAAATTCGTGATTGAGTGGACCATGAGACATAAATATGAAAACGTACAATTTATTTAGAGAGTATCTCAGGTGTAAAAATACAAGTTGATCAGATTTTGTTCTATTTAAAATACAATAAGCCTCATTCACATGTAAAATCCAACATTGGTGCAATAGTTAGACCCACCATTCCTCAAGGCAGCAGCCCCCATATATTATCCAAGTTTGTGCCATGTCCTACCGGAGAGTCGCGCAGGTCCACGTGGTGCCAACTGGTTTGGAACAGCTGTGCGCACAGGTACAGCCCACCTGGGGGTAGGGCAGTGTCCGCGCTAGTCTCTAGCAGTCCTTAGACCGTTTAGTTCGGATTGGGGGAGAGGAGTGAAGAGGATCTTGAACCAGGTGAGGCGGGGGAGGGAAGGAAAGGAGTTAGGGGGGGAACGAAAAAGCCGATGAAGGGAGAATGGACCAAGGAGGAAGGAGAGGCCCGCTCGGATTCCAATCCTAAAAAGGTAAATTTTTCGACACATTTGATCCTATATGACTGTAAAGAACCTGCGCAGCAGAGAAGAGCACACATACTTACCAAAAGCGCTTTAAAAGCCAATCTTACAAGCCAAACAGATTGAGGCTTAAATTGAGTGCCATGCTACACAAGAAAAAGCTAATTAGTGGACTGTAATGAAAGATTACATTTAATGCTAACAAAACTTCTTACTGGAGTTTGGCACGAGCGAGGGCGCGGCACGAGCCTGGTGTAACCCTTGTTCGTAAAAGCACTAGGCCTGACGCTGCGCACTACAACCAGCGCCAGATTAGGATACAGTTTTAACACAAATTACGATATTGTGCAAGGAGACGGCTTACCGGAGCTTTTTAACATAGATGCGTGCAGCACGAGCACAAAGTTGTTCCAAAGTTGACTGGGCCAAGCCGTAGAGGTAAACACGCTGTGCGTAAAAGGAAGCTAGAGGAGTAAAGTTGATTTTAGTTTGGGGGAATGAATGAATGAAAGATTGACGCGCAATACTCACTGGAGAACGAAAACGCTTTGGATCAATGGCTGGTTTTAAGCCTAAATCAACTCGATTGGCAGGATTGTATGACCCGGCTCCAGTCCGGCTCGTGCTGCTGCTCCCAGGCAGCGGGTGACGTCAGAGGCGAGAGAGCTCGCGCAGGTGTACACAACTTTAAAGGGCTCAGTCGGCACGCCAGTGGTTAAAGGGGCCTACTACATGTAGACCAATATCATGTTTAGTTCTGTTTCACTTAGCTTTATGGTGAGTGCTATTATACAGCGCATACAGAAAATTGCAATTGTAATTACAGAAAGTCACTAGTTTTATGTTAAAAAGGTACATTAATAAACATATACTCCGTGATCTTGCTACTTCCCAGTTGTCCTTACCATCCTCAGTATAATATTAATCTGTGTACAATTTTCCTTCTTTTTTTAAGTGCTCTACATAGTGTAGTGCGTTCAAAAGCCAGGGTGTAGAGCGTTTAAAACATGTTTGTAATCCAGTGTGTTTTTTATTGCTCTCTGTGTTTTGGTAAGTTTATTGAAGCGTATAAATCCTCTGACCCGAATGCCTGGGCTCGGGAAAGGCATTTAAACCCAATGCTACGTTGTCATGAAGCTTTTCCTCCTCTTTCCAGACGGTGTTTCTGTTTCACTCGTGTCTTAATGATGCAGTAGAGATGGTTATGTTGCACCAAATTCAGATATTTTCCTGAATGTGTGTTTTGGCCACGCCTGCCGCCACGCGCACTAATTTACGACACGTGGGCCCGCCTTCCACATTGACAATACACAGTAATGATCCGCATTAGAGCTGTATGCACCTTAAGGCTATGTAGAAGAGAGTGGTGAACGAGAGAGTTTTTTAGACAGTTGGCTCCAGCCCTGATTCACTTCTGCACTAACACTGGCTCGTTTACCTGCTGTCTCCACCTCAGGAGTAACAAAAAAAAGTGATTATATATTTACCGCTATCACTTCTCGATGCAATGTACTTTTTCTTTTTACTCCCACAGCAGTGCCCCAACCCATGTGTAAAAGTGATTCATGAAGAGTGGTGTTGGGAGCTGATGACTCGCAGCAACCTTGACGTCGTCCAAGGACCTTACTTTTCCCTATTCACAGCATGGGCAGCAGCAACCATTCATACCCACCCACGTGTTTCATTTGTACAATTTATGGCCCACACCACTGCTCCCAGTCTGATTTAAATGCATACATTGATTTTCAGTCAGTGCATGTCACCACTGAGCTCTTGTTTTTTCCCTTGCCCGCTGTGATTAGTGTGTTACAGCTTCATTACAGGTTCAACATACATTATAGTGCGGATGGTGGTTTTAAAATTGCAAACGCTGTACGTCATCATAGTGATTGACATATGATGATGGCAGTGGCCCTGCAAAGACCGTATGTAAAAAAGAAATGTGGCCTGGGAGCTCTCAAGATCCTCATCCAAACCAAAAGCAAAATATGTGCACCACAATTGTAATACACTTTAAGTCTTTACAATATAGCACTCCTGAAAAAACGTATTACTCGTATGTGGTTTATAGTCGGGCCAACTTCAACGCCAGTCGCTCGTTTGTTTGATAACCTCGTTCTCATGATGGCTATTCGAGCTGAGGGATCCACCCTTTCCTTTGTTCGCCCACTTTGACTCACCAAGCAGCGTTGAACATAACAGTCACAGGCATCCCGCCTTCGCATAGGCTCTGTTGTTTGTGGCCATGGTGTTTTTTTGTTATTTGTTTGGTCTGACCGTGAGCCAGGCCATGACAGCAATAACAAGTTTAGTATTTTATGCAAAACCTTGCAAACAAATCAATAAAAGTTAAAGTCAATCAAAATGACAAAACAACGGCTATTTTTCGACACATCCTGACCCTCACTTAACTTTTCTAATTAGAACAGTAGAGCTTGGACAGCATACCAAACTACTGCATTGATCCCACTGTGAGTTAAAAACTGTACTGAAAGAAAGAGCTTATACTGGTGGTCCCGGTGTAGCGCTGGTATTATAGCACTGGCCTTTCCATGCTTCAGAAACCTGGTGTAAGCTATCCATCCAGCTTAATTCACTAATCTGTAGCCAGGTCAGCGAGCAGTCCAAGCTGCCAGGATCACTCTGCACCAGCACATTATGGCTCCTCTTGATGGTGGTGGGTCCACAGGAGGACGACCCTACAACTGTCCTTTAGGCTCAGCACAGCCACCAGGCTCTGAACCGCTCAGTTTACCATGGGAGACACTACCAGGGGCACGAAGCCCCCGACGAGGAGGGGACAAGTGTAAGTTATTATGTTCAACCGGCAGACCACCATATCTGAAACCTCCGCATCCTTAACCTCTTAAACCCCGCCTTAACTGAGCAATTTTTTTCCAGTTCGGCTTTATCCAAATCTAGAAGCTTCTTGACTGGAGCTTACAGCTTTTTGGCCAGTGTAACGCCTCATTTCAACGCTACAAAATTGATCTGAACAGCTCTTTTTTTCCTTGTGTTGTTGCGTTTGTCACTTTTTTGTCACATTTTATACCCTTTTTTGGTTGCGTTTATCACTTTTTTGTCTTTTAGATTTGGATAATGTCAAACTGTGCTCTCAACAGATGTAACCATGCACATGTTTAGGCAATCACAAATACTATATGTTGAGACACCTGTTTAGGCAGACTTGCTGTTTAGTGCAGGGCACAGCTTTAAGAGACGGCAATGAGGATTACGTTTGAGATTTCAGATTATACCCAAGAGCGGCATGTATTATTAATTTGTTTCAGATAGACCGTAAAGATTAGTATTAGGCCACTTCACAGTTGAGACCATGTGTTGCAAGTTCAGTTAATCATATTTTATTCCCTATAGTGACAGGAGCCTACAGCAAGTATAATTTGAAGGGGGCAAAATGAAGCATGTTAACCACAGTACCATTTAGTTAATAGGGGCCTTACTAAACTTGATTGGAAACCGATGAAGAAAATTTGGTAGTGACTATTTAGATCAAATAATATTTAGATATTTAGACTTCAGGTTTTTATTATGTGTGTGGATACAATCTATTTTAAAATAGCCAATACCAGTTCTCTACATGGTTTTCTTATCTTAAAAACAGCTGCAATTGTTCCAGACATTTTCTTTGTGTGGAACACGCACTGAACTTCCTCAATCTCCTGCTTTGCAAATTGCACCCACGCTCATGTTCAAGTGTTCATAACACATAAAGAAAGTGCAGTAAACAGAGGGGTAGTAATGAGTCGGGATGCCCTCTCTCCAAAGGGGAGAGCCCATAAAAGACATGTGTGATAGAGCGTTTTAATGAAACCAGGACACTTTAAGAAGCTTGGTGCGTGCCAGTTTGAGAACTTCACGTCACAAATCAAACTCCAGCTTTCTCTTGTAAGGTTCTAGAAAGTGACATAAATAAGGGAGTGAGGCTAGATTGTTTGCATGTAGAGCGTCAAGTCTTTTCTCTCTAGCTGTGCATTTCCCAGACTTGAAGAGGAGGGGTTCACAAATGGACTTGAAACTCTATTCCACTCGGGATAATTTATTGGTGGATTATATGAGATCAGGTGAAAAAACAGGTAACCAGGCAAGTATATTTAGGTAAGCTTAGGCATTCAACTCAACAGGCTTACACTTTTACATATACATGGTAACAGAGCAAAATAGCATTTCACCATTGTTCAAATGTAAATAACGTGCCATTGATTTTTATAGATTTTCACTTTTGTTTTCACCATATTTTAACTGTTTACATTTTAAGGCATAAGTATTCTAAACAAATGCATTAGTTTTAAAGTTGTATTTAAGCACAGATTTAACTCAATATTCAAACTTTACTTTGCCTGAAGACCCCAAATAAAAAGGCCATTTGGATACAGTTTAAACATTAAATACATGACAGTATTAAACACAATAATAATAAAGATATACAAAACATAGTAAATTGCTCCGCAGCGGTGCAAGCTGCATTTACTTCGGTCTTTGAATGCACCACTTGCTTTTGTAGCAACTAGCAGCGGTGGAGGTAGAGTTCAAGCTAATGCAGGTACAACACGATCTAGTGCTTACCAGCTGTCTCTCCAGGGGTTTGCAACAACCCGATCCTGCACAGCTTTTTTCTTTCTTTTTTTTAAGCGTTTGTTTCTTTGTAGGCGCTTTAGCCGTCCTACTTCTGCTGCCGTGGTGACCTGTCTGCTCCCCAGTGCACAACAATAGGAAGCGCACACCTTTTAAATTAGAAACAGGGGACACATATATCAAGCTAATGTCATATCTTATCTTAATGCATTTAGCCGCTGAAATGTATTCTTCTGAGGGTAGAGTTGATTTACTATTTACTTTTGTTTAGCAAAATGGTACGGCAACCATTGTGGGTCAAATTTAGGTCAAAATTTAAACTAAATTCACTCAACTCAAATCACGCTGCTCCGTTTTGAAATGTACTGGTGTGAAACTGCAGTTGAACACACATAAACAATTAAATGTCACTGGTAATGGTCTTATTCAACATTTTGAGAATGACATTTAAAAAATCTTTGTAAAGCGGAGGCCATTGTACCCCAGGGTAGAGCGCGAAAACACTCACACCAGCCACGCTATTGTTTGCCATTTTAATTGTGATTTTTGTCGGGGGCCAGGGGGAAAGGATTAGACTGTGGGTTTTTTTTTTTTTTTTTTTTTTTTTCAAAGGAACAACGTTATCAAAAAGACTTTGCAGCTGGCGGGATTTGGTCATAGTTGGTGGGCTGTAAACTGTGGGACAAGTGACTCAGCAAAGATAGATAGAAAACAGCATGATATCTATATATATATATATATATATATATATATATATATATATATATATATATATATATATATATATATACATATATATATATATATATATATATATATATATATATATATATATATATATATATATGTATATATAACAGTTCTTTTGGAGGAGGAACCTCCACTTCTGAAGTAAATTTCCAAATTTTCATTGTGATGTTACACGGCTCCCCGGGGGCGTAGAAGGACCAAGAAGGACCAAGAAGGCTCGTTTGAAAGCTTGAAATTTCTAGTTTCCAATACAAAAGACCGCAAGTCTCTATGACTTTCTGTTCCAAAGTTATGTCCGAAAATCAGCGATGTTGTAGATGGCGGGAGTATGTTAATAACCCTGCTGAGACTGGATGTTCACTGTTCAAAAGCACTATGAATTGCTTCATATACATTCAGTTCAATTCAGTACATTTCTTCTCTTTTCCCCCTTACATTGGGGCAAAAAAGTATTTGGTCAGTTCCCCATAGACGTCTTATTGGATTTCACCAAATACTTTTTTACCCAACTGTATATCAAGCCCTTTGACTAACAATTCTGACTAAGCAGAGTTGCCCTTTGCAAATTAGAAGCAACAACTCAAATTAGTGTCTGTAATGATTATAGAATACAGTGCCTTGCGAAAGTATTCGGCCCCCTTGAACTTTTGGACCTTTTGCCACATTTCAGGCTTCAAACATAAAGATATAAAACTGTAATTTTTTGTGAAGAACCAACAATAAGTGGGACACAATCATGAAGTGAAACGAAATTTATTGGATATTTCAAACATTTTTAACAAATAAACAACTGAAAAATTGGGCGTGCAAAATTATTCAGCCCTCTTAAGTTAATACTTTGTAGCGCCACCTTTTGCTGCGATTACTGCTGTAAGTCGCTTGGGGTATTAGTCGGCTGCAAATATGGTTTGACCCCAAAAAAATTGCTACAAAAGGTTTTTCAATGGTTTTCTGTAGTATCAGGTGTGCTTATTAACATACTAAAAGTCTACCAAAATCTGACCACTGGAAAGGTGTAATTTCCAAGATGGCGTCCAAGAGGGTCGCCAAATCCTTAAAATGCCCATTACTCCTTTATTATTCGTCCTAGACGAGTCATGTTGGTGTCTAACCCCATGTTTTAGGTATCTAGGAATCCAATAAGCTTGTTCAAATTGTAGTGACATGATCGCATAATTGTTAAATAGAAATGGTGGACAAATACTCTATGCATTAATATTAGCGAGGTTGTCACGGCAACGGCACACATTTTCCCAGAGGCTTAGAGGGACATGGATGGGCTTATTTTAAAGCCCCGACCCTGTTCTTCCCAACGCAATAAAGAATAAGTCTGTACGACATTTACTCCCAGAGATATTTGCTAAAGTCTGCGAGGTGAGCGACCATGTCGGCCCTGACATGGTAGACCTGGATGGGTTTTAACCTCTCTGTTATCTCAGCATATTAGCAATTAGCATATTTACATTATAGTGAAATGATTGCAATTAGAAAGTGATTACAAATCTTATTTATTTTTGAAAAGAATGCCTTTGATCTGCACTAGATTTACAAATAGTCATTGTCACACTCGTCCTCCCGTAAAGGTTGATTATGTGGATTGTCACAATTTTCCACTTAACATGATCCACAAGCAAGTCTGCATGGAGGTCCATATCCTTTGCAACTACACTGTGGTGTTCGGCAGGCAGTTGTGCTATTACAGTGGGCTATCTGCAGGAGACTTATCAGGGCAGCAGTTTTATCGGTAAGAACTGGCACAAACCGATTGTCCTCCAGTTTCCATCCCCAATCCACCGCATTCATGTCACTCCCCTTTCCAATCCACATTATCAATACGCTCTGACCAAATGATATTAAGTTGAGAACTCGGTATGAGGGATACGTTGTGGGGTAACAAATGATTTGGCGGAAATGATTTTCTTACTAAAAAGGTTATAGCACAAAGAGGCTAGTGAATCGGTACTCTTGCCACCAAACATAGATTGAGAACTATATGTTTACATACACTTCTTAGGTCAAAATTATTTATCATTTCTATTCATCAAACTCCAGAGGAATGAGAGATAGAATTTTCTCAATTTTTTTTAATCACTTTTTACAGTCAGACGTTTATATACACTAAGATTATTAAACCTTTAAAAAGTTTAAAGCCCAGATGATGATGTCATGACCTTGGAAGCACAAGTCTGGTTCATCCTTGGGTGTAATTTACAGACACTTGAAGGTTCAGGTTCATTGGTTAAAACAATGATGGAAATGTCCAGTCATCAAACAGATCAGAAAGAAGGTTCTGTGTCCCAGAGATGAATGTGCTGTGTCTGAAATGTAAATATCAACCCAAGAACAAATGCAAAAGACCTGGAGAAGATGCTGAACCTGGAAAGAGTTTGTCATTATCCAGAGTGAAACATGTCCTGTACTGACATGGGCTGAGAGGGAACTCTGCCAGGAAGAAGCTCTGACTCCAAAAGAAACATCAAAAAGCCAGATTGGAGTTTGCAAATAAAAAAAGGATAAAGATTTACATTTTTGGAGACATATGCTGTGGTCTGACGGAAAAAAATAAAGTAAATTTTGGGCATAATGACCATGGTCAAGTTTGGAGGAAAAAGGGGGAATCTTGCAGCCTGACAACACCATCCCAACTGTGAAATACGGGGGTGTCAGTATCAGGCTTGTTTTGGGGTTGTTTTGCTGCGGGAGGAACTGGTGCACTTCACAAAATAGATGACATCATGAAGGAATCACTTTAATGTTACGTGTTTAGAAAGCTTTTTAAACAAAATGTATTGCTACGTTATGCTTAAAAATCCATATGACTGATGAGTCACATTGGTCACATGTTGGCCTGGCCCCTGAATGCACGGAATGTCAGGAATATTAGGATGTGTAGAGACTGGATAGGTACATTTAACAGGCAATTTTTGTAATTTGTAATTATGTATTTTGTTTGCTTCTGCACTTTGATTGTATGTTGTATATTTTAATTGTGGGTCCCTGTCCTTAAGCTTTGCGCTTCTTGGGATTCCCTTTTGCAAAACGAACCTCAATATCAACAAAACTGAATGATATAAATTGTCACGTTTTGTAAATAATATAAAAACTATGTGGAAAAATTGTACAAACATCTCAAGAGCCAGGAAGTTAAAGCTTGGACAGATGGGTCTTTCAACTAGACAATGACCCAAAGCCAAACTGGTTACAAAGTGGCTTAAGGAAAACAAAGTCAATGTTTTGAAGTGACCATCACAAAGTCCTGATCTCAGTCCAGTTGAAATGTATGGGCAGAGCTGAAAAGGCATAGGCACGCAAGGCGGCCTACAAATGTTTCTCAGTTACACCACTTCTGTTTGGAGGAATGGACCAAAACTCATCTAACTATTGTGAGAAGCTTGTGGAGGGTGTTATGGCAAGCTGGTTAAGGTAACTTAACTAACCTGCCTCTAGGACGCCAACTCACCCCACGCTGTTCTATTCAATTAACCTGCAGGAAGGAACCGGTCTCCCTCCCGCACCGACAGACATGACGGAAATTATTCTCTCACCTTTGCCCCTTTTACATCTCTATAGACCTTTTATATTTTTGCATCTCTATTGTCCCTTTTACATTCTGCATATCTATTGTCCCTATGTTTGCATCTCCCTTTTGTGGGCGTGACTGTCTTTCATGTGTTACCTATGTAAACGGGGACCTGTGACTGGCCCCGGCAGAACTGATGTATGCTATTTTGTGTACGTGAGTTCTCCGCACGTGTGTTATAATAAACTTACGCTCCTGATTAAGACAAATACCTTTCCAGCTTTTTCCTTACTGTGGATAGAAACTTCCACGACAAGGGAAAACCAAAACGTTTGACCCAAGTCAAAGTCACAGTTTAAAGGCAATTCTACCAAATATTAATGAAATCTATGTAAACATTTGGTTTTGTAATAAGTAATAACAAAAATTGTAGAAAATTCTATCGCTCATTCTTCTGGAACACTATAAATCTGGGAAGTTGTGTCACAACCTGTGAAAGCAACAGCAACTGAGAACACAAGTCACTCCCCGGACTTGCTTCATCTCGCTGATGTTGTAAACCTGAGGAACTGTGGATTTGTCCGAACGAAAATAGAGATCCCAATTTTTCATCTCAGCATAGTAGAGAAGAAGAATGAGTAAGTCTGTATCTTCACCTATCAAGGTTTTGGGCTGATGTTCTGACGCCTTGATTGCAGCCTTCACAATGTCCACGTCTGCATCTCCTGATGCACTGATAACATTGCAGTCTTTCTTCTGCAGTTCCTCAGTCACAAGACCAATAAGTCCTTGTTTGTTAGAAGGTGTGGAAAGGAAATCTTCTTTTTCCACAAACTCAGTTTTTGCATTGAAAACCTTCACTGTAGCCATCACAAACTACGGTTGCTTTACCATAATGACGTATCAAGCAAAGAATATCATAAATGTCATTTGCTCAGAGTGTATTACCAGATCATGGTGTGGATATGAAAGGGTATGGACATGAATGTGGTGGATTGGGGATGGAAATTTGAGGACAAGTGGTTCGTGTCTAGCCTGGTCTCACCAGACCCTCGTACCCATTTCATACAAAGGGTCTTCTTCTTGTGGATCTTCACAATTGAGCTCCGTTTTCAGGTGGGAGGGGTGAACTCCTTTTAAACTTTTAAACGATTGGATCTGATTTTATCCAATCACTAGCATTTTCACCCGCTCACTAAATGGCAGGTTGAAATTCAAACGTGCCAGTTCTTACCGATAAAACTGCTGCCCTGATAAGTCTCCTGCAGATAGCCCACTGTAATAGCACAACTGCCTGCCGAACACCACAGTGTAGTTGCAAAGGATATGGACCTCCATGCAGACTTGCTTGTGGATCATGTTAAGTGGAAAATTGTGACAATCCACATAATCAACCTTTACGGGAGGACGAGTGTGACAATTACTATTTGTAAATCTAGTGCAGATCAAAGGCATTCTTTTCAAAAATAAATAAGAGATTTGTAATCACTTTGCTATTGCAATCATTTCACTATAATGTAAATATGCTAATTGCTAATATGCTGAGATAACAGAGAGGTTAAAACCCATCCAGGTCTAGCCTGGTGAGACCAGAATGATTCCCCTCTGTATTTTTTTATCCAGCGGGGGATCAGTCCACCATTTCTATTTAACAATTATGCGATCATGTCACTACAATTTGAACAAGCTTATTGGATTCCTAGATACCTAAAACATGGGGTTAGACACCAAAATGACTTGTCTAAGACGAATAATAAAGGAGTAATGGGCATTTTAAGGATTTGGCGACCATCTTGGACGCCATCTTGGAAATTACACCTTTCCAGTGGTCAGATTTTGGTAGACTTTTAGTATGTTAATAAGCACACCTGATACTACAGAAAACCATTGAAAAACCTTTTGTAGCAATTTTTTTGGGGTTAGGTGGTTTTTTTTCATATATGCAGCCGCCTATATGTCTCTATCAGTTTTGCACATTGAGAGACTGAAATATTTGCCCATTCCTCCTTGCAAAACAGCTCGAGCTCAGTGAAGTTGGATGGACAGCGTTTTGCATTGTTGCCAAAAAGTTTGATTTTGGTTTCATCTGACCAGAGCACCTTCTTCCACATGTTTGGTGTGTCTCCCAGGTGGCTTGTGGCAAACTTTAAACAACACTTTTTATGGATATCTTTAAGAAATGGCTTCTTGCCACTCTTCCATAAAGGCCAGAGTTGTGCAGTATACGACTGATTGTTGTCCTATGGACAGAGTCTCCCACCTCAGCTGTACATTTCTGCAGTTCATCCAGAGTGATCATGGGCCTCTTGGCAGCATCTCTGATCAGTTTTCTCCTTGTATGAGCTGAAAGTTTAGAGGGACGTCCGGGTCTTTGTAGAGTTGCAGTGGTCTGATACTCCTTCCATTTCAATATTATCGCTTGCACAGTGCTCCTTGGGATGTTTAAAGCTTGGGAAATCTTTTTGTATCCAAATCCGGCTTTAAACTTCTCCACAACAGTATCTCGGACCTGCCTGGTGTGTTCCTTGTTCTTCATGATGCTCTCTGCGCTTTAAACTGACCTCTGAGACTATCACAGAGCAGGTGCATTTATATACGGAGACTTGTTTACACACAGGTGGATTCTATTTATCATCATTTAGGTCAACATTGGATCATTCAGAGATCCTCACTGAACTTCTGGAGAGAGTTTGCTGCACTGAAAGTAAAGGGGCTGAATAATTTTGCACGCCCAATTTTTCTGTTGTCCATCCATCCATCCATTTTCTCCCACTTGTCCGTTGCCGGGTCGTGGGGGCAGCTGTAGAGCTGCCCAAGTCACATAGCACCAGTCCCCTATGGCTCCTCCTGCAGGTGGTGGGTCCACGGGAGGACGGCCTCATGGTTCCAAACGGTTCCAAATGGGCCTGTTAGTCTCTCATAGGGGGCCCATTCACACTCTCATTCATACACCAGTGTACGCAGACACTGGAGGCAAGGAGGGTGAAGTGTCTTGCCCAAGGACACAACGACAATGTGCACCTTCAGGAGGCGGGATTCGAACCCCCGACCTTCCGATCATGAGACGACCCGCTCTACCATCTGCGCCACTGTCGCCCCTTTTTCTGTTGTTTATTTGTTAAAAATGTTTGAAATATCCAATAAATTTCGTTTCACTTCATGATTGTGTCCCACTTGTTGTCGGTTCTTCACACAAAATTACAGTTTTATATCTTTATGTTTGAAGCCTGAAATGTGGCAAAAGGTCGAAAAGTTCAAGGGGGCCGAATACTTTTGCAAGGCACTGTAACTGCACCAGACCCAGTAATTTCTCTGCTGTATTTGAGGCCTGTGGTAGCAAAAGGAGTATATGTGCAGCGGTCACACAAAGGTTAGGCAGTAAATAAGTGCCTTTTTGTGGTACCCGGCGCTTTTGTTTGTCTGTTTCTGTAAATAAAATATGAGGTAGATAACGAAAGGGCAAAGGGCTTTTTAAGCGTTGATGTCTAAAAAGTTGGTTTTATCATCTCAAAACAGTCAACTCTGTGTCATGTCACGGCCTGAACCAGCGTGACCCCAAAAGCCTCAGACTGTGCGAACCAGATAATAGACACAGTAATAAAACTTTGATGTGAGATGTAATGAGCAAGCAGTTTGGAAATATCATCTGAAACATGAAATCAGGCGGTTGCATCAGTCCAAACCAACTGAATATTTCATCGTTATCTGCCACCCTTTGAAGTCATCTAATTTGGTGAAGAGCAGAATTGGCAAGAAGATTAGCATCTTAAACTTGTCATATTTGGCTGTGAGATAAGCGGACGGGAATAAAATATGAACAGGGGGGCTCTGGGAGAAATGACTGTGTGACTATTTGCTTCTCAAGAGTACGCACACTATCCAAAGATATGCTATACATTCATGTGACGGACCCGGATTGTCTTAAATGCATCAATGGTTCAGTAAACATTTATTTTGTGCCCTACCATGTATTCATCTCAAAGTGAAAAGGAAAAAAAAAGTGTAGGTATTCATTTGTGTGGGTTTGGCTTTACACTGTTGTCACTAGTCACAATAAAAATTCAAAACGCGTCGGGCCTTTGCGCTTCCATCGGAAAAGACAGTGTTGTAAACCTATTCTGCCGCGGCGACGGTGGTGGTGCAGTAACAGCTGGTCACAGCGGGCAGTAGCCATCGAGGGAGAGCCCCATTGATCATTAGAACCTCTGAATGAATGCATGCAGCGAGGGGCTTCGGAGGCTCAGCAGCAAAGTTAAAGAGTGAAACATGTGAAAGACACGAAAGTGGCCGATCTGGAGACTTTCGATAATGGCCGCCGCGTGATTACTCTTGACTAAATCTCTTCATCTCGGCACTGATTCGGCCCCAGTCACGTGTACAAACGGGTCAACCGTGTTCAAGAACAACAGAGGATCTGAAGTAATGTGCCTGCTTATGTCTGCAGAATCACCCCAATGCATCTGACTAGATTTGTACAGGAACTGTTTTTTACCTTTCAATAGTTCTGAAAGCAAAATGGCGTCTGTTGTGTCTCCTCCTGCTGGCGGACTTCTCTAAATTGTGTGTCCTTCCAGCGGTAAAGCCTGTGGTGTGTTTGGCTGCTCATGGATGTGATGTACTTTGTGTGTCCAGTTTTTGCCGGTCAGACCCGCTTGTCAAGGCCTCCAGCCAACTAAAAGCAACAAAACTCTGTGTTACCAACAAACACTGCAAGAAAAGAGCAACATCTGCACTTAACCTCATGGAACGAGAGAGGATGCAGGAGTTCAACATTTGAAGTGCTGAAGTCACGGACAAACTCCACCAAAGCAACAGTGGATTACTTCGCCTTGATGGCTTTAGATGCACAACTTTAATCAAAACAAGGGAATCAAAATGGCTGTGAAAAAAAAAAAAAAAAAAAAACACACACAAAAAAAACACATCACCCGTTTAGTGCTGATGCAAACACTTACTCCCGTAAGTCGCACGCCATCGATTTCACAGCCAGAGAGAATTTGTGTTCGATACTCAGGTTATTCAGCACCCCCGCCGCCTGTGACCATCACAGCCGGCCTAAATCAATTACAGTTAAAATCAAATCTCGTCTCATTCCAGCAGACCAGCCCACTCAGCAGGAATCCGTGTCGGAGCAAGTTACGGAATAAAGAAGTTGAAACGGGGAAGGTGGAAAAAGAAATGTTCGGGCTAACAGGGCGATGGAGCGGAGAGAGGGTAGAGAGTCTGGCCCAGAAAGTGAGTAAAGGTTAAGATGCTAAGCTACGAAATAAACCAAGCCATGGCAGCAGGTCTGAATGCAAATCCGAGGAAAACCAAATTGTAGGCGTGGGCCAAGATACTAATCTCACGAGATGAGATTTTGACATAGCTAGCAATAATAAATAATATTGTGTTATGTTTCCTTTGTATGCAGCATTTTTATAGAATTTTTTGGATGGGAACTGAAGATTTTACCAAAATTATGCAGGCTCTTTTGACAGAAGGTGTATTCTGATCAGATTTCCTATTGTAATAATGAATAATTAAACAGAATTTGAAGCTTAAAATTGAGTTCAGGAGGAGGAGAAAGGCTTAGATTTAGTAGCCTATCTAAGCAGTCTGACGTACAGGAGGCTTTAAACAGAGAGTGAGTTTTAAACTGAACTCGTGTACAAAGGCAAGGCAACTTTATTTATACCGCGCATTTCGTACACAAGGCAACTCAATACGCCTAAACACAAAATAGTAGACGGATCAACCCCGGCGTGCAGCAGTAAATCGCAGGTTCTAACAGCGGCGCCTTTAGTTCGAAATGAAAGAGAAAGTAACGAGGTGTGGCTGTGTATCTGCGGGCATGAATCTGCAGCGGCTCCAGTCTGCAGGTTAAACACTGACGCGGCGGTCCCCTGAACATGAAAATCAGTTGTCGTCCTTTTTTTAAGTGCCAATCAATATATTATACACATAATACGTACATATTCTCTTAAACCCTCTAAGCAGTCTACAGGATGTGGCTCTTTATCTAAATTACAGGCTATTAAAATAAAAAAATGACAACATTACTTTACACCGTGACGAGAAATCTTATGGCAATTTGATCTCGGCCCATCCCTACCAAATTGTCTGTAACAATCCCAGGTGTATTGCAATTAAGGTGTAGGTTTTTTACCTCATTGGAACATTTGTCCTCTGCATTTGACCCATCTTTCAATACGGCTGGGGCAGTGGGAAACTGCGTGCAAGGCCTCGGGACAGGCTACGCCCATACATGTTCAGACGGCTTCAAGATGGCTCATTCGACAAGAGCTGCTTATTTGTGCATAAGCCTCTGCACTTTTCCCACTGGGAGGAGATACTTCTCTGGCCCGGAAAACGCGCTGGTCCGTGGCACTGCTGGCACCAGGCTCCTCACTCCTTTGAGAGGAAGGAGCTTCCCGTAAAACCCCTTGCACTCCACCAACTGTATGTGCTTCACTTTTCACTGTGTGGTTATACTGCCAGTACACTGGTGATGTTTGGTGAAAATATCAGCATTTAAATTGCCATGACAGTGAAGAACTTGAAACATTTCTTCAGGTAGCCTTGAGTTAAATGGTCACATTGTCTTTTCTACCAAAATTAGGCGCTTTGCATCAAGGAACCAGTCACCCTTTCACACACCAGTGTGCACACACTGCAGCAAATGCAGATGCACCTCGTTTGTTTAAATGCAAAGTACCAACGTAACAGAAGAGGAAGAATAGCAACCCAAAGCCATGAGTGAGCACTGTTTGTAAAAGGCTCCAGACACGGAACCGAAGACCTTCTTGCTTTGAGGGAGGAGCGCTGACAAATTTGCCACGGTGCATAACATACTGAATCCCATTGGGGAATAATGCATGTCTATGAATGCAACTAACAGAAATAAGACGTGCAAATTGGGAAGCAGAATCATTCAGTCCCTGTTTGTTGTAGAGATCTGTGAATATGACATCTTATCTATTGTAAATAAATGTAAAAATAAAACCTCCACAGACAGTGATGGACTAGACATGACAATTATTAAAATAACTATTGACTGCATTGTTACTGACTTTCATTTGTAATCTGTCCATACAAACTGGTGTTTTGTCCTGAACAAATGAAAGTTGCTAAAGTAATTCCCCTGTGCAAAGATGGAGACAAGCACAAATGTAACAAGTTTTCTAAAGTCCTTGAGAAATGGTTTGCACAAAAATTAACACACTTTTTAGATAAACATAAATTAATCACTGAAAAACAGTATTGATTGATTGATTGATCATTTATTTTTATTTCGAGCTACACAACAGGCACAAAAGCCAGAAAAAAATTTAAATAAAATATCAAAAAATAAATAACATTCTAGCTCGAAAAGGAGTGGGAAGAAGACAAGCTTATTGACTCCCACCCCCATTCATATACTTAAATAATAATGTGGTTGCAACAATAACAATATTTAGTTCTTAGTGTCTTACTAAACAATTAAGTTGGTTACATATTTACAACAAATGCAACAAAGCATTACATTTAGTCAACATTCACAGTATGTTACACTTTACAACAAGTGTATAATTTTGTTTCCTATGCCTATAGTATGGATTCTGATCACAAAGATCCACAAGCGCTCTCTGCACTGGTAGAACATATAACAGCTGCAACTGAAAGAAATTGTGTTGAAGTCTGGGGTAACACATATACTTGTACCACCAAGCCCTTGTTCCTGCTACAAAAAAGAGCTATAAAGAGCTAATCATCAGTAAGAAAGGTTATAGAGAGCACACTAATCCTTTATTTATTGAAAATAAACTTCTTCAATTTAAGGATCTCGTCGACTTAAACATTTTGATTATTATGTGTAAAGCTAAACAAAACAAAATTGCCAAATGATGTTCAAAGTAGGGCTGAACGATATGGATAAAATTTAATATGTCGATATTCATGCCAGATATCTCGATATCGATACGATACGATATAATTATGGGTTAAGTGAAAACTAAGCATTTTTCTGAAAAATCAAATCATAATACAAAAGAGTGCAGTGCATTTATTGATGAAAATCGTTTATTGTTTATTGTTTGTTTCTTTTTTGATTGTAATATTTTGAATGTTCACATCTCGATATAAATACGATAACGATATAGTATCTTTCAGCCCTAGTTCAAAGTAATTTTGTTGCACAAGATGTTTCCCATAGAAGAAACTATAATTTCCGGCATATGTTTGCAGAAACGGAAATGTCCGTCTGTTTATAGAGTTAAATTGTGAAATTCCTTAAGTGTGAAATTGTGTTTACAAATTAAAAAAAATTTACAAAGACAAAATTCTGAGTGGTTACGAAAAAATTTAAAACACCTGAAGTGAACTGTAAGACAACTGATGTTTGTTATGTTTTGTGACCTGGTGAGGGGAATTATGGGGAATCTAAAATTTGTTGTAAAGTTGCTAATGGGAACAGATAATACAAGATTATTCTTCCCTCTGTTCCTTTTTGTTCATGTATGGATGAAAACAAAATAAAAAATTGTGTAATGGCATAACATGACATGAACAAAAAAATAAATATATAATGTCTTAAAACTCACGCTGACAATGCACATTTTGATGGATAAGATTTAGCATTTTGTCTGTCTTCTCATCTCTATCACAGGTCTGTGTTTGCTCTGATTTACTGCTCTCTCTCTCCCCCTTTCTCTCTTCTCCTGTGTTGTGTTTTCATCTGTGCGAGTCCCACTTGTTGTTCGAGACACTTGTTGACTTCTCCTAAGCATCTCTTTTGGGAAATGTCGGTGCCACCAGCATCACTTTGTCAACTCTGTGCACAAGTCGAATGCTTCAAACTAAAACAAACATCACAAGACTGATGGGAAGACGGAGGAGCGATGACTCATGGCTGGCTTTGCTTGGTTTTCAATGTACTGTACATGTCTTTTGTGGGATTTAATAATGTAAATGTGTGAAGCGCAGTCGATGACTTGTGTCGTGTGAAAAGTGCTAGTAAGTAAGCTAAATAAAATATGGGTCCAGCTCAAAATACGCATAACAAATACCTAAATACTACTGAAGTCATCATTATAGTATCATTGGTTTTCAGTGTAAGGATTCTACAAGCAAACATGCGTGATAAAAAAACCTGACAGCAAAAAATTTATTATACTTGAAGCCCTTTTCTTGGTCTCTGACATAAATAAACTCATTTCCAATTCAAATGCAGTGAAAGCAGTAAAGCTAGCCTTTCCAAATGAGTATGTAGATAATGTAGCTTTATTGTATTAGTCTTCTGTAAAAGTCCATGTGCTTCTATGGTAAATGCAAATGTGTATTGGTGTGTTCAGTGGAGGTAAAATATCCCCCTGAGGTATTCATTGACAGATCATCATAACAGCAGTATTTGTGGTTCGATTTTTTTGGGCTGAGGCGAGATACTATGGAGGGTGCTCTTAATACAGACTGTTTCCGAGCGCCGTCATCTGTGGTGACGGCTGCACAAACGCACAATTGAAGGCTGGAGTATCCCTCCACGCCAAATAGGCTTCATTGTGTGAGATGAATGTGTTTTAGTCTCTATATTATTGAAGAGCAAAGTGAAGCGTGGGCTAAATTCAAAAAACGTCTGCCAGAGTCGATTCACAACAAAGCCTTATTTGATCGCTCTTCTAAAGCTGCCCACCTGGAACACTTCCAGGACATTTCCAAACTATCAAACCTTCGCCTATAGTTTGCATATACAGGTTGAAGAGCTCTGTGTTTTGGGCTCCTTTGGTTGCTCACGCTGATCAAAGTTAATCATTGATTTCATTTGAATATGTCCACACTTTCTCTCCCCCGTGCCTGTATAATAGCCACAAACCACGGACCCACAGATCACATATCTCCACTCACACTGCAGGTAAGTGCAAGGCTACACAGCCACCCATCTATTGTCTATCTACTGTATCTATCCACCCCTCGTATTAGTTGTAGGTGTATTAATGAATTGTGATACATATTCACTGATCATTTATAAATGCACATGGTTGTAAAACAATGCATCCAATATTTAGCCTATTCCTAACTGTATGTAAAACATAAACCTTTTGTCATCTTTCTTTCAGAGTTTTGCGTCCTCCATTGCAACCATGGGGCCGTTACAACTGCTGCTGTGTCTGCTGTTTGCAGGTACACCCGTCCGAAACGAGTAATCCAGTTTGCAGAGAATTTTCAAGAATGTGCACACTTGCTATTTCATAAAAAAAAAACTTAAACTATTACTCTTTATTTGTCAAAGTGGTTTATTTATGTGTGTACTGTCTGAGCAATGCAGTGTTCTCTCGCTGAGTTTCTGATTAAATTAATACAATATACCTTACCACTTAAAACATTTAGGGCTTTAAACACTAACCGTGGCTGTTTTGTAAACTCATGGATGTGCTTCTGCAGGAATTCTTAAATCAGCATCGCAGCGTCTTCGAATGATTAAAGTGATAGAAAGAGAAGAAGGAAATTGTTCGAACCAAACCATGAATCTTGTCACCCTGTACGATGATGATGATGTCACATTTGTAGAAAGTTTTCCAACATCATCGGGGATGTTTCAGAGGTGGGTCGGTTTACGACGCAAAGACAACAAGCAAAACATGACTGACCGCGACCATCCAATGTGTCCAACCAATAGAGATCCGAAAAATTGCAATGAAAAATTGAACTTCGCATGTGAGAGAGGTACAGTACATAACACCTGCAGTATTATCACAGCACATTATCCTCTCATGCCAGATATGATGTCGGACAAAACAAAAATATAAACATATGACGTGTTACAGGTTCATTTGTTGACGAGCCATTGAACTGGTGTTCGGCCAGACAATATTGTCAATACCACTTGTTGGGAGGCTTGGCCACAGATGGTGACAAAATAAATCGAAGTGAAGATGTTTGGATCGGGGGGAACATGACTGATGACTGGGTGTGGGACGATGGCGGCTGTTCCGTTTTTTCCCGTGATTGGAAAGACAGACCGAGCAATAATGCCAGTTATGCCTATTTGTATGAACGTAATCTGACAGGTCAAGACAACAAAGAAGGCGATTTCTCATCTGTTTGTTCTAAAGGTAAAATCACTCTTTACATATCCTCTCATTGCCTTGAATCTGCTGTTGCCTGAACCGTCTTGTCCAACAGGTGACTTTAGAATAGTGGTCATCAATGAGACGACAGCCACGTGGGAGGAGGCTCTGAAGTACTGCGACAGGCGCCACTCCGGCCTGCTGCAGATTCACACCGATGCAGATCAGAAGGTTGTGGAAGATCGGTTGAAGATAATAGGGTACAACGGCACATTTTGGGTGGGGCTGAGGCAGAGTCGGGTGTTCGGATTCTGGATTTGGAAAGACCGCATGGTGAGCGACGGCAGCTGGGAGAAAGGCTCACACCCCGAGATGCCCCTGTCGCACCCGTGTGGGGTCATCGAAGCGCCGTCGTACAAGTGGAAGGATCATAACTGCCTGCATCCTCTGCCCTTCATATGTGAGGAGAGGATCGTGTGGTTAGATAACACAAATTAACATAAAATACAGTATACGCCTGTTTTTCTTGTCAACTAAAGGTTTGCAAATGTGTTCTGGGCTGTCTCTTACGTTGGGATCGTTCCCACTGGTCTCCACCTGAGGGAGCATGTTTGTGTCATGTTGCTAATATCTGTGCTGTAATCAGCCATGTGTTCTAATCCCTTTTGACAGCAGAGTGAGATAAGTGTGATCCAAGTGTGCCTTGCAATGTGAAACTGCTGGAGCCGTTATTCTTGATGCATCCACATCTATGTCAAGTTGCATGAAATAAAAAATATAAAAAAATCTTTGTCTAATAATGGTCTCATTATGAGGAAAGAAATGAATTAACATGTTCCATCACGCCATATACTTTAAGGTAAGGTCACTTGAATTAATACACTTCCACAAAGAAAAAAAAAATAGGTTTATTGTCAAAATAAGTGTTGCAAAACAGCAGACATAAAGGTTAAAAGCCAGAGGGTGTAGTGAGAAGCAGATGGAAAGAGGCATTGGACTCTGTTATACTATTAATGTCCCGGTGTGAGCCTGCGGCTGTGTGGCACCAGAGATCATGGACCAGGCGGGGTTTGGGGCTCCTGAATGTTCTCAGACAATTTCACTTTTAAAACTACTCCAAAAAGCTGACAAACTTTTGTATCAGATGCTCTAAATTGGTGCAGCTTTGGGAGCCACCCCATCGAGGCTGTGACCAAAACAACATGCATTGTGACAACAAAAAATATTGGTCCATCTTTTGTTGTGTTTAATAGCAAAATAAAGCATTTCTCTGAAGAGTTGCGTTGATCGTAAGTCGAAGCATTAAACACAATACCAACTGTGAATTTAGACTCTCGCACAAAACGTTTCAAAAATAAACGCCTGGTTACACTATGTATGTCCAGAACATTTTGACATGAAGCTTCCCATTGGTGCGCATAGATCCAACGGATGGGCTCAAGACATAGGGCCAAAATCACAGAGCTGATAGCAAGATGTAGAGACGCTTTCATGTAAAAGCGTAATCTGTGTTTTTGTTGACCTTGGTCTTCTTTGTCAACACTAAAACTTGAACTGAAGATAATTGGTCATCTCAAAACCTTTAATGGGCTTCCGCACACCAACCTCACAATATGTGCATGACTAATTGTGTATCAGACATGCTCAGGGATGGAACTAATCATTTGCATGAGAAATTGGCCAGCCAGGGTGAGAGTTCAGTCAGAGGTATGAGTGTGCCGTCCTCAAAGCGAATCCTCTGTGCTTTCCCCTTTAACCCGCCCACACACAGTCAGCAGAAATGCATCAAGTAAATGCTATGAATTTCAACCTTTTTCGTGAGGATAGCTACAAGAATGAAATACTCCAAATGTCCCTCATACGTTTTCAATGCAATGTAATTTTTATCTATCAGTTTAATAGTGAGCAACATACATTTCTCCTTAAAGAAACAATTACTGAGCTACGGCTTATTAAAATGGTTATTCATAATTTAGTTAAATATCTTTATAACAATGTTTCATAAGTCATTCTGTTCATCCCAAAAGGTTTGTAAACTGTAAAACTATGTTGTAAAAGTAATACTATCAAAAGTGAAGTAAACCATAATACTGTCTAAATCTGCCCAGAAACACTGTGGCAGTTCACCTTCAACAGTTAGCCCAGTATTTCTGACTCAGGTGGAACACTTTTAAGCGCATCAGTTTTGAGCAGTTGTGATGACACTTGTCGGTAATAGCAGCTGACATATTTTCATCAGGGAGCTGAGCTGAGGTTCAGTGATGCCTGTGAAATAGCATCAAACTGCTTTGCAGGACCCCGAGGTGCTATGTGCAGAGCTGTAAACTCAGCCGAAGGAAATTAGTGTCATGGAAAGTCTGGGAGGAATCATTTAGCGCCTTTTCTCTGATTAAAAACTCACTTATTGACAATGATACAAAATAGTGTTTACACCAATAACAATGATGTACTTTCTTTAGAACAGCTATTGTAGTCATTATGTAACAAATTAGCAATTTTCTGGAAGTGTCATTTATTTTGGGCAACAAAGTGTTTTTTCTTTTCTCTCTCCTTTGAAATAAAACCCTTTTGTCTTTTGATAAGCACCATCACATATCAGACTGGATGTTGTCCCTGACAAATCTTTGTCAATTCAATTCTCATCTTTTAAAATAATTTTTAATTGGATGGATCTGAGAGTTGGGTGGTTATGCACATACAGCTTATTAAAGATTTGACTGTGAGATATAGCTTATTATCTATAAGGTAAAAGCCTTTTGTGGAGTTAGGGATTTCAACTCTATTGACCCAACGATTTTCTTTTTTGACATTCTCCCATTGGATCTGACTTGACATAAATGCTTTATATGTTATAGTTGCCGTCTATTGCTCAACACAAACACAGTGAAGCCAGTCTGAGTGACATTGTAACACAGTGACACGCCCTGCAGCCGTGCCATGACATGACCAATCCCAGGAGCAAATTGAAATGCCCCATGGCTCTTTCATGACCGCCCCTTTGTTGGAAGGAAAAGAGTCATTACATGAAATGCTTGGACAAGTGGCACATGAAGGCACCAAGAATGGCCAATTGTCCAGGAGCTACTATTTTTCCAAATCAAAGGCTATTATCGGAATGGGTAGGTGCTTTTACGAGCAAACGTCATAACATGTTACACAGAAACGTCTAAGCTTTTATGTCCACATTAGACCATGCAACACAGGGTTCTAACCCTTATTTATATCAGTGACACAGATCCGACAGGGGACAGGTGCAAAGGGTACAGCTTATGGCATTGACTGTATGCCTTCTCAGAAAACACACAGCAAACACCCTCAAGGCTTACACGAAACAAGAAACGCCTCACACACAGTCATCGAACCATCAAGCAGAACATTTCCTTTTATTTTTCTTCCAGGATGCTACCCAAGAGAAATTAGACTTTCTGCTGGGTGCAGGTTACCCTAATATCAATGATCAATGGAATGTATTTGAGCCACAACTAGGTCAAATAAAACAATACAAGTTGAGTGAATGAATAATGATTACTGCAGCACTTTGAGAAACCTGTACACACAGGATTCTAAAAGCGCAATACAAGAGAAAGACATTATTCTTATTATCATGGGTACAAATACTAGTTCAATTAAGCCACACCGGTGTTGAGCTAAATTGGTCTCGTAACATACACGTTCATCTGGAAACACATGTTTAAATATTGCACTGATTTAATATTTCCCCATATATTTATTTGGGAATTTCATTTCAAGAGCCATTTTTGTAAAATGCATTTTTCTCATATTGGTGCGACAATATCTCTACATCAGTAGCACCTACAGACTTCAAACTTTCCAGACTTCAAAATATTTTTGAAGGTAATGTTGAGGAAATGTTTAATATCTAATTGCAAGCCTGATTTATTGAGTTTTGAATGATAAAAAACTCAAATTTTTACAGATTTTTCAACAACAACAAAAAAAGCTTATTTTAAAACTAAACAAGATATCCAAAAACCTTTGTAACAAATATGTCAACAAAATAAAACCATATATTTAAACCTGGCTCAATCCATTATTCAGATTTCGTCTGAATTTAGGAAATATAGGATTTTTTAGGCATAAAAGGCATTATTTTCAAAAGAAAACATAAAATGACCGCAATGGCTGCAAATTATGTGCAGCCATAATTTGTACCGTCAACTCACTGGAATCATGACGTTCATGAAGGAATGTGTACACTTTTCACAGTAAAAATTGTGACATTTACGTTGCTTAACCCTTGTGCCCTGTTAAGGGAAATCTGCGTTGCGATAACTTGTGCTGTGGTTTTTCAATTCCCATGAAAATTGGCACCGATGTGTGTTTGAACATGTTTTAAACATATACGAGTTTTGGTTCTGATCAGTTTTGACGGCATGAGAAGTTTTGGACTCTCTGGGAGTGTTTGGAAATCTGTGTACCCATAGACTTCCATTATAAACTCTTTTTTTTTTTACCTCCCATCCCTAAATCAAGGTTAAACTTATTTTTCCTGCAATTTCCCTTAATCTTCTAAACCCTTTACATTTTTGAAAAAATAAGGTCATTATAAATTTTGCTCATTATTTTTTTACCCAGATTTCGTTGATTTAGAGGGTTTTAATAGTTTTCCCGAAAAGAAACAAGCCAAGCCTAAAACATACAGGTAAAAAATGGACAAAAAAATAGAAAACTGTGAAAATGTGGACATTACAGGCCACACTGACAAAATATCTCACAGTTTTTTGGATATTATTGTGGAAACGCACAACTTAGAACCTTCATGTTCAATACCCACTTACCCTCTGTGGGTGCACGTGGGGGCATGTGGAGGCCCTGGGAAATGTGTGGGAATCTCAAATAGTCGTCAAAAATATGCAGTCAGGGACAATGTTTGGGGTGGGAAAAAATTTGAATAAAAAAAAAAATGGCAAAACTCCATAATTCTGCTTATTAGACGGATACTGCTGCCAGAAAATGGGCAGTAAAAAAAATTCACTTTCAGTTGACAGCGGGGGACAATCTGCTAATTCCAATGTAAGTCAATGGGACACGTCTGTAGTTCAACACTATGGAAGTAACTGTCTTGTTCAAACTGATATACCAAAACAAAAACTGTCCCAAACTCTATCTTCCCACTGATCATTCATATGGGTGAGCCGGTCACAATGATATCAGTCAAAGTGAAATTTGTCTTAACATTATTGAGTTAGGAGTCAAAAACGGTTACATGTCAATGCGCAAAGCCTTGGTTTCAGGATACACTGAAAATGGGGTAATTTAGTAAAAAAAAATAAAAAAAATCTGACAATTTGCATAATTGTTTTTCGGGCTTTCTGTAATGGTGGAGTCTCTAAAAGCATGCATTTATAATTTATTTTGCTTCTTCTTCTTTGTCTGGTCGGGTTTTTCGTGGTTAGCAGTAACAAAAAAAGTGCATCTGCTCAGTGCTCATTGCTGGTATGTCCCATTGTTTTGCATTGGAGATCTGCGGCATGACGGACCTAGCTTCATAGTAACGGTTGCTAGAATGTCTGATTCCACGATTATCGTTTTGGGGCGTGGTTTTGCGAAAGGTCAATTGACTTTACACAAAAACAAAAATTACCCAATTTAATTTTCCTATCGATTATCCACACAGACAATAGCCATGAGTAAAAATAATAGGTTAATTTAGAATTATTGCATGTTATGTAAGATTGTTGTTGTTTGTTGATGGTAATTGGCATCTAAAGGGTTAATGATTTATGGTAGTATGGGAGCGTCGTGTCATTTTCAAAGGAATTAATATATGAAAAAAATACAAGAAAACGTTTTCAAATCCATCAATATTTGAAGATTTTATGGCCGTGTAAAGCATCAAAATACACAGTATGTACGTAGCACTCCCCGTGGTGGCATAAAGTTAACAAGGCACAAGGGTTAAAATGACTTCCGAGGGACATGGGTTCCTACAGCAATCATACAGCATGGGTGTCTTTGCACTTTTACTTTCATACCTGCTGTTCAATATAAAATCAGAAACTATGAAGCCACCCTGTAAGTATTTCCTTTTCATTTCTATAATATGCGCAGACAAATGTTTCTATAGCAACATATTAAACGTTAATTCACTTTAAAACCCCACCAAAATATACCCTTGTGTTTCTCCCTCTCTGCTTGATCCCTCTTCTTGCGTACAACCTTCTGCCGTCTAATTCTTTATGACGATAATGTTAAGGTCAGCACTGCTTCTTGCTGAAAGGCCACACATTGTTTGTAGACAAAGAGCAGTGACAAGCCGAGTACAAAAAAAGCAGTGTGTATGGCACTCTCAAGCACAAAGCACGACAAGATAGGGCCACAACTCCTCTGATGGGCCAGCCGGCAGACTGAAAAGAAATTATGTTCATCAGGGAGTCTCGTCTGCTCCATTTGAAATTAATTCCTTTTGTCAGGCAAATGAGAATGAGAGGATTTTCTTTGTCGGATTGCCTCGTCATGACACTGACTTCGTAACTGCGCTGTCAGAAAATCGTGCGGTATTAAAGGTACTAAAGGTTCCTGCGCTATATTTTTAATCTTTTTCAAATCTTGCAGATATCAAAATTAAATCTAGCATTAAGAGTTACTAGCAGCTCGCAAAAAGGTTAGTTACGATCAGATTTAGACAGTCAGACAGTTGGTGGGGAGTCAGTCAAAGTGCGAGCCACAAAAACATGTGAATGAGACTTTATAATTAACTAGAAGGATGAATCCTAAGCAGGAGGCTATCACATCAGATGGGGATTAAAGCTGCACACAGTTGTTTTGTTTCCAGTAAACCTTTTATGAAGACAAATCTTTTAAACTACAGAACACGCTTGTTATTACATCTATCTTTTCTGTCTCCTGTGCATAGAACAGATTTAGCACTGCAATTAATAATAATAATAATAATTCATTAGTTTTATATTGCACTTTACTGGACACTCAAAGACGCTTTACATTGCACTATTCATTCGCTCCATACTCAGTGATGGTAAGCTACTATTGTAACCACAGCTGCCCTCGGGTAGACTGACGGAAGCGAGGCTGCCAATCTGCGCCATCGGCCCCTCCGACCACTACCAACCACTCACTCGCTCACTGCATTCGCTAGGCTCCCTGGTGTTCCCAAACGGTCTCCCATCCAAGCACCGACCAGGCCCTTCCCTGCTTAGCCTCCAAGGTCTGACGAGATTGGGCATAGCAAAGGCGGTATGGCCACAATTAAACGATTATAAACAAAAAGGTTGTGGAAACTCTATAATATATATATATAATATAATCTTAATACAAAACTTGTACAATTTTGCTTTAAAAAAAAAAACACGATCCAGGGAACTTTTGGTACCTCAGAAGCACGGAGCACCCAAGTCCATAGCACTATTGTCATTACATTTAAAAATATATGAAACTATATTCCTTTGAGTGAATTTATGCTGCTGGGAGGCATAAAGGGGCCATAATAGTCTACACTAACCTCTAAAAATGATCTACTAGTTTTTGGCCTTCACTACAGTCCAGGAACTATCTGCTGGCAACAACGGGCTTTGGTGTGCACATATATTTTGCACATGCAAGTAAACAAATTCAGTGTACCACCCATCATTAATACAACTAAATGTTGCTTGCCCATTTGTTATTTAAACATCTATCTCATATTGTGCATTGGAAAAATATGTAACTTCCTCTGACCAAACCCCTTGAGCTCAGAACATTGGCAACACGCCTGTTATCCCTCCTGTCTGGGCCTGGAGTATACTTAATAGAGCCTCGTGTATTCGCAGATTAACCCAATGCAGCTGATCTGAATGAGAAACAAGATCCTTGCTGCTCCTCCCCCTCATATCGTATACTCTCACAGCTTTAAAGGTGCATTATGGAACTTTTTATGAGGGAAAGAGCGCTGTATTTTCAATGAGGATAACATTAAAATAGTCAGAAATACAGTCTAGACTTTGTTAATGTTGTGAATGCCTATTCTAGCTGGAAACGGGTGATTTTTAATGAAATACCTACATATTTGTGCAGAGGCGCATCGCTCCAGTGTCTAATGGTACATTGTGTTAGCTAATCGTGTTAAGCGATTATTAGAAAACCCTCGTTGAATTATGCTAGCACTGCTGAAAACTGTTGTGCTGAGTAGATAAGCTATAGAACTGGCCAGGGTGACCCCAAACTTTGAAACGGTAGTTTCAGAGTTTACTATTTTGTGACCCAATGGCTGTATGGGTGGTAAGCATGGTTAGCTTTTACTTTCGATCCCGGTGGCCTCTACAGCGCTCCAGGATAAATTGTTTATTAGGTTTTCTGGTAGGAGGGACCATCAGCAGGGAAAACTCTGCAAGTGATCAGAAACAGTTGATCCTGGAGCATGAGAGAGGCCACTGTGACAGACAACCCACACCGTCTTTCATCAGGAAAATGCATGATGAAGAAGACCATAGCATCAAAACGCTGACATAATGTCCTTATAAAATACGCTTTGGCAGTGTGTGGGATTTTTCCTGATTGCTAACAATTTGAACATTTTCCGTATCATAGTTCAACAGTTTCACAGGAATAAATGGTGGTTGTGAATGCTTCCTGAACTGTATATTCCCCTATACCCTACCATTCCCCGCTGCTCTGTGTTGTCTTTTTTTAAATTACACGTCCCTGGCCTGTGATTTTGGAGCCATCTTGTTCAGCGCCATATGCCAGTTGCGAACATCTCACCAGGCATTAACATCTGCGAGTCGCCTCAGCCGCTGCCTCTATAGGTGTGAGCCTGAGATAGGTCACCCTTGCACCATATAATCTTGTCAACACACGACCCGGGACCCAGCAGCTAATCCCCCCCTCTGCAGCAGATGTGCTGCTCTGATATAACAAGAACAGCACCAGGATTATGTCTTATCTGCAGAGAGGCACTTGCACGCTCACTCACTCACTCACTCACTGTAGGTCTGATTATTGATGCACACATTATCAGATAGTTTGAGGGGCAAGTAACTAGATTATATGTGGCAATCATCAAGTGAAGATGTACAATTCAAAGAGTCACTACAGTACCTCACTGAGAAAGAAAACAAAAAGGTATATATATATTAGTTTAGTTTAGTTTATTTGTTTATTTGAGCAGTATACATTCTGCTCAAAAGGAGTGGGCTGAAGCAAAAAGCTTATGAGCGCCCACCCCCAAGTGCAATAAATAAAAAAAGTACATTTCACACAATGGTACAGAAGGAACAAAACATCAAAGAGACCTCATCCAAAGAGAATTTGATACATTTCAGCAGCTACATTATCACAGACCAACTTACAAACTTACAAAAATTAATTGAAACAAAGCACAACTACAACAACGATCTCGTTTCATGTACGATGTCTAGTACAAAACAAGTAAAAAAATGTGATCCTTAATATATTTCTTTCAGATTGTTACCAGTGATTACAGAGAGTTACTTTTATGTTATAAAGGTACATTAAGAGGTATTATACTCCGAGATCTTGATACTTCCCAGTTGTCATTACCATCCTCAGTATAGTTTTAATTTGGGTTTAATCATTATTAGCATCATTATTATTATTATATATTTATTTAATTGAGTTATATGTGAAGTATGATGTAGCCCTGCATAGTGTGGTGCATTAAAAAGCCAGAGTGTAGAGCGGGCCAGTTGAAGAGGGCAGTAACTCCCCATCAACAAACCCCCACACAGCTGCCCTAACAGCTGATTTTGTAGATAATGTTCCTATGCTGAGTGGTGCATTAAAGGACAAGGTTTAGAGCCCGTTGGGAGGATTCCTCTCAACAGATCCATAACCTCCGCCAAATATCATCATTTTGCTTTTACTCAGATTTAGAGATAATTAATTTTGTTAGAACCACTTGTTGATACTTTTGAGTTCCAAATTAACAATCCGACACAGCTGCTGTAAGTCGTCTCCTGATGCAAAAATATTTGTATCGTCGGAACCTTGAGGTAAACTACAGACAATTTGTCGACAACTCGACTGATAATCACCGATTTTCACACATTGTTTTCTATTTTTTAAATAACTGGTAACCCACTGTAGAGCTACCCCCCTAATCCCATAATGTTCTAGTTTGTTACAGTTTTCATATCCATGTCATGGTAATCTGTCGAGGTTTTATTTTTACACCCTCTAACAATGCCCAGTATCTCCTTTTCCTCCACAGGTTTGAGGAACATGGACATAGGATTTGTGTCTATGAACTCACAATTATAGTTCTCAACGTTTGCAATTTTTGCAGCAAGGTTTGGTCCAACATCTACAAAGAATTTATTAAATGTTTCGACTACTTCATTCACATTATTTAAAGTGTTATCCTCATCTTTGAAATATTTTGGATAATTAATCGTTCTTGGTTTATTTCTAATTATCCTATTTAAGATATTCCATAAACCTTTAATATTATTCTTATTGCTATCTATATATATCTATATATATTTTGATCATGAAACTAATTTATATGTTAAAGTAAGAAAAGTAATCGGTAGAGCTGGGGAATTTCCTGGTGTGCTGCTACTTTTGGTTGCCTGAGGGAAAAAAAGAATGACCTTATAATAAACTGTCATAGTGGGGATAATTAGGTTGCCGCAAGTTGTTGGGTGATATTGCTTAGAATAGTTGAACCATTGACAGTAAAGAGAGACCTGAAATGAGGAGAGAGACCCGATTGGACTTGAAAGTCACTCCTAGTTTGCAAAATGAGGAGAGAGACCAAACTTTCAAAAGTAAATGATCAAGCTCCCTTTCCCTTCCCTCCTGATTGGATCTGACAGGCCAGTTTACAGGTAATCGCAATACTCAAAGTTATGGCATTGGGAATTAAAGTGTCTGAGATCAACAAAGGGAGTATAGCAATATTACATTGCGTCAAATTGTAGGCCCAGGCAGTGAGTTATACACAATCTACATTAAAAAAAAAACCTAAAAAACATGTACATCCTATATCTTCACTGTAAAAAGTAATACATTTTTAAATATAAATCATATAATGACTGACTCTTTCACTGTTTCGGCTATAGAGCAGTGGCATGCTGGGTAATCAGGAGAGTCGGGACGTTGCTTTTGGGTTTGAGTTACGGTTCACATTTTGTTTGATTTCAGATTTAAAACCAACTTTGTGCATGGAGGCAAGACAGCAGTAAAACTGGGTCAGTGCTGTAAAACCATGGAGCCTCGAAGTTTATGAGGTTAGAGTTAGCTTACAGGGCTTATTAGCCCTACCGGGTAATAGATGTTTAATTTAACATACTGAACTGCTTCATACGTCTGTAGCCAGTTACAATGGAAGACCCCAGGTGTGACTTTGTGTCCAGCAAACGGCTACACTAAAGGACCCCGGCCTCCCAGAACTAGCAGCGGGCGAAGACCAGCCTGACAAGGTATGGAGAATCACGGGCTCTGTGCCATATTATTGCACTACAAAAAAAAAATTACATTAGCAGCCACTAATCATAATATACTGTATTTGGAGAAGCAAAATGAAGTAGAGGACAACCTGGGACAAAGCCCAGCCAAACAGAAAGGCGGAAGTGCGTATAACAGTTCAACCCACTACATGTACTGTATATTCTACACGACTTTTCACACCCCCAACTATAGCATAGCCTACAGATTGTCATAAGTGATAGAAATTTAAAGGTCATATTATGTCCTTTAGGCTTTTTACTTTAATCACCTCAGCCTTAGTATGTGTATGGTATAACTTGATTTAAAAACAATTATTGGCACTAATTATAAGCACGTACAGTACAGCCCCGCTGATACTTTGATAGGGTGAGATATTGCTGTAGTGTGAAGGCAAAAAAAATACAATAAAAGTATATAAATGAATATTATATATTGTCGAAATGCCACCTGTTCTGTTATATTCTGCCTTCACCCCTTGGATGATGTCAGCGAGGATGTATTATGTGAGCCATTCTTTGTATGCAAATCATCTTTGCCCAGGGTGGTGGGTTATGGACCCCTGTCGATAAGCTTGTTGCTTTTTGGGTGTCCATTTTCACAATGTAGCTATACTTGATGGTTTATAAGTTCAATTTCCTAATTGTATGTGCAAAATTGTGAAATAAATAAATACAAATTAATTAATTAATTAATCATTATGCCACATTTATGCATTAACATTATGAAAATCAATGTGAAAGTATTCTAAGTATTCAGAATACAGTACTCTGATTAGACTAAGCAATCGAATACGTTACTAAAGTATTCTCCCAAAACTGGATATATTATGTATTTATATATATATATCACATAGTACCAAGAAAAAGAAGTTACTTTCACCCCTGGATCTGGCCCATTGTGTCTTGACAATAGTGGACGACAAGGGCAGCAGTGCAAAACAAAAAGGTATGCACCAGCTTCTTGCTTGCCGATACATAAGATCCATAAAACCTTTTAAAAGATATTATCTTTTAAAAGGTTTTATGGATCTTAAAACAAAGAGGAGCTACATTGAAATCCCCCTGTGACGTATACGCCAGAGAGTGGACTGATGTTTGCAGTGTAGAAGAAGGAGATAGACTGAATACGAGGGATGACTAAACATGTGCAAATGAAACAAAACAATACTCCAAAAGCTTTAAAAGTCAAAACCCTTTAAAACTGTAACTTTTGGTCCATCTTCTCCCTAGCAATGTGATGCTAAAACAATGAACATGACAATAGTTAGTTTATTTATTTGAGCAGTTTGTCTGCTCAAAAGGAGTGGGCCGAAGCCAAAGGCAAAGGTAAGAACAAGTAATAAAGAACAATAATAAAAATTAAAAAAAAACAACAACAAAATAAAGAAACAACAGCAAAAGAATGTACAACACTCACAATGTTCGTTGGTATATTAGGAATATGGACTCTTTATAAACCTTTTTAAAATGTGCCACATTTTTACAAAGTTTGATACTTTCATCTAGTTTTTGCCAAATTTCAACACCACGTCTCGTGGGACACATACTTTTCAAGGTTGTTCTGAAGTACTGTTTATCAAAACGAGATCTTGATACTTCCCAGTTGTCATTACCATCCTCAGTATAATTTTAATTTGGGTTTAAATTATCATCATCATTATTATTATCATTATCATTATTATTATTATATATTTATTTAATTGAGTTATATGTGAAGTATGATGTAAGCCCTGCATAGTGTGGTGCATTAAAAAGCCATAGTGTAGAGCGGGCCAGTTGAAGAGGGCAGTAGCTCCCCATCAACAAACCCCCACACAGCTGCCCTAACAGCTGATTTTGTAAATGATGTTCCTATGCTGAGTGGTGCATTAAAAAACAAGGTTTAGAGCCTGTTGGGAGGAATCCTCTCAACAGATCCATAACCTGCCAACCCTAATTCTCCATTTGTAATTTGAGCGATAGAATGACAACCGTTCCAAGCAGCAACACTCTTTGATTATAGAGGAAACAACCACAATATACTTCATTCTTAATTAGATCTGACCTTTACAGCACTTTGTAACACCCATTAGCAATCAAGTCAAGTGCCCATTTCCTCCTTCTGGTACTTTGACCATACCATTTTTTTATATCTTGATTTGAAATGATGAATATTTGGACATTGTTTTAATTCTGCCCCCAATTTGTTCCAGAGTTTAACTCCACATACAGACACACACATACTTTTCCTAGTGGAAGACACTGCTTGAACCTTGAAATTATCACACCCCTCAGGTTATATCCCCCTTCTCTGCGTGCAAAAAGCATTTGCATCCTTGCAGGCTTTAAACAGAAGTTGGGCAGTAGAGAAATCAACTAAGTCATTCATTTTAACAGTATAGACTTCAGAAATAATATATTAGTGTGATCACAATATCCTACTTTGTGTATAATTCTTACAGCCCGTTTTTGGAGCATAACAAGGGGGTGTAATGAGCTTTTATAGTATTTCCCCAAACTTCTACACAGTAATTTAGATATGGCAAATACTGAATGTACCGGATGTGTGAGCAAGCCAAAGGCAAATTTCTGCCATCATTGTGCATGGTAGACAATAATATTTTCTATTCTATTCTATTCTATACATATAAATGTGGCTAGCATACAAATGTAATGCAAGTGCATAATTCCGCCTCTATGCTAATACAGCTGTTATCATTTCTAATTCGAGTGCATTTACCTGAATATTATCAAGCACAGATCAAGCACAGTCTTAACCTCTGAGCTAAAAGCAGATGGTATTTCGAAAGGGCTGCATTTTATAACCATAATTACATGCAAATAAAAACACTTGCATTAAGAGTAATCAAGGCAATGACATAATGAGCAGTTAAAAACCAGGGGTAAAAAGTGATTAAAAAGCAATGGTTCACAGCAGTCAAGTGAGGTTATGGCTTCTGTAGAATTGCTTCAGTAAAAATCCTCAGCTGGACTGGGTTGTTTTAGTTAAGGATGTTTTTATTTTTAACAACAGAGCCTTGCTAATGAGGTACAGTATAACTGAACCAACGACCTTTAGGTTAACTCCAGCTCACAACAACGGTTTGGTTAATGAGTGAAACTGACTTTGGACAAGCAGAAACAGATATCCCTTAGGAGGAATCTTAACAAAAATAAGATGGGAATAAACGGCAAACTTTTGAAAAAGCTCAAAGAAAACAAGTTTGCGTGGCCTCTGGTTTATGACAAAGTGGGAAGACGGCGTGAAACTGTGACCTCAGATTAGTCCTAGCAATATTTTCCAATGCTTTCTGTTGTGACTCTGCATTCATTTATTTAGCTGTGAGGATCTGCAAATGTGTCCAAAACGCTGACAATATACTGTATATAAAATGCACATGAGGTCGGCCATTAGAAAGGACTTTCATGTCAGGTTAGTGCAGTGCTTCTCAATAATTTTTTGCGGCGCCCCCCTTAGGAAGCAGAAAACGTTCTCAATTATTCAACACTTATATGCTGAATTATGAATAGAATATAGTTTTCTACTCAATAAAGATACAAAGACATGGAGAGGAGCAAAGTGGTTCAACAGCCCACAATTACATAAATAACGGAGAATGCTAACATGATGCTTCTTGTTAGCATCTTGCTACATGCTAACGCTATCTATGACTGCCGTTTGTTCGCTTCTACTCAACAATCTGCTGTGAAAAATTATCCGTATGGACCCGATTGAAATATATTTGCGTGTGATTCTCCATTATTTATGTATTATGGGCTGTTGAATCACTTTGCTCCTCTCCATGTCTTTGTATCTTTATTGGGTAGAAAACCATATTCATAATTCAACGTTCATTAAAGTAGTTTTAGAGTAATTATAGAAAGATTTATATTTTTCTCCTCATTGATTTCCCCCTCAACTGCATCAGACCATATGCCTGTCTGTCTCTATCTGAGACTATAACGTCATCAAATTCCACAACATAAAAGTGTTTGTGGTTAAATTTTTGTTCATAAGCAGATCAGATTATACACACCGCATCTGAGAATGATTACCCCCAGTTAATTACAATGAGCAACCAATATGAAAACTATAATATACTATTATTTTATTTTCTGATAATATTGAGCTGGAGTTAAAGCCAAGTCATCCTGCTTATGGTGGCACATAGGCTTTCGCTTCCTCAGGAGTTAGAATCTCAGTAGTGACTTTGGTGTGGCGTTTGTATTCTTACATTTATTTCAGCTTCCACCTCCATAAAAATGAAAAAAGAAACACACACACAAAAAAACACGAGTCAGATTTAATTTGAAAGTACGAGTGCTAATTATATTCACAAGTTTAACAACATATGCATTTTCTAAAATCTTTTGGAAAAATAACAACAATAATCATTTATTTTATTTTCATTGTAGCATCTATTATTCATTCAAGAATGTATTTTAACACAACTGACCTAATCAGAGCAGTCTTGGCTTTTGTTTTCCAATACTTTTATCAGAGTTTGTAAAACAGCTCCTCAACACCTTTGTGTTTTCCTCAGAGAAAGCCCAATTTATCTGTTTTAATCCTGCATCAGTAAGCAGGCACAGAGTTGGCACAGAGCCCACGGTGGTGCCAGCCAGCTGTATCTTCAACAGGCATGCAAACATCTGTAGGAGGCAGCATCCGTATCACTGGTAAGTCTATTTAAGGTAATGGCTTCCCCCGGCACAGGCCATCTGACAGAACTAATTACGATAAAGTCTCGGCTGGGAGGCTCCACATACCGCTTCAGAAATCTTAACCACAGAAAACACTACTTCTTAGCCTTTTTTCCCTCTGCCTTTTCCCTCTTTGTTTTGTCTCTAAGATCAGTCTTCCGTTCCTTAGGCAGCCCAAACTCCCCGTCGTTGACTTGCTCATTAAAAGGATAGGAGAATTTCACGGTCTTCCTCCTCGCGGTGATGGCGGTGGGAGCGTGTGATTGACAGGTGAGACATTTGTGCCGCCGCGTGTCTCCCAGGTGTGCCAGCGTCACACTAGGGTGCACAGACATACACCTCAGAACTAAAAACAAATTATCTGTGGGTGCATAATAGACAAATCCCAGAGGACGAGACACTTAAACAGTTAGATAATAAGGCTCTAAACATGATAAACATGCTCATGTTGTGTGAACTACATTTTGTATCAATTCTGTATATTCATGTCCCCTTTCTCTACCCTGACACACTCTGAACATTTCAGCACTCAAGTTGCCTGCACTATGAAGCAAGTCTTGATTTAATATAGTGGATAACTCTTTTACATGGCCGACACAACAAAGCAGTTAAAGTGATAACCTGTAAGCTTAAATGTTTTACAAATTGTATAGATTGTGTATAACTAACTGCCGGGGCCTGCAATTTGACGTAATGTAATGTATTTTTTTCTGAAGTCGCTGATTTCTGCAACTATTCAGAATCCCAAGTGCCACAACTTTGAGCAATATATATTACTCTCTCTCTCTCTCTCTCTCTCTCTCTCTCTCTCTCTCTCTCTCTCTCTCTCTCTCTCTCCTCTCATTTGGCAACCTAGGAGTAGTTTTATGGTCAAGTTCCGACAGTTAATGGTGTACAATTGTGGAATAAATCGGAGATGGTGATGAAACGAGATTTCAACCTGCTTAAATATAAATTCAAGCAAAAGATTTTTCCAAGTATAGAGAAGAAGAAATGAGTTGCCACTAGGGGGCGCAATATGATTATATTGCTTTTTATTAATTAAGGAAGAATGTTGTTGGTCTCAACGGTTGTCATTCTATTGCTCAAAATTACAAATAGAGAATTAGAGTAGGCGAGCTATGGATCTGTTAACGGGCTCGTAATCCTCGTCTTTTAACGCACCACACAGCATAGGAACATTATCTACAAAATCAGCTAGTTAGGGCAGCTGCGTAGGGGCTTGTTGATGAGCAGCTACTGCCCTCTACAACTGGCCCGCTCTACTCCTGGCTTTCTAACGCACTACACTGTGTAGGGCTTACATAATAAATGTACATAATAATACTCACGGAGTATAATATGTATATTAATATGTCTTTTTAACATAAAACTAGTGACTTTTGGTAATACTAACAATGTTAGGTATGTGTGGCAGTATGCCTGCAGGCGGGCACTGCCACTTGTCGTTTTGATGGTGGTTGGCTGTGCCATCACCTGATAAATAGCACTTCCGTTTATTATTTGACCTCTGACTTCCTGTAGGCCCAGTCTCGTCTGTTGTGGTTGTTGCTCCTCGTCACTCTCCAGTCCAGGTAGTATATTGGTCACTAAATTTAAATATTTCAAATTTCCTGCGTTCTCCCGGCCATGATCGTTGAGTGGATCGGTTGTGTTGACTCGGACCTAGCTGTCAAAGCCCCGAGCCGCGCTAATGCCTCCGCTCAGGTTTGTGGCCTGGTCAATCTAGTAACATATCCTAGTAGTTTGTACTCGTGGTAGTGACACGTGCCTTTTCCATTTGTAGCCTCTGGCCGAGCAGTGGTCGTCACTGCCGCCTGCCTTTTTTAGTTCGCCTTTTCTGTTATTATTCCCCTGTCACTGGATTCGTGGAGCGCAATGTCCTTATGAGTAACCTGTGGTAACATGTAACTGAAAGTACGGACTAAAACAAGTGACTCAACTAAAGAACGGTGAAATGGACAAACCTGGTCTTAACTAAAGAATGTGAAAATAAATGTAAAACTTCTCTATACAGTGCCTGGCCTCTGTGATCTATTTATTCAACAACGAACCTACGTGCTTTATTATTTGGTGCTGGCCATCTCCAGCTGGTGTTTTTTGGCAATAATTTTATGTTTAAACGGCTTAGTTAACCCTCGCATTGCCACACATGGTAACCGTTTGAAATAAATGTAATGTTCACCTTTTGTTTGCTGCTCAAATAAACAAATAAACTAAACAAAAAAGTTTGGATATAGCTTCACATGTATATTATGAGCATTTTGGATGTCAACACTACCAAACTGTCAACAGTAGGCTTATCTTCTATCTATTCTTGACAAAGATCCTTCTTTGAAGGATGGGTCAAAATTAGAATGCAAATTTTAGTGAGAAAATTAAGTTCTGCATATACGTAAATTGATGTTGACTTGTGTGAATTAAGATCAATTAGGCCCACCGCTGCTCAGAGATAGCTTTTTAAAATGTCTGCATGAAACAGCCTAGATCCTGATATAGTGAGAAGGTTGGCTATTGAGTCAACACATTTTAGGCATTGGTTATATCATTGATGGACAGAGAAGTTGTCAAGGGATGAGAGCCCACGGGGCGAAACTGACATTTCCTGAACTTTTAAACATGAGCAAACCACTCTCTCATTTGGGTTTGACATTTGGTTGCAAAATGAGACTTAATAAAATACATACCCAGATAGACCTGTTATGCAACCTTTTTATATGTAACATATTTTCATTATTTTGTTATTGGGCAAAATCTGCACTTGAATGCCCTTTCCTTAGAGCCCATTAAGGCTAAAATCAAGAGCCAGCTGATACGAATATGCCAAAGGTCAATGGCAGTCAAAGTACTTCAGTTCATTACAAAAGTATACAAATACTTCTCATTAGGTATTATTCCAAGGAAAGTGAAGGTGACTCACATTTTTACTTTTGTGAAAGTAGTTTAGTAATAATAGAATACACTTTTATAATCCTCTCCTGTTCTGTTCTGTTCATACTAAAGCTTTTGGTAATACTTTATAATAATGCATGAGTTCATGCATGATTATCATTAACTTATGCATGAATTAATGCATGATTTCATGATACATTCATGCATTACTTAATCATGACTTCTCATCCCTGAATTAAACATCTAACTACTGTAATGAATGTACATGCAAATCTTAAAAATTCATCATGATCATGAGGATCACATAAGAATACCATGAATTCACTAAAACGGCAATGAAAAGATAATAAAATGATCAACCAATCATGATCATGAGGATCATGCATACACATCATGACTCATATGGTAGAAATCTACTTGCAAATGATGTCCCCTCAACTAAAGTGGTGCATTACCCTAAACTTGTTAACCTGTTAAAGACCACCTTAGTCCGGAAGAAGGAGCAAGGATTTCTGGATTGTTTTCTCAATTGTAATTTTGGAAAAAACAATTAAAAAACTTTTATTACAAATTATTACAAGTACAGCATAAACAAATAAGATCTCCAGAGCTGGTCTTCAACAGGTTAAAAAGTTTAGGATAATGCACCTCTTTAGTAGAGGGGACACAATCATAATAAAATCATGATGTATTAAGGATTAGCAAAATGATAAGTTCATGATTGCCGTAAATTTTATCCTATAAAGTCATACTTCATGTTCTTGCATATAATCTATATAATTTGCATATAGATTTCTGCCTTATGAGTGATGATGTTCATGCATGATCCTCATGATCAAGATTGGTTGATCATTTTATTGTAATTTCAATGCTGTTTTAGTGAATTCATGGTATTCTTATGCGATCCTCATGATCATGATGAATTAAGATTTTCATGTACATTCATTACAATGAAGCCTAGGCGTTAATTTAACCTGGTTTCACCTAATTTCAGCATCACCTACCTCCAGCCAATGGTCGCTTCCGAGAGGGCCACACCCCCACCGTAAATCATGCACAAACTCATATATCATTATTATGAAGTGTTACCAAGCCGGGTTTCTTATAGTGGTAGTTTGCTGCAGGTCTTCAAGATTCAATTCAACTCATAAAATCAAAATACTGTTTTGCAGAACAACACAGTTTGTTATGAAAACAAGATTAATCAATACATAATTGACTTTATGTATCTCAAATAAGGTCTGATTGTAGTCAGCTAGTTTTAGAAGTGCTTTAAAATCATTGCTACTGGTTGGTTTTCCTCTTTAGTTTTAGTTTGTTTAGACATAGTTCGGCTGGACTATTTCTGGTGTTATCATTCAGGCGAAATATGTCATGAAGGAGGCAATATTTCCTGAGCTGACTTCAATAAAAGAGAAGTTTGAAGAGATTATTTCTTTCTGAGCAAACATGTCCGACATTTTTAACATAATCAAAGAGAAGAACAAAGAATTATTTACTGATTCTCTGTCAGAGCAGATGTTTTTCAGAGCTCACTTGGACAAAGTCCACATCGTCAGATATTTCCCCGAAGAGGCTCGGAGGAGAAGGAAAATAATTTGAACTGTCAGTTTGAAAGAGCAGCTTGAGATTGTATAAGATAGATCTGTACATCATTTTGATAATATACTTGTGTTAGAAAGAATGATTGTTAGAAATAAAGTATGAAGAGAGAGAGAGCGAGAGAGAGTGCAATGGAACTTAAAGAATCAACTTTAAGCAGCTCTGCTTTATATATTTCTACATGGCTGGTACCAGAGCACATCTCTCACATATCAGTGCCATACAGGAACGTGCTTTAGCTCCATTACTTCCTTGTAATTAACATTATGGTATCTTACTGTGTCTTGTGGCAGGTATCAGGCTTTTTAAAATACTTTCAGACCTCTTAGGTTCGATATTGTTGTAGCACAACTTTTAAGTGTGTCTAGAAAACACCCCTGTATGTTACGATGGTATAGATTCAGAATACAGTGATGCAATACGCCAGAAGAAGACACACAACCCATTCTTTCAGCTGCAGTGAAACAGCAAGTGCAAGTGCTTTGTTGTCAAATTGTTGTTGTCTTACCATATGTCACTTTATTTTATCTTATTTATTTAATATTTTTTATACATGCCCTTATAGCCTTATAGTTTAACGTTCTTAGCTTATTTTTTATCTTAATTCTGTGTTATATGTTCGATGTCGCACGTTGCACCAAGACAAATTCCTAGTTTGTAAACCTTGTTCACAAACCTTGGCAATAAATCTATTCTGATTCTGATTCTGATTCTGAAATGGAAAGAAGCTTGTTAGCTTTCAAATGAGGCGTTACACTGGCCCATAGCTTTTAGATTAAGGTAAAGTCAAACTGGAGAATAATTTGCTCGGTTGAGGCGGGGGATAAGAGGTTAATACGTTATCGGTTAATACTTCCCTCTTTATGGTTTTGTTATATTTTTCATTATCTATTTTTGGGCATTTTCATATTACCATATTATTCATAACATATTATTATCTTTTGAACCAGTCATGTGATTAATTACGAAATATTAGCTCACCGTGTTCTTTGTATGATCCGCTCTAAAGTGAACCGTCTAAAGTTGGATACAGGTCTTTGTGTTTGATTGGCGGTCCACGTCTGGGCCTGTGCTCTCCAGTCATTCCAATCCACAGCTAATTAATCAGAGTAAAAGGGCCCGTAGCATCCGCCGAATCCCCCTTCAACAGTGACGTCAGCGTCCATCTGGTGGCTCCACGGCGACTTTTGCAAACACATGTCCAACTCCCCAGACGGTGAGCTCCTTTGTTACATTTTGTTAGACAGTTGATCCCACTTTTGTTTACACTGATAAAGTCCATTGACAGACAGAGAGACCAACATCTGCGGCAGGTGCACTTACATTTCCCATGAGGCATTGTGTCACATGGAAACGTACAGGAGCACAGAGTGAGAGAGTAGTTTACAAGCTTTTTGATTAAACATTTATTAAAATACATTGTTTAAAAGAGACATGAAGGGTACAAATCTACTCTCTTCTTTCTTTAGATTTCCTGTGTGTGGATACCTATAGGCGTTGGGTTGGTATAATTGAAGCTATACCACGATACAAGTCAGAATACAATAATACAATAATAGGGTATCAAAAATGTAAATCAACTTTTTCTTTTAAGTAGCACATTTTTTAAACTTCCAAAGTTTCCAAAGTGCTGCACAAAGAATACTTGATATGAATAATAATAAGCCGATTCCTCTAATTATCCCAAATAATTAACACTAAAACTAAGGGGGTCATTTATCAAGATAAGTGCTAAATAGTGAAATACAGGCTGGAAGATAGCATGTAGCTATTTGTGAGCATGTCACAACTAATTTACCATTTGCAATTGCATGTATTACAGTAGCGGCTACAAATCTGTGTGTGCAGCACGAGTAAGAACTGGGAAGATAACCACCCATCCACTTTTGCATGTGACTAGTTTCTCATTTTGTGAGCAAACCCTTGGTAAATGACCTTCTGAGAGTTATAATAATCTGTAAATAGTAGTTAAAACAATAAATAGACATACAAATCCTGGAATATAATAAAAATCCCATTACCTGGAATTACAGAAGCGTGGAGGATAAATTGCATAATTTATATATTCAGCACGTTTGATCAAGATTCTTATCCCGGTTGATCAAGATGCTATAATGTTCGTACAAAATCATTCCGTGTCCATAAAAGTAGGGCTGGGCGATTTATTCCCCCTCCCCCCCAAAATCTGTTCTTCTTGGCACATTTGTACAGAAGGACCTTCTTCCTCTGAGCAGAGGGCAGAGAGCTAAACAATATAATATATATATTTTTTTTATATGAATCGATTTTTTTCCCAGCCCTACAACCCTAGACAAGATCATTTCATGTTCGTACAAGATATGGATAACGTTATCACATGAATCACATGATATGAAATTGTCATGATTTTACATTATACCAAGTTATTATGAAATAATGTGATCAGTAAGTTGTAAGAACGTGAGCCTAAATCATCATATATTGAGGTTAAACAGGAGTTGCACGACCTGAGGGCTGTTTCATAAAGCTGGCTTACTCTGTAAACTCGGCTTATTTGGCCAAGTCTGGCTTATTGTGTTGTCTTTTTGGTTTCATAAACCAGGCTCACTCTGGCTCAGTTACTATGGAAATATAGTCAGAGAAGCCTAGTCCGGAATTAGCCTGGTAGACTGAGCACAAGCTATGTTTCTTTTTCTTGGAATCCAACACCAATGGGCAATGTGAATGACACAAGCAGGGTATTAGTGCCATTATCTGGCCAAAATGTATGTTGGCCTCAAAAATGTGAAAAAGAAAACATGAAATCACAAAATCAATTACTTTATGCAATCAATTATAAATATACACCAACATTATCTTTGTCTCTCATCTGTGAAATACAAAGTTGTGTGATACATTAATGACATTATTATGTGTCATCAAAAAGCTTGTCCAATAAAAGGAACCGTAGCCCACAGGAGGACCCACCCTCATGACCTGTGTCAACAGTTTTATTTTTTTTTCTATCATGTGTTTAAATTCCTGGGGAAAAAAGAAAAGTGTTTAAATTCATAGGCGCCAATTTATGTTCTTCCCAGTCCAAAAAAATTAGATTTGATGAAGCCAACAGAACAACATCGTCTGCAAACAGCAGAGATGAGATCCTGAGGTTCCCGAACCGGACACCCTCCGGCCCCTGACTGCACCTAGAAATTCTGTCCATAAAGGTAATGAACAGAACCAGTGACAAAGGGCAGCCCTGGCGGAGACCAACACGCACCGGGAACAGGTCTGATGCCTCTGCTTCCTCATCGGAAGACGTAACGGTGGGATTGAGGAGATCCTCTCTAAAACTAGATATTGCAATTTTATTTAACCCTATGCACTTGTAACAACAATCTGTTGATTGAAAGCCAAGATCCACCAAACCACATTAAGAATCTTTTTTTTTTTTTGCTTGTGTGTGTTCGTTCAGTTGTCAGGTAAAGCCGCCATGTAGCCTTCAGCTGTATTGATCGTTCCACTCCGACAGAAAGAAATCAGTGATGCGCCTGACCGATCCTTTTTGAGCGCTGCTGCATTTTTGAAGGTTAGACATGTGTTTCGTTTCAGCCTGTTACTGGTGCACAGAGCAGGGAATTTTGTCCACTTTAGTTTTGACAGTTATCCACCTTACCTGTTACGTGCCCAATTTCCACCAGTGCACACAGGGAGGATCTAAAGAGGACCTGCGGGACCAATTTACGCTTGATATAAAAAAAAAAGCACATAATGTGATGAATTAAAGTTATATCTCCACTGCAGATAGCCGATTGTAAAGTCACAGCGTGCAGAATTATTCCAGCCCTTAAAGCTGAGGTACCCGATTTTTCCTGTTCAAAATGTGAAATGTGTGGCCCAAACTAATTTCTAGCTCTCTCAGCAGGCCCGAATTGTTCAGCCAAATTAATTATGCAAGTTTCACCTCCATGTACAGTTTCGAGTGGCAAACCCCCAAGATAAATTGAACTAATTTAGATCCTATACGTCTTCCATTGTGCAATAATAATGTTGCTGAAGATGTTAAACCGATGTTAAATGGAGTAGATATTGGGAAGGCAAAAGAAGCTATTGGGAGTCTGGTGACACTCATTTATTGATGATGCATATCAATAAGTTACTCTTTAAAAAAAAAATACTAGTAATAAATATCAATAATTACAAGGCAATTACCTAGCAGTTATTGAGCAGAGTTACTATTAACTACTACTTTAATTACACAAGAACTACCACTTTTATTGATATTTATTACTAGTTATTACCACTGTAATTACTACCGTTATTACTAGGTAATTACCTAGTAGTTACCGGGTTGTCATGTAAAGTGTTACCCAAAACTCAACTCACACAAAATAGAGCTGCAAGATTGGCTTTGAACTGCTCCATCGTGTAGTAATGATACACAGCAGATTGTCCTGGCTGACAATGGAGCAAAGAATGGCCTATTAACTGGCTCAGTTTATTAAACAGCTCTCATTGACTAGAACCTAACTTTGCAATCAGCTGACTCTGGCTAAAGATAGACAGGCGACAATATTAAGGGCATTCTTATAAACTATTAAAGTACTTGGTAAAGTCATGCTTGTCATTGTTTATACTCCCTGACCTAAACCAAAGTTAATTGTTCATATTTCATTTTTTTTCTGTCTGAAATGTATAAAAAGTGGACGTGATATGAGAAATGTGTACTTTTCATTGAGTTGCATCATCATGTTGCACACCATTTATTGCAAACTTGTACACATAATATCCGTTTAGACTTTTCCTGCAATGTTATTTGCTGACACTGTGTTTCACTGTATTTCTGTGGACGCTTTAAAGCATGTTGTGCAAATTTATTTTTTGTAAAGTATGTAATTGTGGTGTTTTGAAGGACCCCAGGGAGACTAGTTGCCATTAAACGGGCAGCTATGGGGATCCTAATAAAACAATAAAAAAAACACATTTCCGTAAGCAAGCTAAAGCATGACCTTTGACTTGCATAAAATAAGAGGTTTATGCATATTTTCGGATTGACCAAAAAAATAAAAACACCACATAATTACAACCTAATACCTTAATGAAACGCATAATAATTCTGCATGTGGTGTAGTTATGATTACTGATTACAGCCACTTATATTCCTCCTTCAACATATTCAATCAGTGCACAAGTGTCAGGGGATGTCCTAAAAGCATGCACTTACAATAAAGAAGTATCCAAATAGTGAAGGATCTCGAGAGACAATTTACGCCTGATAAAAAGCATAAAATGTGATGAATTAAAGCTTTTAGGGTAGAGGAGCAGAGCAATTTTCCACTCATGCCGGCGCACTAATACCGGTAAATTGGCTTGATAATATTGTAATTTTCAGCTTTGTTGTGTTTATTGGGAGTGTTAGAGCGCTATGACCGATCTCATTATACGGTCAATCTAATAGAGATTCAGTGAAAGCTATCGATTTACGCTACACCGCTGTCTCAACGGGGATTTACCATTCAAATGCGGGTAATGAAATACATATAGTCATTTTCAACCAGGGAATTATAGCCCTTGTACTATCGTCTGGTGAATAGAAAGATCCAATTATACCGTAACTACAGAGTTAGCCGTTTTTATTAATTTATTAATTCAGTTATCTTTCTTGCTTTTGCTCGCACATGGTTTTGGGCAAATAACTGCATGGGCCAAGGTTGGGGTGCTTGGAGGCAGATGAAACAAAGACAGCTGATCACACACAAGTCACACATACCCATTTAGTGTGGCAGGTTTTCATGCTTTCTTTTATTTTAAGGTGAAGAGGTAGCTGAGTCAGGGGGATTTGGGTAATGACTGAAAGGACAAGATCATGGATGCAGGTGGCCGAAATTAGTTTCCTTTGCAGGGTGGCTGGGTGCACCCTTCGAGATAGGGTGAGGAGCTCAGTTACCCGAGGGGAGTTCGGAGTAGAGTCGCTGCTCCTTCACGTTAAAAGGAGCCAACTGAGGTGTCTCGGGCATCTGTTCCGGATGCCTCCTGGTCGCCTCCCTCGGGAGGAGTTCTATTGAGGCATGTCCTATTGGGAGGAGGCCTCGTGGAAGACCCAGGACACGCTGGAGGGACTGTGTCTCTGAGCTGGCCTGGTGTCGCCTCGGGGTCAGCTGGAGGAGGTGTGCATGGATCGGGAAGTCTGGGCATCTCTGCTGAGACTGTTGCCTCCGTGACCCGGCCCCAGATAAAGTGGAAGAAAATGGATGGATGGATGGATGGAGGTTTAATGCGGTAATGCTGGTGTTTAATCACAGTTTGAAGCAGCACACTGCGGTTAAAGGCCCAATACCTGATTTTGTTACTAGCAGTGGCACACAATTTGTTTTGCTTCAGAAAATTGTAGCAATATTATAAAGCATTTGTATACATTTCATGAACGTGCAGGCTAGTTTTTGAGCATGCCTGTGAAAGTGACTCTGAAAATGTATCCTGCAAGTTGTGAAACATGCTCATACTTGCTCATACAACCTGCCCCTGTGAAGAACTGGAATCCTACAAATAGATTAGGAAAGTTATGAATGAGTTTGGACCACAAATAACTTTATTGCTTACGGGCTCCTTCTTTGATTGTTTGTAATAAGAAGAAAAAAAAGAAGAAAAATAACAGCTATAAGGCCTTTAAGTTTTACAAATTCCACCACTGAGTATGTCACATTGTGTGTGTGTAAGGAGGAGGGTCTGACAACAGTGTAATGTAATATATTGTAAACTATAGAAATATAACAAAGAAGCGACGTTTGATCCATATGTATGTGGACAGTTAGCAAGCCCGCTAGTCCGGGAAACCTAAGAGTCCTTTTTAGCACGCTCAAGCGTAAACTATGAACAACCTATATGTTTTAAGCTGTTGTCAACCCATAACCCACCTTTTGGTGATGCCAAAGGTTAGAAATCATTAATCAATGTACAGATCTATGTTTACTTTACTTATATAAGAATTAGTGTATAAAAGTGACCCCCAAGCTAAATGCCAAATCATATTCTGTCAAGTGTCTGCTTTCCGTGGCGTTGGATACACATTCAATGGCCATTATATGTATAGCCTTATCATCTTTATCTTCATAATGATAAAGAAACCGCATAAATTACATAAATAGCATTAAAAAGGACAAACCATACCTCTCCATACTTTTACATATTGTAGGAACCGGCTTCTCCGTTAATTTCTTTGGGGATAGAACGCCCAATTCAAACAGCTCCGGGAGGCTAACAGATGAACACAGGAACAGGCTCAGATAGCTAAAAACATTTCTGTGATTTGTTTCTAATGTTGTGAACCTTTTGAGATGTTTTATGATACAAACGTACAGAAAACGCATTTTAATATGTTGGATAAACTGTTTAAAAATGTGTCATAGTGAAGATGATGGAGTTACACATTGACCTGAAGTTCTGTAGCTTGGTCCTAGCTTCTACCAGTGCATATATACCCCTGATCCACTGGAACTTCCTGCCCAGTCCAGTGACAGGTCGACCGGTGTAGTCGAGTGTTACCACTGACCAGACCAGGGTGATAGCATTTAGCTGCTGTTAGCACAACTTTAGCTTGTGTTAGCATGACATCTGCATGTAGCTTACCTTTATAGGGTGTCTTTTAGCTGCTTCTTTCTTCAAGTTTTTGCCTTGGTACCTCAGAATAAGTCCATAAGCCCCCAAACACTTTGTGTGAATGGATATGGATTTCCTTGACATAAAGCACTACTTTGGAGATACACATTTTGGTGTACATAGTGTCAAATTTATGGGCAATACTGTGTGGTAATTAAAAATCTTTCTAATCAACCACAGCCACCAATCTACACATTTGCAAAACATTCCTTTATTATAAATAAATCTCCTTTTTGTATAAAAACTGGCATGCTTCAACCATGGCATAGTACAGGTTCATGACCCAAGGCTATGACCCGGTTAGCCAAGACATGAGGAAACACACTCATCCCAGTATGCAAGGGCGAGCCATCAGACAACGTGAGACAAGAATGAAAAAATCAGCACGACCACAAAAATACTTACAAGGAGAATAACAACAAACAACTTTGAGTCTCATAGATTTTCTCTTACAATTTCTCTTTTAAATATCTTTTCAAATGTACTCTGTTAAATCTCTTTCCCCACCCAAACTTTGCCCTTTTAGATATACATTTATTTTTTGTGCTTCTTTATTATTTTGTAATTTTTTTGTGCCTTTTTGTCGTTTTAATTCAGCCCACCACAGTGTCCTATGGCATGTCACTTTTTTCACATAGTCTCTTTTTTTTAAACAGTAAGTTCATAGTAGGACCAATGAATTGTGAGCAGCGAGAAAGCAGGCACAACGATTGGCTGTTTATATGGTCCCGACTCTTTTGTGGATTGGATGTGCAACAATACAAAATGTCTCATGCTTAGATGCCATTGGCCACTCTGAATATCCGTCAGTGATGACTCTACAGTTCTCTCTTTGGCTCGGCTCCGCCCACAAACAAATCCCTCTCATACGTGTGTGTCCAGGCCATAGATCTAGTTTGCGCTCCTATGTCGTCTTCTGTGATCCACTCAGATGGCGTGATTGCTGTAGCTGACGTAAGTCGTCTTAGTTGATGAAGCTGTGGAGAGAAAGACAAGACATATGTTAAAATTCTGGCACAGTTTAAATCATGCACAGTGTTCATTCTGACACATATTACTATGTTGCTCTGAGTATGGAAAGCACTTTGGGGCAGTATTCTGTTTTTAATGTGCTATACAAATAAATAAATAAATAAATAAACCTAATATTAGTTTTAGTCTTAGTCTTTTGACAAAAATTTCCTTTAGTTTTAGTCGACTAAAATTGCATAAATTTACTAATTTAGTTTACTAAATTTAGTTTAGTAAACTAAATTTTAGACAAATTTAGTCGACTTTGGATTTATAATATTTACTGAATCAAGGTCCTCTGCTTCATGGAGCTACTCCCACATGAACAAGGCTCAGAGCGGTTCCTTTGGCAGTAAACTGAAATGATCTGAGGCTCTTTAAAACTGTTATTGGACGGCACTGCAACTCCCTTTCTTCTGGGCTGTTGTCTGCCTTTTTAGATTGTAAAGTTATCATAGGGGAAAACGGACAACTTCAGACAGAGGTTTACAGGAAGGCAACTCATACTGACCAGTATTTGATGTTTGACTCAAACCATCCACTCAAACTAGGGGCCATCATGACACTCAGACATGAGGCTAAAGAGGTGCCTACCAGTGCAGAAGGAAAGACCAAAGAGGAGCAACACATCCATAGAGCCCTTTCAGACTGTGGCTATCCTAACTGGTCTTTCACTAAAGCACAAAGGGCAAGAAGACCCAAAGAACAAGACAGACAGACTACAGAGCCCAGAAGAAAGAGAGTTGCAGTGCCGTATGTAGCCGGGGTCTCAGAGAAACTTCAGAGAATCTTTAGGCAGCACAGGATTCCAGTGTACCACAAACCGGTGAACACACTGAGACAAAAATTAGTTCATCCCAAAGACAAAACTCCGAGCCACAAACAAAGCAATGTAGTTTATTCTATTCAATGCAAAGAAGAAGAATGCAAAGAACATTATATTGGAGACACAAAACAAGTTTTACAGAAGAGACTTTATCAACACTGAAGAGAAAGCACAAGCGGCCCTCAGTCGACGGAGCACCTCCATCTCAAAGCCTCCAACCACTCCTTTGAGGACGGGGAGGTCAAAATTTGAGCTAAAGAAGAACAATGGTTTGAACGAGGAGTAAAATAAGTTATTTTTGTCAAGAAAGAAAATCCGTCCATGAACCCGAATGGTGGGCTCAGATTTAATCTTCCGTCACTGTACTCCAATCTCCTTCGGGGACAGCCGACAGGGCACACCCAGTCCAAGGAGATGGCACCTCAGCCAACAAAAGAACAATAGGCAGGTAATTAACAGTGATTAGCCATGAATACGACAGATAATGGGCAGTGATCATCTATGAACAGGACAGGACTGACCGATACTGAGTGGAGCAGATCGTTAGAGACAATCTACTTCAAAGGTGTTTACCCACAGTTGAGAGTAGCTGTGATTAGAGGTGAGGAGCTGGGCCAACCCCAACTCCTCCTTGTGGTCTTTATCTAAGCTGCGGGCTGAGCGGGATTCCTTTTGGATGAGAGGCGAAACGTTCGAAGACTTCAACTACTGAGTACAGAAGATGACTCAAGTACCTTCATTGAACTCCTGTACGACTGAGAGCCTACACAGACAAAAACACATTTGAAGATGTTTTTTGGTCATCTTCTTGGCCTTTTTTCTGGCAGCTTAAACCTCCACATACAACACTAATGTCTAATTCTTGAATTGCTCTTGAGGCAAATCTTCTGCTTGGCTTCTTGGCCGCTCCTGGCTGGTCTTATTAGCATAAAGTCAATATTTCAATATTTCTTGCTTCACAATGCAAACATTTTGTACAGAATAGTTTTTCACATGCATTTGATGTACGTCTAGCTTCTTGGTTCAAGCCTTGATCACAATGCCTATTGTGCTTACTAGTCAAAGGCGCCTATATGGAGACTGCATATGAAAAGGAAACACAATGGGGAAAAGGTGAAGAAAGTGGAGAAGCAAGCAGATTTCACTCATATTTGTGCTACCACTCCTGAAATTTTTTACCGTTTTTTGTAAACCCATTATGTCTTGTGGCCCCTCAAGCGTTGCATGGTAAATGTCAATGTTTTTGCAGCAGCCACAGACTCTAACTGCGCTATTGTCATACGCTGATGCTTTCTGGCAGGCTTTTTTTTTGCTTCCTCTACCTATTACACCGCTGCTTGCACAAAAAGATGAAAGTCCTTGATGGAAAAATATACAGAATAAAAATAAGAATGCGGTGGAGCATTGTAGACTGAAAAGCTAAAAATGTCAATTGAAGATTTTTGACTTTCACACTCTCACACAGAATTGTGATATTTAGTTTATTAAAGCTAATTTCCATCTGTAGTCCCTATATCTAACAATGTTTAGATTTTTTTAAATTCCTCACGTGAGTTAACGGGCTTTGAAGGCAAAATCAACATTTTTACTAATATCTTTTCTTTCAATATCTTCTAGCTTCATAACAAAAATCAAACAAGATATCCAAATAAAACCATCAATTCACATCCACCTCCATTCATTGTTTCACTTTTACCACCAAAACTATAGGCAATTTTGCAAATAGGAAAACACAAAATGAAATAAAACTCACAATATATTTTCCCTCATGGTTATGTCACCAATCTACAGCAAAATGTTTTCCCTCTATTGACCAGCAGTGAAGCAGACTGTAGCAGCAGTAACTTCAGTGAAGTCGCTCACTCTTACAGATGTGTTCCACAGTCACTACTATACTACACTACACTACAAAATGTTTGTACTTCCATTGGATATGTACTCTATTCAAGGACGTGGAACAATAGCACATATAGCCTGGATGTCCGCACCAAAGGAAAATCATGCTGGAGAGACAGTACAGCTCATAGGCCATATACTCTGGGTCTAGTGGCAGAAGTAGTAGCCGAGTGGATATAATTTAGTAGGAGGAAGCACATTATAGTATGTGTAAGTCCTCCAATTATCTATGGTAGAAGAAATGTTCAAATATCGTTGTCTGGTCAGGGTTGATTCAGTTGAAGACGTTTTGCCTGTATCTTTAGAAGGTTCCTTTCGGTCTTGTAGTCAAAAATGTCTCTAGAGTATATATTAGTTATGATATTTGAAAAGTCTTTCCTATGGATATATAAGAAAGAGCGATTTTTTGATGTAAAAATAATAATTGTAACTTTAAAAATAAGAGGTTTCTCTTATTTTTAAAGTTACATAACGTATGATTGTGTGAGAGTGTGGTATGTGAGGTTATAAATTAGAGCGCTAATTGCGAACTCAAAGAATGCCCTTTGGCCTGCTTCCGTCAGTAATACTAATGAACTGCAGAGACATGCTTAGTTTCCAAGGTCAAAAACGTACACGTACAAAGAAGAAACAAACAAGAAACACTTATGATTACTGCTTAGGACATGCATTAAACCAGAGACCTTATGGTGCACTATTGATCAGATAAGACTGTCAGCATTAATTGACATTTACATATTGTTGCGATCGTCAGAAAACAATGTTATAAACAACAGCATCTGTTTAAATTCAATGATTATAATCTTTATAAAGGTATCTGACCAAATCAAAGTATAGAACAGGATGTATACCGTCATAATAGAAACATGGAGTTTGAGTTAATAAAGCTGGTCACCGTCATATGTTTATTTATTTGTATTTTTTTAATTTACATATTAAAATAAGACAAACTTTAAACCCCCCACCCAACCCCAGCCACTCCTCCTTGCATTCATACCACAATCACAACCACAATCATCCACACATTCATAGTATTTTGACAGGAACACAGACTATAAACAGAAAGGAAGTGTTAGGATGTGGGTTTTTGTTGTTGGTTTCTGTCCGGGGTTTTGGTTTGTTTCTCCCCCGTCGTAGTCTGTCTCTGTCTTGTGTTTATTTTGATAGTCTTGGTCTGTGTCTGTGTCATCCTGCTTTCCCTTCCTCCTGTTGATTGCCTGCCCCGCCCTGATGTGTTTCACCTGTGCCCTGTTTCCCTGTGTATTTATACCCCTGTGTTTTCCCTTGTCTTTGTTGGATCATTGTCGTTCGTCGTCGTTCTCAGTCTGTTCTGTTCCACGGAGTTCTGCCCGTGTCTGTAAGTTTGTTCCTGTGTTTTGCTTGGACCTGTTCCATTAAATTTGAGTTTTGTTTGGAGCTGCTCTGCATTTTGGGTCATCATTCCCACACACCCGTGACAGGAAGCACAAAGCAAACACAAATAAAATAATTTCAAAAACATTTAAAATAAGATCAAATCACTAATACCAATCAAAAACCCATAAACAAAATGCCATATAATTGGCAAAACGTTTATGACATAACAAATGGCATAGCAAGTACACCCAATATGTATCTCTAATTCAAGTAAGCAGACATTCCATTTCTTTTCATGCTCAATTATTGTTATTTGTTGCTATAATTGTTTCCAACATATACTGATAAACTCTATTCTTAAAGTGTTTTATACATAAATGTGATGTTTTAGCTTTAAAAATAAAAATTTTACCCATCAGAATAATCATATTCAAAACATGATATTCTGAGGTGTAATTTGCAAAACAATATCCATAGACCTTAACCATAATTGTACACTGACCCAAAACTTAGCCACATATGGACAAAAATAAAACAAATGCATCAGATCCTCCCCTCATCCCCACAGAACCTACAACAGGGATCCTTTTCTATCTTCTATTTGAAAAGAGATTTTTTTGTTGCAATAATTTTATCAAAGGTTTGAAGTTGAAATATCCATATCACCGTCATATGGTTAACTATGAGTAGATGCGAATGACTAGAGGATCTCACCATTTTGTTATATGTATTTATTGATTGATTTATTTGGGTATGTTGTATGATGACGACGGTGGTTCATATGTGAGTGAGGCATTAGTAGAAGTCTGTCGTACTCCGCCTGGCAACTACGCACTGAAGAAGAGAAAGATTGGATGAATATACAGTATATAATATTCAGTATGTGATAATCAACACAGTAGTGACATACTTAGGCCTATAATGTAAAATTGATGTCAGGGTGCTGCACTCTGATGCTCTGTCTCTATCTGACCCTTTCAAAATAAGAATTTCACTGCAGCCTAATATCCAGAGACTTGTGTAAAAGCCAAACAGGAAGCATTTAGTCAGCATCAGGATACTTGACAAATAAGGAACTTCAAGAGTTTCACCGTTGTTTTGGGCAAGTCTTATATTTTCAAAGGAATAGACAAGACACCGCATTTGCGAACACGGTCCACAATTTACATCAAGCACATGAGAAGTGTGTGACGGCTGACAGTACTGCAAGAACGCACTCTTTTGCATGGGTCTCAGGTACAGAAGCACACGGTGGAATCCATTCAGCCGTCTATGATGAACAGCTCGCGCCCAAATGAGTTCACCCACATTAGCATTCGACTTTGTGTACAGTTTGGGGCTTTGGTTTAATTCCCAGACACTAGCTGAAAAAAAGCCAACTGTGCAGAAGTGCTTTGGATCGTAAGACTGTCTTATATCTGTCTTATATTGTCAGATCGCCCACCCCTGCTCTGTGGTGCCAAGCTAAAGCTGGGCTTACACTTGAGGGTGATTTTGAATGGGCCAAAGTCATTATCCACTCACATTGTGCAACTGTATCTCAATAAAGGAGAGTCTGCACTTATATTATATTCAATTAAGAGGTGGTCCTCACACTGACATGAACAAGCAGAATGTGGGATACAGGTTTAGTCCATACCACCACGTTCGAAACAGCATGTTTATACACCCAAACATGTCAGAAATCCTGTCGTAAATTCATCGTGATCAGGTAATCATCATTCGTAACCCCCTCTATACTTCACAACAGCGATGCTTGGTCAAGCAAAAAAAAAGAGTTGTGCATTCTAAAATGATGTCACTAAGACACCACATTCATACATTGACAGGCTGGAATATGCTGCATGTGTTCAGAACATAGATTCGGTGCGCCTTTATTATGATTCATAATTTAATTTGTAAGAAATCAATTGCATAAATGGCCACAGCAATAGAAAAAAAGAGCAATATTATATTTTTTCCCAAATTTTTCCCTCAAATTTCTGATTTCATTGTGTACAGTGATTGCAAGCGGAAATAAGCCCCAAAGTGAAAGCCCTGGTCATATAATTATAATCAAAAATCACTTCTGATTCCAGCATGTATAAAATTGCACTTGCAGTCAGCTATTTACTTAAGTGTCCATTATTACTACAAGGCACTTGGGGCCGGATCTTGTAGCTTGGCAGAGTATTGTCTGGCAGAGTCGGGCTACCGATCTTGTGCCTGGTGCACAGCTGGTGGTAAACGGGGCGAACAAAGTCCCCACTTGAGACTGCGTTATTCACCTTATTCCACCCTGCCCGCTCTTGCCTCTTTTTGCCAAGGATCGTTACTTTCTTTGTCATGACTCTTGTTTGAAGGATTTGGAACAGAAGTGACTCGTCCAAGCCGTGCATTTGTCCAGCTGTTCTGGCTTTTCGGGCAATGAGACCCATTGGTTCTGATCGTATGGGGTGATAAGTTGTGTGCAGATAATGGGACAATACAATATGAAACGGCTGCGAGTCATGATTCCCTCTCATTAAATGCGTAGCCTACATTTACCTCAAGAGGTCACTGGTTTTGCTTGGATGTTTGCAAGCAAGCTTTAACACCTAGCTAAGAAAATCCTATGAAATATTTATATGTGTAGTTAGAAAAGTCAGGTGTTCTCTTACTCACTGTTGGTCTCCATGCTCTCACACAACTCAGTCTTCACTTCACCGTTGGGCCGGTCCCCTCCCTTCTGGGTGAGCTTGCCTGACATTGTGGCAGCTGTCACGATGGCCTGCACCCAAAAGCAAACTTCAAACTGAACATCTATTTTGTACAATCATTCTCTCCTAATAAATGAACGCTGCTGCTCTGGTATGCACGGTACTCTGCTGGGAGGATGTTGGCTGAAACTGAAGGTTTGGAGAAACCGTCCAACCAGTTCAGAAAAGCTAAACTGTTAGAGTTAAATGTTCAACATTTCGTAGCAATGTGACATTTATGACCAGTTATTAATTTTTTTGAATACAATTTACATACACTTGTACAGAACAAAAACAGCATAACAGACGGCAACACCAGTAAACACTGCACTGAAAATATTTTGGGTACGGCAGTTGTAGGCTGTTGTCACGGAAGGTATTATTTACATAGTCTCAGCACTTACCTCCAGGATAATTTGATTTATTAGTTGGGCTTCTTAAAAAAATATTAATTGCAAAATTCAGAGAACTATTGCGAATAGAGCCTGCTAATTTGACAGTTGATGGTTAGGTCTATGCTGTTGTGTTTCTGGGTAAGGTACAGTGCCTTGCGAAAGTACTAATACACTTTGAACTTGTGCACATTGTTATGTTTACAACCATAAACGTAAAGATTTTGTTTTGATTTTTTTACTGAAAGTTCACACACAAGTAAAAGACATCTGTGAAGTGAAAGCAAAATGATACATGAATCTGTTATTTTTCCAAAAATAGAAAAGTGAAAAGTGGGGCGTGCATAAGTATTCATACAGCATGAATTAATACTTTGTGGAACCCCCTTTTGCTGCAATAACAGCAGCAAGTCTTCTGGGGTTTGACTCTACAAGGTTTGCACATCTAGAGTCTGACATTTTAGCCCATTCCTCTTTACAAAACAACTCAAGTCTGTCAAATTAGAAGGAAAGTGTTTGTGAACAGCAGTTTTCAGGTCTTTCCACAGATTTTCAATAGGATTTAGGTCAGGACTTTGACTGGGCCATTCTAACACATTAATATGTTTGTTTTTAAACCATTCCATTGTAGATTTAGCTTTGTGTTTAGGGTCATTGTCCTGCTGGAAGGTGAATCTCCGCCCCAGCCTCAATTCTCTTGCCGACTCCAGCAGGTTTTCGTCCAAAATGTCTCTGTATTTGGCTCCATCCATCTTCCCAACTATTCTTACAATCTTCCCAGTCCCCGCTGAGGAAAAGCAGCCCCATAGCATGATGCTTCCCCACCATATTTGACACTGGGGATGGTGCACTCAGGACGATGAGCAGTGTTAGGTTTGTGCCATACATAACGTTTTGCATTTGGGCCAAAAAGTTAAATTTTTGTCTCATCTGACCAAAGCACCCTCTTCCACATGGTAGCTGTGTCCTCCATATGACTTCTAGCAAACTTCAAACAGGATTTCTTATGGCCTCCTTTCAATAATGGCTTTCTTCTTGCCACTCGCCCATGAAAGCCAGATTTGTGTAGAGTACGACTTATAGTTGTCCCGTGTACAGATTCCCCCAGCTCAGCGGCAGTACGTCGCAGCTCCTCCAGAGTTATCTTGGGGCACTTGGTTGCATTTCTTACCAGTGCTCTCCTTGTTCGGTCTGTTAGTTTAGGTGGACGGCCGTGTCTTGGTAAGTTCGCAGTGGTGCTATACTCTTTCCATTTCCGAATGATGGATTAAACAGTGCTCCGTGACATGTTCAAATCTTGGGAAATCTTTGTATAACTTAACGCTGCTTTAAACCTCTCCACAGCTTTATCCCTGACCTCTCTGGTGTGCTCCTTGGCCTTCATGATGTTGTTTAGTGCCCAATACACTCCGACCATAGCTCTGAGGCCCTCACAGAACAGCTGGAATTATACTGAGAGTAGAGCCTCTATTTAATGGTTAGGGCAAGGTGTGAACATTCTGCAGTCATTAGGAATGTTATAAAGGCAATTTAATGCACTCAGAAAATGCTATATGAATATTTATGCACGGCCCACTTTTCACTTTTTGAAAAATAACAGAATCATGTATCATTTTGCTTTCACTTCACAGTTGTCTGTTACTTGTGTGCGAACTTTCAGTAAAAAAATTCAAATTACAATCTTTACATTCAGGGTTGTAAACATGACAAAATGTGCAAAGGTTTAAGATTTCTCAAGGCACTGTATGTGTTGGTAGCCGTAAGATTATGTCAGATTCACCAAGAAAAAGAACATCTATGGCAGGTGTACAGAACGTCAGGCTCCCAAGATGATTTTGAGAAATAATATTATCCAAATAAGAGATCAAATACCTGTTAATATGGTCAGTATTTTATGGGGTAACACTTTATAATAAGGTTACATGAAGTCATGCATGAATAACATGACATTAAGCATGAATTAATGCATGATTTCATGATGTATTCATGCATGAGGATATCATGACTCATCATGAGTTAACATGACTTCATGTTCTTTCATAGATGACTTCATGCATGCGTTCATTAAGTAACTACTGTAATGAATTCATGAGAAAATCTTGTTAATATATCATGATCTTACAAAAACATTAACTAATCGTAATTATAAAGTTTATGCATGAATATCATGATTTCATCATGATTTTTAAGAAAAAATCTTGAAGTCATGTTAACTCATGATGAGTCATGATATCCTCATGCATTAATACATCATAAAATAATGCATACTTTCATGTTATTCATGCACGACTTAATGTAACCTTATTATAAAGTGTTACCTTTTATTTAATTTTTTACTGGCCGAACATGTAAGACATTGGCATTTGCAGATAATGGTTCTTTACATTGGGCTACAATGGTGAGATTTGGTGTTTTGACAATGATGAAAATGACACAAACTTTCCGACACCTGATCTAAGTTATCGAGGAGACAATGGTTCTTGGACACTCAGAGCCTCGTGGCACTTAGGTTTACAGATAACATTTTTCAATCCATCCATCAATGTTATTTTGCTTTTTTGATTGTTTTCGCTACTTTGCAAAAGCTATTCCACAAACCAATCACTGCAAATTTAATCAATTTTTCAATCCAATTTTGATTTTACATTTCTTTACAACTGCTGAACCAAAACAAACAAAATAGGTTGCAATCAAGGCAAACATATTAACCTCTTGACCCCAACACGCACCGAGCACATTTTCTCCAGTTTGGCATTACCACAAAAAAGTGACAAAACTGAGATGAAAAAGTGACGGAAAAAACCCTGTCAAAACACGACAAAAAAGAGAACAATACAAAAACACTTTCAAAATGTGACCAAAAAACCTTTAAAAAATGCAACAAAAAAGTTACAATCAGTTTTGTAGGTCTTAGCTTTCAGATGGGGCATCACACTGGTCTAAAGGTTGTGAGCTCCAGGGGAGAAGCTTTTAGATTTGGGTAAAGCTGAAATGAAGAAAATGGAATTGGTTAAAGGCGGGGGTTAAAAGGTTAAAAAGAATCACTATTTTTGTGATAATGCTGCTATGGTGCGACCTCATCTTACCCTCTGTAATGAATTATTATGGGTTCTTTTGGAATGATATGATGCTACTTGAAAGCAACCTATTAAAACGAGAAATAATATATTTTCCACCAAAGTATATGAAACTCTGTACCTACCTTGAATGTACCCACCTTAAAGCTGCGTTTCCTCTTAGGCACATTCTGCTCGGGGTGAAAGAGGATGATGTAGACCTTGGGCATGTAGAGCATCCCCAGAGACACGGAGGCAGACAGGCTGAGGGAGATGGTCAGAGTGGTGGTCTGGATGTACATCTGAAACGCACATAAACAAATGCACAGTCAACTCTCGATAATCACGGGTAACGGTCTAAGAAGCTCTTCGATGTCCTCGATGTATATTCGAGACATATTCAGAAAGGCAAAACCAAATGAAAACCAACATTTAAAGACGTTTGGCAAAAATGTTAGTTGGACCGATGACAGGCCAACCATTTATAGTTTTTACGTAATTATCTGGGAACCACAAAATATGTTCCTGACCAATTAAAAGTGTGTCTATTCCAAACGCAAGCTATTGGGTTTCTGTCTGGAGGATTGGGGAAAAGTGGTAAATCTTGATTTCATGATGATGATGATGGATTTAGGGGCTGTGGTTAGGGGTTAGGGTTGGGATGTCAGTAATAACAGTAATTTTCTTTGTAGCGTGGTTCTGTGCTTCACGGAGCTCCAGTGGGCGGGGCCGACTCAGGCAAGGCAGGATGTCAGTCGCGCTCCTTTACGTTTCCCTTGCCTGGTCAGCCATCCACATGTGCGTGTATCTTCAAAAGCAGGACTTTGTAAAGAATAGGAAACGTGTGTATTCTGACTAGCCCACAGCCTGGCGCAGACACCTTGCACCACATGAACGGAAATGGAAATGCAGCACTTTTATTTATCACTGATGATTTACAAGTATGAACAAGAAAACACCGCCTCTCTGCTCAAAGCTGTTCAAGTTCACAGTGACTCACAGAGTGAAGCACTTTTCAAGACAATTGACACTTTAGTCTCGTGACCAGCTGTTACCTAAACAGGCTCCGACACAGTGTTTTGAAGCAATCTGCTTCAGGGAGAGCCATTTTGCCCACCACTACACACAAGCCAATTGAGTGTCTGTCCTACGTTGTTATTATTTCTTTTGACTATAAGCTCAGCATGTTGAGGGTTTGGTGTTAAATGAAAAGAGTGCCAACATGCTGTGTTGATGAGGGAAGTGCAAACAGCTAAGGCTAAAGCAATACTGCAGCCGATAAAGTCATTTTTTCACTACAAACAAGCATGCAATTTGGCATATATCGTCTCCATAAACCATTTGTTGAAAATGACAGGGTGTCTACTCAACATTTGTTTTTCTGTTCCGTTTTTATCATAGGTTTTGAATGACTCCGATCATTCACATACTTAAGGTAGAGTCAACAAGCAAAGGTGAAAGAATTTATGTTTAATATTTAATAGAGCATACAAGAAACAAAGTCCAATATGGCCCCCACAAACCTTAAAAATGTGTTTCAGGATTCAAACAGCACAGAAAAAAATATTCAATTTATTGAGTGTAATAGTATTTCTTGGAATGACGGAAACTATCAGGCTACACGTGTCTATGTACAATTTAGGTGGTTGTTTATTACACGTATATACTGTATGTACACATTTACATATACTTCTTTTAAAGAGTGAATGTCACTGCACAACCAGAGCACACTGGTGACTTCAATGCTGTGTAACTCAGCATGGGCTTCAGTGTCAGCTAATCAGCTGAACTAATGCTGTACCTAGCTTTACTTTAGTAAGTGTCCTAGAATGCTGTCTAATAGCCCCGTATCAATTAGTTGGTAGAAAATAGTTCTAAGATCTAGTTGGATGCCTGAGTTGACAGGGTGTGCCCGTGCGGGAACGCCGAGCCAAGGATAGGGAGCTATAAATTACCTGCTCATGTACTTACCCGGATTGTGCACAGATCACACAGGACTTAAATGGCACAGAATGAATGATCGGGTGAGGTGGAGGTTAAACCGAACCTAGTTCTATCCCATACATCAATGTGCACATCAGACAGTTTCATCTTTATTTATTTTTTTTTATTTTATTTTTTTACTTATCTGCTGCACTACAAGTTAAAAATCACTCTCATTTACTTAGCACTTGCAAGTTTGTGGACATTCATTAGTATCCATCAGAATTATCTGAGTAACTGTCTGTGTTGCGGTATTTATTACAGAACAGAACTCACAATTTCTATGTTGAAGTGTGTGAAACATCATTACCTTTTGAAATGCATGCTAAAAAAAAATCCTCACACATTTTTTAAACCCATCCATATTACGCAACAGGAAATGTACTTTTTGAAAGAGAGAAAAAAAAAAAAAAAAATATATATATATATATATATATATATATTTTTTAAATGCTTCATTAGTTTGTAATCAGAAACCTGCCATTTTACACCGCACTCACACCGAGCAAAAAAATAAATAAAAACAAGCGTTCTGTTGCTCAGCTTGTCCAGGAGCACGTGGAGATGCAGCTGAACCGCGTGAGCCAATTACGCACAGATGTCTGTTAGACCTTGTTCTGTGGTTGGTGGTTGCCGCCGGAAATGGCTCTGTATTGGCAAAGCATTGGATTGATTTCAACGCTATGCAAATGCCATCGCCGCTCTGGCCGCCCGTGTCAAGCCGCTCTCCTGTGTATTTCAAGTGGCATTTTTCCGGTCACCAGGCAGCATAGAGAATGAATGGAAGCGCTCTGCTCTATTCGCCTCCGCCACTGTTGGTGTGAGTGCGGTGTTAAGCTCCCTGGTCAATCACTCAGTAGCACATCCCAGCTGTGCTACGCCCCTCCTCTGCCCCTCCTCCGCCTGGCCTTTCGTCGGCTCTGCTCGTCGTCGACTGGCTGCCACGGGTCTCATCTTCTACCACCACCAGTGTGAATTCTTTTTCACCTCAAAAACGAAAACAATTAAATAAAAATCTCCAAGCTTAATTGTAAAAATCTGAACAAACAAAAAACAACTAATACACAGGTCAATTGTTTTTAAACTCGGACAAATACATTATCCAAATAGGATAACGTAATAAAAATCACCATCAGCTTTCTTCTTATTTTGCCTAACATGAGAAAGTGAAAAGAATCTACACAATATAATAGGGCTGGGCGATATATCGATATAGTCCACATTCGCGCTGTAATACTTGCTTCAGGCAAGCCGCTGATCAGAGTCTCTGCACTGCTCTCAGCGCCCCAGCCCCTCAGACACTTCAACAAACATGAAGAAAGCAACAACGTCTGTGAAGCGTGCGGAGGAGAGCCCCTTGGTTGGTAAAACAAAAAACAGTGGCTCAATCATTTGGAGATGGTTTGGATAGAAGTGAATGTAGCGGCGAGATATGGTGGCGACGTGCGCTGTGCCATGTGCTTTTGTTTACTTCTCAGTCTAATTAAGGTTTGCGGTAGATCGTGGACGTACTGTGAAAATATCAGCGTTTGTAATGCTGCCACCGCGAAGGACTATTGCTTTTTCCCCGTTAGCATTGCGTTAGCCGCAACGCTAATCACTCCAGTCCCTGGCTGATACCCGCTCTGATGATGAGCAGAGATGGTAAAGAGTAAAGAGGCATTTGTGGCTCAGTTTTGGAGGCTTATGTTTGGGAATGCTTTGGATAAAGATAAGAACTTATCTCAAAACCAAACTAAACCAGACTAAACCACAGTTAAATCAAGAGCAAATATCAATAAATTGTTTGGGCTATTTATTTATGTATTATATTTCATGATAACACTCCTATTTGGCAGTGACTTTGACTTAATATTTCACTTCACAGCTCTCACTTTGTGGAAAAAATATCGGGATATTGTGAATACACAGAAACATACATTGAAACAACTAACGAATCTGTGAGACAGTATTGGGACGATAGAGTGCAGTGGGTGCTGCTGCTCTTCGGCTGACAGCTAAGTTAGGCACTAGCGCTGTCAAACTGAGAGACAAGTCAAGTCATACTGTACATGGTCTTATTTCGAAAAAGCAAGGAAATACATCACCGCTACTGTCTCACATTGTACTTGACAGAGGGACAGAGGGAATCCGCGGCAATTACAGGATTTCTTGTGCAGGCATTGATTTGGAGATACAGTAGTTCATAATGAAACAAGCAGACAGTGCGGTGGGTTGAGCTTTATTCCGAGGGCCCATAGAAGCGCATTGACGAGGGCAGTGGTAATGACAGACTTCAGCCACCCCCTTGACACCTCTGACAAGCTCTCAGTGCACAAGTCCCTTCAGCAGCAACTACTGCTGCCCACTGCATAAAGCACCAGACAGCCCAGAGGAGAGGAAACATGAAAAATAGGACGACAGGGGTGGGGTAGGGTGGTGGTGGTGTTGGTGGTGGTGGGGGGTATCGACAGCGAAGTGGAAGGAGCTGATATGAGGCTGAGTAATGACACAGGGCGCAGTGATAAAGTGGACCATGGCTCACACACTACAGTGGTCAAGTGAGGGTTGTCAGAAAGTGGACAATGTGGAGCAGGGGGGTGAGAGGGATATATACAGGGTAAAATACTGCTGGGAGAAAGCACAGTTACTTCACGTAGCCTACTGCAGACAGGATGATCCTTTCCACTTATGAACTGAGAATTACAATGTCGTGTTTAAGTGCTTTTTTGGCCATAGTGAAATGAAACAAGTAAATTCACAAGAGAAAGTACCATAGACACTGCTGACTACTGCTAGATAACATGTGTGTTTCTAAAACAAAACACTAATAGCATTTAAATGAATATATAATAAGTGGAAATAAAAAAATCGAATTAAGAGAGTAAGAAAGATAACGTTATACAGTAATTTTGGTGTGGGTTGAAGGCAGTTTTAGTGAAAATAGCAACAGCTGAAGGCCAACTTATAAACACTTTAGTATCTATAAGAGAGAGCAGGTCTGAGGCAGGTCTAAACCGGCGATAAACCAAGACTAAATCAGGACTGAATGTGAAAAATCTAGGTAATAATGTCCCTTTTCTGCTGGTATTGAAAAGCATGTATCGTTAAAGTAGTGGTATCGGAAAAACGGTACCCAGCACTATAGGGTCATGTCCTACAGTTCTAATTTTTTGGTGTTGACTTCATTTATATGGACCATCTACAGTGCTGTCCACAGCATTCAGTTTTGGGCATTTTGCATTTATTCTCCAAAGTTAGGCTCTTTTTCCACCCCATGCTGTGCTCTCACCGGTTAGACACCTGCCCGGAGCTGAGCTGAGGAAACTGACAGTAGCCACGGGCAGAAAGCAGCAAACTGTGTCCAAACTGTCGTATTTTTTAACCTCCATCATCTACTAATATCACATTCAGAATTCTAGCTATTTAATTAGGGGATATTTGTAACAGTAAATGAATGCTTTTTATTATTAAAAAGTCTAAATGCGTTGGTCAAAGTTGTGCCTGCCTGCAGCTCCCTTAAAGGCCCCTAAAGCTAATATTCAACATCTCTCTTTCTCTGCTTTGTTTGTACAAAGCAGAGAATGGATATAGATGGATAGAACAAATATGAGAAATCCAGCAACAAAATAGGTCAAATCCAGGGCCAATACAATGGGGGGAAAATTTACTTTGGTGGTTTTATCAAATTTTTTTCATTGCACGTTCAACACATGGCCTCACAATTGAGTTGATACAAGAATCAATACAGGGCTATATTACAGAGGAAGAGATGGGATTATGTTGTCTGAACGGATCTTCTGTAAGCCTATCACGTAGCTCATGTAGATCAAAAATATTTGAGTCATCTTCTATAGTCAGTAGTTGAGGTCTTCGAACGTTTCGCCTCTCATCCAAAAGGCTTCGTCAGCGACAAAAAGTCCCGCTCAGCCCGCAGCTGAAGATATAGACCAACAGATCTTTTTTTTTTTCATTTTTTAATGAAAATTGTAGGGGCAGCACTGCTTCAAAGAAGTTACCCAGAGTATAATATAAGTATTGCAAAACTTCGAACCTCATGACTCATCACCCACAATTCTATAGCCAATGCAAGTAAGTTAACATTTACATTTTAGCTGGAATGCATGATGTGGGGACTTTGGGTTGAGGGACTTCGCAGTGTCCAGCATATAAGCCGTGTCGGGTATACCTCCATAGTGAAATGGCACAATGCATAATGGGGCTCCCAGGGTGGCAGATTGCAATAGATTCACTCTTGCCGCATTATTATGAATTTAACAATGATTACTGTCTGATGACATTTTGGTCACAATAACCGTGATGTTAAATTTTCATACCGTGACAGCCCTACAATGATGTTGAGCTCATGTTCACGATCCTCTGGAGTTTGTTCTTTGAGAGCAGCAAGCATGCAATTTAGTGCACATATTCACTACAATCTTCTCTGTCAAAAAAATCATATATATATATATATATATATATATATATATATATTTAATTATTCGTCCAGTGTCATTTAAGTCCCGTGTGATCTGTGCACCTCCGGGTAAGTATAGGCAGGTCATGTATAGCCCTCTATCCTTAGCTTCGCTTTCCTGTGCTGGTTCACCCTGTTAACTCAGACGTCTAACTAGATCTTATAGCTATTTTCTACCAACTGATTGTTGTGGGGCTATTAGACAGCATTTGGGACACTAAACTAAATTAAACTAAACTAGTACTAGTCTACTATTCTACAGAAAGTAAAGCTACTACAGCGTTAGTAATGTTGTACTTTGACTATTAGGATTTCAGTGTATAGAATCCATATCTAAATATTGAAGAGTAGAAATTAAATGGAGCTGAAAAAGCCATTCACAAAACTCAAATGACAGGGATATCCCCCAAAGCAGTGAACCTGTTCTTATCAGCAGTGCAGGCAGTGATAGACTCTTCTATTACATGTAGCCTTTGGTCCAAAGACATGGCTCCCAGCTGTTAGTTACAAAGACGTACAATTGCAACACAAAACAACACACAGACCTACACGCACACACTCACACTCGAGACTGAAGGCGCTCTGGGGCTCGTGGCCCGCAAATGATAATGGCACAAATGTGTGCATCGAAAGACCACGCTATTATCCCAGAAGTCACACTCAGGAAGCAGGCGATTAGCTGCGGCTCGCTGCGTACGGCGGGATCCCTTTAGCGTTTCAAACAGTTACACAGACTCTTAGCTTCATGAGAGAAAAGCGAGAGAGAACAAGAGAAAAAGAGGTGTGGGTGAGGGAGAATACAAAAGCACTTTGTAACATTTGTACATTTCAATTATATTTTTATGTTTTTTTCTTTTTCTTTTCTTTATACCTCATGTTAAACCCCTTTTTGTCACATTGACTATTTGGGTCGACCATACGCAACATCAAGAAATCATAATACAATGCAAACTTCAGGCTGCTTTTTTCACAAATGTTCCTTTGGCAGTGAGGCTCTTTCAAATGGTCAGTGGAAGTTTTTCTCATAGTTTTAGTCTCATAAAAACCTTTAATCTAGTTTTAGTCCAATTTTATTCTGCAAAAATATTACTTTGACTAAAATTATGACTAAATATTTTAGTTGACAAAATTAACACTGATTTGTATATTAATATGTTTTTTTTAAATAGGATATAGTAAATTCAATAACCAATGAATATTAGGAGGCCATAATTCTTAAATAAGTATACCAGACTGATGATTGAGCCTGCTTTGGTACATAAAACCTATTATTTAGTTTGTACGTTCCAATAGTAACAAACTACAGCAGTGTTTTTCAACCACTGTGCCGTGGCACATTAGTGTGCCGTGAGCTAATTGTCTGGTGTGCTGTGGGAAATTATCCAGTTTCACCTAGTGGGTCTGAAAAAAATATTTTTTGAAAACAAATTAATTATTATCCACAAATAATGTGCTGTTGTTGAGTCTCTGTGCTGTCTAGGGACCGACAGAGTCACCATGTAATAATCTTCCATGTCAGTAAGAGGCTGCAGGTAGCTCATTTCTTTGAGACAAGAGAATTAGTGATGCATGAATGCAACAGGTGGTGGTTACAGTGGCATTGTGGGGAGTGAGACTATATGGTTCCTATTCAAGACACATTTTCTGCTGTTGGTGTACCTCATGATTTTTTCAATGAAAAAAGTGTGCCTTGGCTCAAAAAAGGTTGAAAAACACTGCACTACAGTATTTGTCCAAGGCTACTTTACAATGGCTGTGCATTTCAATGCAGTCTAAACATCCATGATCCCTTTTTAAAACACACTTTAGTTCATTTTTAAAATCCTCCAGATCTGGGTCCAGTTTCAACTCAGGAGACAAGGCCTTACAGAGATGAAGAGCTAAAAATCGATATTTATTACACTACAGATTTACTGCCAGGTTGTAGCATCGGACGCAGGTTTGGTAAATGTGTTTAGCCCTGAAGAGGAAAGCGATTGGTGCCCGTGCATCTCCGTAAAGGTTGATTACGCACACCACAGGATTTTCCTGTAATGTTGACTCACTCTGCACCGTGTTCTCAAACAGCACTACCAGTGCCAGCTGTCCACACATACAGCACCTCATTAATATACTGTATCAAATGTGAATACTGCTATTATAGTCCACTTTACACGGACAGTAGCCCACTTAGATGGGGGCGCAGAGAGTAGAGCAGGTCGTCTTCTGATCGGAGGAATGGTGGTTCTAATCCTGCAGGTGCACACTGTCGTTGTGTCCTTGGGCAAGACACTTCACCCACTTTGCCTCCAGCATCTGCGTACATCGGTGCATAAATGACAGTGTGAACGGGTGACTGGCTCCTTGATGTAAAGCACTTTGTGTGCCTAAAGCAGGTAGAAAGGTGCTATATAAATGTGACCATTTACCATTTTACCATTTAGAGAACAGTTTATGCATACAGTGCCTTGCGTATGCGGCCCCCTTGAACTTTTCGACCTTTTGCCACATTTCAGGCTTCAAACATAAAGATATAAACTGTAATTTTTTGTGAAGAACCAACAAGTGGGACATAATCATGAAGTGAAACGAAATTTATTGGATATTTCCAACATTTTTAACAAATAAAAAACTGAAAAATTGGGTGTGCAAAATTATTCAGCCTCCTTAAGTTAATACTTTGTAGCGCCACCTTTTGCAGCGATTACTGCTGTAAGTCGCTTGGGGTATGTCTCTATCAGTTTTGCACATTGAGAGACTGAAATATTTGCCCATTCCTCCTTGCAAAACAGCTCGAGCTCAGTGAAGTTGGATGGACAGCGTTTGTGAACAGCAGTTTTCAGTTCTTTCCACAGATTCTCTATTGGATTCAGGTCTGGACTTTGACTTGGCCATTCTAACACCTGGATATGTTTATTTGTGAACCACTCTATTGTAGATTTTGCTTTATGTTTTGGATCATTGTCTTGTTGGAAGACAAATCTCCGTCCCAGTCTCAGGTCTTTTGCAGACTCCAAATCCGGCTTTAAACTTCTCCACAACAGTATCTCGGACCTGCCTGGTGTGTTCCTTGTTCTTCATGATGCTCTCTGCGCTTTAAACTGACCTCTGAGACTATCACAGAGCAGGTGCATTTATACGGAGACTTGTTCACACACAGGTGGATTCTATTTATCATCATTAGTCATTTAGGTCAACATTGGATCATTCAGAGATCCTCACTGAACTTCTGGAGAGAGTTTGCTGCACTGAAAGTAAAGGGGCTGAATAATTTTGCACGCCCAATTTTTCAGTTGGTTATTTGTTAAAAATGTTTGAAATATCCAATAAATTTCATTTCACTTCATGATTGTGTCCCACTTGTTGTTGGTTCTTCACAAAAAATTACAGTTATATATATTCATGTTTGAAGCCTGAAATGTGGCAAAAGGTTGAAAAGTTCAAAGGGGCCGAATACTTTCACAAGGCACTGTAGCTTAAGGAGTTAAAGTGACCAAAATATATGTATACTTATTATTCTTAAGTTTGATTTGCCACTCCTTCCTGTGTCACGCTTATAAAGACCAAATGAAAAAAAAAACATTAAAAACCAAAACTAAATAACGAGGAACAGGCTATTTAGGACAGTGTGTCCTAAATACAGGACACACTGTATTTAGAACAAATAAGCACACTGGTTAGAGTTTTTTTATGGTCTCCTCTTGGGTGTCCTTTGTTTATGATAAAAATTGCTCATCTATGCTTTTTCCACTTGCACCTTGTTATATCTCGATTAGTTCTTATAAGTAAGGCGCACCGCTGGTGAACCTCACATTACCGAGCTGATTATAAGCCCCCGATGGACGTTTTTAAGCAAATTCTGCACAGCCTGACAGAGCATTTATTTCAGTATCCTGTGTATATTCCGAGTATTTTTGGACAATAAGATTTCCATATTCTATTTTCTCTGGGGAAATGATCAGGGAGCTCGGTGCAGCGGGTAATGGAACACGAGACTCTGCACATATTTGTAATCTGATAAAGCCAATAGAAGCATCACTTACACAGGCAGGGGGGTAGTTACGCCAATGTAACAGGGAAGATATTGAAATTTATTCAAGAAACACTTTCAAAATAACAATACTAAAAAAAAAAACAATGAACACACAAATAAGACACAGATGAACCAAACATATTCAGGCTTTCTTCTGCGATCACCATTGTGGTAATATAAGCGCTTTTGCCACAAAGCAAAGAGGTCCTGGGTTAGATCAGGACAGAATCCTACAGAAATGCTACAAAATGAAATATAGTTGATATCCACAACAGAAAAAAAACAGAGAGGGACAGAAAAGCCTGATGTGCCAGAGGCGAGGCCGGCGAAGAGAGCAGTCGCGGGAACAGATCCCGAGGGCTTCACATGTTGCATAATTAATTGCATGGACCAAAAAGCCACACATTCTTGGAGAAACTTTAATCAAACTAGCAGCAATAGCCAGGAGTTGGGTCATGCATGGTCATCAAAACAAAAATATGTTTTGAAATCGAGACATTTTCAGAATATTGTAAAATGACAACGCAAGAGTTAACTTTATTTGTATCTAAGAGTACAACTTGAAAGTTTAATGAAAATGGAGACGAATTGTTGAAATCATATGTTTTTTTGTGTGTAAAAAAAGCATTTGATTTGATTGTTAATGAATTGGGAATTATGCCATTATTTTTAGATTGACCAAAAAGTGTACCCTTTATTTTATACTACCTTGATACATCGTACCAGCAAACTGTAGTGCAATATTATGTGGGGTTAGGCCTTACGCTTAGGGTTAGAGTTGTATGTACATTATGTACCTCCAAACTACAAATACATATAATTCCATTGCTTATGTAACCCATAGATACAAGTCATTATTTATTGTTACAGAGTACATTACATTATACTAAATTTTGAAAGGGTAGTGTAAAATAATTTAAAAAAACGGTTCCACTGAATTATTACTCAGCAGCTCAGGGCTTTTGGAATATAGGATTTTTTTATATATTACGCAAGAGTCAGATTACGCTAATGTGTTGTGTTTCTACTCAGCACATGCACAATGGGCTAATACTCCAGTCAGGTAATTCTGACTGTGACAAAAAAATGTGTGTTTCAAGTGCAGTGTGCATAAAAGTGCTGATGAATAGTTAAAGTGCTGTGCGTGTAAAGTGCAAAGTGTACCGTAACGAACGGCTTGTTTGTTACACTGACCATGGACAAATTGTGTGACAAATAAAGCACTTGACACATATATTAAAGCCACACCGTGTAAGATTTTACCCAATAAACTATTGAAATACAAGCATTTATTTAATGACAGATATTTTCCTCATTGAAAAAACCTCTTTCCTCTGCATTTGACCCATCCTTCGAAGCAAATGGGACGACCCGTAAGGAGCAGTGGGTGACCGCACCCGGGGACCCATCATCCAGATGTGGAGCCAGGCTGTTGGTCAGAAACACCTGGCTGGAGGATTCACCTATTGTACATGTTTTAGTGGCAGGGGAGTCCAAAGAACCCAGAGGAAACCTACGCAGACACGGGGAGAACACGCAAGCTCCACACAGAAAGGCCCCGTCCAGGTGGGAATCGAACCCGGACCATCTAGCTATGAAGTACGAGCGCTAACCGCTGCGCTACTGTGCCTCCCTTCATAAATCACTTGTGGTGGGAGGGGCAGAGTTTAGGGGTGGTGTGGCTTGTCCACACACTTAATATGGGGTTCGCTGCCAAAAAAAGTTTGAGAAACTTAGCCCTACAGTACAGTAGTCCTCCCCTCTCAAATCTGATTAACTGAGACAGGAAACACTGGGGGAAACCATTACACCCTTTCTGTGATTATTGCAGCTACATTTCTATGTGCAAGTGCAAGGCCAAGCTGGTGTAATCAAAGAGAACTGGACTGCAATATGCCTAACAGCCACGAGCACCGAGTCCCAAGGAGTCACAGATGAGCAAATGAAAGATGTAACAATGGGGCTAAGAGGTAAAAATAAATAATAAATAATAATGCACTTAAGGCTGACTGGACCAGACGAGATCAAGATAAGATCTATGCAAAGCACAAAAAACAAAGACGAACAGGGTTGGAAATCTCGGAGCAGTTTGCCATGGCCTTGTCTGTGACGCAATCATATTTCCTCTGGGAAAAGCACATGAAAAAGAACATACAGAAGCTTTTTGCAAGTACAACCACAGAATGAGGAAGTAATTGTTTAGTTGGCGTACAGTGGCACAGTGGTTAGTGCTTCTAGCCTCACAATAAGAGGGTCCCGGGCCTTCCTGTGTGGAGTTTGCATGTCCTCTTTGTGTCTACGTAGGTTTCCTATGGGCACTCTGGTTTCCCCTACCACTAAAATATGTACAGTAGGGGCCAGGAGTTTCCTGAAGAGATTCTTAATCTCAGTGAAACTTTCCACCTTAGAGATCAGCACCCCCAAAGAAGAAGTAGTTCTCTCTACAAACCTTCCTCGGATATCACAGACTGTTTTAATGTGAGAAGGAGTGTGTAAAACAGGTGTTATCCGACAGCAGTAGTTGGGCTGATGCTATAAAGTCAGACTCTGCTCCGCTCGCTCTGAACAGAAATCAGCAGACTTAAGACACATCTCACACTTGCGTGTGGCGTTGCTGAACCCAAAGCATAGGGACAGGCTCACACACTCACGAGGACCTGCTCCTCTGGCGCACACGTCCTCCCAGGGTTGACATAAAACCTTTCCACAGAGAGTCCTCGTGGCATGCTGGGGGTCCAGAGCGCACCCGTTCCGTGGCTGAGATGCAATTGTGAACAGTATATTACATGTGTATTATGTGTGTTGTTTAATGGCCCAACAATGTCATGTTTTGTGAGGGGTGCGAAGGTCCCTCATTGAAGAACTTCACACTCCCTAAGCCCCTCCTGGGACAAATGTCAGGCACTGCCGCTGGTCGCTCTTATTGCACTCACTCATACTCTCATTCATTTAATTTTGAGACTGAAATGTGTTATCCTGTGGCAGATTTGAATCAACACAGATAAATTCAATGATACTGTGACCCTTAGCGCTCCAATACTATTACGTCATTCACTATCAACTTTATAAACGATGAAGCCAGTTTAGTGTTTTTCCATCTCACATATTAACCATTACCACAAATCCAACAGCATCTTGCTAAGATTTACATTTTCCAGACGTTATTTATTTCCTACACTATATTGTCAAAGGGTAGACATGCAATATAATGCCCAGCACTTTTTTGCAGCCAACAGAAAAGTTTAGCTTCATGTCAGTGCAACTTAATTGGCCCCTGGTGCAGTAGTGCGGTCCACAAGTGCTTCATTATGTTCTACAAAACTGCAATTAGACGCATTTCTCTCCGTCTGAAGCCAGATGGACTCTGGTCTGTGTCAGGGGCTCAACTTTACATCCGTGTTAGCCTAATACCGCAGCTTGTTAGTGGAGCTCTTATTGACTTGCAGATCTTCGATCAGCATAGCCCCAAGTCAAATGCAAGGCATGTTTTTGCAGTGTAAAGGCCTGGTGTGAACAGTTAGCGCCTCTTCTTTGCTACTGACATTACAGTGGCCCCACTGTGCACAGCTCCAGCCAATTAAAATACTCAGCAAGGACTACAGCCAGCACCATCAGTCAGACAGAGAGGTCCAGTGGCCAAATTATAGGAAAAACAGTGCAGACACTCAGCTACATTTGGATTAGCCAGACATCCAGTGGATCTTAGCATACACATCTGTAGGGTTCATTCACGCTAGTTTAATGGCCTTAGGCCGAGATTTTTGTGTGTGCTACAGAGGTAAGATGAAGAAATAGTCCACATAACACTTTCTTTTCATAGTCTGCATTTCAAGTAACCCTGTTTTGTAACAGGAATTCCCAAAGTGGGGGTTGGGACAATAAAATGAACCTATTAATTTGCTTTACTGATTGAACATATCATTCATTTGTGTGAGGTCAGCCTGAAATGTGTGGGAACTCCAGTTCTACACATCTAAAATAAAAGATAACTTTTTAGGAAATGCATACAGACAAGTTATTACATGAAAAATTCTGTCATGGTAATATCTTCTCATATCCACTGTATAAGTCTGAAGAAAAGAATGAGACTGGTTGAGTTTATTCTGGTGTGAAGAATTGCTTCTGGCAGCTGTGCTTTGTTTTGTTGCAAGTGAAACTGTGAGCCTTCCAAAAGCCGCCAAGAGTATCCTTCAAGTTAGAATTGGAGATTGAGTTTTATAAGGATGCTGAGTAAATATAAAACAAATATGTTCATGTGTATTTCTCAGTGGACTGAAGTAGACGCACCACTGTTGCAACAATATTACTTATAAAAGTCGCTGTCAACAAAGAGGTCAGATGATAATATTTATATTCCACACCTGAATCTATCTTGACACTTGGAGGCAGTGGGGAACTCTGGACTTTTGTTTATTTATTTATTTTTAATTCTGTTTCAAAAATCGATGTGCAGGATATCAGCATTGTGACAGGAAAAGATGGCGATACATGATCTAAATCCAAATATACTCACAAATCTAATGACCGACTGAAATGTGTGAATCAATGAACATAGATATAAGTGTATTGTATTCCTACTGCATTTATCAACAGCCTATAATAATTGTATTATTCAAAGCACTACATCTGCCATTGCTTCAACTTTACCCACACTGTGGGTGGGGGTAAAGTTGATTCACGATTTTTGAAATGCAACAGTATTTGCTTGAAAGCGATTTACCCGTGATGATATTATTCCAAAAATAGCTAATCTAAAATCAGGGGCTAGATCTTGACCACAAATGCGAGACAATGCCTGAAAAATATTTCTCCAATAAAACTTGTCCAAACAAGGACAGGACCAAAGCATATGGCCTTCAGAGGCCGGGCTATGACCGCATCTCGGGCAGGCTGCATCTATTCCTGGGAATATTCTTGCCAATCTTTCTTTTGTGTAATGAAGGCGATGAAGTACTTTAAACTCGATTAAACCATGGTGAATACAAAGAGAAGATGTATGTATACGGGTCAAACAGGACTTCCATTCCTCATCTGATAAGACAGCACCCACATCATTTTCGCAAATGTTTCTTTTTTTTAGAAGCCGCTTATGAGAGACCAACAGGCCCGGTTAGAACCATGAGGCCGTCCTTCTGTGGACCCACCACCTGCAGGAGGAGCCATAGGGGCTGGTGCAATGTGTTTTGGGCAGCTCCAACAGCTGCCCCCACGACCCGGCAAGAAGATAGATGGATGGATGGGTTTCTTGTTTTCTCCCACAGTATAGGTTTTGTTTGCGTGCATCACTTTATACAGTACAGATACACGCTTCCTGCCAAAAGGGTTTAATTCCAGAATTTCATCAACTTGACTTAGATGGTAAATAAGAATGAATGAAGATGAAAACAATGTCCTTGTGAAACTACGTATTTGCAAGTATCTGAAAATGTGTGACCCCGGAATATCATAATATCGAAGTAAAACATCAAATGATCTAAACCCATCATCTCTAAACAGCTGATGGGCAAACTTCAAACCTTTGTTATGCCAAATATGAAATGCCTGATCAGAAATTGAAGGGTAGAAAAAATGTATTGCAAGATATTGGAAACAATCTACTCACTTCTCGGAAAGAGACGTGTTTTCTAAATTGTAACCATATCCTAAGAGAGGTATTTACAATTGGATTGGTTATTTGTATCTTTTTATGGTCATATGGTAATGATGAAGTTACCAAAGGCATAGGGTTAGAATGCAATTCCAACCGTGTCCAAATCTCACCCTCATTTTCCTCATACAAATACTTCCAATGTAACAACTTGGAAATATTAGCTGCCCAGTTGTAGGAGGTAAAATTAGGCAACCCGAGTCCCCCTGCTTCTTTTGGCACCTCTAAATTTTTGTTTTTCATCCTAGGATTTGAGTCGCAGTCGAAGGCAGGTGCCTCGACGACCTGGTCCGCGTGCGCAGCTTCTGGCGTTCGGGACATGGAACGTCACCTCGCTGGGGGGGAAGGAGCCTGAGCTCGTGCGGGAGGTTGAGAGATACCGGCTAGATATAGTCGGGCTCACCTCCACGCACAGCCTGGGTTCCGGATCCCAACTCCTGGAGAGGGGCTGGACGCTCCATTTTTCTGGAGTTGCCCGCGGGAAGAGGCGGCGGGCTGGGGTGGGTTTGCTCATAGCCCCTCAGCTCAGCCGTCACGTGTTGGAGTTCACCCCGGTGAACGAGAGGGTCGCGTCCCTACGCCTTCGGGTCGGGGACAGGTCTCTCACCGTTGTCTCGGCCTACGGGCCCAACATCGGTGCAGAGTACCCGGCCTTCTTGGAGTCCCTGGGAGGGGTACTAGATGGTGCTCCAGCTGGGGACTCCATTGTTCTACTGGGGGACCTTAACGCCCACGTGGGTAGCGACAGTGAGACCTGGGTGGGGGTGATGGGGAAGAACGGCCTCCCCGATCGGAACCCGAGTGGTGTTCTGTTATTGGACTTCTGTGCTAGTTACGGTTTGTCCATAACGAACACCATGTTCGAGCACAAGGATGTCCATAAGTGCACGTGGCACCAGGACACCCTAGGCAGGAGGTCGATGATCGACTTTGTAGTTGTGTCATCTGATCTCCGGCCGCGTGTCTCGGACACTCGGGTGAAGAGAGGGGCTGAGCTGTCAACCGATCACCACCTGGTGGTGAGCTGGATCCGCTGGCAGGGGAAGAAGCCGGTCAGACCTGGCAGGCCCAAACGTGTTGTGAGGGTCTGTTGGGAACGTCTGGTGGATCCCTCTGTCAGTAGGGTCTTTAACTCCCACCTCCGGAAGAGCTTCACCCAGATTCCGAGGGAGGCTGTACCAGCGAGTGAGTCTGATCACCGCTGCGTCGAATCCATTTCCCACAGCGGTAGATACGCAAGCAAACAGGAAGCGGAGTAAACCAATCAGCGAAGGGCGGGCGTCTGCTGTTGATGTGGTGTTATTAGCGGTTTTGCGTTAATATTTGCGCAGGATTAGGAATAACGAAACTCACCTACTGTCGATGTGTTTTTTGGTCATTTACCGCCGACTGGAGACACGCTTTCTCTCTTTCGTGCATCGTTCGTAGATTGTTATTGAGGGACTTCCGCGTCCCGTGAGTGACGTTGCTCGCTAACAACACGTCACAGCAAATAAACGAATCTGATTGCACGTGCACGGATTGATTTTGCGGAAGCCGCGAACGAGGACAGGGTGACCAGACTGATCCCCCGCTGGATACAAAAATACAGAGGGGAATTATTCTGGTCTCACCAGGCTACAATTGTACAGGACCATGATCCGAGATGACAATGCTGCTGTATTGATAATCAGTTAAATTTAGGTAAAATCTCTCTATCTACAATGAAAAAATCAATCCTTGAATATGTGCGGTGCACAGGAGAAAAAAAAGAAAATTGTTATCGGGTTACAATTTCACCATGGTTGCACAAGAGCATAGGATTTACTCTCTGTATCTTTGATATCTTTTTTTTATAACCCTTTCCCATACAGTTCACCTACCCTTTCTTGCCTTTCCTTTAACAATTATGTTTGCTTTCCTCATGGCTCAGAAACCAGCAACACCAGTGCAGCACTGGATGAAATATGGTAGGGTCTGTCAGGAGCTCAAAAACTCACTGATCTTTTATACACACACAATAATTACAAACACAGGCCACAGGTGAGGATGCTTGGTTCATGTATCGTACAACAATGAAATTACACAGAAACATCTACCATAAGCATTTTTCATTTCATAAAATGAAACAAAATCACTCAGAATGGCACGTATTTCTCAAAATGATACAAAGACAAATTGAAATCACAGGCTCAGAGCGTCATTATTTTTGTTCAATCAATTTGCATTAAGCCGGAAGTTCGGCTGTATACGGTCTGACCTGAAACACTGGGCTCGTCTTTCAAGATACATAAAAAGGGAGAAACTAATGCAGAGATTGGAATATGACACCGTCCGTGTGCTTTAGCTACAATTAGCGTGTAGCTAACTACAGCGTTCTGCTGGATGACCAATGCGCCCGTATGGCTGTCGGTGGCTTCTTTCTCTTCTCCACAACAATACTGTACATGAGTCTTGTTTTCACTGGATGCGGACTTTCAATGTTTGCGTAGCGCAAACCCCTTTGTGTTCACTTGTGTGCATATTATCAGGCCAAGATTACCAGTGTATGTAAAATTTTGAACAGCTGTTGGTCGTTTCTTTTGTCATTATGATTTAAAAAGAGTAAACTCAGTTGTTTGACCAGATGTGGCTTCGCACAACCATCAACTATGAGTGAAAACAAACGCTTTGTGTTATCGTTTATAATCTCTGAAAAATAGTCAACAAAAATAAAAATTCTGCCAGGGTATGTAAACTTTTGAGCACAACTGTATATTTATCTTTTCCAAATTCAAGGCATTTAAGTCATACAAATATCCATTTATTGCATCATTAACCCTCCTTTTTCATTTCCTCCATTCAACAGAATTAACCATTTACTCTCTGCATTCGATTTGATATCCTCTTTACCCCTATTTGTCCCGCATGGGCCGGCCTGGATAGATTACTGTGAATTGAGTGCTGACACGCCCTCCCGTTAAGGATCTGGGCAGTCCCTAGTTCCCAACGGGGGAACACCAAGAGGGCAATAAATCTGTCCAGAGATACCGTGTATGTGGTAGAGGCTAAGAGACAGATTGTGCACACACTTTATGTACTCTTGAGGAACAAATGCAATCACAGAAAATGGGACAAAAAAATTAGCATTGTGACAAAGTGTGAGGTCATTTTAAATTCACGTCTCTAATAGGGGGCGATTCCTAGGTTAGGTCTCTCTGGGGCTAGAGGGAAGTGAAAATGTGCTGTGTGAATTGGATTGGGGGCAATTTAAATGCATAGGTTCCTCCCAAATCAAATCTATGGGGCATTTCTGCTTACTACTGATGCTAAACTACATCACTCTGTCCACTGTTTGATTTTCTCCAGAGGTTACAGCATTGATTGCAGTTGAAAACCGACAACTACATGTAAATTGTAAATGCGTGCATGATAAATAGTGTGGTTGGTGGCGGTGTGGTTAATAATATCCAGTCAAAATCATGTCCTATGTTCTCCATGAAAGTTTACATGTTATGGCCAATAAAAATATGATAACATGTAAATGTTTGGGTGGTAGTAGTTTCAGCAGACACTGTTTACTCATTCTTATGATCAGACCATAGTTTATGACTAATATAGGGTGAAATGTGAGAAATTCCAAAGCGTCCACATACATTTTCCTCCCACTGTAAATGGTTGTCCATCCATCCATCCATCCATCCATTTTCTTCCACTTGTCCGTTGCCGGGTCGTGGGGGCAGCTGTTGGAGCTGCCCTAATCACATTGCACCAGCCCCTGTTGGCACCTCCTGCAGGTGTTGGGTCCACAGAAGGACGGCCTCACAGAAGGACGGCCTCAACAGGCAACCAGCCTGTTGGTCTCTCATAAGGGGCTTCTGAACCGCTCTTTGTCTGACCCGTCACCTGGGACCTGTTTGCCACAAAGCCCTCGACAACAGAGCCCCCAGGATCATTCAGGCGCTCAAACCCCTCCACCACGTTAAGGTGGCGGTTCCAGGAAGGGGTAATTGGTTGTCATATACTTTAATATTTGTACCTAAACACACACCAACATAGTTTAAATATAGGAATAACCATCTCTAGGAGAAAAGAAAAAAGCCAAGAAGGAAGAAATGACAGGAAAAACATGTTGACTGTGTTTTGTCCTTTAGGGCCACAGAAACACATCATCTGTAGTTTTTCAAGCAGGCTCTAGCCATTTGCTCTCCCCATCCTGCTACCACCACCTATTTCAAAACAATGCTTCCCGAGATGGTAATGTTTCTGAATCATCCCCTTTCTACTCTGTCCTGGCACTTCCCACGGATCTGTGCTTTTCTGACACTGTGCTTGTCTCGCTCTCTCAACTTTCTGTCTTTCAATTTGAAGCTCTTTTTTTGTGTGCTGCTCTGCTCACCCTCGCACCATCCCGTCTGTGCACCAGCCAGAGCTGTGGATTCAGAGCAGACGGAACAAGGACGGGAGCAAAGACACAGCCAAACATCAAACCACAAAGAAGAAAGTTAGCAAAGGTTTCAGGGGCATGCGCTCACATTGTTGTAGTGTGTGTTTTGTCTGTTGCTGCTGTGGGGGTGTGGCATTGGGATCTGGCTCCTGTTCCCTGGTGGGTGTGGCTGCTCCTCCTCCCTGGCTGGCTAATGGGCACACCTGAATCCATTCATTATCATCATCATTATTATATATTTATTTAATTAAGTTATATGTGAAGTATGATGTTCCTGCATAGTGTGGTGCATTAAAAAGCCAGAGAGTGGGCCAGTTGAAGAGGGCAGTAGCTCCCCTTCAACAAACCCCCACACGGCTGCCCTAACAGCTGATTTTGTAGAATATGTTCCTATGCTGAGTGGTGCATTAAAGGACAAGGTTTAGAGCCCGTTGGGAGGATTCCTCTCAACAGATCCATAACCTGCCAACCCTAATTCTCCATTTGTGAATTTGAGCAATAGAATGACAACCGTTCCAAGCAGCAACACTCTTCCTTGAATATAGAGGAAAAAATACTCATAATTGATTCTACTTCTCCCCCTAGTGGCAACACATTTCTTCGTGTCTGTATATTTCAAGAGTCTTTTGTTTGTATTTATATTTGAACAGGTTAATGTTTGGACATCGTTTCAAATCCATCTCCAGTTTATTCCACAGTTGTACACCATTAACTGTTGGACTAAAACTTTTCAAAGTTGTGCTATGTTTCTGAATCCTAAAGTTTAATTCATCGCGTAAATCATAACGACCAGTACGTTCTTGGAACCTTCTTTGTAATTGGTTTGGTAACAATTTATACCTTGCTTTGAATAACAACTGTACAGTTTGGAACTCAACAATGTCACAAAACTTCATGATCTTTGATTTTAAAAATAATGAGTTTGTGTGGTCCAAAAACCCAACTTTATGAATTACTCGGATAGCTCTTTTTTGCAACAATATTATTGGTTTAACTGTGTTTTTATAAGTACTACCCCAAACCACAGTACAATAATATAAGTAGGGCAAAATCAGAGAACAGTATAAGGTATCTAGAGCTTTGATGTTTAAAATGTGCTTTGCTTTTGCTATTACTGAAATGCTTCTAGAAATTTTCGTAGATATATATTTAATATGAGATTTCCAAGTAATTCTGTCATCAATAATCACACCGAGAAATTTGATTTCATGGACTCGCTCGATAACAACACCCTCTATCTGAATTGCTTCCTGAGCATTGGAATTACAGTTGCCAAATATCATCATTTTGCTTTTACTCAGATTTAGAGATAATTTATTTTGTTTGAACCACTTGTTGACACTTTTGAGTTCCAAGTTAACAATCCGACACAGCTGCTGTAAGTCGTCTCCTGATGCAAAAATATTTGTATCATCAGCAAACAAGATAAATTTAAGTACTTCAGATGTTTTACAAATATCATTAATATACATATTAAACAATTTTGGACCCAGAATAGAACCTTGAGGTAAACCACAGACAATTTGTCGACAACTCGACTGATAGTCACCGATTTTCACACATTGTTTTCTATTTTTTAAGTAACTGGTAACCCACTGTAGAGCTACCCCCCTAATTCCATAATGTTCTAGTTTATTAATTCATATATCATAGTTTATTGTATCAAACGCTTTACTCAGGTCAATAAATAACCCTATTGCATATTTCTTGTTATCTACAGCATTAGTTATTTCTTCAGTTATATCAAAGAGCGCGTGTGAGGTTGAGTGATTGTTCCTAAAACCAAACTGATTGTCCGAGAGTAAATTACACTTTTCGATAAAGCTGTCAAGTCTAGCGTTAAAGACCTTTTCTAAGATTTTAGAGAATTGCGGTAAAAGGGAAACAGGCCTATAGTTTGTAAAGAGATGTTTATCTCCTGCTTTGAACAGAGGAATCACTTTTGCTACTTTCATACTATCAGGAAATTGTCCAGTTTGCAACGATAAGTTACAGATGTAAGTTAACGGCTTAGAGATACTTTCAATAACAGTTTTTAAAGTTTTCATATCCATGTCATGGTAATCGGTCGAGGTCTTATTTTTACACCCTTTAACAATGTCCAGTATCTCCTTTTCCTCCACAGGTTTGAGGAACAAGGACATAGGATTTGTGTCTATCAGTTCACAATTATAGTTCTTAACGTTTGCAATTTTTGCAGCAAGGTTCAGTCCAACATCTACAAAGAATTTATTAAATGTATCGACTACTTCATTCATATTATTTAAAGTGTTATCCTCATCTTTGAAATATTTTGGATAATTAATCGTTCTTGGTTTATTTCTAATTATACTATTTAAGATATTCCATAAACCTTTAATATTATTCTTATTGCTATCTAACAATGTATTATAATAATCCTGTTTACATTTTCTCATGATACCTGTCAGTTTATTTTTATATTTTTTATATTTATCCTCAGCTTCTTTTGTTTGGTTATTTATAAAGTTTTTGTAAAGATTATTTTTTTTCTTGCAAGCATTTAGTAAACCCTTAGACATCCATGGTGTTTCTTTACACTTTCTGTTTTTACAGTATTTCTTCATTGGGCAATGTTTGTCATATACTTTTTGAAATACTCGCGTAAACTCATCATAAGCCATATTCGTGTCATTCTCTCTGTACACAATACTCCAGTCTTGAGCTAAAAGCTCCTTTTTAAATGCATCAATAGTTTTCTCTGTTTTTACCCTTCTAAACCAATACTTGTTTTCCTCTTCATCTTTTACATATCCATTTTTATACATAACGAAAACTGGAAGGTGATCACTAATATCATTTATAATTAACCCGCTGACTGTATCACTTTCAATTTCATTTGAGAAAATGTTATCAATCAAGGTTGCACTATGAGTTGTTATTCTACTTGGTTTAGTGATTAGAGGAAACAGACCTATACTGAATAAAGTATTTATAAATTCGTCCGTCTTTTTATGTTTATATGGGTTTAAAAGATCGATGTTGAGGTCTCCCCCCACAAACATGACTTTATGATTTAATCCTGAAAAGTGCTCCTCCATCCAATTTGAAAAAAAACATCTATATCAGAGCCAGGTGTTCTATAAATACAACTTACAATAATATTTTTCTTTTTTTGCCTTGTAATTTCAACAGTAAGGCATTCAAGTGTATCTTCCACCACCATTGTCTTATTTTCCATTACTTTGTAACTATAGTTGGAGTCTATAAACATAGCTACGCCCCCACCATGCTTGTTTCTTCTGTTCATACTTATAAATTCATAACCCTCAATAGAAAACTCAAATTCTCTGTCATTATTAATCCAGGTTTCTGTGATTAGAATGACACTGAATGGTGTGGAAAACTGTTTTAAGAAGCTTTTGATGTGGTCAAAGTTTGCATAGAGACTTCGACTATTGAAGTGGATTACATTGAATGCCTTAATGTTCTTAAATTTACTATTGTACAGATCCTCTGTGTAGTATTGACAGTCATTGGTAGCTCTAGTAAAAAAGTTATTTTCCGGGTCAATGTCGATCTCAGTGTTCTGTAGGTCGTATTGTGAGAATGTAAAATCCTGAGTGTTTGCTTCAGCAATTCTCCTTATTGAAAAGTCCAAGTCGGTGCTTCCTATAGAACTATATGTATGACTGGACATGTGAAATTATGTGCTTTTACATACCAAAGTCCATACCAAAGTGCTTTTACATACCAAAGTCCATACGTTTTTCCCGGTGTTTATACTGGATGTGGTGTACTGCTGCGTGGACGTATAATGAGTTTGTCATATCTCAAGAAGGCGATCTCCCCCCTTTCTCGTGCAGCTCTCAGCTCCGGCATCAGTTCTTTACGTTTTCTTTTTATTGATTCGGTGTAGTCCTCGTTAATGAAGATTTTTGTTCCTTTGAGTCGTTTGGCGCGCTGCAAGATTTCCTCAGGGTCCTTCCACCGCAGTAGTCTGGCGATGATGGGTCTCGGCCAGTCTCTCCCTCCGCCGGGTTTCCCTACGCGGTGAGCTCTCTCCACCTCCACCGCGTGATGTAGCTGTAGCTTCTCCTTCAGTATCTCCTTAACTTTTTCCTCGGCGTCGGCCCAGGTCTCCCCGGGCGACTCCAACACTCCCTCAAATACCAAGTTGTTTCTGTGGCTCTGCCCCTCCAGATACTCCAGTTTGTCCGTGATAATGTGCAAATTGTCACATACTTTGTAAAAATCCGTCTGTAAAGTGTTTGTGCGCTCCGTGAGTTTCAGATTTTGTTCTTTCAAAGTGTCCACCTCACCTTGCGTGAACTGCAGGCTTGTTTTTAGTTCTTGAATGTCCTTTGTCTGTAAATCTATTCGGGTGTTTGTCGATTCCATTATGAGTTTAATAAATCCTTTGAAGTTCTCCTGTTGTTGTTGAATTAATTCCCTGAACATGGCCCTCTGCTGCTCCATGAGTTCCGTGACTCGACTGAGACTTACGTAGTCCTCCTCAGTCGCCGCCTCTACCGGCGGCTTTTTTGGCATTTTTGTTTTTGTTTTGCAAACCAGTAAAATAAAATAAAAGTATTAACTTGTTCAGAGCTTATCTCTAACACCGCCAACGCTGCCACAGCAAACAAACACAGCGCGCACTTCCGCTTCCGGGTGACACCTTTCCACAAGGAGTGTTTTTTCCTGCTCCTCGTCAGCTCTCCGTGCCTGTTAGCCACCATCCTGCCATACTCACCTGCCCGTACCAGATACCAGCCTCGTCCAGCACCAGCCCCAGAGTAAGCTAAGAGTAGCTTGCGCAATCATCTTATTAGTAAAGAGTCTTGGAAAAAAACAGCTTTTTGGACAGATCATTTTAATCAGTGCATAGTTGAGTCTCCATCCATCCATCCATCCATCCATTTTCTTCCACTTGTCCGTTGCCGGGTCATGGGGGCAGCTGTTGGAGCTGCCCAAATCACACTGCACCAGCCCCTATGGCTCCTCCTGCAGGTGGTGGGTCCACAGAAGGACGGCCTCATGGTTCCAACCGGGCCTGTTGGTCTCTCATAAGGGGCTTCCCAGGTTATTTTCTAGGATAATTCGGGCGCTCAAACCCCTCCACTACGGTAAGGTAGCGGTTCCAGGAGGGGCAGTAGAGTCTCAATGGCACACATTTTTGGACATTTTTGTAGGGTTTTATTTCTCTACATCAGGAGTCTGCAAATATTTCTCCTGCATGAGCTTGACTTACTACTTGAGAAACTATTAGACATTGCCCGCTATTGCTGTAGTAGCTCCACATAGGGGCGGCAAAACACGCTAGTTTTCTATTAGAAAGCATAGCCTTTTATGCACGATCTAGTTTAGAATTTTTTTAAACTTTATACAGCTAGATGTTCAATCAATCAATGGTTTTGTATAGCCCAATATCACAGGAGTTGCCTCACAGAGCTGCACTAAATATTAAGGCAATACAACAGTAAATAAGGCAGTGTAAAGTTCAGGTGAATTAAGTAAATAAGTGTCGGTGGCAGGTGGTGACGAGCCGCGATGGTGTCCCCTGTCCTTAGACTCTCCAGCACGGTGAGGAAAAACTCATAAACACCCAGCGGGAGAAAGAAGAAACCTTGGGGAGAACCACACAAGGAGAGATCCACTCCCATGGACGGACAGGCGCTGGGTAAGTTACAATCCTGGGTTAGTTACAATTAAAGGGACTAGGCAGGTTTTCGTAAGGAACATTTTAGAAATCTAGTTTACTAACGAGGACCAGACTTTGACTGACAGGCCCTCTTTATATCTTCCTCTATCCTCCCTTGCCCTCTGTCTACAAGAAATATATTCTTGGTTCTCTTCCAACTTCCTCAAATTGAACAGCTCCAAAACAGAAGTCCCTCTCGTAGGAACCCCTTCCACTCTCTCGAAATCTAACAGTTTTCCTATTTCCATCGACAACTCATCTGTCCTTCCCTCCCCTCAGGTTAAGAGTCTGGGTGTCATCCTCGATACACTCTCCTTCCAGTCTCACATCAATAGCATTTCCCGGTCTCTCTCTCCCCCCACTGCACTCCCATCCTCGTCCACAGCCTCGTTACCTCCCTCATTGATTACTGCAACTCACTTCTGTTCTGTCTTTCCAACAAATTCCTCCAGTAACTGCAGCTCCTTCAAAACGCTGTAGCACGAATCATCACACGTACCGCTACCTCTCACCCCATCACCCCCGTCCTACAACAACTCCACTGGCTTCCCATAAAACAAAGAATCAACTTCAAGATACTCCTCATCACATTCAAAGCACTTCATAACCTGGTCCCTCCGTACATATCTGACCTCCTCCACAACGCATCTCATGCCCGCGCTCTCCGTTCCTCCTCCACTCTCAAACTCTCCGTCCCACCGGCCAAACTCGTCACCATGGGGCACAGAGCATTCAGCCGCTCTGCTCCCCAGCTCTGGAACTCTCTCCCCTCCGACCTCTGTAACATAGACTCCCTGCCACTCTTCAAATCCAGACTCAAAACTCACCTGTTCAGACAGTCCTACAACACCTAGTTACGCGAGCACCTTCTCAATGTTGTACTTTGTTTTATTCTGCTGCTCTTGTTTTGTTTTGTTTTTTAATGTGTCCATTGTACAGTGTCCTTGGGTGTTCTGCAAGGCACTTTCAAATAAAAATGTATTATTAGCATTAGAGCTAACGGCGCAGGGGAAGTTACGACAAACTATGCGCCCCGTGAGGGACGAGTCTGCAGTGAAGATCCCGCCCTTGCGCCCTTTTTAGGAACATACTTCGTCAGAGCAGGGTAGGAGGAGTCTGTAAATCCGCCATGATTTCCCTTTCGAACGTGGTTATTATGGTAAACGAGGAGGAGTGAGCAGACGTTGTCTATTATCTTCTCAGCCTCTAGACTTAACAGTTAGTTTCCATGAGTGCTACAGTTTTCTACAAATACTTTTCTCGATTCACCTCCATTTTTGTTTATTTTATTCTTCATGAAGATCAAGCAAATATATTGAAAGTCCTTGGGGAGCAACTTGAAAATATGTGAAAGGCCAGCGTTGGAGATGACATGTTCTACACATCATTACACATTTCTTCAGAAAAGTCTTTGCTCCGCGACCTGAAATCTCCAACACAATTGGCGACCATTTCCTCCATATTATTACAAATGTCTAGAGAGAGAGCTAGTGAAGTGGCTTAACTTTCCAGAACCTTAAGAAGAAAAACATTTGATGCACCCCCCCCTTTAGCAAACCTATGCCCTTGGGAGAGCTCTCCTCATTAAAAAGCCATCAGCGAGGCACATCATTACCTGTTTATTTCTCTCTCTCCCCTCCTCTTCCTTTACTTCCACACTTTGAGTTAGCTCACCAGCTGCCACATACTCCTGAGGATACCACTCCAATTAGAAACGGCGTGCGCACTCGGAAAAAGAGCACCGGTGGATATTTCCAATTAAATGCAACACACTGTACTGTGAGATGCATGTGGATATCCCAATTAAATTAAACAAACACGGCGTGGAAGAGGACCGGCCCGTGTCTTTGCCACGCTGTGTCATTAGACGCACATGCATGGAGAAATGCTTACAGGTGAAAAAAAAATAAAAAATTGCCAAGGAAAGTTTAAAGTGGAATTGTGCGGATGAACCATGAGCGTCGCAACCGACTGCTATGGCAATATTTTTCAGTACATTATAATTCTGACCGCTTCATAAGGATTAAACACTTTCTAATTACACACACATATGCAATTGGTAATGACAAACGATTCAGTAAGATATAAATACTAGCTAAATGTGTTGTGAAAATGTCGCCAACTTATTGGATTTGCAATAGAAGGACACGTAAGAAGCCACAATAAATTGCAAAATCACTGAGGTGTTCCTTTCAACTGTGAAAAAAATGAAAAATAAAGTATATATAAGAAGCTGGCAGCATAGCCAGTGTCACTCACACACTGCAGCTTAAAGGTTAGACGAACTGCCAAAAGTCTGTGTGAATTTCTCATCAATGGATTAGAGCGCCTTTCTGCTGGAAAATAAGGTAAAAATGAGAAAGCCAAAAGCTGCTCACCATGAACCAGAACGAGACTGCGCTTTTTTTAAAGGGGAAGAAAGTCAGCCAAGTGTAGAGGAAATAAGGTCCAAAACGCAGCAGTGATTTCCCAAAAGCACGATTAGGCCGGACTTCTTTGATGCTCGTTCTTTGCCATGTGACACAGGACTGCACCGGTAATAAGAAGTGAAGAAATGTATGAATGACAGACCTAATGTTCAGACATGGACATGGAAATCCATTAGTCTTTGATAAATATTATTATTATTATTATTATTATTATTATGATATTTTTGGACAGATCAGATGTTTGTGTGTGTGCGCGCTAAAGTGGTGCAAAAAGCAGGTGCAGTTGATATTGTTTCTCAAAAATATTATAATGGCAAAGCGCAAAGTAATTTATATAACAAAAATGTAAACGCAACACTTGTGTTTTTCCTCTTGGACCCATGCTTACTGTCCTCCTGATCCACTAAACTATAGAAATTAACTGTAATCTCAGCGCAATTGATACGTTTTTTTTTTTCACAAAGTGAGGCCACAGGGGAAGGTCATCTGCCATGACTGGATTGTCACGGCTCGGTTTGCGATGTGGATTGTCGTTTGCCTAGCGGTCCTGTCGGTCAGAGACATCAAAGATATTCACTTATTTGGACGCTTCATAACAGGGTACCTGCTTTTTGTTTGGACTGCCCTGGTTTATGGGACATTTGGGAAGACAGCAAGCACTTTGGAGCAGGGAGAGTTGGTTTGAAGCAGCTGGACCTCCTATGCAGTCCTTTGGAGGGGCAAGCCACGGGGCTAATGCTGTGTTTACACATAAGCACGATGCGTTACGAATGGCATTTTTCCATCATTCGTGACGTTCGTGACATGACTTAGCGCATCTCAATGGGATTCTTAATAGAACGCATCAGCTCGTGACATTAGTAGTAGTAGTAGTAGTAGTTTATTCGGTCATTTTCATTTTCATTCTTTTAAACATAAAACAAGCATCTCCATAATTCGTGACGTTCGTGGAGAAAGTTTTTGTCTGTCAAAAAATCTTCCACGAATGTCACGAATCACCCTCTGTTTGTGGAGTTCGCAACGGAGCGTGTCCTTTCGTGAGGAGTAGTGGCGCTTCGTAATTCAGCGTGAGAGCATTCGTAGAGCATTTGTAGAGCAGAATAACTGTTTTCACGCTCAAAATTGACAGAAACCCACGCTACGCCGAAAAGTAAATGTTCGTACCTGCAGTAGCTATGCCAAGTGTCACAAAGTGCTGACGGCCTGACAGCGGCAGAAAAAAGTTTTGAAACGGTATTTGGGAACTGTATTTTCTTAATATTGACAACATCGACAGAAAGCAGCGCCACACGGGACCAGAGGAGCGAGGAGGAGCAATGGGAGCGCTTGTACACACAGAGCCGGTGACTGTGCGGCTGTCGGTCTGGTCCACATTCGCCCAATTATTGACAGATTTCTGACAGAACGAGACAATTCCCAGTGACCCGTAACAGCCCGTGGCACCGCGCAACACCACGCACCACATATTCGTGACCGTGCGTAATAATTCGTGCCATTCATTGTAACGCGTAGTAACAGGTCGCAACAGTTAGTGGCGGCGCGTGAAACCTCTACCCCGAATCATCAAATTCCACTCACATTTGTGATCCTTGGCCACGAATGTGGATTCGTGGCATTTGTAACACATCGTGCTTATGTGTAAACGCAGCATAAACCAGATACGGACAGAGCTCTCTGGATCATATTTTGCATAACACTGACTTTCAGATTGTAAACAACTGCACACACATACCCCCTTAACCACGCCCCCGTCATTCTCTGTCTGCCTCATCATGTTTCCTCAGCCCCACCCCTGGTCAATGTTTGGTCGTCCTTTCAGGCCCCAAGAAAAAATACCGCACGTGACCTTGTGTATTGTGTATTTCCAATGTCTTGATGTTTTTATCTATGTGCTTTGCCTTGACTTAACCTGATTGTAATTTTGCATGTCTTCTTTTGTAAGGCGCATTGAGTTGCCTTGTATACGAAATGCGCGGTATAAATAAAGTCGCATGCAGTGGCCGCCGGGAGCCCAGCGACCTGGAGACACAGTCGGTGGAGGCAACAGGTGGCTTCCTACCTCCAGAGCGTGGGGATAGAGATGGACCTGGAGCCCATGGAGGCGTGTCACCCACTGCCCACAAAGAACGAGAGACCACCAACGGTCATCATGAGGTTTACAATTAGAAAAAAGAAAATAGCATTTCTGAAACAAGGACGCAATCTGAAAGGCACAAATGTTTTCATAAATTAACACTTGACAAAGAAAAATGCTGACATCGCAAGGATCGCACGACAACTTAAAAAAACAAGGCAAGATTCAACAAACCTAACCGTAAGATCTTCATTCAAACTAAATGGTTCGCCGGAGGAAGCAAAAGTCTTGGTGGTAAAGAAGATGGAAGATCTTGAGAAGTATTAGCACTTGGTATTAATGTGGCTTGTGACTTTGTACATCATTACAATGCTGAACACACCAAGAATTAAATCACAAGTGGCCTATTTATATGTGTCACTGACCACTTACCTGTTTTTACTTTGTATGACTGTGAAGAAAACGTAAGACACGGTAAAAATCTCTAAACAAATAATAACTGAGGAAACGATCCGTGCCCGAAATAGTTCGGCGCTCCATGATTGGACTTCAGTTTACAGAGAACCAAATGTGGATAGTGTAACTGTTTAGATATCTTCACTTCCCTGCATAATAAACACTGCCCTGTGAAAGAATATTTTATAAAGGAAAAACATAAAAAAAAAAAAGCCCTTGGATTACGAAAGGAATAATTAATGCCTGTAAAATGAAAAACAATCTCTACAAATTGTTTATCCAAGTAAAAGCAAAAGACGTGCAGCAAAGATTTAAGAAGTACAAAAATAAATTAACTGATATTATAAGAACAAGCAAACGGTTATATTATGGGTCCATATTAGATACTCTTGATGTTGCTTGTGGTGTCCCCCAGGGGTCAGTGTTGGGGCCAAAACTATTCAATGTGTATATACATGATATTTTTAACACATCCAAAGTTCTGAAACTCATACTATTTGCAGACGACACAAATATATTCTACTGTAGTGATGATTATAATGACCTCGTAAATACGGTAAACAGGGAACTAAATATAATTTAAAAAGTGGATGGACACAAATAAATTATCCTTCAATATAAATAAAAATAAAAGAATGATGTTTGATGATGTCACAATACAATGTATGAACAGAAAATATGTATTGATGGTACCCAGGTTGAAATCGTAAGTGAGACTACATTTCTGGGCGTAATAATTTATAGTAAATTGTCATGGAAACCCCAACACCTTACGTATTGTGTTGAAGTGTGGGGGAATACTTACCAGAACACAATTAATCCTCTGATCATATTACAGAAAAGAGAAGTGCGGATCATTCACAAGGTTGGTTTTCTGGACCATACTCATCATCTGTTTACGCAGTCAAAGTTGTTAAAATTTGATGATCTTGTAAAATATAATACATCAATAGTCTTATACAAAGCATTCAACAAATTATTACCGCCTAACCTACAACGTTTTTTTTTATAACTCCAGTGCGAGCTTATGACTTGAGAGGTTTTGGATATTTTTCATTGCCGAGAGCTCAAAAGACTCGTAAACATTTCTGTGTGTCTGTATGAGTGAAACTCTGGAACAAACTGGCAATGCAACACAAGCAATGCCAAACTGTCCATCAATTCAAACTTTTTGGGTCTGGTCGAAATTTAGAGATGAGGGTCTTTAATTTAAATGTCTGTTGTCTCATAGTGTTAACAGCTCAATGTTTCCTTACCATCGTTGGTATATTGTCCATTACCATGGTTGGTATTGTTTATTCTCCTTACATTGTTGGTATACATTTTTGTTACAATGTAATAATTATTGTTACCTGCGGTAACGCCACCCTGATATAACATTTGTATAATAATCTTTGAACAAAGTTACAGTGAAGTTGAATGTATTATTCTCCGAATGGGGAACTGGGGGTAGGATTAAATAAATTATCTTTTTCCCACTCCCTTTCAGGTAGAAATGGATCATCATGTTTACATACTGTATATATATATATATATATTTTTTTTGCATAAAAGACTTAACTATAATATGTCTACCTTGTACTTTCTGTACCATTGCCTGAAATAAATGAAAACAATAAAATAATGAATTGTGGCTTTGATGCAGTTTGTTTTGCAACTAAAGTCCAGATTAGTCTTGAAGTTTGTATGCATTCATGATCACAGCTCCACTGTTACTGCGTGACTGATAACACATTGCACTCTTCGTTGTGAGCGTGCCAAAAAATCATGTGCTTATCTTAATGTTCGCACATGTACTGTTTCTGTAGATACAGGAGCTTAGCAGCACCCCTGATATCTACAATCAGTAATGTCTTGAATTCCGATGAGGACTTGAATGATTTAGCAGAGTCTATGGTCTATGGCTCAGAGTGTTCTACATCAGATTAGAGACTGCCATTTTCAAAGTGATATAAGGTGAAAGGACATCTCCTGCTCTGCCACGCATTGCCATCTTGTATATTATCTTGTTAACGTATTACACAAATAATTGTTTTTGTTGTATGTGCACAAAAGTTATTACTAATATAAAAGGAAATATTTAAAACCTGGGAGCCAAATCAATGACCTCCATCTATACAGTACATACCAATTTTCTTGGTCCTATTCACTAATTTCACTAAGTCCTATTGACTTTTACAAAGTGAACATACTAGACATGTTTTGCACTTTTTGATGTGTCTATGTTGCTATCAATTGGTTCCCTGCTGTTTTGTTTTATCGTGACGTGTGTTTGATAGATAATACCCAACAAGCTCTCTTGTCACTGCTGTAAATCATGGGTGTTAGGAAAATAAGACATGTGTCTTTGTAAAAGTAATTTACAACAAACATGAAGAAGCCCCATGATGTTCACATTTGCAAAAGCTTTTCACTCCAACTTTGTATCCACAGCACTTTTGGGGAAAGCCATTGATGTTCCATAAATTCAAAAAAAATCACCTTTCCCAACTCCAGTATCTGTAATGCGCCCGAGTGAGTGGAGCAGCTATCATAACTCTTGGGGCCATTCCAAAGCTTCAATTTTAATTTCTGGATATTTGGGAGCCGAGCCAGAACGGATTGAAGAGCTTCCATTACTTTCGTACTTTCGCCATTGCCGAACTACAACCAGCAAATGTGGCGCAAATGCTTGACGTCACCTACAACACCCGCCTCCCCCGCTCTCTGAATGGTAGGCTGAAATTCAACCGATGTAACGCAGCCACTGAGATCAGACCCAGACGTACATGTAGGGAGATTATAATTGACCGGAGTTTCAGGCTAGCCCAGGCTAGTTCTGATGGCACCATGAGTCGTATGTTTAGATTGTCAGGAACATAACATTCTCAAAACAATAACTTTGATGTTTCTTTGGTTTCTCAAGCCTTCTGAGGACAAAAAGATGTGTATTTAATTAAACAAAATTGACAGTATTGTGTCTGATTGACAATTTGCAATTTGTTGATAGTCATATATGCAGACTTATCTTGTAAAGAAAACCAAGACAAGTCCCTGGGCTCTGAACTGTATTTGCCCATTACTCATGATGCCCTTTTTGTTTGAAAGTTGAGAGAAATGCAGAGGATATGTTTCCCTATATGCGGGGGGACCAGAAACCATACATATTCAAGGTGATATTCTGTCGACATATCCAAAAGAGTGAAAAAAACAACAAGTTATTCAATGAACCAGGCTGTTTTCCCGAAGCATCTTATTTGTAAAACAACATCTAACATTCGGTCAACAAGCACATCTGAAATCAAACCACATAATGCATTAAAGGCAAGCATCCTGCTGTAGAGGGAGGAACACACACACATATCCCTCCAGAGTAGTACCATCCCACAGCTGCATCTCACTCCCCATCAATTATTGAGCAAAGGTAGAAGTAAAACGATCCTTGCTGCCTAAAAGCCTTGGACCAAAACACCAGTGCAGTCAATCAGACCGACAGTGAATCTTCCTCTCAGGGATCCAGCAAACATTTTAGACGCTTTTACAATAGATTTGTCAAGCATCTGTACATCAGCGGTGCCAGGAGAGGCTGTTTAAGTCTCACGATTTTGAATTTACCGTGAAGGAGCTCCACTCCTCTTTTTCCTAAGACATTTTTCAAAAGTGTAATAACATGGCAAAATGTGCCCATGAGAGTCAACTGGCGATAAACGATGAAATCAAAGCTTCTCCAGAGCTGAATCGTTGTACAGTTAAAGTTATTTCGCACATACATATTCCAGCTAAATCGTCCAAATACAAAATATTGCTGTATTCATCTGGTGTAGTGCTGCATTACACAGCAGAGGTGCAGAGAAACATATTCATACAATCATAGTTCCAGTAATGCGCTACGGAAAATTGCCTTGAAATCCTTGGGGCCTGATAGTGAGAAAAACATGGGCTTGGCTGTGTTAACCGGCTTGGCCGACATAATGATTGTAATTCAGAAGATGATACATGCTGTGTTGTAGAATACTCCTGACCGAGCTACAGTGCGAAAACAACTGATAAGCTGTATATTATGTAAAGTAATACAATAGAGGTTTAGGCTGAACAGTAACCACCAATATATGTACAAAAACTATACAGTAGTGGTGTTGCCAGTTCTAAATAAGGCTTAATGACGCTCAGGATGTGTCGATAAAACCTCCATGATCCCGGAACATACTATAACAATAAATCAATGGAGATTAAAAAAAAAGTAAAAATTAAAAAAGTTAAATACTGGAGTCATCGTTCACTTAAAAGCATTTGGACGCTTCAGGGTCTAGTTACAGTGGATTTACAGCAGTTCCACGGCTCTGTTCTCAACTTCATCATTAATGTTTATTAGCTAATGTTTGTCAATGGAGGTTAGCCTGTGCCCCCTAAAATAGCGGATTTCTACGGTAGTGTTCAGTCAGTTCATTGGTTAATTTCGTTAACTACACTGACTGACTGTAACAATACTAAGCCTATATGCACAATTGATGACTGACTCAAATGTCCAAATATATTCGTTAACAGAATGAAACGAACGGACTAGAAACAAGCACAGATGTACAATACAAAAGCGCTTCACTTACTCGTTCTGCTGACTGTGACGTGCCGAAGAAAATGGGGATGAAGGCCAGCCAGATGATGCAGGTTGTGTACATGGTAAAACCTATGGGCTTGGCCTCGTTGAACGTTTCGGGGACTCCTCGGGTCTTGATGGCGTAGACCGTGCAGGTCACCATGAGAAGGATGGAGTAACCCAGGGAGCAGATGAGGGACAGGTCAGAGATGTCACACTTGAGCACCCCTCGTGCAGAAATGGGGTCCCGGGTCCTCTGCTCTCCAAAATCCACCACTGTGTGAGGAGGGTCCACCGCAAACCACACAAACACCCCCAACAGCTGCACCGAGATCAGGGAGAAGGTGATGACCAGCTGGGAGGCAGGGGAAATGAACCTGGGAAGGAAAATAGGCATCGAGTTACAAAACGCTGTTGTCCTATACTATCCTATAACTAGCACTGTAAATATGCCGTAATTAGCTCAGAGATAATTTCCATTTGCAGTCCCATGGGGTAAAAACGTACAGCCAAATGGAACATATGAGTATGACAAAACATGTTCAATGATGACATACAGTACAAACATAGATACAAGCAGTACAGCAGTGAAGGCACCTTATTCCACATACCAAATAGTGAGTCTCACGCCTCTCTCGCACACATACCTACCAATGATCAAATAAATTGCCTCCTAGTGATCACAATTTTACCGACAAAGAAGACATTCCATAAGTTGTCTCTTATATGAGATATTGGTGGTATTTTCTCCAAAATGATATTGGTAGAGTGTTCAAACTAGAAAGGACATTTTGTGCGAACGTGGCCTTTCAATACTGCACTTCCCCTGCTTGCCTCACTATTCTTAATTAATTAATTATGAGGTGGTGGAGCCAGGCCGTTCCAGGGCTGCTCATAAAGTATTAATAACATTAATAATATTTAATAATGAATATTATTATGCTTATTAATACCTTACTAATATTTAAGAAGCACCCCTTAATATAAAGACACACCAAAAAAATGTTGTTTTCAAAATCTACTAATTTATGTTTTTCTATTAAATTACATACATGAAAAGACTGGGGCTTCCGATCGAGTATATTCATGCCCTTTTTATACAATGAATTAATGAATATTTATTTAAGTGTCATTTAAGTGTCAAGTGTGTGCCCGGCCCCCATGGGCTTATATGACACTATCAATAATAATAAGGAAGACAGGCAACACCAGTAAACACAGATACATATATACTGTTACTATCTCTCAGGATATAAAGATCTTTGCCACAGTGTCCATGCTCTTTCAACAAAATTTGCCAGAGCAAAAATGTCATTTTTAAACAGCCAGCACAACTGTTCGATTGTCTTGAGGGCAGTAACACCAGTATTCAATATTGTGTTTAGCCTTTTACATCAGAAATTGCTACAACTAACCATGTGGCATTTTCCTACATTAGATGCCCAACCTGCAACATTAGCAAGAGCAATAGAAACCCAGGAACGCTGTATTAGCACCTAATTTTGTTTGTTTATTTCAAGCTTAAATTACAACTTAAAGGGACTAGATGTAAGTTGGTCATTGTTATACTCACTACTGTCACCTCTGGTCTTACGCGTAACTGCAGCTTCTATATTAAGCTCGTGCATGACGGCAATTCGGAACCGAATTAACTCCTTTTTGAGTGACAGTGCAGGAGTTTAGAGGCAGTTGTGGTGAATAGGTCTGGGCTCATTCTACACATTAGGACATTCCTGGGACATGTGGGGGGAGGAAAATACGTAATTTTAAAAATGTTTAAACTCTGTATAGTCCCTTTAAGACTGGTATATGCTATACATCTACTATCAATATCAAACAACTTAATGCCATGCTTGAATCACAATATTGACACCCAAATGCGGATCAAATGAGTGAAAAGTAATATCACAATATCTGCCCATTACAAACTAAACTAAAGCTTAGATAACTGAGCTGAGATTAAAGTTATTTAGAGAGTGATCTGGAGAGAAGCAGCAGCTGAGTGCAAACAGATCCAGAAGTAAGCATGAGTTCATCACATCTATAAATAATGTATGATGTGTGACTGCATGGCCTTAGTAAGTAACACAGAGGTGAATGTCTGTGCACACGAAAACACAAGACCCCTTGACCCTCTGCATTATTATGAGCACAAGTTTAGCCACATGACGGACAGGTGTACAACATAGCATTGACTGTCATTGTGAAAACATTGTCCAACAAAGTCACCCCCAGAAGGACATGATAAAAATAGACTAAAAGTGTTGTGCACATTTTGAGACATCATGATAGTGTGTTGTTCATTCACCACCACTGGAATCATAATGCATGCATTTTCTGTAACTAATAGAAATATGTCTTTTTGTTCGGTTTTAAACCAGCCTTGAGGCAATAATCCAGCATGTTTACGTCAGTTTTTGTTGTTTCAAAGCAGATGTTCATTAATGTGCATCGACCCTCTCAAATAAATACATAAATTAAATTAATAAAGTCTTGTGCAGCACTTTGTGGTTGGCCTGATATGCTGTCAGACAGCCTACGTATTCACAATAGGCTTGGGCAGAGTGATACGGCCTCAATATGAAAGAGAAATATCACCATATATTTGGCAAAATAATTGATACCTGACAAAATACTTCAAAATCACAGCCTTTAGTCTATTAGGCAAATTCATTTAAAGCTATTTTATTGTTTTAATTTGTCTAAATTCATCTAAATCTATGAGTCAACCTCTGCCCCTCTCATCTTGAAGATAATTGTTGCTGCAATAACTGCTTCATCTCCATCAGAGTAAAAGGCTCCTTTAGGTTCACCTGCCTCTGTGCAGTTAACATGTGTTTTCATTGTCATGAGTCTGGGGCTAGATTTGTGGGTATACACGTGTTCAGCAGCCACACCGAGCCATCGTCAGCGCAGTTACGCTCACATGCAGAAGGACGAGAGAGAGGACAAGAGAGGAAGAGAGAGAGGACCAGAGAGACGACAAGAGAGAGAGGACCAGCGAGAGGAAGAGCGAGGAAGAAACAGGACAAGAGAGAGGACAAGAAAGAGAAAGAGAGACCGGATGAGAGAGAAGAAGAGAGATGACCAGAGAGAGGATGAGAGAGAGGAAGAGAGAGAGGAAGAAAGGACAAGAGAGGAAGAGAGAGAGGGAGAGGGAGAGAGGAAGAGAGAGAGGATGAGATAGAGGACCAGAGAGAAGACAAGAGAGCGGAAGAGAGAGAGGAAGAGAGAGAAGAGAGAGGGAGACAGGACCAGAGAGAGGAAGAGAGAGAGGATAAGAGAGAGGCCCAGAGAGAGGGAGAGAGCGAAGAAGTGAGGACAAGAGAGGACCAGAGTGAGGAAGAGAGAGAGAAGACGAGAGAGAGGGAGAGAGAGAGAAAGAGAAGACAAGAGAGAGGAAGTGAGAGCGGACAAGAGAGAGGAAGAGAAAGAGGACCAGGGAGGGGAAGAGGAGACAAGAGAGAGTGGACAAGAGAAAAGACAAGAGAGAGGAAGAGAAGACAAGAGAGAGAGGATCAGGGAGAGGAAGAGAGAGAGGACAAGAGAGAGGAGGAAGAGAGAGAGGAAGAGAGGCCAAAAGAGAGAACCAGAGAGAGGAAGAGAGGCCAAGAGAGAGAGAGGATGAGCGAGAGGACCAGAGAGAGAGGAAAAGAGGACACGAGAGAGGAAGAGAAGACCAGAGAGAGAGGATGAGAGAGAGGAAGAGAGAGAAGAAGAGAGAGAGGAAGAGAGGGAGGACAAGAGAGAGGAGTGGAGGGGTAGATGAGCTAGTCCTGAGACTTAGGGGAGATGGAAGAACGCCACAGATAAGGATATAATTATTTTTTAACCATGCAAAGCCTGGAGTCTTTTCCTCACAAATATGATCTACTCAAGCTTCATTCATAGATACAGTATGTGACATTATTCCATGAAAGCACGTTGCCCCAAACTGCATCATTCTGTGCTCTCCGATTATATTTCCACAACATGAATCATGAATTAGCTCACCTTGGTGCAGTTACTGACTTCTTGCCTTGTTCAAAGATGCGATGTATCCTGTTTGTCTTAGTCAGGAGGGCTGCATAGCTAAAGCACATTCCCAGTCCCAAAAATATCCTCCTCAGGGAACACACTCCAATGTCCGGCGTGGCGATCATCAAAAAGGTGATGGCGTAACACAGGAAAATCCCGGTCAGCAGCACGTAGCTCATCTCCCGGCCTGACGCTCTGACTATGGGCGTGTCATTGTAGCGAACAAAAGTTACGATGACAAAAGAGGTGGCTACGATGCCCATCATGGAGATGAACATGGGGATGATGGCCCAGGGCGAGTGCCACTCCAGTTTGATGATGGGAATGGGCACACAGCCGGTCCGGTTTATGTCTGGCCTCATCTCGTATGGACACAGCTCACAGGTGAATTCAGAGGCCTGGGAGAAAGAGAATGTTTAGATGTTACATTCTGCTTAAAGGCATTTTTTTCTGTAAGTACTTCATCAGTAACTAAAATATATGAACAGTTTTCATATTTGAATTAGGTAGATTTCAAATTCTGGTTGAATTTTATCCCATATCTTGGGAAGATGGGGGAAACCATAGTTTCAAATGACACACACTTAAACACAGAAATGACGCAAAGTAACAGAGCCCTGTGTGTGCTCCCCTTCCCTCTGTCTGCTGAGGTATTTTTTTTTAAATACATGGTATTACTCTGCAGAGAGTTAACTAGTGCATACGTAAGGGAAACAGAGTAATCCCATTTTGATTGGCTGTATGTGCTTTACGTGTTGTAGAATTTACTGTGAAGTAAACTGAAATTGATATGTTTTAAATTATCTGCACTCAGGGGTTCATTTACCAACCTCGTGTGCAAAATGGGAAGTACAGTATGTGCAAAAGTGGATTAGCAGCCTAGTGATTTGTGCATTTTAACTCATGCAGCATTCTGTCATTTACATATCAGCTTTAAGACCTTAATATTGTTATACAGGCAACATCAAATGATAAATTTGGCGCAACATGTCCACATTATAGCATATTATATTTTTCAGCTTGCACTAGCTATTTAGCACTTGTCTTGATAAATGACGCCCTGAGTGTAATATTCAATATATTACAACTACAATTATTCAAAAAGACTGAGCTACAAGCTTGTTACAGCTCCAGGCCTTCAGGCTCATAGGGAATATACTTGATGTGTTCGCCAATTTTTAGTATATCATATGAATGAAATGAATTTATTTACCTAAGAAGTACTTTAAACACTTTAAAACAACAACAGATACCAATACCACTTGTACTGTCGCTACGAGATAAAGTTCTCTATGCTGGCTTGCAATGAGCCTCGATGTTATCGGTGTATTCAGTGTAATTAGAACAGATAACAGATGAGACATGACAGATAACTCCTTTAGTCGTGTATAGATCAAGCTAATTCACTCTCCACCAGAAAATCCATTAGTCTCTGTTAATTGGCTTCCCCCATTTATTCCTGAAGCTTCGGGCCAAATTTGTCCACAGTTGATCAGTGCTGCGTGCTATCATTATTACAAGTTCTTGTCCACCTGTTGTGGTATTGTTTTTGTCGCCTCACTTCAGTTCATCAACATGTACTGTGAGCAGGTTGGCGGTGCATTATTGATCTCAGAACCACTGTTTAAAACTGCAAAATAAGTATTGATTTAAACACAAGGAGGCTGCTGCCATGAATACATGGGCCAGAACAGAGAAATAAGACTTTTGCTTTACCTCAATGATATCATTTTGAGTATCCAAAGAGAATCCACAGTGAAGTGTAGCACACACTTTCCTCACCTAATCAGCTAATTACTATTATTATTATTATTAGGTCATTTGATTTTGTTTTCTCTCACCATCTTGGCACAATCATAAATTGTCACAACTGCATTTACCATTTTTGTCAACGTTTGACCCAGAAAGAAACAAAATGAATATGGTGTTAATGTGCGAGTGATTTTACCTGGAAATGATAGCCTTCACAGCGCTCACAGTGCCAGCAGCATGGAGAGCCTTTGACCACTTTCTTCCTCTCTCCCGCCCGGCAGGGCAGACTACAGACGGACTGAGGCAGAGAGGGGTCTCCTGTCCTCCACCGCAAGGTCTCCAGCTAACAACACATTTTAAGGACAAAATAAAATGGAGTTATTAGTGGTTTTCAACGGTTCCCCCTGATTTCCCTTGTATAACGTCAACTATCAAAGCATAGATACTTGATTTAAAGGGTATTTGGATGAAAACAAAAAATTGTACGGTTCAGTTCACTTCAGTTTGATAGCCATTTGGAGTGTAAAAAACATATTTGAAAAAAAAAAGTGAAAGTGCTTTGTTTAGAGCTTGTGGAAAGAAACTTATAGCGAGCAGTCGAACATTGGATAGGAAACATATCAAAAATGCCCATTGCAGAGTGGCCTGAGGCGTTATTAACCATTTTTAAAGCCCATTTTAAGAGTCTAGCTTTGTATGTGGCCTCCAGGACTGGCAGGGTGCAGCCAATTGTCCTGCGGGCCGAACGAACTTTTCTTTTCTTTCATAGTGAGATTACCAAACCACACTGGTAAAAGTAAGAGGCAACTGATTCCTTCTGTGATAAAAATCAATAGCAAAGCATAATTTGTCAAGTGTTCAAAAGGAACTTGTTTTCTTTATTCCATTGTCTACCTCCTCACAATAATTCATTATTTGGGATTTCCTGTTAAATATAGTGCATAATTTGCTATATCTAAGTAAATTACATTGATTAAATAGTTAATTTTTAGTTTTGTCCTGACTTTGTAGTGCCCTGTATCACAGCACGAGTCCCCTCACAGGGCTACTTACAATCTTACAATGAAAACCTCTTGCAAAGAACCACACTAAAAAGCCTGGTGCTTAAAGGTAGTGTTGTAGACAGTGCCATTCTGTCATGTCCTTTGGGTGACATTAAAAGGCACATACAGTATTCTGTCACCCATCTGCTGCACCACTCATTGCTACATGTTGACAATCTTTACACACACCTGCACAAAGCGCATCTTCAGGGCATCTGGCAGAACAATCAAGCGTCTCATCCTCTGATCGCCACAAAACAAAATCCAAGTCCGCGAGCCAGCAATCCGACCAGAATCGGATCTTTCCAAAAACAACAGGCCATCTGTAGTTCTCGGTCGGTCTGTGTGGGCATATGCTCTTCCATGTGTGTGCATTTAGTTTGTTTGCTAGAATTACAGTTAATCCACCAGCTTTGAGGAAATTGTGTGAATGAAGACTGCTCTGTGAGACAGTGTTTTGGATACTAAGATCTGTCATTACGCAAAATCTGTTGGTGAAAAGAAAATCAATACCGTTATTCACGGGCAAGCAAAAAGCTCAGTCCAAATGCAATTAGAATGCCCTCTCATTCCCCTTCTTCTTGTGCTCTATTCCCTTTGCAGCAGCAGAACCACCTCAGCCCCTCCATCCTCTCCTTTTCACCAATACCCAGGTACATTCCTCATCTTTAAAGGAATTAGATGGAGTATTTGCTATGTAGCGGCTGCAGACTAAAAAAATGACACATTGAATCACTTAAACGATTGTAGCATTCCCAGTCTTGTTTCTGGCCTGCTCATAAACTCAGTCATTATGTCATATCTCGAAGGTTGCACTGTTGGCGACAAAAACACAAAGAAAACGGAAGCAGTGCTGTTATTAACTAGCACACGATTCCAGTGCAGCAAAAACGGGATGCAGTTGATCATTGATACACATTTACATGAAGGCTTGCAGCATTTCAGTTATATTACTGGCTTACTGTGCTCTGGGGGAGAAAGTCCCCCAGAGTGCAAATGAGCCAAGAACTTTCTGAGGCTAGTTTCATTGTGTTTTATGTGACTTTATTATTTATTCATAACTGCAGTGATTCCCGTGGACTGTTCGAAAACTCTCACACCTTTTTAAAAACATTAATTATTCAGCACACAAAACTGTGGCCATAATGTGGCCACAGTTTTTCTTTCCGTAATTACCAAAGTGACAAAACAACAACGGGCTTCTTTGTTAATTATACACTTTACGTAAAGTGTTTGGCAATATGCAAAGGAGGAAGAAAGAGTCAAAATAACCACGGCTTCAAATTACATTTAAGGTACTATATAGTGCACTCATTAAGTTGGTGATTTGGACATTTTCTCTTCACCGCAGATTATGTGACTCTGGTGCCTGGGGTAAAAAAATAAATAAAAACCTGCTTTTGATACATATACTTATTTTTTTGATACCATCCATCTATCAATTTTTTCCTTCCGCTTTATCCGGGGCCGGGTCGCGGGGGAAGCAGTCTCAGCAGAGATTCCCAGACTCCCCGATCCATGCACACCTCCTCCAGCTGTTCGAGGCGACTCTACTCCGAGCTCCTCCCGGGTAACTGAGCTCCTCACCCGATCTCGGAAACTGCGAAGGAAACTAATTTCGGCCGCTTGTATTCGCGATCTTGTCCTTTCGGTCATTACCCAAATCTCATGACCATAGGTGAGGGTGGGAACGTAGATCGATCGGTAAATCGAGAGCTTTGCCCCCTGGCTCAGCTCCCTCTTCACCACAACAGTCCGATACAGCGACCGCATCACTGCTGACGCCGCACCGATCCGTCTATCGATCTCACGCTCCATCCGTCCCTCACTCGTGAACCTGACCCCGAGATACTTGAACTCCTCCACTTGGGGCAAGGACTCCCCACTGACCTGAAGCGGGGAAGCCCCTCTTCTACACTCTTTCCGGTGGAGAACCATGGCCTCAGATTTGGAGGTGCTGATCCACATCCCGGCCGCTTCACACTCGGCTGCAAACCGCCCCAGTGCGCGCTGGAGGTCCTGATTTGATGAAGCCAACAGAACAACATCATCTGCAAACAGCAGAGATGAGATTCTGAGGTTCCCAAACCGGACACCCTCCGGCCCCTGGCTGCGCCTAGAAATTCTGTTCATATAGATAATGAACAGAACCGGTGACAAAGGGCAGCCCTGGCGGAACCAACACGCACCGGGAACAGGTCTGACTTACTGCCGGCAATGCGAACCAAGCTCCTGCTGCGGTCATACAGGGAACGGATACCAGTAGTACCTAAATATTTTTGGACGGTTTGGCCCTATTGATTGTGGTAAATTGTAAATGGTCTCAATTTACTGTATATAATGCTGTCCCACCTACATCAGTCACTCAAAACACTTTTGTCCAAAGGAATTATTCACCTATTCACGCTCTAATTCATACAGTGTACATGGAAGCAATGTTGTGCTTGGTGAGAGAAGATAACTTCTCAAACAACAGTGAATAACACTAAGTTACACCGTCAACACAAAATACTGCTAATTTCTCATCTGTGGCAGCTTTGCACATCTCTTTGGTGAATCCTTTCAGAGTCCTTCTCCTGCTTTTAGTCTGATGCAGACAGCCCACTGCCTCATCCACTGTGCATGTGGTGTCTATTAGGCGTCTCATCTGTCACTGTTGCAGCTTTAATGAAGTCCTGTGTGGATTTATTACCCGGCTCCGCGGCACCAGCAGACCATTGTTTTGATGAGTGATGCTAAACCAGTTAGCGATTGAAGAGGCAACAATGGGATTTTCGGTTTAGCTGTGCGTTTAATGATTGTACTGCACAAGCATTTGGAGCTATTGTAAAGGGCTCTGTGACTGTATTCAACTTACAGAATGAAAGATGGATAAGTAGAAACTAAAAGTCTGTGTTTCAAACGCGTGCCCTACGAGTGCCAGTGCCACTGAGACGTTCACATCTGTCAACTTCACTTTACTGAGTTAAATAATATGTTGTCACTGATACCTGACGCCAGTGACAACTTATCGTCAGATTTCAGTGATCTCAGTCCGCATAAACGACTGCTGGCATTATATGACTTTTTTTTTTAACCACACTGTTGGTTTGGTGGTTGGTATTGCAGAACTGATACAGTGTCACATTTTGTCATTTGAGTTGGAGTTACCCATATTTACTTTTTAAGTTTTATTTTGTAGGTGACTTAATGTTTTTTTCTTCGGTTAGGATCTTTGAGAAAAAAAACTCACATGGGGGAAAAAAAACACATTGTAATTGAGTAAAAACAACTATCAAAACACATGTAGAAACCGCTATGATTTAAAAAAAAAGTTAATCGAGTTTGTAAAAATGTCATGACATGAACAAATAAATAAATGTACAGTAATACCAACATACAGAATACTGCAACCCACAGTATTTGTCTGAATAGTTAGTTGCAGATGTCCTCGTCCGTACCTTAAGGTCCAGCTTGTTGGTCCAGGAGCCGATGGCTCTGTACTCAGTCGACCGGTTGTTGATCTGGTACTGAAAGATGTCATACCTCCCTGGAGCATCGCCGTTCTCATTGAAAACCACAGGAGTAACCGCACTCCCTGAAAACATATGCAACAGGGGACACAATTAGTTTTCAATTGGTTCAATTATTCTACAGTCCTGTGTTTGCTGATGTCAGAAGTAAGATGTACCGATTCGATATTCAATATTGGATCCAAAATACAATTTTGAGAGCATCAGTTTGGGTTGGGTCCGATCCAAGACCGTGAATCTGCACTCATGAATAAGGTTTACTGCAGCCAAAAATAAAAATGTCACTGTTAGGAACAGGAAAAATCAGGTACACACTACCCAGCTTTACAATGCCGCAATCACTCATCCATGTGAGTGTGTTGTCTGTTTTTAATTTTGACCTGGACGTTGTGTCTGTTATAAAGTTTGATGATAATGATGATGAAGGCAGTCCAGATGTAAACCATCACTGCCAACTCTGATTACAATGTGACCAAGGACAGGGAGGTGAAGCGACGGGTATAGCAGGTGTAAAGAAGCCCCAAGCGACACCTAGAGGAGGTGTTTAAGACTAACCCCTGCAGACTGTAGCACCTTGAAAACCATGGGGATGGCAAACAAAACACTGTCACAATTGATTCAGGATTAGATTACATCTGCAGTGGAAATGAACACCTTTTTCACTTAGTTTTGAGCCCAGTGGGACTTAGGAAAGGTGTAAGAATGTGCTGAGCCCATAACGGTGCATCCTAAAGAGAGGTAATCCCAGTGGAGCAAGTGTCCAGCGCTTTTCAGTATCTGAATGCACATAAGTCCACTGCGTCAAATAAAATGTTCATTTAAACTAAAAGACTTACTATGAGGAGTTTTTCCTCAGTGTGGCATTGAGTCAGTGGAAGACAAATAAAATCCCTATCAGTTTGCCCACAAGCCAGGGAAGAACACCCAAAGACGCTGTGGCCTCTCCTATGGAACTGCAACCAAAATGAACAAAAAAGGGCACTGGTAAAAGATCGTTGTGTCGTGGCTGCCATTTTCACTGTTTTGGTTACGGCCCGGAGGAGCACTGGTGTTTGATGGGATCCTAGCACGGAAGATGACGCACTGTAAACTCCCACCTCCCGTGCGATGATTGGCTCATCTTGGTTTTGCCGGAGTCAGCGAGATTCAAATCGCACAATTCCAGACTGTATCCCCATGTATCTCTTCACATACTGACCTAGCCTGGTTCGTGCCAGGCTAGGTCAATCCTGCTAATGAACAGAATCCTAAGGCTCCTGAACACCAGCTCCAAAATAGTTGGCAAAATAGTAGCACCTTCACAAAGAAGTGGAGAAAACTAACTCCAAGCGTGGCTAATAAGATCTCCGTAGGTTCAGACCATGTTCTGCACAGCCAATTTTAACTGTTGCCTTATGAGAAGGCCCGAACACTCGAGAAGTACTTGACTTCTTGTATCTCAATGTTTATGAATGAATGATGTTGTGATTTGTTTGTAATGGGGTTCTGTGGCAGATGAGAAAACCAAATCTCAGTTGTTTTTTGTTTTTTTATCTCAACTTATCTTGCCCCCTCTTGGAACCGCCACCTTAACGTGGTGGAGGGGTTTGAACACCCGAATGATCCTGGGGGCTATGTTGTCGGGGGCTTCGTGCCCCTGGTAGGATCTCCCATGGCAAACAGGTCCTAGGTGACGGTCAAACAAAGAGCGGTTCAGAAGCCGATTATGAGAGACCAACAGGCCCGGTTAGAACCATCTAACCGGGCCGTCCTTCTGTGGACCCACCACCTGCAGGAGGAGCCATAGGGGCTGGTGCAATGTGTTTTGGGCAGCTCCAACAGCTGCCCCCACGACCTGGCAATGGACAAGTGGGAGAAAATGGATGAATGGATGGATTATCTTGCTTGCATTTTTTTTTTTTTGCACTTTATTGTAATCATATAGCTTTGATTTTCTTTTCTTTCTTTTTTTTGAGTCGTTCTTAGAGACCCACTATCGATATAGAGAGTGCAAGGACATAACAAGTTTTTCTCTTTCTTATCTTTGAAATTGTTGGTGACACTTTCTTTGTAAATTTGAGTTGACACAGGTCTCTGTTGACAGCTGACTCTGGGTGTGCTGAACTGTTGTGCAATTGAATTAAAGCATGCATGGTTAACTTTATGTGTCTCTCAGTTTTCTCACCACCAATAGCACCTAACACCGCCGTTTTATTGTCCTTTCCTTTCTGTCTTTTATGTAGTGACAAAATCAAATCAAAGCCCTGCATTGTATACGGCAAGAAGGAAATCCAATTTCGAAGGACACATAGAATAGTGCGTTATGGAGATTTCTGCTGTGTGGTATACATCGTCAATTCAAACACACTATTTACTTAGGATGCAATGAAAGACTGAGATGGAGATGGGAAAACCAAGAAAGACAATGAACGTGTCAGAACAAAAAAATAATAATAATATTACAGCCCTGAAAACAGATAGTCAGAGAACGTTGATCAGAAAGAAGACACAACTGTGAAGAATAAGTGAGGCCTTTTCCATATGAAACAGTTCAGCTCTATACGGTGACCAGTTCTATGACACTGAAAATAAGACACTTGAGCTGAAAAGCAAGGACAATGGGTCAAAAAGTAGGATGTTTTTGCAAACAATGTTATGTTAAATTAAAGTGTGGGCTATAGGCTAGTATATAGGAATCTTGTTGCGCTTAGATTGTTCGGAACGGAATATATAGCCTAAATAAGAATTCACACTCTAACTTCAAGCTCTTTTAAAATGAGGCTGTTTAGTCCTATGCTGCACCTATGCATTTAATTGGTAGCGGTTAACAGGTCTCCATGGTAACGCTGAGGGGATGAGGATGACTATCTCTCCTTTGTGAAGGACAAAAAGTGATGAATATGTGATATTTGTCTCTTCCACGCTTTTCAATGTGCTCCCTCGTGTGCGTGCGGCAAGGCTGTGCTGTCGGATTGTGCGGAGCCGCCTCTGGGAGCAGTGGTGGCTGACCGCGGTGTGGGTTTAGCGGGTGCACAGGCACAGTGCGGCTGAAGCACAAAGGTGGAGGTTGTCTTCCACAGTGGCAGGGGCGGTTCTAAATAAATACTTGATTTAACAGTGCCAACAGCTCTGAGAATAGATCGCTGACAGGGAGGCAGAGGTACCCACTAATGAACAGCTGCTGATCAAGCTGTAAAACCGGACAGATGCCCAAAAGAGAGAACACAAGGCTTAAAAAAGGATTGTCAAGACAAAATACGGATGTCTAGTTGCCTATTACTCTCATGGTTCTGGACTTCACGCTTCACCCTCCTCAGTATTGTAATGTTTACATTACAGTACCCTGTGATGGGCAGTCCAAAAGGAGGAAACGTGTTAAGCAAATAAAAAGCCAGTAATAATGCCTTTCGATGGAGTTAATTAAATTAGGGATGAAAATTTCAAATGTTTGGATATTTCAAGTTACTGTGTTTACATGGCCACAGACAACATCAGGATTTTACTCAATACTCGAGAACATGTAAACACGCTAAATGACAATCTATATAGCAATATTTCTCTGATACTACGTGAAGCGCTTTGGGTGACTTGTGTCATGTGAAAGTACTATACAAATAAACTTCTATTCCAATATTTGAAGAACCATAATTGAATTGCAAAACCTAACTCATGATATTTTAATCGCATCATTCATATTAACCAGGCTCCAATCCTTTACTGCTTGCACAGTCAAGAGTGGCCAAAAGCGGGCTAGCATTTAGTCCTCTAGCTACACGGCAAAAATGTTCTGGAGTTTGTCTTTCCTCTCCGTGTTTGCATAGGTTTTGTCCCCGTCCATTTTGCAGTCACGGTCATTTCTCCTCTTAAGCCAGGACTCCCTTAAAAGAAAGATTCTAAAATCTAAGTAGGACTTTCTTGGTTATACGTTAAATGAAATCAAAATACTTATTTTTCTGGACAGGAGTTGAAATTGCAATACTTTTTAATAACTGCTTATAGGACAAATGAGAGCCCGTAAAGTACTGAAGCACACCAGATATATTTGCTTAGATAATGTGGTAATATGTTAAGCCCGCTGAAAATCCCTTTGGCACACAGGGATTAGTGTTAACTTGTCTGCAATGGTAAAAGTAATCTTAGCGCATACTTTTCCAGGTTTTCATCCACACCAGCATGAGTTTTGCCTCGGCTAAGTGTCCTCCAGCTTGACGCCGTTCCCGCCAGCTCTGCTCCTCTACCTCCCGTGGAGAGGACAGGCTTTAGCTCAGGAGATCAACAGGAGAAAACTATGCACACCTCAGCGAAAATGTTGTCACAGAAATGCACAACTCCTGACCTTTTGTGGCAGTAATGTAGTACAATCGCTCTATTAGTGCGTCAACGAAGTGAAAGGGGTTTCAAATTAAGCGCAGTTTGGGAAGCGTATTAGAGCCCTGCATTTGAGCCCGAGGCCCGAGGGGCCCGACGGCCCGAAGGCCCGCGGGCCGGGCTTCGGGCCCATTACCGCATCATTGCGTCGGACACGGGCCGGGCTCGGGCTTGGTTTTTCCCCCCCTGCCAATGCGGTGTGCTGCTAATTTTTAACCAACTTAAATGGCGACATTAAATGCAGCACCCGCTCTCCTCTCTCCCTGCCCACCTGCTCTCTTGACCCGCCAACTCAACACAAACATGTACCTGCCTTCCCCGTGGACCGTGGCGTGGGAGTTTTCCTCGCCGTGCGTACAGCTCTGCAAAGCGGTCGTATTGAGAAAGAGGACCGGGCGGTCCGCGTGCGGATGTGCTTCTATCGATGTCCTCTCGCCCCGTCGTTAATTATAAAACATCCATGGCCACCTCTTGCCACAAACATGTACCTGCCGTCCATGTGGGCTGTGGCGTGGGGGGTTTCCCCGCGTGGGCAAACCTCTGCAAAGCGGTATGGAGAGAGAGGACGGAGCGGTTCGCGTGCGGAGTGCTTCTATCGACGGTATGTGTTCGCACAAATGCATGCGTGTTCCTCCCAACAATAAAAAATAAACACTGTGCTTTATGTTACGTTTAGATAGAAGTGTTTATTTATTCATACAATACAGGTCAACTGTTGCAGCGCTGTTTAATCACGCATTTGGAAAATATTGGAAAGGGAGCAAGAGAGAGAGAGAGGGAAGAGCCGGGCCGCGGGCCGGGCTCGGGCCTGATAATTCTGAAAGTCTGTCGGGCCGGGCCGGGCTCGGGCCCGAACCTCACGGGCCCGGGCCGGGCTCGGGCCCAGAAATCAGGCCCGTGCAGGGCTCTAAAGCGTATTATAGGGGCAAGGAGAAACAGAGAGAAAGGTTAAGAAAAGACTTTTCAACATCAAATGCATTTATTTATTCATCCTCAAACTTTCAAATTCAAATTTCTGTAACTACAATGCAGACTTGCCACTCTTTTGGCTTCTGTTGTCATTCTGCTGCTGTGCTGTGACTCACATCCCCTCTATATTATGTTCCCATATGACTATACTCGCAACCAGCGGAGGAGATATTTTCACACCCTTTTAATTTTTGCAGAAATGGCTGAATTTAAGCATTTTGCATGATGTAATTTAACTAACCAACAATGGTACCAGGCTGTGGAGGCTTCCCGGGGTGTAGGGGTTAGAAAAGAGCATGGCAGCACCAGAGAATGCATAACACTTAAGCAAACAGTGTTGAAAAGAGCAAATGCTTTTGATGAGGGAGCACTTTGTGAAAAGAAAAAAAGAAAAAAGATTGACATATTTCGGCCAGGGAATTAAACAAAGCAAGATGGCCTCTGGCATTACAGGAACACAGAGCAGACCGTGAGAGAGAGGAAAGAACAAAAAGGAGAGAGTGAAAGAAATGAGTGACAGGTGGAGACAGAAGTCCTGTTGATGGAGGGAGGCATGTGAAGGGATTTATAATCCTTTAAATGCTTTACAGCTAAATTAATTTGTTGTAAAATGCTACAGTATCTGAAACTTTTAGTCACATTGAGCCATTTAGAGCTCAGAGAAAGGTAGCGTGATGTTACAGATCAATTATGCCCCATCTATAATGGAAAACATTTAACAAGGATCACTGGACTTTTTTAGGCTATATCCTTGGCTACTGTCATGTAGCTTTTAGGTTGCAATAATATAAACAACTCACATAAAGTGATCTAATCATTAACTTGATTTGTTAGATCAGTTATTCTTCATCAGCATTTAATATACAGTGGTCCCTCGCTGTAACGCAAATCACCTTTCGCGGCCTCGCTGTTTTCGCTGATTTATTTTTAGTACAATTTTGCATGCTTTTTAACAGCGTATGAACGCCATACGCACATTGTGTTCTGCGTCCTGATTGGCTAGTTGTAGAATGAAAGCCTCATCTCGCTGCAGAGAGGATCTCTGTCAGTGTCCAGTCAACACATCAGTGCACACCACACACCACAGAGTCACAGCAACACAGGCCGGGCATGAGCGGGTCCGACTCTGTGTTTACTTTGTCTGCACTTTTACACGGAAATAAACACCGCTAGCATGTGGCGCTCGTCTCAGCTAAACACTCGCCTTCTGAAGTCTGAAACTGCTACGATAATACTTTGGTCGTAGCTACGATTGTCTTAGTTTGAACAACCGCACAGTGGAGACGAGTGCAGTTCGCGATGTTACCATCCCCATTTAAATACATTTATTTAAATGTATTTATTTAAATCTAAAAATCTTAGACAAAAAAAGAACCCGCGTGAACCAAAGTGTATCAAGTGTGTGGTGAGGGGTTATACAGCCTTAAAACCTAATAGTTGTAAAAAATAAAGCTGACTACTTCGCAGATTTTATTTATTGCGGAACGTAACCCCCACGACAAACGAGGGACGACTGTACTAAAATACAAACACAGTGGTTATGGTTTTATTTTTTTTGGCTACTTTAGGTATTTCTATCAATCATTGTTGCTGACCCAGCCTTGATTAGTTTTCATTAGCATTAGCATACTGCTGCTAGTTTTAGCATGCTGTTGCTAGCCGCGGCATTACATTTGCAGAGGTTTAAACTAACTCAGTCATTGAATTCTCCAGGTTTTTAGCTTTATATTCACTGAGATTTAGTGGGTGAAAGTTGTATTTTTAAATCTGTGAGCCAAAACTGGTGGTCCATCGGTTCAGTATTGGATATATCACCGGTATATTAGCAACACAGGAAGGAGTAGACGGAAACTGAAATATCTGAATAAGACTGAATAATAGCGGAGGGTCAGAATTCCTCAGAATGCTCAGAACCACTTTCTGGACAGACAGAAGAACCACTACTCGATCCAACCACAGAACCATTGTCGCCTAGCTGTTCATCCAAGGCCACCGGAGGAAGGACAGAAGGCGTCCCAGAACCAGATCGGCCAGAAGCAGTGACGGCCGCAGAAGGTTGGTCCAGATGTTGCTCATGGAAAGCTCGAATAAGAGGGTCCAAGATAAACTTGGCAGGCACTCAACAACGCTCCTCTGGACCATACCCCTCCCAGTCAACTAAGTATTGGAGTCCTCTGCCACAGCGCCTGGAACGGAGAAGGCGCCGGACTGTGTATGCAGGTTCTCCATCAATCAGACGAGTTGGTGGTGAAGGAGGTAGGGCTGGAGCAAGAGGACTTTCATGGACAGGTTTGACCTTCGAGACATGGACAGTGGCATTAATACGCATGTCCCCTGGGTAACTTGAGGCGCACCGCCACTGGGTTGACCATCTTCTCAATTTCAAAAGGACCAATAAACTTAGGAACGAGTTTCTTGGACCACTCTAAAAGGGAGATCCTTTGTGGAAAGCCAAACCATCTGTCCAACTTGGTATGCAGGAGCCTCAGAGTGGCGGCGATTAGCAGAAGCAGAGTAACGACGTGCCCGTTTCCAGGTTCTGTAGCAGCGTTTGATGAAGGCCTGAACAGATTGACCAGATGCTTCTTTCCCCTGGGATTGAAATAAGGGTGGCTGATACCCATTAGCACATTAAAATGGTGAAAGGCCTGTGGCAGAACTTTGCAGAGTGTTATGCGAGTACTCGACCCACAGTAATTGTCGGGACCAGGACGATGGATTTCTTGAAGCCACACAACGCAAATTGTTTCCATCTGTTGGTTAATTCTTTCGGTTTGGCCATTAGATTGAGGATGGTATCTTCATGACAAGCTGACAGTGGCTCCTAGAAGCAGACAGAACTCCCGCCAGACAATGGAGGTAAATTGGGGGGCCTGATCCGAGAAAATATCAGTAGGTAGTCCGTGCAGACGAAAAACATTTTGCAACATAAGTTGGGCGGTCTCCCTGGCTGACGGAAGTTTAGGAAGAGGAATGAAATGAGCCATCTTACTAAATCAATCTACGACTGTCAGGATGGTGGTGTGTCCGTCAGAAGCAGGTAAGCCGGTAACAAAGTCAAGGGAAATATGGGACCAAGGCCGATGAGGAACAGGTAGAGGATGAAGATGTCCAGCAGGTGCTTGGTGTGTAGGTTTAGACTGATTGCGCACAGGACAGTCATTGACAAAATCTCTGGTGTCTTCATCCAGGGAGGCCCACTAAAACCTTTGCCGCAGGAACTCTTTAGTACGCTGGATACCAGGGTGACATGCGAGTTCAGAACCGTGGGCCCATTGCACTATCACCAGTATATTAGAACTCAAATGCAACGCAGGAATGAGTAGACGGAAAGTAAAAAAATCTGAATAAGACTGAATAATAGGGCAAAACAGAACAAAGAAGGATAACTAAAATATCCCCAATAGGACTTGTTTATTATATAAGACAGGAAAGGAAAGCGGATCTTTTACAGAATCAGAATCTCTCAATAATTTCACAGAGCTCGAAAGTCTCTCTTAACAGGTTGACGATCTAGCAAGAGACTGACTGAAATGAGGGAGTATATATAACCTCCCCCGACTTGACAAGGGCATGGGGAGCAGCTGTGGAGAGCAGGAAAACTGGGCAGGCAGGAAAACAGGAACAGGCAAAATCAAGGAGCAGGGAGTGAATCAGGACGTACACAATGACTAAATAAGCAGAATCATGACAGGATATTTGTAGCCGATACACGATATCATGTTTTTCAAGCATCGGCTCCAATGTCTGATACCAGTACCGGATCAGTGCATCCCTATGGACAAGGACACCAAACATTTGTAAGGACTTGAAAAAGGACCCCGAAAAAAAGAAAAACAACATGATTTAGTATGGTAAGCCTTGAGCCGTGTCTGGTTGAATAATACTACAAGCTTGAAAAGTCCAAGTCTATGCCAAAGACTAAATGCTAGTAACAGGGGAGGTGGTGAGGAGGCTGCAGCTGCATGAATAAAATATGGCTGCGTCTTGAGTTGTTGCCAGTGGGTTTGGGGAGCGTGCCGTGCATCGCTAGCACTAATAAGAGACAAAGAAACAAATGGACAGTGAGAGAAACACCAAAAACAAGACAGGCTGATTCGCATGGATACGATGTTATTGACGCAGCGTGGACAGATAGTTCAAACGGAGAAGCAGCACACTGAAAATCACTTTGGTACTTTTGAAGTTTATGAAAGAGTTACAATGAATACACAAAGCATATTCTTTTAGTTGTACTGTTTCAAAGAACTAACGTAATAATGGGGTGTGGGTTCTTTCATAAATGAAAACCTCTCAAATTACATTTTGACAAAGTATTTGAAAACATTTATATAAATTATATTTTTTTTAGAAAGGCTTGTCAATCAAGAATAATAATAATACACAAATATCACCAAGGCAAGGCATGTTTAATTATACCGCGCATTTCGTACATAAGGCAACTCAATGCGCACAAATATAATAGTACTGTATCACCAACCCTAGGAGAAAGTTAGAAATAATTTTGTGAAACCCATTACATAATAGGACTTAAAAGACAATGCCTGCGTCATGACGGGGGGGGGGGGGGGGGGGGGGGGGGGGGGGTGAAAGGAAAGCAGAGTAATTGAGAGTACACTGAGTGTAAAACACCCATCTACTCACTCAAGAAAAATAAAACGTTGTTGGAAGGCAGAGGAGAACAAAGGACTTCCTCTGAAACCCAGATGATATTTACACACTGCGCAAAGCATTGCGCTGGAATCTCTAGTAATTACGCAAAACTAATTTAAGGAGCTTCCATTTGTGTCACGCGATCTGCATTCAGAGTGCGAAATTAGATCGAGAGAAAGAGAGGAGGAATGAAAATACAGGGAGAGGCCCGCCATTATGTTGATCAAAAGAGACAAAAACAGCCCGAACCAGGATAACAAATACAATTTAGCGAGGGTGAAAAGGAGGTGGGGGGTGTGGGGCATAAACAGATCAGGAACGGGGGCCTGCATTGCTGAAACTGAAGAAAAAATGAGCCGCACTTATCACAGCAGATAAGCGCGAGTGGTAATAACACCCAGCATGCAATGGGGGGCAGTCAAAACACCTAATCACAACTGTGTCTGTCAATCTATCTGGGCAGCAGTGACTCATTGGTAAATCATTCACTCTCAATTGTGATTATAATGTTTCAGTCGTGGCTCCGGCCGTTGTGTTCTCCACCAACACTCTTCAGTTAACTTATTAATGACCTTTATAAAACCAGGATAGTCCCACTGAGACTACCTCTTTTTAAGGAGAGTCCTGGCCCCAGAGGGGACATGTTTTTAGTGGTAGGGGAAACCGGAGTACCCAGAGGAAAGCTATGCAAACACGGGAGAACATGCAAACTCCACATAGAAAGGCCCCGTCCAGGTGGGAATCGAACTCGGGACCGTCTAGCTGTGAGGCACGAGCACTGACCGCTGCGCCACCGTGCCGTCAAATACTTGATTGAATAAGAACTAAGTAACTTGTTTACCTAAATAGATCCTTTTCGTAGTCCCTCTAGGGGTAATACAAGTGTTAATGGGATGATTTGGGGGTCTTTCATCTCCCCCTGGTGTCTGGCCAGAAAACCACACTTGGGACTTTCCTTGCCTCCGACCCGGCAGCCCAAATACACACTAATGAAAAACCTCTCCCGTGCCGCTCTCAGTTGTCTACAAAATCACTTTTGGCTCACATTTATGACATGGCGGACAGGTAAATCCTAACTGTACCCTGTCTACAGCTCTTGTTTTGTTGATGAACATTTTTCAATGTGTAGGGGATGCCAATGCGTTTCGACCTGGTACGGTCTTCATCAGGGCAAGTGATGTAAAAAACAAACAGGTCCGTTAAATAGCAAAAGGGCATCACATGAGGTAATCACTTGATGCTCCGTCAATACAGGGTAACACCAAATACAAATTACAGTGTTGATTTCCAACAGAACATGGATCAGTCTAAAGCATATAGGAAAAGGGCATTACATAATAAATAGTACTAAATATGTACAAGGGACCTTATTAAACAAAATGAGTTTGTATATTTTTTATAAAATGGAACATGGTGAGTGGTTTAACTTTTATTAGTAGGTGGATCAGATATAATATACTTTTGTACTGACTTCTAATTTAGTAAAAAGTAATTTAATTTATTATAGTTTAGTTACATTTATAGAGCTAATTTTTAGGTTTTAGATGTTATATTTTTATAAAACTTGTTAAAATTGACAGCCCAGTGACCTCATATTATAGAAGAGACAACCTCGTGAAAAATGTGGGCCAACAACCTTATCCTGTCCCCCCCTCAAATGTTGTGAGGGATCACGTCAATGACCATCGCCCTCAGATGGTTGATGTGTGTGTGGCCGGCGAGGTTCCAGTGTTTTGCCATAGGGTAATTGAGATTGTTCATTCTAATTGCGTATTTATGTTCAGAAAGTTGATCCTCGAGTCTCCTTTTTGTCATGGCCACAAAGAAACAACCACAGGGACAATCCAATTTGTATATGACATGGGTGGTATAGCAATTTGCAACGTGGCGGCACATGAAGGTTCTGGATCCAGTGGAGTTGGCAAAGGAAGTAGTTTTATTGATGTTTATGCAATGTTTGCATGAACCACACTGGAAAGTGCCCTTTGGTTTTGGGAAGAACGTCTTAGGCTTGGAGGCAGGAAGATCATTTCTGACAAGTAGATCTTTAAGAGTCCGTTATTTGGTTTATCACAATCAGAAGACTCTAACAGGCTAATGGGCAAAGCTAACTAAGGGCTAGCGCCACTTTAGCAGTGTTTACAGCCAAGCTTGAGCGGAAAAAAATAATATCTCCATTGTGTAATTGGGTTGTGGCACAATGCACAATATCCCTCTCTCCCTTTGTCTTTTCTGTCAGCTTTGTATAGTAAAAAACTGCAACATGCCATGACAGCTGCAGTGGCACTTGTGACCTCTAGGGGCAAAATGTACTTAATTCTCCCTTAAGTCAGAATGTGTTTGCGTGACTCTGAGGTTATTGGACTTCAGAAAGTTCTCAGTTTTAAGTTTATGTACTCACTTGGTCATTGAATTTTCAAAATATTACAAATCATAGTTTGTGGCTCAAGTATGCACTTTAAGATCTTCTTCTTTCTGCATGCCACATAACTTATGAGGAAAGGACACCATGGATGTATTAGGGGCGGGAAGGGTTCTCCGTGAACGAGACTGCTCTGTTTGCGCGATGCAGTGTACATGAATTAAACTTGACAACTGTTTTTGATTATTGTAGAACTCACACTTCTCTACTTCTCTGCACTTTTTCAAAGAGCAGTAGATTTTCTGACGAAACTATTCCAGTTTCTAATTCCCTGAAACCTGAAAATACTGTATCTGCTGTTGTTGTTGTTGTGCAAATCCAATTCTGCCTGTCTGCCTCTCTGTCTGATTACTTCGGTGTTTGCAAAACTCGTAACGGCATCCCATTTTTCTTATCTAAAATTATATTCAATGTATTATTCCCTGTGGAGAAATAGCATTTTGCGGCGGCTCAAGGTAATATTCTATACAAGAGTGAGAAATTAATCGGAGTGAAGGCCAATGCGACTGAAAAAGTTGGCATTTCAGCACTTCACAATAGAGCGCGGAGGTGTGAGTTTTGCTTTTCTCATGAACCTCGTACCCCGTTACAACATTATTCATTGTACATAAAACATGGTGACAAGGTGACAGTGCCTGCGCTGGATTGGTCACTGTGCCAACAAGCTGCTACTTACTACCTGCTGTTCGCGCATGAGCCCCAGGTAGTAAGTAGAAGATTAAGTGTCAAACTGAAGAGTCTGTGTGAGCTTGTGTGTAACAGGATAATTCCACACTGATTTGAAGAGCTGAAATACAGAAGAACAGACACAAAGACATGTTTTTTTTTATTGTTGTGTTCATTGCTCATTTTATATCAGATCGATTACATTTTACAAACACAAGCCATTTTATGTACAACTCCCCGCCCCCTAAAAGATGTCCTGAATAGAAAATCTCCATCCCGTACCAACGGCTATGCATATTCTAGCTGGAGATCTGGAAAAAAGAGCCCAGACTGCTAGACTCACATGAACCTACTTTTGTGCCCTTTTAATGTTACAACCTGTTGCAACTTAAATCAGTTCCTCTGTATGAAGAGGACACTGTATTGGGCTAACGGTGTTTTGCATCTAGTATTGTTGGAACGTCCTCCTCTAGCAGCAGGGAGGAATAAACATGCTTAAAATCAACATGTCTTTTTAATCAATGGCATGCTGAAATATTTTACAATGTACTGTATCTGTAGATATCTTTTAAATTTGAAGAGTCAGTTATTCCTAAGAATATGAAATACTTCTTATAAAGTTTGTTTATAATCACCCCAACTGTGTCTACTTAAATAGACATAGGAAAGTGATAACCACAGTCATAAGATCATGTTTTTATGTTGTGTTCAAGGTTTCACTATTTCAATTGGACTTGCAGAGTCCATACACACACTTTTCTCTTTCTTATGCCATATTCAATATTGTATAAAAATTCATATTTCTTGGCACATCATGTTCCGGTTTGAGGTCAGTGTGCTCCTGTAGAATCGCTGTATCTCATGCCTCCTTTTTCTGCTTTCCCCTGAAGGTCACTCTTTCAAATGCCGCTCCAACACCACATCCCTGCATTTCTTCCTGTTGCCATGCACTGCAAATATGAAGACACAGCAACTTGAATGTCTTTCTCCATCCTTTTCCCTATACGTCCAACAGTTCATCTTCCTTTTTCCTTTACCAATCCATTGCTGTAGACTCCGCACACCCGGGAGGCAACAGGTGAGTAGGAGGCAGGGCAATATGCAAAAACGAACAATCGCTCCTGCACACAGTCTCACTCTTTTAGACATTTCGGTCAAACTGACCATAGGTACTGCCCCCCAACAAACAATAACCAATCAGGTATATGCTAAGTGTGATCTCCACAATCAAGTGACCCATAAAGCATAGCCAACATTTAACGTACAATGACAGCATGTATTCTTAATCAAAATATATAGACAGGCTTAAAAGGGGAAGGAAACTCTTGGTTACAAGTTAAGAATTTGTAAGTTAAAAATCCAAAACGCTTCTCGTTGTTTTTAACACACGATCGTAGTCTCCTCCTCGGGGTGGGGTGAGGAGGGGGTGGGGGCGCCATCCTTTTCCAATCCACCATCTTTCTGATTGTGCACTTTATTTGTCTTTGCTCGATAACTCTTCCGAAGTCATTGTGTCTAAAAATTCTTTCCTTGCCTGCTGTCTTCACCCGTTTTTATTTTTACTTCGTCCACCTTCCACTCCACATCAGAATATCTCACAGAAATTAAACATAAACATAAATAACATAAAACCTAGACTAGATTGGATGATGCTGGTGATCAAATGTGTGTTGTATTATTTTATGTATTATTGTGGGGCAAAAATATGAATATGAACAAAAATATGTTGTGAATTATGTGAAAACAGCTTAAAGGGAGAAGTCAATGCAGCAAAACAACAACAAAAATTGCCGGTAAAGGGCCAACCCTGAGAAAGAAGCGCGTTAAAACCGAGCAGGACAGAAGAGTAATGATGCTCGCAGCATTAGGGAGGTCTCCCGAAAGCCACTTTGGGATGAATTAGTTGAGTAAATCAGCGGCGTGCCTGTGTGTGTCCTCTGCGGCGTGCCAACAGAATGGGCCCAGTGCTCGCAGATGGCTTTGTGGACATTACTCTGAATGTAAATATGTTTCGCAGTGACAAGGAAACCCCTCACTCATGGATAATAGGACTCCATTATCCACTTGTTTATGGCATAGTTTAGAAATAATGCAAAGGGACTAATTGTGCACAGATTTTAATGTTACGTTTAGTAATGGTGGCGGTACGGTGGTGCAGTGTGTTAGCGGTTCTTATCCCAGGCCGGGTGGGCCTCTCTGTGTGGAGTTTGTTAAAAAAGGGGTCTATGATTTTCTAATTTGTACCATCAAATATCTCACATTATTAGTGTCAATTAAGTCAAATGCTCATACTTCTTTAACATTTTAGCTTTTACACGTTTCTGGAATGCCAGGATAGTATCTAACTCTTTAATTTCTTTCCGAAGTACATTCCATAAACTAATTCCTGTCACTTTGACAGTTCGTTCCATTGCTTTGGAATTGAACCTGTTCCTTTCAAATGATAGTGACTTTCGCTTTTTTCATGCACATTCACCACCTTCGCCTTTACTCAGTACATTTTGCATTGTCCAGCATTGCAAGTCTGATTAGCTCAAAGCAAAGGAATATTTTCCATATTACATTGAAGACATTCAAGTATTTTACATTACGCTGAAGTATCACGGGAGATGGTATATCTCAACAAAGCCTCTTTAAGATGGGTGTTTTCTTCTCTTTCAAGTTTAAATAATAAATAGTGCCAAAAATCTCATTCTGTGTTTTTAATGTATACCTTTGCATATTAATAATAACGTGGATTTGTTTTGTTTTTAATCTTGCCAAATCCACCTACTACCTGTATATAATTGCTGTTTTTTTTTTGCTGTCACTCCACATTGAGTCCGGTGACACTCATATTACGTTTAGATACAGGTTTCCAGCCCTCAATACTACACTTGTGCGTCTTTTCTTAATGTTTCAATGTAACTTATTTTCCTTGCTTCAGATGGGATCATTCTTACACTAACTGCTATTGCAATAAACAGCATATGGTTGATAAATAAGATTTCTATTGCTTGAAATGAGAATTATAAACTTATAAACACACAGACTGAGACTGTAAAATAGCACTGTCTACGCATGTTGGAGGCGCATTAATGTTGTACAACATCAGGCACCACAAGCGATTGAGTCTGGTCAGAGTCGGCATTTACTACATTTCCAGAGCGTAACATACACAGGCAAACAGGAAGTGGAGTAAACCAATCTGTGCAGGGGCCGGCGTGTTGTTGTTGTTGTTGTTGTTGTTGTTATTGTTGCGGGGTTATTAACGGTTCCGCGTTAATATTCAAACAGGCTTATGAATCACAAACGTCACCTGCTGTCGATGTGTTTATGCTCACTTTACCGCCCATTTGAAAAAAGCTCTTGTGCGCTGTCCGTGGATTGTTATTGAGCGTCTCAAGAGGGACACTGCTGGCGAACAACACATGGAGGCAAATAAACAAATCTGATTGCACGGATCGGTTTGACTTTGCCAGGAGCGGTAAACGGTTGCATCCTGCCCAAACTGATATTCCTGTGTACAAAAAATACAGAGGGGTATCATTCTGGACTTGTCTGGCTAGCTAAAATGGCCCTTGTACACACACTTGGCTTCACTCTTGTTTTTTTTTTTTTTTCACACCAATGAACTAGACACTTGCTGACTGTTTTTTGCAGATGTTTGTTGAAGAAAGGTGTCGACTATTGTGTTTTCATGCACGGCTAAATGCCCTAAAAGTGTTGCAACAGATGCAGGAATAATACAGGAATATTTGCTTGATTACACGTTATGGACCGCGCGGCCATTCGTATTGCTCAGGAGACGGAGACGCTACAAAAAAAACATTGCCAAAAACTCGCTCCACTGAGTTTGAAAGATCTCCTACGTCTGATGGTGCTGTTCAAAGAAAATCAGCCCAATCACTCCGGACAGAAGATTATCAGAATGGCGTGAAGGTGCCTTTACCCTGGACTGAGATGAGGAATACATGATTCACACCCAGAAGGTCTTTCGTAGCATGGATGTGGTATTCCAGTAGAACAATTGTTTTATTTAATTGGATACATGGTCATATGCCAGGAAAGTGTCAAATGTACCTCGTCAATGTCACTCACATAGTTTAATCCTACATTTGTGCACAGTGACAGACTTGACAGTTGCTAAAGTTAGCGTCTTCACACTGTGCCTCTGCCAAAGTCTGCCGCTGATGACCGTAATCACTATATTGTCAACGACAAATGGCTTGTCAGTCGTCTATTCAACCAGCTCTCTCTAAATTCCCAATCCATCCAATTGTGACTTCTCTTTCATACTGAATACTTGACTGATTACTTTCGATGGTATACAAATTGTCTGGCTTAACTTTTAAAACTTAACAGATAAAAAAAATAAAAAATAAAAAGGGAAGGGGAAAAAAAACTCCCTTATAAGAAGAGCTTTATTCTCTGCCAATCACGAAAGCCTTTTGTTGCAGGGCCAAGATGATAATGACTCCCAAAAACTTTAAATAATTTGTTCTTTCTCTTCTCTCACGTATCTGCCAAAAAAGAGAATTGTTATAGATTAAAAAAAGAGAAATGACCAAAAGACAATTGGTTGGTTGGCAAGTTCTTCTCCAGTCTCCATGCATTCCTTATTTCCTGCCAGCATTCTCAATCTTTTCTCCCTTTAACTGTTATCAATGTCAAACTAACCTCTAAACAAATCAATAGCCTGTATTTCTAACTGGACGCCCCACACACTCGGTTGTAGACAAAACGGATTTGATGACGGTTCTAAATTTCATGAAATGTGAGACATGGGTCGGTGAAAGTCGGAGGTAGTTGAGCTGCTGCCCGATTGCGTTTCAAGCTCTTACAGACTTACAGATCGTGCTGTGGATTCCTGTTGTTCCTGTGAGGCAATTAGACGTACATGTCAGTTGGAGCTCAGACAGAGACAGGGTCCAGAAATGAACTAAGGTGGACAGCTATGGAAAACCATGCGCCAGAGGTGGGTAGAGTAGCCGAAACATTTAGTAAGAGTAACGTTACTTTAAAATAGTTTTACTCAAGGAGAAGTAATTTGAGTACTGTGTAACTGAGCGAAAAAGGCTGATTTGTGTTTCAGTAGAGAGAGATATTATGAGAAACAAAACGCGGAATATTCTACAGAAATATGGAAATAATATAACAGTTTATCTACCTATAGTACATGTGTAAAGTAAAGTACTTGAGTAAATGTAACGGAGTATACCCTTTTTCACAAATCTTGCGTTTACAATTCAGATATGGTGGCAGAAGAAATGTACTCCTCAATAAGAAAATGGTTTGACTTCTTAATGCTTCCTTAGTAGGGCAAGAAGGTCACAGGTTAGACTCCCGAACCAGGAGGAGCATTGCTATGTGGAGTTGGCATAGTTCGGCCTCCTGATATTCTGTACCGTTTTAATGTTGCAAGAGTTTGTGTACGGGCTGGTCTGTGCTCTCCATATTTTATACATGAGAAATATAAAATTGTCACAATTGTCGATGCGTATTGATTATGTCCGTGTTCCGCTTGCCTGCCTTCATTACACAATTAAGCGCCCACTGTCTTCTTTTCAGGAGAGGAGGATGAATACTTAAAGAGGGTATGGAGCGTTTCATCAAATATTCATCTCTTTGTTATTTGGAGTCTTTGATCTGCAAAGTACACCTCTGCTAAGATCTTAAAATTTGGGACTGCAGTGATGGGATTCTGGCAGGCAGGAGAAGCCTAGGCAGCAGCTGCTTTATTATTCATGTATTCCTATAAGACCCTGCAGTGTGTGGACAGCAACATCAACCATAAAACAGTCCGCTGACAAGTACAGCCCCCCAAAAAAGGCATTGGATTAGAATTGCTTTTATAGAGCAAGGCACTTTTTGTTACTACTGCTGTCAAAATTATTAAGGCGTTAACACAAATCAATTTTAACGGCGTCATTTCGTTTTTTATAAGCTGTGGCCACTGCTGCTGAACACAGATGATTTTTTCAGTCTCATAAGATTTTGGGGTCGACACTACACGATGGGATTTTTGGAGGAGAAAAACTGAGCCCAGATCAGCAAAAAACAGCTTCTTTTTGTGAGCGTGGGAAACACGTGCGTGTTCTGATTGGTCAACAGTGTCATGTGATCACTGTCGGCACAACTCAGTTCAGTGCTGCAGGCTACAAGTCTTTATAGTTCCCTCAAATGGAAATAAAAGTCGGCGGCAGAAGAAGCGGTACGTATTTTGAGTGGATGTAATAAGAAAAGGAGATGGAGAGAACTACAATCAGGAGCAATCACTTACAGTTACAATTTTAAGTGATTGAAATGGTTTTTCATGAATGTTAACCTCAAGTGTTTAACAATATTACATACAACAGTACTATGCATACAAATGTTTGTAATTTTGGAATATTCCACTGCTCCAAATGTAATTAATTCTAAAACGGTTTACCACCAACATCACATTCCCTTCTGTCAACGCACATTGATGGAGTTACAGCATTTGGCAACTTTCAGTGACGTGCAATGGGACGATGGAGTGAAAAGCCCATGACCTTGATGTCACGGTATGATTTCTCTGTCACATCAAGGCTCACAATAACACAGACATACACCTGAGCACACTGTCGCGCCGCAGTAAGAAACAGCAATCAGCGTCTTCCTCGTGAATTGGTTTCTGACACAATGACAGACAGCGATAAGGAACAGCAAATACCTGCCCGTTCTGGCACCAATTTCAACAACAGATAAAACCTATTCACATTCAAAGTAATGGTCACATTTTGATCTCTGCTCCTGCCATTTATAATGCAGTCAATCTTTGTGCAGTCAAGCTTTTTATGTCAGCTATATACTGTATATGTCTGCTGTGAGCATTTAATTTAGCATTCACACTCCGACGGGTTATGGTTAAATGTTGCGTAAAGATATCTTGTTATTATAGCAACCTGTGTAATAGCATTATGGTGCCCAAGTTTAACCAATGCAGTGTCATGCTGTCTATGCTCCCATGAAAGGGCTATTCAATTAAATCTTGTACTGAGCCAGATTCTATGAAAAAAATATATATATAATAATTACCTTATTGATAGCAACCACCAGCAGATACAACATCCTCACTGTGTCAGACAAGACTTCTGACCTCTGACTCTACTCTAAAGGATACATGGACACAGTGCAAACCTAACAAGAATTATCTGTAATAATAATGTTTTAGCAGGTGCAGAGCCTCCCCTGTGAGAGTATAAGCTGTGGTGGACATGGCCGTGGTAGCATTAGCGGATACTTCGCAATAAGTCTGTTAATTATATCTTATGGTAAATTAGCAGGGGACCTTGGGCCGCCAATTGAAAAGGCCTGGTCTATGAAAAGATTTATACTGAAATATGAATATACCTAGCTTAAATCATAATACTACTACTACTACTAAGCTTTGCTGTAAAACATTTTAAGCAATACTTTTACTGTTATTATTGCTATGAATCCTATGTGACATCTTGACTGGCACAGTGCACAATGTAATGGCGGGGCAACAGATAAGTGACTTTAGTGCAGGTTTAGTGCTCGCCTCTCATCTTCGTCTGTCTTATCTCAGCAGGGTGCACATGGCTAAAACAGTTCCCACTGTTGCCTTTAGGGGGCGCAAAGCTCAAAGAGGTAAACCAATTCTGTCTTTGCTAATAGTGACCATTACACATGCAAAAACTATTTGTAAAAGGTGAGTGCTGAGGTGCCCAAATGATTTATAAGCCACAATCAAGCATGATGTACTATGTCCACATCAACAAATAAGGGCAAATATGGGCATGTGCCTAAAACAATTAATACTTCCACAAGGGAATTCAAAGGGGTAGACTGAAAAACAGAAATACTGCAGTACATAAAGTTTTCCCCAGAATTACATTATAAAAAAATGCACATGATGAATCTCACAAGCTCCTCCCCTCAGATTTCTGCCTTTGTAAGACTATATGCAGTCATGCATTAGCATTCAGCTCTACTCCTGACAGAGAGAGACAGGAAATTAAAAGTAGACAGAGAGGCAGGCACAAGCGTCCACCTAGATTAATAAAAGGATATTTTAATGAAGTGTCTGATCGTATTAAGGAGGAAATGAGCAAATGTTTTTCAGCTACTTAAAAATGTCTGAAGTTATGGATGTCACAAAAATAAATGATAAAGGAAGTATAATACATGTGATGAGGCCTTGCAAATGATATACAGGGAAGGAAAACTTAACTTTGCAGCTAAATTGTAGCATGGAGCATACTGAGCAAAGTATTGCAATTGCAGTTGGCTGAACAGTGTTTCGTGTTTTGCTGTGCAGTGTATTTTATCTGCTCCACATGTGCTGGGTTTTACAAGTTTTAATGTGCACTTTGACCCTGGAGTGCAACGCTTTGTGAATTGGGTCCAAATAAAGTAAATAGTATGCCGTGTTTACGAAAAATAATGTGCCATGTGTCAGTATAATATTATTGATTAAAAACAAATCTCACATGAATCTTGCTTCAGCAGACTTTCTATTTTCACATAGGCTTCGACACACAGAATCAGAATTGTTTTATAGGTTTTTTTTCTTCCATATAATACATAACTTATCTAAATAATAAACTATAAAAACTATAAGTATATTATGGCATGCATAAGAAGATTAGATTTAAACTATGGTAAAGACGAAAACAATTTGACACAGAACAACAGCATACGTGTATACAGACGTGCAGGTGAATAGAGTGTTAGCAGCAGATCTGAGTGTGGACATACCACATAGTGCAATAGAGCAGTGCAAATGGCTGGAACAGGTTGTTACATTCATGAGTCTGATACAGAGTTATTGGGTCTTGTCCGATGGTGGATGGGAGATACCATCTGATGCATCTCCACAGTCAGCAGACCAAGTTATACAAATGAATGATATATCCACTTGTTATATGTTAGTTGCTATTGCCTTTCTTTTTACGCCCCACCTGCCATTTTCCAATTCTTCACCCATGCGGCACTAACTCAGAGGTGTGTTAAACTTGACCACCCCTATGAGTTATTTCAAAGTCAAGTGGTGTCTCCCTGTTAATCTAAAGCGGAATGAATGAAAAGCACCACAGGAAAGCTCTTCATACATTCCAGACTCACTGTAACCCGATATTAACTTCCGGAAGCTCCAACAGGAATAGAAAGAAGTTGACTGAAAGGGTGTAAAACCTACCGTTGAATCGGACAGCCCTGATGTGGTTGAGCAGCTCTTTGCCGTCTATGTTGTTGGCCATGCGAGGACACAGGCCCGGGTAACCGTAGCAGAGCTCGCGGTGCATGCGGTGCAGAGCATGAGCCATGGCATAGACTGCATCCATCACAAACTGCACCTTCCCCTCCTGCTCGTAGCTGGAATCGCGACCCACCTTCTCCAGACCTGAGGGATTGCAGCGAAAGAAAAGACAACCACCTTATTTCACCACCAAAGATACAAGCGCTATGTAAATAAAAAGAGGTGTAAGAAAATGATGATTGCTGATGTTTAAGTTTGTGAAGTGTTTTCAAAGTGACATAATAGTATCGGTACACATAATGCGAACTGATCATTTTTTCTTTTGCGACTGTCTCTTTAATGCTGCTGCTTGTATTCATTTACATACAGCTTCAAGACTTTATGTTGTATATATTCATAGCTTTAATTGAGCATAATTTTTATTTTATTCGCTCATGTCGTGGTTTAGTTATTTATAGATGATGCTGTTTCTGCTTATTTTCTTACCCTGTATATTAAAGTATACTTAGTTTTAGTGTGCTTTTCTCCGAATGGCTCCGTTTTTTTAGTCGCTTATTTGACCTAAGTATTATTACTGCATCTGTGTACTTTTATTCGATGCCCCTCGTTTGTACTTTGCGGTTGCGGCAATGCAATTTCACCAACGTGGAATAAATAAAGGTATTCTTATCAACTTATCTTCATGTAAAAAAGTTATGCTTCGGCGAGTGCATAATTCCAAAGCAGTATTTATCTTTTATATATGTTGTATTGTGGCACTTATTGCACAGCCCTACACTATTATAATAATAAAATATATTATTTGTAAGTCATTCCATCTGAGCAGCAGCGCAGCTCTCATCCTGACAGTGATAAATACAGTAAGTCCCAGGAGACCATTGTCACCCTCACAGTGACACAGAGGGAGACTTAGAACAACATGTTCCCACTTTAGATCCTCTCAACCTCTGGTAATGGCATTTGCTTGTACATGGAACCGAACATGTCCATCCACTTGCAAGTATATTTTATCCTTATGCCACCTCCTGTCATGGCGCTACATAGTTGCTGCTATTTCATTTAACAATCATACAATATTGATTCTACAATTGATATGCGCCAATACACTCCATCTATTTCCCAAATCCTGAAAGAGTGTTCCTTTACAATAGTGTGATTGCAGTCTGTTTTTCAAAATTTCAAAATAATTTTGGATTCAGGTCTGGCTTTAACTATAGATAAATATAAATCTTCCCCACCCACAAAAAAACACATTATTATTTGTATCTTTTCTGCTTTTCTGCTTGTGTTTTTTTGCAGTCCCAGGTCCTAGGGGACTGCAAATATTAATATTAGTATTATTATTATTATTAGTTACATTTCCAACTCATAACGGTGTGTCCCATGTCGCTATGTACCTGCTCTTCCGATCAGCCCCCTTGTAATTAATGACTGTATGCTTAAGTTCATGAGCTGGCTTTGAAACATGAATTCAGATTTGCATTTGGCCTTCATGCCTGTGCGAGTGCAGATACACAAACACATTCAAACAACCCCATAAACTCATTTTATTCAGAAGCGTTTGGTAACACCTCATTAGCACAATGAGCTCATAAGAGACAACAGAGTAAAAATAAAACTACCTTGATGCATTCAGCGGCACATCAATTATAGCTTATAACACTGGGCATATCGGTCTAAATCAGGGGTGGCCAACCGGTCAGAGGCCAAGGGCCGAAATGTTCAACCTTGATCCTGTGAAGAGCCACAAAGGCACCGACCATTCGCGAAATCCGAGTGTGGTAGTTTAATATGATTAAATGTAATGAAACTGTTATATTTAATCATAATAAACAATAACTTTATGCCTGGCCTTTTTCTTTTCAATAATTGTGGTAGTTTTACTCACCTAGATTGAAATAAATGTATATTAAATAAACTGACATTTTCTGCTATTCTGTTCTGACTGGGACAACATTTGATCTATTTATTAACAATATTATTATTTCGAATAGTTTTTGTTGTTGCTTGTTTTGTTTTTTTCAATGCTGGTGTATATTTGTGTGTGGGGCCCTGCCCACTGAGCCCCCTCCTCTGGTTCGCCCCTGGCCTGTGCGCTCAGTGCCTGCAGCTTGGTCCTGACTGGACTGTGCAGAGAACGAACTTTAGGCTGCACAAAGTTCATAAGCTTTAATCAGGAGCCTATGGAGGACGTCTGCAGTTCTGTTTTATGTTGCATTTGTTACAGTTACAGCATGTGACAGAAAAGTCAATGACTTTGCGTATTTCCGCGTTACGATGTCGCGCTTCGCATCATACGCTTCATTAGAGCTCCGCTTTTTTCCATTTACTAATTATGATCTTTTTCTGTGAATATGAGGCCAACTTTCATCAAATAAAGAGTAGGCTAATCAGAAACTTGAAAAGCACGGAAGCTGATCCCAGTGCCACGATCTGCCTGACTGTTGTTTAACCTCCCCTACATCCCGCTTTGAGCGAGGCTGCTGCACGAGCACCTTTTACACGCCGCCTCGAAAAGGAGAGAGACAGACTCTCGTTCATGCGTAGAGATGGAAAACAGGGTCTATAGGACTATGGTTGGATTTTTGGTCAAGATTCTTAAAGACTGTTACAGTTTATGGGCAACATGTACCAATTCTTTTGCAAAGAGCCGCATTGTGTTAAAAATATCTAATCATGCAAAGAGCCGCACTCTGATTGGCCAAGGGCCGCATGCGGCCCGAGAGCCGCGGGTTGGCCACTCCTGGTCTAAATAAAGAACCAACAAGGGCAACATTTCCATGTACTGGCCTTTGCCATTCATTTCCAGCTGCAGATGTTTTATTGCAGTTATTTGCTTTTCATAGAAATAGTCAACTTTTTTTTAATTCGTTTTCTCAGTGTATCACAGGTATAACTTTCCAACTTTTGATGAGACTAACTATTCTTCTGCCAACATTTGAGAACAATGGAGAGGTCACTCTAAGACAGGGGAGGAGATGAGTTCTGTGAAAAATTATCATTAACATGATGCATCGGCTAAAAAAGATGACCTACAAAAAACGAATGGACATAAAGAAAAATATCACATGAATCATTTCATTTGGTTGTTTTTGTTAGGAGATTACAAACAGATGTTCGTTGTAGTGAATAGCAGCAATAATATGATAAAAAACTGCAAACAAGAATGCCATCTGAAACAACTTTTGCATTCATAGCTTTATTTGTCATTGTATATATAAAATATATAATAATAATAATAAATAATAATTTAATACCAAAAGTGTAATAATACATGTACTATATATACACACATTATTATTTATTTATTTAACGTCATATCCGTTACCCAGGTTAATAGTATTCCGTAAAAATTCCCTATAACACTGCATACTGATATTTTTAAACTCAAATTAGCATTAACACTGGCTTGGACCCTGGAGTTTTCATTCACCATAAAGATTATTACAGGAACACACCAATTACGTCGGCGTCGTGCAGTCATACAGAGCACGATTGCTCCCAGGGCATCGGAGCAAACTGCAACACAGTGCTGCTGCGCAATGATGATATTGTGCTTCATAAACAACACTGCACCAAAATCTTAGTTAGTTACGTGGTTTTGCAGAGGCGTGTTCAAATAAGCATGGCAATCCAACAGCTTGTGTCAGAGTCAACAACATAGCATTTAACGCTCGAAACAGTCAATCAACAACAGACCTTAGCCCAGCAGCCTAATGTTCCCCCATAATCAGGAATCTAATTATGCTAATGGCCCATAAATAAAGACCAATTAGACAACCATTTGCATAAACACAACTCTATGTAAAACAAGGATGGCATTAAATAGAGATTTATTAATCACTTTTTTTTTTGCCATCTCAGTGTAAGTTATAATGTTAATAGAGGAAACTAATGAAAACGTGGCAGTGGACTGAATATGCTGTTCATTTTCTACTAATATCCAGGTTGTGCACCAAATAAGGCTCTATCAGCAATATCGTACAATAATAAACAAAGGAATAATGGTGAAAAACTGCAGCTAGTATGGCTAGCCGTACAAACACTGGTTTGGTTGGTTTTGCTTTGTTTGTTGGTTTTTTAACAATTACTGTAAGTGCAGTAATTGTTACTGCGTCTGCAGAGAAGCGATCATTTTGTCAGATTGTTTGGATGAAGAGAGAGCCAAGTTGAATCTCTCGATTCACCTGTCGATCCATGTTTATGTTTTACATTTTTATTGAAAGGATCCCCAATAGCACAGCCAAATTGCCGCTATTCGTCCTGGGGTCGAACATATGATTACAAAAATAATATACTTATAAACGTATAAAACCTTTTACATTTACAATACATTTCCCATCCACAGAACAGAATTCAAAAATGTATTTGCACTCCATGTCTAGTATTTCCACATTCAGTTGTGACTTATTCACTTGTACTTCTATATCCAATGTTCATTTCCAGGCTCTCAGGATGCATCATTAATCTGATCAATATCCATGTTCTATTTGATCTTTTTCATACAGTTTGCACACATAGAGTTAATACAGACAGTGCACTATGTTCCTACCCTGATCTGTGGCAATGATGTGTGGGTCATGACCAATAGGATGAGATCCAGGACACAAGCTGTCAATATGAGTTTCTCTGCAGGATGGTGAGGAGATTGGGCATCTGCTCTGGATATATTATCTGAGCTTTAAGTTGTGATATTCTTTCTTACCCCCGAATCGGTTGCCTCTCACAGTTTTGCATCTCTCTTAAGGTAAGAGGCACCACAAACCTTTGTAAGTTCGGAGATAATAAGTATTTTAGGCCGGGATGCAACATTAATCAGCTTCATGCAAGAAAACGCAATCCCGCCTTGAGACACCTAAACAGCACGGTCTGTTTAAAGTCTTGCTAACTGTGCGAACACTCCACTCTCTGTTTCTGGGGATTGCATCAGGTGAACAGGCGGATGGGTGTCAGGATCGCTGCATAGTATAAACAGTATAACAAGTTAATGAAGGTGTTCCAGGCCGGTTCAAATGGGGATGTACATCGAAAGCTCACGCATTCATCAGCCCACTCAGTAGCAGTCCATGGGCCTATTCATTCATTCATTTCATTTTATTTATTCTTTTTCCATGGTAATGCAATATAACATGTGTACAATAATCCCAGAAACACAACAATAATACATTTCATGAAAAGAAGAACAGGAGTAGGATGAAGAAAAAATCTTATAAGCTCCTACCCCATTCTAAAAAAAACAAAACTTTACAAATTAGATGGCCTCACCGATGCCAAAAAAGTAACAATAGCCCAAACCAGATGTTACCAACTTTTCTTTTTCTATATATATATTTGTTCAATTATTAATAATTTTGCTAAAATGCAATGGGGACAACAGCGGCGACGGAAACAACGACGAGGCCATCAAACTACACAACGCACACCCACATATACCTATTGATGACTACTTTGAACAGTTCTAGGCTAAAGCTAGATAAACTTTAAGTATCCATATTTGTCTCAATGCCACAGACAACCAGATCCAAGGAGATCCAAGCTGTGTTACTTGCTGCCCATTTTCTTTTTCTTTCTATTTTTTTTTTCTTTGTTTTTGGGGGGGGGAGTTGATGTGAAATCTTGTTAACTGATATCATTATTTTTGACAACTAATATTAGTCCAAGTAATTATAGGCTGAGGGAGACTGGATTAAACTGAACAGGAAGTGATTTTTATGGACTAAAACAGTAAATCTTTTAGGGTTTTTACAGTACGGTTTTTGTCAACTATTGAAAACGAAACGAAAGGGATGAAAAGAACCGGATCCACGCTTCCACTGAAACATCCAGTTTGGTTTCTGTTTTTCAGTCAGGAAGTACAAACTGTACCAACAATCGTGGTCCTTTGTACACTACTTTTTGCTTCAAGTTTTTCATAGTATATTTGGCTGCAGGGGAGTGGGAGTCAGGCCGACATTACAACAAACATACAGCACACACAATCTGTTTATGCTGTTTATCGATATGATGTAATGTGAAGGAGAAAAGAACAGGAAAGCTTGACTGAAAGTTGTTTAATGAAAGGGGTTATTAAACAAAACAAACATTTTCAAAGACTACAGTTAAACTAAAATTGTTAGTTGTCTTGCATTTTGGGGTCTTGTTTATTGCCTATTGGCTGGCATTTTGTCTAAAATTATTTCAGTAAAACGCAAGTCTGAACTTAAGTTTTCTTTTATTGGCATTGGCATTTAAATTTTTAAGAAGCAGAACACACAGTTTAAAAGAAGGCAAATCCCTCAGAGGCGTATGCTTTCAACTGTTCTTCTAGTTCTACACCCAATTATTCTATAAAGGGTTGCTCACGGACTTCCAAGTCAAGTCTGTGAGAGCAGCTAAAACATGACTAACTTTGATAACGCTGAAAAGCTCACCAAGTGCTCATGGCGCTAACATGAAAGTCGCGTGCTGCTTTTACTTTAAAACTAGTTATATTTTACTTATCTTTCTCCAGCATATGGCACAGAAGGGGGAAAAAAAGGAAACTGTCTATTGGGAAATATGCTTTTGCAATGTTTGAGCAAGTGTGTGCACTCTGACATCACTTGGAAAACAGGAAGACGTTATCTTTATTATGATGTAATTATAGGTGTGTAGATAAGCCAAATCAGGGGCAAGAGTTGAGAATTAGCACTAGTTATGAACTTAACTTTATGTCTTTTTTTTATTTATTGACATAAAACAAAGCTTACAAATAGCACATAGACAAAGGAAAGATACACATGGGTAAGGTATTAGATCGATACACATTTGACTCTTAGGATCAATTCTTGGGTTGTGCATGGCGTGGATGTGTAGTGTGTGTGATGAGTAGGTGTGGGATGAGAGAGAAAACGTAAAGAAGATGAAAGCAATAATAAATCACGAGAAACAAATCATAAGACATGGAACATGATGATAGTAACAAATAATAGTAAAGAAACAATAATAATAATAGAGGTAAAGGTAAACTGAATAGGGTAGTGAACATGAGGAAGGGTAAACGTTCAAGATTGAAATCAAACAGACAATTAGGATTAGGGAGAAGGAACAAACAAGAAACAACAAAACAAAACAAAAAATAAATACATTGAAAATTGAAAAATAACAAAACATAATATAGTCGTAATAATAACATAGTCGTAATAGTATCATTCGCTTATAATATAAATCTAATATACACAATTACATAATATAATTCCATAGAGTCGGGGATTCTGAGGTCAGCAATAACATTTGGTATTAATTGAATGAATCAGAATCAGAATAGGTTTATTGCCAAGGTTTGTGAACAAGGTTTACAAACTAGGAATTTGGCTTGGTGCAAACGTGCGACATAGAACATATAAGACAGAATTAAGATAAAAAATAAGCTAAGAACTTTAAACTATAAGGCTATGGGGGCATGCATAAAAAATATTAAATAAATAAGATAAAATAAAGTGACATATGGTAAGACAACAACAATTTGACAGGTATGGGTATTGTTATACCCAGTGTTAATTTTGACAACATATTTTAATTTAGTTTTAGTCTTAGTCTTTTGACGAAAATGTAATTCAATTTTAGTCGAGTTTTAGTCAAAAAAATATCTTCAATTTTAGTCGAGTTTTAGTCGACTAAAATTGCAAGTCAATTTAGTCGACTAAATTTAGGACAAATTTAATCGACTTTGTATTCATAATATTCATTATAACCATATTTAATCGAGGTCCTCTGCTTCATGGAGCTGCTCCCTGATGAACAAAGCTCAGAGCTGTTCCTTTGGCAGTGAATTTACATGATATGAGGCTCTTTCAGACGGTCAATAGAAGTTTGGATGATTTTAGTCTCTCCTTTTCATTTTCATTTAGTCTTATTTTAGTCGACTAAAATATCTGGACATTCTAGTCATAGTTTTAGTCTCATGAAAAACTTTTAATTTAGTTTTAGTCCAATTTTAGTCGTCAAAAAAATCCCTTTGACTAAAATTAAGACTAAATATTTTAGTCGACGAAATTAACACTGGTTATACCCATACCTAACTACATATAATTACACATTATATACATACACCCATAGTTATCATATGCACTGTATCTATTTTTATTATATTACAATATTATGTACAATATATAATAACGATAATGATTAATAATAATCATCATCATAATAATAATAATAATAATCACATTATAGTAATACAATAATGATATGACTATATGCAGACAAAATTTTACATATAATTGAAGATGGAAGACAGGAAAAATATAAACAAGATATAGTGTCAGTTAAATAGAGGGATTTAAAGAAAGGGAATTAAAAAATTAAAGTGAAGAAAGGGGAGGAAAGGGAAGATGTGACTGTATTCCAGAATTGTAAAATGGGTGGGCAATACCAAAGGGCATGGATATAGACGTCTGGTGTATTCTGAGTGCAATTGGTGCAAGTTTCTGATGAAAAACCCATTCTGAACATTCTATGGCCTGTGTAGAGCGTTCTATGTAAAATGTTGTATCGGATTAGCTGTAAGTTTGTACTTTTTGTCATTGAGTAGATGTTTCGACAGATTTGAATCCAGGAGCTGGCATTGAGAGCAAAACCTAGGTCTTCTTCCCATTCGATTGAAGGGAGAGAAATTGATTCGTCACCCTGTAATATAATTCTGTATATCTTTGAGAGACGTTTTTTCATTGTGTTAATGTTAACCATCTCTGATATTAATGAAGGGAGATTTAAGTTGATGGTTGTGGTTGTAAATGCGAAGGTTATGGATGATTTAAGCTAAAGGTATTTGAAAAATGGTTTGCTCTCGATGTCATGCTCCTGGACCAAATAGGAAAAAGGGACCAGTTTATGGTGGTGGATGATGTGTTTTAAGTGGGTGATACCTTTTTCTGCCCACGTAGTGAAGTTAATTGGCTTTGGCTTTATGTCTGATCGCTCGCCAAATTAATAAATAAACGTAATTTTCTTACTTTAGAATATCCATGCATGTTTATTACGAGCTTGGGTGTTTCTATTATTATTATTACTACAGGCTAATCCTCTGGCAAGTTAGGTCTGACCAAACGTAGATCTGTACCTGCAGTCCCCCAGGTGCTGCTGCATTGCCCTGGCAGCAGTGAAGTCGGGTCAAATGCAGAGGACCATTTCCCTCTAGGGCAAAATTATGTTTACTTAAATCTTGTACTTTCGTCCTCATCCTTGCAGTCGTGGGAGTAAATTTATGCATTCACATAATCAAATGTGATTTTGCTTTTCACCGAAGCGTCTCTAGCGCCTAATATCCCACAACACAACAGGCTCATTACGTAGTGGTGTTGGTGTGGTGCAGCTGACGGGCTGAGTGCGGTGATGGATGCCACCTCCACTCGTCGTGCCAGCTCTGTTTTACCCGCACTGTGATTGATGGCGCCGCGCGTGACAGACAGAGTAATGATTTGGACAAGAACCTTAATTAAACATCAATTAGAGCCACATACCCAAACCTCTCCTCCGCCCCCTTCCCCCCACAATTCTCATAGATTTAGATGCAAATGCTCAAACACGTTGGCGTATTTTCCATATAGAGATGCTGGAAATTTGAGGAATAACTGAATATAAACCGTGTGTTTACGGAGCTTTACAAATACATGATGGTGGTGAATATGTTTGCATAAAGGTGGGCTCATTACCTTTTCTCTCATTTATCAAATACTGTATATTGAAGGAACATATGACGAGATGGTAGAGGACTGCGTACTGAAAAAGACATGTATATCACTGTCAAAAGGAAGTGCGCGCTGTGTTGTGTTGCCGTGTCAGCGTTAGCTGTGCTAGCGATAAGCTCTGAACAAGTTAATATTTTTCTTTTTTACTGTTTTCGCAAAAATGCCAAAAAAGCCTGCGGTAGAACCGGCGACTGAGGAGGACTACGTAAGTCTCAGTCGAGTCACGGAGCTCATGGAGCAGCAGAGGGACATGTTCAGGGAGATAATTCAACAACAGCAGGAAAACTTCAAAGGATTTATAAAACTCATCATGGAGTCAACAAACACCCGAATGGATTTACAGACTAAGGACATTCAAGAACTAAAAACAAGCCTGCAGTTCACGCAAGGTGAGGTGGACACTTTAAAAGAACATAATCTGAAACTCACGGAGCGCACAAACACTTTACAAACGGACTTTTACAAAGTATGTGACAATTTGCACATTATCACGGACAAACTGGAGTATCTGGAGGGGCAGAGCCGCAGAAATAACCTGGTATTTGAGGGAGTGTTGGAGTCGCCCGGGGAGACTTGGGCCGACGCCGAGGAAAAGGTGAAAGAAATATTGAAGGAGAAGCTCCAGCTACATCACGCGGTGGAGGTGGAGAGGGCTCACCGCGTAGGGAAACCCGGCGGCGGGAGAGACTGGCCGAGACCCATCATCGCCAGACTACTGAGGTGGAAGGATCGCGAGGAAATCTTGCAGCGCGCCAAACGACTTAAAGGAACAAAAATCTTCATTAACGAGGACTACACCGAATCAATAAAAAGAAAACGTAAAGAACTGATGCCGGAGCTGAGAGCTGCACGAGAAAGGGGGGAGATCGCCTTCCTGCGATATGATAAACTTATTATACGTCCACGCAGCAGTACACCACATCCAGTATAAACACCGGGAAAAACGTATGGATTTTGGTATGTAAAAGCACATAATTTCACATGTCTAGTAATACATACAGTTCTATAGGAAGCACCGACTTGGACTTTTCAATAAGGAGAATTGCTGAAGCAAACACTCAGGATTTTACATTCTCTCAATACGACCTACAGAACACTGAGCTCGACATCGACCCGGAAAATAACTTCTTTACTAGAGCTACCAATGACTGTCAATACTACACAGAGGATCTGTACAATAGTAAACTTAAGAACATTAAGGCATTCACTGTAATCCACTTCAATAGTCGAAGCCTTTATGCAAACTTTGACCACATCAAAAGCTTCTTAAAACAGTTTTCCACACCATTCAGTGTCATCCTAATCACAGAAACATGGATCAATAATGATAGAGAATTTGAGTTTTCTATTGATGGTTATGAATTTATAAGTATGAACAGAAGGAACAAGCATGGAGGGGGCGTAGCTATGTTTATAGACTCCAACTATAGTTATAAAGTAATGCAAAATAAGACCATGGTGGTGGATGATACACTTGAATGCCTTACTGTTGAAATTACAAGGCAAAAAAAGAAAAATATTATTGTGAGTTCTATTTATAGAACACCTGGCTCTGATATAGATGTTTTTTCTAACTGGATGGAGGAGCACTTTTCAGGATTAAATCATAAAGTCATGTTTGTGGGGGGAGACCTCAACATCGATTTGTTAAACCCATATAAACATAAAAAGACGGACAAATTTATAAATACTTTATTCAGTATAGGTCTGTTTCCTCTAATCACTAAACCAAGTAGAATAACAACCCATAGTGCCACCTTGATTGATAACATTTTCTCAAATGAAATTGAAAGTGATACAGTCAGCGGGTTAATTATAAATGATATTAGTGATCACCTTCCAGTTTTCGTTATGTATAAAAATGGATATGTAAAGGATGAAGAGGAAAACAAGTATTGGTTTAGAAGGGTAAAAACAGAGAAAACTATTGATGCATTTAAAAAGGAGCTTTTAGCTCAAGACTGGAGTATTGTGTACAGAGAGAATGACACGAATATGGCTTATGATGAGTTTACGCGAGTATTTCAAAAGGTATACGACAAAAACTGCCCAATGAAGAAATACTGTAAAAACAGAAAGTGTAAAGAAACACCATGGATGTCTAAAGGTTTACTAAATGCTTGCAAGAAAAAAAATAATCTTTACAAAAACTTTATAAATAACCGAACAAAAGAAGCTGAGGATAAATATAAGAAATATAAAAATAAACTGACAGGTATCATTAGAAAATGTAAACAGGATTATTATAATAAGTTGTTGGATACTAATAAGAATAATATTAAAGGTTTATGGAACATCTTAAATAGTAGAATTAGAAATAAACCAAGAACGATTAATTATCCAAAATATTTCAAAGATGAGGATAACACTTTAAATAATATGAATGAAGTAGTCGATACATTTAATAAATTCTTTGTAGATGTTGGACCGAACCTTGCTGCAAAAATTGCAAACGTTGAGAACTATAATTGTGAACTGATAGACACAAATCCTATGTCCCTGTTCCTCAAACCTGTGGAGGAAAAGGAGATACTGGACATTGTTAAAGGGTGTAAAAATAAGACCTCGACCGATTACCATGACATGGACATGAAAACTTTAAAAACTGTTATTGAAAGTATCTCTAAGCCGTTAACTTACATCTGTAACTTATCGTTGCAAACTGGACAATTTCCTGATGGTATGAAAGTAGCAAAAGTGATTCCTCTGTTCAAAGCAGGAGATAAACATCTCTTTACAAACTACAGGCCTGTTTCCCTTTTACCGCAATTCTCTAAAATCTTAGAAAAGGTTTTTAACTCTAGACTTGACAGCTTTATTGAAAAGTGTAATTTACTCTCGGACAATCAGTTTGGTTTTAGGAACAATCACTCAACCTCACACGCGCTCTTTGATATAACTGAAGAAATAACTAATGCTGTAGATAACAAGAAATATGCAATAGGGTTATTTATTGACCTGAGTAAAGCGTTTGATACAATTAACTATGATATATTAATTAATAAACTAGAACATTATGGAATTAGGGGGGTAGCTCTACAGTGGGTTACCAGTTACTTAAAAAATAGAAAACAATGTGTGAAAATCGGTGATTATGAGTCGAGTTGTCGACAAATTGTCTGTGGTTTACCTCAAGGTTCTATTCTAGGCCCAAAATTGTTTAATATGTATATTAACGACATTTGTAAAACGTCTGAAGTACTTAAATTTATCTTGTTTGCTGACGATACAAATATTTTTGCATCAGGAGACGACTTACAGCAGCTGTGTCGGATTGTCAACTGGGAACTCAAAAGTGTCAACAAGTGGTTCAAACAAAATAAATTATCTCTAAATCTGAGTAAAAGCAAAATGATGATATTTGGCAACTGTAATTCCAATGCTCAGGAAGCAATTCAGATAGAGGGTGTTGTTATCGAGCAAGTGCATGAAATCAAATTTCTCGGTGTGATTATTGATGACAGAATTACTTGGAAATCTCATATTAAATATATATCTACGAAAATTTCTAGAAGCATTTCAGTAATTGCAAAAGCAAAGCACATTTTAAACATCAAAGCTCTACATACCTTATACTGTTCTCTGATTTTGCCCTACTTATATTATTGTACTGTGGTTTGGGGTAGTACTTATAAAAACACAGTTAAACCAATAATATTGTTGCAAAAAAGAGCTATCCGAGTAATTCATAAAGTTGGGTTTTTGGACCACACAAACTCATTATTTTTAAAATCAAAGATCTTGAAGTTTTGTGACATTGTTGAGTTCCAAACTGTACAGATGTTATTCAAAGCAAGATACAAATTGTTACCAAACCAAATACAAAGAAGGTTCCAAGAACGTACTGGTTGTTATGAATTACGTGATGAATTAAACTTTAGGATTCAGAAACATAGCACAACTTTGAAAAGTTTTAGTCCAACAGTTAATGGTGTACAACTGTGGAATAAACTGGAGATGGATTTGAAACGATGTCCAAACATCAACCTGTTCAAATATAAATATAAACAAAAGACTTTTGAAATATACAGACAAGAAGAAATGTGTTGCCACTAGGGGGAGCAGTAGGAGCCATTATGTGTATTGTTTCCTCTATAATCTGGAAGAGTGTTGATGCTTGGAACGGTTGTCATTCTATTGCTCAAATTCACAAATGGAGAATTAGGGTTGGCAGGTTATGGATCTGTTGGGAGGGACCCTCCCAACGGGCTCTAAACCTTGTCTTTTAATGCACCACTCAGCATAGGAACATATTCTACAAAATCAGCTGTTAGGGCAGCCGTGTGGGGGTTTGTTGATTGGGAGTTACTGCTCTCTTCAAATGGCCCGCTCTACACTCTGGCTTTTAATGCACCGCACTATGCAGGGCTACAGCATACTTCATATATAACTCAATTAAATAAATATATAATAATAATGATTATGAAAATTACACCCAAATTAAAATTATACTGAGAATGGTAATGACAACTGGGAAGTATCAAGATCTCGGAGTATAATACCTATTAATGTACCTTCATAACATAAAAGTAACTCTCGGTTATCAAGGGTAAAAATCTGAAAGAAATATATTAAAGATCACATTTTTATTTTATTTTGACTGCTTTGTACTAGACATCGTACATGAAAAAAGATTGTTGTTGTAGTTGTGCGTTGTTTCAATTAATTGTATAAACAGTTCATATATTTTTTTTGTAAGTTTGTAAGTTGGTCTGTACGAATGTAGCTGCTGAAATGTTTTGTAATGTTCTTTTTTTATTTATTTTATTGCACTTGGGGGTGGGCACTCATAAGCTTTTGCTTCAGCCCACTCCTTTTGAGCACTATGTGTACTGCTCAAATAAACAAATAAACTAAACTAAAAAAAAGGGATATCAAAGGACTAAAAAAAAAACGTGTTTATTTATTATAGATGCATTGTTCTCAAAAGTGTGTTCTAAAAGACATGACAGGTAAGCTTGTGCTTATTATGAATTGCCCATTTGTCTCCAGCAGGTTAGACTACTGTAACGGCTGCTCACTGGCCTTTCTAAACGAGCTGTTAGAGCTGCAGTACATCCAGAACGCTGCTGCTCGAGTCCTGACAAGAACCAGGAAATACCACCATATTAGTCCAGTGCTCCGGTCCCTGCACTGGCTTCCTGTCACTCAGAGAATAGAATTTAAAACAGCTCTGCTTGTGTACAAGTCGTTTCATGGTTTAGCACCAAAGTACATCTCTGACATGTTAGAGCCGTATGAACCATCTCGGGCCCTGAGAACTTCAGGGAGGGGTCTCCTGGTGGAGTCAATAATAAACACGGTGAGGCTGTGTTTCAGTTTCATGCAGCTAAAATCTGGAACAGTCTTCATGAGGATGTGAGACAGGCCTCAACTCTGACAATGTTCAAATCCAGGCTGAAAACAGCTCTTTTTACCCGAGCATAATATGTAAACTGAAAGTATTTTGCCTTTTACTGTAATTCATTAATTTTTATGTTGATGTTTTAATGATTGATTTGATCTGTTTTCTTGTAACTTTATGCAACTGTGAAAGCACTTTGAATTGCCTTGTGTATGAATTGTGCTCTACAAATAAACTTGCCTTGCCTATTAATTGTTTAGGAAAGTGTATGTTTATGAATATACATAATCTCCATGTTTTATTCCTGCTTCTGCAGTCATAATCACTGACACGCCCGTCCAAACATCCTATAGCATACAGGTGCTCGTCATATAATTAGAATATTATGAAAAAGTTGATTTATTTTAGTAATTCCGTTCAAAAAGTGAAACTTTTATAATGTATACATTCATTCCACACAGACTGATATATTTAAAGTGTTTTTTTCTAATGTTGATGTTTATAACTGAAAACTAATGAAAACCCCAAATCAGTATCTCAGAATATCAGAATATTGTGAAAAGGTTCACGCCTGGTGCTACACTCTAATCAGATAATCGACTCAACACATCTGCAAAGGCCTTTAAATGGTCTCTCAGTAGTTCTGTAGGCCACACCGTCATGAGGAAAACTGCTGACTTGACAGTTGTCCAAAAGACGACCATTGACATCTTGCACATGGAGGGCATGACACAAAAGGCCATTGCTAAAGAGGCTGTTCACAGAGCCCTGTGTCCAAGCACATTAATAGAGAGGTGAAGGGAAGGAAAAGATGTGGTGGAAAAAAGTGTACAAAGGGATAACCGCACCCTGGAGAGGATTTTGAAACAAAACCCAATAAAAAATGTGGCGAAGATTCACAAACTGCAGCTGGAGTCAGTGCTTCAATACCACCACGCACAGACGTATGCAAGACATGGGTTTCAGCTGCCGCATTCCTTTTGCTATAATCTGGAATATTTACATCACAAACATAGATGTTCATTAATATGCACTGTCCCTTTCAAAAAATAGGAAAATAAATGAATAAAAGATAATGTACATACACGTACAGGGTATCTCTGGACATTCGACTGAAAGAGAAATGGCACAGATTTCAAACCAAACTGGCTGTAAATGTTATGAGGATATAAAATATGCATTATTACAAATACTTCAGTTTGACTCAGATTGCCCATAACAGGATTTTAGTATAAGAGCTCAAATAAAAGTCTGTTATATTTATGGCTTTAGTTTATTTGTCACATCAACAGAATATTGCTTTTTACAAAATGTAGCAGTCATTTACTTTTTGACATGCAGAAAATTATCATAAAACAAATAAAATCTGAAATAAAATAAAACATGTTTTTGAATATACTATTTCGTTACATAATCATTTTCATCATATTAAAGTGTGTTTTTTGGTCCCACAGAAAAGCAAAACAGCCTACAATCTCCCATTCAAATGTCCTGATCACATCCCTCCCGCAGTGCACCATGGGATTACAGCTGCACGGCGCGGGTGGGTGGGCAAAATTTAGACAGTGTCACCTGCAGCAGCGGAAAATTGAAGCGGACTAACCAATTAGAACTGAGCTCTGCATAAAGTAGGATTAAGGGTTTTTCAGCGCACTTGACATTTCGTGGGAAGCTTTTTGTGTGCAGCTGAAACATGTTTTATTTTGAGCCAAGGAACTGAAGTAAATAAAAAAACAAACATCTACGTAGAGAGAGGCTATAGTGTAAGTGCAGTTACTAATCCAAAGGCTTATGGTCGGGTACACTTCTACTTCTTGTTGCTTGGAAAAACGCACATGAAGCCGATACCACTAAAGCAGAGGTCACTAAATGGCAGATCTGGAGTCATGTGCCAGCCCATCCGGACCCGAATCTCGGATCCGAACGTTGAACCCGACCATGAATCCCATCAGACGAGCGGCTGCGTGCACTCTCTCCTCCCTCTCCAAATGCAGAGCGGTAAACTACTACAGCCCAGATGCCAGCCAGCAGGTCTAAACCAGGACTAAACCAGGTCTGAACCTTGATTAAACCAGGACTAAACCTGGACTAAACCGGACTAAGCAGGGCTCAGTGTGTTGAACTGAGCAAAGAGAAGAAACACATCACTGTCATTATCTGCACATTGGGTATAATAGAGGCTACAGTACAGAGCAAAACAAACTAACATGATCCAATGAATTGCCTTATTTTGAAAATCACAGTAATAGATTAAAAAAAGGCATAAAAATCCTCATACAAACCGTGATCTAACCCTGTATGTTTCGGATCTTTGCTTGACTTTTTCGGACCTTGGTGAAATTTAATTTGTGACCCCTGCACTAAAGCCTTAAAGGTGCATTATGCAACTTTTTAAGGCGAAAGGGAAAAAAAGTTTGTATTTGTGCATATTTGACCTTGTAGTGACCCCAGCAGCTGTATGAGTGGTTAGCATGGCGCCTTTATCTTCGATCACGGTGGTGACCTACAACGCTCCAGGGTCACCCTTGTTATAGGTTTTCTGGTGAGAAACCTTTGAAAACCTTCCAAAAAAATTATCCTGAAAAGTCTGTGATGGAAAGTAAAGGTGCACTGTTAACCACTCATACAGCCACTGGGTCACTACAAGGTCAAATACGCACAAATCTCAACTTTTTCTTCCATATGAAAAGTTGCATAATGCACCTTTAAACACTGTTTTTTTGTTTGTTTGTTTTGTTTTAAAGAAACTTTCGTAAACCTTTTTTTTTGTCATCCTCCAACCGCCAGTTAGCTTTATCTTCTCACTTTTAGTACCTTCATTAAAGCTGTTTTGAAGACATTTTTGATGGATTGATATGCAGTTTTGGGTGCAAGCAAGTGTCCACAGCCGTTAGCCAGAAAGCTCTTCATCATGTCAATGTGACTGAAAACGTCCTATGGGGAAAATTTCCTTTCCATCACTGACACTTCTACCGTCCAAAGTTTGAATCTTTAAAGCACTATTTATGTATCACACCTCAGCCCTTGTCTCAGTCTTCTCCGGTTCAATGATGCCAGACCTCAGCAGCGGAGGTATGGATTTCATAGTGAGAATTAGTGCTGCCGTCGTTGCTTTTAAACTGATCCGGCGTGTGATGTTGGTGAGAATGTGAGGGCTTATCTGAGATCTGTCTCTGCTTTGTGCGATGTTTCCCCAGGCCGTTCGTTTTACCTGACTGCACTCTTGAGCTCTGCACCGAGTATTACAGCTGTATCGTACTTTCAGTGAGGGCGAAAATCAAGAAAACAAGATATTTCCACACCTGTTCAGCGATGCCTCTAGGTCAAAAAAAGTCTATTTTGTGGTAGGGAAGTCTAGCCTCAGTGACAGTAGGGATCAAAACAACAGAAAGTATAAGTACAAGGCAATGAAAACATGCATCCAAAGGAGGGTTGAATGCAGTGGCCCCCTGGGACTTTTCTTTCTATTGGTTCTCAACTAGTGGGTCAGGAACCAGAAGTGGGCCAGGGACCACCTCAAGGAGTAATGGGGCAAAATCACTTTTGATGAATTGTTTTTTGATTTGACTAACTTTATCATCAGTGCAACACAGGTTCTTGAGTCATCTTCTGTTTTCTCTCATCCAAAAGGCTTTGTTAGCAACACTAAAGTTTAAGCTCAGCCAGCAGACTAAATATAGACCACTGGGGGGAGTTTAGCTTGGCTCAGTCCCTCCTCTATTAACGACCATTCTCACCTATGGGTAAACACCTTTGCAGTTCAAAGTCCTAACAATCTAACTCACACCTAAGTTTCAGTTTGAACGGCTCTTATCTCAGCTGATCACTGCTAATCACCTGTCTATTGATCTGTCCTAGGCTGAGTTTCAGCCTCATTAACATGACAGAGCTCTCCAGGTCCGGGCCGCAGGAGGCTGCTGTACAGCGGTGACAGGTAAATCTAAATCTAAGCCCTCCATTCCCGTTCATGGAGGGATTTTGTTTATTCACAAAAATGTATTCTGTGACACTATATCTAGTCTGCGGGCTGAGTTTAACCTTTTGTATCGCTGACGAAGCCTTTCGGAGGAGAAGTGAAACGTTCTACACTTCAACTACAGAGTACACAAGATGACTCAAGAACCTTAATTCAAGATGGACAACTCCAGTACGACTGAGAGCCTACACAGACAGTACCAGTTGTACTTATCTAGCAGACTAGATTTTCAAGGTTGACAATACTACTGGTTCTGTTAGTATTATTTGTCGTACAGCAGTAAGTAGTTTTGCTTTTGAATCAGTTTTCGGTGTTTACTGTATCCCTGAAACAAAAAGCATCTGTTGTTGGTCCTGGTTTCCTGTTCCTCTGCATCTATTTACCTATTGTTAGCCACTTGTTCGTGTTAAAGGCTTTGTACATGCCAATTACGTTTCAAACACACTTCATTTTCCCATTTGCACTTGACACTCATTCATTCTCTCTCTCTCTCCTCTCCTCTCCTCTCAATGGCGTACAATAATCACAGCCTTTTCCACAACCCCCATCAACTGTGTCGCCACGGACGACCCTTAACAGCCGGCGTCTGATTGGCTGCTGTGTTGATGATTCTGAGGTCAGGACCCCGCCACTCGGAATTAATGCAGTCTGCCGCTCATCTTTGTAGGACCACAGCCCACCAGTGCAAGTGAGTGCTGATGCCTTGCTGCTAATAGACAGTCAATGAAAGTCAGTGCCCTTACAAACCTCATTATGTGAATTCATAGCATGGAGTATGGCTGCGGACAAGAGGTACTGGAGTGGATTTGCATGGATGAATTTCAGTGTGGAAGTTTGTGTTTGTTTAGTTTGTGTTTATATTCTGAAATACTGGAAACAGCGTCAGAGTGCAGACACAACTCAAGGTGGTAACGCAAGCAACTATTCATCTATTTAAAATCCAAGTCTGTCTGTAAATCTCCACTTTGGCTTTCTCTGGGCATCGTCTCTGGCAGGTTCAACCTTAGTCCCTTCCACCAATATGGAATCATTTGCCATATTCATTTCAACATTTTCAGCATGAATTAAAGATCTTTCCCTCGAATGGATCCAAACCTCGTCATTCGAGCCTCTTAATCGTAAACATAAGGCAAGGTTTTCCCTGCCCTCAAACTTTTCACGCCAAGTAACTAATCGTAAAAATGTGTAGCTCTATATACCACATGGAAAAAAAAATAAATCTGGACCAAACCAGGTGAAAAATGTACTGATATCCGACAGATCGGACGGGTTAATCAATCAGAGAAATGCAGGGATCATCTTGTAGCAAAACAACTAAGATATGCTAAAAACTTACCAGGGCTGTCACGGTATGAACATTTTACCTCAACGTTATTACCGATTCAGCAAGAAGGCAGAGGGCCACAAAAAATCGGTCTGAGGGCCGCATATGGTCCCAGAGCCGCACTTTGGACACCTGTGGGTTAATCAATCAGAGAAATGCAGGGATCATCTTGTAGCAAAACAAGTAAGATATGCTAACAACGTACCAGGGCTGTCACGGTATGAACATCTTACCTCATGTTTATTGTGACCCAAATTATTACGGTTTTCGGTAGGGCTGAACGATTTTGAGAAATAATCTAATTGCGATTTTTTTTCTTCAATATTGCGATTGCGATTAAATATGCGATTATTGTTGCAAGGTCCTCTTCTCATGTATTTTTCACCTAACACAAGCAATAAATCAGCCTGTTTCATAATAAACCATATTTGAAGTGAAAATTGCAACAAAATTGTTGCTTGACCAATTCAAAATGTGTGTGGACTGCACTTCTTAAACTGTCTGAACTTAACAGTACAGTCTATAAATAAATGCTAAATTATATAGATATTAAAAAAAAAATAACTCACTGATCCAGTCAGTAACATCACCCATACTAAAGTGCAGGAAAGTAAGAACAAACGTCTGCTTTAACTAGTTGGAAAGGTTTTAGGAAATCAAACTCCCAATTAATACAAAATAAGCTATTTAATTTATTAAATAGTACTTTATTATTTCGGCCAATCAAAGAGTCTGAGTTGCTTCAGATGCGCGTTATTGATGGACACGGAGAGGCCAGATGGAGCACACGCCAAATCACAGTGGAATTAAGAGCAGCATTTTGGTTTTGGGATGTAACTTTGGACAATATGAAGAAAGAAAAGAACACTGACACAAGGAGACGGGACATGAGGTGCCAGACACAGACACGTCTCTTTGACTCGCAGCCATTTAGTGACATTTCAGCTTAAACAGCACATTTCCTCAGCAAAATAAGACATGACACGGACTCCTGCCTCGGATCCTAGTTACCAACCCTTTTCATACTGCAGTTTAGTGTTTATATCTAGCGTCTGTACGACCTACGGAGCGGATATGCGGTAGACGCAAAGGTAAATAAAGGCACATGGCACATCGCCTCCGCGGATACTTAATGGTCATGAAACGTCATTATGCTTTTGAGATAAGTTCTTTATCCACAACATTCCCAAACATAAGCCCCTAAACTGAGCCACAAACGACTCTTTACTTTTTACAATCAGCACAGACTCACCTATATATGTCTGTGGAGGCAGAGGCGTAGAATCCGGAGGTGAGGGAGTTTCTGTGATCACCAGAGCGTGTAGTAGCGGCGACGGAATGGCGTGATTAGCGCTGCGGCTAACGCAATGCTAACGGAGAAAAGCAATATTCCTTCGCGGTGGCTGCATGATAAAAGCTGATATTTTCACTGTACATCCACAATCTACCGCGCACCTTAACTAGACTGAGACGTAAACAAAAGCACGCGACGGAGCGGACTTTGCTGCCATATCTCGTTGCTCTATTTACTTCCCAAATCGCGTGCCCTGCGATTACGAAATCGCGTTGTGTAATATCGCGATAAAATTGCAAATGCAATTAATCGTTCAGCCCTAGTTTTCGGTATTATTGCGTTATTTTTTTTTTATGTGTGTTAATATACACATACACAAACTGAAATAGTAAAAAAATATCTTTTTTTCACATCAAAGTAAAGGAACTATAACTATGAGTTGTTGATCGTTTCGAGGGTAGTACATGTACTATTTATAGCGCCAGAAACGTGTTGGAATAGTTTTAACTAGATAAACCCTCTATATCAGGAATATTGTTCTCAGTTTGTGTCCTTCCAGTTTGCGTATTTGTTTTGCAGATTTGGGAAAATGCCATAAGACAGTAATCATTGTTAAATTCATAATAATGCGGCGAGAGTGAATTGGCTGCACTATGGGGCCCCACATTATGCATGTCTGCTAAATCGCTAACGTTAACTTACTTGCATTGGCTATAGCGCTTTTTTGAAAGTCATCCGCCACAAAAACAGATGTGATTTAGCAATCTTCAAAAAATAGATTGATGAAAGGATTCTTTGTGAGGAGGGATGGTGCTTTCTCTGTAAGTCACACAGAATCTTAATATTAGGTCCAGATTCGCGAGCGCTCACGTGTTTGTGAAAAGTTTGTGAACACAAATCTCTGATGTGTTTGAGTTGGAGGAGGTTAGCGCTTGTCGGACCACAGGCAGACACAGTGAATTGGCCAGTGCACTGGGACCGGGCAGATGCAGAGCAGCAAAGAGACAAGCCTAATTAGAGCTGACCACCTGCTAGACTGGTCGGCCATCTTACAACACACAGCCAAAACACCACTTCTCAAATGAGCAAAATAAATTATTCCAAGTGTAGACCGCAGTCAAGCCAAAAGCATTTTAATTGAACATTTTGAAAACAACTCACGTGGCACGCTTAATGTGAAGGTACAATGTTTGCTTGGGTTGTCTGACAATTTATTTCGCGAATGTGGCTTTCCTTACCTGTGCATTTTTTGAGACTTCCTGGTCGTTTTCCGTGCATGCCTAACTTGCAGTTGAAGTTCACTTCCCAAAACTCAGCAAACCAGACATTTCTTCTGTTGTTGGAAAGGGAGCGGCTTCGGAAATAGCGGTCAAAGGCTGCAGAGGAAAAGACGTAAAAAAAAAATGACATAGTGCCACAACAAGAATTTGCCTATTTCGTGTGCACACACTGTGACTTTAAACAAAGAAGCATTGCATCAGTATTTTATGTAATGCCTTTTACAGCTCCCACCGCTCTAGTGCCTATCAAATAACACAGTCCAGAGCAAACCCTTTAAACCAAGCTTACACAATATCCTCAGCGACACATCCAATTTAATAACTGCAGAAGAGACGGGCAAATTTCACCAGTCATACAAATGGGAACCGACCTGTCATAAGCTGTTGCGGCTCCAGTGACGAGTAACAAAAGAACTGGTATGCAGACAAAAATACAGTGTACCTATTCTGCGGCTGTTTTCATAGTATTTTTTAATTGGGAAATCTGCTTTATACTCCGCAAGCAACACTTTTGGAAAGGATTTTTTTTTTTGACAAGTCAAAAAAGCGGGGTGTGAATGAGCTGAGGAAAATGCCGTCATATTTGCTATGCTCTTCTGGTACTACTACTACCACTATAATTGTCACCAGGGATGGTTCTACCATTTTTATTGATTTACTTTTTGTTTGTTTCTTGAAGGGGTGTCCATGCAAGGGCATGCAGACAAGGGCGGGGGCGTTCGATGCAGCAAGTAGAGTTTAGCATCCTCAGGTCACTCCAATTTCTACTTCTCCTGGATTCAAAAATAAACTTGGAGTGGCTGGTTGGCCAGGCTACACTTTAAAGGTGCGTTATGCAACTTATTATGCACAAACAAAAGTTGATATTTGTGCGTATTTGACCTTGTAGTGACCCAGCGGATGTATGAGAGGCGCCTTTACTTTCCATCACGGTGGTCTCCAGGATCAATTGTTTTGTAGGTTTCGTAGGTACCAAACAATTGATCCTGGAGCGGTGTAGAGGCAACCGTGATCGAAAGTTCAGGTGCCATGCTGACCACTCATGCAGCCACTGGGTCACTACAAATACGCACAAAAATCTAAATGTTTCTGCATAAAAAAAAAAAAGTTGCATAATGGACCATTAACCACTTTGTCAACTGCATCACTTCTCGGTGAACAAGGTTGGAACAAGGAAAACCGGTACTGGTTACATCTTCTACTTTTACCCTGGTACAGCAAAGGAGCCTGAAAAACATGCTTCTACTTTCTGCAGTCTACTTCTCACGGTGGGAGGTGCCAAGTTGAGGCCAAGACAAAGCAAGCTTTTGGAACCTTCACAGAATTTCAAACACTTTAATGAGGCAAACTACTACTAAAGCTGCCTTTCTGTGAGAGTGAAGCGAGACAGGCCACTTGAGACCGGTTAATTTAGGGTATAGGGCTTTCTATTTCAAGTGCCTTTAGGAGACCGCACTCTAGACTGCGGTGGAACTGACCGGCAGAAGGCGCTGTTGGGATTCACCTCACCACCTTCATCTCCGCCTACATACTACATTTTAACGACTCGTAATGCTCATTCATCAAAAATCTACATTCTCCCTTCCTTCAAGCCAAAATATAAAACTGAAATACAGGTAGAGTCAAATAAGCTCTATAAGTATGATTTAACTTGGTTACTTTGGGCTGCCAGTGCCATGCCCGAGTTGTTCCCATAGACAGAATCGCCCTTGATTTGTCCGATCGTGTGTCAGATAAACTACCCAGAGTGCGTCTGCGTATCTCTACAGTCGCACTGTTTCAGTGCTGCAGCTCAACAGGTTCAGGACATCTGGAAGTGCAGTGTCCTACAGTGATTACACACTTCAAACCAGAGTTACCGCCTTATGCTGTCATGTCTTTGCCAAATAGTTCTGTTTAATTGCTGCCTTCTTGTTGAGAGACACAGGCAGTGCCACAAAAAAATAAATAATTTGCTAGGGCAAAAAAAAAAAAAAGGGTGCTGTAAAATGACTAAGATAATGAAGAAAAAGAAGATGAACAAGTGGTAAATAAGAACAAGATGAAGAATTAAATGAAGATGAAGAAAAAGAAGATGATGAAGAAAAAGAAGAGGAAGATGAAGAAAAAGAAGATGGAAAAAGAAGTGGATTATGAGGATGAAGAAAATGATGAATAAAAATAAAAATCTGAAAAAGTAGATGAAGAGGAAGCTGAAGAAAAGAAGAAGACAAAGATGACGAAAAAGAAGATGAAGAAGTAGATCAAGAAGAAGAACAACAAGTGGTAGAGTAAGACCAAGATGAAGATGAAGAATTAGATGAAGAAGCTGAAGAAGATGATGAAGAAAAAGAAGATGAAGGAGAAGATGATGAAGAAAAAGAAGAAGAGGAAGTAGAAGCTGAAGAAAAGAAGATGACGATAAAGAAGATCAAGTAAAAAAAATAAAAAAATAAATGTATAGCTTTGTGGCCAACTGTAACCGAGAGAGTTTATTATAAAACATATTATTACATTTCAGTCAGATTTATAATGTTTTATAACTATTTGATCTGTACTGGTAATAAAAAATATATCTTTCTCTCTTTGATTATAGCTATTTACTAGGGATGTAACGATTCATCGAAAATCGATTTAAAATCGATTTAATATGCGTAAAATGTGAATCGATGTAAAAAAAATCAAAGAATCGATTTTAAAGCCACCCTCAGCTACTCCATTTTTTGCGCGACCGAAATAGACCGGAACATACTAGCTCGTTGTTTCTAACAACGTTAACTTTTTCTCAAGACAAGCTCCACACCTTCCCCGCCTCACCCCCAACACACGCCACACCATGTAAACACATACACGTGTAGGCATCGAAGAAACAGACGCAGCTAAAGTTAGCAGCTACGAGATTAGCGTTAGCGGCTAATGCAGAGTTTAGCATTATGACAGAAGTTTACCAAAGATCGTAAACTGGCAAACATCTGACCAACCTGCTCTGATTCTGCTGAAATCCTCATCAAATGTCTGTTTGTCAAATAATCCAATACCTACAGGAGCTGTCATGTCTTTTTCCTCCTTATGTTTACAAAGGCTGCACCGGAGGCTGTGAGGCGTTCGAGGGTGAAAAAAAACGTCACTGTAAAATTAGTTGTAAATGGTAGTATTATGTTCAAACTGCAAAAAAAAAAAAAAGTTTGATAAAATAAATATAATCTCAAAATGTTTGCTTTGCTACATAGTTTATTTATGCTGAAAACATAAACAAAAACAAAATGATTATAGTTCATTTTCATGACTTGTAATTTTTTGTAATGTAAAGTTCTCTTACTGAGACAGTTGCAATTTGTTACGAGGACAAAAATACAGATGTTAAAATAAAAGAAACATTGGTATGAAGGAGACATTCTTTTCTAAAAAAAAAAAAAGGTTTAAAAAAATCGGGAAAAATCGAAATCGGGAACTTCAAATCGGAAATCGAATCGAATCGGGGCTTGAGTGGATCGTTACATCCCTACTATTTACCCATTTTCATCTGTTAAAACGCATCCACGGACTGTCTCTCTCTCTCAATTTTCCTTTACACGCTGTTGTTTCTGTGTCCCTCCAGGAGTCCATTTTCTAATAGGAAGCTCTGACAGGGAGGAAATTAGGGTATACTTTCTGGACTAATGGCAAAAACTTGTTGCCTGCTGGGATTAAGAGTGAAGACAGGCGCGCAGCTTACTGTCTGCCTTCTGTGAGAAACCTAATGCAAGCTATTAGCCCTTCCACACATCGACACAGCGCTTTTTTTCACTGCACTGTATGTCAGGTCTCTGAGTGGTAGGAAATCAGCGACATTGTCTAATGTTTGTCTCTTACCGTCCACCGAAGCTCTTTTGGGCAGGATGGTGATGGCGCCCTCAGCCACTCTCTCCTGACCAATCACAGGTGAGATTTTTGAACCCCAGCTGTCAGAGCCCACCCACAGGAAGTGACCTGTCTGGTTGTTCCTTTTGGCTGCGTCAAGGACTCGTCTGGAAGAAGAGATAGTTGTCAAAATTCCACTGAAGAGATACTGTTTGAGATGTTTTTAAAGAAAACATTGCATGAAGATCTCTCCGCAATGGACCCCAAAGCTAATGCAAGAATTACATTGTGCCGAAATAACATTTAATATACACTGAGCATCATTTGAAGAGATGCAAGACAATAAGAATTTTTTTTTTTAAATGGACGTTTAGACTTTTTAGACTTTTGACTTTATTGTCCCCAAGGAGAAATAGTTTTTCCTGTACACACCACATGTTTGTCATGGTAGTTGTATGGAAAGTGCAATGCGTCCAATGGCAATCTGTCAGGTTTGGTGTGGGGGGAAGTCCAATGATTTTGCTGCAGTGTTTTTGACAGTTAATAAATCATTTAATTTGATTTCTTTATTTACCAGGACAATGTACAATAACAGCAAGCTTGTGAGCAAAGATTATTTGTACCAGACTGTAGCTTTTTCAAGCTAATTTCCATCGGTAGTCCTAAGGGACAAAAGCAGAGGGTTGTTGCTAGCTCGTCGGCTCGGGGGGGATGGTCTGCTGTGATTTTGTATAGGGACCAAAGCAGAGTTACAAAGTGCAATATAGTGCGGATAATCATTCAGTCACAGTTCATTCCTCCATTACCATAACATCCATAACAGAGAAGAAGAAGAACTTTATTTACATAGCGCCTTTCACAGACATAGTCACAAAGCGCTTGACATGAGACAATTTTACATTCACTCCACACTCAGTGGTGTTCAGTTTCCCCTGGGGGAGACAGACAGAAGCGCTGTTACGACTGCACACACCTGCGCCAACTCTGACCACCATCATTCATTTACCAACACATCATTCATCCAGGCCTATTGTACATGTTTTTAGTGGTAGGGGAAACCGGAGTACCCGGAGGAAACCTACGCAGACACAGGGAGAACATGCAAACTCCACACAGAAAGGCCCCGTCCAGGTGGGAATCGAACCCGGGACCTTCTAGCTGTGAAGCACAAACGCTGCCACTGACGAAAACACATCATTCCTCGGGTTTCTTCACTCTCATAAAATAAACACATATACAGTCACACTACAAGGAAATACTCTCAATCCTTACATGAAATTAAATGGCTTTTTTTGGACAGTTAATACATTAAAAAAAGCAGGTGAAACAGTGCAATACAACAAGTTGAATTATCAATCGATATAATACTAAGAGCAGAGATGGAGCAACAGAAAGTCCTTTCAGTTTCCAGATTATTGACAATTGTTGCTGACTTCTTTTCTGGATGTCTGTGATGTGTAATAGTAATAATAATAGGAGTAGTAATAATAATAATAATAATAATAATAATAATATACATAAAGCACACACCATATCAATAAGTATTTCTCTCAACATATGAAGCCTTTTTGGGACATTGCTTCGAAATACATATTTTTGATTAAAGAGATTTAGAGCAAAAAAAACGTGCAGTAGAAAAAATGCAGTGTTTTGTTAGATACTGTGCATCTGTATAATGTGTGCTACTAATTGGCACGGGTACATGAGGAGCTACACAAAAACACGGAGTAAAACGTAATTTAACGCCATGATGTGAAAGTGAGCGCAGGTATAATCGTTGCTTTTACGAAGCCTAATTAGCGGCTCTCCTCTCTTAAAGTCACTCTGCGGGTGGACAGGCATGCGGTGACAGCCCAGCGGCTCACGCTCACCGAATGTCGTCTTCGTTAGCGAACATGATGACGGCGCGGGCGTTGGAGGTCTCCAGAAGGCGACGGATGATCTTGTCAAACTCTCCAGTCCTGGGCTCCCGTGGGATTTTCAAGGACTGAGCGATACAGACACCTCCTGGGGAAAAAGACACACAGGGAAATGGAGAATTGATTCAATTCATTCTCTGCTTAATCCCTTCAAATGAGGTCATGGTCCGTTCACAAGTTCACAAAGTTACAGTTTCAAGCTACAAGAGGGAATTATAACATTAGTCAAATTGTACTTGTATGGTGGTAATTTCTGATAATATGTTCTAGTGATGCCCTTTGAGCGTACAGCAGTGTAATCTTTCTGGAATACCAAAGCTATACTGACACTTATAGTTATAACAATGTGATCCCCAAGTTATCAAACATTTAAGTGAAGACAAGTTTCCCTTAAGATAGAGAAAACTTGCCTGCAGGTTATACTTTCTTTATTTTCATTAGACAGGACAGTTTAGGATGAAAGAGGGTAAAGAGGTTGAGACATGAAGCAAACTGTTGAGGTTGAGACTTGTGATGAAGACAATGTGCCCCAGCGCTTTATTGCACCTCCTAGGTCCAACTTTCTTTCTTTTTGAAGAGTCAAGGCGCTACCTGAACTCAAATTGGTTCCAACTTTTACAAATATACACACTTCGATCTCAGGTGGCTCAGCGAGGACTACCAATTTGTATGACACAAGTCCCTCCATTTTTCCCATCCAGGGGGAAATACCTCCATGGCCCTAGTGCACAGGTTGGCCCGGTCAGCTATTTTTTCTCAAGGAAGCAAGGGTCCATGGGCAGCTGGTGGCATCTGTGCTATGCGTCTCTCTTTTATTTGATGGGAGTTTGCGCCGCCCGTAATCCTGTGTGTGTGTGCCACACGTTTGTTTGAGCTTCACTGGTTAAGGTACATGTAAGATTAGGTATGTTATGCATGGCATAAATATCATCTAGATACTCCTTTTGTGTGCACATGCAAAATAGGACAAACTGTTTTAAGATGTACTACATAGAACAGGTGCATGAGCCTTATACACCACCCTCAGATTGGATTGGTACTAAAGAAAATATATTGTCTGCTGTTTATAAACAGGAATAGCTTGAAAACTGAATTGACGTAGTATTAAAGTAAGTCTATCAAGTTGAAGCTCAAGACTTTCAAAACTAATTGAGGAAAATTATATACATTTCATTTCATTAAATAGTTACTTACTACATTACTTGTAAGTAAATGGTGAGTGTGCAGGATTTGTAATTAATGTACAATATAAAAAACAGATTTGAACTTGACAATCCTGCATTCAAACCAGATCTCCCAACAGTTCCTGAGCTGTTTTTTTGTTGTTGTTGAGATTCACTTGTACCATTGTTGATGTTAATTTCAGTGTTTTGCCATGACAGATATCATCATTAAGGCTCCTGCGCTCTTTCCCCTCTGTCACTTGTGTGTTACGCCAGTGCAGTTGTGGCTGTGAGTGATGTCTTCTCGCCCCCTGCCTGTTCCAGCCCATTTATTGAACATCTGTACAGTCTGTCAGTCCCACTATATCATCCACCCTTAATCACACCCACATTCACTAGCACATGAAGCGCAGAGCAAACCACGTCCTAAACAAACACTCGTTAGCCCCATATTAGACACATCTCAAGGATAATCACCAAATTGGGTAGATTATTCGGCTGATCCTCTAACTCTGATATGCACACCTGAGATGATGTAAATATTCAAAAAGGTGCAGTGCAGTATTCACATGTACAGTAGATGGACGTGGCTGGTTTCACTTTTCTGTCCTAGATGTAAAAATGATTAACTCATCTGCTCTAAAGCCTCACTTCAGCCATCAATAACTGTCTCCATAAGTAACACACCTCCGGATATCTTTATCTTTTACTTTCTGAATACATTATAGGCATTATAAGCGTGATTCAAAAGTGGCGGGGGAAAAAAACGTATACTATAAACCTCAGTGGTGAGGTCAGGTAGTAACTGATGGTGAAAATAATTGGCAATATTGGTTAGCATATAAGTATTGCTAATGTCCACAGCAAGAATGTCCTGGTTTCAAATGTTAGACCTCTCTACTTGTTACTATCACAGTGGGTTAATTCTACAGACGTGTACCCTTTTTCTTGCATGTCCGGCTCATGATCTTAGCACTGCACTGCGATCGCCTGTCGCTCCTGAACGCCTGCACTGTTCGTTCAATTAATCAATCACATTTTATTTGTATCTTACAACAGCCAAAAGGTGCACAGGGCACTCCCCAGTATAAAAACAAGAATCACAAAGTATGACTAAACATAACTATACATAAAAACAGCAGTCGAGTCCGTGGCTACGCATCGAAAGCTTGTCTGAATAGATGTGTCTTCAACTGTGATTTAAAAGAAGGTCCGTCAGCCGTGAAAACCTTCCAAACAATTGATCCTGGAGCGTCCTAGAAACCACTGTGATGGAAAGTAAAGGCGCCATGCTGACCACTCATGCAGCCGCTGGGTCACTACAAGGTCAAACAGACCCAAATATTACCTCTTTTTTTTCCACATGAAAAGTTGCATAATGCACCTTTAAATCAAAAAAGTGCCTTTTATCAATCGCGTTGTCATGTTTAACAGAAATAGAGCCAAATGCAAAACGGCCACAAAATAAATTGAATGGACAAATCCAAGGCAAAAACACAGAGGAGACACGGGGAGAACATGCAAACTCCACACAGAAAGGCCCCGTCCAGGTGGGAATCGAACCCAGACCTTCTAGCTGTGAGGCACGAGCGCTAACCGCTGTGCTACCGTGCCGCCCATTCAACTTCTTATCCCCGTGAACTTTTACCATCGCACTGAAAGCACCTCTGTTTGAATGAAATGAAGCGATGCCCTGTAGCAGGGGTCTCCAAGTAAATTTCGCTGGGGGCCAAAACATAAATGGGGAGGGTATTTCCGGGTCCATAAACAAAAGCTCCAAAATAAAAATATGTTTTAATTGGGAAAATACTGTTAAGGAAACATTTTTCAATAAATGAATAATAATGAGCCTGACAGGACTGTAGCCAATGTGTTGTTCATATCCTGATCTCTCATTATGTCAGTGCCCTCGGACTACAAACACTGGAACTCCTCAGGGCTGTGTACTTTCCCCCTGGCTCCTCTCCCTGTACACAAACTGCTGCACCTCTAGTCACCAGTCCATTAAACTGATCAAGTTTGCGGACAACACCACCCTCATCGGGCTCATCTCGGACGGTGATGAGTTCGCCTACAGGAGAGAGGTGGAACGGCTGGCGTCCTGGTGCAGCCACAACAACCTGGAGCTGAACGCCCAGAAGACAGTGGAGATGATCGTGGACTTCAGGAAAGACACAGCCCCACCGTTCCCCATCGCCCTGACAGACTCTCCCACCCCCATTTCCATTGTGGACTCCTTCCGCTTCCTGGGCACCACCATCACCCAGGACCTCAAATGGGAGCCAACCATCAGCTCCCTCATCAAGAAGGCCCAGCAGAGGATGTTCTTCCTGCGGCAGCAGAGGAAACTCAAGCTGCCAACCAAAATGCTGGTGCAGTTCTACACGGCCATCATCGAGTCCATCCTCACCTCCTCCATCACCGTGTGTTTCCCCGGCGCTACAGACCGGGACAAGCACTGACTGCAGCGCATTGTGCGTGCTGCAGAGAAGGTGATCGGTTGTGAGCTCCCATCTCTCCAGGACCTGTTCACCTCCAGGACCCGGAGGCGTGTGGGTCGGATCACAGCTGACCCTTCTCACCCTGGACACGGACTATTCACCCGTCTCCCCTCAGGCAGGAGGCTACGGTCTATCCAGACCCATACCTCCTGCCACTTGAACCATTTTTTCCCCTCCGCCATCACACTCATGAACAATAACAAGTCTCTGTAGCTTAGTTACGAACTCATGGATGTATCTGCTCTGTTGCACTGTGCGGTGTGTCCACACTTAGACCCGCTGCTATCACTCATCACTTTATAACATTTAATATCACTTTATATGCCTACACATCTGTAAATACAATCCCGCTGTTGTTCATTGTCAAATTGTTGTTGTCTTACCATATGTCACTTTATTTGATCTTATTTATTTAATATTTTTTATGCATGCCCTTATAGCCTTATAGTTTAACGTTCTTAGCTTATTTTTTATCTTAATTCTGTGTTATATGTTCTATGTTGCACGTTTGCACCAAGACAAATTCCTAGTTTGTAAACCTGGTTCACAAACCTTGGCAATAAATCTATTCTGATTCTGATTCTGATTCTGAAATACACAAGGAACAGGTGAAACGCAAAAGCAAAACCACAAGGACACAACAAACATCAGAATAACACACCAAGGACATGGACAGATACTAGAACAAGAACACTAAACAAAACCATCAGAATGTGAACCGTGACGAGCAAACTTTACAACAAGAAGTAGCACTTGTGTCAGTTATTTAATAAGTAGTGTTAGTTGAGTCAATAACAAAGTTCACACTTTTCTTGATGCATCATAGCCTCCAATCATTTCTCCCATAGGAATGCACTCCCACATATTCTCACTTCATACATGTGCACTTTCTCTGTCAGTACCGAGCGTGACAGTTCACCTCTGAGCAACACCTACAATATTTGCTTTGATGTTGCCAAAAGCAACCTATTAAAACATAGCTTCCCTTATCCATGCACACCTCCGCTACTCTCTTTAAAAGGAAATCTGCAAGGCTAGGTCAGATCAGTTTTAATCACATGGGAACGGTGCAAAGCAGAAATTGTAAATAACGTTTTTGAGGCTAAAAGATTCAATATCATAACCTTCCCATTAAACAGATATAAAAAACTGAGAGAGACAAGAGTACAAGAAGTGATAATGCCAGAGCCATTTATATAATGCTTTGGGTCTATGAATGAGGATGAAAAGGAAGCCGTTAAAGTGGAGAAAAGTTTGGCAAGATGAGAAAGAATTGATTGTGTGGACTACAAGGCCTGGTATTGATTTTTTAGTGAGATCCAGGTCAGAATAAGCCATGCAGTATGAAATAGAGGGGAGACTTATAACTGGACATCTCTGTTAGCCACTTTGTAGCAAGCTAGGCGTTGCAAGAATGACATTGGTAGTTATGTCATTGAGAAGCCTCTGTGAAGAGTCTATGTAATGAGGTCATTGGACTAAGAAAGAAGAAAACGAGGCAAGTCCAAAATAAGGGGTTCTTAAAGGTACACTACGTAACATTTTGGACTATACTGTTGCCGGCAAAATAAAACATGCTCCTAATAACCAGTGTGGAATTATTTATATACATTGCTGTAAGGAGGAGTCAGATCGCGCAAGAGAAGTGATAAGGCATTCCCAAGAGAGCTGATTGGTTGGGGGGAAGACACACCTACTATATATGGTCCTGCTTGAGAAGCGTTCCGCCCTTCTCCTCACTTCTCCCCCTGGGGTCTGCTCGGTCAACATGGAGTCGGCTCAACAGATGTACCTTTAGTTTGTAATAGGAAATAAAGTAATGATTTTGGATTATATTATACCGAGTCTCCATCCTTTCATCCAGCACTAAAGAATACGCTATTTTCAACAATTGGTGACCCTGATGTGACGTTTTTGATTTGTGGAAGATTGGATGGAACTAGTGAATAGACAAAGAAAAAAAAAATATGCTTTTTTATTACTCTTTCGCCCAAAAAACAGACGTGCACACCGACTTTAAAATGGGTAAGAATACGATTTGTTTATATTGGCTATGATGAAGGAAGTGTGTGCGTGTGTTTTTGCTGGTGGTTTGAGATATTTGGCTATACTTTTAAAACATAAAAAAAAAAAAAAATGAAACGAAGCTAAAGATGCTATGAAACTTGACTGGATTGTTCCGTGTTTAGACCATACGCCTTGCAGATTTTTAAGGTGCTTTTTAAGGCATGTAAGTAGATGTTTTTTATTGAAGTTAAACAAGTTATGGCCGCCTGCAATGTAAAGGCCTTATTGGAAATGTGTGTGTTTTGGAAAAATAACTGTTTGCGATGATTGGTTTCCCATTTTTGCTGTTGGCATGTTCTGTGAATCTTTAACTATATCCCCATTGTCTATGCAAAAGAATTTCCTCAATATTTTGGTCAAATTACAGCTTAATGTTGTGTTGTTAGCTTTCGTTAGCATCGTTAGCTTAGTGCGCTAGCATACCGCATGGTTAGCTTAGTGTGTTAGCATGCAGCTTATTGTTGATAAACGTGTAATAAACCCACAAATGTGTTAAACCCAGCTCAGTGTGTGGACACTGAAGGCTGTTCTGTGTAGTAGTGAAGGTTTTTATTGAAGTGTGGTGCATGGTTTGTTTTCAATATGATCTGTTTGCTGTTGGTATGCGAGGTTGCTAAGTTAGCTCTGAGAACAAAGGATTTGTTAGCATTTAGTTTTTTCCATGTGGTACTGTTATTTGGCTGTTATATTGTAATACCGGAGTTTATGGCCGCCATTGCTATAGTCTCAAAATGTTGATAAACCGCATAAATGTGATGCATAAAACGCGTACATATGGAGCCCGATAAAACAGTTTTTTAAGAGCGGTACATTCAGACCAATGGATGCGGTACATTGAGACCGGGGCATTGAGGCAACGGTACATTCCGACTAACACACCTGTAGTACCACCATATGGCCACTAAATTTTCACTGAAAGGCATCGGACTTTAGACACATTAAGAACTATTTTAACGCCCGTTTTCTATTTGTAAACACTTAATATGGCTACATATTCTTACTGGGATGACGCTGGGTTATTTACAATTAAAGGAATGAGGCTGGTTTTCGAAATAAATTTGTTTTACATCTGCCTTAAACAGTGACTTCGCAGGCATCTTTTATCTGAAAGCGGAACAATTTTGTTAAGCAACTGAGGTGCATTTTTTTTTATCTGATTTTGTTGACCGGCGGAGAGACAGGCGGGAGAAGTGTTTGTCTTATCTGTTTGTTTGTTTTGCCGTATTGTTTGTTTTTTTTGTTTGTTGGTGAAAATATAAAAAAATTTATAAAAGATAAAATACAAATAAAAACTATTACATTAGAAAATGATAAATAAAAAGACGGAAGACGTGGGCGCACCGAGTCGCTAATATAGTTTGGGAGTGTGATGTTATGTCGCTGAGCATTGTGGGATTGGCAGCAGTAGGTAGCGTTCACGTGACATCACAACATTCTAAAGAAAATTGAGGTGGAGGGCAACTGAAAATTCAATGACTGTAACCATAGTCCCATAGAGTTGTGTTGACACCGGCCCTCCAACTGAAATAATTCTATAATGTGAACGCGGCCTATTGTATTGTTGCCAGCAGTGACTCGGCGGCTGGCGGAAGTGTTCCACGGCTTTTTAGCTAATGTTTGTCAATGGAGAGGTGTAAGCTGTCAACTGCGGAGATGGCGCATCCACATGGCAACTCTGGAATGTCCCCGAACTTTATGACTCTATAAAAGTAGCCGGCGAGCTACTATTTAGGCTTTGGGATTAGGATTGGCAATTAATCTCGGTAAACAGTTTGGTGGACACGTCTTGCCCTGGTTTTGGTCAGAGGACAAGCCTAAACGCCACCCCTTAGACTGGTAGGATGGAGCAGACGTGCTCACCTGTTGCGACGTTCTTGCAGAATCCTGCACCGTGTCGGGTACCCGCAAAGATGCACACTCCTCAAACGTGTGCGCCAGTTGTGTGATTTATCATGGGTGCGGGTCCGACCCATGCAGGACTCTGCTTCTTGGTTATACGTTGGGGAGTTTTGTGGCCCCCAAAAAACCAATGTACATAACGGAAAAGGAGACTAAATTTGAAGATAAAAGACAAAATAAAATAAAAATATAAAGATAAATGAGTGAAAATATTCTACTGGCCAGATTATGTTTAGATGTTTGTGCACATGGTTATGGGGTATATGTGAAATTATTGTGTCTTGTTGTCTTGTCCTTTGTGTAATGTTTTTATTGTCCAGAATGACGAGAGTGTCCGAGTGACCAGTGTGATGGACGAGTGGAGAAGGACAAACAAAAGTGATATTTTCGTATCGCTGAAAGAGACTGTGAGTGGCGGAGAAGCAAACGGAGAGAAAGACTTGGAAAGTATTGGAGTGAATGCATCTGATCATTTAACGGTGATAGATGGTTCTCTGAGGAGACTGGATGCCGAAATGGCATTGAATGTGAAGCGTGATGGAAAGGTGATTGAAAGTGAGAAGGACGGTTGAAAGAAAGTTTTAAGATAAGATAATTCCTTACTCAGAGATGTGGTGTGTGAATGTTGAGTGGACACTGTTTTTTATTAGAAAACTAAACGTGTATTTGCTGTGTCTGCATTTGTGTGGACGTAGGAAATGATCAAACAGGAAGTAATGGGTGCATTGGAGGAGTGGCCATCCTCATTTGTACCCAGACATCCGTGTAGGAGGGGAAGTGGAGAAATTGCTCCGCCCCTCATTGAGAAAAAAAAGAAGAAAAGAACATTTTTGACCAATGTTATTGTTTTAAAAGTTATTTTTGTTTTGTTTTTTATAGAGAAACATTTCTGCTGGTGGTAGAGTTATGTCTCCACAGCATACATTTGAAGAACAAGTATCCAAAATTAGTGTGAGACAAATGCTATTTTTTAAGCCTGTGATTAACGGAGCATTTAGGGCTCTGAGAGATGTTGCTAAAAAAAATTAGAACCTCTCTCCACACGGTGGCGCCGTGGAATGAAAACTGAAGCAGGGAAGACCTGTCGTGAGTTTGAATACATTGATTGAAAGTACAAACCACTATTGATTTAAAGTTTAAGTTGATCTTTATGCGCCATTTTGGACGCATTACCAAAAGTTATGAAGGAGCAATTATGCAAAATTTGAATTATTGTTAAGAAAACCAAATAAATTAATGAATACATTTTGAGAATATTGAGAACGCCCTTGAACAGAAGCGAGAGCAAAGTTGAACTAAAAGAAATGAGTGCAACTTTTAAAGGTGCAGCTTAAAGGAGCGAGTAATGAAAGTAATAATGAAAGAGTAATAATGAGTTTACTTAAATGTGGAGTGACTTATGGGTGTGGTGTTGGTAATTGTGGCCAAGGATTGTTTCAGACAAAGATGACCAACAACGTTCGAGGAGATCGAGGCGTTTACAACAACGCTGATGGGAACAATGCTACTCTCATCACTGGCTGCTGCTGGGTTCAGAGGCATGGGAGTCCAGAACTCTGTTACCTGTGAAGGTGAACGGACAGACTCTTGACGTGCTGGTGGATAAAGGTGAACAACACATCTGTGAACTATGAGACTGTGATCATTAACTGACACCATCTACTGGGTGGATACAGGAAGACCACCCAAAACCTTTCACCAAGCCAGTGCCTAGTCAGCTCACAGGACTGAATCTGACACGCCAACTCAGACTCCTGTTTCTCTCCTCGGATGTGATATGCTGATGACAGTGAGAGCAACAGTTTTGTGCTCTCTGAATGGACTAACAGTGACTTTTCCCTGATTGGACAAACACCTTGCTGTCTGACAGTGGTTGCTGAATGCAGATATCTCCTGGGAAGAGCTGAAGGACTGTACAACTGACGTTTGACCTTGGATCAAACATTCACTTTGCCAAAGCCACCCACCCATTGATCACTGTACTTTAATATGATATAGAAAAGCTTTTAAGACTAACCTTAGTGGACATGAATGGTCCTTTTAAAATAACAAAATTAATTAGGCAAACGAGGTGTTTATATGTGTTTATATCATTTGCTCTCTCTCCTGGACAATAGGCTAAAGAATTTGTTCCATGACCAAAGCGTGAGTGAAACAAAAGATTGGTAAGAAATTGAAGTTTCTAAAATGTCCTGTACTCTCCATCAGTGTCTGATACTTAAGTCCGTTTTGGAACATCATTCCACGACACCATGATGGAGAATTATGTGTTTATGAACTGACTGAAAAATATCTTAATGCACCAGATAAAGATGGTCTTTAGGACCTGATGATGCTGGTTTATTTACTAAATTGAATCAATAATCTTTAAGTTACAAAATGCATTTGTCTGAATATCTCAATACAAAATTTAAATTTGAAGCCTTAGAGGGCGTTGACATGTGATATGACTGTGAAATGCTATAGCTATGAATTGGAATATATAAAACTAAATTGTCTGAAATTATGCCTACAAGCTGAAGTGAATTGGGTTTCGGCCCTTTCTCTTGCTCTGCTCCTGGCGTCAATCCGTGAGCAGATCGAGAGGAAACTCTTATGAACTTAATATAGGCCATTTGGACGCCTGAGATCAGGCTCCTCTTTGATTCCACGGGAATCCAGTGGACACTGATCTTAAAAATGTATGTTATAATCCCTATTGAAACCATCTACACTCATTAGTTTATGTACTCAGGTTGGAGGTGACTGCTGTTCTCACTTTGGGAGCTGCTGAGAGCTCCTTTCCCAGCCTGTCTGACAGTCCTCTGCCGCGATTGGACTGAACAGTGCTGGTCTGATCCCTTTTGAGGCCACTCCCAGGACCTCACATGCTGTCCAGGTCGCAAACCAGACGAGTGGTGTCCACCTCTCACTTGCCCTGTCGACCCATTTAAACCCGCCTTCAACCTCCCTGGACTGAACCTGACATTTGTTATTTTGCTATTGTTTTCTTGTGTTATGTAGGTGCCGGAGGTATTAATCTCCAGTGAAATTTGAGTTGGTTTGTTGTGTTTCCTGTACAAGGATAGAGGTTTCACTTGTTTATGCATGTTTACATGACTCTTTATTGGACTGAGTTTTCCTCAGTCCAAGAGGGGGTGTTAATTATATGGGAAAATTATTATAATTTGGTTTATTTTGGCATGGGAAAGAACTGATACAAATATATCTAAAAGATAAACAAACGAAAACATAAAGTGACGAATTGACAAATGTTATGGCCAACTAAGATTTCGGTTTCAGATAGGTAAATAAATTTATAATACTCTGTTTTTTACGTTTGCTGTGATTCTGAAGTGCACACAGAGTCTGCGGCAAATGTGGGAAACAGAAGCTAAAAGAGTTTTTCTCTGTAGATTAATGAAACCTGAATTCCTGAATTTTCCAGATAAAATTGACCCTAGCATTCCAACAGATAAATTAAGTTAAATAGGTTTTTGAGTCCAGCCATAATTTGCAAGATTAGCTGGCATGGTCGTTCTCACGGTGAGCGGCCCTGATGAGAATTTTTGTTGTAATTTTTGTCTGTTCTTTTGTGTTTCTGTTACAGATCTCTGTTGGTTCCTTGTCTCTGTGGGTGCTTGTGAGTGGTCGTCAGAGTTTTTGATCCAAATCAATAAAGTTGTATTTTTAAAGCGCCTTACAACAATTAAAGTTGACCAAAACATGATGTAGGAAAAAATAAACAATAAAAAACCACCCGTAGTGGTGAGTGTATGTTTTTATAGCGGACGCCGAGGAAGCATGAACTGAGACAACGACCTGACAGAGTAAAGGCAACCAGTTGAAGGACATGCATCCATCACTGATTTCATAGGACAAATATTCAATCTGATTTGTGATCTCTTTTGTAGAGATCAAAACGGGGAATGTGGAATTATTTATATACATATTTGTCATGTTGGGTTTTAGTGATTATATATATAATTGTGTTGATCTGTAAACTGTGCTTTGAGATACATTTCTTTTGGTGGACATTGTAGTTGCTTGTATGTATGGTTGATCCACTGGGGGGCAGTGTGCTGTAAGGAGGAGTCAGATCGCGCAAGAGAAGTGATAAGGCATTTCCAAGAGAGCTGATTGGTTGGGGGGAAGACACACCTACTATATATGGTCCTGCTTGAGAAGCGTTCCGCCCTTCTCCTCACGTCTCCCCCTGGGGTCTGCTCGGTCAACATGGAGTCGGCTCAACAGATGTACCTTTAGTTTGTAATAGGAAATAAAGTAATGATTTTGGATTATATTATACCGAGTCTCCATCCTTTCATCCAGCACTAAAGAATACGCTATTTTCAACACCAGCTCAACACAGAACATGCTATATGTTTATTTGTACCGCGCATTTCATACACAAAGCATTTCAATGCGCCTTACAAAAGAAGATATGCGAAATTACAATTAGGGTAAGTTAAGCCAAAGTACATACATAAAAACATCAAGACATGGGAAAAACACAGTACACCAGGGCAGACGCTGGAATTTTTTCTTGGGGATTGGAAGGACGACCGGCCATTGACCGAGGGGGAGGGGCTGAGGATGAGGCACACGCAGAACGACGGGGGCGTGGTTAGGGAGGGGGTATGTGTGTGCAGTTGTTTACAATCTGAAAGTCAGTGTTATGCACAATATGACCCAGAGAGCTCAGTCCTTATCTGGTTTAGCTCCGGGGCTTGGCCTTGAAGGGAAGTGTTGATTGCGTAGGAGAGATAAGCGGTCCAGCAAGCACATTTTCATATCAGGCTAAAGACATCCCCAGTGACTACAAAATGCAGTTTCCAAATGATTATCACATTTATTAAGTGAAAGAAAAATCCAAACCTCTCCGGCCCTGTGTGAAAAAGTAAATGCCCCTTGAGCTTGATAATTGGTTGGGCCGCCCTCTGCATCAATACCTGTGTGTGTGATATAAAAATTGTGACCCGCCTTGGGAACGAGGAACACAAGTCGGCAGCCTGTGTCTTGAGTAAAACGCAAACGTTTTTTTTATTTTTTATTGGTGATTTTCACTTTTTTGCAGTTCAGTTGAAGTCACGAAGAAGCCTCTCCATCTTTAAGCTAGCAGTAGTAGTATATTTAATTTAATTTAAATTAAATTAAATTATATTTCATTGCTGGAGCAAGTAGGGGGTGGAAAATACATCATTTTCTAGATGGATTTTCTAGTCCCTTTAAGCCTATCAAAATGTAACATGAATGAACATTTTTATTTCAACATACATAAAATCCTGTTGTAGTACATAATATCATATCAAAGTATGTATATTATCCTCAAAAATGTTTAAGCATTGATCACACAGCCGACTATCAACTTATTATTTGCGAAAGCTTGCGATCCACTTTTGGGTCCCAGAAATAGTGCCTTCAATTAAAGTATTCCCAACTTCTTCAAGTGTTTGGGCCACAATGTTGATACAGTTCAAGATATTAAGTTTTAGTTTTGAAAAAGCATACAATCATTGACCGGTGCAGACCTTGTGATTTGCAGGTGATGTATATATATATCAGACACAGTGGATAAGAAGGAGCATAATGTGTATCAGACACAAAGGCTTTTATTGGCTCTGGATGAGAGACAGGTCTCTGCTGGTTCAGTTCATTAGTTTATTACATCACTGACATAGTGCTGCACTCATTCAAGGCACATAAATCAGATTAGAGAGTATGACTGCGCATGCACAGGAAACACATCGAGACAATGCAAAATATATCACCACTGGGTAAAACTACAAAATGGCAGCGCGCTACTTCTGCTTCGAAGACACAAATGAATATGTGACTTGGTGGAATTAAGACAGATTTGACTATATTTACTGAAATGTTTGCACAGTATGTTCAATATTTCTGAAAAAATAGAAAGTCTATCTTGACTTTAACTTATTAAGCATATGTACGGTATAGTGTCTGCGTACACTGGTGTATGAATGAGAGTGTGAATGGGTGAAGCCCCTTATGAGACACCAACAGGCCCGTTTGGAACCATGAGGCCGTCCTTCTGTGGACCCACCACCTGCAGGAGGAGCCATAGGGGCTGGTGCGATGTGATTTGGGCATCTCCAACAGCTGCCCCCACGACCCGGCAACGGACAAGTGGAAGAAAATGGATGGATGGATGGATGGACGGTATATGTAGAAAGCCTTTAAATGGACTTGGAAAGCTAATGGTACAAGGCACGGTTTAGAGTCCTCTGCTGTATGTAGCTTAGCATTGTGGTTAACAAAAAACAGTAAGTTCAACGTTTAAGCTCTTAGTGCTCTTGTTAGTCTGTAACTTGTTGCTTGGCAAACTTTAATTTGTGAAGACTACAGAGGCTCCTGGTAAGCAATGGTCATACTGTATGTGTAAATGTGTCTTTTGTTAATGTCACAGAATAATTGGGGCAACGCAATTGTTATAACTATAATACAAATACTAACTACATACAATTGTGTAACACAGGATTTTATCTTGTATTTAATTATTTATTACTGATCTTCGAAAAAATAACTGTCTTGTATGTTTTTGTTTCTTTGTCTATGAATTAAAAGTCAGTAGCACACCACTGAGATCAGATCAGTGTCTGTATTGTTAAGCTATGTGGCCCATTGATCTCCCACATCTCACTGTCCCATCTGCTGATAATTGACACAGAAACGTGGGCGTTTCACCCATGGGTAAATGAGGTCCTTGTAGATTGTAATTGACAATTCTGATTTTGAGATCTATTCATCCACATAATTTACTCATCTGTTCCCATCTTCATCGAACAATTGACACAAAATTACAAGCAGTGAAGGATGTCAGTCTCGCTCGATGTTATGTGAGGGAAATTTCTTTACATAATTTTTCTTTTGCAATTGTCTTCTACAGCATTTTCAAACATTTCAAAGAGTACAATGGATCAGAGTTGGAAGAACGTAACTGCTGGACATTTGAATCAGGACAATTTCCACAGTGCTATGAATACCATTTCAAAACAATCAATAATTTAATCTGATGCACTTGCATATGAATATCTGCATAGTTTTAGCAGAGGCTCTCTTTCCCTGTGAGAAACAAAAATCATTAAGTTGATTGCAGACATCGTGTGAGTTTCCAGAGCAGAAAACATCTGGTGTTTCTTGCAGGTCTGCTTAATCTCACTGCATCTTCATTAGCAACTTAGGAGGTGCCTTATGCTCTCCCTGTCAATACTTCACTCTACACTCCTAAAGCGTTTTTTTGTTAATTTTTGTTAGAGTGACCCATCACATAATCCTATTAATTTCTTTCAGTACTATGGAGACAGCTGTGGGCCGTTTCAAAATCAGCACTGTCACTATTTTGGAAGAAAAGCATTTGGAGCTGCCAGTTGCTCTTCTGAATGTTATAGAGTACCTTTTTATGTACTCTATAATATACATTTTTGTCTTATATAAATTTTTAAGACAAAAATGTAAATTTTTGTACATATACAAAAATGTATACATTTTTTGTATACATTTTTGTCTTTTTTTATCCCTCAGTTTTATATCAAGTAAGCATGCATATTGGAATTCCCACATGCGGGCTTTTCCAGATTACCTGTTGTATTTGCTTTCCACCAGCGATCCTCTGGCAAGCTCAATGATTAAAAGTATAAAGTAGCATTTCTCAAAATAGGTCCCCCTCCAACCCTCCCGCTCTGATCCAGTGTTGTATTATGTATATAGGCATTACGTCTTGGACACCCACAGATATTAATGGGATTTCCAGCAGCGTGGGGCGAGTAATGAGGGCAACATCAAAGATCTGTTCCCTCCTCCAGCACATATCTGTTTAAAAATGCCACACGGAACAAAGTGGATCCAAGCTCTTTCTCTTTTGACACGATTTCACTGTGAAGATGTAATGTACCGTATTTTCTGGACTATAAGTCCCCTTTTTTTTTCATAGTTATACTCCGGAACGACTAATTATGTGATGATTTTTTTTTTCTGAATTCTTTCTTTCAGGCAAATCAAGCAGCAGAAACAAAGTTTGGAGTGAGAGAGAGAGCAGAGGTTACTGCAATGAAGTAAACAACAAAACGCTAATCACGGGCTAAAAGCTAGATGGCCACAGCTTAAGGAAGGAGTTTGCAGATGGGTGCTTAAACAACGTGCTGCAGGGAGAGGGGCTGGTCAACGGTGCAGTTACGCCTCTGTCCCCAAGTAGTTGCCAAGGCGATTGATTTGGAGTGAGATCGAGAGTTTGGTATGTTCTTTATGCTATAGTTATCTGATCTGTTTATGTGACATTAACATACCAGACACCTATTTAGTTCGTTGTTTATGCTTCATGTAGCTAACCATCACTGTGTTACGTTAGCAAACCGTACGCCTATTCAGCCGGTTGTTCTTTTCTTCATAAGGCAATGTTTGACTAGTGCGTCTTATACTCCGGAGCGACTTATCTATGTTTTTTTCTTCTTCAGTATGCATATTTTGCCTGGTGCGTCTTATACTCAGGAGCGACTTATAGTCCAGAAAATACGGTATTTAGAAATGTAGCTGTCAGAGTCAGATGTTTCCCATTTGCATTCAGTAAGAGTTTGCACTCGAGTTTGCACTCTTGTGAACTTTATTTCCCTCTTCATCTTAGATTTTCTTTTTTAGCAATTGTGTATCAATGGAATTTGGTGCAAGATGCCCTCACAAAACCCGGATTTACCCAGAGCTACCAAACTGAGTATATTAAGTATTCATTGTGTGGTTTAATGATATATGATATCGTATTGCTGATATGCAGTGTGCCTTTAATGGAAATGTTTGTACATTAAATCAAAACAGTATTTTTGAGTTGCATTCAATGAGTCTATAAGAGGATATTCATCTATTTCAGTCGTGTGAGGGGAGATAAAGAAAATTTATTATTTTGTGTCTTCAGTTTTCTTACCGCCCACACGTTACCTACCACTGCACAAGCAGGAAATCTTCACACAAATGCTATTTCTTTGCTTCTAAAGCTCATTAAGCCTGTTTTAAAATGAAAAGTTGCACATTTCTCACGCTGTGCTTTGTTCACGGCCCGGGGCACCGCTGCACGGGGCTTTGAAGTCACTCAATCAAGTCCAAGTGAAAAATGCAGATGATCTATTCCAGTATTAACATGCGCACACTAATTTGGGCTTAATTGTGTACTATGACATGGTAAATATTGTGTTACATTGTGCACTTTTTCACTAAATTGCCTCCTCCAGCTCACTAATGAATCATTGACAACGCCCACAAAACTGCCGTCCAAGGAAATTTACATCCTTTGATTAAAAATTCCTGCCTTAGAATGTTTTTAGAGTCTCAAATGGGCTTGCAAATTAAGGGCAGTCTTAACCCAAAAAACATTGGAAAAAAAACTATAAAAATTCCTCAAAAGTAACAGAGAGTGCAGATTTCCATGAACAACATGCAAATTGTGAAAATTAGTAATCCTAAACTGATCTGACATTGGCTCTAAAAGAAAGACATTTTTAGTGTTCCAACACATTGTGCAGTATAGTTAGTGCTATATAACTTTGCCATTATGGCTAATGGTGCGGATTTAAACAATTTATTTTACACAGTGCAATTTAAAGCCACCTTAGGCTATTCCATTTGCCAGCCTGGAATTGTTGCATTACCACATTGCATCGCTAGATGCACCACCTCAGTTCTGAATGGAATTATTATGTTCTAAATGCTCCAAAACACAGACTTACATGAAAGTTGCAGTTTAGCAAATAAACAACGTATGTATTCCCTTGGTATTAGCAAAGTAACTGTATTCTAAATACCCTCTGACTAAAGAGTAACTGTACCGGAATACAGTTACTAAAATATATAAGAGCGATACATGTATTCCGTTACTCCCCAACACTGGCTATTACATACTTTTTAAAAATAGTTATACAAACAATCACCCCGGTTCACTTTTTTTCCTTTGGAATGTTCTTTCCGCTTGCAACTATTGTTGCTATACTCTGATAAAGGTTATCAGCAGTCTCCAAGAGTTGTGTTATACCGCGGACAAATCTAACGCAGATAGTGGATATTGGATATTTACAAAGATCTATAATGAAACATTTGAATATAATATATCATCATTTGCTGTATCTTTCGCCAAACTAATTCAGCGTCTCAGGATTTCATTTCAAGTGTGTAACACCTTTATCCTGCAGAAGACACTGTTTTGTATTTAGTGCTTTTCCACCATCTCTGCTATCATGCACACTGTTAACGGCACATCACTAAAAGGGAAAGTTTATTAGATAACTAAAATCAGCAACAACCGGATGTTTTGGGACAATGGCACATCTTTCCAATATTATTTTTGCGAAAAGCTATTCATGAAAAGGTTGCACAATCTACCAAGGCGTAATACAAAGCCTTTTATTAGTTATAGCCACACACATTGCTGTTGTATTGAACTGTAAGTAAGGTTTTGGAACTAATAACGGCCAGGTCAAAGATTACAAATCCCTAAAGTGCAGCTATAAAGTGTGATGGACAGTTCGTATTTTATTTTAAGTTTAAAAAACAGTATAGCTTGCAACAAAATTCTACTTTGACAAGGCAAACAAGTACGATTTAAAGATAGAAATGTGTGGATCAAATACATAAATTCAAAATCATTCTGTATGAAATACCTGATTTTGTGTAAAAGGTGAGAGTCGGCCTATGGGTGCAGTATTATAGTGGCTCATATAATGTGTTATATTTGGTTGTCAGCCACCACCTTGCTTTATTTAGAGACTGGTACAATACTGCTTCATCCAGTCTTGTTTTTTTATATATATATATATATACATATATTTAAATGTTGTGGGTATTTGGGGGGTTTCTCAAAAGGAATCAGGCCAAAATTTCAAAGTCAGTATTATCAAGATCCCCAAGGCAAAGTTGGATGTCTTCTGTGCACATAATACATCTGTGCACAGAAGACATTTCTGATTTCTGTTCGATGGCACAATAGACTAAATCCAGTACAATCATTATAGTAGTCATATATTTGTGACTTTATGTTACCTGAGGAGCATGTACTATTATTGTACATATATACTGTCTGTGTTTGATTTTCCTCGAGGAATTATTCTGTGCAACGACATGGATGGGTTGTTCCTTTCAGCTAACCTAATCACATGGCCCTCAAAGGTGAAGGAGCTAGAAGAAGGACTTAAGACTCTGGCATTTTTAGAAGTTGTTTTGAGATTTGTATTTTTTCTATTAACGTGTTAGCAACATAAACTCATATCCAAGAATATAATGGCAAATGAATAGTCCATTGAAGTTTTCTTTTATTATTATTGAAGTAAATCAGTGAATTTGTCAGCCAATCAGGGAGCAGAGGATATATAGGGACGTGACACAATATGACTAAATGAATATGAGGGAAACCCAGTTTGTGTCAAAAAGTTATCAAGAATAAAGGAGGAGAAAAGCAGTAAGTGTGCCGGCTTTCTTCACTTTACATGCATATAGTTGACCACATGCAGACAAAACAAAAAAGTGACAATGAAAAATGGCCCTCTTCACCTCCCAGCCCTTTGATAACAGCAGTGGAGTGTCCTCACCACAGGAGCCGACCTGTCCAGCTGAAGTCAGCACTAGCTCCGGTCTGAGAGGAGACAGGTGGAGAAAGTAGAGAGCCCTTTCTTTTTACCAAGTCATTGGAGTCTATACCAGTGTAGATCTGTCATGATGGGGATTTGGAGTCAGTCTGGTAAGGTTTACAGTTCTGTAATGGATCAAAGTGAGATTCATGGTTCAGCGCACAGCTCCCAAAATGTAGAACATTTTTTGGACAGTCCACCTTTTCCTTTTCTGGATAAAGACTGTGGCTGAAGTCGGTCAGCGCTGCAGACGTGGTAATGTTTTGAGAAATGTAAATTGTTTATGTGTATTAAACCCTTTTTCTGTGTGTGTTTTTAAATATTCATATTTTTACTAATGTGAATATTCATATTTTTACTTTGCCAAGTTAGAGTTAGTTTCTACTATTTGCAGCATTAGTTCATCTGAGAATGTCTTCCATAACCGAGTAAAATTAGTACTGTGTGATATCCTTAACTGAATAAAAAAAAACAATCAAAGTGAAATGTGAATCGAATCGGGCCCTTGTGAAGTGAACTGAATCAATTTGGGAAATCCAAACTGATACCCAGCCCTAATGATAAAGAATTTACAAAGGAAGGTTTGTGAGGATGGACATCCGAGATGCTGGGATGCGGGAAATACAGGACGTTTTTCAAAGGCATATTTCTATTTTGGCTTTACATCATCTGTGACACTTGGGTTTTGGTGATACTTGGTCTCGTTTTGTAAGCGATAAGAAAATAAAACGTGTTTCTCATGTTCCCCGATCTTCCCGGAGAACAGTGTAGGCTTTATGTAGATCTTGAGTCTGGCAAGCTATACAATGTGTTTTGTTTAATTTATAGATCAATCAATGACCATCAATGTGGTTTTATTATGTTAAAATGTGTGGCTAATAAAAACATTAAGCATGTTAGTGACATTTAAAAGAGACTGGCACATCAGTAATGTTAATGTCAAGCCCTGAAAACACATTCATTGTAAGTACACATTACCCATGTTTGGCAAAGGCAAAAGGACCCACTTAAAATGATTTTCATAATTTACAAAGTACAAGAATTTAGGAAAAAATAAGAATACTTTTTTTCAAACCCCTCGCACCTGCTGGCCTCCTTCAAAAACCCACCGCACATAGTCACCCATATCAAGTGGGAACATGTACACTATCGTGAAGTCTGATACATCCAACAAATACTTTCATTTCTCACACATCTCTTCATGTCATGCTATATGAATTCAGCGTTTCCAATTTAAATAAATGTTACAGCTAGTCCGTTGTAATATTTGTCAGCGAGCACATTACCAAACTTTATATGGAGATCATATCTATAGAAACATACCAGCTGTAAAGGACTCTAACAAGATGCAGCACTGAAACGTTCTATGCTGCATTCACCCCAAACGCATCTGAAGCGTTAGCATCATGCGACCGAGCGACGCGAGTGTTACCAACAAATTGAACACAAGCGGGCGAACGGGGCATGACATTCAACAGGAGGAAGTGGAGCCAACCCACTCACTCGAGCCGTGAATTCATGTGCATCAGCCATTTGTACTGGAGTGGGCGCCGGATGCCAGCCGGCAAGAAAGAGCAAATCCATGGCTCATCTGTCTGTGTGAACCTGGAGCTGCACAGTCACACCTCTCCTACATTGTAAAGACTCGAGTCCTCCAAAAACACCAGCAGTCTTTGGTTGTATCAAAAGTTACCAGAGCCCAGGCATTCTGATCAGAAAAATTAGATGCTTCAATATACTTATGAAAACAAGAATCACTGACATGTAAGAATGCACTGAATTTGTTTTAAACAGGATTTTATGATATGATCGCTGGACAGACAGGCACTACGTCACATTGTATTATTGGGCAAAGCTAATGAAATAGTGTCTTTGAACAGGGGTTTGTGGGCTGCTTGTGCTGTGGTGTAAACCAGGAGGCCATGAGGTGAAGGGGCCGAATACTTGCTCGCAGCACATGTCGGGGATAGTGGCTGGATGCACCAGCAGCAAATGGGCATAGGAATTGCAAGGGGCCAGCGAGAGACCGTGTCAGGAAGAGCATTTCAAAGTCTCAGGAGGCAGGAGGTTTGGGCAAAGTTCTTAGGATTAGGAAACACATTTTCATCTATGAATTTGTGCTCAGAGGAAAACATTTTTCATAATCACACAGCAGCAGCTGAAGCGAACAGAAGCGACATGCAGATGAAGTGACTGTAGCGAGTGACTGTGTCATGTTCAAGCGACCGTCGAGAAAGGCATGATACGAGTTGACGCGCTTGGTGTGAATGCACCATTTTAGTGAATTATCAAACGTGGCAGAGCATACTAAGTTTTGTTCTTGTAAAACGAAGACGTTCACTGTATGACAGTGGGAAATCATATTTTCAAATGTCTCTTATATCATTAACACGCGTCTTTAACCATGCCTAATTGCTTGACACTAGGGGTGTCACGGTATGAACCTTTTACCTCACGGTTATTGTGACCAAAATAATCACGGTTTTCGGTATTATCGCGGTATTTTTATTAATGTGTGTTAATATGTTCAGAAAGCATTGATAGTCCTACACAAACTGAAAAAGTTTCAAAAAAGTGTAACAGTGTTTGTTTAAAAAATACAGACAAAGCCATATCAGAAGTGCAACTTATTGTTCTCAGTTTGTGTCCTTCCAGTTTGCTTTCGCTCTGCAGATTTGGGAAAATGCCATCAGACTGTAATCATTGTTAAATTCATAATAATGCGGCGAGAGTGAATCTATTGCATTGGCGACCAACTTTAATCTGCCCTCCAGCAGCCCTGTAATGCATTTGTGCCAGAGGTATCCGGACACGGCATATGCTGGCGGTGGCGCTGTAGCTGCACTGTGGGGCGACTCGTTACCTTCTCCCTCAACCCAAAGTCTCCACATCAGCATTTCAGCTGAAACGCTAACGTTAACTCACTTGCATTGGCTATAGTTGTGGTGACGGTCACGCAGGCGAGTCATGAGGTTCGAAGTATCGCTGCCTTTAGAGACACTTTTCCTGCACGTTCCACAAACAGGATAACTGTCCTTCGGCTTTCTTCAAATACCCAAAATATACCCAGACTTCAGACTTGGTCCTGTTTGAAGGCTGATGGATGTCCTGAGTGATGTCGTTTCGGACATGATTCCAGCTTCGAGAAAGTTTTGTTATGGTTTGTTATGGAGTGCGCCTGCGCGGCAACTTCAGCAGATGAGACGGTGGCTGATAAGGCTCACTTTGCCGACCACCGAGATAATATAGTTTTTTCAAAAACAAGACGGTAATTATTACCGTCAACATTTTTACCGGGGTTTACCGCTACACCGGTAACCGTGACAACTTTTACTATCATGGGATACTTTTCCCATGATAATTCACAAGATATTCATGGTTTTACGCTTTTCACAATCTTTGCTTAAAGCACATAATATTCTATTATTATATCTATTCAAATATTATTTGAATAGACCAGCAACACAATGAATTAAATACAGTACATCAACTTTAATAAAAAAACTTATAACATACTGTAGAGCACATGTGTAAATCGTGTTTGTCTACTTTTAAATCATGTAGAAGTTGGTAGTTTATTTCAGTCAGTATCTTCACACAGACACAATTAACTACAAAACATGAAACAATGAATGAAAAGGGTTTTGGCTGAAGTGAAACACTTATCTAAAGCCAAACCCTATTACATCTTAATTACAACTTAAAGCGCCAAACATACAGCAGTTTTGCCATCTGCAAGATGAGGACAAAATTGTGAAAATGACACAAAATGTCAGTATTAATATACTGTAACAGTACAGAGCTATCTTCTAAATAATAATATGTTCAATATTCATACTTGATTACAGGGAGGCTGCTGTGTACCAAATCCTGAATCCTAGCCTCTGTCTAATTACCAATAACAGGATCATTCATTAAAGACCAAATTAACAATTTAGTAAGGGCTAACCAAGCAACTCGGGATAAATCAAGCATGAAAGAACAATGGCTGTGGCTTACGAACACCATTTGTTGCATGCACACGGAACAATAGAGGTAACACTGAATGCATTAGGTTGATAATGGGATGGACCAGGAACTATAAGCATGATTAAGAATGCAATTTAGTTGCAGTAGCAGAATCTTTTAGCCCTCACAAGTTGAAAAACTCTCAATGAGAGTTGGAACTTGCAATAGGCCTGTGTAAGAGATGGTTCAGACCTGGTAAACATTTGGAGATGTTCAATTAATTTCTATTTTGGCAGTTATTCTTATCCTTACTGGTTACTTGGTAGATATAAACTATAACGTCCTATTCCTAATCCTACAAAATAATTGAAGTAAAAACAAAAATATTAATATTCTAATATAAGTATAAAAGATTAGAAAAGAACTGGTTGACCTAATAAAGGCTTGCATTGCATTTTGCATCCCTGAATACCATTTGTTACCTTTCTTTCAAGGTTTCCACAGACATTTTCATGATACTGAAATTCCCCTCCTATATGCATATCCCGGGCAAACTTGTCAGACACGCTGCTTTCTTATGCTAAACCACAGCTTAAAACGGGAACAGCTTTCATCTTGAGAAAACAACCAAATTACACCTTGTTTACTGCGCCTGTGAATTCTGGCTCAGGTCTTGTTGTTTCAAGCTATATTTCCCTCTTTCTATTCATTACTCTGCCGTTGTTGCCAGTTCTATTTAAGCGCAGTCTTTCATGTTGCTGGAGACTGGAGAAACAAACATGCACTTGAATGAGTGAGTTCAGTTGTGCTGCCCGAATATACAGTGCCTTGCGAAAGTATTCGGCCCCCTTGAACTTTTTGACCTTTTGCCACATTTCAGGCTTCAAACATAAAGATATAAAACTGTATTTTTTTTGTGAAGAACCAACAACAAGTGGGACACAATCATGAAGTGAAACGAAATTTATTGGATATTTCAAACATTTTTAACAAATAAACAACTGAAAAATGGGGCGTGTAAAATTATTCAGCCCCTTTACTTTCAGTGCAGCAAAGTCTCTCCAGAAGTTTGGTGAGGATCTCTGAATGATCCAATGTTGACCTAAATGACTAATGATGATAAATAGAATCCACCTGTGTGTAAACAAGTCTCCGTATAAATGCACCTGCTCTGTGATAGTCTCAGAGGTCAGTTTAAAGCGCAGAGAGCATCATGAAGAACAAGGAACACACCAGGCAGGTCCGAGATACTGTTGTGGAGAAGTTTAAAGCCGGATTTGGATACAAAAAGATTTCCCAAGGAGCACTGTGCAAGCGACAATATTGAAATGGAAGGAGTATCAGACCACTGCAAATCTACAAAGACCCGGCCGTCCCTCCAAACTTTCAGCTCATACAAGGAGAAAACTGATCAGAGATGCTGCCAAGAGGCCCATGATCACTCTGGATGAACTGCAGAAATGTACAGCTGAGGTGGGAGACTCTGTCCATAGGACAACAATCAGTCGTATACTGCACAACTCTGGCCTTTATGGAAGAGTGGCAAGAAGAAAGCCATTTCTTAAAGATATCCATAAAAAGTGTTGTTTAAAGTTTGCCACAAGCCACCTGGGAGACATACCAAACATGTGGAAGAAGGTGCTCTGGTCAGATGAAACCAAAATCGAACTTTTTGGCAACAATGCAAAACGTTATGTTTGGCGTAAAAGCAACACAGCTCATCACCCTGAACACACCATCCCCACTGTCAAACATGGTGGTGGCAGCATCATGGTTTGGGCCTGCTTTTCTTCAGCAGGGACAGGGAAGATGGTTCAAATTGATGGGAAGATGGATAGAGCCAAATACAGGACCATTCTGGAAGAAAACCTGATGGAGTCTGCAAAAGACCTGAGACTGGGACGGAGATTTGTCTTCCAACAAGACAATGATCCAAAACATAAAGCAAAATCTACAATAGAGTGGTTCACAAATAAACATATCCAGGTGTTAGAATGGCCAAGTCAAAGTCCAGACCTGAATCCAGTCGAGAATCTGTGGAAAGAACTGAAAACTGCTGTTCCCAAACGCTGTCCATCCAACTTCACTGAGCTCGAGCTGTTTTGCAAGGAGGAATGGGCAAATATTTCAGTCTCTCAATGTGCAAAACTGATAGAGACATACTCCAAGCGACTTACAGCAGTAATCGCAGCAAAAGGTGGCGCTACAAAGTATTAACTTAAGGGGGCTGAATAATTTTGCACGCCCAATTTTTCAGTTTCTTATTTGTTAAAATTTTTTGAAATATCCAATACATTTCGTTTCACTTCATGATTGTGTCCCACTTGTTGGTTCTTCACAAAAAAGTACAGTTTTATATCTTTATGTTTGAAGCCTGAAATGTGGCAAAAGGTCGAAAAGTTCAAGGGGGCCGAATACTTTCGCAAGGCACTGTATATTCGGGCAGCACAACTGAACTCGCTCATTCAAGTGCATGTTTGTTTCTCCAGTCTCCAGCAACATGAAAGACTGCGCTTAAATAGAACTGGCAACAACGGCAGAGTAATGAATAGTCCTCACGTTGACTCATAAAGCTGTTCACACGGAATCTAAAGCATTCATGATAGGTGTGCCGCGGGAACTAATTTTCCTTTGCTGCTCCCTTGATAGATCAACACAGAGTAGCTTCCTGCCTTGTCCCATCCCGCACCAAATAACTTCATACTTCAAATAACTTCAACAAATACTGTCTATAATTGGGATTTGTGAAGGAGTTTGTCGAGGCTACAAACGAGTTGGGGTCAAGGCTAAAGGTTTGTCACAGCTTGAATGAGCAAACTTTATGAAGCACCTTGAAATGTTGGTCCGAGGGTGTCTCACGTAAAACACCAAACATTAAAGCCGAATAAGATCATGTGAGCCCAATCATAAGTGAAGTTTAGCCACGCTGAATCCAGTTGTACTTTGCATAGCGCTAAAATGCAGACAGACGTATTCTTAGTGCATCACTAACAGCTTAGTTCAGCAAAAAAATCCATGGCATGGGGTTGACACTTGAAATGGCCTCATATCATACTCAATGAGGCCAAAGACGCTGGACCGTGGGGGAAAGTGATGCAGCTGGCACAACAAGCGTCTGGCTGGGATGTAAGCCACTGATCAAAGATTCACTGGCACTCACTGTGTGGAGTCTAAGAAGTGACTGATGATAATGAGCCACGCCAACACCAAGGAGGACATGAAAGGAGGAGACGTGCATTATGGTAGATATGTAATAGGGAAACATGGGGAGAAACCCTGAAAGTGAGAAGGTTGAAATTGGCACATAAAAACAGATGGAAAGATAAGGAGATGCAAAGGACGAGACTTGTCAGCTTCTGTCTGCTCCCCTCGACCCAACCCTCCCCTGGCTTTGCTTTCTTCACATTATCTTTGAAAATGTATTGTATTTCCCATGTTCTATTTAAGGGGGCAGAGGGTCAATATTATGTTCATGCCTGTACCTGCATCGGAGGAGCACGACGACATGCACAGTTCATCTCCTCTCACCTCCACGCTGGTCCCTTTGCTCTGTCTGTGTGTGTCTGAAATCAACGGGTGTATTTCAATGGCCGCCCCCGCTGTGCGGCGAGGCCGTCTGTCTCGATAACCGAAACTAAAAAAGCAAACTGCACTCCGGCACGCGTGCTGACGAGACGGGCGCACATGGGGGGAAAGAAAAAAAAATAACAAGCCCGTTTTGAAAATGGAAGGAGTAGAAAGTACAGATACTTGTGTTTCAAAAGTAATGGGTAAAAGTAAAAAGTCGCCGGGAAAGTAAAGTACAAATACCTGGAAAATCTACTTAAGTACAGTAACAAATACTTTACTTCCCACCTCTGCAAGACACTGCCTTACACTTCCTCAATTGAACAAGGAAGGCAAAAAAAGGCCATTGTTGATGTGTGCATGGGGGTTACTGTTAACATCTCTGGTGCATTTCTTTCTGTCCTCTTTTTATCTTTCTAATACCAGCTGGCATGTGTGTATCGTTTGAGTGTGAGCGACTTCATGTGCGATCTCTCATCCAGAGATAAGCCTTAGCTTGAACAGCATGGGTGCCGGTGCCTGGGGAGGAGCATCGGTAGGGACCATAGAGTTAGTGTGCTGTTAAAGCAACACATGCAATATCGTCACACGCACACAATAGCCTCCCCATGCGCACAACTCTCACCCTCTCGCTTTCTGTGTCCATTTCTCTAAGTCTCTCTGTCTGTTTCTAACGCTCTTGGTCTTCCTCTCTCTCACACGCACAGCTGCAGAGTGTGGCCACTGCTGTAATTGGATGTCTGATTGCTGTCAGATTGTGTGGGAAGGGGCAAAGGAAGAAGGTGCTTGAGAAAAAAAAAAAACATGCCATCTTTGGAGATTGAAGAGAAGAAATGGGGGGAGACATATAGGGGATTGACAGAAGATTATTCTTATGATTGTACTGTTATGTGGACTTCAGGTGGGTGCTACAAGGGTAATATTAAATTGTGGATGGAAACGTTTAAACCTTTGAGCACTTAACAATGATTATTCTATATATGCTTTGTGATTGTATTACCTAATTAAACTGTCAAGGCTTGTAAATTGCTGACTGTTACTGCTTTCCCCTCGCAAAGAAAAGTTACAGGATTCAATTCCAGGACCAAATTGGCCCTTTCTGTGTGGAGTTAGCATATTTTCCCAGAGTCTCTGTAGGTTGTTCTGTAGGTGCTTCAGTTTCTCTTATCACTATACAGATACACAATAGGGTCCCAGCTGGTACTGGACTTTCCTGAGAAACGCCACATTCACACAATCTTCGATTGGACTTGGCATTCTTGGACATATAGCACATTATTCACTCTTATATACAGCAAATTGTCTTTGTTCTTGTGGTCCGAAAGTATGGCTCACCATCTTCTCCCTCTCTCCCAGTTGCGCTTATGGCCTCTAGGGGCAAGAGTGACTTAGTACTGCTTTAAACTAATTTCTAGCTCTGACAGGCTTGCTCCTTGCTCCTGATTGCTCACTTGAGTTCATTAAAAGCTCGTCTCAGCCAGGGTTCATAGCGAGACAGAGTTAAGACGTGAACTGGGCAGTCCGACAATGCTAACACTGTGCTAATTTTAGCCTCTAACTTCCTGGTTCACGCTGGAGAAAAATGTGCTATATTTAGACACACAACGGCGCACATGGTCTGTTTCTGTATGTGTAGATCGATGGTGCCAAATGAAGTTTACTCGACAACAAGAAACTCATTTGCACTTGTAACCCACAGTAGTTTTATCGGTTCTCTACATCTATCTGTTACTGCAATTCTAAATATATTTTCCAAGCGTGATATCGCGTTACTTTGGGCCGCTTTCGCGAGACCTCTGGTGCTGCGTCCGACGCAGCTTCCTTTATATCATGGCGCGCCCCACACACTCCATTCTCCGTGTTCGTGTGGGTGAGGCAACATCGAGCGGCTACACAGGTACGCGATAACCCCTTTAAATGGCAGTTTTTCAACTTGACGTACTGTTGTAGTGACTGGTATGCCTGTCAACTTGTAGGCGCCCCTACCTTTAGCGGGACACTACGCTGGTGCCCGTCTTTGAATCTGTTTTAAGAGGAGACTGGTGAGCATTCATTCATTTGTTTATACTAGCATGCTAGTGTTAGCTACTAGCCGCCAGCCTTTGTTTTGAATGGTGCTCCGGACATTTGTTGTTGGTGCGGGCGCTAACAACCTCTGTCCTCTGATCATTTTGTCCTATGGTAGTTGTCGTTTGATGTGTTTATTCAATGCTTCACTGACAATGATTGTAGGATATTGGTGGTAAGTTCGCATTAGTGTTGCTTATATGAAATTGATCTTCCAAACCAGCTATTGGCTCATAGCAATTAGCATTGAAACTGTTGATTGGTCTTTGAATATTTAAAATATTGTGCACGAGTTGCATTATTAATTATGGTGCATTATTAATTGAATCTAATGACTATGAGTACTCTAATGAATATTGTTGTATTGTTGAAATGTACATGTACTAGACTTACTTTTGGTTGAGGATTTATGTTTAAACAACATCACTGAAAGTTGGTCCTGTTTATGCAGGCCAGGTCCCTCCTGACCCGATCCACAGTTGCTCCACACAGCCTATGGACCTAACCGATGGCGAGCTGAAGCCCAGGACCTAACTCCTTTCCATTGGAACTACTGTTCGGTAGGAGGCGGTGTAGCCTGCTCAGCCCACACACACGCTCAGTCCAACTCTGAACTATAAGACTTTGTGGATAATCTAAACACACCACTCAACCTAAGAACTGAACTGGGTCCATAGGGAACACCAGTGGACAATTGTCCATGGGACATCTTATTATTTTCTTTCCTGTAAATATTGTACATATGTAAATACTCAATACACGCTTCACATTCTGCTGCACCAGTTTCTGTGTCCTCTTGTGGTTCGAACTTAGTCCCATTTCCCTCTTTAGAGCTGAACGTAGACTTCTGTTCCTAGCCATTATATACACATCTACTATCCATGAAATTACATTCACTATCTCTTACATATTAGAGTAAGTGTTACACACTCCGAGCAGATAGCTGTCACTTCCTGGATGACAGCTATCTGCTTAAAAATATAGTTAAAAGAAAAGGTTAATGGCAAACTGTTAACTGCTAAAACTCTTGGAGTAACTTATGCTTCAAATTTGATAACATTGGATCTGTCTTGACATCCCTACAGTCCAGAGGTGACCGAGCCTTCTCAGTGGTGGCCCCTAAACTTAGGAACAGCCTTTCGTATATGCTCAGCTCAGAAGAGTTCAAAACCAAATCTTTGCTTGGGCTCAATGTCGATCAGACACAGTTGTCCTCTTTCTCATCAGTTTGTGCCTTTTTACATTTGTTTCTTTGTGTATATTGTGCATGTTGTTACTGTGCCTGCACAGCCCTTTGGTCAACCGAGGATGTTTTTAAATGTGCTTTATAAAAGAAATTGCCAAAACAGTTTGCATGTTGTGCCACAAATTCACACATGGGTTAAAGGTCCTATATCATGCAAAATCGACTTTTTGGAGCTTTTAACCATGTTGTTATGCTATTTCCTTATCAAAAACACCCCCAGAGTGGTGTTTGGCTTCATTCACGCAGTTCTCAGTAATCCTCCTGAATCCTGCGCTCTGAGCAGCTGATCCGCCCTCTCCTGGTAAACGACTGACATGTTCAGTTGTGTTGTCACAGCGGAACGGAAGTGCTCGACGTCTGTAATGTAATGCCTTACGGCATGATTTTCATTTGTAAAACTGCTTTTTTCATTATTTCTGTCGTAAGAAAAAATAAAAAAATAAAAAGAGGAAGTGCCTGACGCTGCGCTGCCCCTGTACCGAAAACAAACGCACCCCCTGAGCGTCCGAACGGTCTGAACAGATGTCATGTCATGTTGCACCAAAAGTTGTGAAGAAGGAGCTTTTTCTAACCTACTCTGGAGTCTGGACACCTGTTCTTTTTTCTTACCTCACGATAATGTCACGGAGAAAATCGCGTTTGGCTGCGAGGACAGGACTTTATTCAACCTTCCTAAAGAAGAGGCCATAGAAGTTGGAATTTCCCTCCGGGATTCAGCGACTATCAGCCAAAATAGTGTTTGTCTGTGCCTGTCGCTGATGGATGCTAATGAACCTTGGCCAGAATCAAAGTGGATTAACTTTTATAACAACGCAAGTTCCATTATGGAAAAAATCATACTGGTGAGTCGCTCAAAATGCATGTTAGCGTGTGTGTTAGCGTGTGTGTTAGCCATTTAGCCATGAAGCTGTGTTGCACATGTTAACTCCTTATAACAGCATCATGAAGTAACTTAACTTTTTGCTGTGATATTTATATTTCTACTACTGCTAAAGTTGTATGAGCGGCGAGAGGGGGCGGAGTTAACTGAATCCAAGCGTTTTGTCTTCCGGGTTGGAAAAATACCTCCAGAAAATACTAATATTTATCACAAAAATTAGTGCTCCGTAGTGGTAGAGGTACAATATATCATATAAATGCCTATACTTTACTTTGGAACGGCTAAAATAGCATGATACAGGTCCTTTAAAGACGAACAAAGTAATTCAGAAAAATCGCAAAGCTGATCAATTCACTCTGCATACACTGTGTTACAACCATGACTAAAAGGAATTGGAAACTTGCAAAACCTTTACTGGGACCTTACCACATAACATCATGTCTGAAAAATGCATGTGTGTAATTATTATTACTATTATTAGTTTGGTTGTGTTTGTTTATTTCAAATTGGCACAAATTGAGAACTGCACTCGCAGCAGTATCCATTTCAACACCTGATTTGATCTAAAGCCTTTGAGCCTCGCTTTAAATGGGCTGAGACATGCTGTTTAGACTAAAGCAATTGATCTGGAAGCTCATATTTGCTCTGTTGATATAGATCCAGACAAAATGGATAGCCCAGAGTCACTTCTCATTTAGCATGACTGTATACAAAGCCAACAAACTCAACTTATCGCGCACACATGCAGCACAAGCTAACAATGTTCATCAGTGTTTAACTCGGCTTAATCAACTAAATGAGTCACCGCGCCGTGCTCCCGGAGTATATCACGGGGATTCAAAATTGCACATGCAAGTTAATGTAGTCATTCCTAATCAACTAAATTAACTTAATCAAAAAGTCAAATCTGCATCTATACAAGGAACAATCACCACTACTAAAACCCCCATCTAGTAATTTGCTTTGACTAGATTTTTCCCTTGGACAAAATGTAATATTCTGGGGTTTGAATGATAGCATCTGCGTGTGCAAACATGACATTTGAATGGCACTGAAAACAAATGGACTGGCTCTGGATGCGTTATGACTCTACGATGTGCACACACCTGGAGCATGCAAAAGCCATTGTATTCTATGCTAATGAGCCGCAACACGTGTGACGGTAACCATAGCGAGCCGTTTAGAGCCAGACCCTGCCAGACCTGCATTTTGTTCTTGTTCTCAAAATGTATATCTAATTTGTTGACACAGTCATAAAGAGTCTCCTGCATGCGATAAACAATATGAAACACTTTTGTCCAGAAAATGGCCAAACACACTTGGCCGTGGGATTGTAAAAAAAAAAGTATTAAAATATTGGGCTAGATTCCTGCTGCTATGGAAACGTGCAGTCAGGCGTAGCACAAGTTAAAATACCACAGCTTTCGATCAACAGGCTTGAATGTTGGCTTTCATTCAGTGAATTTTGTTTAAAATATTTGTCTTTAAATTATGTCCCTGAAATGTTTGTCAGGATCTTGACCACAATAAAAACAACGATTACATACTGTACAAAATAGCAGGTTGTATTACGGGGGTAAATGCTCCATTATAGATATGCTTTCTGACAATAGCTCAGGCTATTGTCAGACTGAACGTCCTATAACTGAGGTTGGTTGCTTCAATGGTGCACAGATTGACAGCCATATTTACATGGCTATCGGAAAAAAACTAATGAGTATTTTCATTCAATTGTGTGGTGTCCGTTTCATAAACCTGCTTCAACTCTTGCAATGCATTGTGGTTTATATTGATCTGTCATTAGACCATACTTTTCCACAACTGCTGTGAGCAGACTTTTCTTTGCCAGTGCTTCCTTTTGCATAGATTTGAGCAGATCGATGCACCTTGCACATGAAGTATTCTCCTGGTATTGACACGCTCTGTTGGTCTTAGGCTCCGTGTCACGCTGCATCAATGGACAGAGCGAGCGGGCGGCCAGCAATCCAGTGACCAGACAAAGCAGTCAATGTGGCTGTATTATTACAGTGGTGACATTTTACAAAGCACAGTTTCAGTTCTTTTGTGTTCCGTTCTCTGATATTTTGGTGACACAACCTGAACTTGATTGCACTTAAGTGGATGCAGAGGAGCAAAGCAGTGTTGATGTTACTGAGGAGTGGTTAAAGGTGATAGTGATGTTTCCTCTCAGACAGGAATACAAGCACTCAATCTGAAGTGATGAATGCCCAGTGTCAGACCTGGGCCAGTCACGGCATGGACGGAACAAATGCTTTTGTTAGGGGCAACATGTTAACAAAAGATACAGAGCAGGGTTTATGCAGAATGCAGCAAGACCATTCCGATAAACTCGGGAATTTGGATGTTTAAAAGGTTGATTGGAAACAATGGTACACATTTGAGCATAATGTTTGTAATGTTGACAGGACATTTACAGAAACATTTTTTGCAACACATATGTATTTGAGATGAACCAGTGCAGTAAAAAAAAAAAAGAAAGAAAGAAAGATCAATGTGACTGCTGGGATCATTTATAATGCATTTAAGACCTTAAATTTTACTTTTAATTATTTTTAGTTGCCTTGTGAAAATGCGTACATTGTTGGCAAATTGTCATTAATGGATTTTTCTACAATAAATGAGAGAAAGAGCTATAGTATGTTCTCTACGAAGTTTACCAGAGGCATTGAATTGTTCACTTTCACATAAACAGCATTACACTCACCAGTGAAAAGACGTTCGTAATCTTGCCTTATGGTAATTACATCAGTTTATCTCAAACCCAATAAGGTTCAAATGAATGCTAAAGCTCTCATAAAGACTTCTGACGGCACTGTAACTGAGGTGCACAGGTTTATGGTACAATTTCAAATGCCAAATTCAGTTGTAATTACTTTACTGATTTCAGAAGGATCCGTTTGTAGAGGAGAAATCATTAAGACAATTCAGACTTCAGTTACACTTTTTAGTGTAATTTAGATCCCAGGATAGATGCAGATATCAGTCTAGTACTATAGCCATCATTACAAGGCGTATTGCTCTCTTTCTCTCTCTTGTTCACAGAGAACAATCTACACAATCAATGCTGTGAACCCATGGTCCAAAGTGTTGTCACTCTCAATCATTTTCATTGGCTGCAGTTGACTTTCTTTATATTTTGACTTGTGCTTTCAGAGTTGATTTTTCTCTGTTTCAATAATTTCAATGTCTGTAGGCGTACCTTAGAACACTCTCATCATCAGTTCATTAGTCATCAGTGCCCTTTGTGGCCCCTTTTAAAAGCTGTGTTCAAGGTTTGTTCTTTGTGGTCTTCTGTCCGAACAATATCTCATCTCGTTCAAATAGTGCGATATTGTGCCAATAATAGCAGGTACACTTTCTTTTCACAGTTTGGAAGTATGGTGTCTGTATTTTTATGCCGCTGGGGCAAACTATCAGGAGCAGCAGGCAAACTGGCTGCTTATCAAATCATTTGGTTATTTATTTAAAAAAATCTGCTCTTGTGTGGTGTTTTCAACCTGTCAGGGTCAGTGCCTACCAAAGATTGGTTTCAGCAAAAGGAAAATATTACAGCATTCTATGCAAAAACAACATCCAAAAAGCATTGTGTTGTCTTTTGGCTCTCCGCTGAGTCGCTGCCTCCCTCTGAGTACACAGTGAGCAGTGCTAGCAGCATGTGGCTTGTCTTTCCTCCATCTCAATTACACTAAGCACAACCAAAGTCAACAGTGGCCTGGCCTGGTACTGTCGGTCTGACGCATCTAATCGGACTCATCTCTTCTGTGGCGGCAACATTAGCTCTTATTTACTTGGCCGAGGAATCAGCAGTCAGAGCATGTGTTGGAAACGACCCACTCTACTATCAGAGTGGGGTAGTTATCTGCCAATGCGCGTACTAGCATGGTCCCTTGCTGACAACGGGCGAGGCAACCAAACCATGTTGATCATTTGTGCAAATCATTTGTATATTTCTGGGGGATGGGGGGGGGTTTGTGTGGAATTGGCATGATTTCCCCATATCTGAATTGCTTTGGTTTCTTCAGCAACCAATAACTTGTACATTAGGCGAAAACTAACGGCTTCATACTCCATCCTGGCCAAGATCCTGGACCCAGTTAGAACAGGGATTTTAATTGGCACAAGGATAGTATAGCATAGTCATATGGATGTGAGCGGAAATCATGCAGTGTAGATTGGGGTCATTAAGCCTGCAGAATCAAAAGACCCCACGGTTGTGTCTTACTGTTGATGCACAATTATAAGACACAGGTGACACCTCAAATAAGTTAAGACCTACAGCAAATAGCAATAGTCGTGAATAACTTTATTATTATTATTATTATTTTAATCAAGAATAACCTGAGTGTAAATGTTTGCCTCGATTTTGTTTGTGTTGGGCCAACGCTGATTTATGAGGCATGGCATTTGGGCCAGTGGAGGAAATATGAGAAGACCGAGTGGATTCGTAATAAAGTGAGAGTCCGACCGGGGCAGACAGACAGGGACAGGCAAAGGACATGCACAAGATGCACACACAGACTCATTTACCAACACACTTGTTCACGATTCACCCATATGGGGCACGCTTGCTGGAGAAGAGGTCAGTGACTATAGCTTTACACTTCACTTACAGACAACTAAAAACAGTCTGAGTGATGCCGCATTATTGGGGGTCAGTGGAAGAGATGACACAGGGAAAAGGAAGAGAGAAGAGAGGCCATTCTCCTGTGAACAATTCAGAAAGCGTTTCAGGGTAATGCTCAAATGTCAAGAAGGGGCCAGACAGGGCCGAGGTCTGACTTTTTTCCAACTGCACTTCAAGAGTGTTATTTTGGGGAGATACACTTTCAGTATTGTTTTTAAAGGACAAGCGACATCACTTTACAGGGCACCTTGCATGACATGATGAGATGCCCTTTAGTCTGCTTTTTGTTTTGTTTTGTTATACAGAGATAGACATTCAAATCTTTTTGTAGCAACAGGTGTGTAGAAAATGCTGTATTCAATATGTTTAAGTTAGGGGTTCTATGATCCAGGAAGTGATCCACAGCTTGGATTTTAAATGTCACCGTTTGATCACAAAAAATAGATAGATAACCTTGAAATGCGACCTGTCGCTCCGAGAATAGTCTTCTTGAAGATTAGTATCCCGCCTCAACTCTGCACCCTCTCTTTTAATTCAATTTGATCATGTTTATTGATGTCTTATGATTTTTTATTTTTCATTTGGTATACTCCTTGTAATTTTTAGCCTATTTGTACATTCCATTCCGTTCCTTTTCTAAAAAAGCACTTTGATTTTCTTTGCTTTTCACATTGGGCTCCACAATGACATCAATCAATCAAATTGTATTTATAAAGCGCTTTTCATACCGAAAAGTATCACAAAGTGCTTTACAGACAGATTACATTTAAAATACATAATTTCATAAATCAACAATGACAGCCGAACAGTTTTTGTTCGCCGCTCACAATATTTTGACATCATGTGCTTGCCCTCTACAAACTACAAGCTACCTTGAATGACTGAATCAATAAATAAATGTAAAGCTGCAAAGCGGTCTGAGCATCAAGTGGACCAGACAGCGTCTACTTTTGACTTAGACAGACACATGCCGAGCTGTAGGTGAAGGTGTTTTCCCTCTGTGTTCATTTTTCGAACATCAGAAGTGATATGTCTCTCCGCTGGGCGCCCTCTGACCCCATAATCCAGGAAGTAGAAGACTGACCATATCCTTTGGAGGAGTCTCCTGCTGCTCCGGACCAATCAACACGCCGCACTCCACCATCACTTTAGCCTCACACTCAGCACCGTTGTCAGCAGCCATACTTCGATCCTAATCCCACACACTCTTCACCCTCTCTCCTCCTCTCCGACTACCCCCTGCCTGGACTCTCCGAACAGCTCCAGTCCTGTCTTGCGCTTTATTGACTTTTCTTCCACTCTTTCTCTATTTGTCTAGGTTGGGCCATCCCTCCATCCTAAAAGTTACAACCCTGCTACTTTACTGCAAACTTTTTATCAATCCATCCCCAATGAACTGAGCCCTTGCGGCCAAAACTCTGTAATGAAATCTCAACGAGTTCTATTGTGTTGATTAAAGCTGTCAGAACAGAACGAAGAGTGCAAAACCGACGATACCATGGGATGGCAGAGACTAAATGCGGCGACAACAATGCTTTTGTTTGGTGTCTTTTTCCACCTTAAACTGTTAAAATAAAGGGAAAGTGACAATAATTACTGTTTACTATCCCCTTTCTTTTGATTCTGATTTTGTGTCATTCGCTACTGTTGTAAACAAATGTGTTTCTGCCTAAAAACAGAAGTTAATCTTTCAAAATCTTCCAAATTGTCTTTACATATATCTTTTTTTTTTAAATATTGACTAAGAATAGAGCACTGGGGTTAAAAACAAACATCAGTACCAGCTATAGTATGGGGAACACAGCTTAAGCCTCGAAACCTATTATTTTCTGAATACTCATTTGTGTTTATTCACCGCAGTTAAATAGCTAGTTCTTGTTGGCTTGTCCCTTTTGCTCTACATATTCAAGACTGGAGCTGTGTTAAGTAACCTTGTGACCCAGACATAATGTAATTCTGTCAAACTGCATTGGGCTGCCAGGCTTTACTGCAACATTGTTTGTTTTGTGGCTCTGGCACACTGCACAGAGACTTAAACCTTTGCAGAAAAAAATATATAATTAGCAATGCAATAGAGGTCAGAGTGAGTAATGTGTTGGGACAAAAAGCACTTCTGCGAGCCCTGGGTGATGGGAGCAGAAATTAATTAAGGGAATTGAATTAGTTCCCAAAAGTTCAAAATTTCTTCACATTTCACAAAGTTTATCATTAAATGTGCCGCTATTGTTCTGGCTAATGGACGTTCACTGGAGAATAATACAGATTAACTAAGCTCTTCCCAGAAGATAGTGAAAGACTGTTGTGGGGCGGAGGGAGCTGCACAGGACGAAGGAGAAGGTGGAGGAGCTGACCAGTGTAGGACACCACGCTCTGAAAGAGGGCACCAAGAGGTGCAGCACCGTTTTAGAGGATCAGAGGAGACTGAAGGCAGCCAGCCAGGTTTTCTCCGGGTGCTCTGGTTTCCGCAACCTCCAAGAACACGTTAGTCAGGTCGGCCCACAGTGGCAGCGCGGCTCAGTCGCAGCGGCTCAATTTCGTTGTACGACAAATAAAGCACTTACTTACTTACTTTAAAGATGATAATGTTAAAGACAATATTAAACACAACAATTGTGCAAAATTGCAGATTGAGGATTCGTGCTGAGCAACTTAACTGACCCGCGTGTTGTTTGGGGGTTTAGGGTACAGTTTTTGTCTCCAACATTGAAGCCGGTAACACAGTATAGTAATGCACTACTTGAATCTTACTACTTTTTTCAGTAACGAGTAATCTTTTATTTATTTAACATTTATTTAACCTGGAAGTGCCTCGATGGAGACCTGGCCAAGAGACAGCGACCAAACAATATATATATATATATATATATATATATATTCAATTCAACTTTATTCCGGACTCATAGTCCATTAAAATTAAAATAAAGGACAAGACAAACAATTAAGATGTCATTTTAAAAAGACAATCATGCCAATGTCTCCACAAGTCAGATTGATAACGTGTCGCACTCCATGTTATATTCGTGAGGGACACTATTATTTCATTTTCAGACATGTTCAATCGACACATAAAGCTGTACTTTAAAGTTTGTAGCACGGCCTGTAAAGTGTTCACTCTGGCATTAACAAACATTTCTGTGGCACTTGACCATCTCGGCTTTTTCAAAAGCACACGCATAGGCCACCTGGAGCCTACGCAAGCTGGCTTTCTTATAATGAGACCAGAGATGAGCTGTGTATAAGGGAGTACAGTACGCTTTAAATAAAGTTAGCTTCACTCTCTCTGTACAACAGCCAAACTTCCGTGCCAGGGTATTAGCCTGGGCATACAACACTTTGCATTGTCTGTAAATGTCATCATCATCAGACAAGTCCTTAGTGATGATGTGCCCGAGGTACTTAATTGTGGTGACAACATGCAAAACATCATTACACAAACAAAAGTTTGGAAATGTCAAGTTCTTATCTTCCTTGGTTTTAGAAATCATAACCACACTCTTCGAACTATTGTACTTAATGTCATGTTCCAGACCATAATTTGGGCAGATATTAAGGAGCTGCTGTAAACCAGCCGTACTTGGACTAAACACGACTAAATCATCTGCGTACAAAAAATTATTCATAACAGTTCTTCCAGAGACACAGCCAGTGTGACAGGCTTTGAGTTTAGACGACAGTTCGTCTAGATACAGGTCAAATAACACTGGGGACCGAACACCCCCCTGTCGGACCCCATTGCTCACTTTAAAAGGGGTAGATACACTGTTCCCCCATTTTATTTGCACTGTTTGCTGTGAGTACCAGTATGCTAAAAAACGCACAACATAACTGGGTACACCTTTTTGGGCTAATTTCAAGAATAGTTTTCTATGATTGACCCTGTCAAATGCTTTTGAAGCATCTAAAAAGCACATAAAAACAGATTATTTTTGTCTTCTATATTTAGCAATTACCTCTTTAAGTGCATATATACACATGTCTGTTATGGATTGTGCAGGAGAAATGATGACCCACGTGCTAAACAGCCCAAAACTCAGGGATGAAAGTAAATTTAATGGAGCATGTCCAAGTACAAACTGGCGAAACAACAGAAACAAGGTCACGGGAAACTTACAAACAGGTGGGGGCCGGAACCAGAGACACAGACAATCAAACATCAACATGAACAGCAACATACATACAATGATCCGACAAGGACAGGGGAGAACACAGGGGTATAAATACACAAGGAAACGGGGCACAGGTGACACACATTAGGGCGGGGCAGGCAATCAACAAAGGGGAAGCAAAGCAAAAGCACAGGGACAGAACAGACATGTCAAAATAAAACACAGGACAAGACCGAAAACATCCAAAAACAGGGGAACACAAGATGAACCGTGACATGTCAGTGCCTAACCTGGTCTTAAATCCAAACTGGTTATCCGTAGATCTCACAAGTTTGAGAATCCTGTCCAAAAGGACAGTTTCAATGATTTTGGACACTATACTAGCCAAGGCTATCGGTCTGTAGTTATCTGAACAGCCAAGCTTCCCAGTTTTGTTTTTAATGACTGGAACCAATAACACAGCTAACATAGAGTCTGGTATGAAACCATGCAAATTCATAGTACATTTTTATATTCACCAGAGACGCATGGGCATCTGCTGTAGCTATGCAGTGGTCCAACCAAGAGTTTGTATGCCACGCCTCACTTATGTAAGCAAAGCTATCAGCTGGCAAGAGAGCTTTAGTAGATAATATCAACCCATTATCCTCACAAAATTGGTTCAGATGGCTTGCAAATAATGATTTACTGTCTGTAATATCAGAATTCATGTCACCAACAACAAATACATTAGAAAATGTTTTATCTTGCATAAAAGAATTAATAAAAGCAAGTCTGTTAAGATATTCCGTTTCACTCATATATATATATATATATATATATATTGAATGCCAGAGGTGATGGGAGTCTAGGCCTTTTGTCTCTACCTCGCTTTAGCCACGCACCTCCTGATCAGAGTGAAATGAGTTGGCTATGATGACGTGGATTCAAAGGGAAATATTTAGCCATTACTGTAAAATAATTAGGCGCATGTATGACCAAATAATTTGTTTGGAGGTAATCATCCACCCATGCTTTATATTAGTCTCTGTATACACAAAAGAAACAAAACTTGTTGGCATAAAGAAAAAGAAAAAAAGTACTAAAGTGGCCTTACTTACTGTTCCAAAATATTTCATATCTAGCTTACTGGACAGATGGGAGTAAAAACTTAATGCATCCCTGATTCATTTTACAAACAGAGCGGGCAGCCGTTTCTAAAATCCCGACAGAGGAATGTGCCGTAAAATCAAGAGAAGACACAATGTCCTGCTCCGTGATTCTGCTCTCACAGCTCTGTCTGAGACACAGTTTCTCGCTGTGTTGTTATAATCTTTACCACTGACAATAATGGTGCTCAAAGGCCAAGTTGTTATTGTCAATGCAGGAAATGAAGAGATAAGTCAATAATGGATTTACTATCACAGTGGGATAGTCAGACCTACGTGTCATATGGCATTCCAGGTTGAGGAGGAGAGACACGCACATCCGACGTACTAAACCAGTGTGCTGGATCCAAAAAGTACAATGGAAAGTGGAAAAAAGATCCACACAACTGAAAAATGCTCACCAGTTTTATTGCTCACACCTGGTGTGATCCGGTGTGAGCACAATTTTCCGCACAATTTTTCAGTTGTGCGGATCTTTTTTCCACTTTTCATATGGCATTCCATCATCGCTACAATTCAGAGAATGGATAAAAAAACAGATCTTCTTACAACCAATTACTCACATCTGCATTTTTTAGACAGGATGCTGCAGTGGCAAGATGCATCAATCGCAGTGGACAAATTCCCCGACGTAGGCAAAAATACACACTCTTTTATAAAGCAAATTATTATTTTGCAAGCACTACAGGTCCGTGTATAAAGTATAATTCATTTTTCGTTTCCACGTTTCAGAATGAAAGTGTTCGTGCATATTTCCTTTTATCGATTTTCAAATTAAAATCCAAAACAAATTAACCAAAACACAACGTTTCTCATTTTTGGTCATGAAACGAAATCAGTCCAAATGGCTTCAATTTGGATTTTTGTATATGATGCATACAACGAAAAATAGCATTTTAAATTACTAACGAAGCCTTATTTGATTTTGTTATATTGTTTTGTTTGTTTGTGGTCAACCGGAAGCTGAGTTGACTGTACGTCGCATATTATGGTCCGCCTTGACACACCTGAAGAACTTGTCTTCTTTAGCCTATTCTGAGCGAGACTTACTTGGCCCGCACACATTTGACTCACTTTTTCAGGAGTTGGCGCTCAGTGCTGCTTTTATGTTTAACTGGGATTTCACTATCAGATACGCACGAGGCAGAGACAGCCCGCCTGCATTAGCAGGTTGAGCCACAGCCCACTAGATGGCGGACTGGAATTTGCGGTCACGGTGACACGCTGTTGAACTAATAACTCATTAAATACATAGTGGATTAACTTGAACTGAATTACAGGTATTCACTTCATATGTGCTTGTTTTTTCTTTAGCTGACATGTCATTTGATCTGTTTAATACCCAACGATGGCATCAGGTGAAGAGAAAACCCATCATATGATACATCTTTGATGCCTCATCAATGTCTCATGTATGTGCGTAAAAACATTGCTGGCAAAAAAATAATTATGTAATAAATTGCTTTATTAAAACACTTGTAGGTAAACATAACAGTCCTACACCTCTCACTTGGCACTGAGGCCATTGTGGAACATTATGTGATACAACCAACCTTTTGTGAACCAACAGCTCTATGCTTATGGTGTTTCCATCATCAAATAAAAAAAACATCACTAAAGTAAACTCTACATTGGGGAACACAGTTCAATTAGATTTAAGAGAGCGTTTTCAAATGGCCTTGGGTTGTTGTTCACTATATTGTCAAAGATCAATTCAATATCACCAAATGTGTTGTGTGGCTCAACCTGCTAATGCAGGTGGGCTGTCTCTGCCTCGTGCGTATCTGTGAAATCCCAGTTAAACATAAAAGCAGCACTGAGCGCGAACTCCTGAAAAAGTGAGTCAAATGTGTGCGGGCCAAGTAAGTCTCGCTCAGAATAGGCTCATGAAGACAAGTTCTTCAGGTGTGTCAAGGCGGACCATAATATGCAACGTACAGTCAACTCAGCTTCCGGTTGACCACAAACAAATAAAACAATATAACAAAATCAAATAAGGCTTCGTTAGTAATTTAAAATGCCATTTTTCGTTGTATGCATCATATACAAAAATCCAAATTGAAGCCATTTGGACTGATTTCGTTTCATTACCAAAAATGAGAAACGTTGTGTTTTGGTTAATTTGTTTTGGATTTTAATTTGAAAATCGATAAAAGGAAATATGCACGAACACTTTCATTCTGAAACGTGGAAACGAAAAATGAATTATACTTTATACACGGACCACTACAGTGCCTCTTGTAAGTACTAATACACCAATACAACTTTTGCACATTGTCCTGTTTATAACCATAAACATAAAGATTTTATTTTGAATTTTTTACCTAAAGTTCACACACAAGTAACAAACAACTGTGAAGTGAAAGAAAAATGATACATGATTCTGTTATTTTTCAAAAAATAGAAAAGTGAAAAGTGGAGGATGCATAAGTATTCATACAGCATGACTTCATACTTTGTGGAACCCCCTTTTGCTGCAATAACAGGAGCAAGTTTTATGGGGTCTGACTACAAGGTTTGCACATCTAGAGACTGACATTTTAGCCCATTCCTCTTTACAAAACAACTCAAGAGCTCTGTCAAATTAGAAGCAGAGCGTTTGTGAACAGCAGTTTTCAGGTCTTTCCACAGATTTTCAATATGATTTAGGTCAGGACTTTGACTGGGCCATTGTAACACATTAATATGTTTGTTTTTAAACCATTCCATTGTAGATTTAGCTTTGTGTTTAGAGTCATTGTCCTGCTGGAAGGTGAATCTCCGCCCCAGCCTCTATTCTCTTGTTGACTCCAGCAGGTTTTCCTCCAAAATGTCTCTGTATTTGGCTCCATCCATCTTCCCAACTATTCTTACAATCTTCCCAGTCCCCGCTGAGGAAAAGCAGCTCAATAGCATGATGCTCCCCCCACCATATTTGGCACTGGGGATGGTGCACTCAGGACAATGAGCAGGTTTGCTCCAAAGGCAGCGGACTCAAAACCTTGTCCTTTAATGCACCACTCAGCATAGGAACATAATCTACAAAATCAGCTGTTAGGACAGCTGTGTGGGGGTTTGTTGATAGGGAGTTACTGCCCTCTTCAACTGGCCCACTCTACACTCTGGCTTTTTAATGCACCACACTGTGCAAGGCTACATCATACTTCATATATAACTCAATTAAATAAATATATAATAATAATGATAATGATGATGATAATTAAACCCAAATTAAAATTATACTGAGGATGGTAATGACATAATAATAATAATAATAATAATAATAATGCATCAGTTTTATATAGCGCTTTTCTGGACACTCAAAGACGCTTTACATTGCACTATTCATTCACTCCATACTTGGTGGTGGTAAGCTACTATTATAGCCACAGCTGCCCTGGGGTAGACTGACGGAAGCGAGGCAGCCAATCTGCGCCATCGGCCCCTCCGACCACCACCAACCACTCACTCACATCATTCATCCCGGCCTATTGTACATGTTTTTGGTGGTAGGGGAAACCGGAGTACCCGGAGGAAACCTACACAGACACAGGGAGAACATGCAAACTCCACACAGAAAGGCCCCGTCCAGGTGGGAATCGAACCCGGACCTTCTAGCTGTGAAGCACAAGCGCTAACCGCTGTGCTACCGTGCTGCCCTACTGGGATGTAGAAAGATCTCGGAGTATAATATGTATTAATGTTCCTTTATAACATAAAAGTAACTCTCGGTTATCACGGGAAAAAATCTGAAAGAAATATATTAAGGATTACATTTTTTTTACCTGCTTTGTATTAGACATCGTACATGAAACGAGATCGTTGTTGTAGTTGTGCTTTGTTTCAATTAATTATATAAACAGTTCATATATTTTTTGGTAAGTTTGTAAGTTGGTCTGGGCGAATGTAGCTGCTTGAAATGTTTCAAATTCTCTTTGGATGAGGTGTCTTTGATGTTTTTTTCCTTCGGTACCATTGTGTGATACATACTTTTTTAATTTATTGCACTTGGGGGCGCTCATAAGCTTTTTGCTTCAGCCCACTCCTGAGCACAATGTATACTGCTCAAATAAACAAATAAACTAAACTAAACCATTTCCGAATGATGAATTAAACAGTGCTCCGTGAGATGTTCAAATCTTGGGAAATCTTTGTATCTTGACGCTGCTTTAAACTCCTCCACAACTTTATCCCTGACCTCTCTGGTGAGCTCCTTCATGATGTTGCTTAGTGACCAATACACTCCGACCATAGCTCTGAGGCCCTCACAGAACAGCTGTAATTATACTCAGAGTAGATTACACACACATGGCCTCTATTTAATGGTTAGGGCAAGGTGTGAACATTCTGCAGTCATTAGGAATGTTATAAAGGCAATTTAATGCACTCAGAAAAATGCTGTATGAATACTTATGCACGCCCCACTTTTAAATTGTTTGTAAAATAACAGAATCATGTATCATTTTGCTTTCACTTCACAGTTGTCTGTTACTTGTGTGTGAACGTTCAGTAAACATCTTTATGTTTATGATTGTAAACAAAATGTGACATAATGTGTATTAGTACTTTTGAGAGGCACTGCAATTCACTGACACCCCTCTACATTGCTGCAGACCATCGGTTATTCCCATTGACAAGAGGCCTTCACAGTTATTGCAAAGTCATGTATACATTTCAGAGGCGTGTTGTTGATTTTGTGTTGCTGGTTCTTCAAAGACGCTGAGGCAAAAAGGTCACCGGTCCCTTAATGAAGTTGACAGTCCAAGGTGCTGATAGCCATACCTTTTGATTCATTACCACCAAGTGTTTGTGCCACAAGACGAATCAATAATTTTGAGTCTTATTGGTGGTCTGGGGGGCTAAAGGGTTGTTTATCAGAACTCGGGGCCACTCCGGGAAAACACATGACCTGACCATTTCTGCTACAGCGCCCAATCAATGCGTGGATGATCGGGGCAGATATTGGCAACATGAGAGCAGGATGAGCAATACTCTCCTCAGCACAAAGCATTTGACAGGCAATCTATCTACTGCAAGGGGCCAGAGACATCAGATCTGTGGGGGTATATCGGGGCCACCTACAACCCTCTGTCCGGGGTGGGCTCTTTGTGTTCCGTCCCTGATCCTTGCCTGATCTCATCCCGACCTGCCTCTGCCGCCATGGCCCTCAGCAAGACTTCCGACCTATACCTGAGCAATATCCTGGGCCTGCTAGGGTCCCTCCGGACTTTCACCTGCCAGCTCCCTGACCTCTTTGGCCTCATGTCCCTCCTACTGTTACCCTAGTTTTGACCCTAGTTTATTCCACATTCAGGAACATATTGTTTTGTTTGCACCATGTGATCAGGGTGCTCACCTCATCCCTATTGTGCCGCAAATTAGTAGTATAGTATCGTCTGCAAATTGATTTATGCAGTTTGTGGGATGTTTTGCCACACAGTCACAAGAATACAGACTATACAATAAGGGACTAAGACAACATCCTTGTGGTGCCCCGGTATTTAAAACCACAGATGATAAGTGTTGCCCTTCTTCACAGACTGTAGCTGTTCTGTCAGGGAATATTGTATCCACTCACAGATCGAATAGCCAAGGACAAGGGCTTTCAGCTTGGTTGTGAGGATTGATGGAATAATTGTATTAAAAGCACTGCTATCGACAAAAATCATCCTGACATATGTGTTTATACCTTCACATACTAGCCTATTTGAAACAGTGAAAAACACACACATGCACAGGACATCTGCAGTGAAACTGTTTCAGATGTTATCATTGTCAGGCATTGGGATTCCTGGTTAATACTTAAAGCACCATACATCAACTTAACACTCCAACCAACCTCATCACAGCACCTCGCTCCGGGCATTTCCAAATCCCTCATGAAAAAAAGAAAAGAAAGAAAAGGCAAACGGTATTCCTTCTCTTCCCTGCCGTGTCCCCTGGGTAGCGTTTACTCTTTGTAACCAGCTGCAGGGCTCAGGGCTAGTAAATAAAGGCGAGGAAATGAGGTGAAAGGGTTGCCGAGACAGGTAGAAGCAGTAGATGGGATAGAGATGGGTAACGGCGGCTTGTAAAAACGACACAAGATTCATTAGTCATTCGGGCGGTGCACCGGAGTACCGTGCAGTAAAAGGGAGAGGATTAGAAAGAGATAGGGAAAGACCAAGATGGAGATATAAAACTTAATTGAGAAAAAGGAGAGCAAATAGAAAGATGGTTGAATAAACCGCGACATCAAATGGAGAAAGGGAGAGCAGGAGAAGGAAAAAGAAGAAACACTCAGATGAAAGCTCCCATGTGTGAAGGCTTCTTCCTTTTTATTTTCGAGGTTTTCATCGCAAAATAGTGGCAAATTGGCAGTTTGATAAAGCTGGTTCGCCCTTACAGTGAAAAGAAAGCAGTAACACAAAAGTAAAAAAAAAAAAGTTTGTCAGCTTGTCACTTGAAAGGACGATTAAGTTTAATTCAGCTTTTGACATAAAGAGGATCCAAGACTTCACATTTGTGTATAGGATGCTTATGGACGAAATAACATTCAGTGCACAATACATAAATACTCTCTCTGTATAAGTGCCTATAATGACTCCAATGATAAGTCATACGTCCTCATTCATCGATCCATTTCTTGTTTTTATTGTTGCTACGCACATGTGGCATACTTGGTTGTTTGTAATCTGCAAATTTGAAAATTTTAAATATTTAGTTAGAACATTTTTTTAGGCCTGCGATTACTTTCAGAGGGCATGTTTTGGTGAAATATTAATTTTCCAAGTCATTTCTGAAGCCATTTGATTTGAAATAAAAGCCAATATGCTCTTGCTCTATGCAGTGGAGCCATAACCCACAGCTGTATTGTGTGTCTCTTCCCCCTCTCATCTCCAGCGCCGTGTGAATTACGGCTGTCTGCTACCTGACACCTACCCCCATTCACTCTGCTCCTCTCTGTTTACTGCATGTTCACTGATTACTTGGATCTCTGCTCTTCGTCTTTATGGGCTGTCGGCTGCTCCATTAACAATCCACTTGTGGGAGTAACTGTACCGCACCTTGCTCTTGTGTGGGCTTGTGTGCGTGCCATGCTAAACAGCCGCGCACGCTCCGCTCATAAAAGTAAAGTTGTTTCGGTGAGTTTCACCCCAAAGCCCCATAAACCCTTCCATCTGGATACACTGGATTCATCTGCTCCCTGCATTCAGCACTGATTCTGTCATCTAAATTCTACTGTATAAGGGTATGAGGGCCTATATAAGAATATGAAAATATACTATGCATAGAAATATTGATAGCAAAGCATTTAACCCGACATCAAGTGCATCCTACAAGTCTGATGAGATGACATGATGCAACTCTGCAGATGGTGTTTCAAAAATGATATGTCCCCAAGTGTCCCTGAACACACCATAAACTAAACCCCCACAGGGATAACACAGACAGCGGCAAACACAGAAAAGTATGTGCCTGTGGCAGGTGGATCCATATTATTGTTCTTGTAAGTTTATGTAGATTGCATATTAGCTGTAGCTATTTATTTTCTTTACAGACTCACGGATGTGTCTGCACTTGCAGTGTGCGGTGTGTCCACACTTAGACCCGCTGCTATCACTTTATAACACTTAATATCACTTGATATGCTACACATCTGTATATACAATCCCGCTGTTGTTCATTGTCAAATTGGTGTTGTCTTACCACATGTCACTTTATTTTATCTTATTTATTTAATATTTTGTATGCATGCCCCCATAGCCTTATAGTTTAAAGTTCTTAGCTTATTTTGTATCTTAATTCTGTGTTATATGTTCTATGTCGCACGTTTGCACCAAGACAAATTCCTAGTTTGTAAACCTTGTTCACAAACCTTGGCAATAAATCTATTCTGATTCTGATTCTGATTCTTTTCATGTTACACATAGGGGTGTAGTTTTTAATTATTCATTATTCATTAGTTCTCTTTTCCGCTGTGTGTTGATTGAAATAAGTCAATAATATTTTCAGAATATATTTTGATGTATGTTTACTGATGGTTTGTAAGTTAAGGACAAGCACATCCACAGGTTCTGTGCCTGTGTGCCAGATCATCTAGCAAGAATAAGACTGTTAGCTCACCGAGCTCACATGGCTAATATTTAGTTGTGTGGATCTTTTGTGATTATGTTTATTATGTTTACTGTCATTCAAAATAAATGTAAAAAACAAGCCAGAGGGTACACCGATTTAAAAATAGACTGAATAAAGAAATGTAAAGATCTTATAAAGACAGGGTGGAGAGGCTTGGCAGGGCGTGGGATCCCCTCCAACTCTACCTCAGCAGGTTTGATCAGTGTTACACCCAGGAGAGATACGAGATCAGAGCTTTTATTTATGTCCTGGACCACAAGTGTTGCTATTTTGTCATTTTATCATGGATGGAGCTGTTCTTCAGTAGGCTGTCTCCAGTATTTTTATTTTTTATCGTCCTTTATTTAACCATTTTGGCCCCAGAGAGATGGGGTCGACCCGTCATTCCGACACCCCCTTATTGCGACATCCCGCCAATCCGACACTTTGTGGTATCGCTATTCCGACAATCGTTTTGAGCGTATCTGTTTTCCCACGGCTTTTGTCCCGTATTTCGTGAGAATAGCTGATAATGATCGAGGCTTATAAACGATCCTCATGGCGCTAGAGGAGTCAGCTCAGCGTCTCCTTCCCTGTTCATCCCCGCTCTGAGAGTCCCCGCTGTCGGCCCATCTATGCGCATTTCTCCGGACCTTCTAGCCGTGAAGCGGAGGCGCTAACCGCTGTGCTACCGTGCCGCCCACTGAAAAGTGGATGCGCCCCGCTCACAGCGCTGACCAAGCCAACGATAAGTCAATTGTTTTTGTTATAAAAATGTGATTGTTCTCTTATAGTTTTTTGAGATATTAATTAATATTATTCTATTCAGGGCGCGTGCGTCATTGTGCATTATTGTCCCACTTTATGCGCCATTCACAATTAAATGGTCCCTCTCAAACTTAGCATTTTTATAACTGAAAACTGGACTAAAAACGAAAAAAAAATTAAATTAAATAATCATATTAGCATTTTTTTTTTTTATTATCAAAGGCATGTAGCCTTTAATCAGTGGTTATTCCGTCTCAAAATACATTTGGAAAAACACAACTTATGGTTGTTTAATTGTTTTTCCCATTTTTAAATACAATTGGAATCAATAGCAAATAATGAAACGTGTAATGGCTAATAAATGGGGGAAAAATACTGCTGAAAATACGTCCATTACCGCTTTCTGATCTGCTACCGGTTAACGCGGCCGCAGTGTTCGGTGTTCAACATCTACGTCCTGCGTCTCGGTAGCACATTTTGTTTATTTATTTTTTGTTTATTCTATATTGCGTCCTCACTCCTCTCTCAATGCCGATGCTCATTACGCAATGTGCGTCTGCCTTCAAATATCCCCACAGTGAGGCGACCGTGACTGAATGGAATTAAGAAGAAGAGCTTTTTTAAATAAGTAAACAGTGTTTGTGCCACTGTTTTATTATTGCAGTTATGAGAACGATGAGGAAGACGAGTAGACTAAAAGAAACACGTGACAACTCCGCCTGCGATCAGAGGAGACTTACGCACAGGCATTGTGAAGGTCTCTTCATTCATCATGCAAAACGTAAAACAATAATGATGCCCCAACACAACGTTAGCCGCCTGTAGTGTTCTCTGGAGCTGGTCACAGCGGAGGGTTCAAGAAGGGGTTACTGGTCGGGGACACAAGGAACTGGTAGAGTTTTTGGAGCAGAGCGATGCGTCAATCTGAGACAAAGGTGCAGACCGCGCAGTAGACACTGAATAATAAGGACCGTCGGGTGGGCTAAGGACAAAAGTGGGTGTTCACAGGTCCACCGGTGGTGCCGCGTTATTGTGCCATAAGCCCTGATCACTGGCATGTTGGCATGTTTCCTTTGCTGCTCTTCCTCATCGTACTCATTTAATATGGATCGGTTTTATGTCAACTGCATTAATAAAACAGCTGCACAAATACAAATACAAATACAAAAACATCATTCAACCACAGTGGCCTCAGTGGTGCCTCTTGGAACATCAGACAGAGACGCACAGTGCATCATGAGCGTATGACAGGCGGCGGCACTGAGAGGAGTGAGGACGCAATGCATGTGTTGCCCCATTTGTAAAAAGATTCCCAATTAAATGTTGTTATTTTGTTATTTATATCGTCAGGACAGTCCATGTTAATGAACATACAGGGGTCTCATGCATGTAAACACGCCACATGCGCACTCTCAAACACACTCTCGTTCATTCTGGCCTATTGTACATGTTTTTAGTAGTAGGGAAACCAAAGTACCCGGAGGAAACCTACACAGACACGGGGAGAACATGCAAACTCCACACAGAAAGGCCCTGTCCAGGTGGGAATCGAACTTCGCACCTTCTAGCTGTAAAGCACAAGTTCTACTTGTACTACCGTGCCACCCAACGTGCATATGGCTGGAGTGCAGCCATCAGAAAAAAAAACTTGCTGAAAGCTAGTAGTGGCTATGGTATAAGCCGCTGCACTTGGTTCTCCGCACACCACGTGATGGAGTAGAGACTCCTCCAGCGTCATCAGTTATTCTTAGGGTTTTGTTTTGTGCCCAGACAACATGCAATTGCGCACGAGCGCAAGAGGGAACCGTGTAGAGACATAAAGAAAATAACACTGCCCTATTTGTAGTGTTTATACGGTAATTGTGCAGGCTTTCTTGTGGTTATATGGCGTCTACCTGCGTATCACGTACACATGAGTGCCAATCATATGGCCACCATGCCGCCCACAGGTGCTGTTGAACGTTTCTTGCATGTTATTTATAATATTTTATTTTATAATATGAGATGTTTTAAAAAAATATATAATTATTCATAATCCTATATTGATCTATTCACAAAAACAAAACATTTTTACTTGTATCTTTACATTTTCACAAGGTTTATGAGTCTTAAGACAATCAAATAATCAGGAAGCAGTATGCATCCCAATCATTATCAGTTATTTTGGCTAAAACCAGTTAAGAAAAGACTATAAAGGGGCTCGTTCTTTCACAATCACGACACCTGTCACGATCTCGTCCTGATTCGTGCTGGTGATAAAATAATAATATCAATTAGTGCTGGTGAGAAATGAGAAATGTGAGAACTTCTTGAGAAAACAACCCATTTAAACCACTGGACATGTATGGTAATTAATGGCATCACCAGATGAGGTCAATTATTCAGTTACAATCAAAAGCCATTCACCCATTTCAATGACTCTGATGAATACAAATCACCCATGTGTCCAGCTAGTGTCTGGTGGAATTAAAATATCTGGTTCTTTTCAGTCACACTGCTTTTAGTCCAATTTCCCGTGACAGAATTCAGTTGTCCCTGAAAGTTGGAAGCAGCCTGACATCTCACATTGAAGACATGCGTGAATAGAAAAAGCGAGTACATTTTAATGCACAAGTGAGTGATTTGAGTAACAAATGTATGCAATATAATTCAGCTGACAGCAAAACTTTCTCAGGCAGACAATTCTTTGATGTCAGTGTGTCCCTTTGTGCTGCTGTGGGGATGTGAGAATTCTGACAACTTAATAGACTATAGAGTAATGTTATATTTACGTGCTTCATCATCTCACTTCTCATCTGAAAAAGTCAGTTTATTGTTTTCTTCGTGGAGTGCCGAGGTATAGAGAATGAGTAACTCCAAACAAAGTTAAATTTCCCCCTGGACTGTAACTGACTGCATAATTACTTTTAGAAAACCTGTCTCCATACATAAAGAGAATACAACGCGTATTAATCGGGGCTGGGATAGTCACTGATGAATTAATTGTCTTGTATGCTGTTAAAAAATTAAGTGTGCTCTTAGTCATCCCATCCAATTTTCCATTGCTGTAGATGTTTTTCGAGTCTCTTTAGAGCTCAAAAACAACCCAGTCAAGTTGATGACATCTACAAAAATTAAGTCTATTAATGTTCAGTCACGCAAAAGCACCGAACATGTTGTTAGCATTTAGACTCTCCTCCTCTCCTCATGTATCCAAACGGGGGTGAAGTTAGAAGCGACCAAGCGTTTCCACGTTTTCCCTATTTAAATATGGTTACGTGAGTGTTAACCCCCCAGGGGTGCGTGTTGAGGCCTTTATTTTACACCTTGTACACCAATGACTGCAGACCCACCCATTTCAGTAACACCATCAAATTTGCTCCTGCTACTGCTGTGGTTGGGCTGATTCAAAATGGTAATGCGGGTGCCTACAGGGATGACATCTTAAAACTTACTGAATGGTGTGCAATTAACAACCTAGCACTTCACTCCTCCAAAACTAAGGAGGTAGGTAGGGTTTGACTAAAGGGGGAGACAAGATGACCCACTCCACTCTCGCATTTATTTTTTTCAGGACCTGACATGGACTTTCAACATAACGTCCCTCCTCAAAAAAGCGCAGCAGCGAATGTATTTATTTAGGACCCTGAGGAGAGCCGACCTGCCCCAACCTCTGCTACTGTCCTTCTACAAGTGTTCTATAGAGAGTATTTTCATGCAACATGCAAATTTGAATGTCATGTGTACTAATACAAAATAAGGGACATTATGCACTTTTAAAGTTATGTCTATTAAAAAAAAAAAATAATTATGTTGCATTTATTTATTGGTTTATTTGGTAGGGACAGTGCAGGTTAATGAACAAGCCACACCGGATGGCAGCCTTGGGCTAATTTCCATCCATCATCCCCCATGCACACTCTTATTCATCCTGGTCTATTGTACATGTTTTTTTTTTTGTGGTAGGGAAAACCTACACAGACACGGGGAGAACATGAACATGCAAACTCCACACAGAAAGGCCCTGTCCCTGGTAGGAATCGAACCCGGACCTTCTAGCTGTGAAGCACGAGCGCTAACCGCTGTACTACCGTGCTGCGTTACATATCCAGGTGTAAATTAGTGCAAAGCTAGCCTGGCCTTAGCCCTCCATAAACACCGGTCAATTATCTTTTCCCTACATGTACGTCTGGGTCTGATCTCAGTGGCCGCGTTACATCTGTTGAATTTCAACCTACCATTCAGCGAGCGTGGAAGGCGGGTGTTGTAAGTGACGTCAAGCATTTGCTGTTTGTAGTTCGGCAATGGCGGCGGATACGAAAGTAATGGAAGCTCTTCAATCCGTTCTGGCTCGGCTCCCAAATATCCAGAAATTAAAACTGAAGCCTTGGAATGCGCAAGGAATGCTCCCAAGAGTTATGATAGCTGCTTCACTCACTCATACGTCATTACATACGTCACGACCAACCAAACGCTAGCGAAAATCAGATCCAGTCGGTTCAAAGGAGTTCACCCCTCCCACCTGATAACGGAGCTCAATTGTGAAGATCCAGACCCTTGTACGAAACGAAATGAATACGAGGGTATGGTAAAACCTTTCTTGATTTGTACCCAGGAACATTTAATTTAGTATTTTTGCAAATTAAAAAGCATAAAATAGCCTTTTTAATCAGGTGCTAAAATCCTAAAGTTGTTGAAGTCATTTGGTTTTCAAATAACTTTGTTTGTTCCGACACGTCAAACAAAATGATTTGTGCAGTAAGCCCCTGGACTTCTGCCACTGTTTTAGTTAAAATGTTTATCCACAAAAACATCTCTCATGCTTTTGCTTCAGAACATAATTATTTTATCATTATCTTTTTTCTTCTCTTTTCAACACATATTCCACATATTTCATTCACTCACAAATCATTCTCCACATAATGCATATATTTCACCCTTTTTATTCCATCTTTTTTTGTTTTACTTTTTCCCTTCTCCTGTCTTCTGAAACGCTATCAGCCTCTTCACACGTGAGGTGCAAGACACAAACAGAAACCAGTGAAGGATGATGAGGCAGATCAGGGCTAACAAGGAGAAGCAACAGACCACACGTGTCTACTCTGGTATCTATGAACAAAGACCCACAGAAGCATACTGTCTCTAGGGGATAGGTCAGTGTGGTGAACACCATATGAAAGGGTGCAAGTGTCAAGTACAAACCGTATCTGTGGCAACAATACTGCTCCTTACACCATCTCCTTTCTCTCAACATAATTGTAGCAGTTAAATAGTGTGTTGTGGTGTAGTATCACTAAGTGTCTACTGGTTTGTCAGTAACAATAACTCAAGACGGTATATGTCATAGTCAATCACTGTTTGTTTTTTTCTTAAAGGGACTATACGGAGATTAAAAATGTTAAAACTAAGTATTTTCCTCCCAATACATGTGCCATGTCCTAATGTGTAGAATTAGCCCAGACCTGCCACAAGTGCCGTCATGCACGAGCGTAATATGGAGATTGCCTGCAGTTACGCCTAAGACCTGATGTGGCAGTAGTGAGCATAAAATGACCAACTTGCCTCTAGTCTCTTTAAGGCTGTTTCATTATATTCGAACCATTACATGGTTGTAGAATGGAAAAAAGCATGGGGGAGAATTCATTTTGCTGCTCCGTTTTCACACTATTACCAAAAAAATGCAATGTTTAATTGACAAGTCTGTATACTGGGTTAGGGTGAGAATTAGTCATATCATCATGAAATCAATTGTGTGTGTGTCCTGTTTCCATATAATTACTATGATAATTTTAGACGCCATTCCATTTCCATTCTGATATTAGTGCTAAATGTTGTTGATACTTTACGTGGTACAAAAAGCTAAGATTGCATCTAAAAATGTATCATTAGAAAGACAGCTTGTCTTGCCTCCTACTTGTCCTCTTCATCAATTGGCATGAATTTAGCTGACAAAACTAATAAATCCTTATCAGAGTCATCTTCATGGTGAGAAAGAGTCATTTAAATGTAATGATTAAAGGGCCTTAAACTTAAAATGTATTAGTATGGATCTAGCCTCAGAGCACAGATATAATGATGCTTAGACTTCACACTTACTTTAATCCCAGCAGAAATTGAGTGAAGGACCTTGACAAACTTTTCTGTTCTGATCTGATCTGATCTGGATGAACCACTCAAACGTTGAACCTAAATCACAGGAATATTGCTTCCAGCAAGTAGAAGCATAATAAAAAGTAGAAAGAAGCCTACTACTACTACTACTACTTCGTTTTCTATGACTATTACTTTTACCTACTACTGTAACTCAATATTCTTTATTACAAATGATAAATGAGAATAGGGCACCGTGCATTACTCAACTATACAAGTAAAAATACTCATCAAAAATCTATCTTTAAATAATAATTATGGTGCACAAATTAGGGACGACTAATTGATCAAAAGCATGCATTGAGTTAAGATTTCATGTATACCAGTTAAAGAAGAACTAAGTAACTTGTTACCTTAATAAATCCTTTACGTAATCCCTCTGGGGGTAATACAAGTGTTTATGGGATAATTGGGGGGGTCTTTCATCTCACCCTGCAATACACACTAATGGAACCACGAAGAAGAAGCAAACAGGCTAAAAGGCAAAGCTAACTGCAAGCTAGCAATGTTTACAGCCAAGTTTGATTGAAAAAAATAATCTCCATTGTGTCATTGTGTTGTGTCACAATGTACAATATCGCTTTCTCCGTTCGTCTTTTCTGTCAACGTAGTATTACTCTCACGGACAATAATGAGTAAAAAAAATAAAAACGCAACATGCTACGACACCTGCAGTGGCGCTTATGGCCTCTAGGGGCATGAGTTACTTAGTTCTGCTTTAAAAGCCTTTCTGTAAGCTCAAAGTGCTTTGTTCTTCAACCTTTTTCCAATTTGGTGCAACTACAGTATGTTCCATCTATCTCTTTCTGTCCATGGATGTGTGACGGATTTTGACTTTCATCTGCATTACATCTATGTCTATTTCTTTTATTTATTTATTCATCCATGTTCATATTTTTCTTTACAGGGTCATACATTAATACGAACAGTACATGGTGAAAAGGACCATGAGGAAGACATTGTCTTATTGTCCATGCCCCTTTGTAATAGTTATAGGAAAATCGATGACCAAAACGGCAGGTGATCCATTCAACAGATTTGTGACATTTTTGGTTTTACAAAAATCAATAATTTTAACAATTTTAACAAACAAAAATTGTTTCATTCATTCATTTCAGCATAATATGCTGAAATGAAAAATATATACAAAAAACATAACTTATATTATAAGTTATGTTTTTCATCTCCTTGAACATATTTGTAAATGTATCTATTGTTTGTAAACATTTTAATGTGTTCTTTAATGAATTCCATAATCTTAACCCAGCAACCAAGAAACCCCTCTGTCTTAGTGAGGTTCGGGAGAACGGTACACAAACATTTCCTTTTCGCCTTGTGTCGTCTGTGATCAAGGTCAGTTTCTTATAAATAATATTTATGTTCAGGTACCAACTTGTGTTTAATTTTCCACATGGTCTGTACATTTTTTAAATTTGCGAGATCTTTAAATTTTAATAGTTTCAGCTTCACAAAAAGGTCGTTAGTGTGTTCTCTAGAGCCTTTATGACTTATAATTCTTACAGGCTTTTTTTGTAGCAAAGACATTCGATCTATTACACTTTTGCATGCATTTCCCCAGACCTCGATACAATAAGTAAAATAAGGGACAATTAATGAAGAATATAAAAGAAATAAGGAAACCTTATCAAAAACATATTTTACTTAATGCAAAATACCTATGCATTTATTTGCTAAAACTACATGAATGATAATATTTTAGCAATCAGTTAGTTTATTATGAATGTTTCTTTTGGGGATTCTTGTGCTGACCAAGCAACATTTCACCTCTATCATGCTCCTTCCTACTGGCCTTTGTTTTGCTAGTCTTTCTATTGCATTCTTCAGCTGCCTTTCATGTGACCGATGCAAGAATACAAATCACCTCGGCACAAAGGCAAAGTCAAAGAACGAGAGAGGGAGAGAGAGAAGAGAGAGCAACAGATTTGAAATATTGGGGTGAGTAGAGCGCTAACTTGAACGTCAACCACAGGGCTGCTTGACCTGCCCCTATGAATTCGAATGTGAGGGTTGGTGTCTCACTGTAAGAGACTGCTTGGAACAATTTTCATCACAGGACATCTAGGCATAGCTTTCAGCAATTCGGTCTGTTGCTTTAGCTCATTCACATTCACCACCACGAGCCGTAAGCAGACAGGGGGGCTGGAGGCTAACCCACTGGGGGGGCCTGACTCCCATGGGACCCTATGATCTCACTCCCCTCTCGCTTTTCAATTTCAGTCCCCTCCACCGCCAGGATGTTTAAAAAAATATTGGCGAGGCATCAGAAATGTCTCTCCTTTTCTCCAGTCTATTGCAATTTTCAGCGTAGTTTCTTTTCTATCATTTTATGAGCACACCAATGATCACAAATGCCGTCAGACAAGTCCATAATGGTAACAGCTTTTTATTCTGCCGTTCCAAAATCTAATCCAAACGCGTCTTTATTTGAGGTAATCTGCCATTTTCAGGCATATTACTCTTGTAGTATCGGTGCTAAGTGGATCATTCTAAATTCACTCATCAAAAGAGAAGGTGTACAATAACGTCCTCTTATTTAGAGCAATGTTGGGACGTTAAAGATATAATGGACCACAGGGCAAAATTGGTCCATTGATCAAACGCACCAAATTATCACAGCAGGCTGCAATCCAGAATGCTCTGCCCAACAATTATAACTAAACGACGGTCACAACAACCAAAAAATGTGGCCATGGACGACGCTAATTGTGCATTCTGACTCCAAATGTCAACACCATGCCTTACTACACATAGGTTTACTGGTTCTCATGGCTCTTTTGACAGATAATGATGACTGAACACCAAAAAAGATGCTCCGGTGAATATGTTCGGTCGAAGTCTTCGCATTTTGATCTGAAATCCATACTCTTTCTGGTTTCAACTGGTTTGAGGACAGAATGTTCACTTGTGGGATAAGGACATAGGATCCTCTCCTAGGCATCTCCAATGCAGTGAGAGCCAGTGTTAATGTTGATGACATATTTTTTTACTATTTTTTTTCATGTAATTTAGTTTTAGTCAAGATTTACAAACCAAAAAAACATGTAAACATAGTCAACTAAATATAACATTTATTTTGTCAACTTTACATTCATACTCTTGTTGGAAGAGTATGGCTTAAATAGACAGCAGTGAGTGCTGATCCATAAACAGGCCTGTGTTAGTCTGTTTTGCCACGATGAACTCCTCTTTGGGCTATTTCCTGTATGATTGAAATTGATTTTTATTTAAATTAAACCTGACATGGATGTTGATCATACCAATCACAGGCCAATAAATCTTAGCTTTATTTAACAGTGTGCTGCACCACATTTACCATTTGAAATAGCTTGTATTACAGTTTTAGGGTCCCAAATATGATCTGTAAATGATGAAAAAACTGTGTAAATGACTCTGCTGCTTATCCACTTGTGCATGTAATTTTGGCCATGAGCAAATCCCTCCCATAAGTCTTTCACATATAGCTGTTTTATCTAAATGTATTATCTTGATTTATGCTATGTTTATTTGTGATCATATGAAATTGTAACTTGTGTGTAAACTTGTTCCCCTGCATCTTGGCCAGAACACTCTTGTAAAAGAGATTTATAATCTCAACAAGTTTTATCCAGGATAAATAAAGGACACATACAAATAAAAAAATAAATAAAAGTACAATACCAGTCACCTAGTTACATTGAAAAAAAAATTCCCTTAAAACTCCATTTAGTTAAGTCATGCAGCTGGCCACCCCATGCACAACCCTCATACACATTCCCTCTCTCTTTAGCGCTATTAATCAACATGTTGCTGGTTTAGGTGCTATTGACCCGCCGCACTGCTTAGCTGCTGTTTGGGAGCTTCACCTCATCTGGCCTCACTCCTTATTCAACACCTGAAGGCTATACTTTAATGAAAATAAAGAGTTCGCACTTATCTGAGAACTGATCTGAGAGAAAGAGAAAAGCCACCTGAAATGACATTTGTGGCAGCAAGAGCCGTTTGGACAGTTATATGAAAAAAGAAAAACAAAGATCATCAAATATTATTATTATTACAATCTTGACCAGGTTTGTCAACTTATCGAGGCAAAACAGTTTCTTGGCGTCCATGGCAGTTGATAAGAATAGCATAACTACAACACATGTCGGGCTGAAATCACACTCTGGGTTTGGCACAATTTGAACCTACATTTAAACAATGTGGAAACGACAGATGAAGTATTTAATTGTTGATTGTACCTGTGTAGTAATAGTTATGGCTTAAGTAAAGTTAATTCAGTAGTGAAGGGAATCTTTGGAAGCAGTTTCAGCGGAGCAAAGCACAAGTATTACGAATGTTAGGACTTGCAGTGAAGCACATCATCCCATACTGTGTTTGATTCAAAACAATGTAGTCCAGTTTAGATATCTTAGACCCTTAGACCTAAATTAGTTGTACTTGGTGTGAGAACCACTGGTCCAAAACTTTAGGTTGTAAGTTCCAACGCTAAATGGAATTGTTTTGCTCATCCCTTCATTACACCTGTTTCACCCAAAAAGGATTCTATTTAAAAACAGTGCCGTCGAACAAGAATCCCTTTATCTAATCATTCAAAAAGAACATCACTCAAAGGTTTCTTTTACGCGGCTGAAGACTGCACTTGGCCACCTTCGGCGCACACTGCCTTTGAATCTGCTGCTTTGGCCACCCTCTCGCTGCCTTGTTAGCTTTCTGAGGTGCAAATTAATCACTGCTCGAATCAATCTTTGGCCCCCTTTACGGCATCCCCTGCATGCACTTTCTCTCTATTGGCAGCCAGCTAACTGACTTGTTCCTTCTTATCTTCATTTAATGTCATTTAAGGCAACACACTACAAGTGAATAACATGTATTTATGTTAAAATTAAGGATGTCATCCCCGCAATTTTATGTTCATCTAACCAAACCCCATCTAACCAATTATCGACCTGTAAGTGTCTTGCCTGTATTCTCAAAGGTGTTAGAAAAAATTATGTACAGTCAGCTTATGGCTTTTATACAATCAAATAATATTTTACACCCATTACAATTTGGCTTCCCCAATACTCAACTGAAACGGAAAACTGCTTCTTTGTGGAGCAACTAAAACTTGCAGTAGATAGGAGAGAAATTGTTGGCGCTGTCTTTTTGCACCTCAAAAAGGCATTTGATACGCTAAATTATGACATCCTCATCCACAAACTGTCCAATTTCAACTTTACAACATTAACTTTACAGTGGTTCAAATAATATCTTGAACAGAGAGATCAGTCTGTGGTGGTCAATAATCAAATGCCTACATTTTTTAAAATGAACACAGGAGTACCGCAGGGGTCCATTCTTGGGCCCTTTCTCTTTACATTGTACATTAACAATCTGCCAGACTCATGTCCTACAGCAGGATTTCAGATGTACGCTGGCGATGCAGTGGTTTATGTGCCAGGGAAAAGTGTGCATGCAGTTTCTGAGGAACTGGCAAAACACCTGCAAACTGTGGCGGTGTGGTTTCAAAACGCAGGTCTGTCATTGAATGTTAAAAACAAACATGTCTGTTTGCTTTGCCTCAAGATTCAAGTCCATATCCGAAGAACTACATTTACAGATAAATGGTCACAAGATCCAGCAGGTGTCAGAGATCAAATACCTGGGCCTTGTACTTGACTCACAACTTAAATTTGACAGTCATATAAAAAAAATCTGTCGAGTGGCTAAAGCAAATCTTTACACATTCAGACTGATCAGGGACTACCTACTGGCTCGCACTTTCATGCACGCCATGATCTTCTCGCATACAAGTTACTGCATCTGCTCATGGTCACAGGCCACTGCCACTACAGTCAAGCCACTACAAATGATCAATAACAGAGCGGTTAAAATACTAGATAGGAAGCCCATTAGGTCACATCATTGTATTAGTCTGAGGAATTAAAAAATGTTATCTTTTGAAAACTTCATTTAAATTTTCCCAGCTGAAGCTGGAGCATAAATGTTTGAACCAGCAAGCCCCACGGGTCTTGAGTGAGTGCATAGTTCCTCTCAGGGCTGTGGGCTCAAGGACTAGAGGAGCTTAGAACGGGAACTGTCGGATCCCGAAACGAAATATTTCATTTGGACAATTAGCTTTCTCCGTACAAGGCACTAAAGCCTGAAACTGTTTACTAGAGACAGGCATGGGACGGGAAATCCCGTGGGACTTGCAGGACCCGACACAAATCTCGCGATTCAAACTACCTCGCCTTTTGTTGGCCTTTTCCTCATGTGTATGAGCTCATTAAAACAGCTACAAAAGCAGTAAAAGAGAAGTCCTGCTAAAGTTTGGACTTCAGTGATGTCTGGAGTCTGTATCCCTCTCTCAGTGTGAGGCTGCAGCATCTAGACGGAGCAGAACAGGGGCGGAGCTACAGGCAGCTGAGGGACTGGGGAACACTAAGGATTTTAACAGTAAATAAAAAAAGTAAGTGTGTGAAACTAATACCAGCTTTAGATGTGTGGAATAATAATAATAATCTAATGTTCCTTTTCATTTCTTTCTTGATGATAGTTGTTGTTTTGTGCAGGGAGTACTCAAAAGGCTCATTTAACGAGCCATGAACATTTCTGCTCATTTTGTCTGAAATTTAAAGTGTATAGGAAAAAAAAATTAAGAGCCATTTGGGAGCCGATCCAAATAATCTGGTTCACCAAAAAGAGCCAAAAATCCCATCACTAACGTCGGGTCCCAACATGTCCCGACATGTCCCGTATAAGAAAACAACAGGGTGTTAGACACGCAGCCTTTTTACGCATCACCACCAGTGAACACCAGGATGATGCAGACTCGATCCCCACAGCACCTTCACTGGCTGCTTTTGCGGGCGGAAACGGGATTGAAATCCATTCCCGTGCAGGTCTCTACTGTTTACCCACTGACTTGAAGGGAGAGTCAAAATGGGTCCTTTTCAAACACGAACTTAAAGACTCTTTAATCATAGGTCAGAAATGTGACCACTGACCATCTGCTCTGCTGTGTTTGTGTTGTACTGTATTCTTATGACACGTGTTTTAACTATTTTTTAACTATGTATTGTTTAATTTTTATGTAAAGGCCCAACTAGGGACGGACATTGAGAATTAGCTTTGGCTAAAATGTTGTAGTATGTAACATGAGCTTATGTGACATACTTGACCCTATTCAAATAAACTTAAAACATTTTTTTTTTTTAAGTGCCACTGAGATTCAGAATTCCTTTGCCAGGAGAGTCCTAGCCCCAAGGGGACCCTTTTGTACATGCTTTTAGTGGTTGAACATGGAAACTACCACTATCATCTTGCTATGATGCGAGAGCACTACAGTTAGCAGCTAACAGTTTAGCCTTATGGCAGAAGAGCCGTCAGGTCTTTTTCTCCTCATGATTACAGCAGCACCGAGAGGCTGAGTGTGAGGTGTTCAAGGGTTGCCGAGCAAAAAGTTCTGCACTGTAAACTCTAAATGGAAGTTGTTGAAGGATAATATTAAATCACTATTTATCATACTGGGTCAAGCTGTACACTCGTATTATCCGTGGGTCAAGCTGTGCAGTCGTACTATCTCTGTCACGGCCTTGACTGTGGTGCTCAAGCGCCACTGAATGTTTTGCTTGCATATCAGTCTGACGCTCTTAGACGGTATTTATCCCTCCTCTGTGGAAGCATGGGCAGACTTGAATGGAAGGACTAGCGCAATGTCTTGAGTTCATGTCTCCGGGTCCCGTAACGATGGTAAATAAACTTCTCCTGAATAAGACATCCTGACTGCTGCCTCTTCTTCATCAATCCTCTCGAGCACCATTGTTATTTCTCCAACAGAAGTATTATGTTCTAAATGCCAAAACAAGAGACTTTCATGAAAGTTGCAGTTTAGCAAATAAATGTCTCAAAATGTTTACTTTGCTACATATCTTATTTATGCTGATAAATGTGTGTTTCACACAAGATTATTGAGATTTCAGGAGCTCATTGAATGCAATCAGAGCAGCGTGTGGTCTATAGTGTTGAGGGGAGTGGGGGACGGGGAAAGTCAGATGAGGGGAAGGGGTGGTGGTGGAGCAGAGCAGGGTTCACTACTCCAGCTACTGAAAAAAATTAAAAAAGACATCACTTAAGGCAGCTTTAAGTTTGCTGGAGAATTTTGCTGTGTTTGTTTGAACGGGTCGTACGTAAAGTCTCCTCGCGCGGCATAGAAATTCCTACGTGGGTTGTATCATCGGTCGTATTGGCACACATTTCTATAACCTTTTCCTCGACGTTCTCATTGAATGCAAGCAATTATTTTGTCAGCTGCAATAATAAACAACGGCGCAAATATTGTGCCATTTGATCAAATGCCATTTGATTAAATTGGCCTCAGTGTGGTGCCCCTCAGAGCCTTTGAAGCCTATGTTATGAGCGTGGAGCAGTGGCACTACTTTCTTGAACTTTATACCACCCCTTAATGAAAAGCTAACACCCCAAGAACCAGGTACCATTGCCAATCATGTAATGAGTTTAAAACTATGCACACAGCCACATTAAATTGTTTTATTTCATATTCGTTCAAATGTTTGGATATTAAACTTTATTTTTCCCAGCCAAAATGAATAGGCAAAGTTTCACAATGATAACTGAGAATTGATTTGTAATGTCTCGCCTTAAACATCCTCATCTGTCCGGCAGCCATCTTGTCCTCTCCCTCCCCATGTAAAGCTTTATAATCTGGCCTTCCCTTAGGCGGCACAGATTTGCTTCCCCTTGCTCTGATTTAGTCTCCCTGTCTGTGCCCATTTTCCACAGGCCATCACCCTCCGGCGCGTGTGATCCGTCTCGTTTTACATTTCACTGCATCAGACAAAACAGCGCGCGCCGTTTTGTCCTTGCATTGATGTCCGCCCTTCTCCAAGGCGCCCAGAGTGGCAATAAAGTGTGTGGAGAAAAAACCCCACATCGCTATTTAGTATGGCTCCGACAAGGGATTACCGCAAATGTCACAGGTGTTGTTGATATGCCGCGGTCCAAAGCGCTACAGGTCCGCCTTGTTCTGCAAATTACAATCGGACAACAGGTGTTTAGACATCCTCAATCATTTAAAATGCAATAAAAAAAACGCATTTCACCTGATCGTCTCATTGGTTTATTATTGTAAGCAAATGAGAGCAAAAATAAAGCCTTGGCCGGACAGTAAAAAAGACGATGGGGATAATGGGAGATAATGGATGTGCCGAGCCGACAGATGTCTTTGATGATGTGCTCTGATGAAGGCGGTGAGATTCCGCAGGTGGGAATGCATTTACATGAGCTAGCCTGCAGTACACGTCTGACAGAGGCTTAGAATACATATCAATGGACGCACGGAAATTAGAGAAGCTCGCCGTCCTCTTGACTGATGATATTGTTGGAAGTAAAGTACAGATAATGTGTCAAAATGCTTTGTGAACATTTTGTCATCGTGTGGGTAATTTGATTCGATTGTAGAAAAGTGGTGCTATAGGGCTTGCAAATTCCTACCTCTGAGATTGACTGGAACACAGCATAGTCAAATAGCTGATTGGCCTCTATAATGCCTTTAAACTCTTACTATTTTAATTTGTTTTCTGGAAAACTCTACAGAGATATCCAATTGGATCTCTACTTACGGCCGCAGGAGGTTACTAATGTAGCTAATAAACAAATTAAAAAAAAAGGATTATCTGCTCAACTGTTGTGTCTCTTTCACTCTATACGGTCCGCTGGGACAGCAGGGATTACTACACGTACTATAATGAGCTGGGTTTAGCCTTACAGAAAATACAATTTCGTTTCATCGTTTTGAAGATACAACTTACGACTGGAAGCCACTGGTGTGATGATCTACCCAGTAATAGATATGGTTACTTTCAATATAATAAAAAAAAAAACCAAGAAAACACTTATGAGGATCAAAATTCCCATTACCAGCAGTGTGTTTTTAGCACATAGGAAAACGCTCCAATGACAACCTTCCCAGCCTTACAACCATAAACTGATCTGTAATCTTTGAAGAAGCGATCTGCTTCTCTGCAGTTGTAAAGCTGCTCTCTCCTGGGAAGAACCGTGCACACATCTCCACATCAAAACTCCCCAAGGAAAATTTCAGTCCTGCTTCTATAAGAACAGGAAAACACAAGTACGATGCAAAAGCCCTGCAGAGTCGGTTCTGCTCTTTCTATGGTAATTGCATGATCAGGTATTCCGGTTAAGCACTCTCCTGAGAGATGCCTGCCGCTATGTTAAACAGTTCATTTTGTCATTGCTGTCAACAGCATGGCTGTGTATGTGGTCCCCCGTGCCTGTTGTAGAAACGCCATTTCCTTAATGCCTACAGGTAAGTCTTCTTATTAGGCCGCCTCTGTTGTGTGAGAAAATCTCCCCCTCAACATTCAACTGGGACTGGGTTGCCAGTGTGCATGTCCAGTGGTGAAAAAAGTGTTAGTGTTATCTTCATTAATAATGAGCAGAAATTGTTGCTATTTTTGCATTTGTATTAGTATTGACAAGAAGGCAGCTTTTCTAATCGGTCACGTGATTACTAGGGATGTTATATTATGTGATGCTGATCTTTACTGGGCGTGGTTGCATCCCATACGGCCCGTATGGGATGCATAAACATATTTTTAACATATTGTCACTCTTGCCCATGCGGCTGCTTCTATGTAGGAGCGACGACTAAAGGACAGGAGTCGGAACACAAACGAGCAGTAGAGAAAAAGAACTTTGACTATCCTATGGCTAGACATTTTGCTCAAAATCACAACAGTAACCCTAAAGATCTCAAGGTGGAAGGTTTGGAGCATATACAGAAACACAGCAGAGGACGAGATCGACTTAAACTATTACTTCAAAGGGAAACTTGGTATATATAATCTAAAGGCTACTGCATACCCTGGATTAAATGAGGAAATTGACTTTAGCCCTTTTCTGTAGCAATATTTATCATTCATTATCATTACCTATCTGAGTTCCCAATCACTCTATAAAAAGAGGAGACAAGTCGCATGGTCCTCATTTCTTGACAAAGGCTGTTTGGAGCTGATACGTGTTGAAGAAAACCAGCATTATGTTTTAAAGATTTTTAAGATTCATCAGCCCAGCATAATAAAGGCTTTTTAAATGTAAATAGAGAATTATGATGAGGGAGGAGCCCTTGGTTTTTTTGTTGTTCTTTTGAAACATATTTTTAAGTTTGGTCAGAATCAGAATAGGTTTTATTGCCATGGTTTGAGAACAGGTTCACAAACTAGGATTTTTTTCTCGGTTCAAACGTGCGACATAAAACATATAACACAGAGTATTAACAATGGCTTTCCCCATTTTTTACAGTTCTGAAGCTGTGGACAGAAAGGTCCACTGTGATTTACCATAATGTCTTTAAATGGGAGTGCTAAGTCCAATTGAAACAAGCAGTTGCATATTAACTGCCTATACAATGAAGGCTCATACTTGCAGTGAGTGAAACCATGTGTTTTTCATCGATAGAGGAATTGCTTTACAACTTTGCCATTCTAGTTTTAATTAACTTCATGAAAATACAATAAAGATGGACAAATTCAAAACTGAAAAAGATCCGGAGCAGCCATGTTGTAGAAATTTCTGAGACTTATCTCAGAAAACACTGGACTGGATTTAATAAGTCCAGCCCGCATAAAGGTAAAACATACAGACCAGTTAGAGAATTACAGAGTTCAGAACAAAAGAGCTGCGACATGATGTACGCACGCACATACGGTATGGACTGAACATTTGAATAGCCCCAGTGCTTTGTGTGTTTGAAATTACTACAAAAAAATGAAATAGCTAAAATTATAAACTTTGTGCTGTTTTCCCTTTTCCTTAAATTAATTTAACTTGCAAATCAATGTCACAGTAATGCTCAAGCCATATACAGTGTAAAGTAGTGTAGTCATGTAGTCATACATGAGGTTTCTATCGGTTCATTTCCAATAACTTGTGTTGCCTGTTTGTTAAATATACATTTATTTTCTATCAACACATTGCAACAACCTCAACCCTTTAAAGCACTGAAGCAAGTAAACTGCAGGCAGTCTAAAAACAACTCATCACAATTCAGCTATAGTGAAAACTGAAAACACATTATTGACAGACAAATTCAATTCTCTTTGGAGGTTATTGCCCTTGCTCCTTCTTTGTGTGTGTGTGCTTGATATGTCCCAGAGCTCCACAGTAAGCCTGCAGGTGTGTGTCCCTATGGAGTTACAAACGTTTCCGTACTCTGTCAAATCAAGCATCTTGCGCTGCAGCGATTGTTTATGTATCCTGTCAAAACTGGAGCAGCGTGGGTTTGTGTTCACCTGGTAATGAAGACATGGACCTCACATGGCACCAGTGGTTTCGCTAGGGATAATTTTTCTTCATAATTTTGCCGGACAACGTCGTAAAAAATCCATCATGTGCTGTTTTTATCCGTCATGAATTCAACACTCATTATATGCATTTTTTAAAGAAATAAAGGCTATAGGCTATTATTTATGTTAGGAAAAAATGGGAGATTGCAGGATAAATGGAGCTAAACTAAACCTGATCTGATCAGAATAATGGAACACGAGTCTCAGAGGAGGACGACTTATTCAGAGTATCATCTGTTCCTCAACATCAAGGCTCATATCACACTAATTCAAATCTGCAAATTATTTGCATTCTCTAAACTTTAAGGTAATGTTTAAGAAACAGTGGGTGAACGGGACAATATTTGGCTGTTGGCATCGTGCGTCTCTAAAGCTGCAGAGTCCGTCTGCTCTTATTTTCACGCACCACACCTCTTCCCTTTTCCCTCTGTCCTCACTCCATCCTTTACGTGTTTATCCAAATCCAGGTGCTCTCAGCTTCGACGTGAGAACCTGGTGTGCGAAATGCAAAGAGAAAACACACGGTGCTCCACAGTAGCTGCTCTTTAGAGAGAGATAGAGCAGCGCTGCATTTGGACTTTCATTACGGGCGGATTTCATTACGGGCGGATTTCATTACGGGCGGCCTTCAAAACATTCCGTCAAAGCTCAAATTACTTTGTAAGTGACGGAGATTTTTTGGTTAATGTAACCTCTGCATGGCACCCTGGGGAATGGACGTCTGTTTTCATTACGTAGATAAATGCTTTGCACACCACGGGATCAACTTGATTATTCCAATTTGTTTGTGTCTGTTTTCTGTTCAAAAACTCAACAATGGAGATGGTGCTGATAAACTAAAACAATGTCAAATTAAAACATTTTAACAGTTGCCAGTCCTTTGTGAAGGTTCTGTAATGCAGGCAAGGTCAGGGCAGCAGGCTGCGCAAAATGATGATCTTTCATTAAAGAGAAGCATTTTCATATATCTTTAAAAAAATAAATAATAATAACTTAAATAAACCTACCACAATTAAGGCATGGATGTTATATGGCAGATCTTTTTTTAAAGCATTCACTTGTATTCCCTTCTCTACTGTTGTACTATTTCTTGTGCTTGTTCAGTATACTGTAAAACTCTGTAAAATTGCAGCACCTACAAAGGAAACAAGTAGAGTAGACAGCAATCAAGCAGCTAAGTCATAAAAGTTGTCTTCTTAAGGTCCGCACACACTACACGATTGTTATGCCTGATTTCTATACAATTCTCAGTCGCGCCGACTCTTCCCGAGTCGTGTTTAGTTGAAGGCAGTCGCACAGTGGCGTCGTGTAGTGTGGGAGGGTCACGACTGGACTCGCGTTCGAATCGTGTAGTGTGGACAGCAGTCAGACGCATCTGGACTACAGTCGCAGGAAATCAAACATGTTTGATTTTTAAGCCCGATTTTGGACGCACAGGAGAAACGTGGGTGATTTTACCGTCTCCAAAGTGAACACACAGACTGCAGCGGCCAATGACAGGGTGAAATAAAGACAGAAAAACACAGCCGTGCCTCTTTTTTCATTTCTCCGTGAAAACAGCGGCACAAACAGCAAATTTCATGGCCACAGCTCCACACGAAACAGCACAACTTTATATCACCAAACGTCCACGAGAACCACCTTTTCAGGCTACATTTCAACCGCGAACAGAGTTTAGCGGCACTTACTGAGTTTGGAGACGGACTGTTCAGCGGCTCGCCAGGCAGGGTTATTTGGGAGGAAGACACCACACGCCCATCTCCTTGCCATCAGGGAGAAGTCTATGGAGTCTCAAAACATGCCCAGTCTGACTGACACAAGGACATCATCTTTCACCAGGTTGTCAGGAAGTTGAACTATCCTTTGAACCACAGGTTTGAGAGTAGCTCTATTTTCAGTCTTTACTTGTGGTAGAATTCACAAGAAAGCTAAACTCTCAGATTCTGTCATGAAAGTTACAACATCAAAGGTGCATTATGGAAGTTTTTATGTAGATTGTTTGTATTTCTTTTTTGTTTGTAATTGACCTTTTAGTTACCCAGTGGCTGTATGAGTGGTTAGCACAATGGACGAGGAGCGCGCTTCTCTATGGTCCCTCATGGCAGGGCGCTGACATTGCTGTAGTACCACCCCTTGGTGGCCAGAGGCTACTCCAAAATACACTTGGTAGACAGGATTCCAGTGGGACTTGAGACCTCCCTAGAACAGCTTACAAGCCTAGTTCCAAATAATTGACCCATGTGACAATGCTGGGCTAGGTGAAATATTCTAACCACGCTGTTTTTTGTACATCAGCACTAAAAAGGGAAAGCCTTTTCATTGCAGGCTCCAGAGCCCATCTTAAAAGAAGCTGCTCTCCTATGTCAGCTCCCTGCCATAGGAGGAGACTTGTTTTCTTGTAATTTTATGCAACTGTGAAGCACTTTGAATTGCCTTGTGTATGAATTGTGCTCTACAAATAAATTTGCCTTGCCTTGCCCGGAATAGGCCTGAATGGAACACCAGCTATCTCTTGTATATTATGTAAGTATTATATTTGTGGAGGATCAATAGTTTTGTAGGTTTTCAATGCTGAACCTCAACCTCAGTCACAGAGACCACCGTGATCAAAAGTAAAGGCATCATGTTAACTTCTGTAGAGCCACTTTGTCACTAAAAGGTAAATTAAATATATATATTTTTTTTCTTGCATAAAAAGTTGCATATTGTACCTTTTAAGCACCAGTGTAACAAAATGATGGTCACACAGAAGCACTGTGTTATGATGCAGGACACAGAGTGAAGCATAAATAAACACTTTGTTAGGCCTGTCATGGTACCACGGGAGGCACATGTCTGTCTGATTCCTGGCTGTTGTCCCACACAGGCTGGGGATGGTTCTCCTTTACAAAGTGAATGGCTTTCTTCTTGTGGGCCACTGCACTGAGGATGTACAGACTCCTCACACACCAGGTAGACCAGCCAAGAGAAGCATTCAACTTTTACACATCACCCAGAAAGCAACCAACTCTAAGCCTGTGTGATATTTAACAGCAGGGGTTCGTCACACCATATCTCAGTCACTTGTAATTGTAACATGCTAATGGTTATATAGACTTATGGGCTCATATAAGATTAGTTTAATGAAATTAAAGCATTAGACAGGAGGATAGATGTGTTGCTCCAGTTTTGAAACATTGGCATTAAATACCAATGTTTCAAAACTGGGCCCAAACATTTTTTGGATCAATCCACCCACTCACTCATTAGAACTCACTAATTATTTCCTCTTGAAGATCAGGTGGTACTCAAAAATCTAATCTAATCTATTTTCTTCATCGTATACTTAGTGTGTTTGCGAGAGTACTTTCTGATTGTAGAGGAGTCACTTATACTTGAGTGTATACTAAGTGTCATTTTTGCTGTAACAGACTATAGTCTTGGATACCTTGAGTTGCAAGTGTTCCAGTTTCTTGTCCTGTCATTTTCTATTTGAGAATTAAGTGACTATAGTGACTATCACTGGCAACATGTAAAAATAAATTATCACATAATATTTCAGTTTTTGTAAAGGTATTATATAATATATAATATTTGCTATTCAAGCCAAAGGCTTGATGATGATTCAAAGCATAATACATGTTTTAAATAGTTCTGCAATCTTAACCCTATGGAAACAATTGATAGTTATTTTAGCAGATAGGTAATCTTGGTGCACCATGTTCTGTGTGTAAAAGGTGAGACTATGAAAAGGTCTGCCCATTGTCTCATGTGTTATCTGGTGTGCTCCCTGAAGCAGAAGCCAGGTCCCTGTGTGGAGCTGCTGTCAGACAGAATGCCTTTACAGAACAAGAGAGAGAGCACACTGACACACTTCAAGCGATTACAATAAAGCCTTTAGATAAAAACTAAAGCATAGCTTGTGTCAAAGAAATCTTTATTATGGAAACAATGCAGAGCAGAACATGCACAAAAGGCTCCAATATTATAATATTATAATTATGTTGGTGGTACAATAGTCTTTGCAGACCAGATCCCATGTCTCCTGGGTGTTTATATACCTCTATTCACATTTCTGCAATGCATTTTGATTCTTGGGTTAGTTTAGCCATTCCCAAGCAGAAAGGTACTACGTCCCACGACGTAGTACTGCAGTTACTCACTGCTCCTGAACATTAACAGGGGGATATAAGGGATAATACACAATAATAATAATATAAGGGAATACACAGACAAATCTCTAGTGTTTAGCTGCTTGGTTCTTCAAATCATAAGCATTTTACAGTTGCAAAGTTCAATGTTTTTGAACCTCTAGCTCAGGTTCGCTGACCCATTTGGGCACACCATAATCTTAATGAAGTGATCATCTCAAAAGGTCAGCTCCCCCATGCTCTTTTGGGGAGAAAGTGTTTTAATAGAGTGCATTAGAAAATGGGGTGGTTCCAGTGTTCAAACTTTGGATAAATAAAATAATGATGAGTTTTTCTCTCCAGGACGTTGGAAAGATTGTATCACATCACACTAAAATTTACAACATCGTCCTTGGATTCAATTAAAGCGACTTATTTCCACCACTCTTTCTCTTTTGATACAAACTCAATACAACATAAATCAGGTATAATTACATTTGCGTCACCTGGGGTCCCTGGTGAGTCCCCCACATATTCAATACATCTAATATGTTTCAGGATGTCCAAATGTAAATCAGTTAACATCTGTAGAGCTGTAGATCAGTTAGACAGAGCTAATCTTATACAGTGCCTCCGGAGGATGGAGATCTAACATATGATTACACTGTACATCAGTGCAGAACAATAAGATTTAGATGTGCCTTGGGGGTTTTTCACTGGGGATTTTGCAATAGAACGTTTTTGACAGCAATAGCTGGAAAGAGGATGAATATAAATATTAAACACTGCATTGTCAAAACTCACCACTAAAAGGTCACGCATTCTAACACTGCAGACATAAGGCAAGTCGACAGGGAGTCGCGGTTAAAACTAATTCCATTTAAGCGGAAACTGTGCAGCACCTAATCTCTGTGCGGTCACAAGCAATAGTGGCAACATTGCGGACACCGTTTGTTGTCCGCAACCCGTGAGACGTTTCTGTGACGTCCCTGCAATGAGACCTGGTGGATGCCAAGGAGATCTTAAAGACGTCACAGAGACATCTCCACAACTGCGAAGAAGTCTCAGAGATGTAACTTGGTGACCGAAGAGACCGTCAGTCACGGCGACGTCTCTTCCGGTGAGATGGGCCCTTTCGATTTTAGAAACGCAGTCATTATGCATACATTTTTCACTAAGATTATGTATTGATGGAGGGAGTCCAACCACTGTGCAAAGTGCAAACGCTTCTCCAGCACATCCCAAAGATTCTCAATGGGATTCAAGTTTGGACTCTGTGGTGGCCAATGCTGTTGAGAAAAGGAATTCTGATGCTCCCTGAACCACTCTGACATCTAAGAATATGCCCATGTGTGTATTTCTCACCACGGCTGTTAATTTCCCATGTAAACATACAAAAATATATCCAACGTAATATCATACGAAATGTCAATAAAACCAGTTCAAGGACAAAATCGATCTTACAATGCTATGTTAAAGCTGTGATCATTGTTAGTTGCTATATTCCAAGCAAACCTAATAATTTCAAGCTTACTACAACTTTTTCTCATTGCTCGGTAGCATGGAGGCAAATGCAACAAGCAACCATAGCATCTACTAATAGATATTACGTACTAAATTCATCTTAATTTAATGAGACGTCTAACTGTCTTCCTCTTGCAGTCTATTGGACATGAGGGAGAGATTGCCCTTCATTGGTATTCTCCTCAAAGGGGAACATCACATTCTTAGTCCATTTCTAGTCTGACTAGCACCTGCAATTCACTGTGGGGCTATAGTCTGCCTCAATGAGAGAGGGAGTAAGAAAGAGAAAGGCCTGATGGGTACTCTGACGCCTTGTGTCCCTCATCTCTTCCCTCTCAATCTCCACTGAGCCCATTTCGCCTTGTTCTCATCTCTGTCTGGCCTTCCAGCTGCTCAGTTCAGAGTTTAGTAAGACAAAATTGAGCAACATTGAGTAGGCATATGGAGCAGGGTAAAAAAAAATAAAAAGGACTTATAGCAACCTGAAGTCAGTGCTTCTGTTAGCATAATACAATAAAAAAGGATGATAAAAATGTGTGACGATCAATTTATAACTATGAACATAACAGAACTAATGTACCCAGTGATGTCTTGTTTAGGCTGGTCACATTTATTTTGAGAAGCAGCAGCAAGAGTACTTTCCTACAGCGGTAGGGGGAAAAAAGTCTGCTTTTTACGAAAGAAACACTTGAATAAAATTACACAAAATAATTGGTGCTTTAATGCACAACAAGAGTTTTGAGACTATTGTTGAGACCCATGCACTGGCTTTCCTAGCATCTTTAGAATTAAATCATTTCAATGTCAAAAACAGGAAATGACCAATGTTTACCAAGGACATAAACTATCCACCAATTAATGCTTTCAAAGCTATTCTAACATTGGACATGAGAAATAAGGACAGGACTTCTCAGGATTTGGACAGAGTGCCAGATGGGACTACTGATGGAGGCCAGTGCATGGCGTATGAATTTGTTTGTTTATTTGGTTGGGACAGTGCAAGTTAATGAACAAGCCACACCGAATTGTAGCCTTGGGCTTATTTCCATCCGTTGACCCCCATGCGCAATTCCAAACACGCTCTCATTCATCCTGGCCTATTGTACATGTTTTTACTGGTAGGGGAAACCGGAGTACCCGGAGGAAACCTACGCAGACACGGGGAGAACATGCAAACTCCACACAGAAAGGCCCCGGCCTTGGTGGGAATCAAACCCGGACCTTCTAGCTGTGAAGCACGAGCGCTAACCGCTGTACTATCGTGCGTCCTAATAAAACTGCCAGTTCAAAAGATTTGACCCGCCCACTTCCTCTACCCTCCTTCCTGCTCCCATCTCTTCTTCACATGTCTCCAGCCCAGTGGACACTGCCTCCTCCCACAACTACCTTCATCAGCTCTCAGCCCCCTCCACAAAAATGAACTCTCTAAAATAGAGATAGATTAATAGATTAAATAGCAATCTGAAATCAATGCTTCTCCTAACATATTACATGACCTGAGAAAAAAGGATGCCTCACTCTGTCCCCCACCCCAGGGGGAGGAAATCGAGTTGGTGGACGGTTTCAAAAACCTGGGTGTATACATTAACAATAAACTGGACTGGTCCCTCAACACCATGAAGTGCCAAAGTCGCCTCCAACTTCTGAGGAGACTGAAGTCCTGAGTGAGCAGGCTTCTGCTCAGGACTTTTTATGACTGTGTGGAAGCCTCTGCTATCCAGAAGAGACTGAACAAGCCAGTCAGGAGGGCCAGCTGTGACCCACTGGTGGAGGAGTTGGGCAACAGGAGGGCATTACCCCAAGCTCTCATATATCATGGACAACACCTCTCACCCACTGCACGGGATGTCAGCACCAGTAACGAGGATCATCCAGGCTCAGTGCTGGTGAAATGTTTTGGGGTCTTCCATTTGACTTATTGGTTCCATAACCCGCGGTATATTTTAAGAAGTTCAACATTATTTACTGCATCTCACCTCAGCGGCGATAGCGCCATCAGGACGTCATGACAGGGGGTATACCTAATAGAAAATGACACATAATCCACAATCCAATTCTCTAAAATCTTAGAAAAGGTTTTTAACTCTAGACTCGACAGCTTTATCGAAAAGTGTAATTTACTCTCGGACAATCAGTTTGGTTTTAGGAACAATCACTCAACCTCACACGCGCTCTTTGATATAACTGAAGAAATAACTAATGCTGTAGATAACAAGAAATATGCAATAGGGTTATTTATTGACCTGAGTAAAGCGTTTGATACAATAAACTATGATATATTAATTAATAAACTAGAACTTTATGGGATTAGGGGGGTAGCTCTACAGTGGGTCACCAGTTACTTAAAAAATAGAAAACAATGTGTGAAAATCGGTGATTATCAGTCGAGTTGTCGACAAATTGTCTGTGGTTTACCTCAAGGTTCTATTCTGGGCCCAAAATTGTTTAATATGTATATTAATGATATTTGTAACACATCTGAAGTACTTAAATTTATCTTGTTTGCTGACGATACAAATATTTTTGCATCAGGAGACGACTTGCAACAGCTGTGTCGGATTGTTAACTTGGAACTCAAAAGTGTCAACAAGTGGTTCAAACAAAATAAATTATCTCTAAACCTGAGTAAAAGCAAAATGATGATATTTGGCAACTGTAACTCCAATGCTCAGGAAGCAATTCAGATAGAGGGTGTTGTTATCGAGCGAGTCCACGAAATCAAATTCCTGGGGGTGATTATTGATGACAGAATTACTTGGAAATCTCACATTAAATATATATCTACGAAAATTTCTAGTAGCATTTCAGTAATTGCAAAAGCAAAGCACATTTTAAACATCAAAGCTCTACATACCTTATACTGTTCTCTGATTTTGCCCTACTTATATTATTGTACTGTGGTTTGGGGTAGTACTTATAAAAACACAGTTAAACCAATAATATTGTTGCAAAAAAGAGCTATCCGAGTAATTCATAAAGTTGGGTTTTTGGACCACACAAACTCATTATTTTTAAAATCAAAGATCATGAAGTTTTGTGACATTGTTGAGTTCCAAACTGTTCAAATGTTATTCAAAGCAAGGTATAAATTGTTACCAAACCAAATACAAAGAAGGTTCCAAGAACGTACTGGTCGTTATGAATTACGTGATGAATTAAACTTTAGGGTTCAGAAACATAGCACAACTTTGAAAAGTTTTAGCCCAACAGTTAATGGTGTACAATTGTGGAATAAACTGGAGATGGAATTGAAACGATGTCCAAACATCAACCTGTTCAAATATAAATACAAACAAAAGACTTTTGAAATATACAGACAAGAAGAAATGCGTTGCCACTAAGGGGAGCAGTGGGATCAATTATGTGTATTTTTCCTCTATATTCAAGGAAGAGTGTTGCTGCTTGGAACGGTTGTCATTCTATTGCTCAAATTCACAATCGGAGAATTAGGGTTGGCAGGTTATGGATCTGTTGAGAGGAATCCTCCCAACGGGCTCTAAACCTTGTCTTTTAATGCACCACTCAGCATAGGAACATATTCTACAAAATCAGCTGTTAGGGCAGCTGTGTGGGGGTTTGTTGAAGGGGAGTTACTGCCCTCTTCAACTGGCTCACTCTCTGGCTTTTTAATGCACCACACTGTGCAGGGCTTTCTTCATACTTCACATATAACTCAATTAAATAAATTATATAATAATGATGATGATAATTAAACCCAAATTAAAATTATACTGAGAATGGTAATGACAACTGGAAAGTATCAAGATCTCAGATTATAATATCTATGAATGCACCTTTATACCATAAAAGTAACTCTGTAATCACGGGTAAAAATATGCAAGCAATATATTAAGTAACACATTTTTTTGACTTGCTTTGTATTAGACATCGTATATGAAACTAGATTGTTGTTGTAGCTGTGCGTTGTTCCAATTAATTATATAAACAGTTAATATATTTTTTGTTGTTTGATGTAAGTTGGTCTGTACGAATGTAGCTGCTTGAAATGTTTTGAAATGTTCTTTTTTTATTTATTGCACTTGGGGGTGGGGGCTCATAAGCTTTTTGCTTCAGCCCACTCATTTTGAGCACAATGTGTATTGCTCAAATAAACAAATAAACTAAACTAAAACTAAACTAAATGTTTGTGCACTTAAGTGCAAAGAAAGTTTTAGACGCGTTCTTGACTTTCCTCAACTACATGCACATTGCGTTATGGCTTGTTGTGCTTTTTGGCAGGGCCGAAACTATGAAGAGGGCTAACTCAGCGTTTGCTGAGAGGCTTTAATTTGAAGGATGCACCAGAAAAAAATCATTCTAAAAGCACCAATGGCATATTTTTGACAATCACATCTGAATTATAAAAATTGTCCTGGGGAAAACTCCAGACCCTCTTTAATTGCCCCCCTCTACTTTTGAAAAGATTCTGGGGTGAGGCCAAACCTCTCCCACTGACAGATACTTTCACCTACTTTGAGGTACCCCTGGCTTGTGGCCTTGTAGCTCCTGGTGTGCTCACCTGCTTTTTATCAAAGTGTAAACTTGTGTTTGGCTTATCATTTCTTAAGGTTACAAGATTGTATAGCCAAGAAAAAGGCCACCCAGCTCAGGTCCGACCAATGTCTCTCTCCAAAGTTTGTGTAAGAGTTCAATGCCCTGTACAAGTGTAGGAGAACGATTTGAAACAATAACAGTGCCACTGCACCTGCTATTCGATTAGACAGATTGCTCTGTGTTGATTAATTGGGTCAAGGGTGCCAGCCATTTGGAGCATTGGGGATTCCAATCTGGATGTACAATATGTATGATAAAACTTTGAGCTCCCATTCAAATCTGAAGGAAAGAAAAAGAAAAAAAAAAAGAACAGTGATACGGGATCCCCTATTATACCAATTATTTTGGGGAGCTATTAATCATGGTTCAAATAATCTTCATTGTTCACCCTTTTAATGAAGCAGAGTAAGAGTTTGAATGTATAATTTAGTCCGTGCAAATGAAATCAAAATGCTCACAGTAGTTGGCGCGCGTTATCTCCGTGGTGCGGGATAATGATGCAAGGCTTTACATCCCTATGGCACACACTCGGAGTCATTATCTGGTATTGCCTGGCAGTCGGACGGACAGCTGCAGCGCCAATTAAAACCGCTCCAAATCAGGCTTTTGAATTAGCTGAAGGTAGCTGATGAGGGAAACTTCTTTTGTGGAATAACAATTATTATGTACAGTAATACTATTAGGATAATTGCTCTAGATATTTCTCTGGTGAGGCAGACTAACATTTTATGGGTCGGGTAATGTAAAACATATAGCTGTATGAATAATAATAGGCACATTTATGGTCATGTAGGTGCTTGTTAGGGGGAAGAGTCATAGCAAAAGTTAATAAGACACAATGCAATCAAGCAAAGCACATTTTCTTCTTCAAGAGGTGAGAAAAGCAGGTTAATTTCAACTTTGACCTTGTTAGCATGTAATCGAGTCCTGTTGATCCAAGAAGAAGAAAAATCAAACAAATATTGCTTGGCAAAAGGCTACAACCCACTGAAAATGCACCTGCTCCCCACATTTTTTATAGATCCTGATCCACCAGTTAAGAACCACCGTGCATAGTAATTCAATTTATACAAACCAGACAATGACATAAGATTAGATAAATAAATATTGCGGTCGTTACTTCAGTCTTCAATAAATGAATGCCACATGATCCAGGCACATGAAGCACATTCTTTTCAACAGTTTTTCTACGCTTGATGCAAAAAAATATATATAATAATAATAATAATCTGACTATTTACACAATTTAAAGGCTTTTTGAAGTCTACAAAAAGAGCAAAAGATTCGCAAAAAGGTTGTTTCCGCAATTTCAGCCAGTTTAGTTCTCTAAGCTAAACTGGCAGTTTAGAGAAGCTGGCAGCTACCTTTTTTCCCTGCTTGAGTGGGTATGCAGGAAGTCACACATTTCAGTATTAGAACAAGCACACAGTTTCTGCCCCCAGTGCAACCCCATGAAGACATATGGCCACCTCCGCCAAGGCAGGAGGCACACGGCTATAAAACAGGATTGCTTTGGCACAACCTGCATGCTATCCCTGTCTGTGTCCAATGTGCTCTTTCCCAAATCATCCAGCCTTCGTTTCGTGATGAGGCCATTTTGTCTTTCCGCATCAGTGAAGCGATGACTGCAAAACCGCTCAAACAGGTCTTACCCCTTCTGAGAAGTAACTGTAGAGAAACCTGCAGGAAGGCTATCACAGTGCAAAAAGGGAGAGAAAATGAGAGAGCACAGGGCAGAGTATATGAATTGTAGGGGAAAATTAACCATTAACTGTAAAAATGGCATAATCTATTATTAATAACTGTACCACTACTATTCCAATGTAAACGTTACTTTTTTGTGTGCTGTTGCAAAGGTTGGTGTTTAAGAGGGAATATTATGGAAAATCAGTAGTTCTGAGTTTCATACCTCCTTACAATGATGTAATGGTAATAATATAATTTATTTGGTCGGGACAGTGCATGTTAACGAACATAATAGTCAGGTCCATAAATATTGGGACATCAACTCATTTATGTTTTTGGCTCTATAAACCACCACACTGGATTTTAAATGAAACAACAAAATGTGCTTAAACTGCCGACTTTCAGCTTTAATTTGAGGCTATTTACATCCAAATCGGATGAACAGTGTAGGAAGTGTTTTTATGTGACCCAAAGTAATGGGACAAAGCAACAATTATCAAACGTTTTTATTTTTAATATTTGGTTGCAAATCCTTTGCAGTCAATTATTCTGAAGTCTAGAAGGCATATGTCACCAGACGCTGGGTTTTGTCTTCAACAAGTGAAATGCTGCTCAATTGGATTCATGTCAGTTGATTGACTTGGCTACTGAATAACATTCCACTTTTTGACTTAAAAAGCTCTTTGGTGGCTTTGGCAGTATGCTTCAGGTCATTGTCCATCTGCACTGTGTAGCAGCGTCCAAGCATTTGGCTGAATATGAGCACGTACTAATTCCCAAAACAATTCATCCTGCAGCTTTTGTCAACAGTCACATCATCAATAAATGCAAGGGAACCAGTTCCATTGGCAGCCATACAAGCCCATGCCATGATGCTGCACCTCCATGTTTCACTGATGAGTTGGTATGTTTTGAATCATGAGCAGATCCTTTATTTCTCCATTACTTTTCTCTTCCCATCACTCTGGTACAAGATGATCTTTGTCTCATCTGTCCTAGGATGATATTTTTAGTGGTTTACACCTTGTTGTTTATCGTCTGTACTCTCTCTGGTGAAGTCTTCTCTAGATTGTCGACTTTGACACATACACCCACCTCCTGGAGAGTGTTTTTGATCTGACCTATTGTTGTGAAGGGGTTTTCTTCACCAGGGAAAGAATTATTTGGTCATCAACCGCATTTGTCACCCGTGGTCTTCCAGGTCTTTTGGTGTTGTTGAGCTCACCGGTGTGTATTTTTTAATTTTTAATAATGTTACAAACTGTTGATTTAGCCACGCCTAATATGTTTGCTATCTCTCTGGTGGGTTTGTTTTGATTGTTCAGCCTAATGGCTGGCTTCACTTATTGTGATAGCTCTTTGGATCTCAAATTGAAAATAACATAATATCCAAAATGCAAATATCACACTTGAAATGAACTCTGGATGTCTCACCTGTTCCCTATACATGGGATAATGAGGGAAGAGCTGACACCTGGCCATAGAACAGCTGAGCAGCTAGTTGTAATTGTCTTGAAAAGTGCCTTGAAAAGTGGGAGGCACACATAAAAACGCATCCGATTTGGATGTAAATATTCTCAGAATAAAGCTGAAAGTCTGCAGTTTATGTACATCATTGGTGTTTCAATTGAAATCGATTGTGGTGGTTTATAGAGCCAAAAACATTAGAATTGAGTCGATGTTCAATATTTATGGACCTGACTGTACATGCATGTAAACACGCCACACCGGATTGTAGCCTGCCCTATAGTAATCATGTGTTTAGTGGTAGAGGAAACCAGACTAGCTGGAGGAAAGCTATGCAGACACGGTGGTGTTAAATCTCCAGCAGCAACTATTTGAAATGTTATGGGGCTCAAATTACTCCCCCATTTTACCCCAAACTCCTCCTACGTCCGGATGTAATCTGGAAAAACTCTCCTTACCTAACACCCATCTTTTGCTTTGTAGCAACCCTCGTTCGCAAAGCAGAAAGAGTCAAAATTACCACCAGAGTGTCACTACAGAACAACACACTGCAACATACTAGCGGCAATGTCCACCAGCAGTTAGACCCCTGGAGCTGGAGAGGTGAAGGAAGGCTCTTAAAGGGACAGAGCCAAGACAAGGGAAACTATGAACAAGTTGTTTTTTTTCTAATCCAAGTGATTCAAGTTAAAGATTTTCTATTTGTCAAACCATGTGAATGATTTGAAATTATATTTCTCTCATCCTTGATTGTGGTGCGGGGGGTGGGGGAAGAGAGGTGGGAGGGTGGGCAGGGAGCTCAGCTTCCCGATGGTCTTGTGTATGAAACTGTTCTTAAGTCAACTGGACCTGGCAGTCTCCTCCCTGAAGGCATTACCTTGAAGAGACTGTTATCAGAACATGTTTTTAATTATTACCAAATAGTCCCACATTTAATAATTATTGTTGTTGTATACTTTGCACACAACCTGGATTTAGATTTAGATTGCGGAGTCAGTTTTCTGGGTCTAAATATATTCCTGACCAGTGGGTCGGGACTCAAAAATGAGTTGTGAGACAGCAGCTGGAAGTGTGCGAAGGTGCAACAATGCTTCGCAGTAGTCACTAGTGCAGTGAGTGAGAGTGTCTGTTTGTTGGCCCAGGTGGAGGAGTACATGTCATGTGCCTAAGCTGCAGGATTTGCCTTCTCAGAGTGATTCAGGGGGAACACAAGGCGATTTGTACTACACATCCGCACATGTAGAGCGCATCATTATCAGTACGGAGAGACAACTGTGGCACTGAGGTGAACATCAGGACATGAACTAGTCAAGGCTCAAGTTTGTTCAGCCAACTTTATGTTCAAGGGAATTATATATATTTTTCAAGTTAAGTCTGCCCATCTGTTTCCATCGGCTTTTCATATAATCAAAATCGGAGATCTGCCAAATGCCTATATATTGTAGCTTGAAGCTATCTGAAGTACTTGACTTAACGGGACTATATCATGCTATTTTAGCCCTTTCGAAAATAAACTACAGGCATTTATATGATATATTATGCCTCTACCACTATGAAGTGCAAATTTTTTGTGGCACTTGGAAAGGTGAATATTTCGTGAGATGGTTGAGAATCACAGGTCACAGGAGATGGGCGCTGAATGTGTGACTGTGCTATGGTGCAGCGCAGACTTTGGTGAGATTAATTTGGTCTAATTATAAACTGAGCTAATCAGGACATCAGCATAAACATATCTGCCCTCTTTCATGTTGACGCTCTCTCACTCAGTCAGACATCGATGGGTGCAAATATGCATGACCAGAGATGTGCTTCAGTTTTCAGCTCAAACAAAATTATATATAATTTCTGTTTGCCATTAAAGTTGAAATCTGGACAAATATTTACTTGCTGAACATTTTGCCATGTGTTGCATTTAGATCTAAATAAGGAACATAATCTGAAAGTCTTCTGTGCATCACCGTTCCTTTTGCCTTTCTTGAGTTTGGAAAGCTAAGCATGTGTGCAGGAAACATTATTACGCGATGTTACATGTTGAGCATTTGCATTTGATACTTTCCAGTCAGGATTTTTCGCAGCACTGAGACAGCCTTGATCAAGGTGACAAATGATATCCGCATTGAACACCAACGCAGGTAAGGTCTCAGTTTTAGTTCTGCTGGACCTGAGCGCTGTCCTTAACACATTGGACCACGGGATCTTACTTCACAGGTTAGAAAACTGGGTGGGAATCTCTGGTACTGCGCTAAACTGGTTCAAGTCCTATCTCGAGCACAGGACGTACTTTGTCGAAATTGGCAACTGTGTCTCAGACAAAATTGACATTACCTGTGGAGTCCCCAAGGGGTCAATCTTGGGACCCCTCTTATTGTGTCGTACCACAACTACGCAGATGACACTCAGATCTACGTGTCACTGACGGCAGGTGAACATGGGCCTGTAGATACTCTCTGTCACTGCATCCAACAGAGCAGTTTGTGGATGCAAAACAACTTTCTCCAACTAAATTGTTTTGGGCCCACAGACACAAAGAGAACGGGTTATCAGTCACCTTGAGTCTCTCCCTTTAAAACCAAAAAATCAGTTTCGAAATCTAGGAGTAATCATGGACTCAGGCCTGAACTTAAACAGCCACATCAAAGCAATAACATCATCAGCTTTTTACCATCTGAAAAACATTGCTAAGATCAGAGGAATAGTGTCAAACCCAGACTTAGAGAGACTCATCCATGCATTTGTCTCCAGCAGGTTAGACTACTGTAACGGCTGCTCACTGGCCTTTCTAAACGAGCTGTTAGAGCTGCAGTACATCCAGAGCACTGCTGCTCGAGTCCTGACAAGAACCAGGAAATACGACCATATTAGTCCAGTGCTCCGGTCTCTGCACTTGCTTCCTGTCAATCAGAGAATAGAATTTAAAACAGCTTTGCATGTGTACAAGTCTTTTCATGGTTTAGCACCAAAGTACATCTCTGACATGTTAGAGCCGTATGAACCATCTCGGGCCCTGAGAACTTCAGGGAGGGGTCTCCTGGTGGTTCCCACAGTCAATAATAAACACGGTGAGCCTGCGTTTCAGTTTCATGAAGCTAAAATCTGGAACAGTCTTCATGAGGATGTGAGACAGGCCTCAACTCTGACAATGTTAAAATCTAGGCTGAAAACAGCTCTTTTTACCAGTGCATATGACAACTGAAAGTATTTTATCTGCACTCTTGCCTTTTACTATAATAGATACATTTTATGTTGTTTTATTGATTGATTTTATCTGTGTTCTTGTAATTTTATGCAACTGTGAAGCACTTTGAATTGCCTTGTGTATGAATTGTGCTTTACAAATAAACGTGCCTTGCCTTTGTAGACCATATATAAAGACATATAATATAAAGACATATAAAGTAACGCATTGTTGCTTCTTGCTATCCAACAATGTTCATCTGTTATCCCCATCTGCTGTCAGTTCCATTTAGGGGATGGCCAAAAGTTATTTATCATTTAAGAAAGAAAGTTCGTCAACAAAAGTTTAGCTTTCTGATGTCTCACTTTGTGCAGTGATGGGCAAATCAGGCGGACAGCAGCTTGATTAACAGGTCACAGAGAAGAGACGGGTTTGTGATCTTGTGTGTGTGCGTAAATGAGTTGTCGTCAAGATAATGAAATGTGTGGGGGGAAAAGATATTCATCCAATGACAAAATGCATGCTTGTAGCTGACATTATTGGATGAATTGTAAACCTGAAATTGTCATCAAGCTGTAAAGGCCCAACTTGTGCCAGGCCAAAAATCGTATCTAATTCAGCAAAATAACCTTATTTTCTCTGAACTATGTGAAAGTCACTAGCGTTGCTCTTAGGAGTCGGTGTAATGGCTTGCCTCCAGCTGTGATAGTGGTCTTTGATACTCGACAAGAGAGTGTAATGTGACCTGTTTAAATGAGATCTCCCACTCCTCATAATAGAGTCCTAATGCATAATTAGATAAAGTATTCACATTTGTGGCCCGGGGAGCCCGCAGCGGAGGAAGGGAACAGCCTAGCACAGCCTTAAGAGGAATAGAAGTGTGGCACCAACAGAAAGTAAGGCTGCCCTAAGACACTGCTATATTTTCTCTTTCATTAAAAGCTTCCTGAATTGTGCAGAGCTGGAAAAAGCACCGCAGGCTAGCGCAGATCCAGTCGCGCATCGACCCGCACAAAGGCACACAAACACATGCGCTACGACACGAGCCACCGCACACTGCCTGGTGAGCAGCATCTCCCTGCCCTTTGAAAATGTGTGCTGTAATGGCAGTTCAATGTTTTCTTTTTTAAACCTGGACGATCTTCTCTACCATCTGAGCCATTGTCATAACCATTGTCAGATGCAAGATACAAGGTTGTAAATTGAGATTTTCCAAGACTGCCCCCTACAAGCAATAGTCGCTTTTAGCATAACACAAGCCTTATACCTACAAACTTAGTCTGTTGATGCTGTAGAAGCTATGTGTCGCTCATATCCCTGACCTCTGGAGTCAACCCACAACTACAAAGTACTACAATGTAAACACTACAAGTACAGAGAGAAGTGAAGCAGCATTATGCGCCCTGAACCGTGCAGGATTGAACTGAGCTACTGTATATGGAAAGGGTCTGTGTGTGGACTTTGTATGTTCTCTCCATGTCTAAATGTGTGTCCTGCAGGTGCTCCGGTTTCCACCCTTTTTAGGTGGTTCTAATCATGAGTCTATAGCTAAAGAATTGAAAATGACGTCTCCGAAGTCGGTCGCCCACAGTGCAGATTCTTCAAAGCATAGATATCTCATGATGGTTGTACCAACAATTTTTTCATAAATTTTCATTTATAAACAAATGTATTTATCTTAATGCCTTTGTTTCAATGTATTATTTGATTCACTGTCTTGAACTAACAGTATACAACAAGAAACATTCTTCTTTTGTCCCCCCACACTGGAGCAATTACTAATGTCCAGGATGTTTGGTTCCGATTTTCCACCCTCAATTTGTTGAATTTAAAGAATTTATATAATTATATATCAGTTCTTCAAATTGATAAAAAAAAAATTCAAAACATGAAATTAAGAGACTTCAATCAAATCTGAGGACACACACATGCACACACAAAAACCCTTCATTGTATTTTTAGACATTGCTACTCCACTGTCTTTCAGCACAAAGTAAACGTTACCTTCAAGACTGTAGTCTTACACTCACACAGGTGTAATTTATCTGTCTCCCCCAACAAAACTAAACCGTCCCTATTCCTGTGCAGCCAATCCTGTCTCCATGACAACACAGCAGCTACATCACCCCAAAACAGCAAAGCAATGAATTCCACCAAACGACTAAATTAATTATTTGTGAGCAATGGATTTTAAAATCCATGCTCGGGTAATTCCCTGCTCTTTCTGTTTAAGCAGACATTCTCGAAGTTCTTTAATGTCTAATGCTTGTTGTACAATAAAATAAAAAAGTTGTAAGTTGTAGAGTTTTACACATTTCGGCCAGGATGAGATTTGACTGTCATTGCTTTTATGGTTGCTAGTTTATTTCCTTGTCCCTTTGGAAGGTAACTAAAAAGGTCACGGTCAGTGATGGGGTACCTCTGTTACTTCCGGCAACATTGGCAACCAGTGCTGCTGCTTGCTACACACTTCAAACACGCTGTGCATCAGGCATCAACGGTTATTTCTGGTGTTGGTGTGTTTAATCCTTCACTTCCAAAATACGTGCTTGGTGCATGTTGAGTCGAGTTGCAAATGAACACGGGAGAAAGTGACAGACATGCTATTAAAGTGCTATTGGCGTCTAAAGGCCTTCCCAGTTCTATTGCATTGCTTTGCAGGCCTGAGGGAGTCGCACCCAGAGCACATGGCTACATATAGGAATATGCAACAAATAGACATGCTTTAGTGCTCCCGGTTACAGCTGTTGGGCTTGATTCTACCAGAGCTCTGACTCTACTCAAAGGCTACATGGAAGCACTGCATTTCCTAGTTATTTCCTCCTCAGTGAGTGAATTGCTACAGTGGACGCCTCAGAGATGGCTCCCCTTTAGTTTTTGTTGCAAGACTTTGCCACGTCTAATCATATCATATTTTTTATATCATCTGCAGTGGTACACACTTGCAAAACCACATTTTTGGCTTTGGAGTTGCTTAATTTCCTCCTCTCAGAATCGCTATGGCAACAGGTTGGCACATGGCTCGAGACTGGCAGACACTGCGCACTGTTGACTGGGATTAATCACATCGCGGGGACCACATTCATGGCACTGAGAGCTTGTTGAAGGGCATCAAGTGACAGTTTTGTGTGTCTGAATACAAGCCGTCCCAGCGCGGAGGCAGATCAAACCAAAATTATTAGAAGCTTTACTTTCAAAAGATTTTAACTAAGTTGTTATCCCCAAGAGAGGATAGGTTTGTTAATCCACAGAATCCCTATAGTGCTCAGAAATATCCCTCCAGCATCTAAAACGCAATACACCTTTTAATTGGAGTTTTAATACCAGAAGTATTTTAGGACCCACAGGGCATGTACTACTGCAACTGCGATTAGATTGTGATTTATTTAGATCAAGATTGAGGTCATAGTGCACAAAATCAGGACCATTAATAAGTGATGACGAACATCTACAGTTTCTATTTGTATCGAGTAATGGCACCGTGGCGCTGGCAAATTTTTAAATCCTTTTGCTAAAAGTTGACATGCATGCCTTCTGGCCACACGCATTGCGACATCATTAAATAGATATTTTTAGGATTTCTCCAAGCTGCACATATCTATGGCAACGTACCAGGGATACGTGACCTGACATCAGCTATTCTGCTGCAACTTTTGCTAAACACAGCGTGCATATGGTTGACTTGTGGAGCTTTGACTGGATGTGACAATGGACCGGGCCACTGATGTCTTTGGATATGACATAACTACAGGTGAACTTTAGGACACTAAAGGACGTCGGCATTTTCACAGGACTTCACTGGGAAACATGTGGGACATATCAAACTTTTCTTCAGGAATCTGCCAAAGTGGATTCATGCAACATGACCTCTGGAACAAGTGGTGCGCTACCTCATGCATCGCTTAAAACCCAAGTTTGGTGTGGGGTTGTGGTACATGAAGTTTTCCGTGCCTTAGTGTCTGAAATCAGTTGTGCGTGTAGCCAGGGTAGGGGACTAAGTCTCTCGGCTGGCCTTGGAAGGTCTCGAGAGCCCAACAGAAGAGCTGGAGGAAGAGTGCGGCTAGGTAAGTCTAGGCATCATTGCTCAGACTGCTTTCGCAACCCAACCCCAGGTAAAAAAATATATATTGAGGGATATGGCATGAAACCAGCGTACATAGGAATCAATGCCTGTCTGTCTTTTTTACATGTTTTTATGGACCCTTGTGAGTCTGAAATAAAGATTTATTGATTGACTGCGCTTAGACAAATTACTGAGCTCACTGCAGAAAAGAAAAATATCTTTACTATTCTCTATAAGAAAGGACATTGTGAGAGCAATGTTGGTGTTCGCGTTGAAAAGATGAGTCACAGAACAGAGCGATGATTGATGAGACAGTTTTCTCTTAAAAGGTGCGCGGTCGTCCTTTGGTTTTGGAACAGTGACAAACAGCGTCGTCCTAATAATAGGGCTGTCACATGAATCGCCAATGTGCCTCTTCAGAAAATGCTCACAATGCATTCATTTATGGCGCCGCCTTCAAAGGAAACGTACCCTTTTACCGTCTGTCACTCTGTCATCTCCTGACATTGCGCTGGTATTTTAGGCACCATGCTGTGAAAGCTACGATTGGTGCAATATTCACACTAAAGACTTAGTGTTATTAACGTTAAAAATGCTTCTAGACGTTAAAACGTCATCAAATATATCTGCTGTGGGTATGCAGATGATGTCATTGCAACATAAGCTAAATCAGTCTGGGAAATGCTGAATGTTGCAAACTATGAAGCAAACATTGCCTTTTGTTGAAAATAAATAAAACATAATTCTGCCAACAGTTATAGTGTCAATCTACAGAATTAAAAAATCAATAGTAGGTGACTAATACCACTAGCAATGTACCTGAAGCATCAACACAAACAAGGGAGACAACCAACTCCTAAGAGAGGGAGCTATAATGAGAATGTGGAAACCTCAGGAATACAAAGGAGGGTGCAAAGCCGGGAGAGTAAAGATCTAGAGTCATGCCTAAGCCTGAATAAACTCATTTCTCTTTTTGAATAATAACACTTTGGATCGAGAGTGAAGAATGGGGAAAGCCTCTGGAATGCAGTGAGACTTTTAAATCCGTGGCTACATGCTATCGGAGGGGGAATAAATTATTCCGTTCCAGTCAAAATACAAGCTACGTGAAGTTAAAGGCGCAGAAAATGCCTCCAACTCTCTCCTATTACCAGTTATTTGTCAGAGCCATTGCCAGCATGCTTTATAATTGAAAAGCTATATAAGGAGAATGTCCACTCTGATTTGAAATGGATCGTAATGCAGTGATACAAGGCTTTGGCACTGCCGGGGGATTGTGCAGAGCAGTGAGACTAGTGGATTGCATCAATGTTCCTTTTGGAAACAGTGTAAAAATGTAAAAGGGAGAAATGTAAAACATAATTGGCTACAAAAGGGTAATTTTGTTATGCACAATCTTCCTTGCATTACATTTTTATTCTAAAAGTGTTGAAGACAAGTAATTACTCCCTTCAAAGTTCAATAAGGGTGCAAGCAAAAGTTGATTATTTTTGTTTTGTTTTACCTCATCTTGAAGGGACACATGGCATGGCATAACACTTTAGATTATCACAATCAGAATTGCTTTATTGGCCATTGTTAGTGAACAAGTTCACAACTAGGAATTGTATTCGGTTCAATCGTGCAACATGAAACATAAAACATATACCACATAACTTAGATAAATAATAAACTATAAAAACTTAAGGGCATGCATAAGAAGATTAAATTAAAACTATGAGTAAGACAACAACAATTTGACATAGAACAACAGCGTTCCATCGGGAAGCGGAACTCCCTGCCCTCCCTCCCACCCCCCGCTTCACAATCAAGGATGAGAGAAATATAATTTTGAATCAGTCACATGGTTTGACAAATAAAACAATCTTGAATCTTGATTGTATTCACAGATATGTAGGTGCATTAGGTGTGAGCAGCAGATATGAGTGTGGACATAACGCATAGAGCAGTGCAAAAGGCTGGAACAGGTTATTACGTTCATGTGTCTGACACAGAGTTATTTGGGTCTTGTTTTCGTTCATGACCGTTCATGAGTCTTATTCTGTCGCCAGCACCACAAAACATGATCCTAATGACCAGCTAGACACAGTATTGCTATTTGTGCAGTGGGTAATCAAAAGATAGGTTAAGTCCTTATCCAAATCTATTTAAATCTCATACCGGCATTTTTTAACTGCACTTCACATTTTAAGCCAAAGATTGCAACAAGATTCAAAAACAGCACAAAGCACAAAAAATATTTAAACATTTAAGATTCCAAAGAAAAAGCTAAAATGCCTTAAATTACTTCATTGTCTGTGGTGCCCTCAGGTGTTCAGGCAGGGCATTCCACACATGTGGTGCCGCAGCCTGAAAAGACCTGTCCCCCATTGTTCTCTGTTTTGGTCTGGGTGGACTAAGGATAATAGAATCAGTGGACCAGAGGCGACCAGAGGAGGTGTGAGGAGTCAGTAGCTCTGTCAGGTAGTCCGGGGTGTGGCCATTCAGACATTGAAAAGTCAGCAGACAGATTTTAAATTTGATCTTCCACTGGACGGGGAGCCAGTGTCGGTATCGGTTAGTCTGGCTCGAGCCAGACTGATCCTCCATGTTAAGAGATACATGGGGATACAGTCTGGAATTGTGCGATTTGAATCTCGCTGACTCGATGAGCTATCATAGCACGGGAGGCGGGAGTTAACAGTGCGTCATCTTCGGCGCTAGGATTTCCCTTCAAACACCAGTGCTCCTGCAACCGTAACCAAAACAGTGAAGATGGCGGCCGTGACATAACGATCTTTTACCAGTGCCCTTTCTTCTGTTTGAAATGAGCTGGACTTGTCCTTAAAGCAACAGCAAGAAGCTACTCTTAGGACTTTCACCGGAACATTTACTCGACTGCACGTGTGGACTACAAACAATCATGGCGGAGGACGCACCAATCAATTGCTAGCCCCGCCTCCAGTCTCGATTTGGAAATTGCGTCCTATTACCACAATTCCAGACGGTCTTTATATGCATTTATAAATACATAAATAGAGTCAGTCTGGCTTTATGCTCCGCTAGGTATCGGTAGCCTATCCGGGCATTTTGAGATCCTGTTAGTGAAAGCGCTGTGATGGACCTGCAGGCTGGAGCCGCCCGCACCCAGAAAGCTATGGCTATAGGCTACTATCGCTAACCTGCCGCTAACACCTGCAGCTTGAATGCTCACTGAGGACAATCAGCAGCCGCTAAAAACAACAATGGCAGAGAAAAGCTCCTTGTTACCTTTGAAGAGCAGTCATTTACCTTTTAATGAGGACCCAGAAAGAATCGAGTCCAACAGCAGAGTGAGAGCGCACTCCAAGGTGCACTTAAATGCATAATAATTAGGGTAGGGACAGTCATATGTTGTCTGAGATTGAGTGTATCCAGAAGCTGAGGGAGACATTTAAGTCTGCAATAATTACAACATTGTTTGACGTTGCGCACACTCAGTTAACTCTGAAATAAAATTTGGGTGTGGCTTAGGTGGCCGGTTGGTTATGAGCGGGAGGGGTTTTCAAGAGAAGCGTTCAAATGACAACAGCTTTGGCAGGGCAACAGAGGACAGGTGAAGGTACAGCAATGAATAACTGACAAGCCCCCTCCATGTCCACCGCCCCTGGCCTTTTCCAAGTATTTATACCCAGCTGGACAAGGGTCAGTAAGTGCTGAATACACCAGAATTATACGATACCGGATAGCGAGAGCTTTTTTCCAAGCATAGTGGGGGGGCTATGGGTCTGTGACTGACCGGCCTGAGTCACCTTACAGGTAAACAGCCCTTTCCCTCCCCCGCTCCCTCCTCACTGCTGAAGGCGGGGCCAGGGCCATGTGTGGGAGCGTTTCATTGGAGTGTGTGTGCTGCAGGGCAATTGACATCAGATTTCCCGACTGACATAAGATTTCAAGCTTACTCTAACAGTCGCGCCAAATTCAAAAATCAAATGCAGTACAGACATTTTGCCTGTAGAGGCGCCTCACTGACGTTTTTAGGCAGAAAGTTGATCTATTTACTTGTTTGCAGTAAATTGCAAACATTATGACCAGGACATGTAGACAACACTATTGGACACTCATTTATAGTTTTATCAGGGTGGCACAGTAGAGCAGCGGTTAGCGCCTCGGCTTCACAGCTAAAAGGTCCGGGTTCGATTCCCACCAGGACGGGGCCTGTCTGTGTGGAGTTTGGGGTTAGGTTTCCTCAGGATACTCCGGTTTCCCCTACCACTAAAAACATGTGCAATAGGTGAATCCTCCAGCCAGGTGATTCTGACCATCAGCCTGGCACCACATCATGGAGATGGGTCACCGGGCCGTCAACCACTGCTCCTTACGTTTTGCCTCAGTGGCATGGGTTAAATGCAGAGGACAAATTTCCCTACGGGACCATGAAGTAAACAAACATCAGCCAAAAAAAAGCGGATTTGAGGGTACGTTTTCCTTTTTATGAGCAGAGGCGTTTGGTGGGGCTAGGCGATTAAGTTGATAGAGGGATCATTGTGATGCTACAGTTATATTCCGGACAGGATTCATTATCAAGATGTTCACACCCAGGTATTTCTCGCTCACCACTCAAGCAAGGTAAAAGGCAGCGACAGGTAAGCGCCTCCTAGCCTAATGTTAGATGTTTTTGTAACCAAACAAAGCTGGGCAGGGCGCTCAACATCTGTTATCAACAAAACAGATGTTTCATCCCCACTGCTGTCAGACTGTAACAACAAGACTGTAAAGTAACATGTGCAATAACCCCGTTGCCAAAAAATACATGCAACAATCTCTATACATGCACTATGACTGTAAACCTGCACTGCTAATACTGACATTGTTTTTGTTATAGTCTGTTTATTTTATTTCTTACTGTCTATATTTTTTGTCCCCATAAAGTTCTTGGTAGTCATTGTATATATACCACTATTTACTATTCCATAGTTTTTTTTACATTTCCTGCCTATTTGCACACCCTGAGTGTCTCTGAGAACTGAATGTAACAAGTGAATTTCTCCATTGTGAGATCAATAAAAGGCTATCTTATCTTATCTTAGATACATAATAACAGTTTTAGCAGGCTTTGAAGCGGCTCTCAGCACTGCCCTCAGAACTGTTTAGGCTTAAATGCTGTTAACACGGGCCTAATGTTACTGGAATAGATTCCGCACTCTGCACCCTCAAAAGGCAGAAGATAAATGTACTGTTTTGGATTATTTTCATCTCAGAACTTTTGTCAAATGAGTAATTTAAGACTAGATTTATTCAAAATTCAAGATTGTTTTATTTGTCCAACCATGTGACTGATTTGAAATTATAATTGAATTTATAATAGCAGTTCCACAAGAAAGCTTTCAGAGGGATACCCCCCACACCCGCACACACCCACACATTTAGATTTAGAGAATAGAAGTACCATGCTGCAATGCCTTTGTGGAAGATCGAACTATAATGAGGCGAAAAGATATACTTTACTACAACTAAAGGCTGTAAACAGAATAAATGATTACTCAGTGCACTGAGTGGAGCAGAATTAGGCAAGTTGAGAGAAATAAAGTGAAGGTTAATACACATGGCAATCAGAGAATCTCAAAATGGCTGAGGAGAGAGTAGCAGACAAAGAGACAGATGGAGAGCATCGATTACCCTGGCAGTACTGGCATCACCGTGACCCAATCGTTGTGGAAGCAACAAAGCGGCTGTGGCTGACAGAGCTATAATTCCTCCCCATTCAGTTCCAGCTAATCAGTTCTGTGCCAGCAGCTATCCATCAGAGAACTCCACCTGGACTACTGTTACTATTACTACTATTGCTACTACTACTACAGTGCAGTTGTCTTCTTTCTTACTAATACTAAAGTTACACAAGGAAAGGAGTGAAGAGTGGAAATAACCATAAACGTGCGGCACAAGTTTGAATCTCATTTCTTAATGTACAGAATTAGTCCGCAGGGTTTGGTGCTGGCATAAAGGTATGGTGTGAAGAAGTGTCCCGGTTAAAATAAATTATAGGGCTTTGGAACCGACGTCACGGCGCAATGCATTTTGGGTCTCCGGCACCATCTTCCTTGGCCACGGCACAAAACAAGCATTTTTGTGAAGATTCTTGCTTATTTGCCATGTGCAGTCCCGTGCGATTCCTGTGTAATCCTTTAGGTTTCTATTTTTTGCATAAATGTGTTTTTTGTATGGTTTTTTGTCATCGGAAGTCATGAAGAGCTAGCTCGGCTAACAGCAGAGTTAACGTGGCTAATCGCAGTACACTTCCGTTTGGCTCAAAACAAGTCGTTCAACAATTCCACGGACTCCAGCCAGCTCTGCCTCATCCTCTGCTGTGGCCTTGCCTTCATGCTCTGCTGCTCCAGCTTAAAAGTCTGTAGTAAAAAAAAAAAAAAACATTTAATGTACAATGCAACACACCGCTGCTGAAATCCTACACAACAACAATTAATGTACGTTTTTCTAAATGTACTTAATGAATCTGAAGCAATAAAACATTGTATTTGCTCTTCTGATACATAGGTGTAATTTTTCAACCATATTAAACCAACATGTAAAAACACTGTCAGGCATTGATAAAAGTAGTACTCAATTGATTTACTTAATAGTTTGCTCCTGAGCTCCTGCTTAGTTATCAGATGAAAATCAAACTTTGGTTAAGTTGGAGTTGAATGTGCATAATTTTTACAATAAGCGGATTCGGCATTTCACCGAGCGCAAACTATAGACATGACAGAGTGTGACACAGATATTGAATATTTTGAGCATTGAAAGTTGTTTTAAAAAAATTGTGTTACTGGGAAGAGAAAAATAATGTGTGGCCCTTGCTAAACCAATAAATACAAAAATAGTTGTTGTATAATAAGTAAATAGACATATTGGTTCCAAATAGCATTACTAGTTAGCTATATGTCAAACTTACTAATTTAATTCATTCGTCATGAGTCACGACGTTTATAAAAAATTTTTTTGCACTTGTGAATAGGGCAAAACTCTTCCAAACACTGATTAAGCCCACGTGGACAGTCACACACTGCAATGGAGAATGAATGAGATCCTGGCATATCGCCGTAAAACCACTTTAAGAGTCACTTAATAGGCCGTTGTTCCACGTTGTATGTTTTAACGGGCTTTGTTGATAGCGTGGGTAGTTGTGAACTCTGACCGGAATATTACCGCGCATGTATACTGATAATGCTGATTTAGCTTATTGTGGTGTTTTGCAATTAGGTTGAAAGAGCTGCTGGAGTTTTCAATTATTATTTTTGTATGTTTGTGATCAGAACCATTTCCTTTCAGCTTTTTATATTCATCTATCTTTGTGTCTACAAAGTACTACGTAACCACCTTTAAAATATGTCTAGACTAAATTCAGTTCTACAACATAATGTAGAAGTTACAGATATTTGCTTGATATGTCGCTGAGAAAAAATTGCACTAAAGTACATGGAAATCGCACTTAACTTTCACCAATCTAGGTAGATCAAAATGACAAAAATGTCACTGTGTGATTGAAAGTACATATGATAAATGATTTATTTAATGGTATCGATATGTGGTACAGATTGTGATAGACTTACCATCTTGTGTTTAGAGTTGTGTTGATCTCCACTTCTCTTCAAAGTGACTCCAAAGTTGGAATGTAATCACATTATGATTCATCTATTTCCTACGTAGATTAACCTGCAAGAATAACAAACATTATTACCTTAATAAGAATAACCAGCATCTTAAACTAATCATGCAACAAAATGGTTAGCCTGTTAGAAAATACAGTATTGTATCTAGAGCTAAAGCTAAGGAAAGGCTAAGGCAACTCTGAAGGCTCTACATGTGCTACAACCTTTAAACATTGTTGACAGCACACTTTAGTTATATGTGTGATGGCTTTATCAATTATTATTTATTATTTATTAAGAATGGACAGGAAGGACTTTCACGAAATGGAGCAGTGACTTCTAGCAGCTAGTGACGTAGCATCGTATTGCAAGGACTTTATTATGATGCATAATTAGCCATGTGGTCTGTGGCTTGGCGTTTTTTTTTGTCTCAATACTCTTGTCTCTCTTTATACATTACGTAAGCCAGAGTGAGACAAAGAATTAGAGGCGATAGATTGAGGAAATAAATATGTATTAGACGTCACGTAGCCTGAAGCTAACGAGCCCTAGCAGCTGTTGACACGAGCACAACAAGGGCTAAAACAAGACCTAATTATCAAATACACATCTGAACTAGAACTTACCGGTACAAATATGTGTGAGCCATTATTTGAAGACATCTGTGGGTATGTGGAGCAATTATATCAGCCATCTCATGGCAACGGTTCAGGTGAGTTGTGTCCCTTTGGTCAGTCCAACAAGGCGCCTCTTACGTTGTTTCCAGGTAGAAAATGTATATAAAATGAGAGCCCATTCTTACATCTGCCTAACTGTGACTTAACGTAGCACACAACACAACAAATCCATACCATTGCTGAAAAAAATTATATAGCTGCCGTATGTTTACTTGTGGCTGTTGGCCCCATGTTAGCCCTGGTTAGCGCTGGGGCGAGTGACCTTTCAAAATGGCGCCGAAAGCTTTCGTGACGTCACGTTCCAAATCCCTTTACTATGGTCTGTGTAAATACTCGATTCTGATTGGCTGGAAGGTGTCCGTTAAAAAGTGATAATGTACACCTAGCCCGGAAACAGTTAAATAACTGTAACCGATTTCAGGGACGGACAAAGCTAGACCAACGCGAAAAAAGTTCTCAAGAATATTAAAATATTCGTTAAGAAAATTCAGGCCTGCTGAGAGGGAGCAAAATGCCAAAACCGCCGAAAATAGAGGCGAAGCAACAGGCAGATTCGGCGGTGGAAGAAGAATACGTAAGCCTCAGTCGAGTCACGGAGCTCATGGAGCAGCAGAGGGTCATGTTCAGGGAATTAATTCAACAACAACAGGAGAACTTCAAAGGATTTATTAAACTCATCATGGAATCAACAAACACCCGCATGGATTTACAGACTAAGGACATTCAAGAACTAAAAACAAGCCTGCAGTTCACGCAAGGTGAGGTGGACACTTTGAAAGAGCAAAATCTGAAACTCACGGAGCGCACAAACACCTTACAAACGGACTTTTACAAAGTATGTGACAATTTACACATCATCACGGACAAACTGGAGTATCTGGAGGGGCAGAGCCGCAGAAATAACCTGGTATTTGAGGGAGTGTTGGAGTCGCCTGGGGAGACTTGGGCCGACGCCGAGGAAAAGGTGAAAGAAATACTGAAGGAGAAGCTACAGCTAAATCACGCGGTGGAGGTGGAGAGGGCTCACCGCGTAGGGAAACCCGGCGGAGGGAGAGACTGGCCGAGACCCATCATCGCCAGACTACTGAGGTGGAAGGATCGTGAAGAAATCTTACAGCGCGCCAAACGACTCAAAGGAACAAAAATCTTCATTAACGAGGACTACACCGAATCCATAAAAAGAAAACGCAAAGAACTGATGCCGGAGCTGAGAGCTGCACGAGAAAGGGGGGAGATCGCCTTCTTGAGATATGACAAACTCATTATACGTCCACGCAGCAGTACACCACATCCAGTATAAACACCGAGAAAAACGTATGGATTTTGGTATGTAAAAGCACATAATCTCACATGTCTAGTAATACATACAGTTCTATAGGAAGCACCGACTTGGATTTTTCAATAAGGAGAATTGCTGAAGCAAACTCCCAGGATTTTACATTCTCTCAGTACGACCTACAGAACACTGAGATCGACATCGACCCGGAAAATAACTTCTTTTCTAGAGCTACCAATGACTGTCAATACTACACAGAGGATCTGTACAATAGTAAACTTAAGAACATTAAGGCATTCACTGTAATCCACTTCAATAGTCGAAGCCTCTATGCAAACTTTGACCACATCAAAAGCTTCTTAAAACAGTTTTCCACACCATTCAGTGTCATTTTAATCACAGAAACATGGATCAATAATGACAGAGAATTTGAGTTTTCTATTGAGGGTTATGAATTTATAAGTATGAACAGAAGGAACAAGCATGGAGGGGGCGTAGCTATGTTTATAGACTCCAACTATAGTTACAAAGTAATGGAAAATAAGACAATGGTGGTGGATGATACACTTGAATGCATTACTGTTGAAATTACAAGGCAAAAAAAGAAAAATATTATTGTGAGTTCTATCTATAGAACACCTGGCTCTGATATAGATGTTTTTTCTAAGTGGATGGAGGAGCACTTTTCAGGATTAAGTCATAAAGTCATGTTTGTGGGGGGAGACCTCAACATCGATCTTTTAAACCCATATAAACATAAAAAGACGGACGAATTTATAAATACTTTATTCAGTATAGGTCTGTTTCCTCTAATAACCAAACCTAGTAGAATTACAACCCATAGTGCAACCTTGATTGATAACATTTTCTCAAATGAAATTGAAAGTGATACAGTCAGCGGGTTAATGATAAATGATATTAGTGATCACCTTCCAGTTTTCGTTATGTATAAAAATGGATATGTAAAAGATGAAGAGGAAAACAAGTATTGGTTTAGAAGGGTAAAAACAGAGAAAACTATTGATGCATTTAAAAAGGAGCTTTTAGCTCAAGACTGGAGTATTGTGTACAGAGAGAATGACACGAATGTGGCTTATGATGAGTTTACGCAAGTATTTCAAAAGGTATACGACAAAAACTGCCCAATGAAGAAATACAGTAAAAACAGAAAGTGTAAAGAAACACCATGGATGTCTAAGGGTTTACTAAATGCTTGCAAGAAAAAAAATTATCTTTACAAAAACTTTATAAATAACAAAACAAAAGAAGCTGAGGATAAATATAAGAAATATAAAAATAAACTGACAGGTATCATTAGAAAATGTAAACAGGATTATTATAATACATTGTTAGATAGCAATAAGAATAATATTAAAGGTTTATGGAACATCTTAAATAGTATAATTAGAAATAAACCAAGAACGATTAATTATCCAAAATATTTCAAAGATGAGGATAACACTTTAAATAATATGAATGAAGTCGTCGAAACATTTAATAAATTCTTTGTAGATGTTGGACCGAACCTTGCTGCAAAAATTGCAAACGTTGAGAACTATAATTGTGAACTGATAGACACAAATCCTATGTCCCTGTTCCTCAAACCTGTGGAGGAAAAGGAGATACTGGACATTGTTAAAGGGTGTAAAAATAAAACTTCGACCGATTACCATGACATGGACATGAAAACTTTAAAAACTGTTATTGAAAGTATCTCTAAGCCGTTAACTTACATTTGTAACTTATCGTTGCAAACTGGACAATTTCCTGACAGTATGAAAGTAGCAAAAGTGATTCCTCTGTTCAAGGCAGGAGATAAACATCTCTTTACAAACTACAGGCCTGTTTCCCTTTTACCGCAATTCTCTAAAATCTTAGAAAAGGTTTTTAACTCTAGACTTGACGGCTTTATCGAAAAGTGTAATTTACTCTCGGACAATCAGTTTGGTTTCAGGAACAATCACTCAACCTCACACGCGCTCTTTGATATAACTGAAGAAATAACTAATGCTGTAGATAACAAGAAATATGCAATAGGGTTATTTATTGACCTGAGTAAAGCGTTTGATACAATAAACTATGATATATTAATTAATAAACTAGAACATTATGGGATTAGGGGGGTAGCTCTACAGTGGGTCACCAGTTACTTAAAAAATAGAAAACAATGTGTGAAAATCGGTGATTATCAGTCGAGTTGTCGACAAATTGTCTGTGGTTTACCTCAAGGTTCTATTCTGGGCCCAAAATTGTTTAATATGTATATTAACGACATTTGTAAAACGTCTGAAATACTTAAATTTATCTTGTTTGCTGACGATACAAATATTTTTGCATCAGGAGACGACTTGCAACAGCTGTGTCGGATTGTTAACTTGGAACTCAAAAGTGTCAATAAGTGGTTCAAACAAAATAAATTATCTTTAAATCTGAGTAAAAGCAAAATGATGATATTTGGCAACTGTAATTGCAATGCTCAGGAAGCAATTCAGATAGAGGGTGTTGTTATCGAGCAAGTGCATGAAATTAAATTCCTTGGTGTGATTATTGATGACAGAATTACTTGGAAATCTCACATTAAATATATATCTACGAAAATTTCTAGAAGCATTTCAGTAATAGCAAAAGCAAAGCACATTTTAAACATCAAAGCTCTACATACCTTATACTGTTCTCTGATTTTGCCCTACTTATATTATTGTACTGTGGTTTGGGGTAGTACTTATAAAAACACAGTTAAACCAATAATATTGTTGCAAAAAAGAGCTATCCGAGTAATTCATAAAGTTGGGTTTTTGGACCACACAAACTCATTATTTTTCAAATCAAAGATCATGAAGTTTTGTGACATTGTTGAGTTCCAAACTGTACAAATGTTATACAAAGCAAGGTATAAATTGTTACCAAACCAAATACAAAGAAGGTTCCAAGAACGTACTGGTCGTTATGAATTACGTGATGAATTAAACTTTAGGATTCAGAAACATAGCACAACTTTGAAAAGTTTTAGTCCAACAGTTAATGGTGTACAATTGTGGAATAAACTGGAGATGGATTTGAAACGATGTCCAAACATCAACCTGTTCAAATTTAAATACAAACAAAAGACTTTTGAAATATACAGACAAGAAGAAATGTGTTGCCACTAGGGGGAGCAGTAGGATGGATTATGTGTATTTTTCCTCTATAATCAAGGAAGAGTGTTGCTGCTTGGAACGGTTGTCATTCTATTGCTCAAATTCACAAACGGAGAATTAGGGTTGGCAGGTTATGGATCTGTTGAGAGGAATCCTCCCAACGGGCTCTAAACCTTGTCTTTTAATGCACCACTCAGCATAGGAACATCATCTACAAATCAGCTGTTAGGGGGTTTGTTGAAGGGGAGTTACTGCCCTCTTCAACTGGCTCACTCTCTGGCTTTTTAATGCACCACACTATGCAGGGCTACAGCATACTTCACATATAACTCAATTAAATAAATATATAATAATGATGATGATAATTAAACCCAAATTAAAATTATACTGAGAATGGTAATGACAACTGGAAAGTATCAAGATCTCAGATTATAATATCTATTAATGTACCTTTATACCATAAAAGTAACTATGTAATCACGGGTAAAAATATGCAAGCAATATATTAAGTAACACATTTTTTTTTTTACTTGCTTTGTTCTAGACATCGTATATGAAACTAGATTGTTGTTGTAGCTGTGCGTTGTTTCAATTAATTATATAAAGAGTTAATATATTTTTGTTGTTTGTTGTAAGTTGGTCTGTATGAATGTAGCTGCTTGAAATGTTTTGAAATGTTCTTTTTTTTATTTTATTGCACTTGGGGGTGGGGGCTCATAAGCTTTTTGCTTCAGCCCACTCCTTTTGAGCACAATGTGTATTGCTCAAATAAACAAATAAACAAAAAAAAAATAAACAACAGTTAAATCACGTTCTATATCACTTTGAGAGTCTAAAAGGGTCCTGAAGAAAGCAGCATTTTAAAGGTAAACAAAATGCTAGCTTATCAGCTAAACCCATTTGAGACCTACACATTTCTTCTTCTGAGACACTGAAGAGGCACCAAGAGCCCCCACAGCTGCAGCACAGAGGAGGCGTCACAAGAGGAGCTACAGGAAACAAAAAAGGACAAACGAGAGATGGTGAAAGACTGTTGTGAAGCGGACGGAGCGGAGGGAGAAAGAGGAAGGAGGAGGTGGAGCTGACCAGTGCAGGACACCACGCTCTTAAAGAGGAGACAGAGGGCAGCCAGCCAGGTTTCTTCCGAGTGCTACAGTTTCCCCGACCTCCAAGGTCATCCGGGTCAGGTTGACACACAGTGGCAGCGCGGCTCAGGACTAACACCTGAACACTATTTTGTTGTACGCTTGTACAATGACAATAAAGCACTTACTTACTTACATCACTGCAGCTGTTTCCATAGTAACGGTAAACAATTGAGCTGGAACTAGTTTTAGGTAAAACTGATTAAAAAGTGAAATAACTCCTGCCCAGGTCTTAAAAGAATAAGCAAACAGGCCCCAATGTACAAGTTTCAGTTTGCCGGACCATGGTATAAGCGGGATAATGCACTCCGAGGGGTCCATTATCAGAAATAACTGGACTCCGCTTCGCGTCGGACAGTTCCCGCCTCCGCATCGTCCAGTTATTTCTGATAATGGACACCTCGTCGTGCATAATCCCTTAAATGTACTATAGGAAGTAAAACGTCATGCTCCATGTTAAAATCTTGAACGATGTTTTGTTTCTTTCGGCGTGAGTTTGCAATGGTCTGCCTATGGGTTCTCCAGTTCCCCATCTCACGTATTAATATGAAACAGACTTATCCACCTCATCTCTGGTTGAAGAATGGAGTCAAATGCACAGAAGGAAAAGCTTTGCTGATACACTGTTACACTAGAGGAACGGTGCACAGTTGATTAATTAAAGATTCCTGGAGAGAGGAAAGACATCCGCAGTAAGTTAATTTGCCCTGAAGTGACCTGTGTGCAATGGCACACAGTAGCACATCATTAGTCTCTGTGTGACCGTGGGTAAAATCAGCAAGTTTCTGTTTTAAAGTGAGCTGACATCACACATACTGGGACACAGCATTTTTGGTTTTGTTTACAGTTTAGTTGGTCTACAACAAGCAAAACGTTTAACTGTGCTTCAGCAAGAGCCTGGGCTGCTGCAAACGTGTTTTGTCATGTAAATCGGTGAAATAGGCCTAATGACTGAGATGTTTAAATCAGAAAGAACTTTCACATTGTGCTTTGCATTCAGTGTATCCTATATCAAGCAAAATCGACTTTTTGGAGCTTTAACCATGTTGTAATGCTATTTCCTAATCAGAATTACCCCCAGAGTGGTTTTTGGCTTCATTCGCGCATTTTTAAGCAATCCCCCCAAAATCCTGCTCTCTAAACAGTTGCTCCACCCTCTTCTTTTAAACGACTGACACCTTTCCGTGTTACATAATACATTACGTTACAATGGAAGGAAGGAAGGACGGACGGACCGGCCGTGTCGGCGCCGCGCTGCCTCTGCAGGGAAAACAATGGATGCTTGGTTAACCTAGGCCAGAATCAAAGTGGATTAACCAGCGCGAGTCCCACAATAAACACACCCAATGGAGAGGCCATAGGCAGAGCAGTAAGACAATTAAAACGCGTGTCAGCCATTTATGAAGCTGTGTTTCACATGTCAACTCCTTATGACTGCATTGTGAAATAACGTAACTTATTACTGCGATATTTATATTTCTACTACATGAGTTGCATCAACTCGGAGAGAGGGGCGGAGTTAACTAAATCGAAGCGTCGTGTCTTCCGGGTTAGAAAAACACCCCCAGAAAATACTCACAAAAATGAGTACTCCATAGTGGTAAAGGTACAATATATATAATATAAATGCCTATAGTTTACTTTCAAATGGCTAAAATAGCATGATATAGGACCTTTTAGTTGGTGCAGTCCAGTGGAGATAACAAAGAGCATGAGTAAATAAATGGACAGAAAAAAAGGCCAAAAAAATAATAATAAAGAATTAAAGGCAGTAGTGATCAATGTACTAAAAATCGCCTAAATAATATATTTTTAATTTTTATAACTCAAAGCTAACTGTGGAGATGTGTGTAACGGCCTGTCTTGTGACCGGTGGGTCAGTGGTTCGAATCCCGCAGGCGCACACTCTCGTTGTGTCCTTGGGCAAGACACTTCACCCACCTTGCCTACAGTGTCTGCATACACTGGTGTGTGAATGGGTGAGAAAGAATTGAAAAGAAAACTACACTGTGTAGGGCTTACATAATAAATGGACATAATAAATATTCACGGAGTATAATATGTATATTAATCTGTCTTTTTAACATAAAACTAGTGACTTTTAAAATGTAATGATCGTTACTTGCTTTGTACTAAACTTTGTACTTGAAACTAGACCGTTGTTGTAATTGTGCTTCTTTTCTGTTGATGTACGAACACTTCAAACAGTGTTTTGTAAATAATAGTTCTTTGTAAATAGTTTGTAAATATGTAGCGTTATCATAGTTGTTTCATAATTAGTGGTTACATAATCAGTATTGCTCCGTTTTGGAGTATGGTCGGATGCTGCAGGTGTGTAGGGTTTATTTTGTTTTGCTGTTGTTTCCTTGTTGCTATTTTTTCTTTGTTGTTCCACTATGTTTTTGTGAAATGATGATTTTAATTGTATTAATTTTGGGGGTGGGCGCTTATAAGCTCTTGCTTCGGCCCACTCCTTTTGAGCAGAGTGTTTGCTGCTCAAATAAACAAATAAACTAAACTAAACTAAAGTTTCATAGGCGCAGAAGTCATGATAATTGCACCAATTGTAAAAATCAGTCTATTTCTTCAGCCACTTGATTTGTCAGCAAAGATTGATTTGTAAAACAAAGCTGTGGTTTGTTTCAGGTCCATATTTACATCATGCAGACACATGTTAAGAAATGATAGACACTCTTTGATTTGTTGACAAAAACTTAAGGGCAATTTGTCTGAAAGTTATCAAAAAGAAACAATAAGCAGAATTATAATGGGGGGGGGGGGGGGGTACTTTTTATTGAAGGATTAAGCCTTCATTTTCTGCAATATGCCTTGATTACTTTTCATTTACACCAAAAATACATATTTATTATTTAAGACAAATTTCGGCAAGAATAATTTGCTTTCTGTTGTAAAATGACATTATATGAGTTTGTATGACAGTTTTAGGCCAGATCTTGAGCAGGTTTGGTCAGGAGTACCTTTCCTGTAGGTTTACACTGAGTACTGAATGGGTGCGGTGTAGGCTCTGCAAGATCGAGCTGAGGGAATGAGGCAAGGCCAAAAGTAAGTCAGATGCCCGCCAGGGAAGAGAATCCAGGGAATCTCTGAAAAAAAAAATCAGCCTGCAAACTTGGCAAAATAATACACATAAAAACGAGACGTGGCTAGATCTATCCGAGGATAAAGGAAGATATTTGTGCACACGGACAAGAAATGTATCCAGAGAGATGAAACTATGCTGCATTTGGATCATACACTCAACAAAAATATAAACGCAACACCTTTGTTTCTGCTCCCAGTTTTCATGAGATGGACTTAAAGATCTAAAATTCATTCCAGATACACAATACTATCATTTCTCTCAAAAATGGTTCACAAACGAGTCCAAATGTGTGATAGTGAGCACTTCTGCTTTGCTGAGATAATCCATCCCACCTCACAGGTGTGCCACATCAAGATGCTGATCTGACATCATGATTATACCTTATATTGCCCACAATAAAAGGCCACCCTGAAATGTGCAGTTTTGTCTCACAGCAAAATGCCACAGATGCCACAAGCATTGAGGGAGCGTGCACTTGGCATGCTGACAGCAGGAATGTCAACCAGATCTGTTGCTCGTGCATTGAATGTTCATTTCTCCACCATAAGCCGCCCCCAAAGGCGTTTCAGAGAATATGGCAGTACATCCAACCGGCCTCACAACCGCAGACCACGTGTAACCACACCAGCCCAGGACCTCCAAATCCAGCAGGTTCACCTCCAAGATCGTCTGAGACCAGCCACTCAGACAGCTGCTGAAACAATTGGTTTGCATAACCAAACAATTTCTGCACAAACTGTCAGAAACCGTCTCAGGGAAGCTCAACTGCTTGTCGTCCTCATCGGGGTCTTGACCTGACTCCAGCTCGTCGCCGTAACAGACTTGAGTGGGCAAATGCTCACATTCGATGGCATCTGGCACGTTAGAGAGGTGTTCTCTTCACGGATGAATCTCGGTTTATATTGTTCAGGGCAGATGGCAGACAGCGTGTGTGGCGTCGTGTGGGTGAGCGCTTTGCTGATGTCAATGTTGTGGATTGAGTGGCCCATGGTGGTGGTGGGGTTATGGTATGGGCAGGCATCTGTTATGGACAAAGAACACAGGTGCATTTTATTGATGGCATTTTGAATGCACAGAGATACCGTGATGAGATCCTGAGGCCCATTGTTGTGCCATACATCCATGAACATCACCTCATGTTTCAGCAAGATAATGCACGGTCCCATGTTGCAAGAATCTGTACACAATTCTTGGAAGCTGAAAATGTCCCAGTTCTTGCATGACCTGCATACTCACCGGACATGTCACCCATTGAGCATGTTTGGGATGTGCTTGACCGGCGAATACGACAGCATGTACCAGTTCCCACTAATATCCAGCAACTTCGCACAGCCATTGAAGAGGAGTGGACCAACATTCCACAGGCCACCATTGACAATCTGATAAACTCTATGCGAAGAAGATGTGTTGCACTGCATGAGGCAAATGGTGGTCACACCAGACACTGACTGGTTCTGAGTCCCCAGACCCCAAATAAAGCAAAAAAACTGCACATTTCAGGGTGGCCTTTTATTGTGGGCAGTATAAGGTACACCTGTGCACTAATCATGATGTCAGATCAGCATCTTGATGTGGCACACCTGTGAGGTGGGATGGATTATCTCAGCAAAGCAGAAGTGCTCACTATCACACATGTGGACTGATTTGTGAACAATGTTTGAGAGAAATGGTAATATTGTGTATCTGGAATGAATTTTAGATCTTTAAGTCCATCTCATGAAAAATGGGAGCAGAAACAAAGGTGTTGCGTTTATATTTTTGTTGAGTGTGTGTACTTATGACGGCAGTACTTTATGTACTTTTGTATATAAATGTGGTGTTTACTAATATTTCCCCCATGACTGTGTGGTTATTAGTGCACTGCACTGCACACATACCATACACAAAACCTTCTCAATGGTTTTGTGTATGGTAGATTCACACAGTATTCAGTGTGAATCTGCGGTAAGTCAGGTTAATGAGGGAAACCGCAGTGTCCACAGGAAACCAGCCAGTTAGTCATATAAAGTAATGCAATGCAAGACATGAACCAAGACTTTACATCCATTTTCCGTTCATGGCAGGTAAACCGTACTTTGACGTAGTTTTACCATTTTTGAAGATTGAAGTTCCGCTGCACAGTTGGAGGAAAAATAGTTATTTCTTGCAGCCAAGCAGACACTCTCTGCCATTCATTTTAAGCATGACCTCAGAGTGCTGACGCCAGAGATGAAAAAGTTACAAACAGAAGAAGAAAATCACAAGTCACTGGAGCAGAACAAGGAAGAAGTTACAAAGTGCTTTTAAGCTGCAGAAACTACAGGGACACGGCAACAGTACAGTTACACAAAACAAAATATGCACTGCTTCTGCTTTTACCTTAAATACAGCACTGTCATGATTGCAGTAATCAACACGTTGAAAATACCAACCTTGATGTCAATCAAAGATGCAGGACTGCAGCCACAGTGCTAAGAATAGCCACCGTTGAAGATCCAGATAACTCAAAGCTGCGCTAAAGGCTCGAAAAACACAACTCTATGTATATTTTTGATAGAGAACTTTAAGAAAAAAAATCACACATTTTCATATAGACGTTTATATATGACGTCCTATGATGATTATCTTCTGTTCTTTGTCATTTTAGTGTAAGCCATTGCAAGAGATTGTATTTTAAACCACAAACGTACAATTTGAAAAAGTGGGAGCGTCAAGTATGTCATTAGCACTTACTGCTCCATAGAGAAGCTAGCTTCAACTGCTGTATTACACTTTCTTTGTGTTTCTTTTTTGACTGTGAATGTGCAGAGTTACCCTTTTTGCTTTGGATCTTGGTGATTTGTCTACAATTCATCGAAAATCGATTTAAAATCAATTTAATATGCGTAAAATGTAAATCGATGTAAAAAATAAAATAATCGATTTTAAAGCCACCCTCAGCTAATCCATTTTGCGCGACCGAAACAGACCGGAACATAGCTCGTTGTTTCTAACAACGTTAACCTTTTCTCAAGACAGGCTCCACACCTTCCCCACCTCACCCCCAACACACGCCACACCATGTAAACACATACACATGTAGGCATCGAAGCAACAGACGCATCTAAAGTTAGAGGCTACTAACGGAGATTAGCGTTAGCAGCTAACGCAGAGTTTAGCATTTTGACAGAAGTTTACCAAAGATTGTAAACTGACAAACATCTGACCAACCTGCTCTGATTCTGCTGAAATCCTCATCAAATGTCCGTTTGTCAAACAATCCAATACCTACAGGAGCTGTCATGTCTTTTTCCTCCTTATGTTTACAAAGGCTGCACCGGAGGCAGTGAGGCGTTCAAGGGTGAAAAAAACTGCACTGTAAAATTGGTTCTAAATGGTAGTATTATGTTCAAACTAAAAAAACAAAACAAAATGTTTGCTTTGCTACACATCTTATTTATGCTGAAAACATGTAAATTTACAAGCACTCATGTCATTGATTATAGTTCATTTTCATGTCTTGTAATTTTTTTGTAATGTAAAGTTCTCTTACTGAGACAGGTGCAGTTTGTTACAGGGACAAAAATGCACATGTTAAAACAAAAGAAACATTGGTATGAATGAGTCATATTCTTTTCTTAATTATTATTTATTTTTTTATCGGAAAAAATCGAAATCGGGAGCTTAAAATCAGAAATAGAATCGAATTGGGGCTTGAGTGAATCGTTACATCCCTATTTATGACAAATCCCTTTCTTGCCTCAACCAACAAAAACCTCTGTGAGCAATGCGGATTATGTAACCAACTACTGGTAAATACTTACTATTAAGGAAAATGCAGCCTCTCTCAACAAAACCACTAAAAGTGCAGTGCACGCCTTTGTCCAGCAAACGGCACTATGTTCTTAACACACACGTTCATGCACCGTGAGTGCACAGAGGAAGACGGTTTGTCTGTTAGTACTTCCTGGGATTAATATGGCTTTTTATGGCAACTCTGCTGCTTTCTTAAGTAAAAGTAAGTAATTTCAAATTATTTACAGGCCGTTTTATGACTTAATATAAATGTGAGAAGCTTCACAACACAATATAATGCGAGTTTAGCCAATCATTGATCGGATAGGGCTGTGACGTGACCGTTCTGAGTTCATCGCCATACTCCGCAGTGCAGACCGGCTGAGAAAGGCCTCCCACTGAGACACAAAACTACCTCCTCCAGAGTTTTCAGTGTCGCTAGGCTATACAATGTGCATTCTTGTGTAAAAAAAAAAAATACGATACCAACGTACCTCTGTTTTGTTGTCGTATAAACTACGCCTAAATAATCAAGGAAAGCGGTATGCACTGCATCAATAAAGGTTTCCAATTATAAAATATATAAGAATATGAAAGCCGAAATCTCTCAATTCTGAGAACATGAACGCCCATCAGCTCCTCATGGCCATCATCGAGTCCATCCTCACCTCCTCCATCACCGTGTGGTTCCCCGGCGCTACAGAACGGGACAAGCACCGACTGCAGCGCATTGTGCGTGCTGCAGAGAAGGTGATTGGCTGTGAACTCCCATCTCTCCAGGACCTGTTCACCTCCAGGACCCGGAGGCGTGTGGGTCGGATCACAGCTGACCCTTCTCACCCTGGACACGGACTATTCACCCCTCCGTGTTCACACATGTTTTGTTTTTTATCTATATGAATAACATCTATAACTTTTTGTTGTTTTGTTTAAACATCAACTAAAACTTTGGGGATGGCATACAATTTCACAGACAAACAAGTTGAGTTATTTTACATAATACATACAATATTCAAAACAATGGCAGTACATTTCTGCTGCATTAAGTCGTACATTTGATAAGTGGGTGTACTAACTGGTGTGCGGATATTGCTGAAATGACTTTTGGGATTAACTGACCTCGGTGTCTGGGAGGAAGAGGCCACATAATATTATGATTGTTGAAAGGGGGGGGTCACTTATTCATTCAGGGAATACACTCACCTCACAGAAAGATTGCTCTATCTCCATCGCAGTGGAGTTCACGCTTTTAAACTAGACTTTGGGTTCAGAAAGTTTTCAAACATTTCTATTTTAAAATAAAAAAAATCCTAAAATAAGATACATTGGTGGGTTTTGTTTTTCCTGGAAAAAAACAACAACAGTTGGACAGGGAAGCTCATGGTGGGTAAAAGGGGGTGGAGAGCATGGAGAGACATTCAGCAGAGGCCAGGACACACAAAGCACAGAACGGGGCTCCGAAATATGCGCAGCAGCTTTAACCACTAACTGTAGGCTGCATGCACATATACGTATGTGTATTTTCTATTGATAAAACTTCTACAGTGATAACCAAATAATAAAGTTCTGATACAACAAAAAACAAAAATTAATTGTAACCGAAAAGAGCAGATAAGACGGGGCATTTCCTGTGTAACCATGCTCAAGTTACTAACCTAGAAAATCTTCTCCTTCCATATTCTTATGATGAAGCAGAATACAGCAAGACTTGCCCATAAGCGTGGAGCCAATTTCTCTTGGATTTTAAAATTGGGACATCGAGAGAAAATTGCTAAAAATGGCCAATTCTGCTGAACGGGTGAAAATCTGCTGCGCTGCCTAGGTAATAATTGCCGTCTCTACATGTCCTGTGGCAGTACTAATGCTATCCATGAAGGGCTGTTAACTCCTAATACATGCTGTCTATTTCACCCATACAAGAACACCTGGACTAAAATAGATGCTGAACACCAATATCTGAGGAATTGTACAAGCAAAGATGCAATAAACAGCCATAACAGTACCTGTTTATATGCTACTTGATACTCAACAATACAATTTAGAGTATGATTAAAGTGATAACCTGTAAATTTAAATGTTTTACAAATGTATTAGAATATTGTGTTTAATTTACCGCTTGGGTATGACATTGGATGTAACGCAAGTAATAATATTTAATCATATTTTTCTAAAGTCCCTCCCTTTGCTGATCTCAGCAACTAATCAGAATCGGGGCCATCAATTTGACCAATGAGACACGGTTTCATGTGAACTGGCCTGTCAGGTCCAATCGGGAGGGAGGCTTGATTGTTTACTTTTGAAAGTTTGCTTTCACTTTCCTCCTTTTGCAAACTATGAGTAGCTTTCTGGTCCAATCAGATTTACTTTCAAATGTTACTCTCACACTCTCCTCACTTTGCAGTCTTACAGACTATCACTTTAACTCGATTTGGTCTGTATTGCCTTCACAGGGGTACAGTAGCAGGGCTAGCCAGCAGGAGGCAGTATGTCAGTGTAGGACCAATGGGCAAGAAAAGCATTTCTCTTTAGTCCTCATGACAGGGAGCTGACATTGTTGTAATACCACACCCTGTTGGTAAAAAATGCTGTGACCCATGTGATAACGCTGGGCATCATATGTTTAACCATGCTGTTGCAGAAATAAAACGTTTAAGCCTGTAAGTCTTTGATTGACAGGATCTGGAGCATAGTGGAGGCTTGTAGCTGGTCCGCCTGCCCTGCGAGGGCGGCGCTTCTGGCCTTTTTGCCATTTTAAGGAACATTCTCTGTAGGAGATTGAGCAGCCATGTTATTTTCACGGGCCACATGGGCTCATTACCATGCATAGGGCTAAATGGATAACTATGTTTTATCTATGTCTAGGACAGAAACATTGAACTAACCCATAACCCAACCTTTATAAATAACTATGTATAAAGTTTAGAGCAGCATTATTGACTGACAAACACTCGTCAAAGAATTAAAATATTTGTTTGAGTTGCTCAAGACCAAGTTGGAATCTTGCGTACAAACAACGGTGCGCCAGTGCTGTCAGCCTGAGGGAGGTGCTTAGGGAAAAAAGTGGTCGGCTGAGGCGTTACAAACAACGCTGCCTCGTGCGTCTTATTAAGCTCTCGCAGAACAAACTACAAACTATTTCTCCCACTGGGAGTTAAACATTGTCCATCTCTCGAATAAAACGATGGTCAGGCTCTAGTGCCATGTACTAAAGAGCACGTCAGAGAAACGCAAACAAAGCACTAGCACGTGTGATTTTTAGTTTATTTGCTTTTGTTGCTGGTTTGGTTCAGAATAGCTGATGTGCAGCGGAGTCAGTTTCGAATTCACCACCTGCGCAAATGACCACCAATATAGGCTTTAAAAATCAAGTTCTCATGCTCATGGTGCACATTTGTAACCCATCCGGGAGCATGAACTGTCATCCTTTTCTGAGAATGTTTGTCTGAAATACAGGTTTAGTTTCGAGACAAAATAAACCCATAGAGAGACGAAGGTTTGTTGATTGACTTGCCTATAATTGGAGCCTTTGTAATGTAGTCCCAATTCTGACATCCTCCATCTAGCAATTAAAATTTGTTTCGCTATCAAATGTTCTCAAACGTTTCAGGTTAAGATTTGGCTGCCATTACATTTTCCTTGCTTCAGATTCAAGCACAAAACCTTTTTGTTTTTTTTAAGTCTTATGATGCGTTGGTGAATTTTCAAACAGCCTTTTTATAGTATAAAACAATCCAAGAAACAAGCGATGCAAAACCAATGTCTACACTTCCTCAAGGCCGGCCCTGGCACTGGAGAGCACATGTGAGAGAGGAGGGGCTTTCTTGAAGACAACAAAGGCAGCGTCACCTTGAGATGCACAAACGAAGGCTGGGATAATTAGTTCCAAACGGCTGGGCTGATGTTCCGTCTTCCCCAGTGTGTCTGTGTGCTGCTGCGGCTGATGAATAGTATCAGTCTTAAGTTGTAAGGGGAGAGTAATCAAGGACAGACACAGAGTTAAATCCACCCCAGGGACAGCACTGACAGCTCTATGCGAGTTACACATGCTGAGCCTCTCCTTCAGCATCAGTCTGGGAGATTATCAAGATGTCTGCCACTTAGAAACATTATGTAGAAAATTGTTTAAATAAATTGGCAAGAGGTAATCCAAAATTTTAATAAAACAGTTACAAACACAGTTATAACAGATTTGTATTGATTTATTAAAAAAAAAACAATTGAAATGAACCCAGATCTAAAGTAACTTATCGACTCATTGATCGCACTTCACAGCGGACAAGCGCATTTTTCAGCCCAAGGTGAGGGAGGTGCGATGCCGGTCTCCTTCTGCGGCATTGAAGTTTGCTGCTGTTTGCAAGTGTGGCGCACCTAGCAATGCACTGTGGGAATGCAACAATGCCGGACCGGCAAAACGGGATCGCTTAGAGTTGCTTTAAGCTGTCAAAATGGCAAACTTGTATTGATCAAATAGGCTCTATGCACCAATGACACTGACATACTGCCTCCTGCTGGCTAGCCCTGCTACTGCCCTGCTACACACCACTACAAACACATAGGGAAATAATGGGGCAGAAAGAACAGATGACAGATGACACTCGCTTGCATAAAGCCCATTGCTTTTACGGAAATGTTATTTATTGCAACACTATAGAAATAAAATCTGTTCCAAGCTTATCATTGTTATTATGTGCAGGGCTTTGAACGGCCTTGTTTAAATATAATATGCAGCCAGCACAAATAAAATACATTGGAGAGATAATATTCCATTGGAACGTTGAACGTTAACCACATGGAGTCCAACAACTTTGTGTTCATTTTCTCCATTTTAGATAATAGACCCATAATAGACATCTACTATGTTTAACACACACTATTATGCTTTTCAATGCCACTATTCTTCAGAGTGAAAAAAAAAAGCATAAGCCTTTGGATAATGGGGAGCGTGCCTTCACTGTGGAGGGCACGAGTGAACTGAGAGGGACTAAAGAGGCAGAGCTAAGCAAAAAGTGGCGGATTAGTTTAGAACCAAAGAACTAATTAAATGAGGCTGGAGATAAAAGTTTAATTATTTTCCCCCAGTCCTGTTCTGCTGCTCATTTATACTCCTTTTTCCCTTTTACATAAGTGCCTAACAGTCGCATTGAGCGAGAGGAGAGGCTCCCTGCAAGACATACACATTTATCCAATCTTACTCTTCAGACCAGTGGTTCCAAGCCTTTAATGTCTTGCGCATCCCCAAAATCATTCATTTAAATGCCGAGAATACCCCTACCTCGAACAAAGTGGTCAAATAAACAAATTCTTTCAGTATTTAATGGAGTGTTGGATTAAAAATGAAGCTAAAATGAAGCTAAAATACTTTCAAGTTCAAACCTTGTACTGAGAAACATCATCATTAACTCTAGCGTCCCTTTAAAAATAACAGAAATTCTACTCAGTTTTATCTGTAATAATTCCAAGTACCCCCTGCTTAGTAGTCAAGTACCCCCAGGGGGTCCCTGTTTGCCTGCATGAGACTATGGTTTTCTATCTGTGGTCTGAGTACGGCCTCTTTTTATTGATGATGCTGAGTTATTAATGGAAAATGGAAAGCTAAATGTTTTGCGCTATTAAGCACATTTTGTTCTTTCATTAAAAATGTTTCACTGCATTCCTTAATTTCTCCTGGTCAAGAGCTCAAAACTGTGTTTGTAAAATGTGCTTCAGGAATCTTGAAGCAAATTTTACTTTAGGAAGCTTGAAGAAAGCATATTTCAGGACTTTTGATGTCTGAATAATTCCCAAAAGTGTTATTTTTGTTTATTTTAACGACATGAAATGTTGAAAATAGAGGGTAAACCGACACGCCACATTCTGTTGGAATCTTAATGCAAGTGCTGACTATAAACTTAATTAGTTGCCTTAATCTCCTAATTTTATTATACACATTCTACCAGCTCGTTTAGTACTACAGAAACTGTACTGCACTTCTTCATCGATATGCATTCTTTTCAATGCATTCCTTGACAAACGATGCCTCAGGAGCAGGGAAACTCCCATTTCATATGCGCACCTCTCCCCATACACACTCGTGCTAAGGCACACATAAGCATGCCATTTGCCTTTCTCTGAATGTAGATGTGAACATTTTAATCCCACATGGATATATGGGGTGGAGGAGGAAGGAGAAAGGGTCGTGACTTGATTTGAAAGATCGAGAGAGCAGAGATGCCTGTCAGCGTATGGCCCATGTGCCACAGCTCAATGCTGTAGGAGGATGTAGCCACAGGTAATGAGGCACCATATGTTTCTGGAGGAGTTGAAACTTAATGGTATAGGCTTAGGAGATGAAGGACTTACACTGGTTAAGTTGCCAAGAAAAGGTGTTATGTAACTGCAACGTATAATATAGAACACTTGAAAAGGCATACAAGTTTTTCCATTTAGTCATTTACATTTGAAAAGACATAAAGTATCTTAGTTAACAAATACCGATAAAGTGGACATGGATTATTTATTGTGGCTTATGAACGTGCTTTTGAACATCAGCATTTTAACTATGAGCCACACAAGTCGCCATATCCTTTTTGAACTCATGATGACTTGTGTTATATCTCTTGGCATTTAACCCAGAATGTACAATTTTTACTAGGCCTTAACATAGTAATATAATTTCACAGCTAAAAGAACTTTAATACAGCCTATGTCACTATAGCGGTAATAAAATATACATGTATATGCTGACAAAGATATGGCACCTGTCAAACTGTTAAGATTGATTGTATTTTGGCTGCCTTTTGGTCTTTATTCTTAGCTAATTACAAAATATATTAGCCCCCCGACCCAACTGCGTGTTATGGACGCATTATTAGTTGTTTACAATATCCATTAATCTACTACAATAGACTGAATGGATTTGTAAATGGTAACACCTCGCTGTGCGCATTTCCCTATTGAGATTGAGAAGACCCCGCTCTGCACGGCGTCTGTATCCAGCCCTGACGGATTTTTTTTTACCCCTCTGACATTTGGATTATTCGTTCATTACCCTTTGGCCAGCCAACCACAACGGTTTATTGTGTAGCAAAGCAAAAACAGCAGGTTACGTGGCCACTTAGAACTGGGTTAGTAATGATGAGTAAACACGTTTGGCCCGTACGCACCGAACTGTGTCTGTACCTAGTGCTGCATGAGTGGGGCCATAGCTGGAGGTGACGGAGAGACTGCTGGCACGCGCTGGGAGACGCAGCAGTATGTTTGTGCCGTTTTGTGGTTCACTACTGATTTTATGGAAGACAGTGATCATAAAAATTCTAAACTTTTGTGTTTTCGATTGCCTAACAAGCGACGTCGATTAGCCTCTGTCCAATGCATTGCTAGTGCAGTTTTGATTGACTGAGGTAAATATGAAATCTTAAAATGTCATATCTAAAATGAAAGCCTAAAATAAGATGTGCTTCTCCCATGTACCGTAAATCCCGGGCTATTGAGCGCACCTGAATATAAGCTGCACCAACAACATTTGTAAAGATTATAATTTTTTTAACATACATAGGCAGCTCTGGTCTATAAGCCGCAGCTGTCCGCGATCTTTCAAGTACATTTGAAGTGCCATCAGCACTGGAAATGCAGGACTTTTCTCAATTACCAAGAGAACGGCTGCTCTGTTCGTTCATCAGGAGGTAAACGCAGCACAGTGTCATTGACACACGTTGTAAATATAGCCTTTTCTCACTATTTTACCGTGATAAATAATAATAATAATAACAATGCATCAGTTTTATATAGCGCTTTTCTGGACACTCAAAGACGCTTTACATTGCACTATTCATTCACTCCATACCTGGTGGTAGTAAGCTACTATTGTAGCCACAGCTGCCCTGGGGTAGACTGACGGAAGCGAGGCAACCAGTCTGCGCCATCGGCCTCTCCGACCACCACCAACCACTCACTCACTCACTACATTCACTAGGCTTCCTGGTGTTACCAACTGGTCTCTCATCCAAGTACCGACCAGGCCCTTCCCTGCTTAGCTTCCAAGGTCTGACGGGATTGGGCAGAGCAAAAGCGGTATGGCCACAAATGCAGCCGCTCACATGACCACATGACAGCCGCTTGTATCCATGCGTGTGTGCGCATACACGAGCAACCACGCCGTGCTTTGGCCCACTGCCTCCAAGCGGGCCAAAGTCCGGAACCGGGCTAGATCTGGGCATGGTTTGATTGCACCCTTAAACTAGCAAGCATTAGTTATATTCATTGTTTAATTTACAGTAGCCTGGCTAACGCCAGACTAAAATCACAAGTGATATTTGGTCTGGGGACCACCAATTAATTTTCTCGTAGGAGAGGTATGGTTTACGATTGTCCATAGCCGTTTATTGGGTGCTACGAATGTCTATCATATGCGTCTGCTCGTAGCCATAGCCAATCGTAACATCTGATGACGTATGTCGTACCCGCTGTAAATTTTCGAGCTAAACTATTTAGAACACGGTCTAAAGCTTGATTGAAAGATGGCGTTGTGTCTCCTGCTGTCATGTTGGATCCGTAAATAAACTTTTTTTTTTTTATCCGTAAACAAACTACAAGCTTTCGTTATGTCGTCTTACCGTCCCTCCTCGTTCTGTGCTGTGCAGTTCGAAAGGCTTCGAGCGCGCACAACAGTCTGGCGTTAACCTGGCACAATTTACAGTGCAATACCTGCAATGTTTTTACGTTTACTACAGAAGATCAGTGCGTGTTTCTGACCGCAGGGGGCGTGGCATCACGATGGTGGCTATCTATCGTGATGATGATGACATCATCCATTGGAACAACCCTAGCGCAGAGGAGGAATATATTTAGAATATGCAATGAAGGGGACATTCTTGGCATAAAAGTTAGCAGGTGCTAGTTTTTTTTTCCGGCTCTGAAAAGGGAGAAAACACACAGCACCCCATTACTATAGAAGGAGATTCTGAAGGTGTCTCGTAGCAACAGTTTTTATGTGGTATGATTGGACAATGACCGTTTTGGGGCAGGGTTTTGCGAAAGGTCAATTGGCCTTTCGCAAAACTACGTCCAATCAGACATCCTAGCAAGCGTTACTATGAAGCTTGGTCTGTCATGCCGCAGGCCTCCAATGCAAAACAATGGGACATACCAGCAATGAGCACTGAGCAGATGCACTTTTTTTTTTTTTTACTGCTAACCACCAAAAACCCTACCAGACAAAGAAGAAGAAGCAAAATGGTGAAGCGATCTGCCTATGGAAGGTGTAACACCCGGCTCACACTGAATCCGGTCCGGGTCCGGTCCGGTTTCGGTCCTGATCCAGTCCGGTTTCCCCCCAAACTACCACTCACATTGAGTCCGGCTGACACTGTGGCTCCGCCAGCTCCGGCGCCAGAAGCTGCGCCAGGCACAGAAACGGCCCTCGCGAGAACAGAAGCGCACGCGAGTTTCCCTCTTGGTGCGTTTGTCAACAAAAGCCGTATTTGCCAGTACAACGACTCTCCCCAGTGAAGTGGATGCTTTAAACACACTAATGCCCCTGTGTCACTGGTAATGGAGAAATGTTAACATTTACGACGTTACACGTGTTTACAGGTCGTAAACAAGACCAAATAAGTAGTAAGCGGACAGATTTTATTTTGAAATACACCGGATCTTCCTCTCTCACGAGACCTGACTTCCTGTTCCTGTCAGCTTGGACCTTAACCGGATTCAGTGTGAGCTAAGGGGGAAAATCAGACCCTAGGTACCACAAGAGTGTGTCTGGGGGAGTGCAGTTATTTTTCTTCCCCAAGCGAAAACACAACCTGAGCACTGCCTGGATCAAACAATGTGGACGGCCTACGCCCAGCTAATGTCTCCAAATAAACAAGCATACGTCTGCTGTAAGGTAAGGCTAGGGCCTGGCCGCTAGGATAACACCTTAGAATGCTAACATCTAGTCACTGACATCTAGTCACTGACAGTCACATAACGTTACACAAACTGGAGCTGTAACTTTAACTGCGGCGGTGAACTTTTTGTTTTCGTCTCCCTTTATAATAAAAGTACTGTGTATTTTGTCACGGTCCTGATAACTGGCTGTAGCTGATAGTCATTGTGGCACCTGTAGGCTTAGCTAGCATTAGCAAACTTTAGGGCACCGGAGAAATGTTCCTATTTTTAGAAATACTAAAAAAGTAAGAGAGTGCTTACTGAGCAGTGCAAGAGCACGACTGGTCCACAAGGCTGCGCTGTTGCATTTAAGGAAGAGATCATAAGGTTTCTTTGATTTTGCTGGAGACCTGTCTGTTTTCTTTAGTGTCAATAGTCCTTTATCCTTCGTTGGATAGTTTAATATCTTGAATATATCCCTCCACTGCATACTGTAACCCCTTTTGTCTCGATCTGGAGGATATCGCGGAGGTATTGCTCTAAAAAAGGTCACTGACACGCATGGCAATCTGTTGCGCTGGTCGTGTTTTACCATTTGTTTTCTCGGGCGTAGTAACAGTAACCAAGCGGGGCTCGGCGAAAGGTCAATTGTAAGTGTGGAATGCAGTGCTGACACCGTAGAAGAAGAAAGAGCTGCATTGTGCTGGATTACTCTAAACTGCATGAATGGAGTGGAATACTGCTCCTAGTATGTATTTGATGAGGAAATGTTATAACATGGCTTAAAGCTAAAAAAAAAAAAAGATCGATTTTGCATATGTCTATTTTAAATCACCATCTGCATCGGTCTCCATAACTAAGAAACATGCTTCCCCTGAACTATACAGTAATATGCACAATGACACAGGTACAGCTGTATAGTAGGATAGCATCTGGCAGAATATTCATTCAGCTTTATAGTAGTAGTTCACCACAGAACTAGTGATTGTTGCAGTACATAATCGATTCTGCAAACATATCCACTGTGTAACCTAATGAACAAAGTTACTTTCCAGGTTCTCCCTAAAGCAGGCGTGTTAAAACAAAAGATTTGTGCTGACTCACACATGGACTACAGTATACAGCTGAAAAATTAGCCTTGTTGAATTTTCCTCCTGGGAGCGTGGCAAAGCGGCAGCTGTGGTGCACAAACAAAACTAGGGCAGATCCCGTTTCAAAGACTGCACTGGAGCAGTAAATATTAGACCTATCCTATATCACAAGGCCAAAAGACATGTGCATGTTTTAAAGTGGACAAGCACAAATATGGCTTAAAAACAATCTTTAGGGAAAATCACTCATTATTTGTGCTTGACGTTTGAAAGGAAAAGACAGTAGATAGTGAGGGACTAGGCCGTTCATGACTTCAATCTGGCCCAGTGCATCCTCTGCACACGGCAGTGGGCATGGCATTTGAAGCAATCACTAGTGTGCATGTTATAAATGTTACTTAACCTTTTGTTGGAGCCCTTAGCAGTCAATAATAACTGTAAAATTCTCACACAGAAACTTTCAACTGCGCTTATGGGGAACGCCTGGTAATTGACGCAAACCTCTCCACATTTCACAACCAGAGAGTTCTAGTGCTGATCCCAGGGCGTTTGACCAAAGGAAGCAGTGGCTCGATACGTGCGCCCTACAAGACCTGGCACACTCCACGTCATGTTTGTTCATGTGCGTTTTAGATCGAGGACATCATTATAGTGATAACATGAGTGTTTATGCTATGACAGTGGTCACATTCATACACTCTTGTCTACCTACATTAGGCACTGAAAGCGCTTTACATCAAGGAACCACTCACCCATTTACTCTCAGTCATACACCCCTATCAGACACGGGAGGCAAGGTGGGTGCAGTTTTGACAGGGCACAACATTTATTTTCGCAGACGGCAAGAGCGAGATGTCCGGACCGACTGTGAACGGCCGTGGAACAGAAAGGACTCGGAGCTCGAGAGGGGTCGCCAGCCGTGGGCGAACAGTGCACAGAAGAGAGGACTGGCACCACCAGGCTGGCTGGCAGGCCTATGGCTCCGGGGTCGTGGGACCGGGATGTCCTGGACTGTGTGTGGGCGGCACCATGCGGGAGGAGTCGTGGAGCGAGGCTTGTGGAGCAGAGCGCGTGCGCTTGGAACCGGACAGAAAGAGGAACCTTTACCATGGGGCTGCCCCATTGGCGTCCCCGGTCGCCGAAATTTTGCATAGAGCGTGGCTCTTGTCTCTAATCAAGGACCAGGCCCCTGTCTTCATTGTAAAAAACAAAGTTAGTCCAAATTCTGAGCATCTATGTCCTGAGTCCTGAAATGGAAACTATTACTGTGTGCTCTAAACTCCGCGAGACTGAAATGTCTGAGAGATTCTAGTGTTACTCTGGCGGGCTGAGGTGTACTGTGAGCGAGTAACTGCAGAATGAACGTAAGACACTGCATTGAATATTTGCCCCCCAAAAATGCATGTTTAAAAATAGATTCAGATACATTTTGAATAGATATGAGAATCACACATTAATATTGCAATATATTGCCGAATTTATTAATTTTAAAAGTCCTAGTAATAACTTAGGAACAGAACCTAAAATGCATTATACTTACAGTAGTTACGTCTAATGTTTAGTGATATTATATTGTTTTCACTTAAATATGCAGTTTTCTTTAAAAAAGAAATAACATATATTGTCGGAGAAAGAATATTGACTTGGGAACTACTACTGTAAAGTGTAACCAAAAACACGTTTCCATTCTCAATAATCTGATAATAGAAGTATTATTTACGTTATACCCAACAGTAACGCTACAAATGTATGTAACTATGAATAACACACTTGCATTCCCACTGAATAATCGCACAGGAAACTATAAGCAACATGTGTCAAAATACTAAACTGACAACGCAGTGTTCTCATATGCTTCAGAGGGCTTGTGCTCTTGTAGCATTTCTTATTGCTACTATTCTTCTTAATCAAAATGATTAGACCCATAGCCCCATGACACAACAGGCCATATTCTCATGCACCCGCTCATGGAGACAGACAAGCTCGATGATTACAAGACAATTACAGCAAATGTTGTGGATCAGTATGCACAGGGCCTTGTAAGCTTGTAATCATTACACAGCAATCACAAAATAATTATTGAGATGTTCCCTGAGGTGCGGCCTGCATTTGTCTGTCTGTGTTCTTCTTTTACTGTTGTTTAAATGGTGTCTAATGCCTGTCCACTTATATACTATATGGATTCGCAATAAAACCCTGCATTGCAACGAGTGCCATTGTGAAGCAAAACAGTGTTGATATTCTGATGCTGTGTCAATGTGTTTGTTTTTAACATCCATCTGATGGTCTGTGTCTCTCCTATTCCTCTCACGGACCTCACTGTGGCTAACAGGTGACCTTTAGCGTTGTCATTTTAACCACATTAAGATTTCAGCTAGATTTTTCTCCTTTAGTTGCTGTTTTGTCAGAGTTTTGCCACAAGAAACATCCACTTTGAGCAAGATTTAGTCACTCCCTTCAGCTCCATTATATTGGAGAAACTAAACAAATTTTACAGAAGAGACTTTATCAACACCGAAGAGAAAGCACAAGCGGCCCTCAGTCGGCTGTGCACCTCCATCTCAAAGCCTCCAACCACTCCTTTGAGGACGGGGAGGTCAAAATTTTAGCTAAAGAAGAACGTTGGTTTGAAAGAGTTAAAGAAGCTATATTTGTCAGGAAAGAAAATCTCCATGAACCGGTATGGCGGCCTCATATTTAATCTTCCGTCACTGTACTCCAATCTCCTTCGGGGGAAACCGACAGGGCATGGCGAGTCCAAGGAGACGGCACCTCAGCCAACAAAAGAACAATAGGCAGGTAATTAGCAGTGATTAGCCATGAATAGGACAGATAATGGGCAGTGATCATCTATGAACAGGACAGGACTGACCGATACTGAGGGGAGCAGATCGTTAGAGACAATCTACTTCAAAGAGGTTTACCCACAGGTGAGAGTAGCTGTGGTTAGAGGGGAGGAGACGGGCCTACCCTAACTCCTCCCTGTTGGTCTATATATTCAGCTGCGTCCAGAGTCGGACCTTTGTCACTGATGAAGCCTTTTGGATGAGAGGCGAAACGTTCGAAGACTTCAACTATTGAGTACAGAAGATGAATCATGTATTGCATAATGTTTTTCATTTGACCCACTGAAAATCGTATATACAGTGTGTATTAGGGGTGTGTATCGCCTAGTCTCAGGCGATACGATACGTATCCCGATACAAGGGTCGCGATACGATACGATATATCCCGATATTGAAGTATTAGACGATTATTGCGATTATTTTTTTACTACTTTGGAAAGAACTATTCAGTAAACTAGTCCACCTTCATTAGATTTGTATCAAACACATTTGATCTATCTCTATCTATCTTATGATATAAATGCTTTTCACTAATGTGCTTGTGACTGTGTGTTGTTTGGTGATTATGTAACTTTGAACGGAAAACAGATTTCTTCGAAACCTAGAAATGAAACCAATTACTGGGGATGCACGTTTTCTAGTATTTCTATAGTTGGGAGTCCTTAGCGATCAGTAATAACTATTATGGGTTTGATCCATTAAAATATACAATAACTCAGACGGGGCATTTATAATCTTATCTGCTCCACAACGGGTGTCACTCGTAGATCAGGGAAATAATAACAACACGGGCATCACCGTGACGATAGCGCTCATCTCTTCGAAATCTTTTTGTTAGCAGCACAAACAGGGCAGAGGGGGAACTAAATACAGCTCTTTTAAACCTGTGTCGTAGTACTGCAGTGGCGAGACACGGGTTTGACATGAGCATGCTGAGTTTAGTTTCCCCTAGGCTTCATTCGTTTAATTCCGTAATAAAATGCTACGAAGATGAATCATCTCCGAACGCAGCGGCGACACACTCAGCAACATATGCACACAGCTGGTGGCTCTCGTAATAATCCAGGTCTCTGTCTTTGCTGTAAATGCCAAAGTGAGGCCGAATGTAGAGTTTTAAAAGAGCCCGGAGCGTCTCATGGCTCCATGGTAAACTCTTCCTGTTCCTCTAACTCTCACTAGATTCTAGTGTTACTCAAGCGGACTGCGCAGTGCGTTGCCATCTAGCGGGTGGGAGTGAAAGTGCAGGACCAAAGAGAGATGCTGCAATGAATATTTACCCAAAAATAGATGTTTAAATATCGATACGGGCGCTTTTGTATGTATGTGTGTGTGTGTGTGTGTGTGTGTGTGTGTGTGAAAAGAAACACCACAGTGAAAGGCCCAGCCCAAGAGCCAACCTGCTGTGCTAACTGCTGCGCCACTGTGCTGCCTATCATTTTAACTTACTGTGTTATGAGTAAACAGATTTCTTTCTAATTTTGTTGCAAATACCAGAAGCCTCGACATTCTTGTTTACCAGCGTGACACTTCACCGGTTTGAGTTTGACAGGTCCACTGCTGACTGTGTTTCCGTTACACCACAAACAAACTCTTGGTCACTGCTTTGACCAGAACTTTCTGTCCCCCATGTCCTTCATACCCTGTGTTTTGGGTGCACTCCCCCGTCATTTCGCCATCTTTATGCAGACGTACGGTGTGAACCACATGCAGGCATATAGGAAGGGTCAGGGTGCTGCTGCAGGCGCTATGATGGAAATGCACATTATTATTGTACACCCCCACAGACACTACTGGAGTGGCACAGAGGTAAACAAGACTGCCACATTGCTCTGGGAGATTGAGAAAGAAAAGAGAGTGAGGTGTGGATGGACACGCTTTGAAAACACTGTCATTTCTATAGCAGCAAAACAAAACCTCAAAAGTATAGTAGTTCAGGCAAAAGTTCTTACTAAGGTTCTTAGCAGTTATAATAAGGGCCATTTCGACAGGACCAGACCAGAACGGACTGAGCGGACTCTACTCCCAAAGGGGGTCCCAGACCACTTCAGCCATGGGGTCTGGAGCGGTTTGTCGGGGACAGGGGCAAGAAGGGTTCACATGCCTCCCCATTTTCTATAATTTTTAAGGCGAGACATGGCAGGTGAAAACACTGATTTTAACGTCAATGTTGAGATTGTAGCTTGTCTTCTCCCACATGTTTGTTTTAGTGCCACAGTAAAAAAAAGTACACCAACGTAAATCACTACAACACTGCGGCGCTCCCTCGTCTTTCCCATACATACTTTTTTCCCCAACTATTGACATATCCACATGCCAAAAGGCACCAAGATCATGTAGTAATCCAAATAATAATGCCTTACACTTGTATTGCGCTTTACAAGCCTGTATTACCAAGTTTCTCAAAGCACTACACTGTCGTCATTCATTCACTCCATACTCGGTGGGGATAAGCTACTGTTGTAGCCCCAGTTGCCCTGGAGGTAGACTGACAGAAGCGAGGCAACCAGTCTGGGCCCCGGTCTCCCATCCAAGTACCGACCAGGCCCTTCCCTGCTTAGCTTCCATGGTCTGACGGGATTGGGCAGAGCAAAGGCTGTATGGCGAAAGACATGTGCAGATCAGGTTTTACACTCTTGCAACAACATCTCTACTTTAGTAGCTCCTGCAGCCTTCAAACACTCCAGTCTTTTTCTTAAGGATTATTTGATGTTTTTATCAAAAATATATTCATTTGATTTATTTAATACTGAACCCCTAAAAACAAAGCGAAATTGTAATATTACAGATCTTTTTTCCACTAATAAGCTTATTCATAAACTAAACAAGATTCGACATCCCATCTGAAAAAATCTAGAACAACCTTACCTTTGCCCTAACCTTAAAGAGACTAGATGCAAGTTGGTCATTTTATACTCACTACTGCCACCTCAGGTCTTATGTGTAACTACAATCTCTATATTAAGCTCGTGCATGACGGCAATTTGAACCCGAAGTAACTTTTTGAGTGACAATGCAGGATTTTAGAGGCAGTTGTGGTGAATAGGTCTGAGCTCATTCTACACATTAGGACATGGGGGATGAAAATACTTAGTTTTAAATTTTGTAAACTCTGTATAGTCCCTTTAAGGATAGTGGAGATTACAAACTGAACAGGCTATGCTCAAAACTTGTCGGAATAGCGGTATCAAAAAGTGTCGGATTAGCGGGATGTCACAATGGAGGGGTGTCGGAATGACGGGTCAACCCCGGTTCAATCCAATATTTAGATTTTGTTGTTAAAAATATGATTTTGGCCATTTTCAATACATATTCACACTCATGTCAGTAATCTAATGCAAAAGTGTCAAATTGATTTCTGAAAAAATTTTGTTTTTCCTATTTCACCTGCAGTTCTCACTTTGGTATTAAATGGGAAACTGACCTGGCTGTCCCCCAAGCTCAGTTGTGTAGTAAAAGTAGAACAAGTATATATTGTGAGAGAAGCATTTATATAGTGGTAGTAGGCCACTATACTACCATTTGTTGTGTTAAAAATATTAAGAATACCCTCATATGTCCCAGAGGGAAACACAAATATAGACATCTCTCTTTGATTAGACCCGTGCATCACTTTGGGGCTGTCAGTCTGCAAATATTTGTCAAGATGGAATGTGACGCTTTTCCACTAAACTTAAGACATAATGACTAAAAAGAAACACCGTTTTGATGTGTCAACTGCACTTAGAGCATTTCACAAACTGATTTCAGCCTGCGTTCAAGTTGACGCGCTTGGGACCGCTGAGACTGTGCCTTAGAGCCAGACATCAAAACAGACAACTGATCTGTCTTCATCCACACTGCTTTACTGTGTCATCATAATTCAAAAACACTAAATTAGCAACAACAAAAGTGAGAAAGAAAGAGTCACCAGCTTGTTTTTTTTTTTCATATGTGTATTTACAAGTGCTATGAATATGTGCATAAGTTAGAGGAAATCTTAGCGGTGAGAAACGCCTCCGCAACACATTGTGTAGTATCTGTTGATTTCAATGTGTGATAGTGTTTCACATTTTTGGAACCTATCTCTGCGAAATCTAGTTTGTGACTTGGAAAAATGTATTGATTCACAAATCAGACAGCACATAGGCACAGCGGTTCGCGCTCGTGCTTCACAGCTAGAAGGTCGGGGTTCGATTCCCACCTGGACGGGGCCTTTCTGTGTGGAGTTTGCATGCTCTCCCAGTGTCAGCGTAGGTTTCCTCCGGGTACTCCGCTTTCCCCAACACTAAAAACATGTACAATAGGCCAGGATGAATGAGAGTGCGTACGTGAATGTATGGTGGTGGTCAGAGGGACCGTTGGCGCAGTTGTGTGCAGTCGTGATTGACAGCTGAAGCTACATATCGATGGCCAGAATACAAAACCTCCTATCTGAAAAAATAAATAAAAATTTAAGGAAACAAAAAAAAAGTTTATTTATATTATAGTCTTTGTTAAATATATTCAAGCATATTCAATTGTTCTTAGACCCTATTTCTGCAAATTGTGTTAACAATACAAGGTTTTACCCCCACGACACATATTTCGACAGAAAATGTGGAATGCAAGTCAAAATTATATTTCTCTTTAGGATGATTAAAAGTCAAAACTGTATTGACTCGACCGGCTTTGTATGGATGAAATGCCATAGACAAATCTCTATGGTGCAAATAACGGCAACAACATACTGCCTGTCTATGTGGCACATCGGGATCGTCAGTACATTTCCACGAAAGGCGGGAAGCCGTGCACGTCGTGTTGTCTTTTAAGTTTTATTCCCAATAACGTGAGAATACATTTTATTTTAATGTAAGGAACATTCCCACAGCTACTGGAGACTGCAGGTTGCATCTACCTGCAGTTTTGTTGACTTTATATTGGAGTCTATATAGCCTCGCAGCGGCCAACCTCACCGCACGTCGCTGGATTTGAATACCAACATTTTCTATCCCGGGTTACACGCTGTCACCAGAGTTCTCCTTCACTTCTTTTTATTTTTCCCTTTGCGGAGGAGGCTCTAAAGACAGGGAATGCCCCGGGATAACTACCTGCTGCTTCACAGCCAACTGTTAGACCTCAGGATATGCAATTTCTTTGTCTGTTGCTGTGTTAGATATCCGTCTCATTGTTGAGCTCTTCACTTTTCTACGGTTTCATTAAATGAAATCAGCAGTACCTGAAAAGCCCTGACAGGTGACTATTGTTTTTTGATAGATTGCCAAAGTACTGTATCCCCAGGTAGTAATAATTATGTAATTAAAAGAAAAGGTTCCACTATATTAACCATACTTGATGAAACCTTTGCATAGTACGCTAATTTATGAGCCTCAAATGTATTAAAGATGTATAGAATCAAAGGCCGCACTTTAACCCTATTAACACACATGCATTAATCATTGTAATGCCCAAGTATATAGGCTATATAAAATTGTGAAATTATACCTGACATTATACCTGATGTTTCCATCCCAAGCTGAATTTTACATCATTCTTCTCCACAAGGCTAGAAGCAGCACTGTCCATAACTGAGGTGAAAGAACAGCTGCATTTTTCAATCAAACCTTCCCTTTTGTATACGTCTCCACTGTCATTTTCATCCGGAAATTTAGCCCCTCCTCACCTCCACTCCACAGTCTAGTTTATTTCACAATACAAGCCATCACGCGCCATATTATAAAATGTGACCTAAACCTTATCCTTACAGTGAGCTGTTATAACTCCCTTTCGTGTGTTCTTTGCGGTCGTGACGAGATGCCGTTATGAAACGTGCCAACAGAGAGCATACAAGACCAACATCTGCGAGTGTTGTAGGAAGAGAAACAGTTCAGAAACAAGCTAAAGAAAAACAATGGCGGCTTCTGCTAAAGCTGCCAGATTGCACTGTGAAGGGGATTTTCAGAACGTGTCCGGGAAACATGCTTGTACTTTAAAGGATGGTCAACTCAAGCATGCTTAAAGCCACAACGAGTAGCATTTCACCGCATTAATGAAAAAAAATGCAAGAATTATTGTCTGTACAGCTGTTAATGTGGTGAAAAACACGACCTGACTCTTAACTAGGTTGTGAGTGGGACATTGCCAGACATTGTCTGCGAGATGTTGCCGCTTAACTTTGACATGAGGTACAATGCTGTTTTTGATCACCTACTGCGAAAACAGTTTGGTCCGTGTCTAGCTGATCATTCGGAGCATGTTTTGTATTAGTATATCGCAGGCGTGTTTGTTCACGTTTTGAGTTTCACCGCACTTCAGTTTCTCTTTTGACATAGTGACATCTAACTTGTAATGTTCTGTGTGTGTGTGTGAGAAACACAACATAATTATGACCACATTAAATCAATCCCTCAAGATGTCCTAATACTTACCCATTGCCTTAACCCAGCGCATTTTCTCCAGTTCGGCTTCACAATAAACAACACGATGAAAAAGTGATGACAAAGAAGGGGGAAAAATGAGCTACAAAAAAGCCACAAAAGAACGAAAAAAAAACATGAAGACACAACAAAAATGCATCAAAAATATGACAAAAACACGGGCAACAATGCAATACAAAAGTTAAACTCAGTTTTAGGTCCTCAATGAGGCGTTACTCTGGCCTATAAGCTGTAAGCTCCTGTCAAGAAGCTTTTAGATTTGGGTAAAGCCAAACTGGAGAAAATGCACTGGCACGGCCGTGGGCACCCCCTGGTGGATGGTTTGCGCATTGCATGTCATAGTAATAAATAGGAGATAAGCACAGAAAAGGCATTTTTGGAGGCAATCTTGTTCCTCAGGCTCTGTGCACTGGGTTAAGAGGTTAAGAGGTTAGTCTTATCGCATTTATGAAGAGGTGGCATCATCTGAACATCTCTTTCCTTATCATTGGAACGACGACAAGTGTAAGTACAGCATTGTGGTTCCTGGATGTCTCGGTCATGACATCCACCATCAACTATTGTGGTCTGTATGTGCTAAAAGTGGTGCGATGAGGCTACATATTCAGCAAGTGGTCCCAATCGATATTTGAAAATAGATCTTGCCGTCAACTATTCCAGTACAAGCCGTATCAGTGCAGTGTGTTTTCATCTTTACAACAATCAAAGCTGGGCTCATTTGAATTATTCCTCGAAGCTCTTTTCGAGTATTCCCACAGTCCCCAGCCCCTCTTGCCTTAGTCGCTCTCTTCAAATCGACACATTCACCACGATCCAACCGCCGGCACAGCATGATGTTTTCAATTGCAACGGGGACTTTCTGTAAGGCCGGTCCTACCTGTTTCTCTGGAGATCTGGACGAAGGCCTCCACTCCGCTCTCCCCATAATTTCCTTCAGATGCGAGGGTGGAGACGTAGTTCCACTCCATGGCAGTGACTATGTCCATCATGGCCTGGGCCTGGTAGGAGTCCGGAGGCACCACCCGAGAGAAGAAGTCGTAGCGCGTGTTGTCGCTGAGCTCCGGAGCGGTGGAGGCGTAGCTGATCTGAGGGATCTGGACAGAGAGGAGAGGGTGAGAAAGGTCAGTAGGGTGATTGGTAAATGACAATGTTTTAGTTGTAAATGCATGGATATTTCATTAAGTCATTACGAAGTCCTGCAGTGAGACACAAAAACTCAATTTGGTTCAAATTACAAATCATTATCAACATTTCCCCTCTGATCTAATTCATTGAGGCATTGCATGTGGCAAGAGAAAATTACAGTCACGGTGGAAAAAAGTGGAAGCCAGTTCCCTGGGGTATATGCATATTGATGAACATTTAAATGAATACATTTATAAAAGTGCAGTTGTGTGATCAACAAGACCACTGCAGCAGTTTGCCTCTCTCTCCCTCCAAAAGTACTTTATACTGCGCATTAAAATGGTAGAAAACCCCATGGCTTAATTTCCTATTCATCATCCTCATGAATTATTTGCACGGCAAAAAGGTCTAAATAAGAAGTCGAGTCATGCTGTGATGATTCATCTCATATGTGCCATATTCAAATGTATGCACATTTTTCCTCTTGGCGACGGCACTCACAAACAGATATAAATGCTTCCCTCTGCCGGGGGGAACGCAGCGATTAATAATTCTCTTGAATGTAAGGTGAGCTGCCAATGCCATCGTTGCCGCTCAACTTTACACGAGTCCAGAGTTATTGTTTGAGCAAAGATGTGAACCAAAAAAAGTAATACACACATTAATGCTCAAACCAAGGCATGTCTCTTGAATTAAGTTGGCTACAAAATAAATTAAATTGTGAACTAAAAGGTGAATACAAGTAGTTAAGGGCTGAAGAGAAAGCAGCCGTGTACAGTAGACAGGCTGTAATATAAATCCTTAAGGACAGATTTATTTGGACCTGCCGAGTTGGGTTTGACTGAAATAGACACAAGCCTTCTTGAGTGCAATAAAAATCGCTCCACTCATAGAGATTTATACCCACGACAATCCGTGACAAAGTTTACCCTTCTTTCACAGAGACACCGACCCCTTGTGTCCACATCAAAGCACAACATTCAAGAGCAACATGGACAGGTCAATTATGGATAAGAGGACATGATGCCACAAATGGAAGCCGGTCTAGACGATGGTTTCTAGATTGACAGAAGACACACATACAGGTATGGCTGATGTTAGGGTGCATAAAGTGCCGGTGGTGTCAGCCAGATTGATTTGAAAGATACTGAAAGAAGGGGACAGCCGGGGAAAACCTTGCGTTTGCCAACACACACACACCCTTAGTGTGGGCAGATGTCTCATTGGCATTCAGCAGGAGCACTGCAAACCAAAACATACCAAGCAGTCGTCAGCTGTGGACACCGCACTCACTAACTGTGCACAACTGCTGAGTGGAGCAAATCTCACCCTTTTAAGATGGACAGCACTGCCTCCCCATTGCTCTCTTTGTGACGTGGATATTTGTATAGGCCATCGCTCACTGTCTTGATTTCCTCCGAGTGTCAACGCAAGTAGCTGGCAGGGCACGTCTAACACTTGTCGTTGCCATTTTAAAAAGGTCAGGGATCTTTCTTCCAGGTTCTGAGAGATTTCTCTGCCCCCCTCCCGCTGAATCGTTTCCAGCCAGCCAGGTAGCTTGCGAGTGGCGAACTCTAATAATGATTTTGTTTTGGCTTGAGGAGATGACGGAGGTAATTGAACGGATGCCCTGTTAATCTATTGTTACCTGAGGACCGACGTTGACGCGGGGGAAACGGAAATTAACAAATGGAAAAGGAATGGGAATGGAATGAGCAAGAAGCTAATTTGTTGCCTTTCTGTGACAGCTTCCGAAACAGCACTAATTAGTTGGCTCCTCATTTTGAACTTAAATACCTTGAGTTTCACGGGCAAAATTACAGGTACAATTAGCAAGTGCATTGTGCAAAATATTGTTGTACGCACAAAGAAAAAGGAGAGCACTTATCTTCATCATTCATTAGGGGTAGGGCCTCATAAGTTATTACTAACTTCTTCCTACCCCCTTTGAGCAACACAAATACTTATGTTGTTACACATTTCTGTATTTAACATGTGTATTATACCTGTATGCATCTGTTGCTCAAAAAAAATAATAATAATAATAATAATAATAAATCAATGCATTGGCCCACAACGTTGTCTCATCTAGTTCTTCAACACATCTTAAAAAAACATTTGAAATCCGGACCGATTTCAGGGACGGACAAAGCTAGACCAACGCGAAAAAAGTTCTCAAGAATATTAAAATATTCGTTAAGAAAATTCAGGCCTGCTGAGAGGGAGCAAAATGCCAAAACCGCCGAAAATAGAGGCGAAGCAACAGGCAGATTCGGCGGTGGAAGAAGAATACGTAAGCCTCAGTCGAGTCACGGAGCTCATGGAGCAGCAGAGGGTCATGTTCAGGGAATTAATTCAACAACAACAGGAGAACTTCAAAGGATTTATTAAACTCATCATGGAATCAACAAACACCCGCATGGATTTACAGACTAAGGACATTCAAGAACTAAAAACAAGCCTGCAGTTCACGCAAGGTGAGGTGGACACTTTGAAAGAGCAAAATCTGAAACTCACGGAGCGCACAAACACCTTACAAACGGACTTTTACAAAGTATGTGACAATTTACACATCATCACGGACAAACTGGAGTATCTGGAGGGACAGAGCCGCAGAAATAACCTGGTATTTGAGGGAGTGTTGGAGTCGCCTGGGGAGACTTGGGCCGACGCCGAGGAAAAGGTGAAAGAAATACTGAAGGAGAAGCTACAGCTAAATCACGCGGTGGAGGTGGAGAGGGCTCACCGCGTAGGGAAACACGACGGAGGGAGAGACTGGCCGAGACCCATCATCGCCAGACTACTGAGGTGGAAGGATCGTGAAGAAATCTTACAGCGCGCCAAACGACTCAAAGGAACAAAAATCTTCATTAACGAGGACTACACCGAATTCATAAAAAGAAAACGCAAAGAACTGATGCCGGAGCTGAGAGCTGCACGAGAAAGGGGGGAGATCGCCTTCTTGAGATATGACAAACTCATTATACGTCCACGCAGCAGTACACCACATCCAGTATAAACACCGAGAAAAACGTATGGATTTTGGTATGTAAAAGCACATAATCTCACATGTCTAGTAATACATACAGTTCTATAGGAAGCACCGACTTGGATTTTTCAATAAGGAGAATTGCTGAAGCAAACTCCCAGGATTTTACATTCTCTCAGTACGACCTACAGAACACTGAGATCGACATCGACCCGGAAAATAACTTCTTTTCTAGAGCTACCAATGACTGTCAATACTACACAGAGGATCTGTACAATAGTAAACTTAAGAACATTAAGGCATTCACTGTAATCCACTTCAATAGTCGAAGCCTCTATGCAAACTTTGACCACATCAAAAGCTTCTTAAAACAGTTTTCCACACCATTCAGTGTCATTTTAATCACAGAAACATGGATCAATAATGACAGAGAATTTGAGTTTTCTATTGAGGGTTATGAATTTATAAGTATGAACAGAAGGAACAAGCATGGAGGGGGCGTAGCTATGTTTATAGACTCCAACTATAGTTACAAAGTAATGGAAAATAAGACAATGGTGGTGGATGATACACTTGAATGCATTACTGTTGAAATTACAAGGCAAAAAAAGAAAAATATTATTGTGAGTTCTATCTATAGAACACCTGGCTCTGATATAGATGTTTTTTCTAAGTGGATGGAGGAGCACTTTTCAGGATTAAGTCATAAAGTCATGTTTGTGGGGGGAGACCTCAACATCGATCTTTTAAACCCATATAAACATAAAAAGACGGACGAATTTATAAATACTTTATTCAGTATAGGTCTGTTTCCTCTAATAACCAAACCTAGTAGAATTACAACCCATAGTGCAACCTTGATTGATAACATTTTCTCAAATGAAATTGAAAGTGATACAGTCAGCGGGTTAATGATAAATGATATTAGTGATCACCTTCCAGTTTTCGTTATGTATAAAAATGGATATGTAAAAGATGAAGAGGAAAACAAGTATTGGTTTAGAAGGGTAAAAACAGAGAAAACTATTGATGCATTTAAAAAGGAGCTTTTAGCTCAAGACTGGAGTATTGTGTACAGAGAGAATGACACGAATATGGCATATGATGAGTTTACGCAAGTATTTCAAAAGGTATACGACAAAAACTGCCCAATGAAGAAATACAGTAAAAACAGAAAGTGTAAAGAAACACCATGGATGTCTAAAGGTTTACTAAATGCTTGCAAGAAAAAAAATAATCTTTACAAAAACTTTATAAATAACAAAACAAAAGAAGCTGAGGATAAATATAAGAAATATAAAAATAAACTGACAGGTATCATTAGAAAATGTAAACAGGATTATTATAATACATTGTTAGATAGCAATAAGAATAATATTAAAGGTTTATGGAACATCTTAAATAGTATAATTAGAAATAAACCAAGAACGATTAATTATCCAAAATATTTCAAAGATGAGGATAACACTTTAAATAATATGAATGAAGTCGTCGAAACATTTAATAAATTCTTTGTAGATGTTGGACCGAACCTTGCTGCAAAAATTGCAAACGTTGAGAACTATAATTGTGAACTGATAGACACAAATCCTATGTCCCTGTTCCTCAAACCTGTGGAGGAAAAGGAGATACTGGACATTGTTAAAGGGTGTAAAAATAAAACTTCGACCGATTACCATGACATGGACATGAAAACTTTAAAAACTGTTATTGAAAGTATCTCTAAGCCGTTAACTTACATTTGTAACTTATCGTTGCAAACTGGACAATTTCCTGACAGTATGAAAGTAGCAAAAGTGATTCCTCTGTTCAAAGCAGGAGATAAACATCTCTTTACAAACTACAGACCTGTTTCCCTTTTACCGCAATTCTCTAAAATCTTAGAAAAGGTTTTTAACTCTAGACTTGACGGCTTTATCGAAAAGTGTAATTTACTCTCGGACAATCAGTTTGGTTTCAGGAACAATCACTCAACCTCACACGCGCTCTTTGATATAACTGAAGAAATAACTAATGCTGTAGATAACAAGAAATGTGCAATAGGGTTATTTATTGACCTGAGTAAAGCGTTTGATACAATAAACTATGATATATTAATTAATAAACTAGAACATTATGGGATTAGGGGGGTAGCTCTACAGTGGGTCACCAGTTACTTAAAAAATAGAAAACAATGTGTGAAAATCGGTGATTATCAGTCGAGTTGTCGACAAATTGTCTGTGGTTTACCTCAAGGTTCTATTCTGGGCCCAAAATTGTTTAATATGTATATTAACGACATTTGTAAAACGTCTGAAATACTTAAATTTATCTTGTTTGCTGACGATACAAATATTTTTGCATCAGGAGACGACTTGCAACAGCTGTGTCGGATTGTTAACTTGGAACTCAAAAGTGTCAATAAGTGGTTCAAACAAAATAAATTATCTTTAAATCTGAGTAAAAGCAAAATGATGATATTTGGCAACTGTAATTGCAATGCTCAGGAAGCAATTCAGATAGAGGGTGTTGTTATCGAGCAAGTGCATGAAATCAAATTCCTTGGTGTGATTATTGATGACAGAATTACTTGGAAATCTCACATTAAATATATATCTACGAAAATTTCTAGAAGCATTTCAGTAATAGCAAAAGCAAAGCACATTTTAAACATCAAAGCTCTACATACCTTATACTGTTCTCTGATTTTGCCCTACTTATATTATTGTACTGTGGTTTGGGGTAGTACTTATAAAAACACAGTTAAACCAATAATATTGTTGCAAAAAAGAGCTCTCCGAGTAATTCATAAAGTTGGGTTTTTGGACCACACAAACTCATTATTTTTCAAATCAAAGATCATGAAGTTTTGTGACATTGTTGAGTTCCAAACTGTACACATGTTATACAAAGCAAGGTATAAATTGTTACCAAACCAAATACAAAGAAGGTTCCAAGAACGTACTGGTCGTTATGAATTACGTGATGAATTAAACTTTAGGATTCAGAAACATAGCACAACTTTGAAAAGTTTTAGTCCAACAGTTAATGGTGTACAATTGTGGAATAAACTGGAGATGGATTTGAAACGATGTCCAAACATCAACCTGTTCAAATTTAAATACAAACAAAAGACTTTTGAAATATACAGACAAGAAGAAATGTGTTGCCACTAGGGGGAGCAGTAGGATGGATTATGTGTATTTTTCCTCTATAATCAAGGAAGAGTGTTGCTGCTTGGAACGGTTGTCATTCTATTGCTCAAATTCACAAACGGAGAATTAGGGTTGGCAGGTTATGGATCTGTTGAGAGGAATCCTCCCAACGGGCTCTAAACCTTGTCTTTTAATGCACCACTCAGCATAGGAACATCATCTACAAATCAGCTGTTAGGGGGTTTGTTGAAGGGGAGTTACTGCCCTCTTCAACTGGCTCACTCTCTGGCTTTTTAATGCACCACACTATACAGGGCTACAGCATACTTCACATATAACTCAATTAAATAAATATATAATAATGATGATGATAATTAAACCCAAATTAAAATTATACTGAGAATGGTAATGACAACTGGAAAGTATCAAGATCTCAGATTATAATATCTATTAATGTACCTTTATACCATAAAAGTAACTATGTAATCACGGGTAAAAATATGCAAGCAATATATTAAGTAACACTTTTTTTTTTTTACTTGCTTTGTTCTAGACATCGTATATGAAACTAGATTGTTGTTGTAGCTGTGCGTTGTTTCAATTAATTATATAAAGAGTTAATATATTTTTGTTGTTTGTTGTAAGTTGGTCTGTATGAATGTAGCTGCTTGAAATGTTTTGAAATGTTCTTTTTTTTATTTTATTGCACTTGGGGGTGGGGGCTCATAAGCTTTTTGCTTCAGCCCACTCCTTTTGAGCACAATGTGTATTGCTCAAATAAACAAATAAACAAATAAACAAACACATACAATTTAATCTCGCATAAAAATGTCACAACTGTTATTTTATTAGGACATCTGAAGTATTTGATGGCAAAAGTATCGGCAAAACAAATGTCAAAACTATGCTTAGCCTTAACACTTACTTGTACACAAGGGAAATAAGGCTCCTGCTCTGGAATTGTATTCCAGAAGTGTTTCGAGAAAGGCTACGTTTGCCACTCTTATGTACCGTGTCTGATCTACCACCGGGAAACTATGTCGCTTTCTAAATAGCTGTGGATGTGCATGCATTATTCATATGCTACCAAAACAAACAGGAGTCAAAACAATTCATGTGCATACCATTGCTGCTTGATTTTTGTACATATCTTTTATGCCTTATCTTTTCTCTTTTGACCTTTGAGGCCCTATGTATATCCAAATAGACCAATATACATTTCAAAGAGGCACTGGCTGCGCTCCATGCATAGATTATACGTGTGTCTTGTTTACAGCAACAATGGGGAGCTAACACTGACCCGGGCCAGGCTGGAACTTTGATCTTGTGGCATTTCCAAACCATAGCGGAATGCCGCTAAATAAACGCGACAGTCCACACTTACAATCAAAGCCCTAGTCATTACGAAACGTGGGGAAAGACTTAAGCGACGTCACATACCACATGGTCGGCTGAGATGACTGTAAGTGCTATTGGTTGTTTAGTACTGAACGCCTTAGAGTCAGGCCAAGCCTTTTTCAGAGTTGTAGTTTAGAAAGGTGGTAGTAGCAGATGTTGTTACTAAAAGGCAGTAGGACAGTAGTTGGTCATTTCTGCTGCACATCAGCCTGAAAATACTACATGGTATAATTGTCCTGGGACTAACAACCCCTTGGTTAGAGGATCTTCAAGCCATAACAACATTTCTTAAGCACTGTACAGTAGACATATCCCTAGGGTTCTTCTTAATAGGTCAAAACACCTCCATCCGCTCTTTCTGTGACCGCCACCTAAATAGCGAGGATTTCCTTTTTTTTCTTTTCTTCTTCTTCTCAATTACTGCTTCAAACAAGACCTGATTAGACTAAATGAACAAGCATTATGCCAAATGTTAATGTCCAGACACATGGGTCAGTGTTTACTAACCAGGGTGCCGGGAGAAATCATCAGAGATTTCACCTGTTTGGCGTGTAGTAGGCTAGCTGGCGATGCGCGGGCTGTTTTTTTAGCCCGCGGGGGTCAAACGTAAGCCATTATCCAACCCCCTCCCCCCCGTTAGTCAACAATATACACATTATAAATTTGACAGTCCGAATTCCGCTGGAAAGTTGCTTAAAACTAGCATCAACATTTAAATCTGCAAGAGGCAGCAATGAAGCGTTGTAAGGAGTTGTCAGGAAAATGGTCTATGGTTTTAATTTTCCCCAAATGAATGGGATAGACCGGTGTGTGTCTGCTCTGCACCTCACTATCGCTCTCTCTCTCTCTCCTCCTTCTGCAGAGTGGACACACGGCAGGACAGAGAGCAAAGGTATAAGTGAACACAGATCGTGGACATGCATAAAAGCATCCTCCGAATCATAAGCTGCTTTTTTTAAAGAAAATCTCCCTCATATATTTATGAATTGAAATATCCGGTGGTACTTTTTGAGGTGGTGAGTGTCAAACACATGTCACTACTACGACCAGGATTATGTAGGTGGTCATAATATTATGGCTGATTGGTCTTGAAACCAGAATGACTACAGGTACAGCTTCTCCACTCTCTCCCTGTACTGAAGGCTTAAGTGGCGGACTGCGCTGGTGTAATGACATGTGGCGGTTGGGAGCAGGAGTCTGTGTTGTAAATCATTCATGCGCCGCAAGTGGCGAGCGACTCCATCGTTTTAAACCGAGCCCGAGTTTGTAGTTCGAGGCGGGAAATTACCGGCTCCATTCGCTCACATCGCATGGGGGAAGGAGATTATGCCTCCAATCCCCTTAATTCCATTTGCGCTAATGAATATGCGTGTGTGTGTGTGTGTGTGTGTGTGTGTGTTCAAAGGGCACAGGCGCACATGTGAGGGATAAAAAGGCGGGGATATATGGGAGTCGTCAAATGAGAAGTTTTTCAATTAGCACTTAAAACACTTTCCATAACCCTCACACAGGCCTCAGTGGGAAATGTGTTTGTGGCTTGCACTGGAATAACTGGTGCTGTTGTTGGCACACAGCACACTATTTTGGTGGGGAAAAGCTTATTTTTGCCCATTACGGATTAAACTGAATTCCTCTGTGACAACATAAGCCAGTGCTATTTTCTGTGTGGCTGCTCTATATTCACCAGAAAGTCATAGCCCGGTCACTTGTAAATGTAGTATGTAGAAAAATGCCCACACTTGCTCACGAGTGTGGGCAATTTTACTAAATGTATGCATTCATTTTTGCCAATTCGCTAAATCTTTGCTGTGGATGAATATCTGGAAACAAGGCCTTATACTATATGTGTAAAAAAGCCCTTATTTGTTGCAAAATGTGACTCATGGATAGAGCAAAGTTTAAATGTATTGGTTTATTTTGTTGACATAGATACAACAATCTTTTCATAAAGGTTATGGATAAATTGTTTATTAAAAAAAAAAGAAAAAAAAAATGTGGATATCAGATAATATCTGTCACTGGTGTCCACTGGTGTGGTGTCACTATATTATAGTCTACTTAATGAACGATATTTCCATAGAACGCCCCACAGTCTTTGCCGTATGAGAATTATATGTGTAACTTCAGCACCATGGACAGCTCACAGTGAAGCCCATGACAGCCCTGTATTTCTTTGCTAAAGAAATTAGTATTTCAAATCTCTATACTCACAATTACTTCAAACCTTTCAGCTCGTCGAATATAGAACACTGATAGTTTTTAGAGTCAGCCATACCGAGCAAAATTCAGGAAACCCTTGCTGGAAACTGAAAACAAAATAAATGACAAATTTATGAAGCAAATGAAAGAGTCAAACTGAAGTGCATGGTAATAGGATGAAAATACAGGTTTAATGGGGGTAAAGCATTGTGAGGCCATATGTACTTTATTACCAAGATACCCATGTCAATTACAGTCTTTACGTATTAGATTATTAGCAGGGCCGGGATTTTTTTCGATAAATTCCGATTAATGAATTACATGAGGTTGAATGCGATTGAAAATATTAATCAAAATTAAGAACGCTTTGCTTTTAGTGGCACAGACACTTTTTAAGTTTCCAGCGTGACGTTGCTTATGGACGAACACGGCGAAAAGCCAAAAACTATTTGACGGTCAAACTTGTGTATTCACACAGTAAAGCCGACATCAACTGATTTTAAAAGATCATTCTCCAAAATAAATCAAACTGCTACTGTCTTTGAAGTGTTTGAAATGATCACACAGGCCTCACATCTCCACTTCAAATAAGTTCAAATGTAAAATATACCTCTAAAAAATTAATACAACCCCTAAATAAATTATGCTTAAATGGGATCAATTGTTAATTAATTAAATATAAAAGCCAGATGAATAGGATGCTGTATCCGTTCAATTACCTGTAGAACGCACCTATTAGTGTGCTACTGATGAAAGTAGTGTGCCGTTTTCCCCCTCCCAGACAGATGCTGCTTTGTTTATTTCACCATCGATTACAATACTGCGGCATCCATTCCTTGATGTCATAAAAAAGATACCAGATTAATCCTTAATTGATCCCCATTCTCCTTGAAGCAAAGTTTATCGAAGAGAGCGAATAAAACGTTTTCCGTCCTTGACAGCAATCAATGCACGATGGGTGACAAACGACATTGCATTGTGGGAATACTCTTTAAATAACCACGTTCAGATCATAAGTAGTTGCTATTTCGCCTCCGTATGTGAGGATTTGACTCTATAGGGGCCTCGAGAGTCAATGGAGACAGCGAGCTCGGGTCCATTCTCTGTGTCAATGGCTGTGGCGGTAGAAACACTCATTCATCACTATAGATCACACTGGAGCAGAAGAAATAACCAATATCACTACTTGGACTTTAACAGACCTAATGACCCAAGAGTTCTCCTTCTTTTCCATCCAACAAAAGACCAAAATATAGAAGCACTTTGCGCCCTCAAAAGCATCGGAAAGACACCGGGAGATGGTGAATATCGCACAGTATGGAAAGAAAGTTAGCTGCAGTTTTCAAGTTGAAGAAACCTGCAAGCAACTAAAGGTGACCTTTTGAAATGCCACTCTGAAAAACCTGGCAGATATGGTGGGTATTCTCGTACAGAATAACTGCCTCTGGTTAAAATGCAGAATAGCAGTGATAACCTTGCAGACACATTTTGGACGCCCTAAAAGAGGCCAACCTTAGTATCGTCGTAGTTTGTGTCTTAAAGTACTGGACCTCCTTTGGGGCGCTGTTCATCTCTATCTTCTGTGTGCCTCATTTCCACCGCTTGTTTGGCTTGTCAGTGCATGTTCAACTGCACGTGATATCATTCATTTGATCTGAAAATCCAAATGTACACGTTCTTTCCACACAGAGACTGCAATCACCTATTGTTTTGACCACAGGGCAATTTCCACTTCTTGAATGCTTTCCCAATAGTACAAATGTTAATGCGACTGTTATATTAGTGCATATAAAAGTCTGACTGACCGTGCATATAGCAGACCCATGTGTGTTTGGTGCTAATGGAGCTGTCGGGCCAGGACTTTGAATATTAGGCTGATAGATGGCACTGTTCACAGACTAATTAACCTCACTGCATTACAGACACATGTGCATACACACAAGAAACAAGTATCAGATGGTTGGAGGAAAAACAGCACAAACAGGAACAGGGTATAGATGAATAACATTGCACATGACAGCTTGGAATGGTTAGTCAGATGTTTACAGATCAGAAACATGCTCATTAAGAATTCAAAATGGCATTGGACATGTGTTCCTGTTGTTTTAGTCAAAGTTACAGTGTTATAAAGTTGTTATAAAGTTGTTATTTGCTAAACAACTAAACATTCAATAATTCTATTTGGGCTGCTTGATTAAAAAAAAAAAAATCACGATTATTTACAATTGAAATCACGATTATTCAAACATTTATTTGTTTCCTTTAAAAAAAAATTGACAATTAAAAAAGCATAAATTTGCCAGTAGTGCGTGAAAAACAAGCAGCATGAAATAATACAAGTCAATAATCTCATGAAATTAAACATCGTTATTAATAATGAATTATAAACAAAGTATCCTGATACAAAATAATCAGATTATTACATTTGTTTGTTTGTATACTTTATTGTCCCCATAAGGAAATGTGTCCTCTGCATTTGACCCACCCTTCAATGCCGCTAGGGCAACCCGTATAGAGCAGTGGGTGATAGCAGTGCCCAGGGACCCAGATGTGGAGCCAGGCTAATGGTCAGAATCACCTGGCTGGAACCCGGGACCTTCTAGCTGTGAAGCGGAAGCGCTAACTGCTGCGCTACCAGGCAGGCCTAATTTCCATTGGCTTCTATTGGTTCCGGGTTCCATTCCCACCTGGAGGGTGCCTTTCTTTGTGGAGTTTGCATGTTCTCCATGTGTACTCCGTTTTCCCCTACCACTCAAAACATGTACAATAGGCCAAGATGAATGAGAGTGTATTTGAGAGTGCGCATAGGGGACGACGGATGGAAATGAGTCCAAGGCTACAATCCGGTGTGGCTTGTTTACATGCATGAGACCCATGTGTGTTCATTAACATGCACTGTCCCGACAAAATAAACCAATAAATAAATAAAATGCTAACTGCTACAGCACAAATGCAGTGTCATGTTACTGAACTAGTGTTTATTAACAGTTAGAAATTCAGCCTGTTGGCAAATCTACAGTGCAATGACAATAGAGGATGTCGAGGAAATCTGGAGGTGAATAACGTCCCTGAGAAATCTGGTAGTTTCTGCGACGTGACACAGAGTTGAACTGCTTTCCTGTTTGTGGACAATATTTTTTAAGTTTAACGATTGCTACAATCACTCGCAAATGACGCACTATGCACTGGTGCAGGCGAGCAAGAGGTATTCCATCCATGCTATGGATTATATCTTTGGTCCAGTATTTGAGAAGGAACACAATGTCTCATTCAAGATTTTTTTGATAGTTTTTTTTATGGCCTGCGGGCTTTATTTAGACTAGTTTATTATGAAGAAACATTCATTTGTTGAGAAAGCTGTGTCAGGAAATCTTCAATGAAGGTACTTGATTCATCTTCTGTAGTTGAAGTGTCTGTGTCAGGAAAGGCATTCAGCAGAAAACCTTTTACCAACTCAACTAACAACATTAATTACTCTTTAAGAAGAGAAGGCGAAAAGAGGAAACAACATTTTAGTTTGTTTGTTTTATTTCAAGAATGTTGATAATGATGAGTCTCAAAAGCAGTTTTGAGTATCAGCACAGACAGAGAGTGAGCAGTGTAAATTGATGTATCCCGTCTAGTGGCCTGGTTGGGAGCAGTCTGGGACTTGTTTACTTGTTCAAACTTTGAGACAGTCGGTGCAGCGAGAGTGCTGTGAGTCTAATGAGCAGGAGACGGTCTCGGAGGAACCTCAGTTCATTTAACAAGATGAAGACGGCTGGGGCCCACAGTCCAGCTCTGCTCTGTCTGCTGCTCTGGACCCTGTCTGCTCTAACTGCTACTGCAATGAGTTATTTACATTTAATGTTTTGTAGCCCGATTGTAGACAAATATAAATACCTCTTTGTCTAAAACACAATGATGTTTTTTTGTTGATTCCTTCCTTCTGTTACATTATACGTATTACAACAGGTCCTATATATCATGCAACAGTTTTGAGCTGTCAGCCTTATTATAATCTCACATCATCATCAAAAACAGACTGCGAGTGATGTCTTCTTCCATTTATGTTTCATATACCTGACATTTTTTTCTTTTTATAGGGTAACAAATATTTTTGCCCCATAAATAGTATATTGTAAAAGTAGTCATTTATGAAAAAATCAGCCTGATTTGTAGATGTTGTGTATGGTCAACCCAATTAGTCACTATGTGACTGTGAAGGACGGCAGTGACGGTAAAAAATACCCATTCCGCATTTTGACTAAAACGCTTCAAAATGAGGTATAGTCCCTTTAAGAAGATCAGATCATAAGTGAGAGTATTGACAGAAATGAAATGGTTAAATCATACATAGCAAGAAGAACAGGTGTTTACAGTATTTATTGGACAATTATTTATATGTCTTGATTCATGTGGGCCACAGTTTCAGACAGGACGGGGATGGCCTGACCTCAGTGTGCGCAAGGTGGGCTTCTATTCATGTGCCTTTTCTCTTTTTAGGTTTTTTCTTCCCAAAATCTTCCCATAAATAGGATTATCAACTTTATCAACTAATGACTAAAATACAGGAAGTATGTTTTAATGTATCGGTGGGCCAAAACTGGCCCTCCAGCATGTACGTATCCCCTGGCCCCTATGGTGGTTTTTGGAAATATTATTGCATCCAACAGAGTTCAAACGCTCTGTAAGATACTTTGGAAATACAAGAAATGTAATCAATTTCTTCCAAATTTTCCTGGGGAACGATGTCCAGACTCCATTGTTTAGTGAATATGTCCACCAACTTCCAGCATATCATCCACACGAAACCGGCGTGTTGGGGGTCTTTAAACAAACATTTTCCATACCAGAGATCGTAATCTTGAATTCGTGTGGACAGGGCCTAAAGGATCTGCCCTGTTGGTGTATTTGTAGGGTTATTTTTTTTATTTCTTTGTTTTCAGGGAAAACTATAGCACATCAGCAATAAACCCCATCATTATTCAAACTCCACACAGTTCCACACAGCTCCTTTGCAGTATACTGTACAGATTTGTTTGTGACCTTCCCCAGAAAAGGTTCTATGCCTTCACTGAGGCCCCAGAGCCCAGACATTCATCTTGACTGTATGTGCTATATAGGGCCCGTGGTAAATTATGCCTGGGAATAGGACCTTTACACTTTGGCATTTGCGTGTTGCATATCCAAGAATTATTACAAGTCAGTGCAGGCCATTATTCCCATTTATTTGGTCGCACCAGAAACTCAGCAGATATTATTATTGCATATTATTAATAATTTGCGCTAGCAAATATATTTAGCTATTTTTCTTATGAAGCTTCCTCGCACTGGATTCTGCAGTGCTTGGGAGCAGGAGCGGGTGAAATGACAAAGCACAGAAATCAGTTAAACCTTTCTTAGCGCATACGTAGATTATTTCAAAACACTTATGCATATTGCCTTTAAGAAGTAACGTAAATTATGCAAATGGTGTCTGTATTTGAGCACAGAACGAGATTATACGCACTAAAGGCATGTCTTTCTAAATTGGGATAGTGCCATGTCACAAACCCCTATAAATGCATAGTCCTCCCTACTGTATTTAGCTTAGGTTTTGGACAGACACAATAGGCACAAACTGGCCTGTAGATTGCCTCAGAAAAGTAAAATAAACACACGTTCAGATATATCTCCTACAATTACCATGCATCGTACTTGTAAATTGCTCTTTTATTGTGTGTTATTGTTCTTGTTGTTAGTATAAAGATCACTTACTGAATCCATTTGAAATTGCTATATGAAAGAATGTGCTTTAATTGCCTCTAAACAACACTGATACTCTCTTTATTGTCTTGCTTTTTTACCCGCAGCCTGCACCAGCAACATTAAAGGAGAGGGAGTGTGAATAAGAAGACACTTTTGTAATTTGTTTGACAGGGAACAACAACTACAAAAAGTGCATGCAGACGAGATGAAAGTGAGGCAAATGGGGAGAAAGTAGGTAAAAGAAAGTGCTTCAGAGGAGCTTGGAGACAGGCGAGGAGAAGAGGCTGAGAAGAAGAAATGACAAGATGGCGCAAGAGGCAAAGATCAGAGAAATTATAGCAAAATGGAAAGCAAGACGCAAGCCGGTGGGTGGTAAAAATTCCAGAAAGTGGGTAATTGAGGCAAACAAAATATGAAAGCAGGAGGAGAAAATTGCAAAACAAAGGGGACTGCAGGAGAAATCGGAGCCATGACACTAATCAAGGACAAAACAAAGATAACAGCAGTGAATGCAAAATGGATTGCAGAACTGACGAGGATGAAATATAAAGAGGGATGGAATAGAAGAACGTCAAATATTGGTTATAGTCTAGGAAAATGCCCTGAGCAGTCTCCCTATGACATATATCTGGTGTTATGGACTTTAATCAATACCAGTGCAAGATTAAATATGTAACTCTAGTGCACACATTCTTTTCTATCATGATCTCTTGAATTTGGATAGATGAGACAAGATCCCAGACTACTATACGCATAGAAAAGGAAAAGAGTAGTCTGGCTGGCAAGGCATGTGTCTGGTCAGATGGTTAAGAAGGTCAGAAATTAAATTCAGGTTAAGTTCAGGTGTTTGTTTCTTTGAAATAAATGCATATTGGCCATTATTTATGCCTTGATACATGAGGGCCAAAGTTTTGGACAGGACGGGAATGGCCTGACCAAAGTGGGCGCAAGGTGGGCTTTTAGAGTATGTATGGATCTGTTCTTACTATCTCTTTAAGGCTTTTCCTCCCCAAAATCTCCCCATGAATAGGTGCTCCCTTATCAACAACAGAAAATACAGGAAGCATATTTTAAAGTATTGGTGGGCCAAAACTGGCCCTCCAACATGTACATATCCCCTGGCCCCCATGGTGGACCAAAATATAATTGCACCCAACAGAGAGCAAACGCTCTGTAAGGTACTTCAAAAATGTACGAAATATGATACATTTCTTCCAAATGTTCCTGGGGAAAGACGCACAGACTCCATTGTTTAGTAAATATGTCTGCAAGCACCCCCATTTGTACAAAACAATGATTGAGTCTGGACAGGAAAGTTGAGGTATGGCCTCTGCCTTTGGACTGGAAAGAAAACTGTCCTGCGATACAACAAATGTATCCCCTTTTCAAAGCATTTGCTATTTAACTCCATTGGGTATAGAACCTGAAGTAAGAGGGTGTTTGAAGTCAAGCCCAAGACTAAACGCAAAAATATTGTATCATTCCAGCTTATCATCCACACGAAACCAGCGTTTTGGGGTTCTGTTAACAAACATTTTCCAAACCAAGTCCCAGAGTGGAAAGATCTCCAAACACAGTTTACGTGGCTCCGTTGTTACGGCATCTCCACAACTTTGCCTAAAACGATGACATCGAAATGCCAGTTATAATCTACTGTCCTTATAACAACTGCAATAAGAGTTCTTCCCATACTATTGCAGGGACACGTTTGAAATCCAGAAAAATAATTTTGTGGAACTAGAGATCAGGAATTTCAAATGAAATGCTTTGTGAGCAACAGATCAAAAACCCCTCATTCAGTTATTTAGACAAAGATTTTATTATTGAGTGACACAAAACACATTGTGTTTGCGTAACATTGTGGATCATACTGTTGCCAGCAGTAGACAATATGCTCATAATGACCAGCTGAACACAGAAAACTGTATTTTTTGCAGTAGATCATCAAAGAATCCTTTGGATGAGGACCTAACCTTGTCAATCTCATATTTGGCTGCTTTTAATCAACATGGAGACGAGCTGGAGATGTCCTGCTCCCAGTAAAGTTACAATCAGGTCAGAGGAGAGCTGAGCCACTCACAGGAAATGGTGTGGCTTTAAAACAAGTTTCTGACTTACATTACCATCGATTACCCCAACTTATAGGTTCTTTGCGATTATGTGGACAGTGGCATCACTAAGCTAAGCGTAACAATTCACATTTCCCACAGTGGATACGTACTTGCAAAATACACATGACATAACTAAAATTGATATACCGGCAGATATTACCAGTTCAGAATGACGATTAATTAAGCTCTGACACAGGGACACTAATATAAGACACCTCTGCAGAAGACTGGGGCGGCAATACCAGGAGCAGCCTACGTCAATTTAAATTTCACGAGGAACCTTATTAAAGTCTGCTCTAAAGTGGAAAAGCCGTGTGTGCTGTATGCTGCAAGAAGGTGAAGGTCAAAGGGGGGGCTGGTTTGCAGGGGTTTGACAGGTGAGAGAGGTATCAGGAAAAGGAAATGCAATATTTCGGAGACGCGGTTAGCACAGAGGATAGGACTCTCATCTCATATTTAAATATCAGGCTTTTCTGTGTGGAGATTGCGTAATCTGATTTGTGTCTGGGTGAGTCTACTCCCACATCAACCCAAAACAGGCGCAATAGGCTAACTCTGACGACCAAAATCAAGGCTCAAGATCTGGAGATGAGTCCCCAGGGGCTGCGCTGCACTCCAGGATTCACACAAATAACTATGCTGAATTTGTTTGTGTGTGACTTGTGTGCAATTATAAAAGATTGGTTTAAAATGGTGCCCTGTTTAATTCGTGACATTTCGTTAAGGGAAAATCCAAGAAAAAGTGTTTATAGAGTGGCTTTTGTGTGTTCACTGTTACAAGGTTCGTCTGAGGAGGGTATCTTTTTGATTGTGGGATCAACAGGCTATAGTATGCACTGAGATTTATCTCCTGCCTGGATAATGGGGAATGATGTGGAATGATCAGGCAAGATTGGTTTGATATCTATTGACGACGGGGTTTGTGCCTTATTCACGTTTTTCTTTTTAAGAAATATAGTCCAGCTTCCTGTGGTAAATGTTTGGGCATCTTCTTACTAACACCACACAAAGGAGACTTTTTACAGAGTTGCTTTGGCAATGTCAGAGAGAGAGAGAGAGAGGGACTGAAAGGCCAGGTACCAATGGCTTATTATAACCCCATCACTGCAGCCCTCTCCCTCCCTCCCGCTCTCTTTCTGTCTCTCTCCCTCTTTATCCACTTGCCTCTGGACACTCTCATTGGACCAGGCCAAACTTTTGTCACCCAGAGAACAAACAGCCATCTGTTCTGGCGTGCCTTAAACGCCCTGAATACTAATGCGCCCACAACAAAAGTCATTAGCAGCAGTCGATGAAAATAACTTTGATTGTTAATTATCAGCCGCAATGAACACGACGCACTGTAGGGATTTTTTCTGTTTTTGTTTTTTTGATGCAACGCCTGTCCTCCATCATGTTGACAGGACAATCAGACACTTTCAAAATATGTGCACATGACTATATAGCATAGAGCAGTTGCATTTGCTTGTTGGCCTCTAGAAAATAAGTTTTGCCCACAATGTCAAATGTCAGAGGTTTCCAGTGAGCATGTTCTTCTTATAAGTGCATGGTTCTCCTGTCAGTACTCAGATGTTTCCCTTCATCAAAACATGCACATGCTCCCCCGGCTACAAGGTTAAGGTATTGTCCCTGTTGTGAAAACACTTAGCCTTGGCTTCAAATATAGACAAGTTTCTCCTAAAAGGTCGCACCAGAGTTTACACACACATCTGGCTTCCTAAGTGCCACCATGTCGCTCCAAACCTTAACAGAACCTAAAACTTAGACAAGTTTCTTTAAATTTGCTATGAGCTTTAAAGTTGTAACATTAGTGCAAAAATTACTGGGCAGAGGATTTGTTGCAGCGACGAGAAGAGGGAACATCCAAAGTGCTAAGTATTTCGTGCTTGAAAGATCTTATTGTCCTATTATCTTGTGCCATTGTATCCATCTTTGTCCTGGAGGGGTTTTCTCAGATTCCACATCAGTAAGCAGTAGTCATGAGCTGTCTAATTCATTCTGATGGTTGTGCAGAAGCCTGACGATTGTCGAGGGAGGGGCTGATTACTGCATTATGATTCAGGGCCGGTCGATAGCGCCCTGTCCCATCATCACAACTAATCTCCTGCCTGGGTGCTTTTTACTATGTGTGGAAATTGAGTGGACAAACAACAAGGAAACAATGGGTGTAGCCGTTTTTATCTGTCGGAATGTGTTGAACATGCCCCTCCTTCTCTTGGAGTCATGGTGATTTAAAGTCGGTTCTAATTTGGGTCAGGCTTAAAGGTCCTATATCATGCAAAATCGACTCTTATGAGCTTTTAACCATGTTGTTATGCTATTTCCTATTTCCCAAAACACCCCCATAGTGGTTTTTGACTTTTCATTCACGCAGTTCTCAGCAATCCTCCTGAATCCTACTCTCTGAACAGCTGCTCCGCCCTCCCCTGGAAAACGACTGACTTGTTCCCTTGTGACAGAAAGGAACGGAAGTACTCGACGTCTGTAATGTAAAGCCTCACGGTCTGATTTTAATTTGTAAAATAGCTTTTTTTTATTTCTGTCGTAAGAAAGAAAGTAAGAACGCACCCCCTGAGCGTCTGAAACAGATGTCATGTTTGCACCGAAAGCTGTGAAGAAGGAGCTCTTTCTAACCTACTCTGGACACCTGTTCTTTTTCTTACCTAACGATAATGTCACGGAGAAAAGCGCGTATGGCTACGAGGACAGGACTTTATTCAACCTTCCTAAAGAAGAGGCCACTCGCCAGAAGCTGGAATTTCTCTCCGGGATTCAGCGACTATCGCCAAAAAAAAGGTTGTCTGTGACCGTCACTGATGGATGCTTGGTGAACCTTGGCCAGAATCAAAGTGGATTAACTTTTATAACCAACGCGAGTGCCATAATGGAAACACCCGATGGACCAGAGCGGGGATGCAATCAAAACACGTGTTAGCCATTTATGAAGCTGTGTTGCACATGTCAACTCCTTATAACTGCATCGTGAAGTAACTTCACTTTTTGCTGTGGTATTTATATTTCTACTACTGCTAAAGTTGTATGAGCGGAGAGAGGGGGCGGACTTATATTTATCACAAAAATTAGTGCTCCATAGTGGTAGAATCTATCATATAAATGCCTATACTTTACTTTGGAATGGCAAAAATAGCATGATACAGATCCTTTAAACGTATTTCATTTTTGAATTATATGTATTACATCTTAATGACAATAACCGAAAAAGTTCATATCTGCCTCTGAAAACAACAAAAACGACAACTATGAAAAAATATATATTTTGTCCACATATAGAGGCAACCCAAGTTCATTTGTAGTTGTAATACCTTTTGTAACACCTTAGAGTGTGTTTTAACTTATTGGAATGGCCTGCGGTATATACGTGCCAATAATACCATATAACTTGTGGCCTGATATTTATCACTACAAACTTCCATTAACAGCTTGATCTATTAGTATAGCATATTTTATTTTCTTATTACATGTGGACTTAGTCAGTGTTTCACGTCTCATTTTTCTCACTGACGAATGTCTCGTTTCTAAGCTCTTGACACATGATGTTAAATTATACTCCAATGTGTGTCTCTCTCTCGCTCAGTTGTTCAGACAATATACTTTACTTGCTCATACTTGACTACCACACAAACACTCGATCTGCACTGGCCACTTGCAGCGCCCCCTGTGGGTTTTCCCTACATACATACAAAAAACACGTTCTTGAAGGCCTACTATTATTGATTTGTGCACAACGGTGCATGTTACCAGGCAGGAAGCCACAAATGTCAATAGGAGCAGTTGACACCCACCAGGATTATTACTCGTTGTGGCGGTTTGCATGTCCTCGCCTCCCGCTGAGCCACTGTATCTGCAAATATCATACATTTTCAGGAGCACACACGGCTCGCGGCTCATCATACAATAACAGCTGTTGTAACCTTCACAATATGTGCTCTCAGTGAAGAAAGAGGCAAAAGGATAAGACAGGTATTCCTTCCCTGAGCTGACGCTATTAGCTTGTGTTGCACTTGCCAATTGTCTGTAAATTTGGTATCTCAAGTAATGTACTCAGTAGTTGAGGTCTTGGAACGTTTCGCCTCTCATCCAAAAGGCTTCGTCAGCGGACAAAAGTCCCGCTCAGCCCACAGCTTTAGATACAGACCAACAGGGAGGAGTTGGGGTTGGCCCGACTCCTCCCATCTAATCACAGCTACTCTCAACTGTGGGTAAACACCTTTGAAGTAGAGCGTCTCTAACGATTTACTCACCTCAGTATCGGTCAGTCATGTCCTATTCATAGATGATCACTGCCCATTATCTGTCCTATTCATGGCTGATCACTGCTAATTACCTGCCTAATGTTCTTTTGTTAGCTGAGGTGCCGTCTCTTTGGACTGGCCGTGGTTTATTCTATTCGATGCAAAGAAGAAGAATGCAAAGAATATTATATTGGAGAAACGAAACAGGTTTTACAGAAGAGACTTTATCAACACTGAAGAGAAAGCACAAGCTCCACCTCAAAGCCTCCAACCCCTCCTTCGAGGACAGGGAGGTCAAAATTTTAGCTAAAGAAGAACGTTGGTTTGAATGAGGAGTAAAATAAGTTATTTTTGTCAAGGAAGAAAATCCCTCCATGAACCGGAATGGTGGGCTCAGATTTAATCTTCCGTCACTTTACTCCAACCTCCTTCGGGGAAAACCGACAGGGCATGGCGAGTCCAAGGAGACGGCACCTCAGCCAACAAAAGAACAATAGGCAGATAATTAGCAATGATCAGCCATGAATAGGACAGATAATGGGCAGTGATCATCTCTTAACACTGGGGTGAGCAGATCGTTAGAGACGCTCTACTTCAAAGGTTGTTTACCCACAGGTGAGAGTAGCTGTGAATCGAGGGGAGGAGCCGGGCCAACCTCAACTCCTTCCTGTTGGTCTCTATCTAAGCTGCGGCTGAGCGGGACTTTAGTCCACTGACAAAGCCTTTTGGACGAGAGGCGAAACGTTCGAAGACTTCAACTACTGAGTACAGAAGATGACTCAAGTACCTTCATTGAAGATGGACAACTCCTGTACGACTGAGAACTTACACAGACATCAAGTCATGTGTTAGAGCCTGCACAGAAGGGATTTAAGGCTAAAAGCAAAACAATGTACAGTTATCTTCTTCTCCATGTCTAAAGATCAGTAAATCAGAAACCAGTTTGACCAAATGTCTAAACCCCATAATGGGAAGACGCATTCAGCGGGAACCAGATGTTTACATACACTTCATAAAAATACATATTTGCATTTTTTTCTCACTGTCTGATATGAAACCAGAAATGCTGTGGGGCTGTTTTGCTGTGGGAGGAACTGGTGGTTCTCAGGCTTGCACGATTCACCCTTTTTCCTCCAGACACGATAATGGTCATTATGGCCTGTTTTCAGACCAGAGGATATCTCTCCAAAAATTAGTCTTTATCCTTTATTTATTTGCAAACTCCAAACTGGCTTTTTTATGTTTCTTTTGGAGTAAGAGCTTCTTCCTGACAGAGCACCCTCTCAGCCCCTGTCGGTACATTACTTGATTCACTCTAGATAATGACAAACTCTTACCAGTTTCAGCCAGCAATTTCACCAGGGGCCTCAATTATCAAGCTCGCTGTGCACAAAATGAGGCCAGAACTTTGCGTAGCCACTCCGCTGCGCCAAAGGTGGTATTTATAGAAAACAAACTGAACGTGAAACATTGCGCTCCTCCACGTCAACTATATAGCTGCTGTACGAGGTACGCACTTTTCAGAAACACAGCTGAGAGACAACGAGAGGCGAGATAAGAGCGAGGGGAAGACAGTTTTGAGGAAGTCAGTGTGAGGAAGTCTTGTTTATAGAACTTTATTTTCTTCAGAAATGACAAAGATTAGAATGAAATGAGCAACTTATCACAATGTTTGTGAAAAAACATATGCAACTCTTTTGTGTACTTTAGTTGTTGTCCTTATTGGCGCGCATATACGTGCACCCTCGTGAACCCTCATACCGGTGCACATAATGCGCACTGGCACTCGCTGAAGCCTTTGAAGCAGGAATAATGAATGAATGAAATGCCCCACAGTTTACCGTGTGGTTATAGGCAAACCAAAACCTTCCTATTGGCAAATACAGCCGGCAGTTAAGGCTCTTCTTTATGTTCTAAACTTGTGTTTTGAAAAGTGGTAGAATATACCGAAAGACGTCAATACGTGTGATTAGAGAAGCAGAGCTCACTCTTCAGTAAATCTCCTTGAGCCTGTATTGTCGAGCAGCATCAGCCCCTTCATAACTAATCTGACTACTTTTTTTAGTATCAAGTAATCTAATGGGGTTACTATTTCCAAACCAGTAATCAGATTAAAGTTACTTATCCAAGTCACTGTACTTTACTATTTTGCAATATTTTAGTAAAAAAGACATATTTGCTTTCTTCTTACGTCACGGGAGTAATGTAACATGTATGCGGAAAGGCACGTTTACATGTTTTCATCCCATTCCTAAATCAACACTGACGATACGTGTATACACACATACAGTGTATACTTTCAGCTCAAAACATAAGTAGTCATTAATACTGACCAGAAAAATCTAATAGTCTTGAGGTCTTGTGATAAACACTAAAAGTTGGACAGGCATGGCTTAGTCAACCAAAAGCAGAGTCTGGAAAGCCTGCAGCGCAGTAAGCAGAATTAATGACAAAAACGAGAAAATATGATGGTGGAAAAATTGTGAAAAATGATTATTTAAATCTGAAAACACTGGCTCATTAGTTTCAGATTCAGCGAGCTGGTCGAAAGCATCAGGAAAATCTCCATAGATACGCCTTCATTAACAGTCCAAACAGCCAACTAAATTGGCACCAAACTTTCCAAAAACCATCGCATCTGTGAGTCTCACAAAAGCAGACACTTAGTGCTTATGTGACACCCACAATGTGCATTCCTGCCTGGTGTGTTCCTTGTTCTTCATGATGCTCTCTGTGCTTTAAACTGACCTCTGAGACTATCACAGAGCAGGTGCATTTATATACGGAGACTTGTTTACACACAGGTGGATTCTATTTATCATCATTAGTCATTTAGGTCAACATTGGATCATTCAGAGATCCTCACTGAACTTCTGGAGAGAGTTTGCTGCACTGAAAGTAAAGGGGCTGAATAATTTTGCACGCCCAATTTTTCAGTTTTTTATTTGTTAAAAATTTTTGAAATATCCAATAAATTTCGTTTCACTTCATGATTGTGTCCCACTTGTTGTTGGTTCTTCACAAAAAATTACAGTTTTATATCTTTATGTTTGAAGCCTGAAATGTGGCAAAAGGTCGAAAAGTTCAAAGGGGCCGAATACTTTCGCAAGGCACTGTATGTATGATTTGAGCACAGGTGTCTGATGCACTTCCGCCAGTGCCTTTTCAGACTGAAGACTGCAGCTGTGGAAGGATCTGCTGAGGCTGGAGCTGAACACACTGAGGTGAGACAGAGTCAGAGCTGAGATGTTTGGATGAGAAGAAGCAACATTTTACCTGTAGGTTTTGGTCTTGCCATAGGGACTCATGACTAAAGTGTTTTTGTTCTTTATGTCTTACAGAAATCTGACCACGCTGATGAAGACTTTAAGGAGTGAGCTTTGACGGCGATTTACAAAAATCTCCTTCCTCCTGCTGTGAGTCTATGTGGAACCTCACCTGTTTGGACTGATGTAAACTATAACTGGAGAAATGGAGATGTTCTATCATTAATTACACCTAAAATGTTAATGTTTTACACTGTTCAATGTTTAATAAATTGGCTTTATAACTATAGTTATACTATAGTAATCAGAACTTGTATCATAAGTAATACAGCTATTATTCTAATTAATGTAAAACAGTTGTTCGTTTGTCTACTTGTAAATGTTTTAATTTCAGCAGGAGATAAGATACAGTAAGTTACCCCAGACTGTGAACCGGGTCGATGGGGCGTACCAACTTCCCCACACCTGGGACACAGTTCTGAAGAAGTCGGACTGCAGATGGCGCTGTCGGCCTGCTACCACAAGCAGGAAGACGGTGCCAAAACCTGAATAAATCAGCCGACCAGACCCGTCACAGCAACATCACGTGACAAACCTCTGAGGAAGGCTACAGTTGTAGCCGAAACCGTCAGGTATGAAAACTAACACTTGGTCTGTCTATAGGAAAGTAAGCTTGCACAGTAAGTTACCGTTTTTGCTGTGTTTGTCTATGGAACTTCAACAGTTTGGACTCAGACGTTGCTTTGTGTGATGTAGGCGCTGTATGTGGAATGTTGCCACTAACATAACTTATGCCAGGCTCATGACAGTTTCCTTATTCACATTTTAACCAAAAAAAATATAATTAGAAGAAAATGTGATAGAAGAAAAATTAACACAACGACAAGTCAATGTATTTAATTTTTTTTAAACAAGTGCATTTTCTCCAGGTTCGACATTCCCAAATCTAAAAGCTTCTCGACAGGAGAGCAACAGCAATGCCTCATTTGAAAGCTGAGACCTACGAAACTCATCCTAACTTTTATTGTTGCGTTGTCACCACATTTTTGTCTCATTTTGGAAGTGTTTTTTGTGGTGTTGTTGTGTTTTTGTGGCTTTTTCGTCGTTTTTTCCATTGCTTTTTTTGGTCGCGCCTCTCCACATGTTGTAAGCGCTCATTCGCCACGCATTGTCTGCCACATAGCTTTTAAGTTTGCATTATCGCCGACTCCATCACAATGAAACAATGACAGGAACACGTTCGTAGCACAGGAGGTTATGCCGCTTTAACTCTAATGGATTTGTCTGCGTTCCAAAGATACCGAGCATCCACTGAAGTCCCCGTCATCCACAGTGTTGCAAATGAAACCGTCTTTGAGCCATCAAAGCGCTGCGTTCCCCAGTGGTCCCTGTGTAATCAAAGGTGCCCCTGCCTTCCTCCGGCCGCATCTCATTTCATCCTTTACACCTCAGCTCCCTCGTCTCTCTCTTCTCTCCTCTTCACTCATTCGCTCCCCTCTCATGCTGCAGGTGCCCTCTCCTGGCTCTCCGCACAGACCTTTGCTGCCCAATTCCCTGCCTCCACATTACTGCACTTTAAAGAAAAAAAGAAAAAGAACATGAAAAGTCACGCATTGCATCACTTTCTTGGTTTTAATAGTGGGTTGAGAATGAAAGAACTCTACGTGACTCCATTTGGCAAAACAAGGTCACTAATCACAGGGTGAAAGGAATTTTGCATATCGCTGTTATTATTTTAATATTTTTTTTGCACAATCTGAGCACACATTTGCGTCAGGTTTATTTCATATTCAAATGTGTTGATGGCTTGGAGGAAGAGGAAGGACTCCAGGGAATTAGTTTCTTATTCAGTCTGTCTGATTTGTCCTGTTGGATCAGATGACAAGGATGAGCTAAGAAACCATTTTCATAACACTGCATTTGAGCCCAAGCTCTCGACAGAGGTGCTCACACTGGACGGAAATATAATGCTGACCTACTCACACAGTGCAAGTGACCAAAGCAGCAATGTACTGTGGATACAGGTTGGGTCCGTCATATCAATATCCCAAAATATTCTATTTTCTTGCCTGTTCCTGCATTCCTATACTCAGCCGTCTGTGCTTCTCTCATCATAACGTCCCTCTATCCCCAACATCATTCTCACCCATTTTCACCCTCGTCTATTCTCAGCCCTCACAGCATTTTTTTTTATCACACCTTTTCCCTCTGCCATTCTCTCCAAGCACTGCTTTAAGGCTGTGCGTCAAGTCATACTGGAACCAAAGTGTTGGATTTCACACAGCAAAGCTTATAAGTAACCGGGTCTGCACAAGGGGCTAAACAGGTCAAACCAAATGCAGCGAAAGATTGGGCCTATACTATCTTAACACAATGTACGTCTGTCTTGAATGAAATCAATGAAAAGGACAAATAAAGCCAGGTCTGGTCAGGACTTAGAAACAGGACTTCACCAGGGCAAGTCAAATGAAATAGAGCTTTACATAATTTCATATTTTATGTCTGTACACCTACTTGAGCAAAACAATAGTTTGTAATGAATTCTTATCCTATATTTTTATGTTTAAAAAAAATATATATATATATATTACAATGTTCATGTTTTGTTTCTCATAATTTATGTCACTACTGAAACTTGAATCAAACTTTTACGCTCAGCATCTGAGTTTCTCAGAAAATACTGAAGTCCAATTTTTTTCCTAGTACTTTGTGCTCTTACCTGAGTGATTATTTGGGTCACTACTTTTTTAGTCAAATTAATAGTAAAGTAGTAATAGTAAAGTTATTTACAGTAAAAGGAGACACAAATTCAATTGTCAATGAGATTCCTCGGCATGATTTTAGAACCTAGACTAAGTTTTAAGTCACACATCAAAAAGGTATGTGATGTGATACAATAAAATATAATCTGTTTACATTTATATGTATAATGAATTCATTGACAATAAAAAGAGCCAACACCGACTTCAATGCAATAACATTACCACAGTTACTCTTTGGTCATGTTGGTCATAAGCCCTCAAATCCACAATAAAACCTTCAGAATCTCTTTATAAAGGCAAGCACGTAGGATTCTAGGCAGGAAATCACAACAGTATCATCACTGTCATCTTTTCATTATGCTGGTACATGGTCCCTGCCAAATATATTAAATCAACTAAAGTAAAATGATTTTAAAGTAATGATAGTCTTACTCTTGAGACAATACATTTTTTGGCCACTTCTACTCACCTCTGGGATAGATCGGTAGAAGCGCGCTCAGAATCTGAATTTACAACACCTGGTATTCCCACATGATCGAGATCGGGTATTCAAGATAAATAACTTGAACACGAGCTTTACTATGAATACCTACTTACTTTATGCAATAAGCAGACAGTGCTATGCCATTATCAGAATTTATCATACACAGTCATCCAGTCAAAACAAGATATTAATAGTCAACTAAAGATATGAATAATGTTATATTTTGCACAAACAAATTAATCTTACAGCATTTTTATGATCTCACGCAGAACGAACAGTGCTATTCTATATCAGATATAGTGCTATATCACAAAAACGCTTTGTCGCATGATAAAACTGCAAAACTGTAAACAAGCCATGTGACGTACAGCATTTCAACACATGCACAAAAAACTTCACGCCGTGGAAATCTCAGCTCTGATTCACTGCTTTAAGGAGGAGGCAGCCACGGCCAGAGAGAGGATATGATGCAGTGTTGATTGGCTGAGTAGTAAAAGTTAAAACAAACTTGAGTTTTTTTCCTAACAATCTCCAAAGCCTTATTACTAATATCGCACGTGGTTCAGGTTTCTTTCGATGGTCTGACAGCTAATCTCTTTTCAGCTGTCTATTGCAGTCCTATTCTGTTTTGATCAGCACTATCCCTGCATGAACCATCCCACAAATGCTTTTAGACACTTTTTGACAGCAATCTCTCCTTATTGGCAGTAAAATGCTCATCTCTAAACTTCGCATCCATGACTAAACAAAGGCAGTGTGGTCACAGGGGTCATATTGTTCGTGTAATGGGTTTTGTCTGAGGAGATTCTCACCAGTTTTGCAGCAGCGCTTTTAATGATGACAGTAATACAAGGTGATGGAGCGGCTGTCGCACCCCTGTGTACACCTGCCTTAAGGAGTTTAGCAACACTCCACGGATCAACCCATACTCATAAACATAGTTTATTACAGTGCAGGCAAAACAAACAAACTGGAGCACAATGGAAGAAGGAAAAGTCCTCAGCCACGATCAATAGAGGGGAATACACATTGGTACAGTCATTCTAAGGTGCAAATTATCTTAATGTAGTTATGCAGTAAATATGGGACTCACCTACAATCCTCTCATGTCTGTTCCCACTTTGATAGCTTTATGGGAGTGAAGTACTTAAAAAGTCATTTTCAATTAGGCCAAAGGAAAATTAGTTTTGAAATGGGTGCAACTGGCATTGATTGAAAAAAAAAAAAGTAGCTGGGAATATGCTGACACTTCAAGCCCAGAAATGCAATGGTCTCTGGCGCATTTTGCCAAAGCGAAAAAGTAATTGGAAGCGGGGATATTAATGGTGATGTGGCAGGGGTAAGGTTAGCAGTAAGTGTACGTTTAATCATCTGCTGTTGGTGTGATTTCCCTAACTGAGCATATTTCACACAGAGGGACAGAAGCTCTCTTTTTCACCGTTTTTTTTTTTGCACAGATCTCTTGGAACATCCCACAGCCCTCTCGCGCTCTGTCATCTCACCAATCTCTGATCTCACCCCGAGGGTTGATGACTAGCTTTTCCATGTTTTTTTTTTTATTCTCTCTCTTTTCTCTTTTTTTCATTCTGCGCCTGTCCATCTGTCAGTCTGTTTCTGTGAGCGACTCGAACGCCAGCCTCGAAATACGGGACGGGGACGACCTGCTTAAAAAAAAATAAAAAAGTGTGTACACATTATGCAGGTTTTTTAGAAGATGGGGCCACTTTATAAGATCTTTAGGCCGATTTCTGCTGTAGGCGATCATTGTTTCAAGATCAGGTCGCTCACCACCTGGAGGCAAGGCATGAGAAGTGTCTCTTGCACAGGAACACGACGACAGTATGCACGGTCAAAGCTGGGACCATCAGCCTTCAGATCAGGGGACCAACATTTCCCCTGAGCCACAGACACCCCCGTTGACTGGCAGTGTCGGTCTTAATCATTGGGCTCACGCCTCATTTACACTGTATGTTATGTCCACGTTTCACGCACGTCTGCCATACAGAATTTATCTCAAATGAATCTGGTGGTTTAGACCAATGCATCATGCCTCCGTCACGTCTTCGGCTCTATGACAAGAATTGTTCCAGTGATTTATTTGACGGCTGCTCAATGAAGCTGAACATTCTTGTTTTCACTGCGCAGTACCATGTGCCAGACAAAAGGCACTGGGGATAATCGTCTAGTTTTCACTTTGCTGGCAAGGCAATTTAAAGTGGATTAAGTATTGCCCACGTCTCCTCTGGACATATTCAGCTGAAATGGGTGATCCTAAAGCCGGGGACTGTCACTCCACCGTCACCGTGCACCGTGACACAGCACACGACTGGCCTTTTAACTTTTTCTTTTCACACGGACTCACTCAAGTTCGATCTGACACCTGCGTCAGACCGTGGACGATGCGTCAACGATTCAAGCTTCGGTGAAACTACTGTGGAAAACGTCCGGGGCGACTTACACAAACAGAGTGTTGGTAGCAGTGGTTTCACAAGGGATAATTTATCTCCTTCATTTCGGAACAGTGTCGTAAAAAATCTGTCATGAGCTGTTTTTATCCGTTATGAATGAATCTCTCTTTCTAAGTAGTTGTTTAAAGGGGGGGGGTGGGGGGGTAAAATCGACTTTGTCAAACTTTATATCATGTTATTATGTAATTCCCTCATTAAACACATGCCTGGAGTGTTGCCTTGGCTCATTCACATATTTTTGAGTAATCAGTAAAAACTTAGACGGCGGCCATTTTAGGTGTAGCTGTGCCTCAGTCCTCCTAGGAACGCCCCCACCTCCTGGAGACGCCTCTGGACCTTTTGTCACCAGCCAAGCCACCAACCACTGCTCCTCAGCTCAGCAGAGCCCCCTCCCCGCACAGTGTTGTTGTGTAAATGCCGCAGTAGTGTGCTGAAGGGGGCGTGTCGGAAAGCTTCTTAAAGAGACAGAGGCCTATTTCAAGACGTTCAGTACAGCCATTTTGAGAGAGCAATTTTATTCAAGGCAGTTATTTTAATTTACTGCATATACAGACCAACAGAAGGTTACGTCATCATTGTAGTATGCTATAGACTGGTGCTATGTAGGGATGGGTACCGTTAAACGGTGCCTACTTGGAACCGACCGAAAAGCTCCGGTCGGGGGTGGTATCGAAAAACTAAAATTCTTTCGGTGCCAACTTTCGGTTCTTTTTCTCTCCAGAAGTCAATATATGACCCGCAGCGAGTCTAAAAAAAACATGAACGTGTGCGCAGATAATGAGCCGCTTCAGCGCAAATGGAGCGAAGCAAAACTATAACTTAAAACTATAACTTAAAGAGAAGCAAAGCTATAACGTACTAAACATTTGTAATAGAGACGGCTCAGCCGCGGTCTGCGCCAGGACTAAACCAGGTCCAGGACTTACACCGGTTGTAAAACCCAGAGTCAAACTAAACCAGTTATTATTAACCAGGACTGAATAAGAAATTTGAGTTTTTAGGCAAATTGAAAAACAACACAGAGCAGTGACAACAAGAAAGACGTGTTTACCTTTAGCGACAGACCCGGAGGCTGAGTTTACGGGCTGTTGTTTACAACTTTACAAGCAGCTGCAGCGAGAGGAATATCAAAGATTGTTTGTGGAAAAGTGAGCGCTCACTCTGTATTAGACATTTTTTGTACAGTTGTTGTACATTATTAGTGGCAGAGTGAGCGCTCACACCATGTAAGGATCTTTGGCGGGAAAGTGCTTCGTCAAAGCGCAGTGTGTTTAGAAAAGTTTATCCGAAAGAAACCGTGTCCTGATGTGGATCTGTCTTTATCGCTGCTTAAGTGGAAATTGTGCTCAAAACATGAAGTTACAGGTGACGCTGCTGCGACCTGTGGAGCTTCTGTTTTGCGGTTTTAGGACTTTTTCCTTTTATACACGTTATTTTAATTGAATTAAAATGACATAGGTACCGAAAAAAGTACCGTTAAGGAACCGGCACCGAAAAGGATCACCCATTTCTTAAGTTTCCCTTTAGTCAAACAGGATTATAAAGCGTCTCGAGATCTCAGCAAAAAGCAATTATTGTAAATAATCACAAGGTGTTTGCCTGTGGTGCTTTGGTTTATTTCTTATTGTTCAATCAACATCTTCTCTCCCTAATTATCTGGGGGGGGGGGGGGGGGGGGGGGGGGGAAATACGCCCCAACATATTCAAGTACATTTAAGTATAAGATGTGTCTTGAAACTGAATGACTTTGAAACCAACTAAAGATACTCGTGCAACTTGATATACGTCCAAGTGCACTGTTGCTCCCGTGCCACTTGCTATAGCCTGTATGTCTGTGTCTGTCAGTGTAGATGGCCTGTATACGCTTTGACACAGCAATTTCCCTGTGGACTGTCATTTAAAAGCACTCGAGTAGGCTGAAAAAATAATAGGGGTGCATGACTGGGACCCCGGGACAATTGGTTCAGATAAGGGAAGAGATGCAGAATGGCACCGCTTTTTCACTTCAACAAATGAATCACTGTCCTGAATTCTCCTTCTGAAGTAGTTTACTCCAAAATCCAGGTACTTCACTTTGGCAGCTTTATCAAAAAGCTTGATAAGAATCCAAATATCTGGACAATGTTGGGGAAAACTTAAAGAAAGAAAGAAAGAAAGATCCCTGTATTTTAGTTGCATTTCTATTGGTGATGTATTTTTTTCTAAACACAATTCTAGCCACAGCGTGCTATTCAAACACTTACTGGGAAATTAGCATTTAAAAGAAGACTCCTGGTGAAATTCTGAGCTAATCACATGCATTTCAGTTTTTTGAGGTCTGGTTTTCAATACAATAAGGCCCCATGGAAACATTGTATTCTGCAAACAATATAGCACTCCTGAAATAATCACAGACTTTGTGATTGGCTAGTTGCAAACATGAAAATTGTGATTTTGATTGTGATTTCAGATTGCAAGTTGAAAATAACATGCAGACCAGCAGTTCAGGAAAAGGCCAGGGGCACAAGTAGGAACCTGCACTGGTGTCGGTAATTGCACATCCATTTCCTTTGTGTTTCTTTGCTCTTATGAGACGCGTTGAGATGATCAGAGGGTGTGCTGTACCTCATGTGTGTTTGTGGGTGAGGTGTGCGTCAGCCTTTGAAGCTCCCACAACAATCGACACGTTTAAAAATGTGAGCATATGAATAATGAGCAGCCGATAGATAGCGGGACAGCGGCAGTGTGCACCAGACTCAGAACATGTCTTCGTTTCAGATGTGGCCTGACAGATCCAGTGGTAGCTTTATTTTCTCGTTTGCAACTCGGTATGTTTCTGCTACTGTCTTTATTTTCATTGATCAGGTGGCTATCACTTTCAGACTAGTTTTTATATAATCTGTGAATCTGATTTTCTTCAAGCACACAAAGGACAGTGGTAAAACTGTGGTATACTGTATTTTCCGGATTATAAATCGCACTTTTTTTCTTATACTCCAGAGCGACTTATGTGATTTTTGTTTCCTTTTTTTTTAAATTAAAATATATACTTTCACATGCCACTAGAGGGCATTGCAGGCTAATCGAGCAGCAGAAAGAAAGTTTGGAGTGAGCGAGAGAGCAGAGGTTACTGCAATGAAGCTAATCACCATAGCTAGAGGAACGAGTTTGCAGATGAGAGCTTGAAAACATGCTGTTGGGAGAGGCCTTACAACAGTGCAGTTACGCCTCCGTGCCCAGCTAGTTGCCAAGACGATTGTTCAGAAGTGAAACCGAGGATAAAGATTTCAATGGATTTAGTGATTTGGAGTGAGATGTTATAGTTATCTGAACTGTTTATGGGACTTTCCTGGTTAAATGAAATTCAATGAAAAGTAGCCTTTAGCATTATGTGACCGTGTTGAAACCCGATTTACCATTTGGACATGTTTGTATTACAGGATTAATCAAGACGGCAATCCGAGTATTCATGACATACGTATAGCCCCTTACTAACAAAGTCTGCCATATTAGCGTCAGTGAAGCTGTTCGACTAAATCTTATTGGTGTCTATACAGCAAACACACCAAAGTGTTGCACCCAAAAAAATGCATAAACTGTGTTAGTTTCTGACATAGATTTAATAACACTGGGTAACAAAAAAATATTTTTTTGAAAATAGTCCAGGGTTTTCCAGCTGAATTAGACTAATTTTGATGCTCTGAGTCCGAAAATGGCCTTGGTTTTGCTCAATCAGGTCAGGATTTTTTGCTACAGAAATGCTTTAAAAATCGATTTTGCGTCAAAAACAAATTTCTGCGGATCATCAGCTGAGAAACCCTTGACGTTTTTTCCATTTTCCTCAAGAAATAAAAGTCAACGTATCCAAAGTCATTCAGTTTTTATTTACTCAGCAGAATTCATAATAACGTAGTCGTACGTAATCCGTAACACTATGGCTGTATCTCAAAAAGTTGACCTGATAGAGCAAAATGCATGTGATATTCGGACTCAGAACACCAAAATTAGTCTAAATAAGTTGAGAAACCCCTGACCATTTTTTGGCTGTCAACTTGTGTAATTAGAGATGGCCGTTGTTTCTATTCAGCCCCATTCATAGGAAAGGTCACGAGTCGTCTGTGAAACTTACATGGCAGCTTAATCTCCTCCAACGAAGCCTGTTCCTTAAAAGGGCAAAAAGGCAGGAAACCCTGTGCTCGTGGGGCGGGCGGAGCCTCCACAGAGCTCCAGAGCTTGATTGACAGGCTCTGGAGCCATTCAACGTGCTGAAAAAGCTTCCACTTTTAGGGTTGCTGTACAAAAATCAGCGTGGTTAAAAATATTTCACCCGGCCCAGCGTTGTCACATGGGTCATAGCGATTTTTAGAAAAAATACAACTCTATGGAGCCAGGCATTTAAGCCGTTCTAGGGAGGTCTCAGGTCCCATTAGAATCCTCTTTATCAAGCATCTTTTGGAGTCGCCCCTGGCCACAAGGGGGAGGTATTGCAGCAATGTCAGCTCCCCTCCATGAGGACCACAGAGAAGCATGTTCCTCGCCCATTGGTTTCTGAACATGTTACTACTAATACACACTTATGATAGTAAAAGGCTTCACGTACCTGTAAATAGAGCTTTTTCTCCCCATATGGCCTGGAATAGTGCCTGCTACAGTGTCTACTATGGCGAGGTAAGAATGTCAGTTTCATGGCATTTATATAATAAACAGATTATTAGATGATGTTTAGTGGCCATTGTTTGTGTATCCAGCCCACACTAACTATTTCATTCATGACTTCTAAGGGCTAGGACTAAACCGAAATGAGGTAGACGAGTTGACAACAGCTGAAAACATCTGGATTGTTCGTAATTTGCAATGTTTGATGGCTAAATGCTAACGGACATGAACAATTAGTTACTCCTGACTTGCCGTCCTCCACTTTGCTTAACCACACAAATGTTTAATATAATTTTAGCTTTGAACCATAGGCTGTCATTCATCAACACACAGCCACCAGGGATTTTCTTTGACTGACTCTAAACTGGATTCATAATCTTTCGCTGCACAGCTTGAGCATCAAAAAGCTTTACAATGAAAATCTGTACCTGCTCAAACACATAAAGAAACATATATCCTCAAATGCACCTGGCGGCATAATGTAGGTGACAAATCACATAGGTCTGGCACACTGATCAAATCCCTAGTGGAAATAACATGCCACAGAGTTTGTCATGATGGCCACAGGGTAAACATCAATACCAGCCACGGCATTACACTTTTCAAGATCATCACCCCCAACTGTGGGGGCTTAAGGTGCAAACATTTTAGCCTCTTAACCCCCACCTGAACCGAGCAAATTTTTTTCCAGTTTGGCTTCACAAAAAATCTAAAAGCTTTTTTATTGTGTTATTATTACTTCTGCGGCACGTTTTTGTCACTCTTTGTCACTTTGTTTTTTGCTTTTTCATCCTCGTTTTTGTCTCCATTTTGCTTTTTTTCCATGAAGCTTTTAGATCTGGGTAAAGCCGAACTGGAGAAAATGTGCTTGGTTCAGTTGGGGGGTAAGAGGTTAAAATGGGATTGCAATGCGCCGTGTTGTACCCATGTAGTTCCAGGCCTGGTCCTGGCAGGAGTATCGAGCAGCAGGATTAGGCTTCTGTGCATGTTTTAGATACAGCACTCAGCAGACACCGACCCAGACACATGGCAAGTGCAAGAACACCGTAAGACTCACCATGTATATGAATTACTACAATCATTTGAAGCAGGATTTAAAAAGAGTATTTAAAAAGCCACCTCCATGTGTGCATTATGTCCCTTTCAGTCAGACTGAAGAAAATCCCTTTAACTAGACACACATACAGTAGACAGCCACACTCTCACTCACACACAACCATCACTCACATCCACTGAAACAGGACCCTGCCACTTGCTCCACAATAGTATTACAGCGACTCTCGGCCTGTTATGATCTCATTCCGAAAGCATTCAGCGCCACCACAAAGCAATCCCAAACACATTTCCAAAACACATTTCGAAGTGCCACAAAGTGTTACATCCATCACGGCGGGAGAGGGGCGTAATGACCGACAGCGATTCTAATAGTTGATTTCTGTGGCAAAGGAAATGTGCCGTTTGTGCGGGTCTTTTTGCGTACGTGCCGGCTCAGTGGGCTTTAAAAGTTGCCAACATGGTATTGTGAAAGACACTGGGATGCTTCACGAACACCAATAAAACAGTGTGTGTGTGTGTGTGTGGGGGGGGGGGGGGGGTCACTGTTTTTACTTTACGGTTTCTCTGTGGTGCTTGAGAGGAAAATAAGGTAGAAAAAAATTTGCTATAAAAATGGTCTCGATCATCTTAAATGTTCTTTAGGTAAAGATAATACGTTCAGCTAACGTTCATTTGAATCTCTCATGGCTCTTCCCCTTCCTTCTTCTGCTGCCCCTATAGACACAGATTCAGCTGATGGTTCATAGTGCTGCCCCCTGCTGCATGTTTATGAACTCAATTATTTATTTTTTTAAACACTTCAATACGGTTTATTGTCACCTTTTCAATAACACCAAGTACAAGGAAGGGTTTTAACTAACGCACAACATATTTATGTTGTCGGATAGCAAAGTGTTTTCAGTTCCTCAACCCCACAGGATGTGTGACTGCCGAGAATTAAAAATGTTCTACCTGACCAAATAACAAATTGAGCATGTTTAATTTGCTATTTTGAATTCACCTGCTTGTGAATTCCACAAGCAAGAATGTAGAAACCAAAATTTGGCACATGTTATGTTAACGTGCCCCCTATGTTTGTATATAGAGCAGTTATCTTCATGAATTATTGATATTTACAATGCCTTCTGAAGAAGGCATTCCTTTTGTGTTTTTTTGGCTGGTGTCACATAGATGTCACATTGCACGACATGGTGATTGTAATATTTGCAGCGAGAGGACTTCACTATAGCCGTCGTTCCGCATAGCACACGTAATTGACATTACGTATGACCTTTCTGTTTCCACCACACACACCCACATTTGTTGTGAGCAGCGCCGCACAGAGGAGCACGCTGTACAGATCGTCATTAAAAGTTTTGTAGCCGCGATGAGAACAAATGTGGACAAATGCTGTCATCTGGTGAGAGTTATGGAATCATTCAGAGGAGCCAAGCTGTATAAAAACAGAAAAGAAACCACTAAATACAACTATGAAGGTAAGCTACATGCAAATGTTATGCTAACACCAGCTAAAGCTGTGGTAACAGCAGCTAAATGCTATTATCGGCAAAATCACCTTTTAGCACAGCGGTATGATGTTGTGAAATATTAAATCCGTATGACCTACGTGTCAATAGTGAGGGCTGTCCACTCTCTCGTTGCCAATCAGAGGCCGGCAGTTCACGCCACACCAGACACAGATAGCGAGCTTTGGCCACAGCCATAGGTCGGTCCCAAAAGCTATACTTGGTCAAACCGGTTTGGCACTGGGCTTTGTAATGGAAAAGCTCGACAAAGCGGGTGAAAGAGCCATTCGGCTGACACGCGCCTGCATGTGGAAAAGAGCCTTTTGTGGCTAGCCTTCCAAACTATCACCATCGAACGACAGTTCTATTTTAAATCTGTGTCCCTGTCTCACTGTATGACCTATGACCTAAGATTTTCTCCGCGACGTGGAGTGTACACCCAGCTTTAAACACCCTGTGAGATATCAAATATGGTAATACAGTGCAAGCTATAAGCAGTTCTTCAGATTTCCTCTGAGGTAAATGTTAGTTCATCAATCATATTTTTCCCCATGTCTTCCTGCTTGTGGTCCCAAAAGCATGTTTTCAAAACCCTTGCCGCTTCCTGTGGCTGACAGTTGACTCCTTTAAAGCATCTCAAGACACTTTTATTCATGAAAGCTGCTTGTTGACTGGGGTTTATCCATGTTTCTTTCATGTCGTTTTTTTTAATTAATATTATTATTTTTATTTGAGTGCATTCATCTTCCCACAGTAAAGCACTGACTTTTATCTACCATATATAAAACATACCTTAAACCTTATCTCACAGTGGAACGGAATTCATTAGGCTACCACAGTGTTTTTCAACCACTGTGCCGGGGCACACTAGTGTACCGTGAGATATTGTCTGGTGTGCCTTGGGAAATTATCCAATTTCACCTAGTGGGTCTAAACAATATTTTTTGAAAACAAATCAATAATTATCTGCAAATAATGTGCCGTTGTCAAGTTTCTGTGCTGATCGGCAGAGTCACCATATTAAACTCTTCCATATCAGAAAGTGCCCGCAGGTAGCTAATTTCTTTGAGACAAGAGAATTAGCGATGCATGGATGCACTTTGTGAATATAGGCTACAGAGTTAAATTTTTTAACATTTTCTGCTGGTGCATGGTGTGCCTTGTGATTTTTTCAATTAAAAAAATGTGCCACGGCACAAAATAGATTTAAAAACACTGGGCTACCAAATCATAAGTGCAATTACCATTCGAAATCCTAAGGTCTTAAGCTACATTGTCATAACAAACTGATAGCTGAGTAATCTAAAACTCGTGGAAATCATAACTTTTTCAGTAAATAAAGTAAATATTTGAGTAGGTTAAGCTTCCTTCATTGTCTGCCTCAGTGCTGCGGTCTCTCCTCTCACAAACAGTGTATATACTGTACATTGGCCACAGGTCAGCCAGTGTCACCCGTGGAGGACATGCCCTTGGGTGAGCAGGCCTTCAGCCGAACTGCCTCCTCCGTGACACAGAGACAAATGTTTGTGTTAAGCATGTTATTTCCCCAAAGATAGCATCTCCCACCAAAATGGCACAAATGCTCACTTGAAGGCTGGAGAAATGGCTCAGCGTTGTCCTGTGGCTCTGTCTAATGCATTACATGGACACGTAGTGAATGTGTGAATGTCACAGAGGAAAGTCACAGGGGACTGCATATGAAAACTGAAGAAGCTGTGTATTCTGCCCAATGAAACGATAATGTAATTTACATATTTGTTCAATCACCTTTTAAAATCTTTTTTTACCCATGCGTACGACACCTGAAAGTGTTTTATCTGCACTCTTGCCTTTTTTCATGTAACTGAATAATTTTGATGTTGATGTTCTATTGATTTGATCTGTTTTCTTGTAACGTTATGCTTTAACTGTGAAGCACTTTGAATTGCCTTGTGTATGAATTGTGCTCTACAAATAAACTTGCCTTGCCTTTAAGTGGACATATCAGATACTTTGATGCTTAACACTTTACTGTGAGCATCTAAGATATACGTTTTAGAATGTGATCATAAAATAATAATCATATAAATAAATAATTGTAAGGAGTGTTAGACTGGACAGGTCAAGATTTCAAACTGGTGAAATCTTGGAGCGCCCTCTTTAGGCAGACTCATTATATAACTGAAGGGGGAAAAAAAAGCTTTCAGACGATCAGTGGCTCAAATTGATGGGGTGGTGATGAACACACTTCGACCACAAAGCAGCTAAGAGCGGGTACGGTGATGGAGTGGTGTATCCATCTATGACGCAACAAAATGCAAAAATATTTGGCGTGCATCAGTTGTAGAGCAACCAAAGAGAACAGGATTACTCAAAACTGAATGAAGCGACATTGTTTCGTTTTGAAAGAAGTGCGGTACAGAGGAAACAAAAGAGATGCATTTTGTAAGGATTTCGGTCCTTTACTCGTGCATTGTATGAGATTTGTCCGCGCGGTCTCAAAAATCTGCCTCCCCTCCTCCACACAGCTCGATTTGCGTGGGTATCTCCATGAGCGCATGTTTACTCAAACAAGGTGTGCAAGAGCGTAAACAGCACCGAGTCATCCGGGTGACTGACATTTCCTCCCGTACGCAAACAACACTTCCACTTTAGCAGCGTGGGTCCTTCCCCCCTCCACCTCTGTGCACGAGAAGGTCAAGGAGAGCGAAATATTTGTCTTCACTACATATATGCATAACGCCGAGTGAATGCATTTGGTTATAGTGCGGGATTTGCATGTCCCGTGTGGACCGGAGTTCTCCCACTGTAATCATGTTGGACAGCTCGGCTCTGGTGGACATTTTAGAGATCTTCCGAAAGTCACGTCGAGAGCACCTGCCTGCACCCAAAGTTGAATATTTATACGTGAGATTTGAGCAGGAAAGACATAATCAGCGCAAAGTCAGCAGTATAAGTTTGTATTCCACCTGCCATCTTGGAAATCTTTTGCCTCGCCAGCAAGGAAACTAAGAGGCATCCCCTCCCTCCTTTCTGCCTGCTGCCTACCATCAATATTTATGAACAAGTCAACCGACCAAGGAAACTACCTATTATAATGGGCCACACATCATTAAATGGCTAGGCGTTTGTGCAGCCGTTCTCGTTTTGCATCCACACACAACAGAATCTAAAAAATATTCAGAAAGATATTTACTTTTTAATTGTAAATATCAATTAAAAAGTTCTACCTGACCAAATAACAAATTGAGCATGTTTAATTTGCTATTTTGAATTCACCTGCTTGTGAATTCCACAAGCAAGAATGTAGAAACCAAAATTTGGCACATGTTATGTTAACGTGTCCCCTATGTTTGTATATAGAGCAGTTTTCTTCATGAATTATTGAATTATTTTGCATCCACACACAACAGAATCTAAAAAATATTCAGAAAGATATTTACTTTTTAATTGTTTTCTTTTTCTTTTTTTTTTACAAGATTAATTGCTTTCTTAAAATTATAAATTGGCTCAGTTTTAGAACAAATGTGCTAAAAAAAAAAGAAGAAGAATCACAGGAAGGTTTTATCAAAAGAGTGAGAATAAATGTGTGTCTGAATTCAACCTGGATAGACTCACACAGACGAAAGCAGTGATTAGGGAGATTATTGATGTGTATTAGTTTTGGCGATCAGACCCCGGTGGTAGACATCGATGTACAAGTCAGTGTAGGTAAACAGCTTGGAGTTAGGGATGTCTTCCCCGGAGCCTGGACACTGGTGGTGGTATAGGAGATCCGTGGAGAATGCGCGGGTAGAAGCCGTGGACGGAAGAGGCGGAGATGGGGTGGAGGCGGGTCGCAGCGCAGCTGGGAAGCGAACGGATCATGATTGCTGGGGCTTAAAAGCGGGATCGATGGCGATGATTGGCTGCTATGGAGGTGCAGCTCTGACGCTGATGTGGAGGTGTGGACCCTTCAGTAGCGATCATTGGCTGGAAGTTGATGATGCTGAAGTTTGTCTACCAGGCTGAATTAACGCCTAGGCTTCATAAGATTAACTTAAGGAGTAATGACAACGTAAGGCCTCTTTCGAACTACTATATTGTGTTGTCTCTAAAAGGAGGAACATAGTGTACACAGCAGATGGTAAGGACGCTGTGTGGGGACCAAAAGCATAGTTGCGTAATTTCAGTATGCATCAGAAAACTAATAATCGCAAACACACACAGCGCAACAACGACTGGAGCCATGCCAGTAAAGACTACATTGTGCACACGCGTATACAGTCTGTATACACACAACTGTGTGTGCTATTTTTACACAAATAAATGTATCTTCTGTCCCCAAAGTGAAAATCTCCAGTTAAAGGAAAAGCCCTGCACAAAGGAACAAGAGACAGCGACTGGAGGGGGACGCAGCGTGAGAGACAGATGGAGAGAATTAAAAATCAGGACACAAGTAAGAATCAAATAGGAATGGGAGGCCTAAAGTTGTTTACTGATCCCGCAAGTTGAAATAAAATGCAAAGTTGTCTACTTAAAGGTGCATCTAAAACGAGAGTGGGTGTTTAAAGGGCATAGAGATCTGAGTCGACTGCTGCTCGGTTTAACAGAAGTGCAGGCTAAAGATGATACAGCGTTTAGCATTCTAGGGCGAGGTTTGGTTTGGGGGCGTTTAACAGCGGGGTGCTATTGTTAAGACTAAAACAACAATTGAGATGTAATTTGCACGGTTGTTCGACGCCATTACCAGGTTGACGAACATTGGGAACATGACACAACTATGACGATGGCACCGTGTCTTTTTCATGCTATTTCTATATTGTCAGCAGTGGCGGCTGGTCCATTATGGGCGGTGGGGCGCCGCCCCTCCTATCAATTTTTGCTTCATCGTGTGCCTTAACAGCGTCATAAATGTGTAGTTTTATGCCGGGGGCGCCGTTCCTCGCCGCCCCAGCAATCTAACCAATGGCGCTCTGATATGGTATAAAAACGTCATTACATATCATTAATTCAACCAATCAGAGACGCGCAATGTTAAATCTCCGCTGGGCGCTGAGGCCGAGCGCCCAGCGGAGATTTAACATTGCGCGTCTCTAACATGTGAAAACCGAGGACGCGTCTACTGTAAACAAAACGCGAGGAGCAGCTCTGAGCTCACGGTCGATCAGAGGAAAAACTTCTCATTTGAGAGACCGGAGAATCTTCGTGTTGTTTCCTGAGAGGAGGTGAAAGGATTTTTTCCAACTTATGGACTTTGACAACTTTCTTCAGTCAGAAGTGACGTCTAAACGGACTTTACTGGAGGTAGCATTACGATGCTAACTAGCTCGTCTGCTTTAGCTACTGCTTGTTTATTTCACACTTTGGGACAACCCTCGCTGACTTGGACAGTTATGTCCCAGGACGTGGACATTTGATGGAGAGAAGATTCAGAACCGTGAGGAGCGTATGACAGAAGAGGGGAACTCATTCATTCATTGAGTGAAACAGAGGTGGAGCTCCAGGTGCTACGAGGAGGACTCTCATCTAAACACGTAAGTCACACAGTTATTTCTGACAAGGGCGTAGGTTTGGTGTCAATGTTGGTGGGGACACTCCACAAAAAGCTTTTTCTCCACGTCCCAATTTACTTTAATATATACATGTAATTTTTTTGATACACCTCCTGCCTTTGTTCTGTTGATACAAAACACAAATCAGTGGTGCAAAACAAAAATATGTATAGTGACTATCTTTACACAAAAATGTCATTTCATCAGAAAAAAGATTTTCCAAAAGCATAAATTCATTCCATGCTTCTTTATTTTTTAGTTTAATAAAACTAAAAAAGTTTAGTTTTGATTATATTCTGCATAAAATAATAATATTAAATGCCCCAAAGATACCTTTCTTTTTTAAGTTAAAAACAATGTTAGTATCTTTTAAAATATAATTGAAGGTAGGCATAGGCAACAGCCCCCCCTGGTTTTCACAGGGGGCGCCACTGATTATCAGCATTCTTGAAGGAATTTTTACAGGGGGGGGGGGGGGGGGGGGGAATCATGGAGCTGAGACTTTCTTTTGTAGCCTTTGTTCCCTCATCAAAAACATACCTCGAGTAGTATTTTTCTTAAGTTTGCATTCAGCTTTCAGCTTTTGCAATAGCCTAATCAAATCACTTTTCATGAGTCCCGCGACAAAGACCGCCACCCGCCGCCAGTTTGAATAATGTCACTAATCTGAATTATGTCAAAATAAACCTGAACCCACTTAACTGCACACAGATTAGCTATTTTACTGCAGCAGCAACAGGATTACACTCATAAATATAGTATACGAGAGATCGATAATTATCTATTCAGCACCATTCATAGTAATGATCCCGAGTGGTCTGTGTAATCAACATGGCTGCTCTGTGTCCTCCTACGAACGGTTTAAACAAGGTCCAAAGTTACATTAAAATCCTATTTCCAAAGTGTCTTTTGGAGTCGCCCCTGGCCACCAGGGGATGGTATTACAGCAATATCAGCTCCCTGCCATGAGGGCCCAAGAAAAGGGCTTTCCTCTCCCATTGATTACGCTGCACAAAATATCAACATCTTAAAGCACAAAAAGAGCTATGTATTTAGCCTAAAATGCTAACAAATGATTAGCATCAGGGATTAACCTACAGGTCTAACACAATTCTACATAAAAAGTCTTCTGGCAAATGAAAGATAGCATATAAACTTTGTCTGTAACAAAAAAAAAATGCAATGGGATGTCACTATGAACCAATCTCTGCACTTACAACTCAGAGTGTTGACGAAACTGTTGATTACTGAGAGAAAAAAACAACAACAGAGGAAATACTTTGACTTAATTCCCATTAGAATGGGGACCTCTGAGTATGCAAAATTACCCAAGGTAAAAATCGAGGGAATTTTTCCCCTCCAAATTACTAACATGGCAGATTTGCATGGGAATAGAAACTCCGAGGACATCAGTAATATTTACTTTTTACCTGAGGTCCCTCTGTAATTCTAATCCCGTGCGAATAGGGCTTTAGTTTTCCAAAGCTAAGTTTAAGTTATAACAACAACACGACTGGCTCTATTTTTCTAAATAACAGTTCTGTCCTTTTTTTTTTTTTTATCAGCAAAGCGTTTATAGTGTGACAAATTAGTACTTTTCATAAACCGAACACGCCTCCCTGATGATAACACTGATGCAGGTACAATGGCAGACTGACTCTTTCAGGAAGTTAATGAGTGGAATGAAGAAGAGACAGAATCTTCATTCAGACGAACGCCTCATCACACTTTGATAATAAGGCTCCAGTCGCAGCTTGGATATGAATGATCCATGGCGGTTGGAGGTGCGGAGGTAATGTCAACAGCTTATACGGTTTACCCTCACACACAGCTGGAACAAATAGGTTTAAATGTTTTAGTATCACACCTGTTAAACATGTGCATCTGTTTCAGCTGGCAGATTCACAAATTGATGTATATTCTTTATTCTAGCTGCAGGGGGGGAAAGTGTCACCCAGATCTTGGTCTTGCAGGCCAACTCACGTAGCCACGATATTGTAGCTTTTGGTTCTGGAGAGTGGCGCTCCAGAGACAAGAGGGAACACTCCTCAAGCTGTGCAGAATGAAATGCTTAAAAATTGAACTGAAGTTGTTTGGATGCATTTCATTAAAGCTAATTGGATCATCAACTTTTGAACACAGCCCGAGATATGTCCAAAGCGAGTGATTAAACCACAACAGTACTCAATCATTGTGTCATCTCTATATTACACTGGCAATGGGCTGTGGGCTTTTAATGATTCTGCTGTGATCCCTTTTCCAACACTAAACCAGCCCGAGTCGACTGTAAATTTCCTGAGTTGGCTGTAGGGTACAGCAAAAAAAAAAGACTGAGAAGAGCAATAGTGCCGTGGACCGGAGCGACAAATATCTTTGCCTGGAGCCTTCAAGTTGGTAACTCCTTGGGCTCCTCATCTACTCTAAACTCACACGGTTAGTTAAAGCGGGCACAAACACGCGTACATGCTCTTTCTCTCTGTACAGGATAATCTGTATCTGTAAATAAAAGCTTCTATCATTATGCTAATGTAAAGTGTTGGGGTGTTAAGACCCTGAACAGCCACCCACACAATTGCAGTGAAAGAACATACATCATCTGTTGCATTATGGGTAATTCACTCACATAAACCGCCTCTGTTAGATCGTTCAGAGCATAAATTCCCCATCTTCTGCTTTAACATTTCAAGTGACTGCAGTCTAAACAGGCTTTTTATGTTAAGGGAAGCGTGTGGGTTTTCGAAAGGATTTCCTGCTCTTGGTTTAAACACAGTCTGTATTTAGTTCCCGCACTAATGAGAATGGACATAATGATGGCTGTTTTTAAAAATTAGGAAATGTTTTACTCAAATACTAGCACTGTTCAAGCTTACCCAAATTGAAAAACGTCTTGGGGGGGGGAAAAAAAAAACAGTCAAAATGGCGACAAAAACATTTGGATGAAAAAAGCAACAAAAGAGCAACATAAATGTGACAAAACTCTGGCTTATAGGCTGTGAGCTCCAGTCGAGAAGCTTTTAGATTTGGGTAAAGCTGAACTGGAGAAAATGTGCTCGATTAAGGTGGGAGTTAAGGCTGTCTAACGAGCTGTTAGACCCCAAAGTCCATCTTTGACATGTTAGAGCCGTATGAACCATCTCGGGCCCTGAGGACTTCAGGGAGGGGTCTCCTGGTGGTTCCCAGAGTCAATAATAAACACGGTGAGGCTGCGTTTCAGTTTCATGCAGCTAAAATCTGGAACAGTCTTCATGAGGATGTGAGACAGGCCTCAACTCTGACAATGTTCAAATCCAGGCTGAAAACAGCTCTTTTTACCCGAGCATATGAAAACTGAAAGTATTTTATCTGCACTCTTGCCTTTTACTGTAATTGATTAATTTTTATGTTGATGTTTTAATGATTGATTTGATCTGTTTTCTTGTAACTTTATGCAACTGTGAAGCACTTTGAATTGCCTTGTGTTTGAATTGTGCTCTACAAATAAACTTGCCTTGCCTTGCCTAATATACTCAAATGGCAATCACAATGCACGGTGTGATAAAACTACTGTACTGAAAGTAAATGTATCTGAGTATTTTCCCACATCATGCAGTTTTGTGATACTGCATTCGCTTTCAGAAGTAGGTTGAGCGTTAGTGTTATTTCATCTGAGCGTTGAGCCTAAAATTGCAGTTTTGAACCACACCATTGTCCACACATGAGTGCGAGCGCTGCTCTTAAACCGCGCTTCAAGCGGGAACAAAAAAATGCCCGTGTTTGGCTGAGGCAGCAGAGTGAGTGAAGTGACAAAGACACTCTCCCACAAGTAAACAAAGAGTGGAGCCTTTTGAATATATAAAGGCTCTACACACACAACACGCGCACCACTCTTACACAGCGCGAGGCCCATGGGCTGGAAGGCAGATCAGAGGTCGCCGCGTCATCTCAACTGTCAAACACGCAGAAAAGAGGGATATGCGCTCTGCTACAAAGAGAGGACGATTTGGCATTACGGCCGACATTTAGGGAGAAATGTTGCACAAAATTCAAAGACTTGGAAATGGACCGGCTCAGCTACATGCACAAGCTCCGTGATAATGTGCTTATTTGGGTACCGCAGCCCCAAGTGATGTAGACACCACGGTGAAATGGGAATAAGTGTAAAATGCTGCGTTCACCTGATAGTCAACACTTACAATTGGATTTCTTATGAAAATCTCAGTGAAATAATATTGTGTGCATAACGTTATAGGTAGCATTAAGTGAAATATGATTAACTTAACGGTGCCTTTGAGTGTCTGGATGTATTTTGAAGTATTTGGGGGAAGTTGAATAAGAATAAGGAAGTTAAACTGAGGCAAAATGGTGACAGCAAAACAACACAGACTATGTATGCCATATTTGACATAAATCATCACAAAATAGAGCAGCTTTTTAACTATTCAGTACTTGCATAGAATACAATCTTGCACTGCTCATAAATTTGACAAAATAGAGCATCACACAGGCAATCAATTTCACTTCATAATCAAAGAAAACCTTTGTAAAAAAAAAAAAAACAGTCCGAGCTGTTGACATTTAGTGATCAAATCAAACTTTATTTATAAAGCGCTTTTCATACCGAAAGGTATCACAAAGTGCTTTACAGATTACAAACAGACAAACAGGTGCATGTGCACAAAATATATCAATAGGACTAAATAAATAGATGTCAGTTAAAAGCTAAGCTAAAAAGGTGGGTCTTGAGCCTGCTCTTAAAAACATGAACGTTCTCTTCGGTCCTGAGCTCCGCAGAGAGTGATGGGGTTTAATAAGGGACAAATCTTTGTGATTCATTCATTTCAACGAGACATTCAAAGTACTAGCCTACTAGCCTTGGGATCCAAATCGAGTAACAACACCTGATCTCTACATTACTCCGTGTCCTCAGCAGTCCCCTCCATCCATCCACACTTCCAGCCTTCCCCCCCCCCCCTGTAACCTGCTCCAGCCTCTCCACTGCTCTTAGCTCTTTCCTCCTTGTCAGGGGCCATTAGTTCGGCCCCGCTGCTGATACCCCTCACCACAAACACCCCTTCACACCCCTAACCTTACTCCACCCTTTTCAATATCAACACATCCACCACTGGCAGTCCCATTGCTGTGGCCCGGACCTATTTCAGTCTGACAACAGATGTTCAGTCGAGCCGTGCACCCCGTCGAGTTGCGGATCCCCTTACGTTTCATAGCAGTTTGGTCGCAGCATGGACCCTGCATAATTTACAATCGAGAAGAACCCCTTATTTTTTCTCCAAAAAAACAAGAATAGTAAAAGCCAGACATGTTTGTCAATGCTATAAGGGCAAACATTGCTCTCTTTTCATAAGAAATTTACCTGATCAGACAGAAGCAGGAGTCCTGACCATAGTGTACATGCTCCAGAGTCCAGACCCTATATACAGTATGTTGCATTATTCATAAAAGGGTTCCACTTTTTTTACATTTGGCTAAATGCAATACACGCAACATATAATTTTGTGCTGTACGTAAATAAAACATATTTTGACACTGTAACGTCTTGATTACCTTTATACTGCTATAGTACTGTATTTGATGGAAAGTCTGCACACATTTACCTTTGATTGGCATGCTCAGTTAGTAGCAGTACAGCTCAGTGTGGCTTGACTGTGCAACGGGATGCTCAACTTGAAAAGGGAGCACGGCCAGACATAACACCGGCTTTGAAATCCAATATGCCAAAGCGCAGAGATGAATGTCAACATCTGTGTATTCAAAAACAACCACAAACTTCTTCTTTCTCTGTCAGGACCCTGAGACTCGGCTCTTTGGTCAGTACACATATAAAAGAGGAAATTATAATAAAATGTTTCAGCTGTTCAATTTTACTGCAAATCTGTTTGTGTATACATATTACAGACACTTATTTTAGCGACCAAATTGGCTAGTAATTGTCTAGGTATACCTCATAACCTATCAGACTCCAAAACATGCATAGCTATTCTGACCAGGATCATAAGAATATTCCCATATACAAATAACAAAAACAAGGTAAGAGAAGATATAGAATAAGATTATATTTGTTGTTCTAGTACAAATGTATTATTTTACATAAACACAAGATACATTGAGAGTACTACATTCAAACATACAGCATATGGTGCCATAAACCATGCATTACATAATGTCCGTGGACAATTTTCCACGGACAAGCTCGATGTACAGTATATTGTCTCCCCTGCAGAAAATACTCTCTACTTTGTGTTATAAGCAATGCATGTCTGTGGTCATTAATGTGACCCGTGGTGTCATCCCAAGCGATATATATATATAACCAGAGAAAGACAATCTCAGGCACCAACGGCCAGAGTGATGTTTTTGTGTGTGTTACTGTGGCCATTAGTGTGCACATTTCTGGGAGGTTGTGCAGGTCGCGGTTGTAGCACCAGCAGCAACTTAATGACGTGACCTATTGATCTTGTGAGGACTGCAAGGGGCTACCGACCCCTGCAAAGACTGAGGGAGTGTATTTAAGCCAGCAAAAAAGGTTTGTTTATACTTTGTGGTGGTGATAGTTCAAATTAGTATGCATATGACTGAAGTATAGCCTTTTTAGTACTTTATATAATAATTTTACATAGAATTTAACCCACATGTCCATTTATATAATTTACAATAATCTTATACTGATTTTTTTTGTTTGTAAGTAGCCTACATAATTTCTTGCTATTTGCTCTCAATTGTGTTTTAGTCAGTGCTTGTGAGATAAGTTCTTAAACCGCAGCCCGGGACTCTGAATGGAGTGATTAGCGCGGCGGCTAACTCAGTGCTAACAGAGAAAATATCGTACTCCTTTGTGGTGGCTGCATTAGAAACGCTGATATTTTCGCTGTGCACCTTAACAAAAAAGCAAACAACAGCCCATAGTGGAGAGTGCGTCCGACTCTCACCGCTCCATTCACTTCTATGGACCGAGGCCTTCAGCTGAAATGGTCAAAAACTAAATGCAGTCAATCGTTACGCCCTTGAAATGACTCACTGGACTTTAATCTCTTAACCCCCGCCGTGACTAAGTGCATTTTCTCCAGTTCAGCTTTACCCAAATCCTATAGGCCAGTGCAACGCTAGCCTGGAAAAATCCAGACTCACCGCTGTACCAGCCGGTGAGTCTGGTCACCGTTGTGTCGAATCCATTTCCCACAGCAAGCAAACAGGAAGCGGAGTAAACCAATCAGCGAAGGGCGGGCGTCTGCTGTTGATGTGGCGTTATTAGCGGTTTTGCGTTAATATTTGCGCAGGATTATGAATAACGAAACTCACCTACTGTCGATGTGTTTTTTGGTCATTTACCGCCGACTGGAGACACGCTTTCTCTCTTTCGTGCATCGTTCGTAGATTGTTATTGAGGGACTTCCGCGTCCCGTGAGTGACGTTGCTCGCTAACAACACGTCACAGCAAATAAACGATTCAGATTGGACGTGAACGGATTAATTTTGCGGAAGGCGCGAGCGTTGACTGGATGACCAGACTGATCCCCCGCTGGATAAAAAAATACAGAGGGGAATCATTCTGGTCTCACCAGGCTAGTGCAACGCCTCATTTGAAAGCTAAGACCGACAAAACTCATCTAAATGGAGTTTTTTGTTGGGTTTTCATCCCATTTTGTCCCATTTTCATCCCATTTTTGTAAAATTTTTTGGTTACTCTTTCGTCACATTTTTTGTCACTTTTTCATCTTTTTTTGGCAAATTTTTGTCGCTCTTTTGTTGCATTTTCATCCTCGTTTTCGTCTCATTTTGGTTGCTATTTTGACACTTTTTCGAAGAAGTGTTTAGATTTGGGAAAAGCCAAACTGGACTAAATGTGCTCAGTTCATGTGGGATGATTAGCTATGACTGATGGAGCAGTTTAGAACATATAAGAATGGCTTTAAGTGTTGATGGGATGATTCGGGGGGTCTTTCATCTTCCCCAGTGTCGCTGGCCAGAAAACCATGCTTGCAACTTTCCCTGCTCCGATCCGGAGGCGCAATAGAGCTCGGGAAAATCCACAGTTACCATGGAGACCCGCCATGTTTGCTATGACACCTGCAGTGGCGCTTATGGCCTCTGGTTAAGTTACTTAGTTCTTCTTTAAGTTCACATTATCAATTGGGTTCAGCAGTTATAGGTTAGATTAAATACGTTTAAACTACTTCCAAGTGGGTTGTGCTATGTGAAGACAGTCGGTCCCGGTGACAGGTGATGAGGTCGGGGCTACATTTTGAATAGAGTTTTTGAACCTGTCTCAGATCTTTCTGGCTTTGGTGTGCAGCACTTTAATTCCGTGTGCAGTGGAGCTTGTCATGTGACCCAAAGGGGGCGCAGGGCCCGCGCTCTGGAGCCTGATCAATAAACATGGTGTCTGTGCTAATTGAAGCTGGCACTCATAATTGGAAGAGCCAACGGATGCAAGCACAGGGGTACAGTGTATTGATAAAGAAAAAAGGCAGACAACATCAAACAGTCCCTTTGATTATATAATGTAAATCAGAGGATAAAGGGGCCACCGTTTTAATCTTTGACTCTATCAGGCAGTATTGGGCAACAATATGACAAGAAATAAATAAATGAAATGAATGAATTACGCATGTGTCCTGTCTTTGTATTTACTTTAATTGCAATGTTATTACATGCCTTTTCCATATTCAACCATACAAGTCTTCTTAGAATATGGATTTGCGTATTGTACTGACCACTAAAAGACTTAATAGACAACACATGACTGTGCAGTGTTGTATGGGCAGCGAGACACGCAGGAAATGACTGCATGAGCCGATGGTGGGTTGGGCAAAGCCGGTGGCCAGTGTACGCTGTTATGATCGAGTAGAAAATAAATATTCTTGTCACTTGCACTCGCGCCCCTCGGTATGGCCATATTTCATCCCGTGACTCCTCCCCCTGTCGCCTGTGGTGCCATTTGCCTATAGGATCTCCCTCCCCTTTAACACTTACATCTCATAATGACGGTTTTATTGCTTCGACCTTTGTGCATTATTGATCAGGAGCTGTTGTTTAGGGTGAAGAGGATGACGGGGAGAAATAAATAGAGTTTTCAGATAATTTCACTAATGAACACTAAATTAGGGCTGGGCAATTAATCAAATTCCCATCTGATTGCAGTTTGATAAAGGTTGATCTCAATAATCGTGTGGTGCATTTTATTCAACATGATAATCCTGTCGCATTCTGGAAAAGCCCAGGGAATACTCATACAAACAAACAGGGAGGATATGGGAGGAATATCCGCTGATTTTAAGTGTAAAATCAGCTACAAACTCGCACTAACTCGTCTAATTGGCAAAACAGAAACACGCGAGGGGCCATCAGAGGACCAGGATGAATCAAAAATCGAGATTGATCAATATGCGGAAAATAATTGTGATTATTCCAAAATCGCCATGCCCGAACAAAATTTTTATAAATGAAACCAGGAGTCTTACAGTTTGTTTGCTGTCAACGTGTGATCGGTGCAGTCTGAGCCGGCAGAGTGGTTTGAGCCCAGGGTAAAGTGGCTTTTACTACGGGTTGATGTAGACAGTAAGATTGGCTAATGCAATTATTCCAGTGTTTTGTCTTATCTATCTGGAATCTATCTATCAATCTGACATTAAAATTAGCCTATCAGAACAAAATGGCCTGGTGGGAGAAGCTACAATATTGCAGGCAAAGACAGAGTACATTTTATCATATTCCTCCTTCTCAATGGAGTTCACAGATTTTCTCTTTTTTGTATTTTTTTTTTTACCACTATTTTATTTTTGTACTGTTATGCTTTACTGTTCCCACAGGAAAATGTGTGTATACAACTTGTATCTCAGATCGACCTCCCAGGAGCAGCAATTTACGACCCATCTACAGATCTTTTACGAGAATCCTGATCTTCGCGGACACTGGGGGAAGTTGCAAACTCTAGACTGACAGAACCCACTCAACAAGAATGGAACTTGGTCATCCTTAATGTGAGGCGAAAGAGAAGATAAGATAGAAGTTTATTGATTTCACAATGGAGAAAGTCCTCCACACTTAGCTACCGTGGTGCTTAAATTACCATGCCATTGTGACAATGCAAGAATTCTGGGCGCCGGTTTTCTACTGACCGTTTGCTTTCAAACCCCTCACTTCTTTCGCTAATTGTCTCGGATTATTATTGACACCGGTGAGAATAGAGCACTAAGAGCTAATTTCTAGAGATGCCTTGCGGAAAGCACAAATCTCAGTGTCATGATCAGGCAATTGTCCAGAGATGATGAACCCTAAATTGAGACAGACTCTAGCCAGCCACAACTCACTCTTTTCTGTGGGATATTGGAGAAGGGGAGCAAGATTTCTGTCTCTTTGTATAGAATTGGGAAAGACTTGGCTGGCCAGGCTATAGTACCATTGTTGAATTAGGTGAGTTGTTTTATCTTTTCACTCTAGTTATCTCAATCTCACTCTATACCCCACCTGCGGTCTGTCTAAAATCGGCTGCAACCCTGTTGACCTACTTGATTTTCCTCTCCACCTCTTTGCAGCTGGACCAATCCCTTTAGTCCCCCCTTTTCCCGTCTCTGTCCGATTCCTAATATCTCTTGGCCTCCGTCTCCCTTTCAATATCTCCCCCAGTGGCATCTTTGGCACACAACCAGCTTTTTCTATCCAGCCATCAGTCATTTCTTTTTTGCGAGAAGAGCCACAGATGCTTGGTGCACCAAGCTCAGGAGAGAGAAAAAAAAAACACATTTTCTGTCATATTGCCGGGTCAGTGAAATTTAGGAGCGTGGTGCCAATGTGTGCGCAGCTTCAAGGGTACTTTCATCATCAAATTCCATTTCCGTTGCAGACAAACACTTCTGCCGGTGAGCAGCCAGACAAGAGGGGATAAGCGTGTGCTGGATACTTAGGGCAGACATTACGACGCATTGGCTGTTATTTTTCATTGTTTGTTTTTCCACTCCTGCTGCAGAAGAGACTACTGTATTATACAATATTCACACTTACTTCAAAACGTCGCAAAGTGGTTTTACAAAACACTCTGGAACGAAACAAGTACCCAGCTTTATGCTTGTAGGAACAACCACTAACGTTGGCGGTGTTGGAGATATTTACTTAGTGGTAGCCCTGTCCTTAATTTGCATTGTAGTCCTGCCTGTATTCTAACCTGGATGCTTTGAGATTCTTTAAGTGAGTAAATAATTAGTACTTAACAATAACAGGTATCTGTGGGGACACACAAGTAAAAAGTTCACAGTTCAGTATATCATAGTTATTGTATGTCTTTTATCGGATTTAAACATTTTCCAAATTGTAGCGAATATTATATAAAAACGTACTGCAACATACTTGTAAAAACGTCACATGAAGTCTATCAAGTCATACAAACAAAAGCATTCGCATTGACAATGAAACACTTGTACAATCAACTATAGAGCGCTAGGACACACCAGGCATCTGGCTTGTGGACAAATTGCCCAAATCTGCATGCACAGCAGAGCAATGTTTAAAACTCTTGCAACAAATCAAGACAGTTCCATTTCTGGACTACATGGGCTGCTCTCTGTGACTGCCCAAACTACAAAGACTGGCCCGGCGAATGAATTTAGGTTGCAAAAACAACAACTGTCTTCGGGGGCAATAGGGGCATAGTTTCTGTGTCATTGTGTGTCGGTGTATATATGTTGCCATAAACCAACAGACCTATCGTTTTCTTTCTTGTGTCGTGATGACAACAACTGCAGTGCGGATATGACAAATCCCAGTTCCCTTTGTGCACACTGGACTCCCACACACTCATTCAAACATATGGTCTGTCCTCCCTTTATGAGTCTGTGTGGTCTGGATTCATTGCAGTAGTAGCTTTTTGCCCTTAGCTCTGCAGTTGGTGGGCCAGCGTGTTGCCTGGACTTACGGGGCAAACCCTGTAGTGAATGGCCAATAACTGACCAGTCACTGAGTTTGGCGCAGGCTGGATATTCCCCTTTGGCACGATGCGGACCCGAGTGTGATACAGGAAGTGTGGTGGTAGTCCAGGGTGCACCACATGGAGGTAACAGTTGGCAGTACAAAATCACAAAGCAATATGATTCCCTAAAACTCCGGGGTGTGTAACAGGAAAAAGGAAGAAGGAAAAAACATCTTCAGTCGTGTTATATCATATTGGCATCGAATATTATTTTAAAACATTCTCATTAAGATGATTTAAAGGCAGCAGAATAACATACGAGGCGCAGAGAGCCAACGTGTAATATGCCTCAGAGTGCCAGCCATATGCGGCTAAACTTAGCACAGCTCTCCCACTCCGTGCATTCAAATAAGCCCAGTCATCCAAATGAGTAAGTATCCACAAAAGAGGCATCTTTCAGCAGTTTGTTCAGCAGAGACGTGCCACAGCCGTACACCCATACCGCCCCACTGAGTCCAGGGTCCTAATCACCTGCGAGAGGGTGATGAGAGACCCCCTGGAGAGACGAGCGTAGCAGTGAGGAGAAGTAATGAGGGTGCCATTATAAATGTACAGAGGTCCCATGGTAAATCTGCCATGGCCCGGGTCAATGCAGCAGCTGTTGTGTTCTCATCATATTCTTTTTGTCGTGGAAAATGAAAACGAGGTGTATGCTCAGATTTCACGTACACATAATTGGTTCCAACTCTCCAAACAAAAGCAAGTTAAGTCCAAAAAAAAATTGACATAAAATATGAGTTCAGTTGGTAAATGATTGATTAAGCAAACCAAGTTCTTTTTGACGCCTTTGTGTTCTTGGTTTTAAGTAGGTAGTTAAAGGTTCATCTGTACCATCTTGTGAATGTGCAATCTTTGACATTAAGGGCTGGGTCTGGTTAGTACCAGGATGGGATTTGCTTGGGTAGCGGTGGGTGGTGCATATTGGTGCAGCAGAGTTTCTGTCAGTCTATCAAGGGCAACATATAGCTTACCTCCACCAAGTACCGGGTGCATGAAAATGTGTCCCTTCTGAAACACTTGTTGTGACTTGTGTCTGTGAGAAGCGCTACACAAATAAAAAATCACGTCCCCTAAATGGCTACGATGCGCAAACAAAGTGTTGATCGCTATACTTGTGGGCTTCTGAGGAGAAGACGAGCTCTTGCCTTTCATCTAAAATATAGACGGAAATAGAAAGCAGAGGATTAGGGGTGGGTAGAAGGAGAAAGGGGGATGGTTGTTATTTATAGGACAGAGATGGAAAAGGCGTATGTGAGGTTTGGCCCTGCTCCAGAATTTAAGAAAGGACACTTATCTTAATATAATAGTTAGTGGGATCCACCATTCCACGGAACATGTTGACAAACTTGGTTTAAGACGGGCACATAAGATTTGTAATGGTGGGAACATGCTCCTCCTTCCAGGGTATGAAGACTCTGGCGGAGGGGAGCAAAATAATCATCAGTGACACTTTGGCAGCGAATGGAGAGGTGGATCCTTGTGGGCTGAATGTGAGATGAGAACGCGGCACCGAATCTTCCCTGAATCCGCAGAGGATCATAGACAAACGGTTGGCACCTTTCGCCTGGCACAGACTGCACTATGTCTGTGCCAGTACTGGGCCTGCGGGACTAAAACAAACCTCCCTAATTGTATATGTGATAAAGTAAAATCATATGTAGCACGAAGAAAAGTGTCGTAGATGGGGGGGATCTCACTAAAGGAAGGGACAGTGGGGAGGAGGAAGAGCAATTGGCAGCTGTAGATGGTGCTATAAAGCTAAGACAGACGCAGAGATACAAAAAGGAGCATGTGCAATACAAAATAGTTCATTTAATTGAAGAGGCTTAAAAAGTGTGTACATGTTTTTTTTTTTTTTGCAATTGTTGCTGCAAAAAGGGAGAAGGGGTAAAGTTATTCCGACCGAACACAACTGAAGCATGTCATGTCCAAGAAAGGGCCTGCGGAAACGAGCCGTGCAGCGATTGACAGTTGGGGTAGGGGTGTTAGGGTATAACGTAAAGTATTGAACCCCGTTGGTTCAGTGTGTTCGGTTCGGTCACTTGTGAACCGTCTTAGGTCCATTTATTTAGCTGCGTAATTTTAAGTCCAGTGGCACTTTTTTTTGTATACGTTTCACACGGACGCTATTGATTGACGGAGCTCTCCTTGGACGTGTATTGATGTATTATCCTCAGTGGGTGAGGAAAGCTCTTCTCTTTGGTCCTCATGGCGGGGAGCTGACATTGCTGTAACCTGCGAGGGCAGAGCTCCCCGGCTTTTGCCCTTTTAAGGAACTGGCTTTGTAGGAGATTGAGCAGCCATGTTTTTACAGACCACTCGGGATCATTGCTATGAATGGGCCAATCATTAGATTATTCTATTTTGAGTGGTGGCAGTTGATAGGGAATCATAGATTCATTCGGCCTTTACATAATCCTTTTATCATATCGTACTGTTAGAATCAGACACGGCGGCCTCGACCTTCTAACATGACGTGTGGCCTAGTCGACGTGGCGCACTGTCTGTCAGTGGATGGTCATCGCCTACGTGGCACTCGCACTATTTAACGCTCTTCATGTGGATAGATAACCAGACTCTGAATGGTCCATGCCCTAACCAATGTATTGACTGTTCAGCTGTCTCCAGGCCTGTATTATTATGTGTGTGTTAATAAAACTTCTCTCTACTTAAGACATCCAGACTCGGTTCCATCCTTCCACTCGTGTCTCTCCGGGCCCCTCCAGTAATCCCCTAACAGAACACAACACAGAACGGGGGGTTCAGGAGCTACACCGTCTACATGGGTTTAGTTTGGGAAACATATCTGGCATTTTTGGAGCATGGGGCTCCGGGTTAGCTAAACTTCTTTTTGGTGTAGCAATACTCATTGTGATGGTATGTTTTTTAGGCTCATGCATAATCGCAGTAAGCAAGGTCCTGGCGAGAAAGACTGCGGCAGCAGTCATTCAAGCCCCTAGAGTAGTGACGCGTAATTCGGAAAATGGTGAAATGGCATGCAGCGTTACCTACGCTCAGTGGAAACCCCCGGTGCTCGAACGGCCACAACACAGATCCTTTGCAGATTAAAGCGAAATGAACCTGGTATTCAGCAGCCAGGAGACCATGTTTTTATTTTTAGGTCATCTATTCAGACCCCTTTTAACATTTTATAATTCCTTACATTTAATCAGTATTTAACCGTATAATTTTTTTAATAATATTTCTTTACATTTTTTTACATTTGTTCAATTTATATTATACTTTACATTTTTTCGTTTATTATGCTTATCATTCTTATTATGGCTCTTATTATTACTTTATACTTTTATTTCAGGCCTGCGTACTTGGTTTACTAATTATATTGAAATCGGTGTAACATTTACCTGACTTTACTAGTTACGAGTTCACTCAGTTTGGTGTAATTGATTTTGCAATTTAAAAAGGGACTTGCCCCGATAAAGGGGGAGGACAAAATAAAAATAAACGACAACAAAAACATAATGATAAATGAAAAGGTACTTAGTAATCCGCATGGGTTTACTTAGTGGCGATGTTTGATTCAATTCTGTTGAGGTTGTATTTTGTTTGTGTGTTGTTTCTATTGTGATTTTGTATGTCAGGCAGTAATGTTTTATTTGTCACTGGTGCATGAAAAAAGATTGTGAAGAATCAAAATGGACTTGACAATTGAAACCTATTGCCCCCCTTTGCCCCTCGCCCATGGACATATCCCACCCCCCTTTGCCCCTCGCCCATGGACATACCCCACCCCCCCCCCCCTTGCCCCTCGCCCATGGACATATCCCACCTCCCCTTGCCCAATGGACATTTCCCCATGTCATGATAATTGCTGGTGATTTCCCCATCCCATGTTCAACGGACGAACAACAACGTAGGGACCTCTTGGTGTGCGGGCAGAATAATCCCACTAACACACCAAGAGTCTAGGGTGCGGTGGTCGACCCGCACCCTCAGAGATCCTGAGGCTGACACTGCCCCGGAGGGCAGCCGACGAGTTGTGTTCTGAATTTGTTGGTGTGAAGTTACATGAATTATCTGAATTTTTTTTTTCCTTTCTCTCAACAATGCTGTAATGTGTATTCAATAATGACTGATGATGCCATTATTTTATTTGTGTTTGTTTTGATTATTCAATGACACTGAGTGTACTGTCCGATTGCCTTTAGGGTTATGTTATTGTCAATTTTTCAAAAAATTTTTAGGGTGAAAATGTGCTGATTGCTATGTGATTCTAATGAAATAGACTCTGGTGCGATCCCAACAGTACTTGACATAGTCGCGGCTGGGTGCAACAGCGCGATGGGGTCGTCTTTCCCTACCTAACGAGTAATTATGCATAGACATACTGCACAGGTGGGTTTTCGGACCTCATACTGATGGGATCAATATCTGTCCACATGGGAAGTTGAGTTTGTTGCGAGTTTATTGGGAATAGGCTCTATTTTTATCTTAACTTGGTTCTAATTGGGTTTTATTTAAGGTTAAAATTTTGTGTTTTGACTTAGGTGAAACTACTAGTACGTGTTTCAAAACGGTGGAGTGATAGGGAATCATAGATTCATTCGGCCTTTACATAATCCTTTTATCATATCGTACTGTTAGAATCAGACACGGCGGCCTCGACCTTCTAACATGACGTGTGGCCTAGTCGACGTGGCGCACTGTCTGTCAGTGGATGGTCATCGCCTACGTGGCACTCGCACTATTTAACGCTCTTCATGTGGATAGATAACCAGACTCTGAATGGTCCATGCCCTAACCAATGTATTGACTGTTCAGCTGTCTCCAGGCCTGTATTATTATGTGTGTGTTAATAAAACTTCTCTCTACTTAAGACATCCAGACTCGGTTCCATCCTTCCACTCGTGTCTCTCCGGGCCCCTCCAGTAATCCCCTAACAGCAGTGATGATACTAATCGATTTTTGAAGTGTCCTAAGCATAAAAACACTTGTGTGAGTGAACAACTTTTTGTGACTGTAAAACTTTAACCCTTAAATTGCGCCACTGTTTACTTGTCTGTGGAAAAGCCCCCGTCTATTCCACCGATCCTCCCGGTAAACTTAAGCTGTCTGATCGATGTGCTGTTGTCATCATGCACTGACCTGTCCCCGTCATCGCTCTATCTAATGATCCACGGCTTGTTCTGTTGTATGAATCTCTGTGCAAAAGCGTGGTTTTAAACTTATTCTAAGAAGTTGATTGAAGAAATAATATTATGGATACATCTCAGGAAATTGTGATTAATTTACATAAATGGGTCTCTCTAAATCATGTTTTAATACTCGGTGGGTTTTTAAACCAAAACATTTTGCCATTTTATTTTCTGTAGGGGGTTTTTGTACCAAAAAAACAAACGGTGCCCCCCTAGTAGTTGAAATGAACCATAATGTCATTTCTGTGTACCGTTACACCCCTAACAGTTGGAGTACAAATACAGACTCTGATGCACTGAAAGTGAACAGGAAGAACTAAAAATGCTAATGAATATAAAAATGCAAACTCAAATGCCCCGAACCTGCACTCACTCGAGTTCAACAATTTCTGTACTTTGCCTTCGAGTCATGACATGTTAAACTATCAGGAGGAGAGCACAGGAGCTACATCACCGAGAAGATGTGAGAGGTAATCTGAGACTGGGGATCAGCGGCCTCATCACTCATCTGTCTGTGTGAACCAGGAGCTACCGACAATACCTTTCCTGTGGGCAACAAATGTGGCACTTGTATCACAAGGTAAATTATTTGACCAAGAAATGTGCTTTTCTGGAAGGAGACGGAAATACAAGCGGCTGGGAAATTCTGAGGTTATGCATATAGATCTCCGATGAGAGAACACACACTTTGATCAACTATTTAAGAGATACTACAACAACTCTTCTACTTTCTAAAGACACAAGTCGGACAAATGTATCCTTAAACAAACGGGTGTGAAAGGAAGGGGATATAAAAGAAGTTGTGTGCCTGGATTGCTGTGGTCCTATGGGCATGACAAGTTTGAGAAGGCCAGGTGTCACCGAGTGTCCAGAGTAATGAGGAGGTTTGAAAGCCGGTGTGTTTTGAGGGTCACCGGAGCCAGTTTGAGGCAAGAAAGATGTTTTCATTTACAAATAAAAAGAGGGCCCTGGAAAGAGAATATAATTGTCGAAAGGAAGTTTGAGGTGTCTATCTTAAAGGTCAACTCTTATTTGCCAGTAAAACAGTGTTTGGACTGCTTGCAGAAATGTCCAGTCGCATCCATATTTGATGGTTCCTTATATCAGTGTTTTTCAACCTTTTTTGAGCCAAGGCACATTTTTTTCATTGAAAAAATCACAAGGCACACCATGCACCAGCAGAAAATATTAAAAATGTTAACTCTGTAGCCTATATTCACAAAGTGCATCGATGCATCGCTAATTCTCTTGTCTCAAAGAAATGAGCTACCTGCGGGCACTTTCTGATATGGAAGAGTTTATTATGGTGACTCTGCCGATCAGCACAGAGACTTGACAATGGCACATTTGCAGATAATTATTGATTTGTTTTCAAAAAAAATATTGTTTAGACCCACTAGGTGAAATTGGATAATTTCCCAAGGCACACCAGACAATATCTCACGGCACACTAATGTGCCCCGGCACAGTGGTCGCAAAACACTGCCTCATATAAACTATGTATGTGAGAAACCAAGCACTCGATTTCCAAAAATGTGCTAAAAAGTCCTCCATTTAACCTGACATGTTTGGGACATTGTGTCTTCCTCCGTTTGCCAGGGACAAAGTCTTTTGGCATTAAGCTGCTTTGCTCAGTTTCACAAGGAAATCAAATGCTTCGAAATGGGTTGTAATTTCACATGAAAGCTGGGTCCTAGAAGCGATGTAAAAATCAGCACATTTTCTTTTAAGTGTTTGTTTCCAAGTATGACCTTTGATCAGTCTACATCCCACTATCAGCTTGCTCATAGTGCTTCCACTTTATAATGCAATGAAAAAAAGGATTTGTCAGAAAAATAGACTTGCGCTTGCCAACATACAGTATCTGCACCTCCATGGAGGTTTATCTCTAGTCTCCAGTCCCCCTACATTCAACTGCACTAAATACTGTATCTATCTATTTACTCTGTGAAGACGTTAGTGCTGACACAGCACTTCCTTTACCAATCAGTCAATAAGAGTCAAGAGGAGAGTGAGAAGAAGGGCCAGTAGTGAAATGACCTTTGGATAATAATGCAAATAATGCCTTAATTCCAAAGTTAGAGCAGGCCTCAACAGAGACTGCATTATAAGGAGCGTGTGAGCAGGGAGAAGCTACAAAGCAATACAAAATAGAAAAAGCAATAGAAAAATCTGTGATTCCCGATTGACAAATCCAAGTTCATTAGGGTTCTGTGCAGCTGATTGACAATTGGTTTAGGCTGCTGCACACATGTATCGCAGAACATACTCATTGTTGTGGGATCAAGTGTCAACTCCGACAATAAGCTGAATGGGGGGCCCGACTTCATAAAATTAAGAATTACAGTGGAACAAGGTCAGGGCAAAAACAGGGCAATGTTAGGGCTTTAGCGGGACTACAGCTCCTCGCAGCTGGGTGGACATATAGGATAACCAAACATCTGTGGAGCCGCTGTTCTCCTGTCCAGCCCTGGCTTTATGACGCTTTGTGAAAAAACTCAGTGAATTAAGCTCTTATGAGACGGCGCTCGTGTTTGTATCCACATTTATTCAGCTTCAGCCCCACCCGTTAACTCCTGCCATCGCAAAGAAACATCTCAACGCTTGTATCTTCACATTTCCCACAAACGCAGATAAAATTGAGTCAAGGGGTAAAGGAAGCAAACATGTATCCGTCAAATGAATAATTCAGAAGTTATTTGGTTAAGTTAGAGTCCCGACAGTGAGGTTTAACGGCGTATTGACCGGTTGAACACTCGTGCTAACCCGGTGCAGTTTCCCCAAACTCACGCTACATCAGTTTCATCACTCGCTTTAAAAAAAACATCCAAAACTGCTTGGTTCGTGCTCTGACATGCACTGTCAACTGTGGGACCTTATATAGACAGGTGTGTGCCTTTCCAAATCATGTCCAACCAACTTCATTTACCACAGGTGGACTCCAATGAAGCTGTAGAACCATCTCAAGGATGAGCAGTGGAAATAGGATGCACCTAAGCTCAAGTTTGAGCTTCATGGCAAAGGCTGTGAATACTTATGTGCATGTGATTTTTTAGTTTTGTGTAGAATTTTGAGGGAAATTCTATATTTAGAAGGTACAATGTATCAAGGGTAGTGTTTATTTCTAAAAAATAAGTTTCCTACTCAGCTAAGCTTATGGGTCCATATTTAAAAAAAGTTATCCTCGATTACCTATAAAATACAAACAATTAATCCAAGTACTTATTGCATTTAAACAATTTAAAAAAAAGTGTTTGCTCCCCAGAATTTATATAAAAATGTACGTAAGTTTTAGTCCTCAAGAGGATCTGTAAATCAAATAAAACGTATTCATGAGAGTTTTTTCAAAGACAGCTGGAGTAAAATATGAATTTAAGATGAGATCAGTAAGAGACATGCATCTTGTGAATGTGTCATATCAACCCTTTGCTCTCCTACAGCCCTGCCTCACCCCCACCACACCTCTGGAGCGAACAGCCATCTTCATCCATCTTTGGACAAAAGTTTTTCTCCACAAGATTCATCACTCGCACCATCTCCGCCGCTGTGTCTGCTCCGGGAAAACTTCCCTCATAACTGAAACACAATTCTCCACAACTCATTGCACCAGAAGTAACTTCAGGGTTTAAGAATTATTTGTATTTGTATTTGTATTTTTTTCTTGTTAAGAACAAACTGCTGTGATTCAACATCACTCTTTGTCAATGCATTTTTCATGTTTACTCTTTACACATTATTAGATCAGTGTTTGTCTTTGGTCTTTTGGCCCTAAATGGGAACTCTAAATACCATAAACCAGAATAAAACCCAGAAACATCTACAGGGAATATACAAATAAAACACTCAATAAGCTGCATGGCCTGAGCGGGATGAAGGAGACAAGGCTCCTCACAATTACCGTACACTATTGGACAGACAAAATACAGTAGTTCTACATAGAGAACTGCGCGGGACTGTTTTTTTCATCCCGATCCTGTCCGCTCTCGGTAAATTTCTGACCATTACCGTCCGCATCCGTAACGTGTGCGCAACGTGACCGCCCAATCCCACAATGCGTCTGTGCCCTCCTGCCCACATCCCCCCGCTGTGTCCGAATGTCCTCATTATTCATAAGCAATACAGAGCGAGAGTCAGCGGAGAAAGCCTGACAGCAACAGGTCTTTGAACTAAACCGAACAACTGAATGAAAACAGCTGTTTCAATCCCGTGTTGCGCATTTCTTGTGAATACGACTTGAATATAAACGGTTATGGTGAAGAGATAAAGATATTAGCTGCTTACCTTAAGCTCTAGCTGTTAAATGATCGATAGCTTCCTCACTCGGACTGAAAAAGGCAATAATCCATCCAAGCCGTTTTCTTCATTCATGTAAAATCCATGTGAAATAGAACATATCTGACTCATATTTACCCATTAATATTCCACTGTCTCTTGAGTTTGGTTGGTCTTTATCACAGAAATACATTATTTCCGGAGTTTAGCGAACTTTATCAGATGTTGTCACTCTTCCAGCGTGCAGACACCGGGCGGCTGAGTTACTTTGGCTCGTAGCGGGGAGAAAGTAGTGACTTCTGTTCTGTCCGAAACACAAACAGAATCAGTGCCTTATAGTCTATAGTCAGTGTGGGTCTAAGTACTGAATGAGAGGTTCATTCACTACACACTGCGGGCTTACCTGTCCCGCAGGGTTTTTTTACCCACCCATTCCCACCCGCAGTTAAGTTGAAACCGCCCATTCCTGCGAGATTTGCGTTGGGTCTCGCGGGACCCGGCGGGTCCCAGTCCCAATGCAGACCTCTAGTTCTCTAATAGGTCCATGCTAGTTCTACACACTAACATGTATGTAAACTGAGAGGGGCATATCTTGAAACTCTGAGTCCTGTCTTAGATCCATCTTCTATGAACTCTATTTGAACTAGGGATGACCAAACCTTTTTTTGGGGCCACACACAGGTACAAATTATTCCCAAAAAAATGGTGGGCATCTGACACATTTAAAACGTTTGGGAACTACTTGTAGTTGAGTGTACAATATTTTTAATCATCGCATCTATTATTGTCATTTTTGGATCCAGCACACCTTTTAGACGGGGATGTCTAAAATGTCTATTGTGCCATATTTTAGCTTGTCACAACAGAAAGTCCAACAAATGTTCCTTTTGTTTTTTTAATGGTTGAGGCAGTCGATATACACAGTCATTCAAATAGGGCATTTAGAGGGCTTTATTGCAGCTTCATTCCAGCATTGAACAAATCAGTCAGAGGGCCCCATTTGGCCTTTTCGACCTTTTATTGGTATTCTGTAATATTGGTCCCTCATGAATAGCTTTGGTGTTTAGCTTTATTTGAACTGCTTCATTCTTCAGTGAACAAAGTATATCTTCCTAGGAAGGAAGGGGATAATTAATAACCGTTTTACCAACAACCATATATTTTAGATAAAAAGAAAAGTAAAGTGAGATTCCTGCATACTGCTAAACCAAATTTTAAATTGTAATATACAGCCCAAAGGTAATTCAAAACCTTCTCTTAGGTGTTTCTGGGTATTTCGATCACCACCGTCTTACACAAATAGATGCATTGATTTCAGCTGATACACAGTTCATGTGTTGTGACCTTGTGAACGGGAAGGAAGGAAGGAAGACTATCAAAATCACTATGTGCATGCCTGTTCACCTGTATTTGGTCAAAATAAGTGTGTGTGTCCACTTGCATGTAACAGAGAGAGCAGCCCAAACCTACAGGGAACTGAGTGCATGGATTAGCAGTGAAAAGCACATCCTGAATACTAAACCTGTGGGCCCAGGGGAGGCACACCGTACAATGTCCTGCATACTGAAGCGGGGTCCCACAGCAACGCACAGATAACAAGGGTCAATGCGCGCCCCGCCCTATACTCATCGTAGGGTAATAATAATGCAATGATATGGAAGGTGGATCGGTTAGATCACCATCCACGCCCACCGCGTCTATCTGTTGTGTGTGTCAACTACCTGGCTGAGAATTAACATAGTTTGTGCTCTTGTAATAATTATTTTCCCCTCAGCCTACTTACAAGAAACTTTAACTTGATCATATATTAAGTAGATTGTGCAGTACTAAAATCTCAAGTTTCCATTCTAACCTTTGCTTTTGGTAAAGAGCTTCAGGCAAATCGTGTTAAAAAGGTTATTTATTGAAGGAGTTTGGCACATTTGTACAAAAATATTGATTGACTATGGCTGCCTTCTTTATTCAAATCCAATTGAAAGTGGAAATGAAGCAGCTCTACTCGGCATCACCATAAGCCATTTGTGAAGATTTGACGCTATAGTTTGCCCAGCACTTTGCAAAGTTAAGATTGATAACACAGGTGGAACTATGCATCAGCCACCAGTCTCATAATGAAAGCCAACCAAGGTGCCCACAGAACTAATCGTATAAGTCTAAGGAAAATGCAATACAGTTTTCTGAATATATAAGAGCTGAGACATTTCACAAACTCCCTTTCTCTTGCTGCTGAACCATAGCAGCCCCCGTGTTTGTGTCTCCCGGGGAGTACCAGTGTGAGGGAGAAGAGGATGTTCTGTTTTATTGGAAAAACAATCTGTCGTAATCTGCAGAGAGATGCGTCTTCTCATCACCCCTCTATTCATTTGCTCCCATCTTGCATTCCCGAGGCCGCCCACACACACACACACACACACACATTTGCACACGCTGTGCTTAGACACAAATGGTCTTTTATCTATCGCTCCGATCCTAAGGCCAGAGAGATGCGAGTGTCCATGTGCGTCCACGTTTGACGAATAGGAAAAGGAAAGGTTGCCCAAAGCCATGTTTATAGCTTTGGAAATAATAATCAGTTGTTGTGGTTCAATCGATAATGAGCTTGGTACTTTGCCTAATACTGTGTGACCAGATGACCGTATTTGAATGAATATTTTAAAGAATGAAGGGGGACACGCCGCGGAACCACTTTCAGAGAGGTTGCAACACTTTTCCAGGGAACATTACTTACTCTACTGAAAAAGCAGGAAAACATGGCCTGTGTTAACTTGTTAAGCCCTGTTTTTTTTTTATATATATAATTTTTTAGCCCAACCCTCTCTGATTCACTGATTTGATTTGCTTCAGAGTTACACTGTAGGTCATACACCGTGAGTGATAGTAACATGACACTAAATAATGAGCCCTTTATTTTCTGTAAAAAAGCTGAGGCCTCATTGCTCTTCAATCTGTCACAGACTGAGAAGTGAAGAAGGAAGTCATGGCGATTCTGCGTTAGAACATTACACTTATGCATGTTGTAAGAATAAAAGATTGAAATTTGTCAGTATTATTACAAAGTATTCCTTCATAATAAGTGTGAAAAATCCTGTATATAAATAAAAGATGGTGGTCAATGATGTGAAACATTCAACGTTTAGCAGAAGTTCAAACAGTGCCCTACATAATTATTGATTATGTAGGGCACGGTTTGACATAATGGATGCTGAGCTTAAAAATAGACTTCAAACCATCATTTTGGGTGCCCCAGCATTGATATGTTATGTTTTATAAATCGAAATAGGTCTCTGTAAGAATTAAATGGTAACAATGAACTCTTTGACTGGGGATTGCCCCCGTTGGCAGCAGTATGAATACTGCACGGTGTACATACTGCACGGTGGAGAAATGGTTGGCACTCCTGCTTCACAGCTCGAAGGTCCTGGGTTCGATTGGAAAAAACAGCTGGGTCCCCGAGCTCACTGCTCCTATTGGTTGCCCAGCGACATTGAGGATTAAATTGAAAATTTCAATAAACATAGTGGGAAAAAAACTAACTTTCAGTTTCGTATTTACGGCGTAGTTTACAGCTTCAGCATGGCCTGATAAACACACTTTGAGCGCAGAATGGTTCAGAACAGATATAGGCCCGATCTTCCGCCTGATGCAAGGACAGCATTGGTCGAGGCGAGGCTGCTATTTTGCGCACAACCAACCGCCTGTAGCCTGAGGGCATCGGTTGGGGGGGGGAAATGGGTCCACGGAGGCATGTGCTACAAGCAGTGCTTCAACGAGCGTTTGCTGCATTCCCTTCGCTCGATCTCCTCTTACATTAACATGACGCACAGCCATGTGCACGTTATTACGTTTTTGCAGGATAAACCAGGAACTATTTCTCCCACTGTGAGTTAAACACTGTCCACGTACCGAGAAAGAGAGAATACAGTATATCAATGGGTCCCACTCTAGCGGGGAAAACTCCATGCCCACAGAAATGTGATCAAACACCAGCCCGTGTGAAAGTGCCAGTGGGCTCTGACGGCCACATTTGGGACACAGGCTACACTTTGCGAACCCCCTCACAGGTCATCTTATGTAGATAGTGGGTGCCCATACCAGTTGAGAACCACTGAAGCGATATCTCCAAATCCCTCAAAATAACAAGACAGGTCTGAGGAGACACAAGCCCATTCACAGTAAAAACACTGGGGTTTTTTAATGTATTTTTCACCAACAAACAACATCTGAGTAAAGAAATAACTGATTATACTTTAATTTGTTTTTTATGTGAAATGGGACACAGCATGGCTCTAAGTCAGGTCTAAACCAGAAGGAACGAAAAAGTAACTGTTTAACTCATATAAACAAACAAATTTGACCTACTACCCCTATATTACGCAGTTTTTTTTCACGTTTCAATGTCGTGTCTCTGTAGAAATGAAAACAGCACCATGGACAGCTCCACGCAAAGCGAGTGCAGAAATGATGACCTTGTGACTTCACTTAACACTGTGTAGATCACAAGACACTATTTTAGGAGCCAAAACTGACAGTGTTCAATGAAAGCACTTCTTTTGTTAAAAGGGAGCACAGGCCGTCTTCAAATGGATCCCCAGGAGACCAGCTCTGTCCCAGGGCAACTGACTAAATTTGATCTCCCCAAGGAATAAAAACAAGGTATCTGGATTACATATATTGGGACAAAGCAACTGGAGCACTAGGACGTCCCCAGGCAAGAGACCACCCACTTTATTTTCAGTAGCCTTCGTCTTGAAGGGAAAAAAAAAAGTTTAATGACTGACGATGGGCTTTGTTTTGTGGTGTTTTCTAACCTGCCGCAGACACAAAGGAGAGTCCCATAGCAACAGCAGGCAGCGCTCTAAATGCAGTAAATACAGTAGTTCTTTTCCCAGACGGGAGTCACATTACAAAGTAGTGTAATGGGGTAAGATAAAAGCTTTGTAGAAAATGCTGGAGGAAGTAATGGAGGTGGAGGCATGCCCTGACCCAGACATGGAGTCAACCGCTTTGGAGGGCCATTATATGAAATGGAGGAGATGTTATGGACTGATGTTAAAAGAGAATATTAATAGGGTCCGTTTGCCCTGTCTCGTAATGTAGTCTCTTGTTTTATTGATGTAAAGTTTTTTTCTGGCATTTGCTTCATCTATGTCTTGTCATTCACGATCGAGATTTTTTACCAAATACCTGTAAAAAGCATAATACTTCAATGCATCAAACCAAAAAAATCTGAAAAGAAACGTAGTCGCATTTGTTCCGCATACTCCACAAAGACACACTATCGCGCCTCCTTTGACCGGTGGCTATGGATCTGTGCGCGCGCTTCCCCCGTCTCAGATAACGTTATAATCAATGGCCTTTCTTCAGTCCTGCTGCCCCTTGCCTATTGTGCGTGTCTTTCGGGCACACTCTGGTCCCATAGCATCTGACGAGGGCTGCATCTTTAATCGAGTGGCGTCTGCGTGAGAGGTTTGCTGCACCTGCTCTTTCCTCATTGACACATTAACCCCACAGACACTTAGCCATTCTGTGTACAGGGATAATGCGGAAGATTTATGCATAAGCATCCGCGCGCCCCAATCCATGAAGCTTTTCCAAGTCTTTTACCTTTAATTGAGGCTTACAATGATTTCGCGGGGGAAACAGAGACTGATAAGAAGCTCTCGGTGTAATCCCGGACCAGTGAAAGGCAACAAAGTTCGGCTTACTCAAGTTTGAGTTGAGTGAAAATGTGCTTATGTTGAGAAGCTATCATTTTAACTGTGACGCTTGTATTATAATCACAATGAATAATCTTAAACATCCTCTCAAACTGCCACCCTTCCCTTGATGTTCCTCAGTATTTCACAGTCTTAACCCCTTGACTAAACTGATGTGACTGAACACGCTGATGAGCATGTTTGCTGTAACATGGCTTTTACTTGCGGCTCCGGTCACCTGTGCATAAAAGGAGGATCTAAAGTATAACTGCATTATCATATCATTAAACAGAAGCATATTATCTGGACGCATCCATTTTTTTTTAAGTTTTACCACAAAATGACACATTCTGGAGGGGTACAAAGTAGTTGTAAAAGCCCAAATTAAGACCTTTATAAGTGTAATAGCACGATGCATAATCACATGGAAACAATTACCAAGTGATATATTGTCCGTACCTACATAATTTCTTGAAATGGTGCTGCAAAATGCATTATCCCCAGTCATCCCATACTGTAGTTACCATTCTATTTCCATCTTCTTAAAATGCTATTACTGTGCTCTAAGCACGGTTAGCCAGAATCTAAATTGTATCTGATCACCGAAAAGTAAAAAATGTTATATAATAGTATTTGCACTGCTGCATGGCACTAGCTAAAGAAAGACTCAAACACAGAAGTCTTGATAACAAGGAGATGGACAGGAGCATCTAGAGAGAGATTAGTCAAAGAAATAGATACCGTGTTCACTCACAGATCAAACAGGTGACAGACAGCATTTTTTTAAATCGAATTTGCTATCAACACATGTCTCCGCTTTCACTCAAACTCACTTAGGAATTTTCAAATACATACAAAGCCTGCATGGCGTATACCCTCATACAATTGAAAGGTCAAGATAATCAAAATAAACCGCACTTGTGAGTACTATTACAGGAAATAGCTTTATTTATAACTTCAAAGTGTTTTATGACAATAGGCTTCAGTGTCCCCATCCCCAGTGGGCCTCCACTCCGTCTGACAGGGACATTTCAAGAGGCCTTCTCTATAACGGACACAATCGAAAAGCAGAACGAGCGGTAAAGGAGCAAAGATGAAAGAGTTCGTGAAGGGGGAGATTAGTGGAAAGCAGCCACGAAAAGGGGGCATGGAGTGATGACATGTAGAATTTGAGAGAAAGGCAGAAAAGTATATTTAGCTAAATTTTTGCAGACCAATCCAAGAGAAATAAAAAACATTTACCAAGGCAGGTGCCCATCAGAGGACTCCAGCGTGGGGTGAATGTTTACAAAAACAAATATTTAGTTAAATTAGACTGTTAAAAAAAGCTTCTCTGAAACCACTCTGGTTGGTTTGTTTGTTTGTTTTTCTTGTACCAACGAATGAGAATGAAGCAAAACGTTCCACTCTCGCGGCATAATAGTTGTGACAAAGAACACCACAATATTTCCATGTGGGTTGGATCTCCATTTCCTCCGACGAGCTCTGTGTTTACCTTTCAGTGCTTGTGGCGGGCTTGATAAATCTCTTTCTGTGGCTGGGAACAATAGGACGGCTTGCAGCCTCACAATACTGATTCATGCAGAAATTGGTAGCGTTTGGGCTTCGGGACTGTGGTTTCTGTCTCTGCTGCGTCTGCCTTCTCCTCCTCCACTGACAGGAACAAATAAGGGGAAACAATCTCCCAAGTTTGTTTTCAAAACTACCATTCATATCATAGAAAATGAAAACATCTCCCAGTGGACGTGGGCTATTACGGGGGAACTTTTGGAGGATGTAGGTAATGCTTAGTAAGGTAAGATGTCTTGGAAATAGAACATTGTTTGGTTTCTATCTCAACAACTATGGGTCTTGGGCAGGACACAGAACTAAGATAATATTCTCTAGCAGCTCACTCACTCTCCAAACTGAATAAATGAATCGTAACACAGACCAAAATGTGGATATTGCAACTCATGTCTGTGCACACAAACACCATTGCTGCCATGGGTTCACGGATTGGAATAGAGCAGTTGAAATTAGGCTAAAAAACAAACAACAAAAACATGTCTACTAGCAATTAGGAAGATAAGCTCAGTGGAGGCAAGTAAAAGACCGTGGGCTTTGAAAAAACGCTGGTGGGCTATTTTTGGACTACTCCACTTTATGACAGTAAAAAACAGCTAGTGAAAATCAATATGCAGGATCAATCAAACGTACAAACCTGGCAAGAGCCCGACTGATATTCCAGCACCAATGATACGATACACTGTGATATACTTAAAGAGGAGTAACAAATGTGTGTTATAAATACGACTGATGTAAATCTTACATCGGTAGCTCAATCCGTGAACTAAAAGATACTACAATTATGTTATTATGTTGTTTATTTCCATTTTAAATTAGTAAATTGCAGCAAAGAAGACTGATTTATGTGGTAATGTATAGATCCATCGTTTGGAGCTAATCAATACATTAATTACATGATGCTGCGACAGAAATTAAACAAATAGTGGGAATAACTGTGTGCAACATCTTTGGTTTGGCGAGACACTGCAGGTGAATGGGGGAAAAAATATCAATCAATTTGAAACTTTTGCTGAACAGGAAAAAATGCATTGCAAGTTTTCTGTCATTTTGTGCTTTCATATATATATATATATATATATATATATATATATATATAGGCATTGTGGATAGTGGATACATATTTAAATGTATGGTTTTATTAAATTTTTTTTCAGGGGATTTTGGATATCTTGTCTTTGAATAAGGTCATCATAAGTGAAAATAAATCTGTAAAAAAGAAAATGTGGCCTTGTTTTTTGGGTTCAAAGCCGAAAAATCACGCTGGGAATTAGATATTGAAAACCCTAATTTAGAGAAAACCTGCTGTGAAGTTTTGAAACAAGTCTCCTCTTCCGCACCGGGCGTCTCGCAGAAGGAAAAATACCATATTTGGGTTATAGCGTCATGTCCGGGACCCTTTGCAGGACACTTGCTTGAATACCTTGAATACCTTGCTTGCGGACAAAACATTATAAAAATAAGCATCGTACGGGGTAAGTTTTGTCATTTTTATCCTCCGACATGAAAACTAAGATGTTAAGGGAGGAAACTACTAGTGGTCGAATCTCCACTTCGACCACTGCGTGAAAAATCAATACTGTCACCTCGCCTTAAATACTCATACTTCAAAAAGCACTGGGTTTCCACGTATCAATGCGCATGGAAACATTTTGACCATTCAAGTGTCACCAGACCAAAAGCTTGTAACTGTGAGACAGACAGTCCAAGTAATTTGCTGACACAATGTGTCCACACCTTTACAGCCGACGATACTGTAACCGTCCATTAACACGTTCCACAAACAAGGGCACATAAATCATCTGTCTCTTCCCAGTGAGCCTGCAGGATCCCTTTTAATGTTGAGAGATAACGCTGCCTTATTCACATGCGCTGGCGTGTGTATGTTCGTGTGCGCGTCACTGATTAATTCGGCGTTACTAGCAGGAGGGGGTAGAGCCCCGCGGCAGTACTTTTCATTGATGAGATCTTGACAGCAAAGGTTTAGCCCCATTCGCCTCCTCTCGTTTCTTGTTGTCGTTTCTTATTCCACAATCTCAATACAAGAGCAGAATGTGGCGCAAAATGTCAATTCATTACAGAGACATAACCGCACTACGGCACTGTCACGGCTATTCATGTTTGTTGCTACGTCATGAGAACAGCCTTTTGCAAAACCCTGATACCCGTAAAAAAATTCCAGCAGAACCAATCATGCTCTAAGCTTGACACTGATTTTGCTGTGGTCAAAGCAAAGCCTGCAACATCCACAGGACAGCCGATGATGTCCTATTCCCAATAAAGCGCTCACAGTGAAGATGAGCAACTAATGAGGAGCTCCCAGTGTGAGGGTTGTGTTTCGGTTTAGTTGATTAACTTACAGTATTTCCGGGTGGAAGCGGCATCTCCTCCTGTTTTCAGTGGGTGTGACATTGACTTTTCAGAAGCGTTTGTTCAGGTTTTTATGGTTTTCCCTTATATGTACGGTGGGTGACGCTCCTCTACGTTTAAACAAATCAATTCTAGCTTCCCTAAAATCTTTCTCTTTCTGCGTTCAAAATGTTCCCACTGTCTTAATAAACCTGAATGCAATGATGCTTCTTATATCACTCCATTGTCTGCATTTGATTGTACCTTGAAGTAAAATTGTACAAATCCGTACAAATTGTAATAATAAAATAATTCCACTGGTAGAAATGCTACTAGGAAAAGTCTATATCGTCTCTTCAATTCCCTGGATTACCATAGCTAACTCGTAAACTATATTGTAAACGGCACATGTCCACTTGTTGTACTCGTTTCACTACTTATAAATCCGTGAACAGTCATGCTTATTTTGCGGCCAAGAAAAGCTAACATTAGCAGCATTATTTCTGCCATTGTAAATACACCATTACCACCGTTACTACTCAAATGTTTTGTAGGTACAGCACAATTACTGCTACTAATACTACACAACTTCTCTGTAGGTATAAAACTATTAGATCAACTAATTTGGTCACTTCCCAATATGATTATTTTATGGCTTGTTTCAGTGAAGTTTGTAGAACATGCACGGACAGTCAGACACCGTTGTTTTGAAGCATCAACAACACTTTCCCCCACGTATTTAGTAATAATGTCTTACCTTTCAAGCAAAAATCAGCTGCGGGTCTTTTGAGAGATTCTTTTGTTATTTGGGGTCTGGGCTGGAGTTTCGATGGTGCTTGAAGCTGGTCTCCTCTTATTCTCCGCTAAATCCATATTTCGGAAGTTTCCACTCGCTCGGCAGCGTCAGTATAAGGGAGATACAGCTAACGCTACAGCATTACGCTGTTTGCTTGTTCAATCCGAACATAGACTATTTAAGTTACTTGACAGGCATATAGAGGCAATCACGGTGAAAAGGCCGGGCCTCATTCTACTCCCCAGGGCATTACTGGAGCATGTATGAGGAAGACATTTTAAATTTGTATACATTTATTTGTGGTTAAACGTATGTATAGTCCCTTTAAAGTATGCTTCATCCTCTCTTTGCTCCACGCTTCCACTTATTGTACTTTCACTGAAACCATCTACATTTCCACGCTCTCACTATCGGCGCCGCTCTCTTGGCCTGCTGGCCACCTTCGGGTCCTGTACAAGGCTTGTATGCTGCTATGTCTCATTATCTGCGGCTCCCCGACTTCATCTTCCCTCCGCAGTCTCAGAGCAGGTGATTAGCCACGTAAAGGTAAAAAATGGGTGCACCTTCCCATGTGAACGAATTGGCCATTAAGGTATTCAGCTGTAAAAAACACACACGTGCACCAGCAATTAAGTCTGGTCATCAACAACATTTCTAGGGCTGAGCAAACACGCGCTAACAGGAAGTGGGTAAACTAATCAGCGATGGGGGGCACGTGTTATTAGTGGTTCTGCATTAATATTCATACAGGTCTATAAATCCCAAAACAATGTGTTTATTGCTCATTTCAATTCCGATTGGAAAACAGTTCTCGGCTCTCCCATACACTATTCATGAAGGTAAGTCAGTAACCTTTCCCAAGAGTGACACTGCTCACCAATAACATGACTGCAAATACACAAATCTGATTTGCAAGGTTGAGTTTGGCTCAAGCAGCAAACAAAGGCAGGCGGATCAGACTGAAATTCTAGTGTATAAACATACACATGGTTGATGATCATTCTGAACTTGCCAGGCTACACATACTCCGTATGGCTATATTTCTCAATATGATTCGTCTTGTACCGCTTCCTTTGCTGTAATTTAACACTGTGTATCATAGAAGTATAGAACCATCAAAGGATTGCTTCAAGACACCATATTATAAGAGATGTAAACTTTACATTAGCCAATAAATGACTGTATCCTTTGCGATTTGATTATTGAAACATAAAAATGACATATTTCTATTCACCTGCATTGATTTCTTGCAGCCTTAAAGGAAAGAGAGAAAAAGCACGTTCAAAGTGCTAAAATATTTTTGACTTGTGGCTCACCTCAGTTGGCATACGCCACATGTGTTAACTTTGACTATTGTGATGGACAGCTCACTTGCCTGCTGCTAAAGCTTTGAAGGATTTCATTCAAGGCATCAATAGAAGTGGTCACATTGAAGACAGGCTTTCCTATTGTGGTGTCGTTGCTCGATCCAGTCAGTCAGTGTGGTTACTCACAGAGTAAGTGAAGGCACTGAAACAACGCATGAATGTTATTTAGATATATTCAAAAATAGCCTTTATCTCATACAAGTCAGTGTTGAGGTTTTACAATAAACAAATCACATGCAAGAAATAGCAAGTGGATGATGATGACACTACTGGTTGTTAGCACCATAGCAACCACTGCCAAATATATGCAAAAAAAAAATGTTTACTTGTAAAGAGCATGAATGCGAGATCTGTTTGTAAAATTGTAGTGAGGCTTTCCAATATTTTGACTTTTTCAGCCCATGATGATATTTGAGGTCCAATAATCTTCTAAACTGTACTACAGCGATAGTGTTTCTGCTGATTATGGTTCTCCGTATCGGTCTGTATTATGCTGGTCCCCTGTGGCATTTGGAAAGGTCATGCTTGAGGTCCTGATAAAGTCATACAGCTTGAAATGGAGCATGGCCCGAGCCACTGAACGAGCACTATCAAATTTCAGTTTTATCGATCAGCGCCATATTGTTTTACATTCCATTTCACTCCAATGATTTTCACTCTATATGCCCAGTACTGCCATGTTTACATAATGCAACTCATATACTTCACTTGGAACACTATATGAACAATATTACATTTATAGGCAATATGTCAACCAATCTATCTGCTTCTAAGTGATAAAGGGGAATATAGGAGAAACTAATGGGGTTGTCAGTCATTTTGACAGCTGCCAATCAAACACAGACACTAAAAGCTGACAATGACATGCGCATCATGATTTACCAAATAAAAAAAACAAAACAATTAGCGAGCAAACTCAACACATGACCACCTATTGAAAACAGGACTTTCTTGCTGTGAGCGAAAGCGCCAAAAGCTGCTCCGCTGTCCCGCCCAAGATTTTAGTCGGCATTTTTGCGGTTACATTTTGATTATGACCAGTAATCCAGTCACAAGCGGTTTTGCTCCAGTCGTTTGTTTGTCTGTTTTCCTTTTTTTTATTCTCCAGAAAACAAAACTTGCATAAAATGTGTGACATCTTGTGTGTCTTAATTAGGCCATAAAATATGAAAGCTTTGGCTGGAAATGTTGATGAAACACAACTCCAGCTCCAGTGTGTGAAACATCATCTTTACCATTGCAAAATAGTGTCTCCATTGTGTTTTATCAAATTAATAGCATTGCTTGTAATAATTCAATTTAATCTGAAGATTTTTAAGAAGAATTCCAGTGCGTTAATATCTTTAATCAGTACATTAGCGTGAATATTAATGCCAATTGCATAATAGTTAAAGCCCATTTGAGGGGTCCACCCTCACCTCACACTGCCCACTATGAATAAATAATAAGTGAGCCCCTCTTTACACACAATAAAAAGCCTCCCATTCTGTCACTCTAGTCGAAGTCTCTATTACGGCTCGCAAACACGCTTGTATATCATCCACTCGTCCTTCAGCGATTGTTAGCAGCTGCCTAGACTCAAAGCTAATCAACACTGGGAGCCCCACAGGGAGGAGGAGGAAGAGATGGCATATGTCTCCTCTCTGGCCTGCCTGGGGGTGACAGCTCGCGTAGGGTTTAGATTCCATAGATGACTTTTTTTTGGTGTAACATAGTTGTACATGCATCATAAAGAAGGCACAAAGGAACAGACTAAAATGGACTCAACTTATATAGCGCTTTTCTAACTTCATCGGGCCCAAAGCGCTTTACAGTAAGGAACCAGTCACCCATTCACTCTCTCATTCATACACCACTGGAGGCACGTAGGGTGAAGTGTCCAGCGGGAGCTGGGATTCGAACTGGCGACCTTCCGATCACGAGACAACCCGCTCTACCAACTGCATCACTGTCGCCCCGCTAGCCATGCTGAACTACATTATTCACTTTTTTCAGCGGAAGTTATACAATAGTATTGATTAATCACATCCCCCAAGAGTGTGTTGTTGTTGTTGTCATGGATCTATAAAAAAGTTTCTTGGAGCAATTGAACTTGTTTCCTCATACCATGAGCAGCATTCCGTTTTACTTTTCCAGCATTTCTGTAAAAGTGCCCCTGAAAAAAAAAAAGAAATATTATTGTGTGCAAGAAGGACAGGAGATCCCCAACGTTGTGTTGTTTTATGTTTTTGCAACTGTGTTACGTATGTATGACTTATGAAATAATTGAAATTCACTAAATGATTGTGTGGCTTCCAGGAGTGCCCCAGCTGGCAGTCACAACGCACAGGTGAAGACGTACACCTGCCCTGGGGAGACTGAGGTCGGCTTCATCCTGTGCCATTGTCACTTACATTCCTGCAGGTGATGTGTCGTGCCCAACAACACAAGACTAATATACAATGCCAGTTGTGGGAATTGAACCCTTTAAATCAACTGTGACTGAGCTTCTATGGTCTTGATGTTTAACTTAGTGACATTTTTTTTATTATTTTTTTATTTTATTTATTTCATTCAAAAGTGACATCATGCAATCACCACAAGACCGCCAATCCAACATAGCATGAATGAAACGGAGCAGAGGAGAAGAACAAGTCTTATAATATAATATATATAATATTTAAAAAATAGTACTTAGAGAGACGTATCCATGCATTTGTCTCAAGCAGGTTAGACTGTTAGGGAAATAACAATTGATGTTCGAGAGGACCGGTGAAGAAGAGGCAGCAGTCGGGATGTCTTGTACAGGAGAAGTTTATTTACCATCGTACGGGACCCGGAGACATGAATACCAGACATTGCGCTCGTCCCACCATTCAAGTCTGCCCATGCTTCCACAGAAGAGGGATAAATACCGTCTAAGAGCGTCAGACTGATACGTAAGCAAAACATTCAGTGGCGCCTGAGACCCACAGTCAAGGCTATGACAGAGATAGTACGACCGTACAGCTTGACCCACGGATAATACGAGTTTACAGTTTGACCCAGTATGATAAATAGTGATTTAATATTATCCTTCAACATAGACTAACGGCCTGCTCAGTGTTAGACAGCTGCAGTACATCCAGATCGCTGCTGCTCGAGTCCTGATAAGAACCAGGAAATACAACCAAATTAGTCCAGTGCTCCGGTCTCTGCACTGGCTTCCTGTCACTGAGAGAATAGAATTTAAAACAGCTCTGCTTGTGTACAAGTCTTTTCATGGTTTAGCACCAAAGTACATCTCTGACATGTTAGAGCCGTATGAACCATCTCGGGCACTTGCTTTTTACTGTAATTGATTATTTTAATGTATTTATTTATCTTACATACATACATTTATTTGTATGTGTTTCGGATTGATTTTCTCTGCTTTCTTGTAATTTTATGCAACTGTGAAGCACTTTGAATTGCCTTGTGTATGAATTGTGCTCTACAAAAAAGTTGCTTTGCCTTGCCTAGTATATTTGCGTGTGAAAAATAACAAAAACGTGAGTTAAGCATGTTTGCATAGTTTATCAGCATCAGTTTAAAGCAATAACGATTCCAAAAAATTATATTACTAGTTGCCATAGCCTTGAGAAATAGGTTATCTTTTTTCCCCCGCATCAACCACGGGCTTTGCCTTAAAAGAGCTACGTGATTTAAGTAGCTTTTCTGCTGGCTTGATCTAATTTGAATACAAAAAAATGAGTGCTCAGTCAAGAGTTTCAAGGCACGTCTGCTACATTTTGGTGCATTTGAGTCAGCGTCTCTTTGTGTCTCCAAGTCTTGTTCTTGCATTCAAATTTATTCAAAGCAACAAGCAAAGACCACATCAACCTGTCACTGTCATCCACACTATTGCACACATTTACTGGAGGGGAAAAACACACAAGACGATCTCATTTACCAAAACAAAAGAATGTGACGCAGATACAGTATAAGGCAAATGTTCAGCTTGTTCCTTGTTCTTCCAGTATGAATTTCAAGGCTCATCTGCCCAGTGTGATGTACGTGTTCACGGGCTAACGGCTCCAGACAAACACGGCCACAGTGCTGTAGATGCAAATGGGCGCCATCTTCATCCGTTATGAATACACACAAAGCAGCAAGAGGAGGGCAATGGGCCAAACGGACTGGGGTTGATTAGAAACGGCTTTTAACATTTGTTGCCTTGTTTACACAGATTGAATTGACTCTTGATTTACAAAGTATCAATGTTAAATGTATGCGATGTAAATGATAATGACAGTAAGCCTAAGCAGAAATAACACTAAGACCGATCTGGCATTATGGTGCTAAATAAAGGCGAGGAGAACTGTTTAAACTTCTATTCAATGCACCCTGTTGAATGTTTAAAATTGCTGCTGATTATACAGCTACTGTCAATCATCAATCTTTTGTACTTTCATGCAAAACATTTTTTGGCATTTTTATAGTATTCTAAGTGTAAAGTATGAAATAATACCACACCTATTCAAGCAGCATGCATGCTACATTGAAACGTCCTTGTAACATAGTATTAAGCTCTTCTGTAATTATGAGTCCAACACAGATCGGTTCCTGCAGTATCTCTATTCCTCATTGTTCTCTTTCTCCCGTTTCAATTGCAATATTTTCTGCTTCAGCCTTTTTCAATTATTCCATAAAGGCTCATATCAGACAGAAATGGTTTTCTCGCACAGACACGAGTGAAAGTGTATCACTCCATCTCCACACTGCAGCTTAACCACAGCGTCTGGCTGAACAGTGAATAAGGTGCTGGACAATGGGAAGGTGCAAGGAGCAGGTGTCTCGTCTGGTATGACTTTTTCAATGGGGCATGTAAACAAGAGAGGAGTCATTATAGACGTGTGTGTCAGCGTTAATAGGACATTATGCATTTACACCAGTGGTCGGCAACGTCCGGCCCAGGGGACACTTTTGGCCCGTTGCTAATATTTTTTGGCCCGCCAGAGGATATAAAAAAATTAAATAAAATGCCTAACAGAGACTTACTTGTTCTTTATCCGCAAATGTTTTGCCCCTGATCTTTGCTTGTGTTTGGCACAACACCATTCCACTGTTGCATTTTAACTTTAACTTAAAGGTCCGCACACACTACACGATTTATAGAACGTCCGGGGGTTCACACTTAACGACTGAGAACTTGGTCTCAGTCGTTAAGTGTTTGACAGAACTTGGCTATAGTTCTGTCAAATGGAGATAAAAGTCGGCGACACGAAGAAGCGGGACGTATTTCAGTGAATTTAATAAGAAAAGGAGACGGGCCTCCGCTCCAAGATGGAGGAGGCGGAGGAGACAGCGGAGCGAGGCGTGCGGAGAAAGTGGAGAGGCGAGCGGAGAAAACGGAGAGAGGCGAGCCGCTAGCGGCGAGGTGAAGCTGAACAGTCCGTCTCGAAACTCTGTTCGCGGTTGAAATGTAGCCTGAAAAGGTGGTTCTCGTGAACGTTTGGTGATATAAAGTTGTGCTGTTTCGTGTGGGGCTGTGGCCATGAAATTAGCTGTGCCGCTGTTTTCACGGAGAAATGAACATGAGGCGCGGCTGTGTTTTTCTGTCTTTATTTCACTCATTGGCCGCTGCTCTCTGTGTGTTCACTTTGGGGACAGTGAAATCACCCACGTTTCTCCTGTGCTTCCAAAATCGGGCTTAAAAATCAAACATGATTTCCTGCGACTGTAGTCCTGCTGCCCACACTACACGATTCTAACGCGAGTCCAGTCGTGCCCCTGGTAATTGTTAGGAGACCGTCCTAGAAACCTTTCTGCCGTTGTTTCATCTGTGCGCGGTAAGAGGTGGTGCATTTTTCGGCGGTCATGCAGTTTTCGGCCAAAATCCAGGACGCTTTAAGCGAGGCCCTGGATACCTTTTCCTGTCTGGTCAGGCCTCGAACTAGGACCCTGCTGTTCCGGATATAACTGTCATAAAGAGCATCGATTTTGAGACGCCTTGACTCAGATTGAAGTGGAAAGGACGAACTGAATGACCCATGATTCGTTTCGTGATGTCGCCGAATATTGGACTCTTTGCAAACGGAGATTACCTTGTTGCAGATGAGGCAGAGAGGTTTGGCATTCACATATCCAGGTAGGATGAAACCATATATTTGTTGCCTTTCCTCCCTGAAACTCCTGTTTTCACTGTGCACTTTTCTCTTTTTTCCTTTGGAAAGTGACATGTTTGTGATGCTAACTTTATTTTTTGCCAGTGGTGTGTAACCCACGAACATCTGACAGACTCTGGGACAGTATTGTTTCAAACAATATTTTATTTTTAAACAAAAAATATGTATAGTTTGGGGTTATCTAGTATTGAATATCCATGCATGAATAAATCTATTTTTTATCAATTGACCGGCTGGCCCACTATCTATCGGCGTAAAAAATATTGGCCCAAAGCCAAGCCAACTTGCCGACCCCTGATTTACACCATATATAATGTGCATCATGCCCTGGGGCAGACTAACTGTGGCATGGCAACCCACATAGGTTGAAAGACACAATGGTAACATGGGCTTCCAGGAGCAGCAATCAAACGCCGACCTTGTAAAAACCTCAAACGTGCAGTGGCACAAGATGAAACTAAGCCAGAAAGAGAAATGAGACAATTCCCCTTAAAGAATCACAGACGAGATCTTCCTCAAAACCATCAAAGGTCATGCAAAAGAATGAGTGTCAAAGGAAAAAGAGTTGGAAGAATGTCACAAAGTCTTGGCCTTATTTGGAACATTTTGTTTGATACTGAACTCTGAGACAAAATGTACCACATCAAATCGAAGCCAAAATGAGGAAATAAAATGTCCAATCATAACAGAGAGCAATAGGGCATGGGCAGACAAAAGATCCCATTACAAAAGCAACTTTGGAATATTACTCCCTTTTTCTCAGAGACAGCACAAACTTGGTGGTGTTTTGTATTTCAGATAAACTTTCGAGCAGAGCCAGCAACGTCCACACTTTATCAGAAAATGTAAGGCTCCTGAGGCACGTCTTGCACTTTGACTTACTCCCAATCGACTGTAAAAGTTTCTGTGATTGTAGATACAATTGATCCACATGATCCACTCGACTCTGCATGAGAAATCTGCATCTTTATTCAGCTAACTAATGAAACTTGGCTGTGAATCTGCCCCAATTGCATTATTTAGCTACCACCAAATAGCGATTGGCATACAAGGACACAATATCAATATTCACGGTGGCGGAAAGCTACTTGCAGTATGTATCCACAGCTGTTTTTACAAATGGACTCATCAGGCCTTCAACACCACCACTCACTCACACACCACTCACAGAGGCTACTTGGTATTCCCTCATGGTCTGCCACTCAGGTACAAACCAGGCCCGAAGACCTGCTCAGCTTTCGAGGTCTTACGAGATCGGACATTAACAAGGTGGTGTGGCTTTAGACTACTTATGTCAAGGCAACGCAGTTTGGATTGTGACAGCCAAAGCTGAGTGTGACAGTTTATAAACCTCAAACTGCGCATGCTACATTAATTGGATTTAAAGTGGTTGCATCTATAACTGAAGAAAGTAATCCAGTGAGCATATATTTGTATGTTCTCCTGATACCAATGCGTTTTGGCGTGATGTGCCGGTGTTTGTGTCGGCCTTGAATGTGCCACTCAGCGTGACGCGACACACGAGGGCAGAATAAAGAGCCGGAGGCGGCAGCAGACCTTCTTACATACCAACAGTGTTACAAAGTCTGTATCCAACCAATACTCAATCCATACACGCACATAACACTAGGGCTGCGTGATACTGGAAAAATCTGCAATGCTTCTGGGTTTTAATTGCAGTCAGATTTTTGTGTGTGTTTTTAATGCAGGATTCAATTCATAGTGTGCATATTAAACATGTCAGGGCATAAAGATTTGCAAGAGGACTGAAATATGAACTGCTGAACTAACACATGCTACCCTCAACATCAAAAGAACCACTATGACTAGTTTAAAACCAATTCAACCTGAAAAGACTCACCGAAACAGAGTGGCGTTAAGATCGTTTTATTGGACATGAATCACAATTGGGGCTCAGACCGGCGGAAGATTGAATTAACGATATGAAATACATGGCGATGATGAATGATTAACAGAGTCTCCCCTGGAATCTGGACACTGGTGGCGGTAGAGGATGAGACCTGCGGCGGCCAGTGGACCACGATGAGCAGAGGCGAGGAGGGGCGGAGGAGGGTCGCAGCACAGCTGGGAAACAGCCGAGCGATGGACGAGGAAGCTTAAAAAGGGGATCCAGCGGATAAATGGCTTAAGCAGGAATGAGCAGCTGCGGTGATTGGCTGTTACGGAGGTGTGACTTGAGATGGGACTGTGATTATATAATTGGTAAAGGACTGCCGGTGATGAGGCAATGAATGAATGCTGCAGGTATTGCAGATTGTCTCATTTTCTCACAGCCCATGTGAGCACTAGGGTGCTCGGTAATCTGGACAAAGAAATGCAAGGACAAACTCTCACAGCTGGGATATTAAAGACTGTTTGCAGTGTTGTTTTTGGTAGCCCTATTAGTTTTAGGTATTTGCATGGTTTACATTTTAGTCGCATTTTAGTCATTTCTAAATGTGATTACGTTTCAGACAAGGTTTTAGTAAGTTTCATTATAAAAAGTAATTAAGAATTAGGAAATCAACACATGAATTTTGATAGGCTAAGTATTAAAAATAAGTATTTGAAATTGGAATGAAGGCTGACAGGCTGTACTGGGCTTGTGTCAAATTACACCACAAAAGGCAATAGTGTCATTGTGAACATGACTTTTCCCAAGTTGCCGTTCTCTTCATCCTCTGATCATCGCTTTGAGATTTTTTTATTAACAGCACCGTCTGCACATTCGTTCATCAACATGCTGTCTGTGTTCATACTCTACGGTATTTAATTGGGAAAACTGTCATGAGAAAAGATAACGTCCCTGTGACGTTGCAGACCATAGTGCTATTGGCGCAGACTCTAGCGCTCAAGGGAGAGAGGGGCGCAACCTGCAGCATGTGAGCCCACGTGAGCTAGCCGCCGCTCTGTGTCACATCTTCTACTTTCTCCCATTTTCCTCTCGTCTCATTAATGTAAACTCATAAATGTCTCATCACGTTTTAGTCACAAAACAGCTATTTTTAGCTTGTCGTCGCAACATTATCAACAGTTAAAAAAGGTGCCCCACCGTGATGATATCGTTATAGTTTTTGTTGACGAAAACAACACTGATGGCTTGGAGTCATTGTGATCGGAACGATAACTCATACCAGTGGCGGACTGGCACCAAAAAGAGGCCCTGGCAATTTTAGCAGAGAGGCCACATTTGTCTTAAGTCATCTGCGGGCGGCCAATCCGCCAAAAGGCGGCCCCATCTCCGATTTATTTATTTATTTAGCCTTTTTGGCCCAATCTCAATTCTCTTTTCTACCCCTAGCCCTTGCCCTTTCCCTACACCCTGAAACCAAGGGCTAAGGGCGAGGGTTGAAAAGACCGCCCTAAGAAATGGGACAGCCCTCCATTTGACTGCATTTACTATTAACACAGATGAATCAGGTTATGTAAATAAAAAGCAAGCCTACTTGTCTCTATAGCATGTTTCTACTAAACCAGTTCATCACTTGATTGATGCTGTTTTGTAACACCTAAACAAGCACCTAAACTCAGCCCAAACCCTACAGATTGTCATCAATTTCTGCTTCATTCGGCGCTACATTCTCCTTCCCCCTGTCGCTGTGCGCACAGGGCGGGGACAGGCACCCGCAGCCTCCGCTCTGAGCCCCGGGCCTGAGCGGAGGCTGCGCTCAGAACGGGGACAGTCAGCCTCGGACCCGGGCCCAGAGCACAGCGGGGCGGGGAGAGAGACAGCCTCGGACCCGGGCCCAGAGCACAGCGGGGCGGGGAGAGAGACAGCCTCGGACCCGGGCCCAGAGCACAGCGGGGAGGGAGTCAGCCTCGGACCCGGGCTCAGACCACAGCGGCGCGGGGAGAGAGACCGCCTCGGACCCGGGCTCAGAGCATAGCGGCGCGGGGGGAGAGACAGCCTCGGACCCGGGCTCAGAGCATAGCGGCGCGGGGGGAGAGACAGCCTCGGACCCGGGCTCAGAGCACAGCGGCGCGGGGAGAGAGACCGCCTCGGACCCGGGCTCAGAGCATAGCGGCGCGGGGAGACAGACAGCCTCGGACCCGGGCTCAGACAGACCGCGGGTGCAGCAGCGATGAACCCTGTGTGTTACGACATTAGCGACGTATCGAAAGTTTGTAAAGAAATGCCAAAAGTCAGTCAATACAGCGCAAATACACGGAGCATTTGCAGCAGCAAAGCGAAAACGTAGAACTGACACGTATAAAGCAATGGACTGTTCTAAATGCGCCAATAGGCGGCCGCTTCCTCGCTTTATTTAGCCTATTTATTTGTTTGTGATGAGGCCACAACAAGTGATGAGACCAGGCGGCCGCAGTGGCATTTGCCCACATTGCCCAATGGCCAGTCCGTCACTGACTCATACCTTTACAAACTGTGATATTGTCCTTTGATGAGATAGGCACTGTGGTTGTGACAATGTGTTTCAGAATTAGACCATAAGAAAGGCTTGCCTTTCTACCTTGATTTCCTAATGATTTGACATAAGACAAGCGGCTAACAACCAAAGCCTTGTGAAAGCTTATGGAAACATTATCAAATTATTTCACAGGCCATACACATACTGATATTTTCACCATTTCCCAGATAGTGCACACCTTTACCATATAGAGAATATTGAAGCACAAACACGTGGAGTTCCCCCATAAATTTGCAATCCCCTCAATGAGGGTCCCCTTTGGACCCTCATTTTTCTTTTTTTTTCCGCAAACAGCTGACTGAGTGTGGCTCAGTCAGCTGGAGTATACGCATTCATCCGGTTTCACTCATCTACTATTATTGCGGGTGGCGCTCCCACCGAGGCACAACACAGACTAGAGGAAAGAGCTAAATGATTACCTGTGAAGGTAAGCTACGTGCAGATGTTAGAGTAACCCTAGCTAGTTGTGCTAACAGCAGCTAAATAATATTATCAGCAAAATCACAACAGAGGTACGATGTGAAATATTAAATCTCGTATGACCTACCTGTTTTAGTGAGGGCTGTCCTCTCTCCTCTGGCAAATCAGAGGCCAGGAGTGTGTTCACATCACATTAGTACATATAAATTCCACAGGCTTTGGCTCAGAATGGAGCTCGATCAAACACTAGTACCTGTTTGACCCTGGTCTGGCAGGTGGAAATACTGGACTAAACGGGTCGACCTGGCACTGGGCTGGGTAGGAAGTGCCAGTGGAAAGGGGGCATATGTGTACAAATAACTGCTCTTTTCCCAAAACTCAACTAAGATCAATCTGAATATGTATGTTTGTAAACTGCTCAGGGTTGAGATTGAGACTATTTGTCTTTGAGTTCTGCTGTTTTTATTTTTACACTGAACTAGTCTGGCACACGTGTTTGCACCTGCTAAGCTGTTGATGCCTTCTGAATCGCCTCTAATGAGCATAATGTTAAAATAAGCGCTGCTATAATGACTGTAGCCTCAAACAGAGCAAAATGCTAACAGTGAAATCATTATACTGTGTTTACCATCATAAATCCTGCAGAGGATCGCATTAGGAGCAGTGGGCAGCTGTGTGGCAGAGCCTGGGGAACAGCTCCACATCTGAGTCAGCCTGAGTGGGAAATCTACCCAAAACAGATTCATCTGCAGAGAGAAATGTGCCTCATGTGATCAAGTGAGAAATGCAATCCACTTTAATAACGGTGTTAATGACTTCATGGGATGGAACGTTTTGCACCGCCAAATAACTTTGCACCTTTACAGTAGAAATCGACACAAAGACTTCTGACCGATCTTTTACAAATCCCTTTGGCATAATGTAGTATATAGAGCAGTCAGTGACTCTCAGCTGGTGGATTGGTATTTCGAAGTGGGAATAATTATTTCAATATTAATGAAAAAGTATGAACGCGCTGTTAAAATGACTAATGCTGAGTTGTTGTGATCATTATGTGTTACATGTGTTAATCATTGCGTAAATCAACAATAATATTTTGGAAAATACAGCATTTTACATTCTGTATATAAATTGCAAAGGGCAAAGCATTTCATGAGCCAGAATAAATATTTTCATCTAAGTCACGGCTGGTCATCCCGTTGCGATGGTGGGTCTCAGTGCCAGAAACACTGATAGGCCCACGGATGAGAAAATGAAAGCTCACGAGCTGCTGCATTTACATTCGCTTCCACTGGAATGCTCGGGAAGGCCCAATGAGAGTATGAGAAAGAAGATCTTACATTATCAATTTAAACAAGTAAAACTGTGTTCATACATATCTGTTACTAAGGGTTTTAGATGTGAAAGAGGCACTGAAGAGTTCACGTTTAAACGTCTTTGTAGTATTTTATAGTAAACAGTGTTGAGTTCTGTAATTTATTTGTCTCCAGTTATGACACACATAGCAGAATAGGGTGTATCGAGAGGTTTAAGAACAGAAGGTGAAGTGTGACTATAAACTGTGTCACCATACCCAAGAACTGATTAAAGAAAAAAAGGTTGCTTGAACAATTTATTTTCTATAATTCTATAATTCAATGGAAAGATCATTTAGATTTAAGGCTATGGTAGAATTTTGAAGCATGTGTTTTAAAAGTCAATTTCTTACTTGTAATAGCTGTGCCATCAAATGTATGGATATTTAAAGGTTGAACTTGTGCTTAACCACTGTGTCATTATCAACACAACATAATGAACATTTATATGAGCATAATTGAATTTGGCCTAAATATGCCCAATCAAACTCATACCCATACACAGCATATGTTATAAGCACTGAATGCAAGAAACATGATGGAGATGAGGCAAATACTCGTAGGAAATCCCATGGGATGTGGGTCAATGCTTTTCTTCAGGTCAACGGAACTTATAGCTTTGACCAATGCATTTTTAAACATGTGCAAAGACATCAGCCCCTTCCCACCGCAACCAGCCAGACATCTATACAAAGATAAGTGCTTAAGTAACGCTAAGCCAAGGATTAATAGTACAATAGAAATATAATAATCTCTGAGACAATTAGCCTAGTTTTGTTGGTCAGGGAGCAACTAGCCACAAAAGGCACAAAAGCCACTATAAATGTTTCCAGAGCAAGACGCATGCTATGCTGAGATTAAAGGACTCACATGAAGGCAATTAGTAGGAGCTAACAAATTGAACTAAGAAGAACTCCCGTCTTTGGCACGGTCTGAGCAGTGTATATACTGTGACTCATAAAGTCTAAGATAAAGCCTCATGGAAAGTCGGCCAACGTTTTACGAGTTGGCGTGGGTCTGAGACTTCAAATCAAGTCCAATGTAGTCGTTTTTGGCCGTGTTTTAGACTAAGGTCATAAAAGATTCATTTATGTCAAACCTTTCCTCTGAACAGTTTGTCAGTTCAGAAAGGATGCCAGAAATGTGAGCGCAGGTAAACATGAAAAGAATTTGAGAAACAAGATTGGTTGATTTGTGATTTTGAAGTAACATTGTAACAGTGCTTGTGCTTCCCAGCTAGAGGGTCCCGGGTTCGATTCCCACCTGGACGGGGCCTTTTTTGTGTGGAGTTTGCATGTTCTCCCCGTGTCTGCATGGGTTTCCTCTGGATACTCCGGTTTCCCCAACCACAAAAAAAACGTGTGCAATAGGTGAATCCGCCAGCCAGGTGTTTCTGACCACCAGCCTGGAGATGGGTCCCCGGGCGCAGCACTGCCGCTGCCCACTGCTCCCGACGGGTCGAGGGATGGGTTAAATGCAGAGGACAAATTTCGTTGTACAGTTCACGTATAATGACAAATAAAGCAACACACATACTGTGCCTGGACACACACATTGCGGGACATCACCACTTTGTTTCCATGGAGACGCCTTTCCTCAGCCAAACATGAGGTCTGCTTCCGAGGGCTTTGCTTCATTTATTTATTTTATTTTTTTCATCATGGCGACGTGTAAATGGTGCCATGCCATTAGTCCGACGTCTCATTAGTCTGAAAATATATTGCATTTGTAGTTTCTGTGTTCCACATTGTTTTACTGGATACTTTTGTACATCTTTGCAGTGTTTTTGTGGGGTTCAGTGTTTGTTTTTACTGCAGAGAGTCTGCACTAGCCATGAAGGACCCATGGTTTTCAAGGTAAACAAACAGCTAGTTTATGAGCTACAGACATTTGAGACCTACACATGTCATCTTCTGAAACACTGAAGGCACCAACAGCCCCCACACCTGCAGCACAGTGGAGGCGTCACAAGAGGCGCTACAGGAAACACAAAAGGAACAAACGAGATGGTGAAAGACTGTTGTGGAGTGGGGGGAGCTGGATGGAGGAAGAGGAAGTAGGAGGTGGAGGAGCTGACCAGTGCAGAACACCATGCTCTGAAACAGGGACAAACCCAAGAGGTGATGCACCGTTTCAGAGGACCACTAAAAGCAGCCAGCCAGGTTTCCTCCAGGTGCACCGGATTTCCCTACCTACAAAAACATGCTGGTCGGGTTGGCCCACAATGGCCCACGTGGCTCAGTCGCAGCGTCTCAGGACTAGTAGCCCCCCTGAGATGCTGCAGGCCTCCTCTAGAGGTGACCGTGAGGTGCCGCCTTTGGACAAAATATCAGGGAATGTCCCACATTTTTTTCCCGGGCGTGGCACTGCCGTCGCCCACTGCTCCTTACGGGTTGCCCCAGCGGCATCGAAGGATGGGTCAAATGCAGAGGACAAATTTGTGTGGCTTAAAGCAAATCAATCTTGTGACCATTTAGTGACTCCTCTTTTACTTTTCTATGTTATTACTAATTTCTGTCACATTGTTTGTTATAATTTCTGTATTTCTGTTTCTGCCTAGGGACTACAAATTTAGATTAGCCCTATGGCTATAATCCGGCATGTTTACGTCTGTTTTTGTTGTTTTAATGCTGATGTTCATTAATGTGCATTGTCCCTATCAAATAACAACAAATAAAGCACTTACTTACTTATCATTATTACCATGGAGGGGTAGGGCCTCACAAGTTATTATTAACTTCTTCCTACTCCCTTTGAGCAGCACTGCACTCATGCTTATTATGTTGTGAATAATTCTGTAAAATATACTGAACTACACCTGTATGCATCTTTTATGTTGCTCAAATAAATTAAACTAAGCTAAACTTGACTAAAATAAACATAACCAGCTGCAATAATGTCTGTATCTTGTTGATCATTATCGCACTTCATCATAATGTATATGTTTATTTTCCCTGATGTAAATTTGACTTCCCTCTGATGGCCCGAGTGTTTACTTTGTATGCGGCTCGATCAAGCATGCCCTGTCTCAGATACATATGCACAAAGCTCCTCCATCGCACAGCCTCCGAAGACCTAATTAGACCCACATAATTATTGCCAGATAGACGGGAGCAGAGGGATAGAAAGCTGGAGACATTTTATAAGTTCACTTCCCTAACTTGAAGGGTAAAGCAGTACAATTCACACAAAATGTCGGCCAACTTGGTGAGAAGAAGTAGCAGTAAAAGGTGTTCTGTCTATGTTAGCTGCTACCAAACTTTAGCAATGTTTATTTTATCTGTTTTTTTTCCATAGAAAGTATTGAGATTTCAGAAACACTATGTTTGTTGGTCTTTCCAGCTGCATTGGCCTGAATTTTCATAGGAAGAAGAGAATAAAATAAATGAGACAAAACACATTAATGCAAACTAAAACATGCAGGAGTGCTACTTGGAAATACAAATACATTATTTCTTTGCTTTGGTCCTCTTCGGTGCAGAGACCAGCATATAAAATTGACAAAACTGAGGCACTCAAAGAAAAATAATTGTTAAAAGGCCTTTATTGTATCGTGGGATCGAGAGCTCTATCAGGATCATTTTAAACAGTAATAGGTGGTTACATGCACCACAGGGGCTGGAAATCAGTCAGCATCAGCATCTGATGAGCAGCATTTCAAAATACAAGAACATTTTATGTTTGTTGCCTTCAAGGGAGAAAAAGTATTAACACCTCTGATGGAATATGAGCAGGAGTTAATTAAGGAAATAAAGATTATGGGGTGCTGTTAGGCAGAAGGGAGAAGCAAACAATACGATGGTTATTGAATAAGAAAGACCTTCTTATTAAACTGAATAGGAACCTTTAATCAATGAAATAGCATTTAGTCCTTGAAGGCTTGACACAAATTGCACAACTTCAGATTGAGTTTTTGATTCTTGCTGTGTGTCAAGACAACTCCCACAGAGGGAGGAAAAAAAGAACAAACAAAGAAATGAACTTTCCAGACAACTTCCGAAAGATGAAGAAAAAAATAGAGGAACAATATGTTGGGTTTGTAAGGCTTGGGCACAAAGTCGGGAGCAATATGTGGATTCAGGAGGTCATATATTTAGACGAACAGTATTGTCAAAGGTTCCAGAGTATTGGGCAATTATGAGCGTGACTTTTCCTCTTTGTGGGAACTATACCCCAATCCATTTACTCTTGGAAAAAATGGGTCACCGTATACTTTCAGCACATCAACAAAACGTTACGACTAATCAAGATACTATTAACAACCAGCTGCCTGCAGTACATACCATCAACTTTAATCGTCCATTCTGTTATAATTATGACTGAATTACACTTGATTAAACTGTAAAAAGTTGCTAACAGTAGCTCATTACCTTAGCTTGAGATGTACTGTAGATAAATGCCTCCCTTCTCAGGCAAAGAAGAGGAAAAGGGATGCAAAATATATTATCCGTTGTTATTCCTAGTTACCATGCTATACCATTATGCTATTGTAAATGCAGCCAGAACAGCAAGAGTCCTGTCCATTTTCTTCTTGAACGTGGTATCTATCTGTGGCACGCTGGCGCGGTATGGCATATTTCCATAAATTATATAGAGGCCAAAATTTAAACGCCAGTTTATTAGCAAAAATATATGTTTTATTTACTATATATTTTGTTTCAATAAATGTATTTCTGTTTGCCATTTGTTGTTAAAAGTTTAGTTCGTTAACATTTCATAATTTCACGATTAACAATTGGTCCACAATTAATTGTTGACATTATCAGTTTCATATTGCATTAAGACAAAAAAGGAGTCCGGTTAGAGAAGGGCAACCTTTGAACAACATGCCCTGATGTATGTATTGAACCAAGTAGAAAAGACAAAGCAACAACATGTTAGGACAGCCCCGTCATTGCATTGGCGCGGGCCAGGTATCAGCATCGGATGCAGGGCGCAGCGCACGAGTGTGGGGCCATGACGGTGAGACGCACACCATCCCTGCACAAGGGACAACTGGGGTCTACATTGTAGAGCCGTTACCACAATGCGGAGCTGTCCTTCGGGGGAGCGAGGAACGCACTGACACACCAGCTGGATCAGGAAGTGAGTAACGTCAGAGAACAAAGGAGTGAATGAAATTGCGCTTATATACCCGCGGAGCCACCAGCTAGCAGGAAGAGATGCAACAGGCGCCATATCACATATCCAAGAAGACCAACACTATACTGAACTATGTGACTGTGATCGGCTTTTGCTGTATCCTCTATGCCTGGCATGAAAATGAAACAAGTTAATACAAAATGTTCTGCATCCTCATTTATTTCCCAGTTGTATTTGGAGAAAGGCATCCTATGGATTACTACCCCGTTGTCCAAGAAGAAAGAGAAAAGGTTCAGTTGGATGTGTAAAAACACGTGTCCTGAAAATGTGCTGTTTTCACTCAATAGCCCACAGCTGAACAACTACTTTAAGTGCAGTTATTTAAACAGTTCCCTTTGTTGGATATTACATAATGATAATTACCTCCCACTTGCCGTGAATTTGCCCTTGGTCACCCCCTCTCCAGCTTCAGTGCCGTGAGAGAGGGGAACACTCAGCTGCAGAATGTCACGCAAAAGTTCACAGCGACTCTCAAAACAAAACAAAAATAAATGACAGAATACGAAACAAGTTGAAATGTGTCGACCTTATCAAACGGTTTATCAATTATTGTGTGTTTGTCAGACGTGAACAGTGGAGATTTCCAACCACGTAGTGTGAACTATTGTCAAATAAACGATATACAGATACAATGTTAAAAACATCTAACCTATAGGCTACTCATTTAAAAGGTAAATAATACTGTACTGTCAAATCAAACCTTTCATGAATGGGCTTCATCTTTAGCGGGAGATAATGTCGCTGAATGGTAAAAATAAACTTTTAAAAACATTCAGCATCATTAGCTACACAATTATGATGTGCGATGGGGAAGGAGACAGAGATTACTGTACAAGAATATTGTATATGTCAATGTAGGGGAGACCGGGGGTCAAATTGCTCTTTATAGCCACAGCGCTGTACAACGATACTGATAATATATGTATTTGCATTCTTCATCGCAGCCGCTCAGGAGTAACACCTGAACACAATTTCATGGTACAGTTGTACAATGACAAATAAAGCAGTTACTTACTTCTTCTCTTCCGGGAATCATTTTCTCAGTAGGACATGAGGAGAGGACACACTTGAAATGCTTTCATGGCTTTTCCCAAACTTTAATATCTGGGTTATTTTTGTAGTGAGAGTTTTTCTTAGACTTCTTAGCTTTGATTTGAGCCATTTTAGAGCTAACATGCTGAGGCCGTTTTTTAGCTATCTTACATTGTTCGTAAAAGGGTTATTTGAGGGGTTATCTGTCACATGGGTATAAATGGTGGGATTTCTTTTTCATTTGTGTCTAATTTGTTTTTATTATCATTTTATTTTAACATCGGCTTTTGTGGAGGCTGCATGTTTCGGGTTATTTAGTAAATGTGTACATTTTCCACGTCATAGAGCATTTTGCGAAAAACAGTTTGTTCAAATGAGCACTGTGACTGTTTAAAACGTATTTTGTCTTTTTATCTCAAAAAGCAAAAAAGTCACAACGTTTGGTCAAATGTCATGTTAACATCAAATACTCCATTAAAAATAAAAGTGACAATCAACTCCAAGCGTCGTGACAACCTGCCTCGCACATGGGCCAGGTTGTCACATTGTCACAGTCTATTTTCTTGTGTTTGACGGTTAATAACTATTTACCTCAATTTGACAGAAAAAAGAAAATGAGGTCTACTTCAAGTCATGGGTTCAAGTCCTTTTTTTCTTCTGTTGATGAGCAGTGAACTCTAGGGAAAAAAAGTGTGACAAAAAAGCCCTGGTCTCTCCTACCCTAAGACTTTTTGCACTGCGGTATTTAAAGCAGAATTGATATTTGTCCTGGTACTTGGGACATTTTATTATCATAACAACAACAGTCTGGACAAGCAATTAATGATAAATCAAAGGCTCCAATTTCAAACCCTGTAAACTGATGCACCAGAGAAACAGCATCATTGTTTTAATGAAGATGAAAGCCGCATTAGACATGCAGTAACTGCTCATTATCGATGCAAAAAAGAGAATAGAGACAACCATAAAACAGCCAGTTCTTCTTCTTCTCAGCATTCCAATGGCACAGTTATGAGGATAGCTTGCTTTATATCAAGCCTTGAGTACTCAGTATCGATTTAAAGAAAACATGGGCAGTTCCTGTCATCTTTGTCTATTACTTTTCTTCTACATACTTTACTCAAGATTTCTTAAAATCATCTGAAATTGTTTTATTTATCTATTTACTGGGGCGACGGTGGCGCAGATGGTAGAGCGGGTCGGCTCATGATCGGAAGGTTGGGGGTTCGAATCCCGCCTCCTGAAGGTGCACATTGTCGTTGTGTCCTTGGGCAAGACACTTCACCCTCCTTGCCTCCAGTGTCTGCATACACTGGTGTATGAATGAGAGTGTGAATGGGCCCCCTATGAGAGACCAACAGGCCCGTTTGGAACCGTTTGGAACCATGAGGCCGTCCTCCCGTGGACCCACCACCTGCAGGAGGAGCCATAGGGGCATGGTGCTATGTGACTTGGGCAGCTCCAACAGCTGCCCCCACGACCCGGCAACGGACAAGTGGGAGAAAATGGATGGATGGATGGATATTTACTGGTATCCGACTCGTGAACACCACAATACCTTAACAATCAGTGGAAAGTGGATTATCATCATGTTGGTCAGTACAGACTGCAATGCAAGAGGCCGAGGTGAACAGCGGGACAATGGCAGCTCTTTGAACTGGACCAGGGTTGCCAGATTCTCAAAACCAATATATCGTACCAAGCTTCCAAAACTATCGTATTTCAGCACAAACTATTGTACACTATAAATATGTCAATAGCGCTGTAGCACCTGCGCAAAATGTGGCTCATATCAACATCACCCCAAACTGCAACACAGGCGCACGCACTGTGTCATTTATTACATTACGCACACGCATGGCATGACAACACAGGCACTCACCTAAGAGATGAACTCCACCTCCGCGTCGGAGTCATTCGCTCTGCAGGCACTTCTGATGCAGACGTTCTTGTACAAGTTTGCTAAAGCTATTGAGCGCAACAACATTGCTTTTGTGGGTTTGAAATCAGGACATCCCCCTCCATTCTTCAGACACTGATCAGTCGATTGCTGGATTTGGTTTTATCAGATTGGAGAACACACACACTCACATGAGGCGTTAGAATGAGGAAAAATAATGAGCTAAACCGTAATAAAGAAGCGGGCAAATTACCAACTCGCAGCCAAGGCAGGAGGATAATGCCATAGTGGAAATCTGACTCCAGATCAGAGCGAAAGCAAAGCGCTGCTGAGAGGGGACGGTGCATTTAACCAGACTTTATCTGGCGCTCTGAAATGATCGTACATTTAGGGCTTTTTTGAATTATTGATCGTACATCGTAAAGGGGTTGAAATTATCCTACAAATACGATAGTTATCGTACATCTGGCAACCCTGAACTGGACACAACACTTGTGAATGAAGCCAGCAGTCAGAACATGAAAGCGAATAAAGTTTTGGCAGCTATCCACCAACCGGGTGTGTAGAGGGTAAAGTGGAGAGATGTACTTTCTACTTTATTTGATCTATCAAAACTCTATATCTTTATTAGAACACTTATTAGACTGACTTCCAGAATCAGAATAGGTTTTGTGGCTATTGGAATTTTCTTCAACTTGCAACTTAAAGCCTAAAACTTGGTAGAGATAAATAGTAACCTAGAAAAACGTACAACTCTAAGGGCATGCATAAAAATAGATGAAAAAAATAATAATTAACGCAGAACAACAGCGTGAATGGATTTACAGATGTACAAATGCATTAAGTCGTAGCATCAGATATGCAGATGGCTGGAAGTGGTTACAGTATAATGTTGTTGTGGGAAATGTTTAATGCACCATTTCTCATTCTGTCAGCATCCAGACACCACTTCAACATGATGTGACTTCTCTGCGTGTCCTGTGGAGTCTTGGTCAAAAATAATAAAGGAATCTCATGAATATAAGGACCTCTCTCCAATAATAACAATTCCGGCTTCATGTGCTGGTGTGGCTCAGTCATTGACCTTTAAATCTCTCTCATTTGCACTTACCACCTCTCCCGAAACACTCATTGCTCCCCTCCCCTCCGTATTGGTCTTTCTACAACACACTGACGGACACTTGTTTATGCACTAGCTCAGATAAATCAGCCACTGCAACGTGTCCAGAGAGCCATACCTCAAGGCCGTCTGTTATCGCCGATCGTCTGCTAAATTAATCAGGCCTCCCCCCCTCCCACAGGCCCCTTGACCAGCCCCCGGACAAATCCACGCATAGACACTCGTAGACACCGTCCATGCGTTTCGCAATATCGCAGAGGCATCACTCACACAGTCAAGCGGCTAAAACGGCACCCGGCGGAGAAATACTCACACCAGGCGAGCGATATAGAACATGCGCATTGCACAAACTCCCTGCAAAGAGACGAGGCAGTTTCCTTAGCCAGCAGAAAACCGGCAGGAGACCGTGGAGCGAGGCAGGTACTATAGTTGCGTTATACGGAGACAGTTTGATAGTGGAAACGAGGTTTGGAATTTTACCTTTAAACAATCGAGAAGCGGGGGAGATAAGCTAGCGGCTTTTTGTTTACTTTGATGATTTCGGTCTACGAAGGGTAATTTGTCAATAAACTTGAAATTTTTGTAGGATATTGGGCCAAACAATGCTTTTCATCCATGAAGTTCCAAGAGGTAAATCTATTTGCAAGTTTGGGAGAGGTAAGAAGTAGTCAATGTCAACTTTATTTTTAAAGCACATTTAAAAACAGCTACATCTGCCCAAAGCGATGTACATGAGACCTGCTCAGCTTGTGTTGAAGGCCAAAGAAAAAAGGTGGGTTTTCAATAATGACTGAAAAACATGAATGGACTGGGCCATTTTAACATTCAGCGGGAAGGCTGTTCCAGAGTCCCGGAGCCGCTACGGCAAAAGCCCGGTCTCTGGTTTTCAGCTTAGATTTTGGAACCTCCAGTGTCATTTGATTGGAGGATCTCAATGATCGACCTGGATCACGGAACGACAAAAGCTCTGGAGCCAGCCCATTCAGACATTTAAAGACCATCAGAAGTGTCTTAAATTGAATCCTGTAGTGTAGTCAAACTGCCAAAGGAACGGAAAAAAAAAGAAGCTCAACCACATTTGAGGGCAGCACCTTGAGGAACACGAGAGCGTGCGACGTGGGGCTGCGGGGGTTTGGGCAGTGGTGGCAAGGTGCAAATGAGAGAATATCACAGATAGAAAAGTGCCACAGCAGTACCGATGCAATGCTCACACTTCCTTCTCCTCCCGCCGCGTTTTTTTTTTTTTTTGGGCGGGGGGGCACCTCGGAGACTACTTCTGGTGTGTGTTGCTTCTCTTTTCTCATGCAAGTATTTTCACAACACAGGAATGCCATTGATTAGATATACAATTTCTCCATTGTGAGATCAATAAAGGATTTTCTTATCTTATTATTCTCTGTGTAAATTCTGGAATAGGACTTTCATCTTCCCCTGTCCTTCTCCTTAGACGCATTAACATCCCCTGCATAAAGAGAAATCTGGCTTTGTGCCGGTCTTTCTGCGCATCACCTTGTTCAACAGACTAATGGATCATGTGTGCGGGAGTTGTTTTTTTTGGGGGGGTGCAGAACTGAAATACATGTCTCTGGCTCATAGCTCTGCTGGTGACACAGAGGGGAGCAAATGACTCTGCCGCAGTGTAAATCTCATTCACGTCTAATGGCAGCTCCAATCCTGCCGCCACCCTGCTTCATCCAGTCATTCTTCCCCTCTTTATGCTTTTTATATTTTTGGTTTTAAGCTCGCAAAGCAACAGTTTTTGCCACTCACTGCTGTTATTCTGGAAAGGTGTGACATCATGGGCACATGCTCTATCCACATATTCCACAAGTATTGAACTTTGCGGAAATTCTCGGAGTAATTGGGAATTAATTCTGTTTCTACAAGTCCTTTCCCCTGACAGCAATGGTGACTGTGTGACCGAATAACGCCGCCACTTTTAGATAGAGTTCATTTGTGCAGGCAGAGGAGACACTAGTGCCAGTAAGGTGGTTTCTATTGTATAGGTGGATTTAAGATATTACCAAACCTTATCATAACAACACTTTCTTGCCCACCCTGCACCTCAATGTTAGTGTAGAATGTAATATTAATCTATCCGTATGGACAGAAACACACGTCTAACCCCAGGATGCATCGATTTCTTTTTGAGAGAGACATGACTAAATGTAAAAACACCTTCCATACAGTAGTTTACACACACATGTAATTAGAGACTAAATCCATTTCTAACCCCACCGCGTTTACACCCGATGTGTTTTCCGATAACCTGCCTTGCCACATAATGACAACAACAAAACATTGACATTTGGCTGATGTTTTTTTGTTTTTTTTTAGGATTTTAACCACCAACAGAGGAAGATGCAAGATGATTTTGCATCCTTCATTTACAATAAAGCCCACTGAAACCTTGCCCTCGAAGCAACCATTGTATTTTTACATGGTTTTAAAAGTTTAAAAAGCTGTTTCTCCATGCATGAATACACATTTAAAATGATTATAATAGTTTTCCACTGTCCTTAAGCAAGACAAAAAAGGTGAAGTGCCTTGCTCAAGGACACACAATAAGGGTCACAAGCACAAATGTCCAACTTTTTTTTGTCGCTTGGTGTAATACACATCTGATTTGTTGGGAACTAGACAATGTCTAATAATTTTATTTTTTTTAAGGATTAAAGCTTGGACTGAAGAAAGCACAGACATTGGATACATTTGGTTTTCTCCCACTTACAGATGTGTTACTGTATCTGCCAAGTTTTTAAGAGTTGAAAAAAAGTAAGATACAGTTTTATTGTCAGAAGTTCCACCATCTCTCCAGTGCTTATTCTGATGGAAAAGGAGCCGGAAACTACAGTATATTTGGAGGATCTGGCAAAGCTTTGAGATTATATAATGGCGTTTAATGGGTGTGTTCTGGTAACAGTTTTGATCCGTTCCCCCCAATCCATTACACCAGTCCAAAAGTGTTCATGTAACTGCTGATTTACAACTTTATCTAAATTGTAAAAACATAAAATCTATAATAGATGGTTCGTTTAAAAAGAACAAAAACACACACATCTATAATAGTATTAACTAAGAAGACAGTATGAACCTTTTGCAAAGACTAAAATCTATCATTTCTAACGTCTTACAATTTTGCAAACTATTATTTTGAAAATGCATTATTAAGAAAATCTTGTTTTGCTGTGAAACATAGGTCCAGGAAATGTTGCTTATGGACAGCAGTCTTCACAGCAGCCCGCTTTCTTAAGTGCTAAGAGCAGACATTATTCACAGTACACTTAACAGGAACACCCTGTTGTTTACAATGGCCATGTGCTTTAACACCATTAAAACTAACTCAGCAGGTGTTTTCAAGTCCATTAGAGCCACAATAGACAAAGAAATAAGGATAACTATGTGTCTACAGTGAAGGAGACGATACAGTGTGGTTTTCTTGCATAGAGTAAACTGACATTAACTAGTAAGCCTGTGAAGCTCAGAAATAGTATTCTCACGTGGTCATGAACAAAAACAAGTCTCTGTAGCTTAGTTACGAACTCATGGATGTATCTGCTCTGTTGCACTGTGCGGTGTGTCCACACTTAGACCCGCTGTTGTTCATTGTCAAATTGTTGTTGTCTTACCATATGTCACTTATTTTATCTTATTTATTTAATATTTTTTATGCATGCCCTTATAGCCTTATAGTTTAACGTTCTTAGCTTATTTTTTTATCTTAATTCTGTGTTATATGTTCTATGTCGCACGTTTGCACCAAGACAAATTCCTAGTTTGTAAACCTGTTCTCAAACCTTGGCAATAAACCTATTCTGATTCTGATTCTGATTCTGATTTGCTCACCCCTCGATCTCTTAATAAGCTTATTCCTCCATCGCTTCACAGGATCACACTTTCTGGATATTTAGTTTTAGCTGTTTTAGGTCAATATTGCAATTTATGTAAAAAGAGCCCAAATGGTCTGAACCATAGAAGGTCGAACTAACAGCTAGATTTTGAACTAAAATTTTAACTGTTCAAAATGATGTTTAAGGACTGGTCGATCTTTCTTATGGGGGAAGTATACTGAGAATCTTTGGAGATGGTCCTTTTTTATTATTATCATGTTTATAATATTTTAGTAAGCACAGGTTTATGGATTTAAATTGGGCCTGTGTTGTAAGGCTGTACCTCTTAGCGTTTCATAGCCTACAGTGCCCTCACGCTTTGCTCTGACCTTGTTTCTCACCTGGTTCTGTGTTTCTCACCTCTGTGCTGTTGAGTCTGGAGGCTCTGGGCTGGACCTTCGCTCGAAACCTGCTCATTCTGGCTGTCATTGCACGTTTAATCGGCCACAGAACTGCAGCCAAACAGGCCTGTTATTTCACATAGAGGGCGCTTCATTTTCTTGCAATAGGCCACACCTCAGTCTCTCTCCTTGTAGCCCCTTCCGCACACAGCCCTCTCGGCTCTGGCTGCATAAACGCACTCCATGGATATTACAGTGGTCCTGTTTTGCGTGCCCCAGTAATTTTATTTTATTTAGTTTATTTGACATATAATTAAATTCGATATGTTTGTCCTAATGGGAGGAGGCCTCGTGGAAGGCCCAGGAACTGCTGGTAGGACTATGTGTCCGAGCTGGCCTGGTGTCGCCTCGGGGGGCCCCCGACCAGCTGGAGGAGGTGTGTTTGGATCGGGAAGTCTGGGCATCTCTGCTGAGACTGAGACTGATGCCTCCGCGACCCGGCCCCGGATAAAGCGGAAGAAAATGGATGGATGTTTGTCAAATAATATATATCTAATGATAATAATAATGGTACCAACAAAGATTGACATCATCCAGGTAGATACAGTACAACACAGAAAGCAAAATCAATTCAACTGTACTGGACTAGGTTCAAGTTGGCCGACGTTTCGAGAATCATCCAATTCTCTTCTTCTAAGGGCAAAAGCTATGTAAAAATGCCCAGTTGAATCGATTTGGCTTTAACACATTACTGAGTTTTCAACACAGTAATGTGTTACTTCAGCCCATCTCGTCTCTTCATCTCACAATTTGCCTGCTGCTCCTAGTGAGTGCATCGGCAGCGTTAGTAGCAAAGAGGAGAAGCCACTGTTCAACTTTATAGTATCAGAGGTCTTAGTGAGCACATTACGTCATAAAAGTGGGTTATTCGCCTTACTTTGCTTGTACTCTGTGCATAGTCGTCTTTCTAGGATATCACCAGGTTTGTTGGCAAACTCTTGAAGACCAGTGTGTTCATCTTTTGCTAACCAGCTGTTTCATTGCTTTAAAAGGATGTTAGCATGCTGATGCCTCTTGACTGTTTCTGTAGTTTGTCAGTATAACTGCAAAAATGCAACTGAGAAACGGATTCATCACGTTAATATGATTTACTGTCAGAAAATATGATCAGCAATTCTCAGCACCCTGAGACTGTACGCAAGCCGTAAGGAAAGACTAGTGAGTGTGAGAGCCACTATCCAGGATGACACATCCAAGATCCATAATCAAGGACAAGGCTCCAACTGATGAAGTGCTCAGTAAATGTCTCAGACAATGGGGAACAAAAGATGAGGCGCTGGAGGTTCCGTCATGGGAAGACAAGCCCCTACACGGGATGTACCACCGAAACATAACTGAAGTGGTGGATATCAAGAAATCCTTCCAATGGCTAGACAGAGCTGAACTGAAGGACAGCACAGAGGCTCATCATGGCTGCACAGGAGCAGGCCTTGAGCACCAAAGCAATAGAGGCCCAGATCTATCACACCAGACAAGACCCCAGGTGTAGACTGTGCAAAGAGACCCCTGAGACAATCCAGCACATAAATGCAGGGTGCAAGATGCTGGCAGGGAAAGCTTACATGGAGCGCCATAACCAAGTGGCTGACATAGTGTACAGGAACATCTGTGCAGAGAATGGGATGAAAACCCCAAGGTCAAAATGGGAAACACCTCCAAAGGTGGTAGAGAATGACCGAGGCAAGATTCTGTGGGACTTCCAGATACAGATGGACAGAATGGTAATGGAAAACCAACCGGACATTGTGGTGGTGGACAAACAGCAGAGGAAAGCCGTTGTGGTCGACATAGCAATACCAAGCGACTTCAATATCAGGGAACACGAGAAACTAGAGAAATTCCAGGGGCTCAGAGAAGAGATGGAGAAGGCCTGGAGGGTTTATGCATCAGTGGTGACCGTGGCTACAGCAGATCCCAGGAAATACATCAGACATCTCGGTCCAGAAAAGTGCAGTTCTGGGAACAGCAAAGACACTGCGCAGAACCCTCAAGCTCCCAGACCTCTGCAGGACCAAAGCTTACAGGAATGAATATATATATATATATATATATATATATATAGAGAGAGAGAGAGAGAGAGAGAGAGAGAGAGAGAGAGAGAGAGAGAGAGAGAGAGAGATAGAGATAGAGATAGAGATAGAGAGAGAGATATAGATATAGATATATATAGCTATTATTGGTATTGGTTATTGTGGTTATTCTTCCATTATTCCATAATAAAGTCATGTAACAGGTTACTTTTCCCCATAGAAGTGACTTAACTTACTTAAGTAAAGCTAGCCAATACTCATCTCGAAAAGTAAGATCTGCGTTATGAATAAAGGAATCGGCTTTGGGAGACAAGCTGCTAAAATTAGTATACTTTGCGGAGTGGCTGAGAGTCACTTAGAGAGTGTGCTCTAACATTTTGGATTAACTCCTGACTGGCCTGGGAACAGTAGTTTTTGTATAGATTAACTTTACCTCTGCCCTTTAGACAGACCTTGCAGAGCACGTTGCCCTGAACCTGAACAAGTGCCACTCTGTTGATATGGTTTGTGAGTGTGTGGCACTGAGGAGCTACTGAAAAATGGGCTCTGACGTGCAGTGCTTATCTGGGAGATAACACTCCACACTTAACCTTGGCTGAATTAATGACGCCACGGCTCCTGAGCAAGGCGAGGCAAGATTATTTAGACTTACCAAAAACTTCCCTTTGAGTCGTGATCTCCAACATTATCAGGGTCAAAATAATGGAAGTGTGACGAATACAGTCTTGTGTTGATGTGATAAATCTTTCCAATTGAATGATCTCTCAAAAACTAAAATCACTGCTGGCTAGAGCTCTCACTTCACAGCAAGACCGTGTAAAGCTCACATTATTCCCTTCGTCTTGGTCAGTTTTCTGGTTTTCCCATTCAATCTCAAACATGCACAATAGGCTATTCTCAAGGTCTAGCTATAGGAACTCGGAACAGAGATCATGGGTCCCCTATTACAAAATCTTAAATAAAGCATAACCATTACATTATTGATTAACTATGATTATGTTTACCAATTGGTCTTCTCTGCATGCACACAGATATGGTATAAGCTGACCTACAACAAAGGAATAAAAAAAAACTGTAGACCAGCTGAATTTTCACTTAGGAGTACAATTTTACAATTGGATTCCAAGCTTACTTCACTTCTTCTACCCCTCACCTGTCATGCAATCGCAATCATTTGGGAAAACCTCTTCTTTCCCTGTTACATTTGGTACGAATCCAGCTCCTCTCTCCATCCTCGAGCAGGGAAACTCTTGTCTTGTCCAGAGCCCAAATCCCCTCTGAGACGGCATGCTCATAGACTTTTATGTATTGTTGCAAAGCTGCTTTTTATGGAGTTAAGCAGCGGTAAGCGCCCCCACTGGACCTCACAATCGCCTCAACAACAGGTATTACGACACTTCGGATTAGGTTTACCGACAGCATCAGAAAATGTGCCGCGTCAACTGTTTGCAGAGGAATGAGCTATGGGTATTTGACTACATAATAGAGCTGACATTATATGAGAGGACCAGCTGTATTAGAAGTGACAGCTACAAGGCTACATTTTGAAATTACCAAATAATGAAAAGGTGCACTTATGGCACCATACAATACCAAGTTTATTTATAAAGCACTTTAAAAACTGTAAAGTTGGCCAGAGTGCACAAAGTACACAAATCATACACCATAAATCATGCATCATAACATTTACAGTAAAAGTGCAAGAAACATGTAGGAACAAACACACAAAAGACACACAATGCCTGTGTACGTCTGGTAGATCATTGGTACTGGAGCATGTTAGAGAAAGGATAGATGAAAAATAGGTAGGAGTCTGGGAGAGAAGTTTATTTACCATCAGTGCTGGATCCGGAAATATGAGCTCGAGACATTGTGCTAGTCTGACCATTCAAGGCTGCCTATTTTTCCACAGGAAGAGGGATAAATACCCTCTGTTGTACATCATACTGATATGCAAACACATACAGAGCATCAATGGTAAAAGCCGATTTCATTTTATTCTCTAACAGAGCAGTTACATTCTCTGTACATTTACAGACACTGTGAAAGTCTGTACATTTTCAAAGAAAAGTAATTTTGTGTTTCTTTCTTTCTTTTTTTTTTTACGAAAAAAGAAGTAAAATCGAGGATGATTTGTGAATGGTGCCAAGTACCATCAAAACTGAAAACCTTGCAGCAAAATTTAACATTTAGAAAGATCTGTGAGATGGGCTGTGGGGCTATAAAAGTAAAGATAGATTAGACGTAGAATAACCTTAACGTAGAATGAATCAAGTAAGCAGGCCCATGTCTGTATGTGCTTAAATCAAATCTAAAACGGCAAAGGAAGCCCTGCTCTTACCCCTACCCAGTTTGAGAACTGTATGTGCCTTTGTGCATGATTGTGGTATGTGAATTCAAATCAATACAAAATGTACAATATAATTTCATTGCATTCACATTTTTTACTTTAAAGACACATTATCTCCATCAACATCCATCCATACTGAATAATTGGACTCTAAATCCATGATATGATCTAAACAGAAGCCATAAGACTAAAGACTCCAATGGGGAAAGTAATCAAAGATTCACCAACCCTAACAGCTTATAACAGTTAAATAACCCAACCAACAAGCAAGACAGGATCGTGTTCACACAAATAAGACTTGGCTCCCACTATCTAAATATGGAAACCGGCAGATGTTTAAGGATAATACAGGACAAAAGAATGTGTTCGGTCTGGACATCCAGAGCGAGATCCATGTCATCTCAAACTGTGCACAGACAACTGCTCTGCACTTGTGTTGCATTGTACTGCAGACAAATCCTAAAACTGTTGTGTTAAATTGGACCCTGGTAATTTTCTGTATGTATCTACAGTTATTATTTGGGCCAGTCTGCTGTTTTGAATATTTGAACATGTTTTACGTCATTAAACTGTAATAATGTAATAATAAATTATGAATGACTTTGTCCTCTGGCCCATGACCAACATTCACAGATACTTAAATAAATGCAAAATATTTTTTTGCATAAGATACAGACTAACAGACGCTGCTGAAACTTTCATCACTCTGGAGCAGCATCACACACAGACTCTCCAGTTTAAAATATTCACCAAAATGTGACAAAGGTCTTTGTTACTTATAAATGGACTGTTGACAGTGAGGCTTGTATGGAAAAAATAATGCCGACCAGTAACACAAAGATACACTACCACAATTAACATCACACATCATGCAGTGTCAAACTTCTTTCACACTGTGTCTATGTCACAGTGTTACCACTCGTCTCCCTGACGCCCTCGGGCCGGTGCTCCTACCGTGCCCTGCCGGCATCTTTGCAATTAGCCAATAAACTAACAATAAGCATCTCATTGTGGGAGACGAGCCAACGGTGATGCGCTCAATGTGTTATTTTCATATGCAAATGAAATGAGCGCTGATTAGTGCTGTGTGGTAATTACAGGTACAATAATTAAGGATCAGTCAAGTTATGTTCATTTTACATGGCAGCAGAATGTCATGTTATACAAACAGCAGTACACTGAAGGGGGGTGGGGGGCAATTTTTATTTGAATTTTGTTTTATGGTTTCTTTGGTCTGGGGATTTCGGTTCTGTTGTCACCCACTCCCACTCTCAACCACACTCTCATTCATCCCGGCCTATTGTACATGTGTTTTAGTGGTAGGGGAAACTAGAGTTCATTGTCTTAATTTAGTTCATGAGTATCTACTGATGAAAACATTATGAACTTGTGTTAATACATGATTAATTAATGCATGCATTTGTCATGAATTAAGCAGTCATGTATGCACCCTTATTATAAAGCATTACCAAAAAGGTTTGAACCCCTTCCAAACATGTGCAACAGAAAAAGCTCATTCTGAAGTCTTTTTTAAACCGTTGTAGCTGATGTAGCATGTGCCCGGTGCATTGATTGTCCGGTGGAGAAGCCTCATCTTTTGTAAGCTTTTGTCAATAGCCTCGTAAGGGTCAAAGCACCGCTAATAGTGCTTCCCGAAAACGTCAACTTCTTAATTGAGTTGTATTGCCCCTGCCGCCTCTGTACATCATCATAAAAACACATGACAACGTGGCCATTTTAACAAGTGCATTTGTATCTATTGCTGTCTGTCTGAGGGCCAATTAAGATTTCTCTTTCTTGCATTCATCGATCTGAGCGGCCTGCGCCTCATTTGTCTCGCTGCAACGTGCTCTTTGTCCGTCCTCCACACAAACGCCTGTGTCTGATGAATATCACTCGTCACAGTTTTTACTTAGTAAGGTCACAGTAAAGAGGTAAAAGCTCCTCTGATGGAGTGATTACTGAAGGAAACAATGATGCATTCAGGGCTAAAAAAAAATGAGGCTGATTTATGAAGGACGGTAAATGCAAGGTTACGAAAGGTCCAAGATACTGGATATGAGGAAAGCTGAACTGTGGTTAAGGTGAGACACTGCTGGTGGGGGGGAATATAATTTAGAGATCATATATTAGATTTTTTTTTTTTTTATAGCAGATTCCTGAGATAAATGTTAAAAAAGTTTGTTGTTGTTCTTTATTTTGTTTTTTAATATTGGTTAACTTTCTTCTTTTTTTTTACATTTTAGACTTCAGAACGGTTTTGGGTGCCTTATTTTTATTTATTTATTTATTTATTTAGTTGGTTATTTATTAGGGAGTCAAAGATCAATACATCTGGCTAGGAATTACATATTGAAAAATCCTTCTTTAAATTTGATGAGATTTCGTTGCCGCAATGTGAGAAAAATGCTTCTTCTTTTTTTTTTTTTTTATAAAAGTGACACCATTTCCCGTCTTCCAAATCAATCAGGACATTAAACAACTTTTTAAAAGTCACCGATGAGTCGAGGAGGACTTCGTGTAACTGTTGAGTCACTGCTGGTAAATTCATCACAATCTATAGTGTCTGAATAGTTTTGCCCGAATACTTGCTTTGAGTATGGCACATTTTTTAAATTTGGATTGGTTTACACTCACATTAACTAATAATTTGGAGCAGTGTGACACAATCTGATTTTCCATGGTTCTTATAAAGCAATGTTAAAATGTTAAAGGCTGGGATTTAATGTTCATTATACACTTAAGGGAATAAGTGTGTCCTCAACCATTGTATACTGTTGGCAGGCTTATTTCAAGGCCGCACTGTTTGTATACAATAGCAATAATTACAAGAAGAGATCGAGAATTGTCATTGCGCTTTGTTACCTAAAATAAACACTTTAATAAAAACAAAATAAAAAGCATTTTAAATGGTGTATATGTTTTCTATACACCAATACCGTGATTCCCTGTGTGCTTTCAAGCACGTTTGGCTCTGAACAATCAAGACAACATGCTCGCAAACTTAAGATATTCAAAACAAGTTCCCGTTGCCACGTAGCTTCCAGAGTGTATTTGGTTATTTATGTCTGGGAAGTTGAAGGGGAGGCTCAGAGCTGCTAAAACAATGATGCTGCTCCCAAGGTCAAGGCTGTCTAATGTTGAGGCTAAAACCATGAGAGGTGTAAAATGCAGCAGGTAAAGGCCCCCTGATTTAAAATGGCCCAGCTCCGAGCAGACAGGGCCGATTGGGCCACACTTGTAGTATGAATCAAATGTCAGCGGTTCATATTTTCAAAGCACCCCCATGGCAGGACGCCTGAAAGGGAAGTGCGCGTCGAACATCGGACATTGTTTGGGGAGACATTTTGACGCGCAGTCTAGAAAATTATGCAGCAAAATCCAACGGAAAGCATGGGGGGGTTTAGGAGACCAAAGCTTCAGAGGGACGCGAGCTCCAGCTAGCCATGGTGCTCTGAAAAGACACGAGGGGAAACACATCAAAGCTCCTCTAAATGTCACCCTAATTATCACGGACGTGCTGCTGAAATATCAAAAACAGACCAAAATACCACAGCCCGGAGGACAGTCGTGTCACGTAACCCCTTTGCAAATTTATCCAAAGCCATTTCAGCCCCGGAGACGCTGATGATGACGCACACCTGACAGAAACTCACTGCGTTGTTGATCAAAATACTCAAGTTTTACACAAAAGCCAGAGCCTTGTGTAACTTCGTTTCTGATGGAGGTGGGTAAGTTGCTGGATTGCACAATGGAAGTTGAGTTGTTAGGGCAGACGATGCAGGTAAATTATTTGGGGGGATAGAGATATCAAATTCAATATTTTCATATGTAAATAAGGCATTAAGATCAAGGTTGCATATTTAGGACAAATACAGTGCATCCGGAAAGTACTCACAGCGCTTCACTTTTTTCACATTTTGTTATGTTACAGCCTTATTCCAAAATTGATTCAATCCATTTTTTCCCTCAAAATTCTACACATAACACCCCATAATGACAACGTGAAAAAATTTTTTTTTGCAAATTTATTACAAATAAAAAACAAAAAAATCACATGCATAAGTATTCACAGCCTTTGCCATGAAGCTCAAACTTGAGCTCAGGTGCATCCTATTTCCACTGCTCATCCTTGAGATGGTTCTACAGCTTCATTGGAGTCCCCTTGTGGTAAATGAAGTTGGTTGGACATGATTTGGAAAGGCACACACCTGTCTTTATAAGGTCCCACAGTTGACAGTGCATGTCAGAGCACGAACCAAGCATGGAGTCAAAGGAATTGTCTGTAGACCTCCGAAACAGGATTGTCTCGAGGCACAAGTCTGGGGAAGGGTACAGAAAAATTTCTGCTGCTTTGAAGGTCCCAATGAGCACAGTGGCCTCCATCATCCATAAATGGAAGAAGTTTGGAACCACCAGGACTCTTCCTAGAGCTGGCCGGCCATCTAAACTGAGCGATCGGGGGAGAAGGGCCTTAGTCAGGGAGGTGACTAAGAACCCAATGGTCACTCTGTCAGAGCTCCAGCGTTCCTCTGTGGAGAGAGAACCTTCCAGAAGGACAACCATCTCTGCAGCAATCCACAAATCAGGCCTGTATGGTAGAGTGGCCAGACAGAAGCCGCTCCTTAGTAAAAGGCACATGGCAGCCCGTCTGGAGTTTGCCAAAAGGCACCTGAAAGACTCTCAGACCATGAGTATGAAAGTTCTCTGGTCTGATGAGACAAAGATTGAACTCTTTGGCGTGATGCTTGGAGGAAACCAGGCACTGCTCATCACCTGGCCAATACCATCCCTACAGTGAAGCATGGTGGTGGAAGCATCATGCTGTGGGGATGTTTTTCAGCGGCAGAAACTGGGAGACTAGTCAGGATAGAGGGAAAGATGAATGCAGCAATGTATAAAGACATCCTGGATGAAAACCTGTTCCAGAGCGCTCTTGACCTCAGACTGGGGCGACGGTTCATCTTTCAGCAGGACAACGACCCTAAGCACACAGATAAACCACCAAGATAACAAAGAAGTGGCTTCAGGACAACTCTGTGAAAGTCCTTGAGTGACCCAGCCAGAGCCCAGACTTGAATCCGATTGAACATCTCTAGAGAGATCTGAAAATGGCTGTGCACCGACGCTCCCCACCCAACTTGATGGAGCTTGAGAGGTGCTGCAAAGAGGAATGGGCAAAACTGGCCAAAGATGGGTGTGCCAAGCTTGTGGCATCATATTCAAAAAGACTTGAGGCTGTAATTGCTGCCAAAGGTGCCTCAACAAAGTATTGAGAAAAGGCTGTGAATACTTATGTACATGTGATTTTTTTTTGTTTTTTATTCGTAATTGATTAAGTAAAGACTAAATAATCTACACAGTAAAACCCTTACAGTGTAGATTAGTCTTTTATTCGCTGTGTCCAGGTGAAGGTGGATGTTTTATTTAATAGAGTCTAAATGACTGTGCGCTTATATAAAAAAAACTTCTGCTGCAGTGCTATTATTATGCTGTGCAGCCATGTGCATCTGTAAGAGCGTAAAGCCTATAACACAAATCAGTCTAAACTGATCAGACTGCAATGCTGATGGGCGTAACTCCATATTTTATCAGTCATGTCCTTGCCTCAAACATTCAGGAATCTCCCATATTAGGTGCCGCTTTATATTAAGGGGTGCTCGTTAATTATTAATGAGGTATTTATAAGCATTAGTAATTTGTTTAGCATTAGGGTGGGCCAAAAATAAGCCCATAATTCCAGGCCTATTAGCATGGAAATAGATTATAGTATAATAAGTAGCTTGTTAATATCTTAACAAGCATATTGTCCTATTCATTACTGAAGCTTATCAATGCCTTATTAATACTTAACTTGCAGCCCTTAATATAAAGCGTTACCCTAAGCAGTCTTGGGAGTGCTGATGTGACAGGCTTCAAACAGGTGAACATGACATAGAAAATGAATATGAAACTGATGTGTTAATCTTTCACCAGTCAATTTAAAGAGAACTAGTCCCTGTTTGTTCTGCTTTATCTACTTGATAAGACTTCTATTCTGTTACGGGAGTATAGACAGGCATCCCCCTGAAGCTTTGTTGATCTTTGTGCAACCACACAGAAACCCTCTTGGCACTGGGTTGGGCGAGTATTATTAAAATGGCACGGGGCCACAGGAGACAAATACACAGTATGGGAAAGTCCATTATTGTCTCTGAGCCAAAACGCCCAAGACGTGAACTGCAGATTATAAAACACGTAAAGGATTTAAGTGAAGTGGATGGTCCCTCAGCTCCATTGTGCTGTAATGTACAGACAAGGGCAAAGGGTAAAAGGGTAATAACCGTAGCAACAAAAGGCTCAATGCATAGATTTATGAACAGTGAGACAATTACAATCTGTTATGTTAGCATGCAATGTTAATCAATGCTTTTTGTATTGATTGGCACAGTAATCTAAATGCAAATTACATTATATAAACATAAAACACTTATCTTTATGTCTTCACCTACAATGAGTGAAAGCCACAGTGAAATCAGACTTTCACAAGGGTATTGATTGTAGAATGCAATATTAATGTATGGCAAGCGTAGACAAAGTTTCTAATGTGCTGTAGGAGTGAGTTCCAGAGGGTGGGGGCGGCGATGGCAAAGGTTCGGTCCCCCAAGGTTTGGCGGTTGGTGCGGATGATAGGGGTAAGGCGGTTGGTGCCGGCTGAGCGGAGGTGGCGTGTTGGTTGGTGTTGTTGCAGGAGCTCTGTGAGGTTGGGCGGGGCCAGGTTATAGAGGGATGTGTAGGTGAGGAGGAGGAGCTTATATTGAATGCGATATTGAACGGGGAGCCAGTGGAGCTGTTGGAGGACGGGGGTGATGTGTTCTCTGGACCGGGTGTGGGTGAGGAGGCGGGCAGCAGAGTTCTGGACGTATTGCAGTTTTTGGAGATGAGTGGTGGGTAGCCCGTAGAGGAGGCCATTGCAGTAGTCGAGTCTGGAAGTGATGAATGCATGGATGAGAATTTCAGCTGTTGACTGGGTAAGGGAGGGGCGGAGGCGGGCAATGTTGTGGAGGTGGAAGAAGGATGTTTTAGTGATGTGGTTAATGTGTGTTTGGAATGAGAGGGTAAATAAAAGCTTACGGGAAGAAAGCGTCAAAATAGCGACAGAAACGAGATGAAAACAAAGATGAAAATGCTACGAAAAACATGTACAATAGGCCAGGATGAATGCGAGTGTGTTTGAGAGTGTGAGTTTGGGACGACGGATGGAAATTAGCCCAAGGCTACAGTCCGGTGTGGCGTGTTTACATGCATGAGACCCATGTATGTTCATTAACATGCACTGTCCCGACCAAATAAACAAATAAATAAATAAACAAAAAAGCCACAAAAGAGCAATAAAAAGTGACAAAAGGAAACGAAAACAAAACCAAAAAAAAGCCACCAAAAAGTGACAATTGCATGGCAACAACGCAAGGAAAAAGATCAGCTTAGATCAGTTTTGTGGTTCTTAGCTTTCAAATGAGCCTATAGGCTGTAAGAAACTTTTAGATTTGGGTAAAGCCGAACTGGGGAAAATGTGCTTGGTTAAGGCGGGGGTTAAGAGGTTAAAAAGTTTTATTTTTAGGCAACTGCAGGCCCCCTTTAAACATAATTGTGGCTGTTGTGACTATTTAACAGCAATTAGCCTGCTTCAAATTAACATGAAAAACACATGGGAACCTTTTTTTTTTTTTTTTTTTTTTTTTTTTTACTTTATTTAAAGGGACAATACATATTAATGAACATATAAATGTAAATATGCCAGAATTAGCCAATGGCTACTTTCCATCTGTAGTACCTTAATTGACTACTAACAAGCCCATGTGTTCTATGTATGTCCTGGCCATTATTTATATATTTTTATATTCCATTATTTATATATATTCATTTATTCAGTTATGCATTTGAAGAATTGCTACATACTTCAGCACATCAGTTGCCATGACAACAGATATGAGGGCATTTGATTGTGCTATTAAAGTTAGTAGAGCATAAAAATGATGTAAAGAGTTAATACTCAACGTGGCTCTCTATAAGTGAGTTATTATTGTCCGACATATGTCTTTATGCACAACGTTGCTATAGCCTTGGCTCATATAGCAGCAGATTGTCTTAATAACACTAATCCGAACACGCATTAAGTAATATGGCGTATTGCAACGGCTTTGCTCCATAGACATTATATGCGCCACTTACCCGCCATAAAGAACCGCCCAGCTGCTCCGCGCGGCAGGCTGAATTACTGTGGGTTTTACTGTGTGACAAAAGTTGCCCTTCACCAGATTACGCTGCCATTTGATTCTCACACATGGACCCGGTGCCATAGATCTGCGCTATTATCTCGTGTGGTGCATGGCGGCCCTCCTAACAAGAGCCATTACGGAGAGAGATGGCTGTGTGTTTTTTTGGGTGCTTCGAAACTCGATGTGCGCTATAGAAAGCCTGTACAGTTTTAGAGTTGCTATTATCTTGACACACAGCACACTAAATCTGGATACAAAACATGGCACAAGCAGCGTATTGTGAAATGGCAGTGTAATTCTCTTGATGTGCTGTGCAACAATAAACATTTATAGAGACAGGCCCCAAACCTGGTTAAATGTGAAAGGTTGCTTGAGGAAGAGCACCTTACCTGAGGGCATTAGAAGAACCGCCCTGTCCTGGATTAAATCTTATTTATCTGATAGGTACCAAAATGTTCGTGTAAACCAACAGTCCTCATCGTGTTCCGAAGTGAGTGTGGGGTGCCACAAGGGATGTGCTCGGGCCAATTGTATTTATGTTGAATATGTTCCCATTCGGTAACATAGTCAGACGTTACAATATAAATTATCACTGCTACGCAGACGAATTTGGATTTACCAATGAAACCAGGTCAGATGAATCAACTAGACAGGCATAGTGTTTGCGTAAATTAAGACCTGGAAGGGAAGGCTCCAATTTAACTCCAAGATGCTATAGTTTTATATCAGCCAAACAGAGCACTTCGCTCTCAAAACACAGGCCTGCTAGTGACTCCCAAAGTCTTAAGTAGTAGAGCATTCAGCTACCAAGCTCCATGTTAAAGAACCGGCCACAGTCTCTGCATTTAAAATGTTCCTCTTCAAACCAGTTTATGATCAGGTAGGTACAGCTCTAACCCACAGCCTAAAGTAAAGCTGCACTAGGAGTAACAATGGTGGGTGGTACACTGAGCTCTATCCTCTGACTCTTCTTACTGCATATATTTTGTCTTTTAATTATGATACAATATTCCCTTATCTGTAGTCTGGTAATTGCTATTCACATGGTGTCCCCCTAGCTGTTGTCTCAGATGCCCTACCGGAGGCTGCTTGATGCCCCAGTGAAAACTGACCGGCCAGACATTAACGTCACGGTTATGAGGATTTTTAAGCCTTTATTAAATGTATTACTGTGACTTGAAAATAATGCAATCAATTGAATCCTGTTATTGTTTTGTTTGTTTGCTCTAAAAATAAGTGTTGGCTCCTAAATAGCACAATGCATATAGGCTACGTTGGCCTCTGTTATACACAATGTGCACATAATATATGACTGTGAGGTGTTTCTCCTCTTTGCTCAGTTCAACACACTGAGCCCTGCTTAGACCTGGTTTAGTCCTGGCTTAGACCATGCAGGTTTAGTCCAGGTTCAGGCCTGGTTTAGTCCAGGTGTAGTCCTGGTTCTGACCCGCTTTAATTAGGGCGAGAGAGCGTGCGCGCAGCCGCTCGTCTGAGGGGATTCAGAGTCGGGTCCAAAGTTTGGATCCAAGGTTCGGGTCTGGATGGGCTAGCGCATGGGTCCGGATCCGGGCCGAGGTCCGCCGTTTAGTGACCTCTGTTATAGACAATAGATGCAAAGAGTAGCTTTATGTGTATCAGATTTTGTAAATGTGGGGAAAACAGAATAATTTAATGACAGCATCTTATGAGAGATGAGAGAACAAAGAAGTGATACTGATAATCAAATCATATGTATTTATATAGCACATTAAAAACAACTGTTCTTGACCAAAGTGCTTCACAAAATAATGAGCACTCAATTTACATTTTCAGTCTATAGCCGCAGTTCGATTTACTGCTATAAAATATTTTAGATTTAGAACACAGAGAGAGAGTTCAGATTTGCAAATGAACTATTATATATTTTATATATATTTTATATTTATATATATATATTTTATTGGTTTTGACATCGTTCTTCATAAAATTGTGTACAAGGAATAAAAACGGCTTACATTTGAATTACAAGCCTGAGTTGACAAGTTTTTGGAAAGGCTAGTCAGTATCGACTCACTCCATACTCCATACTTCACACTACGTAGATTAGCCAAAAAAGTAAAATATATAAATAAAATCCAACACAGCAGGAGAAACAGCTCATTCCTGTCCTCGTCCTCCAACCACATCTGTCTTTTACAGCACCCTATCTCTGTCGGCACATTACATCCTGCGCTTTGAGTTAAACTTCACTCTTCCCTCCAGCGCTTGCTCCATTACTGCCGCAGCCGCACATTAAAACAATAATTGCGTACAGGAGAGCAAGACGGGGGGGGATTCAGGCCAAAAGGGAAAAGCAAAGCTTTAAAAATATAAGTAGTCATGGTGGAAAAAACTTGAAATGACAGAACACCTTAAAAGCGGGGAGGGAATTATGGATATGGCATTACTGTCAATCAGCATCAGCATTTTTTTTCAACCCAATACTGTACCTTTCATGCAGCTCAGTTTGATACTCGCGCTCCCTCCTTTCACTCGCCTGTGCATGCATTATTCAGGACTAGATTCCAGCATGACGGGCGTGGCTATTAAAAATACATGGGGACGCTGGGCTCAGGCCGTTTAGAGCAGCCTTACCTCCAAAGGAGCAGTGCCATCGACCACAGGGATGATAGGGCACAGAGACAGAAGAGAGAGAATGGGGGGGGAGCTTTATTCATGGTGTGGAGAGCCATGAACATGTATAGGGTTAAAGGAGGAGAAGGTTTTGAGGATACACAATTTGGATAGCCTTTGTATTGTGACACAATTGTACATAATTAAACTTAAAAAAAAAGGGTGAATCAACACAACTGGACTTAGAGAGCTGACAGTTTCGCTGTCCATCCAGACAGCTTTCTCAGAGCTGTTGTCCGTGGTGACCACACCCACCAGATATAGATGTGGTGGGCGTGGATGGTGAATACGGGCCCGGGTCCAGGCCGTGTCTGGGCCATCCTCCGGGTATCTCTGTCCCAGGTGTTGGACAGCTGGAACCTAACTGCCAGCTCTTTTTTTAAAGTAAGTCCAGTTGTGTTGATTCACCCTTTTTTAGTTTAATTAACTACCTGGATGACTGAGAAACTACATTAATTGTACATACTGTTAAAATAATCAATCCTGAAACCTGAAAACACAAGAATTTCACTCAATTTTATGCAATTTCCATTTCACATAGTAACATTATATGCTAGCACAACACAAATGGAGAAAATACTTTTATGTTCAAAGCTAGTCAATGAATTGAGGCCAATGTATGTTTCTTTGCAAAGAACCACACTGTACCTAATGTCACTTCAGTTGTTGTTTTTTTCTTCTAAAGCACTTCCTTATGTTGTAAAAATGCTATATACAAAGCACCAAAGACAAGGAAAGAGCTTCTCAATCAAAGATTGATTTATATTTGAAGAGTTTGAATGCATATCAGAGTTTGAATGCACATCAGATAGTCATCATTCTTTGTGCACACAGTGTTGCTGAACCTAGACCCAACCAACTGCAGCGACCCCAGAACATAACAGTCAGTTAACCACTTAACTGCCACCCTAGGGTTAGGGTTAGGGTTGAGGATTAGGGTTAGGGTTAACAATTATTTACATCCAAGTCTCAAAGCGTATTGACTGGAGAGCTTACAGTCTATATACCATTCGCCGTTCTTAAATGGTAAATGGTCTCAACTTATATAGCGCTTTTCCACCTACATTAGGCACTCAAAGCGCTTTACAGCAAGGAACCTCTCACCCATTCATACACCAATGTATGCAGACACCGGAGGCAAGGTGGGTGAAGTGTCTTGCCCAAGGACACAACGACAGCATGCACCTTCATCTGCGCCACCGTCGCAAAAAAATAACCTAATTATATCTTGACTAGGGTTAACTAACCCTAACCCTAGCCCCCTGATCAGTGGAGATGGCAGTTAAGGGGTTAAATCATGTGGCGACCTTTATTTGGTCAGGCAGTGTATGATGTGTGTAAAGCCTAAAGTCATGCCCCATTGGTATAAAATAAATCAGAGCACCAAAGATGAGGAACGAGCTTCTCACAGAAGGCCCCAGGAATCAGACCCAAGGCATTGATACTGTGGAGCATGAGCGCTAACAACTGCACAATCATGATCAAAGACAATAACTAAATCAGAGCAGACTGTTTCTTAACACACAAAATACACAAGAAGGACACAAAGTTGCCCATGGACAACAAAACACTTTTCTCTTCACGGAGCAAGATGAATATTGACTTGATGAATACAGACAGCCAATAGCAGCTCTGATCTGGGCCTGGGGATGTTTTATCTCTGACATTATTCACATTCAGGATAAAGCACAATTGCCACGTCTCCTCTGTCAAAACAGTGGTCCATCGTGTCTCCTACTCTGTGTCTGGGCCCATGTTTCATCCTGCCTAAGTGGGCCAAAACGGTGCAGAAGGCAGGAAAATGCATGTGGTAATTTTAGCGAGGGAGTATTAAACAGCGCCATAAGGTTTGTTCTTGGGTGTCGGGGTACACGGATTAAGGGAGGAATGAATGAAATTAGCTGTGCAACGCCTCTCCTTGACCTCCATCTTAGGCAGGTAATTGACAAAACATACGCTTCTCCTCATGCACAGAAGACCCATGCTAATATCCTCTGTCCCATCAGTAAATCAATCTCACACCTTAATGCCATCTTCAAGCACAATGACCTCCACAAAGCCATAAATATCCTCACGTCTTTAATGCACCAAGCGCAATAAATCTGTGCTATGGATTACTGCGATTTTAATACACATACACAGAGAAAGGCAAGCGGAGATCAATCAAATTTTAATTAATTGCTCAGCCCTACTAATGGGGCAGATTATGCAAAAAATAATAATTATGCACCAGTGTGGCAGGAATGTTCTCTGTATCCTACTTTTTCAGAAACACTAAACCCAATGGTGTCTTTTTAATGATTAACCTTCATCATATCTGGATATTTTGAACCAAATTTCATAAACCTGTCACGCGTCATAGTCGTTTGAATTAAGCAGTTCTGAAAAAGACGTTTGTGGTTCCTGGGATCAAACGGAGCAAGTTCAAACTGGTGTCTCTGGCCAGAAAACCACAATTGCAACTTGACTGCCACCGAAGTGAAGGCCAAATACACACTAACAGAATAACGGGCAAAGCTAACTGTGGGCAAACACCACTTAAACAGTATTTACAGCCAAGTTTAAGTGCAATTGGATGTACAATATCCCTCTCTCCCTTTGTCTTTTCTGTCAGCGTAGTATTTACTCTCACGGACAATTAATGAGTAAAAAAACACAATGTGCTACGACACCTGCAGTGGCGCTAATGGCTTATGCCTAGGGGCATGAGTTACTAGAAAATGAAACAAAAATATCGTTATCAGAGTTCTGATACATGCATAATATACTATATCACTGGAAACCCCAAGGCAACAGTTAAGTCTAATTTTATGCTTGTATCACAAAGTGAACAGTTAGGCAAAATATATATACACATATACATATGTGTATATTAAACTGCTCCACTGTTTAGAGTCCAGAAAGTCCAAAAAATACTTGGCTGGTAATGGCGCATTCATTACAGTAAAGAAAATATCAAGGAGAAGGTGAAAAACAATGAACTGATGTCATTTATTCTTCCATATAGATCCTCACAGTGGTTAAACAACTGAATTGATCTACAGGAATACACTGAAATCATCAAATACATCTTGAGCAATAACCTAAGTCATCCCTTGTGGCCATAACTAAATATTAATTCCCAGCTTTAGAGCGAGGTCTTATTTTAGGGGAAAATAGAGTTGTAGAAACCACGGTTCTCTGTAATCTAATTTCCTCCATCATCACATTCATTTATTTCAGATGAGGAAATGCATTAGTGCTGCATCGTTCTGATGTCGCAACATTTGACTCAAATGGAGGTGGTGAAATGGCCCATGCTGGAAACATCTCATCAGTGAATCCGTGTGACGAGAAGAATGACTCTCATGGCCACACAATGAGTTCAAACTGCTTCAATTTCATTTACAAACTTACAGACTATAATTTATTCATTTGTTTATTTATTTATTTATTTACCTCTTGACTCTCGCCTGAATCGAGCACATTTTTTCCAGTTTGGCTTCTTCTAAAAGCTTCTTGATGAGAACGAGACGTATACGAGGATGAAAATGTAATTACAAAAGCAACAAAAAAGCAACAAAAACATGACAAAAAAGTAAAAAAATAATATTAATAACAGGACAATGCAGTTGGTAGAGTGGGTTGTCTCATGATCGGAAGGCCGTGGGTTCGACTCCCAGCCCCCGCAAATGCACACTGTTGTTGTGTCCTTGGGCAAGACGCTTCAATCACCTTACCTCCAGTGTCTGCGTACATTGGGGAATGAATGAGAGTGAGAATGGGTGACTGGTTCCTTACTGTAAAGCGCTTTGGGCCTGATAAAGGTAGAAAAACGCTATATAAGTTGAGTCCACTTACCATTTACAAAAAAGCAACAAAAAAAAGCATTAAAAAAGTGACAAAAACGGGACAGAAAAGCAACAAAAATGCAAAAAAACTGCTAAAATAGAGCAAAAAAGTGACGACGCAGTCTTAGCTTTCAAATGAGGCGTCTAGGCTGTGAACTCTCCAGTCAAGAAGCTTATAGATTTGGGGAAAGCTGAACATGGAGAAAATGTGCTCGGTTATGGTGAGGGTTAAGAGGTTAATGCAGTTTGGAAATATTATATGTATCCTTTTTAAGTGATTGGTCCTTTTCTGTCGGGTTGCCACAGTCGCATGATTATATGACATATTTACAGGGCCATTTTTTGTGAGCATTTTGCCCCGGGACACACAGATTTGCATTGGGACATTTCCACTTAACTTCCACCCTAGGGTTAGGGTTAGGGTTAACAATTATTTACATCCAAGTCTCAAAGCGTATTGACTGGAGAGCTTGCAGTCAGTGTGATACCTAATTTGAAAGCCAAGACCTTCTAGTTTCTAAAAATATGTGTGAGATCTTACGTTACATTTGCCATTCTTAACCCTAATTATATCCTGATTAGGGTTAACTAGCCCTAACCCTAGCCCCCTGATCAGAGGAGACGGCAGTTAAGGGGTTAAATAACGTTAACATAGACATCGTCATCGAGGCTTGTCTATTGGACCCATGCGCAGTACTTAATATTGTGATTTTCTATGTAATCGTTTTTAATACATCCTTGGCAGTGCTTCATACTGGGTTGTTTTTTGGGGGGGTTTGGCCTGTACTGCACCAGGCGCGGGTTGTGTGTCCAGTTCGGTCTCCACGGGGTCCTGTATTGGTCACGCTTATTCATTGGCTCGGCGCTACGCGACACCAGAGCAAACCATGGCTCACAAGCTGGAACTGGTTCAAAAATCCATGTTTCCACTCAGGCTTATCCTAATTCCCTGCCATTTCACAACACAACTGTAATTTTGTCTGGCATTTCCAGGTGGAGCGGCAATATGGCTGCCAACACGTCTATTGGGATTCATCATTATTTTCTGAAAGTCGCGCTCGAGCCATCTGGAAAAATACTTCTATCAGATGAATCAATACTACACCGTCATAGGAGTGGACAGATTAACTTTGGTTCTTGGGCTGAAATTGGGAGCTCTAGGATTAAAAACTGTTCGACATCGTGTATAATACATACAAGATGTGATTTATTATTATTTATTTTTTTATTTTATTTTTTTATTGGATTTCAACATTAATATCCAATATTATGAATTATCTGTTGTTATTTTTGTTTTGTTTTGGACGATTAACTTTGCTATATACAGTAATGTTGTCATTGTTGTTTGGGTTTTTGGGTTTTCTTTTCTTGCTGTTTTTAATAAAATATTAAATATTACATTGTGTGGAAGATTGGTAAAAAAAATAAAAAATAAAATAAAACGTTAATTTGTGCATACATCTGTGCAAATATAATATGGACTAACATGCTTTAAAGTAATGGCAATTGGAGCACTGAAATACCAGAATGTACAGAATAAATTAAGGCTCATGGGCAGAGGAGCCCAGTGGTTATTATTGATTGTTCTGAAACTCCCAAAATCCAGAAATAAAGGCTGTTTTCAGCTGATTGCTGTGTTCCATCTTTCACTCAGCTTTATGCCAGCTGGTCAGCAATGCTCACACTTGCAGGTATGAAAATTAAAATGTAATTGAAATTACAGTTTCTACTGTGGTCAACCATGTCTGATGAAGGGACGAGTTGTTGACCGAAATGTCACACGTTTGGTGTGAAGAATTACATTTGTTTGGGAGCCGCACAAGCTGTGTGTCTTTTCCCCAATCTGTGTTTCTGTCATGGAGCATTTTAACCGTTGGGTTTACTGTCAAATCTGTGGCGGTAACGGAACACGGTTTGGGGATCTAAGACATTTTTTGTTTGTCGCAATAGTGCATTTTTTGTGTGTGTGTGTCTTGGAAATTCAACGGTACTGGAGTGGAAATAATTAGTTTCATTTGATATGAGTTTTGTTTAAAGTCGATCTTGAGTGTAATTGTACATTCACCGTCTAAAGGTGCGAGTGATATCTGAGTTTTGTAAAGGTGCGCACACATGCGAATAATAACATGTGCGAGCGATTCATGTGACAGAGTGATGTGGTCAGTGCGTCCGAGCGTCTCATGTGTAATACTATATACACCAGCATTCGGGCAAAAGGCCGCAGGAGATCACATCATCTGTGGAAACTTGGAGCAACACAGGCCGAGTCTCCGGGAGAGGCAGGAGGTTAGAAAGCTGGACGAGGTTTGCGTTAAGTGCTGGAAGGAGGTAGTAAAACTACTGTCACCAAAGCAGAATCAAAGGATCAGGAAACAAATCCTCATTTACAACTGTGTGCTCAGGAACAGCATGTGGGGAGGTTTTCTCAAAATCACACAGCAGCAGTAGCTCCTACTGAAGCGAACACAAGCGTCACGAGCGACTGATTGCTACTGATTCAAGCAACCAACTATAAGCACTTAGCGCCAGTTGACGTGTTTGATGTGCACGTAGCATAAACCTTCATTGACGGGGTAGTGCAGGGGTCTGCAACCTGCGACTCTTTAGCCTCCTTGTAATGGCTACCTTTTGTAATTGTCCGTCTCGGGGACAGCAGATGGAAAGTCTGGTACAAAGCATCTTTTCATATACTGATAAATGCTCCTGTACATGGTCCCTGTCAGATAAATTACATGAAGTAAACATGCCGACTGCACTTTGTTCGCTGTATTCCGTGGTTTAACAAAAACATTTAAGTTTAAAAATTAAAGTTTATAAGCAGTGTTATATTTTATGGCTCCAAACTATTTTTTCCTGGCAGCAGAGGGGGCAAATGGCTCCATTTATAATGAAGGTTGCAGACCCCTGGTGTAGTGTGTTTTTTAGCCCAGAAGACATTTTACAATCACACAAAGATTATCTGAGATAAAAAATAAACATTCCCGGTGTTGACAATCTCTCCTAATCCAAATGTGCATAATTATTAAGACTGATAGAATTTGTCATTCTTTGGTAGCAGTGTAATTTATGTGACCTATTAATTTCAAAAAGTAATTCAAAGGCATGGTTCATTTATAAATTCATAGACTATTTTAAAACATATTAATTTTAACAAATAGTTAAGACAGAGGATAGAAATAGTCCCAGCAGACAGTAGAACAGGTGCATACCTTCTGAAATAATAAATAGTGTATACAACTTCCATGCAAATGGTGCTCCCTGCTTTGCTGGCTTGCTGTTTCTTGTGCTTCTCAGTTCAGTTGTGTAGAAATAACAAGATTTGTCTCAAATCACAACCAGGCCAGGTCATGTTAAGGTCAAAGACGACTTTTGGATGGACAATTCTTCCTTCTGCAGACACTGGCGTTGTAAATAATTGCGTATATGTCCAATACCCTAATGTACAAGCCCGTCGGGCAAGCACATAATGAGTGGTCTGCATTGGTCTTGCTTGATATTGCAGACCTGATTTGTCCTGTGATTGTTTAGGAGGCTGAATTAGGAGCGAATCACACGCCAACAGCTGCGTCACCGTCAGCCCTATTGTTTGGAGGAGATTGAGAGTGCAATAGCTTTTAGTCTATTGGACAGAAAAGCTTAAACACGACATTGTCACAGGAAAAACATCAGTCGGAGACATTGTCAAGCCTCAGTGTTATCAACACTGAGTAAATAGCTGCTGAAGGTGCTACCGTGGCTGGATATGTTAGCTTAAATGAACAGACCGTCAAGAAAACAATAGAAAATACAAAGTGCTCTTTAAAACCCCTGTCCCTGATTTGTTTTGTTGACAAATAGTAAGAGAGCATATGCATTTTAAATAGTTAATTGTAGTCTGAACTCATTCCTTACTTTCCTAAAGCATTGCTAACATTCCAAGGATGAACATAACTAGTCTGCCAGCTCAAAATGTATTATTATACAGTATATATATTTTGTTTATCAAGTTTTATAATTACAACCATGGCAGAATAATAGCAAACTGACTCAAAAAAGTTTGCATCTAGACATCGGAATGAGTTAAGAATAATCTATAAGAAAATACAATCTAAAGCGCAAGACAGAAATATATCGGTCCCGAAAAACAATCCGTAAGAGACACTTTAGCAGCCAGACAATGGGTTAAGGGAAAAACAAATAAAAAATAGATGTGTCCTCCTTGACCTCCAGCTAACAGGGCTAATGACACTCTCTCCACTCACACACAGACAATATGCTAATATCGTTCTCCATCACTAAATCCATCCCCCACAGAAACACTTCTCAGCGACAGCAGCACAGGCTATTATGCCATAAACAAGCTTATGTTTCCCATTTTATTCTCCACACTGAATAAATCCATGTTATTGATGACTTGTGTTTGAACAGTTCGCAGAAATGCACAATGTTTTATGTAAACTAGTGTGCTTTTGAACTGCTGAAGGTAAACATTGATTGCAGACTGTACTGAGACTGAGCTTGAATACTGGGTCAGTGCACGGTTATGATGTAGGTTAGGTGTTTTCTGGTTTAGACGAGCCTTACACCCAGTTTAGATATAATGTTTTTTGTTCTCTCTTTTGAGAATTGGAAGGCTAAATATCGTACTGATGAAGTACATACTTTTGAGATTTATCACCTGAAAGATACGACCAATTGGCATATCCTGAACCAAGCAGATGTCAAATGAGATCTCAAAACTGTAAACATAGATAACTTTTACTTGTACTAAAATTGTAGAAAATTATGTTTGTGTTTAAGGCGAACTATGTAGTCCAGTGGTTTCTTTTTACACCAAGTAGGACTTGATCAGGGTCCAATCGAATTTGTACCAGCTCTAAAAAGGCTCTAAAATACCCTAAATTGGATAAGTTATGTTTAAACTGGATATAAACTATGTCTACTTGAACATAAACATAATGATAATAACAATGTATCCCTAATTCTAACAGGGACTACGGATGAAAAATAGCCTTTTGGCTAATTCCGGTGCATTTACAGAAATGTTGATTAATGTACACTGTCCCTGTCAAATAAATAAATAAATAAATAAATAAATAAAGACTGGGAGAATTACATTTTGGACGAATGGCTTGAATAGTGACATTTGGCGATGAAATGGAGTCAAGAAGGGAAGCATTTCAATGCATGTGACAGAGAAACAAGTCGACAGGCGATCACACCAGCCCATGTCATGTCCTATATTAATCTTCAAAAGAGGACATCTATTTTAGCCTCAAATGAGAACACATACAGTATTCAAACATGAACGTCAATCCTCTTTTTCTCTCTCTAATGTTCTTTCCATGTCTTCTCGCCTCCTTGTCATAAATAATACTGCGCTGGATTAACATGGTCATGGGTGTGATGGGGAGCTGCTTTCTGCTCGTAGTTTTCTGATCTAACATGGATGTGTGCAATCTAAAAGTGCCGTCATAGTCTCAGGTCTCCCTCTCCTTCCCTCCGCCGCATTACAGTTTTACAAGTGCAGCCCTCTAATGTTTACTGCCGTTGTATTCTCCGTCTATCACCACCCCTGTGCTATTGATTTAGTGCATGCGACAGCAAGCACACTGCATGGTTTTCATAATAATATGGCAAAGAATGTTGTTCGAGTGTCGTCCCAAAGCTCTTTAAATTATATGCAAAAGCTGCAGGTTTTTTTTATTTTTTTATTTAGAATTGTCTAGAACTCTCTTGATGCTAATTGGAAAATACATTAAAATAAAATAACTGATGTAAGACTTATGTTAAGTAACAAAGGGGCAGATATCAAAAGATTGATCTACTCTTCTGCTCCTTTTCATTCATTCATTTTCATTCATGTTCATGTGCCTTCCCCCCTGAAAAAATACAACAATCTGATGTTCAATATTTAAGCCTTATGCTCGGCTCTCAGAAAACCCCATGGTGAGCTGGTTCCAAGCAAACTAACGAATACGGTCTGAGGAGAGACAAGCCCGCTTGCATAAAGACCATAAATATAATATACAAGAGATAGACGGTCAGCCATTCAGCCCTATTTGTAATAATGAGCGCAAATGGCCTGTGAAATTGGCATGGCGTACCTTGCTCCTCATACAGGGCGTGTTCCTTAAAAGGGCACAAAGCGGGAAGAGGATCTGCTACGAGCCTCCACAGTGCTACAGAGCCTGTCAATCAAAGACTTAGGCTTAAACTTTTAATTCTGCAGCACAAAAACCAGCATGGTTAAAAAATATAATACCCAGCCCAGCGTTGTCACATGGGCCTTTTTTTTATTATTATTATAATAAAACTCTTTGGAGGCATTGGAATCCTGTTTACAGTGTCTTTTGGAGTGTTTTCTTTTTTTTTTTGTGTGTTCACAATAAGACCCACAATTAAATTAACTGATTTATTCTATTTATAAATATTATCATATTATAACTAAATAGAATAGATACATGAATTTCATTGCGTTGTAGGAATAGTTTCTATTTACGGTGTGGTTTACAGCTTCAGCAAGGCGTGATAAACATTTTGAGCGGAGAACGGCTCAGAACCCATGTAATGTTGGATTACATTTTAAATGTAAACATGTGGAGGACAGTTTCAGGTTTTAACAATGACACAATTGCATCCAGGAAGTACAGAATGAAGCGCTGAAGCTGTAGAAGAAGAAATAGCCAAATCAAACAGGATTACCCGAGGACTACTCTAACACACTAACTGTGTGATTGCTGTGAAATACTACGCCAGGCATGTCTTTGATGAGGCCACGTTATAACATGGTTTAAAGCTTCTTCTTTTTTTTAAGTCAATTTTGCATGATATGTCCACTTTAAATGTTGCTAAACTTAAACTCCCAGATAATAGACAAAGTGGGAGATCAAAACAACAAAGCCACCACACTGATCAAAAGACAATGTTCAAGATCTAAGTCTGAAAGAACATAGCAAGGGCATCTGTCTTAACATCCATTGATGACTATGTGCAAACAGATGATGTGCTCCAGCTTTTTGCCAGCAAGCGCGACAAAGGAAATGAGCGTTGACAAGGAAATTGTTTTTTGTAACAACAAAACCCAAAGTGTTTTCGAAATCTTCAGCAGCCACTTGCCACTATATCTATGACACCCTCTCATGTCAAATAAGTGTTGGCCCATTATAATTTATATATGTGAAGCAGTTGCCTCTTCAAAAACTTCTCTTCAATTGGGTGCATGTTTTGTTGCCTAAATTGTTGTTGCCTATAGGTAGTATAGTAATATAGTATATAGTAATTTGCTATAGTAATATTTCTCAGTGAGTGAAAAATGCATTAATAGTGGGAATAGGTGCTTGGAATTCGAAAGAATATTAATGAAAGAAAAGTTGTCGGGGTGAGTTGATTTAAATATGTGATAAAAATGTGAGCGCTTCTCCAGCACTTATTTAAACCGGTTCATTTCTCATTTTGGTGAAATCCCTCCTACTCACAGAACTGCTTTCACTCACATGTAATTTGCCCTCTGTTTCATTTCCCCCTGTTTATCACAGTCAGTCCGACTTCAACATTTAATAAAACCACACAATTTTGCGCAACATATTTTCAAACAGGGGGACTTCTTTGATTTGTCAAAGCAGTCCGAACGCTGCTGAAGATAAGGCAGACATAATGAAGTCCCTGCGCTTTTCTCACTAATATTAAAAAGTAATCCACATTTCATTTTGACCGTGGCAAGAAAGAGACACACAGCATATCCAGGAACATGTAGCATTCATTTTTCATACATTCCGGGTTTTGAAGACCGAATTAAACACTTCACATTTTCCACCGTAGCCCAACAAAAAGTCAAGAAGTTTGAACTCCTTTCAAGATAGCACTTAACATTAAACTTTCAGTAAAAGTGGCAGCAAGAGCGTGACACTAAAATGGCAAATTGCAAAACCTTTAGATACCATGTACTCTTGAGCTTTTAAAGGGGTATTTTTGTGCACGGTGTTTGATACCAACCTTCAAGACCAGTATTCCATTAAGTACAGCATTTTCTCAAGTTTTTTTTACACACTTTCCGATAATTGCCATATATTAATTACAATTGAAATATGCATAAATTGCCAAAAGTACCAAGACGTTGCCGCAGCAAAGACGAATGTCTGTGTAGGCTTTCGGTCGGACAGGAGTTGTCCATCTTCAATGAAAGTTCTTGAGTTATCGTCTGTACTCTGTAGTTGAAGTGTAGAACCTTCTCATCCAAAAGCCTTCGTCAGCGCACTAAGGTTCAGCTCAGCTCGCAGCCCAGATATAGACCACAGGGAGGAGTTTTTCTTGGCAAAGTCCCTCCCCTCTATTAACAGCTACTCTCACCTGTAGGTAAACTTCTTTGTAATTATAAGTCTTTGAAATGATAAGTCCTAACGACGTACGTTTCAGTCTAAACGGCCCTAATCTCAGCTGTTCACTGCTAATTACCTGCCTATTGATCTGTTGATCTGTCCTGGGCTGTGTTTTAGCCTCATTAACATGACAGGGCCCTCGAAGTATTAGCCTGGTCTTACCCTAGTACTCATTCGTACAGAAGGTCTGGAACTTCACAGTTGAGCTCCGTTTTCAGGTGCGAGGGGTGAACTCCTTTGAAACGATTGGATCTGTTTTCAAACTACAACCAGCAAATCCGGTGCAAAGACTTAACGTCACCTACAACACCCGTGTCCCCCGCTCGCTGAATGGTAGGTCGGAATTCAACCGATTTAACGCGGCCACTGAGATCAGGCCCAGACATGTAGGGAAAAGATCCTTGACCGGAGTTTACGGATGGCAAAGGCCAGGCTATCGAAGTATGGGCCTTAAGAGATTACTGTACCCTGGAGAAAGATGAAATCGAAGTCCTCCATTCCTGGTCATGGGGGGGTTCTCCTTCTTTACAAAAATTGCTTCTTTGACTTCTCGTTCGAGGAATATTTGCGAAGTAAGCTATACTCAGCATGTTTGTTTGTTATTTGGCTTTTTGTTTTAATATATTTCTTCAGTCAGTAAATGATCACAAAAAGCAATACAATATACTACTTAAGTTCGATAAATATATACAGCCGGAGACCTTTGTTAATCAGAATGTCTGAGGATTTCTGTTTTATTGAATTTGATACAGTTTGTACAGGGACTGTACCGGCACACTTATGGTCACCGGCCACTTTGACATCTTGTGGGGAAACCAGTCGCCATTATGACAGCGTTATAGGCTGAAGCTGAAATAAATTGATCAATATCAGTAGTTGAAAAAGTGCTATAATGCTATAATGCAATAATGCAACAACTGTTCCATTACCACATTGCAATCATGTCAACATCAAGCTATCAAGAGTACTTTTCTCGCCAAATCTTCCTGTTGTCATTTTCATACATTTGTATCTGACAAATTATACTTCCACTGCAAACAAAACTCTAAATTCTGACATGTATCCGTTGTGTTTCGCTTTGTGTTCCCATGTTGTAAGTTAGTTTTCTCGTTCTTGCCCTCGTCTTTGTCCCTGTCCCAGGTTAAGGCCCTTTTTTTTTATGATGTGGTGTCAGGAGGGAAAGAAGTCTAAAGCGAATCAATTGGTAGTCCATGCGGGTATACAGCTAACTAAAGCATATTTATGGGGGATACGCGGATGGTTTATAAATAAAGACATGACCAGAGGAAATGAATTGCGGTTATGGCAATATATTTAGAGAAATTATGGATGAAGCTAGGATCAATGGTTTCCTGATCAATAGGACGCGCTGTATTTGGATATCTGAGTGGTTTAAGGTTGTAGAAAGTCAATTACATATTCTTAAAGGAAAGCAGCTCTTAGAAAGGCGACGGAAGACTCTTTTCATCCCTTAATAATGTTTAGTATTCTCATATTTTGTACGATTTATACAAAATGACATCATGTGTGAATGTAATTAAAAAGAATGTATATGGGTTTTTTGCTATTTGACAACAAAGGTAAAGCAAGGTCTTGTGCATCAAACAGTCCAATACTTGTGTGAAAAGAGAAGTTTGTGTCAGGGAAGCCATCAGCATGAAGTAAATAAATCAAATCAATACACAAACCACTGCATCTTTGAAAGCATTTTTCCTCCCCGGAAACACAAATATGTTCAAAGCTCAGGGACCATGTGATTGAAACGGCGGGCCTCCACCGAGAAGCCCCGTCTTGTTCACCATAATGACTTATGTCGGCTTCACAAATTGGAAGGGACACGGTTAATCAACACTGAACGCAGATTGTATACAGCGTGACGGGAAACATACCATCTGTGTCAGCAGACATGTGAAGCGCAAAGTGGGTGCTCGGTCAAAAATCGGGCCCCGTGCAGATGAGGTTAGCATCTGTCAGGAACCTGTTCCCGACCGCACCATTATGCGAGCATGAAAAATAAAGTTGATTTATTCTCATTCAACAATTATCGGGTGAAGTGAGTTATAACGAAGTAGATAGTGCTTGTGGGAATGCATATTCTGGCAAAATCGGGAATTGAGATCAACATTGGCATAATGAAGGCATAATGAAGGTGACATGATTTTTTATTTTTTTCTATTGATGCAAAGAAGACGTTTGATAACTTATGCCTATTGCACTTTGTGTGGCAAATCAAGGGCAGCTTTAATGATCAGCTAAACTGCCGGCTCGAAAATGTGTTTTAATACTTGCAGTTTCCCAATCTAATCCTGCGTAGATGCTGCATTGACTTCTCATTCGAGAATTCATTACCGGCAAAGAAACACAGTCTTCCACTGGAGATGAAGTTTGAATTTATGGTGGAAATATTCAATCAGGGGAACCAACGTGCAAGATACACAGTATAGGATGAAAACACAGGGTTCATCCAAGAGCAAAACTGAAAATCACACTATGCAGCAATTGCACAAAATAGAGAAAAAAATAGAGCTTCTTATCTTCTTAAAAGATTGTATCAGAAACATGCACTGTTTTACTTGCCAGTATATAGCTCCTTTTGAAAAAAAATGTCCTTTCATCCTTTAAAGCCGCGAGGACTAAATGTCAGTAGCAATGGGTAACCACAATCCAACAGCCAAATAAATATAGACAGCGAGCAACTCAAGACTCAGGACAATTTCAATTTTATTCATCTTTTATTCAAACAGGTCTGTCCCTTGAGACAAGACTCAATGAGCCCAATCTTCCGCCTGGCGCAACAACAGTGTTGCTCAACTCGAGGCTAGCGCAGACAAATAACGGTGTACCAGTGCCAATAGCCCGAGGGCGTAGAGGAAAAAAAAAAGGTGTCGACTGAGGCATGATGTCTCATAAGCAAAAGAGAGCCCTGTTTCAAACACATCAATTATAAACAGTACAAATACTGGGAATACCCAGCAGGAGGAGGATGTTTCAGTCCGTGTTTGTTTGTTCAGGTCTAAGTTTATTTGTTTTTTTTCAGCTCACAATGTTCTTTGTCTTTATAATGACACTGTCAGACCTGACATTAATAGCCCTAATGCAAGGTGTGAATGACCAACATTTGACCTAGATACACTCTAATACTCTCTGGCAGGATTGGTAAACGTTCTTGAATGTGGGGAAAGACAGATTAACTGACTGATAATCTTTGAATAGTTTAGCTTGGTAGAAGTTTGGTGAATGTCCTGGACTCAAGTGTTTTTTTAACCATATTCCTATCTTTTGTCACATTTTCAAACTCCAAACTGCGTAAACCTGTTAGATTGTTGGAACCTGTTAGATTGAAGTGTACCACATGATGTCAATGTTTGTAATGGGAGGAAGTGTGGCCAAAGCAGGTCCACCCACTGAATCAAGTGTGCAGAATTATGCAGCTATTTTCCCCCACTCAAAATGGGAAAGAGAAGACACCTGAAAACACTATCTTTAAAAAAAAAAAAAAAGCTGGTCAGAGGGATACAGCCTTCTTGGAATCTTATCTACCAGTGCTGTCATTTTCAGCAGCTGTAACCGACCTGAAGTGTCCAGAAGTACAATGTGTTCAGTGCTCAAACAAAGTCAGAGTAGAGCTTTATACAGTCCATAAAACCTTTAAAAAAAATCAGACTGATCATTCCTGAGTCAGTCAAAACATTGTAGCTTATGTGTCTTGATCAATAGTGGTCATTTTTACACTTTTCTCACATTGGCGATGTCTCTGAGCACTGAACACCTTGTACTTCTGGACACTTCAGGGCGGTTACAGCTGCCCCTGAAATCTTGGTTCATGCTTTTGTCCACTTTTTGGTTAGCTCTTTTTTTTAAACTACTTGAGTTATGGTTTAGTTAGGCCGTCTTTAGTCCTGGCTTAGACCCGGTTGGTTCCTAATAAACTGGATCAACTTCTTTCCAAGGCAACACTTGAATGAAAGGCTTGACAACCCCTTATTTAAAAAATATGCTCCAAAGTGACAGGCACATGGAAAATGACCACTTGTATAGGACATTATTACACATTTGACCAATAAATCAACTATGCCCATTTAGTTGGAGTGGAAATATAAATAATCTCTCTACATCACTATTCCTGACACGTTCAAATGTGGGTTACAAAGAGTCGCATATATTACAGCGCTTATGACAGAGCTATCATTGGGGCCTTGGCTTTTCCTGTCTGCACCAATCAAACAGACCGCAGTCAGAAAAGGCCAGCGCCACGCTCCTAATCCCCATCTCACTGCCTCCTCTCATAAGCCCGATAAAAGATAGCATCTTATTCAACTTTAATGGAGTCTAGACACTCTTCCCTGTATGGATAACGATCAGCAACATTACTGCGCCCTTTTTATCGTTATCGCTAAAAATCACAATTTTAATCAGTCATACAGGAATGCGTTGTCTGCTGTATGTGCAAACACTGCCATGGTCAACTGGACACACTCTTACCTCCGCATCCCCAGCCTTGCAGTGTGATTGACCCCTTTTCTAATGAGCTCTTGTTCCGTCTCAAGCAACCCAATCTATAGTTTAATTGCTTTTCATTGGATTTCAAGCTGCCACTGAAATGTGCTCTTTAATCTACTTCTGCTTGAGCTTTGTCGGTGAGTTGATGTTGCACATTAATGTTACGTCCGACCATTTCATCAACTTATTTGCCTATTTGATTATTTGACTAAACTTGACTGAGATGAAAAAATCACTTTTATTAACTAAAAATTCATTCAAATATATGTGGGATTTGGGGAATTCCTTCTGGACAGTAGTTCATTTCTAACACATCATTGATTCTGTATATATGGATGTATTTTATGTAGGTTCACAAACTAGGATTTATTTATTTTTTGCTTCATACCCATTACTGATCCAGCAATGAGCTCATACATCAGTCTATCTAGAGTCAATGATCTCAACAGTCCATAAAACCTTTGAAAAATCAGTCTTTAGACACAAAGCAACTGCCACCAAGAATCCATTATCTACCAATGCTGCTGAAACCGACCTGAAGTGTCCAGAAGTACAAGGTGTTCAATGCTCCAATACATTGCCAATGTGGCAAAAGTGTAAACACCACCATGATTAATTAAGACACATTAGCTGAAATGTTCCCCTCCTGGAACCGCCACCTTAACGTGGTGGAGGGATTTGAGCGCCCGAAGGATCCTGGGGGCTCTGTTGTCGGGGGCTTCGTGCCCCTGGTCTCCCATGACAAACAGGTCCTAGGTGACGGGTCAGGCAAAGAGCGGTTCAGAAGCCCCTTATGAGACCAACAGGCCCGATTATAATCATGTGGAGCCACCACCTGCAGAAGGAGCCATAGGGGCTGGTGCAATGTGATTTGGGCAACTCCAACAGCTGCCCCCACAACCTGGCAACGGAAAAGTGGAAGAAAATGGATGGATAGCTGAAATGTTTAGACTGGGTCAGAAATAATCTAAAGACAGATTTTTTGAAGGTTTAAGGACTGATGAGATCAGAGTGACTGTATCACTTAAAGAAGCATCCTCTAAAAACTGACAGAGGTTTTGGAGTTGAGTTTAAATTCCACTTTCAACTTGAAATGGTCCAACTAACTCATCTTTGATGATACCTGCCCACCCAGTGCCCCTCCATCTTTTCGCGCCAAAGTCACTGTAGAGCTTCATACCAATTAGTGATCCAGCCATGAGTCCGTTCATCAGTCCAACCAGGGTCACTCTGATCTCATCAGTCCATAAAACCTTTGAAAGATCTGTCTTTAGATTGTTCCTGACGCAGTCAAAACATTTCAGCTCATGTGTCTTGATCCATAGTGGTCGTTTTTACACTTTTGTCACATTGGCAATGTCTTTTAGCGCCTACCACCTTGTACTTCTGGACACTTCAGGTCGGTTACAGCTGCCCCTGAAATCTTTATTCATGCTTTTGTCCTTTTTTGAGTTAGCTCCTACATTTCATTTGCAGTATAAGTCTGGAAAATTATATTCAACATGTATTGTCTACCTGGGTTTATTACTGTTTTTAAAAACTGTACCAAACTTTACTTTGTGTCATCACTTGTCAAATTATGATTCCAATTCCTGCAAATTGAATAGCTGCTCAATACGCTCATGCTAAATGAATCATCTGTGGGGAACACTTGAATGAAATTGATACATAGTTTCAGAAGGACAATTAACTCTCCCTTCATTAACTCTTTGCTCATTAGCTTTGCCTTTGTTAACTCTGGTTGGCTGAACATGTCTCGGGTGTCTGCGGAGAACACGGTATCTTCCCCAATACAGACGAGGTGAACAGTAATGAACTGTTTTCATTAATCTGCGTAACGTTTTTCAGTATGTTAAATTTAAATAGTTTTATTTCAGTATTTTGACATGCTGGAGGATATTATAGCGCAATTGTAGCTTAGTTAGCATAGATAAAAAAGGTAAAGGCTTTATTTGTCATTTTGCCTACAAGTAGTTATGGCCGACCTGACCGTCATGTTTTAGAACACAAAAAGTCCCTCTCCATTGTATTGTTGGGCTAGATAGTACTGGCTTTAATAATTGTTTAGTTTCACTTTAGTCAAATGAGGCAGAAAGAGGAAGATGGGTAGTTTCTATTTTGAAGGTGTGGGAATATTTTTTATACTATGCTGACCTTGAGTCCGAGCAGAAGTCTAAAAAAACACCATATTTGGAGTCAGGTCCGATGAAGGAGCGTTCCGTCTTTGGGCTCTTGGCTCCTCTGTGTCTTCTCCAAAGCTTTAGTCTGCAGTCCATTCCTTTCTCATTAAGTCCTCTCCCCACAGCCCTAGCTCTTCTTTCTGTCTTTCTCTATCGTGGGTCTCCTTCACGGCATTTCCCCGTGCGCCAGTTATTAGCGCTTCAAGCACAGTGTGGGATTAGAATGACACAGACGCCAAAATTATAGCTTGACCTTCGAAGTGAAAGCGAAATCCATATGGAGTTGACATCTTCATAGGGCAGCTGAATAGAAATATGTTTAATAATGCTGCTGCGATACTATAGGTAAAATGAGGTTCAGACAATGATAGGTATTTGAAAGGAAGATTGCTCAATTGTGTCTAAATAAGAGTTCTCATAGAGCAACTCACATGTGTATTTTGCTGATAAATATCTGGCCTTTCAGTGACAAAGGGGCTATGTAGGCTATTGGAAGGGTTGGAATACACCTTGAACTTTTGCACATTTTGTCATGTTTGCAACCATAAACATGAAGATTTTATTTTGAATTTTTTACTGAAAGTTCACCCATAAGTAACAGACAACTGTGAAGTGAAAGCAAAATGATACATGATTCTGTTTTTTTTTTTTTAATAGAAGTGAAAAGTGGGGCGTGCATAAGTATTCATACCGCATTTTTCTGAGTGCATTAAATTGCCTTTATAACATTTCTGTCACGGTTTGTAGTAGGACCCAAAAGCAGAACACAGATGGAAAATAGTTACCAGTATTTATTAACAGAAAAACTGGACAGGCAGGAAAAAAAACTAACAGACTCACGAATCCAACCGGTAACAAGACAGAACCAAAGGCGTCTACTGACTGTAGCAGTGGGAAACAAACGAACTGGCAAACGGGCGGTGGAGAAACTGGTGGTCTTCAAGTCCAGGTAATGAGCTGTGGATTGGATGCAGGTGTGTAAGTAACAGGTGGCTGATCTGATGGCTCCGCCCAGGTGAGGAGACAGACAAACACAAAACAGGAGGGAGGGGAGGAGTGGCAACACAGGACCATGACAATTTCTAATGACTGCAGGAAGTTTACACCTTGCCCTAACCATTAAATAGAGGCCACCTGTGTGTAATCTACTCTCAGTATAATTCCAGTTGTTCTGTGAGGGCCTCAGAGCTATGGTCGGAGTGTATTGGTCACTAATCAACATCATGAAGGCCAAGGAGCTCACCAGAGAGGTCAGGGATAAAGTTGTGGAGAAGTTTAAAGCAGCGTTAAGTTATACAAAGATTTCCCAAGATTTGAACATCTCACGGAGCACTGTTCAATCCATCATTTGGAAATGGAAAGAGTATAGCACCACTGCAAACTTACCAAGACACGGCCGTCCACCTAAACTAACAGACCGAACAAGGAGAGCACTGGTCAGTAATGCAACCAAGTGCCCCAAGATAACTCTGGAGGAGCTGCGACGTACTGCCGTTGAGCTGGGGGAATCTGTACATGGGACAACTAAGTCGTACTCTACACAAATCTGGCCTTCATGGACGAGTGGCAAGAAGAAAGCCATTATTGAAAGGAGGCCATAAGAAATCCCGTTTGAAGTTTGCTAGAAGTCATATGGAGGACACAGCTACCATGTGGAAGAAGGTGCTTTGGTCAGATGAGACAAAAATTGAACTTTTTGGCCCAAATGCAAAACGTTATGTATGGAGAAAACCTAACACTGCTCATCGTCCTGAATGCACCATCCCCAGTGTCAAATATGGTGGGGGGAGCATCATGCTATGGGGCTGCTTTTCCTCAGCGGGGACTGGGAAGATTGTAAGAATAGTTGGGAAGATGGATGCAGCCAAATACAGAGACATTTTGGAAGAAAACCTGCTGGAGTCAGCAAGAGAATTGAGGCTGGGGCGGAGATTCGCCTTCCAGCAGGACAATGACCCTAAACGCAAAGCTAAATCTACAATGGAATGGTTTCAAAACAAACATATTAATGTGTTAGGATGGCCCAGTCAAAGTCCTGACCTAAATCCTATTGAAAATCTGTGGAAAGACCTGAAAACTGCTGTTCACAAACGCTCTCCTTCTAATTTGACAGAGCTTGAGTTGTTTTGTAAAGAGGAATGGGCTAAAATGTCAGTCTCTAGATGTGCAAATCTTGTAGAGTCAAACCCCAAAGGATTTTCTGCTGTTATTGCAGCAAAAGGGGTTCCACAAAGTATGAATTCATGCTGTATTATGCACGCCCCACTTTTCACTTTTCTATTTTTTGAAAAATAACAGAATCATGTATCATTTTGATTTCACTTCACAGTTGTCTGTTACTTGTGTGTGAACTTTCAGTAAAAATAAAATATTTACGTTTAGGGTTGTAAACATGACAAAATGTGCAAAAGTTCAAGGTGTATTAGTACTTTTGCAAGGCACTGTATGTTACAATGTTTTCCCTTGTTAAAAACATACGTTAGTGTTTTGTTTGACTAATCCTGCATATGAAGCTCATGGTATTTTTAAACTAAACACATTAACCAAACTGATTATGGAAATGTTCGGTTATTATTTATGACCTCAAGCTCAAGCTTAAACTTTGTATTTCTATAGCACAAAAACCAGTGTGGTTCAGAAATATTATACCTAGCCAAGGTTGTCACATGGGTCATAGCAATTTTAAGAAAAAAAGAAACTCTTTGAAGCCAGGCTTTTAAGCAGTGCTAAAGGGGTGTAAAGACTCCATTGGAATCTCTTTTACAAAGTCTCTTCTGGAGCTGCTATGTTGTATCCACAGACCTCGCATTTTACTACCACAAATGACGCAATTATTTAAACCTCTGTGATTAAAGGGGCGAAGCATAATCATTTCTTTCAATCATGCACAATAAATGTAGATACACATTTCAGTTTTAAATGCAAATGATCAATGCTGACGTGTCCAAAAGCAGACTTTTGGACCACAATTATTCATCATTTAAACAGTCAAGGGGGCTGTCAAAGCAAAAAAGAAGAAGAAAAAAAACAAACATTATGCAATGTTATGAGCAGGGATTGAAACTCAACGTTTACTGGTCAATTACTCAGTTGCTCTCAATCTGCTCAGATATCCTAAAGTATAAACTGCATTGACATGAATACTTTTTTCAGTTGATTTCAGGTCTCTTTAGGCTGATTTATAGTTTTGGCTGAGCAAACTTGACACGAGTCCAGTTTTCTGCAGTGATGCACAGATGAACGCCCAGCTGGACTTTTATTGTAGCCAGTAGACTCTTTAATCTCTATCACCCATTATACAAGCATCTCCCTGCTGAACAACTTATCTTCTTATTATTACAGGCCCCACGTCTAAAGTCATGCCCACTCTATATGGAACTCAAAAAAAAAATTACAATAAAAAAACAGAACTCAGACCTGACCAGTATCCTGAGCAAAACCCACTACTTCTGGTAGGTTTCTCAATGGATACTGTTGAATGAGTCAATGAATATTGTGAACACATTTTTGCAATAAGAACGGGCTTGATTTCCAACCAGTGTTTTTCTGATTAAATAGCAGGGGTGCCTTGAAAACATGTCAAATTTTAGCAACTGTTAAACTGTCATTATTAAATTGGTTGGTTCTGCCCTGAACCGATTTCTGAACCCTAGAGGAAACCAGAATGGCCAAATCCAAAAAGCCAAACATATTCAGACATAGCTGCACCGCATCTTTCCTAAATGGCCTAATTTGGTGTCCTGCAAAATCCGTGCCGTTCAAAAGACAGCGGTCACGCTTACCAATAATTAATCAGGCAAAACTAAATAATAGTATTTTTTTTAGAATATTTAAGTGATTCTAAAATGTTGACAAAACTAATTTTGTCTAGCTCTCACGAGATATCTGCAATTTTTCGCATGGCACAATGTACAATGCAGATTTCCTCTCTAGGAACAAATAGCCGCTTTGGAGGAAGCAATCATAGAGGTGGTAATACTCCAGCAGATGAATATATCAGTTATATTACCACGTGCCACCGTTAATTCCCCTGTAAGACAGAATTGAGAAGAGGGCTTTGTTGAATTATGGGAGCAATTGAAAGGGGCTTGTCTGCTGCCATATCTGTCTCAGAGCCCTGCAGATCAACACGTGTTGAACATATTTTAACATGAGAACAACCAACAGAGAGCTTACAAAGTAGAGCTGAATCATTGGAGCCTTGATTTGTGGAGGTCAAATGAGTCCTAAGATAGGGTTTGAATATGTCACAAACATATGTGTCCAGAACATGTTCAAATCAAATATTGGTTTTACTGTTGTGTTATTTATTATTACAAATCATTTACATGATGTAAAAGTTGTTAATCCAGTCAGATCCACAGCTATGGCTAAAATGAGTTTAATATGAAGGGACTCTCGCTTACTTCCACAATCCCCGCCGCATCTGTCTTGTTGGTTGCTCGTGCAGGCCTCCAAGCTTACTAACTGAAGGTTCTTAGTGTTCAAATAAGGAATGACCTGGTAACACAGTGAAACTTGTGCTTTTGTCCTACTTGTGTGGCTTAAGAACATTGTAGTTCACTTGTAGTAGTTGCATTGGTCAGGCTTTATCAAAAGTACTCTAGGAGCATTTACTGGAAAATGTTAGGGAGACGCAACTTATTGTCAACTGGGAGTAATAACCAATGATCAGAGTGCATTACGACCTTAAAGTAATGCTTTCATCATTTGTGATGGAAGCGGTGAATGTGAATGGTTCAAATTGGATCTCATTTTTAAAAAGAGACAGATCTGATTATACATTTAATTGAGTAAACACAAGAAAACTGCACATGAACAGAGCAGAAATCACTGCCAGTGAAAGGTTTTGTACAATAAATTACTTGCTGGGCCTCTTTTTCTTAAATATAGTACAATGTTTTACTACCATATAACGATTCCTGGTGTAAGCATAAGTGATTTTAACCCATCCATCCATCCATCCATTTTCTTCCGCTTTATCCGGGGCCGGGTCGCGGGGGCAGCAGTCTCAGCAGAGATGCCCAGACTTCCCGATCCACGCATACCTCCTCCAGCTGTTCTGGGGGGACCCCGAGGCGACACCAGGCCAGCTCGGAGACATAGTCCCACCAACGTGTCCTGGGCCTTCCACGAGGCCTCCTCCCAATAGGACATGCCTGGAACACCTCCCGAGGGAGGCGACCATGGGCATCCGGAACAGATGCCCTAGCCACCTCAGCTGGCTCCTTTTGACGTGGAGGAGTAGCGACTCGAGTCCGAGCTCCTCCCGGGTAACTGAGCTCCTCACCCGATCTCGGAGGGTGCGCCCAGCCACCCTGCGAAGGAAACTCATTTCGGCCGCTTGTATTCGCGATCTTGTCCTTTCGGTCATTACCCAAATCTCATGACCATAGGTGAGGGTGGGAACGTAGATCGATCGGTAAATCGAGAGCTTTGCCGCTTGGCTCAGGTCCCTCTTCACCACAACAGTCCGATACAGCGACCGCATCACTGCTGACGCCGCACCGATCCATCTATTGATCTCACGCTCCATCCGTCCCTCACTCGTGAACACGACCCCGAGATACTTGAACTCCTCCACTTGGGGTAAGGACACCCCACCGACCTGAAGCGGGGAAGCCACCTTTTTCCAGTGGAGAACCATGGCCTCAGATTTGGAGGTGCTGATCCTCATCCCGGCCGCTTCACACTCGGCTGCAAACCGCCCCAGTGCGCGCTAAAGGTCCTGATTTGATGAAGCCAACAGAACAACATCGTCTGCAAACAACAGAGATGAGATTCTGAGGTTCCCAAACCGGACACCCTCCGGCCCCTGGCTGCGCCTAGAAATTCTGTCCATAAAAGTAATGAACAGAACCGGTGACAATTTTGAGTAAATAAAAATGCCCGCTCTAGTAGTGTTAAAGAGCGCGGGTCAAACCCCTCGCCATAGAAATGTGATCAAAACACCAGCACTTGCCACACTCACTGCCACCCACAGTAGCGGAAAATATTTCAGTCAGTATCTCGGAGGTAAAGCTTGGGGAGGGACCACCGCTTTACAAAACATCACCTGCCGGTCCGGACGGGGTACTGTTGTCCCAGGCCTCAGGACCATGGGACCCGTGAAATTAATAAAATCATTGAATATTACATTTAAATGTAATTTCCTATTTAAAATCTACTTAACAACTGAAAAATATAGTTTTTTGTGAATATAAATGGGTCCCCTTTTTGCGCACCTTCCCCCAGTGCTTTAAGTGGGCCGGTACTCAGTACCACCACTTCCAAAAATAGTTCTTGAGCGTACCGCCACTTCTCCATGCGCCAAAAATGTGCTTTTAGCGTACCGGTATGCTCATTTACACATCTGTTTTAATCCTTTAGCTGCTCCACCGCTTTTCAGAGCGCCCTTCACAATGTTCGTTTCCTACTTCGTCCCACCTTGAGCAGAGACTACATAACCCATACACCCTTAAGTTTTATAAGTGAAAAGCGCCATGTGTCGCTGTAGCCGCTGTAAACAACTTAAGGTGATGCTTGTCCACACAAACAAGCGGATCCCGGAGAGGGTGTGTGAAACGCAACCATCGCTGCTCAGTAAAAATACAATGAACACTTGACTCTGCTCTCCTGGCTTCAGAGCAGTAAAAGAACAAGGTCAGAATCAGAGGACGCGTTGGCTGACCCCACCTGTGCCGCAGTCATTGAGGTTCTCACAAATGGCGACGAGCACGAGAGTGATGTGCCCCGTTTGACCTCGTAGATGCGATAAAAACAAAACAAAGGGGCAAATATGGTTTGAAACAAACTTCTGTGCCCTGAGATGAGGCGGACTGCAGACAGAATGCAGCCTGACGAGCTGCAGTAACAGCACAAGCTCCAGAGCATGGAAGTGTTTGTTAGACACTTTGGAAAGCACAGACATTAGCCTTTAAGAATTTTCAGAGACATCCATCTGTAAGAGTTCAGCTAAAACTGTCTTTCTTCTAAAGGTAAGACTGGGCTTTCATTACTGTTGTTTATTATGCAGATGGTTGTTCACGAAGCTCATTTTCTTTGCATTGGACTGACAACTTCAGTTGTTTATTTGAGCAGATCTGAGTGTAATGATTGTGAATACATTAAATAATTGATACAGTCCAGCGTTATTACAATATCATTTATACTGTAATAACGCTGTTAAAAAAAAAGAAGGAAAAAATATAACCAAAAAATATAATAATATATTTATTTAGTCTCCTTTTATTAATTTTTTATTCATATTTATTTTGCAGACAGGACAGGGGGGGTGGTACAGTTCATTAAAATATATATATCTATCTTATTTCTCTTGATCACTTCCTGCCTCCAGCTGATGTCACTGATGATGTTAGCAGTCAAAGGGTCTATACTATATTTATATAATTATAATATATATATATAATAACAAAACTCATCAATTTCGATTCATTCAACAAAACAAGAACACAAACCAACATACCAGCAACAACAATAAACAAAACCTCAAGGAGCATTTTCAAGATGTTAATGTTAATAGCTGCTTCCCTTTTTTTTTATTTTAAATTTTTAAATTAATCATAATGGCAAAACGCAAGACGGTTATCGAACATCACTATTTTTACGCATATTGTGCCTATTTTACTGTATGTACGTATTGCTTTTTTCACATTTTATAAACAGAAAGAGTAATCGTCCTATCTCGTGCATATCAAGTAAAACAACGTGTGTGCGTCTATTTGACTGAATGACAAGGCTTTTGTCATATGTGAAAGTGTGCAGCCTCCCTGAAACTCCCTGTCAGCCAAAGCGATCCCGCCTGCTCTCACCGGGGGACAGCCGCCACTTATCAATTTCTGAATTGAATTTCATTTTCCTGCCTCTGACACGCAGCGTGAGAGCGAACGGTGTCATTCTCTTTATTGGACGGCGAGAGGACTTCCCGGGCTGGGGTATACATGCACAGGTCCATTAGCCCTGATGTGAGGCGATAGCTATGTGGCGGTGTGCTGAAATCCTGTTCCATACAATGACGTCAGATGGTTCTTGCGGGGGTGAGGTGTTGCCCCGGCTGCAGCAGCATTTGTGGTTGCGTGGAGGCGGCGTAAGACAGGAGAAAGTCCCCGGGGGATTTGGGGATCCATAATGTAGCTGTAATTAACAACCGACAATCAATTTGCACGGATGAAGAAGCCCCACTGAGGAAAACAGGAGTGAGGACTGAATGCTGCATGGGAGGGAAAGCAGCATGTAAATAAAAGTAATAATTCTCCATTATTGTCCAAAAAAAAAGAAAAATGATACTAATTATTATTTCATTGGACAAATGTTTGTGTCGCTCACCTTTGGAAAGTGACAGGAACACAACTCTTACTGCACAATGCTTCTCCATTCACCCATTCAAATATTGTATTGTGGATTCAATTCTTGGTTGCCAAAAATTTGGACAATGAAGTATGTGCATAATATTTGTGCACATACACACAAATACAGGAAGTTGGTATAATACGTGTGAGTAAAACAATCCTGGTCAAACTTGATGAATAAAAATCTACAATATTAGCGATGGGAGAGTTTAATTGAAACAGAATAACGTGTTGGGTGTAAATATGTTTGAGTTTTGAGGTAAATTTCTGCATTATAGAACAATCCATTAGTTCTTGTGATTGCATTAAGTAGTGGATAAAATGCTCTACACGGCTCAAAAGTATTTTCGCGAGGTGCTCTGCTCTTAGTAACATGTCATGGCTATGGTTTTACTGGAAAGGTGCATTACCCCTGCTACTGTCATGAGACATTAATGCATGAAAGCGCGTAACAACGTAAGTGGTAGCTACAGGGAGACTAATTACACGTCACATAAAAAATATTTAACTTCTCACATTCTCATTGAAGAGAAGCTGGTAATTTTTGTGTTAATGGAAATGAGCTGATTGAACCATCCGTATAAATGCTCAGAGGAAATAATGAATGGTTTGTGGGTTTGAATGTTGATCTGTACAAACGCTTGGTTTATTGTATTTTTTTGATAGATAACTAAAAATAAACATTATGGATTTTTTTTTCTTTGTCTGGACTTTAGAATAGGTTTACCAATATGACAGAGGGAAAGTGCTTATGTAGATCATATATCATATCTAGTGTGGGGAATAAAGCACAGTGGTATGCTTTCCTTGGTGGTGTAGTGGCCCTTACAGGCGTAAAAGCAGCAAAGCCATTAAAACAGTGCCAAAAGGTACATTTCTGCAGTAGATTTGTAGTAGTAGTAGTAGTAGTAGTAGTAGTAGTAGTAGTAGTAGACAACGGAGGCAGCAAATGGAAGAAGACACCAAAGGCCAAAATGTGTCGCTGAAACATCTGCAGAATATGTAAAGGATGATTGGGTCATGTTCCTGGAGGCCCACTACAAAGAGTTTTTTTTTTTTTTTACTGCTCCTTGGTTGGGTATCTCCCCCTCATTCCGGGCGATCTGCCTGAAGCTCACGCCTGTGGCCTACCATCTGAACAGGCCCGGGTCAATGAGGCGGGATCCTCTGTTTCTGATGGAATAACATAGACCAAAAATATATGATCCATCCATCCATTTCCAAAATATATAAAATCTATTATATTCTCAATAATTACACATACACTATTTTGCCTGGCCACGCCGTACTATTTTCCCATCTTTTTTTGTGCAAATAATTTCTTTGCTGTCAGTTTTTGCAGTTGTGTCAGTCCTTGAAATTACTCCAGCAGCAGGTAGTTATACTTGACAACAGAACGGAAAGTGGAATTACAACCCACACCGCCGCTTGTACTCTGACCCATTGTACTTGCCCACACACACATTAATAGTGCATTAAGGCTTAATTACCAACAACACTAGGTGTGCTCTTATGGGGAATTCGACAGCAGTTCCTTACCTTTTTACACTTGTTGCAATGCAAACTAACCACAGCCTGACAAAGCTATTTCAACGACATGACTGACAAAAGGATTAAGACAAGTCCCTTAGCCCAATTCGATGAAAAGGTTTTGTCAGAAGTACCTTTTATTCTCTCATATCCGCCTGAAAGGTTTTCGAATACTTGCTTTTTCGTTTAATTGCACAATTTTGGGAAGATATCTAGATTCGAGATGAATTTTAATCGTCCCAAAGGAAATTTGTTTTGGACACCCAGGCTGTTACACATAAAACAAACAAAAACAAATACATTTAAAGTTGCAAGCGGCGATAAAGGCCATCGCCCTTTGAGGCAACACCCTCCCGTGCAACCGCGCCGCACCTATCGATTCGATTCTTTATCTATTATCTTATCAATGCCTGACTTTTATGTGTGTTGGGGAAAAACAAGGAATGAATGTGCTTTTGATGTGTAAAAAAGACACATTGTCATTTTTCCCAAGAAAAAATATTTATTAAATAAAGCAAGTTTCCAAATATACTGTGGCTCCTGCTGGCACTCAGCCTGCCTGGCATCCTCAAATATAATGGTAACATTTGTACTTTTCAACAAGTGTCTGTAACTTGTAACAGACTGATGCTGTTTTGTAACACCTAAACAACAGGACTCGGTCTCAGCCCAAACCCTACAGATTTTCATCTATCCTACATTCTCCTTCCCCCTGTCCCCCTGTGAACTACTTCTGTTGCAGCCCGTTAGCTAGAGCTGCGAGAGATCAGCCAATCCACGGGGACGGGCAGAGGTAGACCTGCTCACAGTGCGTTTAGGGCGAGGACAGACGACTGCAGCCTCCGCTCTGAGCCCTGGGCCTGAGCGGGGGCTGCTGAGGTGCGCTCAGAGCGGGGACAGACAGTCTCGGGCCCGGGCTCAGAGCACAGCGGCACGGGCCCTGAACCCCATGTGTCATGTAGGGCTGGGCGATATATCGATATTTAAGATATATCGATATATTTTAAAAAGAGATATGGAATTAGACCATATCGTATATATCGATATAGTCCAAATTTGCGCTGTAATACTTGCTTCAGGCAACCCGCTGAACGGAGCTCTGCACTGCTCCCAGCGCCCCGGCCCCGCCCCTCGTGGGAGAGGGGCGAGGGGAGAGGGGGGGCAGCAGCCGGCACTCTTCAACAAACATGAAGAAAGCAACAAAGTCTGCGGAGCGTGCGGAGGAGAGCCCCTGAGTTGGTAAAACAAAAACCAGTGGCTCAATCATTTGGAGATGGTTTGGACAGAAGTGAATGTAGCGGCGAGATATGGTGGCGCCGTGCGCTGCGCCATGTGCTTTTGTTTACTTCCCAGTCTAGTTAAGGTTTGCGGTAGATCGTGGATGTACTGTGAAAATATCAGCGTTTGTAATGCTGCCACCGCGAAGTACTATCGCTTTTTCCCCGTTAGCATTGCGTTAGCCACAGCGCTAATCACTCCATCACTCCAGAGATGCTGAGCCTGTGCTGCTTGTAAAGAATAAAGAGTCGTTTGTGGCTCAGTTTAGGAGCTTATGTTTGGGAATGCTTTGGATAAAGATAAGAACTTATCTCAAAACCACTGACTAAAACACAGTTAAATCAAGAGCAAATATCAAGAAATTATTTGGGCTATTTATTTATTATATTTCATGATTATGAGTGAAAAAGTAAGTAATACGTTAATAAGTCATATTTCATTGTCTTAGTTTAGGCTTTAGTTTAGTTATATGCAACATAAAGTTATTAACAGCAAATGGGGTAGAAGAAAAATAAATAAATAAAATAAAAATTGCAATATTAAATATTAAAACACTCCTATTTGGCAGTGACATTTCATTTCACAGCTCTCACTTTGTGGAAAAAATATTGGGATATATATCGTATATCGATATTCAACCTAAATATATCGGGATATGACTTTTGGTCCATATCGCCCAGCCCTAGTGTCATGTCAATTAAGCGACGTATCGAAAGTTTGGAAAGAAACTCCAAGCCAATACATCGCAAATAAACGGAGCGTTCGCAGCAGCAAAGCGAAAACGTAGAACTGACACGTTCATTGCAATGGACTTTTTTAATTGACGACACCCCTTCGTCTCTCGTGAACGCGCAAAACGGAGGGGAAGGGCTAAACGGAGGGCTAAGGGGTAGAATTGAGATTGGGCCTTCCCCTTCATGTTTTCCTGCTTACTTCGAAGCAGCGTCAACAGACTCGGAGAACTAGGTCATTACGCACGTGTGTCTAGCTCCGCGGTGTGCTATAGTGTCCGAAAAGAGGGGGAAAAGAGTGTTTTCAGAGCGGGAGCATTGATAGGAGGGATCGATAATGAAGTAGACGTACGGTTCCGATGCTTTGCTCAAACAGAACCGGGTCTACTTGTAGAACCGGTTCTCGGTTCCCATCCCTAATCCCCAGCCTCCCAATTCACACTGGCCTTGCTGACTTTCATCCACAAGAAAGTTTGCCTCGTCCACAACTACATCAAATTGGATAAATCATTGCAGATCTATGCCTCTAGGTGATAATAGCCAGGTCTACGATCGTAGAATGAGTTTGTCATAATATCTGAGATGCACAAAGGAGCAGTTACTTTATTGGGATACATATGATCTTGAATTAGTAACCTTGTTGACCTTTATGATGACTAAATGTTTTTTCTGTCCCATATTAAAAATCCTCTTTTTCTGTAGCCTGTACCAGCACTGTTGTCATAAATAGGAATTTATTCTCATCCAGTTTATAAAAGATACAACATTTTAACTCAATCTGACAAGGCACATGCAAATTATAAAAGATAATCTTCCAATTGTGGTGACATTTAGCCTGGCCACGCCCACATCTATTAAAATATAATATGACTGTAATATAATGTTTTGTTTGTTTCATTGTGTACAACAACATTTCTTACAAATCGTCCAAACTGCAATTTTCAAAGTGTAGGTAGGTGGCGCTGTACTGTGTGAAATGGACCTGCTATTGAGTGTGTTCTGTTCAGTTTGGGGTAGTACATTAGTAACTCAAATATGAGCTCAATAGATCATTACATGTTTGAATTATACAGGAAAACATGCTTTTGGAGAGACATTTGCATTGGCCACGCCCACATCTTAGAAAATATTACATGACTGTAATGTATTTTTTGTTTGATAAAGTGTTTAGAATAAACTGGCAACACTGAATAAAAGTCCCCCAAACTGCAGCTTTCAAGATATAGGTAGGGGGCGCTATCCTCGTGGCAGGTTATATATTAATTGATGTATTCTGTTCAGTCCTGGGTAGTGCATCGATGACTCAAATGTGAATTCAATAGGTCAATGCCTGTGAGTATGAGCTGTCCTAAAATATACACAAAATCCCCGCTTTCTTCGCCGCAGCGTTATGAGGAGACCGTTGAACTGTTTTACAAACCGTGGTTGAATCTTGAATTTCAATATGTCTAGATGCCCTGTACCAAGTGGGATCTCATTTGGACGAAAAACTAGGGACTACTTCGTTAAAACATAAGAGTAGTCAAAACTGATTCTGTATTTTAAGCCAAAATGGCCGACTTCCTGTGTGTCGGGGCACTCCATTTCAGGTTTGTTGTGATGTGATTCACTGTACTGAACGGTTTTGGCCTACGCCAAAAAAACGTGTCCTGATTTGCATAGGGGTCCACTGTGGGGGGCGCTGTCGAGCCATTTAGTCTGTCTGACAGACAGACTGACAGACAGGCAGACAGACAGGACTATTATTTGTGACTGTTCATGGTGGTAATTGCATTTGGAACAAATTACTTCTTATATATGTTTTGTGGACCAGGGGGACTTTAAAACGCCTGCCTGATGAGAGCAGCATGAAGGAGCTATGGAGTGGATGTGAGGGGTCACAGCTGTACCGGTGATTTTTTAGGCCTGAGTGATTTAGCTTTGGATTTAACTGTCAGAAAGTTGAACCATGATGCAATGTTCAGCTTCAGTGACCTCTCAGCAAACATTTGGACGAAGGTGCTCACTTCCTGATGATACTGGGACAGAGCTTCAGGGAGAACATGCAAACTCCACACAGAAAGGAAGGGAACTTGTGACCTTCTAGCTGTGAAGCAGGAGAACTAACTGCTGCTCAACCTGCGCCCACGGTATGTTATTGTTTCAAAGGAGAAAGAAAAAAACTTCCTGCATGCTCCTCAGCGCACACACACAAATACCACTACACCCTACACACTCTTCAATCCACTTTTATTGTATTAGCTGCCTTTTGTGTTAATTCCCATGCCTGTTTGTTATTGCTCTACAGTATGTTGTATCTTGGATTTTGAGCATCAATCGAAATAGATCTTTTTTTTTTTTTTACGGGGGCTGTCAGTGCATATTTAAAACAAATTCAGGATAGTTACATTTCAGGGAAGCTTGAAATGAACATTCACTGAGAGTGTTTAGGACAAACCTCAAGGTTTTATGCATAATGAAAGTCCATCAAAGCAGAAAACCTTAATGTGTGCAGGGCTCATTTAGTTACCTATGACATTTTTGTTTTTGATTACTCTTCAAAGCACATTTTTGCCTCACTCTACCTAGATTTTGCACTAACAAAAGATGAAAACTGCGCTTGTTGTTTTTTCTATACATGTCTTTTGAAATAGCTACAATTGTGAGTCATGTGTATAAGAATCTTTGTCTGATGCGATCCTCTTAAAGAAATAACAACACAGCATTGTATCATTGTTCTATTCTATTGTCAATATTTTGTGACCTGACCCCTCCCTTTGGACTGACTCTGTGACATTTGGAGAAAGAGTTAGGAGAAGCTTCAAAAGAGAAGCAATGTCCACATGTTCGACAACATTGGATGGTGTATGACTCCCACTGCGGCAGAAGAGAAGAAAAACGAAATCTTCTTTTTAGTGAAGGATTTTGGGGCATTTCCTGCAATCTGTTGTTCAAATCTTCTTTGTCTGTCGCAAGATTAAAACATGCTGCTATTTTTGCATTGCTGAGCCCTATGATGATGAGTGAGTGCGCAAGTGAGACGGGTGCTGTCAGATAAGCCCATTAGAAAGACATATGTTTATTGGATGTTATACTATTTTAAGTGCCCGATACATTGTGTATTATTCATGTTAGCCCATGCAAAATAGATCGTGCAAGGCTTTAGCAGTAAAACACCACAGCCACGGGGATGAAATTGTCACATATGCAACACAAAAATCCTTGGCACACTCAGTCAAACATATTGTTACATAAATATAGATACAGCAAGACACACTGCTACACAAAAGACCCATACTGCAACACAACGCACTACACCATATTGGGCAAATGAACGCCAGGCGGTGCCGAGCCAGAAAGGAGCTGTGTTGGGAGCGCTGTCGCCGTCACAGATCCTGGCATTAATCATGTTTAGCTGTTGTTGTTGTTTAATATGCAAATCTCCCATTCAAAGTGTGAGTGTGGTGGTAACAAGTGTGCTCCAGATCCCCGTGGATCCTAGTGAGATGGAATGATCTAAATGTGTGGCCATTAAAAAAACAATGATAGTTGTAAGATGAATTTTTTAGGAATTTAAAAACACCACTAATTTCTCTGTAAAAAGCACCTGGTGCTCTAATGTAATGAATGTCGACTGTCATATCTCCAGGTATATTGGCACAGCATCATATTTATATATATATACATACATACACACAATATACAATATATCATTAGGACTAAATAAATAGATGTCAGTTAAAAGCTAAGCTAAAAAGGTGGGTCTTGAGCCTGCTCTTATAAACATGAACGTTCTCTGCGGTCCTGAGCTCCTCCTCAGGTCGTTCCAGAGGCGAGGGCCATAATATTGGAAAGACTCCTCGCCGTGAGTCTTTCTGTTGACTTTAGGAATAACTAGGAGACCCCTGCCAGAGGAGCAAAGGGGCCGTGAAGTTTCATAAGGTAAAAGCAGTTCTGAAAGATAAGAAGGACCAAGACCATTAAGACATTTAAAAACCATTAAAAGAACTTTAAAACGTTAAGACTTTATTATGACTATAATCGATTGGTGGAGAACATGTTTACCTTATAATACACTGGATTCCCTTCCAAAACAACTTCCTCTCACTGCTACTTCTACGGGTACTTCTGAAATTGACTTTGGGGAAATACTGCCATAGTCACTGCCAGTGTATGTCATTGTGTCGCACTTATCGCTAACTATTTAGCATACGCCGCCTAAGGCCTAAGGATATTGGGTTACAGCATCAATATAAGCCTCCCAGTGGAAATACATGAATTTCCAATCTAATCCGCACACTGTCAAGCTCAATATGACCAATATAGGACCATGCATTTGAACTCTATTTAAAGAATCCTTTGTCAAGTTTCAATGAACAGCACTTCAATAGTGTTATAAATCTCCACAGACCTTTTATACACACCACTCGAAGCATGAAAAAGGCCTAGGACAGGACGTGAAATGCCATGGGCGTCATTATGGCTGTAATATTTTATAATCATGGGACAATTCATCAACACACACGCACACACACGCACACACACACACACATACTCACACTTGCATGCAGAACAAAAAGCTTTTGTTCAATGCTGAAAACCACATGAAATGAGCAACACAAAATCACAATGCGTTACAGCTAGTATACACTGAGGATGCTCCAATTCCCAAAAGGTGGCGCCTTTCAAGACACCCAAAGTGGTTTACGGAGGATTGTTCTTTCTGCAAAGTATTTGTGAGCGGACCGGCAGGCTCCACACAGAGGGACGTGGTCAGGGCTGGATATTAACCTTTTTGGTCACCGGCCACTGTGGCTGGTGGTTTACTTAAGTTACTCACTACAAACTGAAAACTAAAATGTTTATCTAAACTTCATTAAAAAATGCTTGTCAACTTCACTCTTTGTATGCCTAATGTTAACTTTTGAAAATCACAAAATCTGTGTGTAACATGCTGTAGCTTCACCAGGCCGGTTCCAAAGAGTCGGAGATGAATATCCAATGTCCAACGTGAAACCAGCTTCACCGTGACAGACCACAGCCCCGGTCCGAGGACGCAACGGGACAGTCTAAACCAATGGCGACTGGCTGCTCTGCTTTGTGATGATGACACTAGGGGCCACCATTGGTCCGCCATTGCTGTAGTACCTCCATATAGCCGTTAGTCTCCCATTGGAAAGCATTGCACTTTAGAGACGTTAAAAACAACTTTAAAGCCTGGTTTCTAATTGTTTTGAACTTTCTACAGCTAGATATTCCTCCTGTGATAATGCTGGGTTAGTTACAATTAAAGAAGGCCGGTTTTCATTAAATCTCGTATACTAATGAGGGCCAGACTTGATTGCAAGACCATTAGCATTAGAGCTAATGGTGCGGGCGCAGCTACGACTGAACTACGTGCCCTGCGAGGGCCGAGTCTACAGTGAAGATCCCGCCCTTATGCCCTTTTTAGGGACATGCTCCATCACAGCAGGGTAGGAGGAGTCTGTAAATCCACCATGATTCCCCCCGCAAACGTAGTCATTGTGGCAAACGGGGAGGAGTGAGTAATGACGGCCTATTAATAATATGTCTATGGTCTAAACTCAAGCAGAGAATATTTAAACATTGCAGGAGAGTGCAGTATAGTTGCATTGCAGTAGAATAGAGTGAGGTTTAAAGATGTCACTCCTTCTCACGAACTTGCTCAACAAACTGGAAAGCTCATAAAACGTTGCTGCCAATTTGTGTCAACAGCATCGATCACCACCATGAATTACAGTAATACAGGGAAAGTGGGTGAAGTATCCAAATACACAACAATTTACTGTGGTTGGAAGAGGAATTGGACCGCTATCCTTCTGGTGAAAAGAACAGTCACCCCTTTCAATGCTCTCTACGTGAGATACACTTGAGATCAATATAACCAATAACAAATCACTATTTGTTGCAATTCTAGCCACGTCATCATGTTGAAATTGTATTGGTTGCAATGTCTTAGTAGCAGAGGTTCTGCTAGACTTTTTTTTTTTTTGCTGGACACTTTGGCTGGATGGGTCGTAAAATGTCGGCCGTTCACAAGGATTACCGGCCATTTCAAAAGTTAATGAATGAATTTTCATCAATAACAGTGCTCTTAAAAAACACAGCTATTTCCAAAGAAAGAATAACGTGAGAAAAACAGCTCAAATCCAAACGAACAGTTTGCGTGGAGACCATGGAGAGCATCAAGTGTCACGCGGACGTACCCCACTCAATGGCCCTCATTTATCAAACTTGCGTACGGTGAAATCAGAGCGTATGTGGGGTTTACGAAAAATGTCCGCCTATTTTGGCATTTATCAATCTGAGCGCACCGTACACCTGGCGTACGGTGCGCTCAAATCCTACACCAAGTCAGGAGGTGGTGTACACGATACACCAATTTTAACTAAACACTAAACAGCGCAGGAAAACAGTTTTTAACAGCATGAATGCATTGCCACATCGCATATGATCCTCATTAGTAATTTAAACATGAAACAAGGCGACAGCGTTAATGTTTATGGGCTTGAGCTGCACCGACACGGGTCCGAGCCCAGAGGCTCAGCCCGGACCAGAGACACTAGAACCTGGACCAGAGACACTAGAACCTGGACTGCAGCCACAGAGACGCTTACAATGTTTTTTGTATTTATGTTTAGTTTTTTGTTTTTAACAAAATACCGCTGCTGCACAAACTTTGTGTGGATTCCCCGCCTCACACCCGCGGCCGCTGCCGTGTACCGGGACACCGGGACTCACCTGGCTGTACGAGGCCATTCTCCGTGTTCTGGTTGGTTTCAGCGCTGAGTCTGTGGACCGTATTCGGTGCTCGCGAGTATCCCGGGCGTCAAACAAATCCTTCGACAGCTCCACAGCTTTCGTCGGTCCGGACGGGTTCGTAAAGTCCGGGTTTGAGCAGAGCACAGGGTCTGCTGACCGCGCGCTCTCCTCTCGTTAGGGGAATGATGGAAACACGTCTCGAAGGGCTGTCTTCGGTCCGGACGGGTGCGTTAGGTTCCTGTCAGCTCTCCGTGCACCTGTTTCCTCCCGGAGGAAAGCTCTGCTCAGGCCGAAAGGCGAGTAGTTCTTCCCCCGGCTGTAGCGCTGAGTCCGCGGAGCTGACCGCTGCTTTTTGCTGTTCAGATCATGGTCCAGAGTCTGCTCTGACTGCCGCGTTGTGTCCACGCTTTTTTTTTATGTGGTCTTATTTTATACCCTTTTTTATATAGGCTATTTAGGCCTACTGCTTATTTAATAAAAGTCACTTTTTATTATTAGCCTATTTCTTTTTTCCCCTCTTTTTTTTTTTAGTAAATGTGATCTTGGATTGGCTATAAGGTTAACGTTGGTTACTGACAATTTTTTTAATATCATATGAACAACTATTTATCATTTCCTGGTTGGAGAAATGTTCTTTTTTGCCGTGTTTTGTGCGTGCCTGCCGTAAAACCCGTGGGTGAGGCCTGAATATTTTTGGGCGTTTCATTCAAATGACGCTAGGATTTCTCCGTGGCATTTACCATCAGCTGAGCTTGCGTACGATAAGATCTGAGCGGAAAGCACAGGTTCATAAATGTCACGCGCCTTCTGGCGTATATCGGAAATACACCTACGCATACACCATTTTTTTACGCAATGTTGATAAATGAGGAACAATATGTGCACAATAAGTCAGACAGGAGGTAAACCTAATCACTGTCCTTATCCAGCTCTGTCCGGCGCGGTCTCAGCTGCACAGCACGGGTTGGGTTGGGCTGGTAATGCAATAATTCTCACATCACTGAAATATTATGGAAGGACAAATAGACAGTGCTAAAGTCATCAAAAGACAGTCTAGAGCGATTCACCACGGACTCAGCTCTGCCACACTCAAGAGCGGCTCCAAACACCAGTAAGCCGAGGCAGTCTTCCTTGGCCAACTGGTCGAGGAGATCACCTCTAAACCCAGCCGCACTCCTGTGAGCCGCCGCGAGACACCGCATCAGTCTGACTTAACATACGCATTTTTGTATTAATTGTATATAAGATAACCTCTCTTTACTATTTCATTGTTTGCACATTTCCTGTTTATTTTGCACACCCTGAGTGTATTCTTGATAGCTGATAAGTGAATTTATCTATTGCGAGATCAATAAAGGCTTATCTTATCTTGTATTAAAGAATAACCTAATCAAATGTATTAGCTCTTGAGTTCTTAGCCCTTTTGTAAAAGTAAATGTGCCTGTAGTTTGCCGTTCTCTTGGAAAATGTGACGAAGTACGAAGAGAAAAGCCTTTCCAGCACAACGATGGCGTTCTAACTCCGCTGCGTAAAAAGCAGTCTACAGCCAACAAACGGAAACCCTGCTTAGTAGTCTTATTTCTTACTACCTGTACATGTCACAACATTTATTTTACACAAACCAACATGTTCTTGCACATTGGACATATCAGATGCGGTGGAAGGAGAGGCTGGTCTCAGCTGTAATTGATATGCCACATTGTCAGCCATCTTTGTTTGGCTCATCCTCAAGCTGTAGACGATCTTTAGCTTCGCAGCATAAACAGTAACACCCAATGTCCCACCTGACAGCCACTTGATACGACTTGACATACTGTATCACTTCTCACATCGCCTGCACACACAACATCGCGGACAGAAATCACACTTTTGTGGGGTAGATTTGCTAAAGGGGATCTTGAGTGTTCCAGTGACGAATGTTGCTATTTGTGGTGTTTGTATCTGCAAATAGCCCTTATAAATAAAGCTTATTTACTACTGCTTCCTTTTGAGAGAGACAATTTAATCTGGAGTTTGCAGGTTTTCTCATGTCTGCCTATGCCTTTGTCCAGGTTCTCCTGTTTCCCCTACCACTCAAAAAACAATAGTACAATAGTGTCCCCTCTTGGCTGGGACGTCCCTGAAAAATTGCTTCTTTTTTGGCTTTGTGGTCTGCATTCTCGCCTCACAGAAACAATGTCCCAGGTTCGACATCCCCAACAAACCTAAACTCCCAGTAAATCGGCTGAAACCTCCAGTGAGGTTTGATCGTGATCATGACTGATGGTTGAAGAATGGGCCATGAATCTCAAAAGACAAATAAATAATGCCTTACATTTATTTAGTGCTGTACATTGCATACTTTCACACTCAGTTGTAGTGAGCCTGTTGCCACAGCTGCCCTGGGGCTCAATGAGGCTGATCTGTTACCGATTACTCATAGGTGACATGACACCTATGATTGGGACCAACTACCAACTCTCCAGTTTTTTATGACCTGTCTCATTAAACTGAGAACAATTGCAGTGTTGAAAAAGGACAGGAGCAGACATGGGCGGGTCCTTAGCTGCAGCCGAGGGGAACTCCAGGAGGACTGACTGGATTTTAATTGGTTGTCATCACTGAACTTTATCTTGATGAGTGAGGGGGATCGGGTGTAAGTGGAGACAATCCGTCACTATAAAAGCATAGCCGCAGCTTCGACATAGTATTCAGGAACAAGCCAGAAGTTTATGGCATTTTAATGGGCAAAACTGTATTTGCAAGGATACCGTAATGCCCACATAATGAGCAGACTATGGACAAGAATACTATAAAGACATAATAAACTGACTTACCGACAAGAAGCATTTTTTCTTGCAGTATGATGTGCAACAAATACGACTATCTGTTCCCAATCTGCTTCCCAATCACGATGAAGCATGAAAAGCTCGTGTTTGCCTTATACTGACTTGACAACACAGTCACTATTGCTGGGTTTCAGGTGACATCACAGCGTTCTAAAGGCCTATAATATTATATAGAGGAAACATTATTTAGTTTTTGAGGACATGTGTGCTCTTGTACAGAGAGATCATGGACCCAGTGACTGATATTAATGATTATTTTTGGAATTCATACATTTTCTTTTGAGCTACGACTTGTGAAAGTGTAATGCTGTTAATAGGAAACCCCCCCGCTGGGTCCGGTGACATCATCACATTCTAGAACCTGTAACCCACCAATAGGATCAAGGCAACCTCCAACAAAACCAGCAAAGGATCATAATCTCTTATTTTTTACCTTGAACAGGCGCAGGATGTTGGCCACCATGATGGACACCGAGCTCGCAGCCGCTCCGATCACTCCCACGATTTTATCCGGTTTGGTGAAGATGGGGGGGTCCCCGTTAGCACAGCGCACATCCGACCCATCCCGCTCTATCAGCGCCTGCACAAATGTCAGGGACTGCTCCAGGGCGTAGGTGTCCCGCGAGCAGGTGTCCAGGATGCGAGCCCCCAAAGTGATGTTCGGGAGCAACTCGGGGTCCTTGTTGATCAGGTCTACGGCGAACATCATGGCCTCCAAACGGTGGATTCCTTTCTCCTTCTTGAGTTCTCCACAGGGTGTGCCGCGGTCGCCCCGGGAATGGACCGGGAATAGACCCCCCAGGATGATGTCCCCGTCCAGGCGGATGGAGTGGGCGTACTCTGGAGCGGCTTGAGGGTCTATGGGGATCCGCTGTGGGGAGGCCAAGGGGACGAACCAAGCGCAGGAGGCAGCCACAAGTAATAGGATTGTGGGGTAAGATTTGGGGATAGATCTGGGGTGGAGCAGTGGGTTCATAGTGGTCTCCTTTTGTTTTTTCCCAGCGGTTAAACTTTAAAATAAAACTGTAAAACGTCAAAAAGAGGACTCGTATTAGTCTGAAAGGAGGTGGTGACTGGCTCCAAATAAGGAGCTAACCAAGCCCCATGAGTGGACCATATTCCAAATAGATAAGTGATAAAAAGCTGACGCGATGAAGCAGCAGAGGTAGATGAGATCGTGGTGATCCAAGTCACATCCTTGGCATATTCTAGAAGATATAAAGAGGAGAAATAATAACACCGCTATACAACAGTTTAAAATCTTACAATCTAATAAACACAGGAGGACGAAAAACATTTACCGGTAACAAAAAGGAAAATACATTCTTGTGAGGCGTTGTCTGTCTAAAACTTGGACTTCTCTGATTGTTTAACCTCTTAACCCCCACCTGAACCGAGCACATTATCTCAAGTTTCGACGTTGACCACATCTAGGCACCGACTGCAGCGCATTGTGCGTGCTGCTGAGAAGGTGATTGGCTGTGAGCTCCCATCTCTCCGGGACCTGTTCACCTCCAGGACCCGGAGGCGTGTGGGTCGGATCACAGCTGACCCTTCTCACCCTGGATACGGACTATTGACCCCTCTCCCCTCAGGCAGGAGGCTATGGTCTATCCAGACCCATAAATCCTGCCACTTGAACAGTTTTTCCCCTCTGCCATCAGACTCATGAACAATAACAAGTCTCTGTAGTTTAGTTACGAACTCATGGATGTATCTGCACTGTGCGGTGTGTCCACACTTAGATCCACTGCTATCACTTATCACTTTATAACACTTAATATCACTTTATATGCCTACACATCTGTAAATACAATCCCGCTGTTGTTCAATGTCAAATTGTTGTTGTCTTACCATATGTCACTTTTATTATATCTTTTTTTTTATTTTTATTTTTTTATGCATGCCCCTATAGCCTTATAGTTTAAAGTCTTTTAGCTTATTTTTATCTTATCTCTGTGTTATATGTTTTATGTCGCACGTTTGCACCGAGACAAATTCCTCGTTTGTGAACCTGTTCCCAAACCATGGCAAAGTAAGTAAGTAAGTAAGTAAGTGCTTTATTGTCATTGTACAAGAGTACAACGAAATAGTTTTCAGGTGTTAGTCCTGAGCTGCTGCGGCTGAGCCGCGCTGCCACTGTTTGTCTACCTGACCCGCATGACCTTGGAGGTCAGGGAAACTGTAGCACTCGGAAGAAACCTGGCTGGCAATAAACCTATTCTGATTCTGAAAGCTTCTTGAAAAAAGTCTCAAAGTAGTGACGAAAATTAGGATGAAAAAAATCACAAAACCCCGACACAAATGTGACAAAAATGCATCGAAAATGGAACAGAAAAGCAACGAAAAAGTGATGGAAAACGTGACCAAAATGTGTGACGAAAACAAAAACAAAAACATTTGACAAAAAGGCAATAAAACAAAATGTCAAAAAAGTGACGACTACGTGGCAACAATGTGAGGAAAAATATCATTCAAGATCGGTTTTGTTGGTCTTAGCGTTCAAATGAGGCATTACTCTGGCCAATAGGCTGTAGCCTTTTAGATCTGGGTAAAGCTGAACTGGAGAAAATGCACTTGGTTAAGGCGGGGTTTAAGAGGTTAACGCCGTAAAAGTGTTATTCGGGGCGGTACTTAATAGCGGCAGCACAACATACATGAGTCCATTAACAGGAATCTAATCGTCCCCAAAGGCACAGCCACATAGACGGGCTCCTTATCTTTTCTGGCATATATCAACACTGTGTCTTTGCAGCTGCAGACTTGTCAGAATTTGCACCGGGGTATACAAATGAAAAGCCTATCTCTGTGTGATCACCATTGTACACAAACACACACTTTCACACACGCAGTCGTCTCTTCGCATGTCAGTGGTGTGCGGAACAGCTGCAGAGCCAACCGTGCAGAGCCTCGGTGAGCAAACTACCTGCTGCAGTGAGGAGGGCGGAGAGACAGATAGCGAGCCGATAGACAGTGCCAGTGAAAAACAGGCAGAAGAAAAAAGAGCAAGAGATCAGAGCCTTCAAGCTAAATTAGAGAGGGCAGCCCGTGCTCAACTGAAACTACTATTACTGCAAACGAAAAATGGTCAAAGTAGCCGTTGAGTTGCTCCATGGCTCATTTGTCACACAGTGGCCTTCCTGGCAAATCTGTTCAGGGAATGTTATAGATTTTTATTTTCTTTAGCCACATGTCCTTCCTACCAGATGAAAAAGCCACGACAGTCAAAATATTTTAGCAGAGTAGGTAAGATTCAACATTGTGGGCGAATCAGAAAATATATATACTGTACTTACATTATTAAAATAGAGATGCACCGATCTAGCCTTTTTTTGCTTCCGATACTGATACCCATATTGGGGGTTTGAGCATCGTCCAATATCCGATGCTCTGAGTGGAAAAGTGAATGGTCCCCTTTTCTCCATTTTAAGATCAATAATGTCTTATCTTCTCTTGTCATGATGTTACACATCAATTATCAATTATATATTTTAATAAATAATAATGGAAAAACATTTAACAAGGATCGCTGGATTTTCGAAACTATATCTTCAGTTATTCTTTAACAGCATTTTATAAACTAAATACAAACACTTGGCCAATCCAGCAGTGGCCAATTTTATTCTATTTGGCTACTTGGGGTATTTCTATCACAGTTTCTGACCCAGCCTCTCGTAATCGCTAGCCAATAAATAGCATGCTCCTAGCTTTAGCATGCTGTTGCAAGCCGGAGCATTTAGCACGGGGATCAAAAATACATATGCGGAGGTTAAAACTAACTCAGCAATTGAATCCTCCAGGTTCTCAACTTTAAAATGACATACCGCATGCCCATAGTCCACCGTCTCATTATTACATTGAGCAAAGGATCCATTAGTCCGAAATCTCTCTAACCCAGTTGTGTTGTGGATTACAGAGCCATAAACAACTATTGGCCCTAACCTTAAGGTCAATGTCCCTCATTTTATTTTTCATCCCCTGCTCAATGACATTTTCGGAATAATGAGACGTTGGACTAATGGGTTGTCGGACTAATGGGCCGACCATATTCATTCCCTTGGTGAAAGTTGTGTTTTTAAGACGGCGCGAGCCAAAACCGGTACAGTATTTGTATTTATTTGTATTTATTTATTTATTTGAACAGGGACAGTGAACAATCTACATTAGCCTCAGAAAGGAGAGATGCATTGTACCAGGTTATAGCACTTGTGCTAATTTCCACCTGCAGTCCCTGGGCCTATTGTACATGTTTTTAGTGGTAGGGGAAACCGGAGTACCCGGAGGAAACCTACGCAGACACGGGGAGAACATGCAAACTCCACACAGAAAGGCCCCGTCCAGGTGGGAATCGAACCCGGACCTTCTAGCTGTGAAGCACGAGCGCTAACCGCTGTGCTACCGTGCCGCCATATCTGGTATAATGGGTATCTGGTACCCATTATCGTATTTTTTTCAGAATCGGCTCCGATATCCAATACCAGAATTGGATCGGTGCATCCCTATAAAAAAATGTCACCAGTTTGCTTTGTAGCTTCAAAGTCTATTATTGATTCCACTCTCAAGGGAGGCAAGTTATGACCACAATCACTCACACAACACATTCATACTTCATATAGCTTCTTGATTATTTATAGTAAATGAACGTATCTATTTCTTAAATACAAAAGGGCGCTAACAAGCTTAAGCTTCTGCCTACTCCTTTTGAGCATCATATCCACGTTATCTATTAATTTACTTAATCACCTGCGCATGTATCTCTCTTTGGCTTTGATTACTGTGCTGAACTCTGTTCCTATGTAGAACTCTGTGGATCTCAGATGCTCAAATAAAAAAGATGAATTGAATTGAATACTTTATGCAAAATAAAATGCCTCGCGCCATGGACATAAAAGTAGTATGCACCGATGAGAGGCCACAGTTTCCCATCCTGATTCCTACCAGGCCAGACACTTCCAAAACCAGAAAAGATCAGGTTTTCTAAAGGCGTTCTAACTTTACTTTCTTTTCTTCAGTCCTTTTATCTCTTCTACCGCCCACGCTTCCATTGATATTGTTGCTGCAACGCACTTGGCCAGGTCAAAGATACCCACTTAGAGACTTGTTGACCTGACTGGGCTGGAAGTATGAGCAGTAGAAATAGTAACATTTCTATTTTGTTGTTTGCATCTCATTTTCTATGAAGTGGATTTCTGTGTTGCAATCACATCCTTTATCCTTTCTATTGTACTCAGAAAGTCCACACACTCTTCCGCGAAAAAATAAATAAAAATACTTTGCACAAAACCACCTGCTGCAGTGGTGGAGAGAGGCAGGAGGGGGAGAGTGATGGGTAACCACATGAGACAGTGATCGTGAAATAGAGACAGCAGCGAAAAGACAGAGAGATTTCTGCCTCCGAGCCACAGCGTTGCATCATTCACAACCTGCTGTTACTGCCGCAGCTAAATGAACACGTTACACCCACTGCACTCGACTTAACGTCACAACAGGTGCGCGTGCCAGTTAATGCTCTTTCTTCAAGCCAACAATATTAAGAGTTGATGTGGTTTTGTGCGTTGAGTCGGTGGCCGTGCACCTCTATCCCCTGCGGTAGCGTAGTGTCACGCTCGAATGGCTCCCTGCACATTAAGCACACAGCCGAATCCCCAGAAAAGCGCTATAACCGGGGACTCGCGCGCGGACCGAAAATTGGTTGTGACAAACTGTTCGGCTCCTACACGACATGAGTGCTAATGCCCTTTCATTAGCCAAAGGCCCCTGGGATTACTTTCTCATTTAGAGCTAAAGTTTTTTTCGCCAACTTATTTTATGAATTGAAACGGAGGAAGTGATTCGAGGCGAGTGTGTTGCAGAGAATGTGCGTGACCCGAGTTGACACCGAGCGGTCTTTTAAAATCACGTTGTTGCTGCTTTTTTTTGTGCTTTTTTACCAGTTTGCTCTCCTCCAGCACCTGGCCTGTTATCTAAAGAGACTGTTGCTGCCACAAAAATTGTAGAATTCAAGTAAACATATCCTGAATGTGTTTAAGGAGGCGGCAGAAGCTGTGTTAGCTTTCGCCTAAGGTATGAGTGTTTATTTAAAGCTCTTTGGGTGCTCAGTGGACGTTAAACAAGTGAAACCATTTACAATTGTATGGTTATTGATAATAATCATCATGAACACAAAAATAATGCATGTTGTCTTTGAGATCTACAGATAATTAAACCCAATGAATTAAGTAAACTAAAAGAAAAAGTCTGTGGCCATGTTCACATACAAAAAAGTAATTATTCACAATTAATAATGCATTCTCCAGACCCAACTGCAATATGGCTGGTTGTGTTGAATAAATGTACTATAAGATCATTTTTAAAAACTGCTGCTGCTTCTGCAGAATTAGCGCGCAACGACAGCGTGTTTCCACACCCCACAAATATACTGTATTTCGACCACATGTAGGCCATCCCTCTGAATCACACATCTTTATCTGTGGCGGCCCCCTTACCTCAATCCACCGCTGCTTTTGCTGAGATGGCCTATTTTCTCACTGTTTTTGCCTGGTAATTGCCCATATGGTTTACCCTGTTGTTTATACCGCTGCGGATAACAGTTCCTCAGCACAAATGGCCTTCTTTGGGTTTCCATGAACTGTCTATGCATCATTAAGCCACTACTACACCAAGGATAATACCCTTCTAGCAGCCCCTTGATCCAACATGCTTGAAGGTCTGGGCCTACTTCCATACACGTTTAAAGTTAAAACAGCAGAATATTGTGGCGCATTGAGTTGCCTTGTGTACGAAATGTGTGGTAAAAATAAAAATAAAGTTTTTAGTCTTGCCTATTGCTTGACTTTCGAGCCAATAAAGCATAATTCACTCAACTTTAAAGCAGAACTAAGTAACGTGTCTACCTTAAAGCAGCACTAAGTAACCTGTTTACCTTAATAAATACTTTAGTCCCTCTGGGGGTAATACAAGTGTTGATGGGATGATTGGGGGGTCTTTCGTCTCCCCCGGCGTCTCTGGCCAGAAAAATCACAATTGCAACTTTGCCTGCTCCGGGTCAGAGGTGCAATACACACTAATGAAAACATGAAGAAGAAGCTAACAGGCCAACGGGCAAAGATAACCGCGAGCTAGCACCACTTGTGTTTACACACAGTGTTTACAGCCAAGATTGAGTGAAAAAATTATCTCCATTGAATGTACAATATCCCTCTCTCCCTTTGTCTTTTCTGTCAGCGTAGTATTTTACTCTCACGGACAATTAATGAGTTGAAAAAAAAAAACTGCAAGATGCAGAGATGCTTATGGCCTGTAGGGGCATACATTACTTAGTTCTGCTTTAACTTTACAAATATTCAGCAGTCCTATGTTATTACCCACGAGGGCACATTTGAACACATCATGAGGCTTTTTTTCTTTTTCTCAATCCTGTTATAATTCAATTCTGTCCCACTTAATTAATCTACACTCTAAATGCAATTAGGTCAAAGGAAGTCTAGCTCTCACATGGCCACGAGCCCCCGCTATGATTAAAAACACGGCTTTATGTAGGTTATCCCTGATTCATCTGCTAACACTGCATATTGTAGCCACGGTTATATTATTTATTCAACACTTGTACATTCGGACAGCAATTGGCTCATGCAGGCGCACAAAGAAGAGCCCACATGAGGATTGCAGCCCCCCTACGGAGTGTTACATACAATTACCCATAAAAGCACCATGGAAAGTGCTGCCATCCTGCACTTGTGAACCACTCAGTTGTAGAAAAAGACCTCATGGGGCATTGAGCATATGGTGGATTCACAAACCAGGTATTTTCAAAATTTGTTTAGGAATTACTTGGCCATTTTGGTGCCATTTGGTGCATGTGCCATTGGCTGGTCCAGATTATAGGCTCTATGAAACACTAAGGCAGTTGTAGCGATTGTGCCGGCGCCTCGAATCCCAGTTGGAAACAATCTCTCCACAGTGACATCTAGTGGCAAAGTTCCATTACAGCAGCTTTCACAGTGTTTCAGACGTTCAACTCACACCTGTGGTTGAAATGAAAAGTAGTCAGCACAGAGTGAATAGGAGTGAACCGAGCACATTTTCTCCAGTTTGGCAAAAAACAAAACAAAAATGCATCAAAAAGTGACACAAAAAAGACACAAAAGAGCAAAGAAAAGTAACAAAAACGCAACAAAAAAGCGATGAAAGTACAACAAAAAACAGACAGAAAGCCACTAAAGAGCAACTAAGAGAGCAACAAAACAGTAACAAAATGTGACAAGAACGCCACAAAAAGGTGACAAAAAGCAATGAAAGTGCTTCAAAAAAGTAACAAAAACGTAACAGAAAGGGTTTTTTGTTACTTATTTGCTGCACTTTCATCGTGATGAAATTGTGACGAAAATGGGTAAAAATTAGATGAAAAAGAAAGTGAAAAAAGTGACAACGACACGGCAACAACGCAAGTAAAAGTATCTTTTTAGATCAGTCTTAGCTTTCAAACGAGGCGCTGACCTATAGGCGGTAAGATCCAGTCAAGAAGCTTCTCAATTTGGGTAAAGCCAAACTGGAGAAAAGGTTCATACAAAGGTTTTTGTACGTTTTTTAATCTATACTTTGTGTTGCCACGGAAGGTCATCCTGGAGCCATGGGGGCTGCAGCCTGAAAGGCCTTGTCTCCCCCTCGCTGAGTTTTGGATGGGCACTGGCAGGGACTACTTTGTACCATTTGGCCTTTATTTAAACAATTTCCATTGGTTAAGACTGATAATCTCTTTTTCAGGGGGGTCCTGCTCCCAGAGGGGATCCTACTGTACACATTTTCAGAGATAGGGGCAACCAGAGCCCCCGGAGGAAACCGACACAGACACTGAGAGAGCATGTAAACTCCACACAGAACTGCTGTGCCACTGTGCCGCCAGTCTTTGCTTCAGAATTGTCTGGGGGTCGTGTGGGGGAACAGGAGCTTTTAGGTGTATGATGGGGCAGTTCTGTGGAGGCATTTGTGAGTGAGGAGACAGGTTTTGTAGTCTACTTGCTGTTGGATGGGGAGTGTATTGAACAGACGCTGGGGGTGATGTACTCATACTTCCTGGATGTACTTTACTCAAGAGCACTTAAAGGAACAGGCCACCGTTTTTATATACTGAGATATGTTCTTCCCCGAGCTTAGACGAGTTGATGCGTACCTGCCTGGTCTTTGAGCGTGTGTTCCGCCACGCAAAAAGACCAAAGATGTTGTTAGTATTTAGCATCTCCTCCTCTGCTCTATGGGGCCAAATGGGGGTGAAGTTAGAAGCGACCAAGCTCTTCTATGTTTCCCCCATTTAAATATGGTTATGTGAGTAGTTACACGATCCAAATATAACATGGAAACATGTCAATTTTCTAAGCGGATAAAAAGGGGTACTATATTGTAGGGCGTAATAACCATAGACTGTATAAAGAATAGACAGCTCCTCCTCACTCCTCCCCGTTTACCAAAATGACCACGTTCGTGGGGGAAATCATGGCGGATTTACAGGCTCCTCCTCTCCAGCTCTGACGAAGCATGTTCCTAAAAAGGGCATAAGGCGGGGATCTTGACTGTAGACCCGGCCCTGCTCGGCCCTCGCGGGGCGTGTAATGGGCGTGTATTTCTGTTGTAATCACGCCCATGGCCAGGCAGCAACGTAAACCGCCTGTCAATCAAAGTCAGGCCCTCATTAATTACGCAAGATTTCTAAAATTCTTATCTACGATAAAAACCCTGGTGCTTCATATTGTTTTTAACCCAGCGTAATCACAGGAGGAATATGTAGCTCTAGCCACTTCTAAACCATTAAGCACCAGGCATTAACGTTGTTTTTAACGTGTCTAAAGTCCAATGCATTGCAATGAGGGGAGATTAGGGCTGGGCGATATGGCCTAAAATCTATATCATGATATGAAAAAATAAATATCACGATAACGATATATTTGACGATATAATTGACAATGAACGAATTACTTCAAAATCCCAGCCTTACGCCTATTGGGAAGATTCATTCAGTGATATTTTATTCTTTATTTTTTTACGGCATAATTTTCGCGCAAATAACTCAAGCAGTTTACATCCTTCATTTCATTTTACTTTTTCAGCTTGTGTCCCCGTGTTCTACAGTCACCGTTTATGCTGCTCTGATGGAGCAGAGCGTAACATAAATTATATTGTGTCCACAACGATATAAAAAATTACAACGATATCAAAACATTATATCGCGATAACGATATGCGATACAATATGGCCCAACCCTAGGGGATAGCGGTCATATGGAGGTACTACAGCAAAGGTGGAGCAATGGCGGCCTCCAGTGTCGTAGTCAAAAAGCAGAGCAGTCAGCGGCCATTGGTAATAACACCTGAGGAGCACTTCGACGTGATATTACTGCGGTCCCATAAAGGAGATGAGGAGAGGCTAAATGCTAGCTACATCTTTGGTCTTGTTTTGTGATTGAGCGCACGCGTAAAGACCAGACAGGTATGCATCAACTCGTCTAAGCTCAGACGCGGTTCGACCATATTTTCAACGAGTTAGGGGGTCATGTACCAAGAGTTCGCCTGTGTGGAAAACGAGTAGCATGTGTGAAATAGTCATTTGCGCAGTCACGAAGCATTCAGATTTGCTCGCTATTTACCCTCTGTCTTGATAAACGACCCCAGAGTGCATCATTTTTAACATTCTTATTTTCACGGATGAGATAGTGCCTGGTCCCAAATTACTGAACAATGCACAGGGTTACGTCAGGAAGAGCATCTGGAAATATACAAAATATATAAGCCTTGATTTAATTTCCAAAACAAAATTGGAGAGAATAATAATATAGTTGCTTGGGCACTGGGGAGAAGTGTCTTGAACAATGCCACTACAACAATTTAAACAAACTCGTGCTGGCCATTAGTTCCAGAAAAGCATGCCCCTTGTGGCCTTTTCCCCTGCTAAATCTTTTTCCTCAAACTTCTTTCACCCTTCACCCCCAATAAGCACTTTGATGGTGCAAAAAATACCACGCTACAATCATTCACCGTGCAACTCCCATCTCCAGAGACAAACCAAAACTGCGAGCTTCCGTCTTTGCACCATCCCCATGATCCAGCTGTGTCTCTGAAGCTATTACGACTTTCATGTCACTAGTCGAAAGCACGCAGGTCCTGGACTGCCACTGTGTGTATGGTACTGTGGGTACTTTACATATCGTTATAAAGCGGTTTTAATAAGGTCCCACTCCAACGCTGGCTGACGGTCCCTTTTTTCCCCCCTCTTTCTCACTTGTCTCCCAGGGGAGTCCTTGTCCTTTATGGCAGTCTACAAAGCATACCAAACCTAAAAGCAGGCACACACAGCCCAGAGCAGGAGGGTCCTGCCACGATGGTGACTCACATGAGGAGGGTTAAGCTCTTTTGAATTCACTCACACCCACAGCTACAGCATTGTCGAGTCTTCCCTGATCCCCCTTTTCCTATATTGTTTCTGTCTCCTCTTTCCTAATTTCGTCAGCTGTCTCCTTTTCCAGTCCCCTCGCCTCTGTCACACCAGTACACACTCTCTCTCTCTATCTCTCTCTCTCTCTCTCTCTCTCTCTCTCTCTCTCTCTCTCTCTCTCTCTCTCTCTCTCTCTCTCTCTCCCCCCCATCAAATTGGGATGTCAATTTGATTCGAGAAATGGGAAAAACTTATGAGACTATACATTCTCCATGTAATGAATTCTGGACACATGTCCCTGTGGAGACAATAAAGTATACCTGAATCTGAACCTTGTAAAAAATGTGCCTATTGGGATTGTTTAAAAATAATAATAAAAATAAATAAAAAAAAAGCCTATAAATAAGCACAAACACAATGTGAAGATTTCATACTATTAGGTGGATTGGTCAAATCTTCCAAAAGATGCAAGTAAAAGCGATGCATCCCCCTCCCATTTCAGTTGGCTGATTGCCTCAAGTCTCCAGGCTTGTGACAGCCTTGAAAAGCCTTGCACAAAAGTATATGGCGCACATTTGGCCAGCTGTACCATTTGCACCCGAATGCCAGCCTATATGCCAGCCTTTTTTAGGTCGAAACGAGATGTGTTCAAGTTATGCTTCTATTCCGCGGACATAGATTGATTGGCAAAAAAATAAATATACAATCTCCGCCTAGAGACATATCACATTTTGAAAAGCGCTTATTTGACGTGATGGAGTCGTGCGTCTGGAGATAAGATACAGCCCCGCAGGTTTGAGAAAGTACAGCCCCAGATCAAAGTGTGGGGTGTGTGCTCGTTATGCAGCCCTATAGGCTTATGCACAGTGCTGCTCGTTCTCAACGCACCCTAATTAGGACGGTGCTATCCACAGTGAGAACAGAACCATTACGCGCTGACACCTTTTGCCACATTGCCACACAATCGTGCAGTCCGACCGTATGTTAAAAAAAAAAGGAAAGAAGCGCGGGTTGCGATAAAACATTTACTCACCAACTGTCTATTGCACAAAAGCGTCTACGTGAATGAATAACGAGTCAAGTCACAGGCGAGAGGCGAGATGCCCAAAAAAAAAAAACAGATCTGTGAAGGAATGCGAATGGCAAAACGCGCTTACATTGAGAGAAAGACGGACAAACAGAAGAAATAAAACATAATGGGGAACGTTACCTTGAATCTTATTAGTTGTTTGCGAGTGGCTGAGGCAGTGAGGATCTCCTTAGTCTGTGTCTCTCTTTAGCAGATTCCTTAGGGTCCCCTGTCCGCCTCGGGCAACTTCCTTGCGGAGCTCAGCAGTTTTTCCTTCCTCAAATACCAGTCAGCCCTTATAGTCTTGGAGTGAGATTTCTTGTTCCACAAACAGCGGGAAAAAAAAGGAAAGAAAGAAAAAAAAAACAGATTTAAGAGTCGAGTCCACAAAGTAAGCGCGCAAAAAAGGCACAACACCAGGCGGTCAGTGTGAATTTGCACGTTGGAATTTCAAAATCTAGCACTTATTCCGTGGTGGGGGGAAAAGGGCGTTTGTGTGGAATGAAGACGATGCCAAATGAACAGTGAGAGAGCGGGAGACGACAGAGAGAGAGAGAAAGAGAGAGAGAGATTGTGTGTGAGTGAGGTAGGTGGGGAGAGACAGACCGATGGAATTCGTCACAAGCGCAATGTGTCAGTCGTGATCGATAATGTCGCTAAACCCACCGGATGTTTTTTGTTTGTTTGTTTTTTAAACCGTGGTTTGGGCAGAACTCTCCACTCTTTACGCACGAGAAACCCCCCGATCAAGTGAAGCTGATATCCACGCCCGCCGCTTCTACGGGCGCGCACGTACAGGCTACACTCCAGTATTAAAAAAAAGGGGGGAAAAAGGGGGTTGGGGGGGCTCCTGAAAGGGACAGCTCACGCGCGCACAACTCCAGCGCCGCGAAACGAGCCACGACACCGCAGTTCTAGCGCATAATGTTCAATGCGCTTGATACGGACACGCGGCACCAAATCATCTTCTAATTGCGCCGCTGTCGTCCCACAAATTCAGTCAAGTTTACGTACAAATCAATTGGATCGACGAGTGCTACAATAGGAAGCCCTGGTTGCCTGAACGTATTCATAAGTCATCAGCATTTGCTCACACAGGCGCGCACTCTTAATTGCGCAAAGTTGAATCCGTATCAATTGTGCGCGCATTGATTTCAACCCTTGTAAAAAAAAAAAAAAATGAATAAACAAATACATCGCGCCGTGGCCCTATGCAGTGAGTGAAATTAAATTAATGAGGCGCATCCCATCTACTTTGTAATAACAATTTGATAAGCCGTGTGTGTGTGTGTGTGTGTGTGTGTGTGTGTGTGTGTGTGTGTGTGTGTGTGTGTGGACTGAGAGAGGCGCGATGGAAAGAGACCCGGGTGTTCTCTCGCTCTCTGGTGACTCTGTGGACGATATGCGCAACATGTCCAAATTGGAGGTTACAAAGAGGAGACGAGACGCGCGGAGCAATGACCCCATCTTGCGGTGGGCAAAGCGTAACTGCACGAGAGGGTGTAGCTGGTCAATTACATCATGACGAGTTCCCATTCTCCCAGAGCCGGTTTTTCCTATACGCAAACTACGCAAGGTGCGTAGGGCCCCGCAGCCGCAAGGGCCCCGCATCTCAGTCAAACTACGGTGTTGTTTTACTGATTAATCAACGCGTTTTCACTGGGACAGGCTCTCTGACAGCACTCACTAACTCTCCGCGTACTTTGCGTCATATAACACCAAAACGCAGCAGTCTGCTGAAGTGGATGAGGAGGAGAGACCTACCGCCTTTCCCCTGTCACTTCCAAGGCGCAAGTGCTTTTCCCCTTCGCGTCCCCGCTTGGCTGTCTGTGTCCCGGTGCTCGCTGCGCCTCCTGGGCGCCTGCATGTCACCCGTGTCCCGGGCGCTGCTCTCATGTTTTCTCTGTTCGGACTCGGGGCTGCATCGCCACACATTCATTTAAACTCTCTTCTTATTGTCTCTATTGGAGTATCAGGACAGTAGTTTGGCGAATAGACGAGAGTAAAGCCGTACACGTGGCCTTTTTGTCTCAAAGAGGAGTTGAATCCACACGGTTCTCATGAGCACAGTTACTACAGTAACTCTGGTTCTCTGAATGTACACAGTCTAAATCGAATTGGGCTACTCACAGGCTAATTCTCAGTAGTGAGACAGACATAACCGTCAGGTGCAGGTTTCAGTTAGTTTTAAATCAGTGGGTCCCAAACTGTGGGTCAGGAACCAGAGGTGAGAGAATGTGACCATTTGCCATTTTAAAAAGTGGGGGAAATAGACTAGTAGTAGTAGAATCCCAGTCTGCTAGTGATTAGTGGTTCTCACACAAAGAGGCAGGGTCTGAATTGAGGTCATTATGTTCCACTTCTGCCCTGCTTTACAGTGGTACTGTTTTGGGCTCGCTCTTTGTCGAATAGCCATGATGCGAACTGTAGGGCCCCCGTGTGGATTTTTGCTTAGGGCCCCAGAAGGGCCAGCACCGGCTCTGCATTCTTCTACTGTATTTTGCCTCTGTGGGGTGTTCTGTTGTTTTAGGCAGTGACTCAAATTCTGTCAAACATCTTGTTATCGGCTCAACCTCATCTGTGAGTTGTCAAAGGCGACAGGCAGGACTACTGTATTGGTTAGGCCTACATGAGTCTGTTTTAACTGAACTTACTACAACAGTGGCTTTCAGTCTGCAGTTCTAACACGATTGTAAGTGATATGAGAGAGATAAACGTGCAAAGGCACCAGTAACTCATTATGTGCAAGCTAGTCAGTGCTAAACTCAATCAGAAAAGGAACACATTAACCTCTTAACCCCCCGCCTTAGCCGAGCACATTTTCTCCAGTTTGGCTTTACCCAAATCGAAAAGCTTCTTGGTAAAAAACAAACAACATTGTAGCGACAAAAAGCAATGGAAAAAGCAATGAAAACAGAATTTAAAAAACGATAAAAAACGTGATAAAACAAAATCATGGCAAAAACAGAAAAGGGATTAAAAAGGAGACAATAAAAGTGACGAAAAAGCAACAAAAAACCCAATTAAAAGCAACAAAAAACCCAATTAAAAGCAACAAAAACACGTAAAAAAAAAAACGATGACAAAAATTCGACAAAAAAGGCGACAAAAACGTGACAAAAATGCGGCGAAAACACACCAAAAAAAAGCTGAACTGGAGAAAATGCGCTCGGTTAATGCGGGGGTGAGGTCAACTGGTGTGGTGTATTGGGGGGACAGGCCAGTTACACACCAGTATACAGCCTAATCTAATTCATTTCCCAGATCGACCAAAAATATCTACCGCCAAGAATCCAGAGAAAATATAATGCATTACCCCAAAACGAAAGGACAAATTGAGAGACGAACCCAATGTTTGTGCCAATAGATCATCAGTAATGTCCCGTCCACCAGCCCTGTCTGATACTTGTGAAAAGTCATTGTTATTACTGTGCATATACAACAGGCTCTTAGGCTCTGGGCTCTTTGCAGCGACGATGACAAACTCGACTTTAAGTGTCAGAGAAAACACCAATGATTATTGTAAAACCCCTAGACATGTCCAGTGTTGATCATGTGAAATACTGCATTTAGTCTATTAATTATAATGTAATGTCATTGGTTACTAGTGTGTGTGTTTTAAGTGATTGTTGCATTATGTGTTATTTTTCTGATAATGGTCAACTATAATAAACACACCAGAATCACTCGGTGCAGTATGTGTTGTGTGTTGCAGTGGGTTCTGTAATTTCCCATTAAAAAAGTAGTGTAGCGATTGTGCCTCTAAATTTCTTAAGTCTGAATAAACAGTATCTAGTTGGTCAGCATGGCTACTCCATATGAAGTTATTAGCATAGATATTACAGGCTTCCTAATTAAAATGTCCACAGAAGCATTTATTAAAGTTTATTTATTAAGTGGTCGTTGGTAACATTCGAGACATATTGGAAAGGCTCTTTAGGAGTTTATAACAGATTGCAACGGGCGAGGAAAGCAACAAGACCACAATAAAAAAAACTCAAAACGTGGTTCAGGTTGTTCAATCGCAAACAAAAGTGCCATCTTCAATAATTGTAACAAACCACTGAATACAAAATGGTGAACTTAGAGCAACACAAAGTGTTAATGTTAACAGAACAACTAGTCAGAAATGTGTGGTCAACTGATTTAAGAGTATACTGTCAATAACTATTCTGACTATTATATTAACTATTATATACAAGTTTGAGACCATCACATAGAAAAATATAGTTTGGTCTTCCATTTCATGGCTTTCCATTTCATAAGACTTTTATCTATATTTGGTCGCTGTCCTCCATAATACTCCCGTTTTCACATTATATGCAAACTTGTTTAGTCGTTGTTGCTGCATTTTACTCATAAGGTCAGTCCTGACTTGAGGTACCACATGAAGAAACAAACTAAGGTTGTGTCATTTTGGCCAATACATTGCTAGGGTTTGCTGAAAAATTATATGTATAAAATTAGATTTAATCATTTTCAAGACTAACTAAACTTAACACAAATGTATCAGATTTACTGAATAAACTGAAAAGAAAAAGCACAATGAGCTCGCCTGAAATTTTGTCAATAATTATTATTGATTAAATAGTTTAGATTTCCATTGCCTTTGTGGAAAGGAGACACTGAGTCACTCAATTTAACAACAGGCGGAAAATGATGTGCTAATTTCATAACTTGGGTATTTTGTCTGTGAAAGTAATAAAACTTAACATGTATTACAGTTGAACACAGCTGAGATTACACAAATGGTTTTTAAGCATTAGAAACACTAAACATAAAACCCTTTTACTTCCCACATTATCTAGAACTCACCCTTTCTAACCAACTTTGGCAAAACACAGCCAGACTTGACGGCACTGTCATGACCTAAGGACTGAGAAGTGGGTGGAAACCGCTACGGCCAAAATAAGAATATGGACTATAACTCCAGTAAGGTATAGTCATAAAAATTGCCAATGGAATAAACCACTTAAAATAATAGAATATAACTTCTGCACCCAAACGATGAACCAAAATGGCGAATTAAGAGTCTGATAGAGAAACCACTTGATGAGGAAATTGTAAGTGACTGTAAGGCAGGTACAACAGATGCACTGCTCTGTTCATGTTTCAGCGACTTTAGGTAAGGCAGGAGTGTAGTGGTCTATTTTTGGTATGGCTTCTTTCAGGTAAGACACTATGACAGCGCTTTAATTACCATTGGGATAACGACAAACACAAAAGGAGAGGAGGATAACAAGGAATGAAAAAGTACCGACTGAGCAGCAATGTTGTGAAGAATTAGCTGTGCTACATTAAATAAACATATTTTTAGTTTGCACTGGCCTGTGTTTGTTAACATTAGAAACTCTTTTTTGTCTGTCCCATCATCCTGTCTCTAGTGGTGGTTTGTATATAGATCTACATTTACAAAATTAAGGTAATACACATAGATTATATACAGAAGGTCCACCATCAGTGTAGTCTCCTTGTATAGCAGCGCCTCCTTGTGGACAGATTGTGCATTTAACCTGGGCAGCATCACAGGAGGGTAAAAATGTCAGTCCAGTGTGTATCCTGGGGTTCAGGAACTTCATTGAGATATATTTGATTGTTGGTTTCTTTTGTTTCTCCGCTGTACTTCCATGTGCTCCCTTCCATCAAAACAAAAGCTTTGATGTTTATTGTCAGGAAGTTGTTTCTTCATTATTCCCAGGTACCTGCGGGCAGAAAAACGTGGCAATTAAAAGGTAATTAAAAAAAGCACACATATTTTGAAAGATATGAATTTATTAGAGGGTCAACTTGTAATGTCTCAGAGGGAATACAAGTATCGTCACAGCATAGCAACAGTGTGGAAACGGAAGCCAAAGGAGTGTCAACTTCAAGTCAAGTATGCGAACTTATTATTTGCTTGGAACTTTGATGAAAATGAAGCCTCTAACAGTGGTTCTCAAACTTTACACATGAAGTACCATACATAAAATATTTGACCTTTGAAATACTTCTAGGACAAGGTCCAGATCAAATCAAGATTGAAATGGGTCTAGAATAGACCTAAATGGGGAAAAAACATGGTTGAAAAACATGTCTAAACCAGGGGGGAAAACGTGTATGTATTACAAAAAGCATGAATGAAATTATATTTAATTCATATGAATAAAGCAAAAAATGACAGAGGACCCAGAGTACCACCTGAAGAAGCCCAAGTACCACCAGTAATGCAAACATTGCGCTGTTTTAGGACTTTTTCCTGAATTATACTTTTTATACACGTTATTTTAATTGAATTAAAATAACATAGGTATCGAAAAAAGGCACCGTTAAGACGCCGGCAAAAAAAAGCAGGTATCGTTAAAGTATCGGCGAAAAAAAACTAACGGTACCCATCCCTATCCAGGGGGAGCAATTTTTATTTACTTGTTTTTTTCCACGCTACACAATCTTTAGGGTGCATTCAGACCTGCACTGTTTGGTCCACTTTAAACGGACCAGGATTAGTTTCGAACGCTGGTCCGGACTTTTTATGCAGGTGTGAATAAACGAATCCTGGTGCGGATCAAAGAACCAGACCAAGACCCACTTTATCAGGTGGTCTCGGTCCGCTTCCAAAACGGACTCTGGTGCAGTTCGCTTCAGGTGTGAATATAACCACTGTTGATCCAAAACAGCTCCAGGATACATGCGCCTTTTTGGGCTTAACAAGCCACCGTAGCAAGGCCCGGTGGGAAAAAGTAGCCCTCTAATACCGGATGGATACTTGGGCAACGAATGCTACAAACAATGAGCCGTGGACAGCCCCGGAGCAACGAGGAGACCCTGTGCCTCCTGGATATTTGGGCAGATGCGCACTAACCCAACTGCTAGAAAAGACACACAAATGTGTTTGTGTTCGGCATGTTTAGCGAGAAAATGAGGGAGAGGGGCTTTGAGCGGTCTCCTGAACAGCCGCGTCAAAGTGGAAAAAACTTTGCCAAACTTACGAGGTGCATTAAAGAAGAGTGGAGGAACAAGACCAACAAACAGCTCAGCAGACGACCCTTCATCCGCACAAAAAACCTCTTACACCAGCTACTCCGGTGAAGCCGAGGTCAATGGCGCTTATGTCTCTTAGTTTCTTTCATTATCATCATCTAAGCATCAAATATCATTTTTATTTCATTTATTGTGGTCATTGCTGTCCAATGGGAGCATCGATCGTCACACATGTGTATGTGTTTACAAAATATTGTTCACTTGCAAAAAGTACAGTCTGAATGCGGACTGCACCAAACGAAAAAAAAAAAACAGCTTTTGATCCGGACCAAAGGACTTTTCTGGTCTGAATACACCCTTAGTTTCACTTATAACCGGGATGGATCAAGTCAATGAAGCATGTGCTCGTGAGTGGTAGAGGGACCTTATTTGTGTTTTTGAGAATCTAAACTTCGGGGACTTGTTTCTCTAAACCGTTTCTGGCTGTTATTACCCTGTACAGCTGAATGCTTTTGTTACAGCTGCTCTGTATAGAACAGCGGGATCTGGTTGTAGGAGTGCATTTGAAAGCCTCTTTATAAATTATAAACGTGTCACTGTCAAGATGTGTAGTTAGCATCGACACTCATTTGGCTTCTGTTGATTGCCATGCTGGTGACATCATCTGAATACCCTGTATTACAATTTTGTATTTCATTTTGAACTGCATTAAAAAATGATGGACTATGGGCCAGATCTTGTGCCTGGCGGAAGGAGTGCGCAAATTCTAACGGTCAAAAGGAACGCACCATATCTTGCGAGAGGGCGTCGCTGAGGTGTGGTTTACAAGCAGCACTGAGAGTAGTGCGCTGATGTTAGCCTCACATTCATTTCCCCGTTTACATCGTGCTGCCTTGTGTTCTTCCTTAAGCATGATAGGCTCTCACCGGTTAAACTGAAAACTTTATTAACCCTACCGTGAGCTAAACAAAAAATGTTGGTGTCTCGAGAGAATGCCGGTCCTGCTGTGGCGTGGATCGGCCCTTGCTTGGCCATAAACGCAAAACAAATTCACATTGTAACCCCTCTCCTTCCCCGCAGAGTCTGGTTGGAGGAAAAAGTGTTTCCATGTACTTCCCACTTCAATACGCCAAGTCTGGAGCTGCAGGATCACAAAGGGCGCTCCTACTCAGCGCAAAATGTTATGCTATAGTCTGCGTTTTGAAACAAGTGGGTAACAAGCTGTGAAAGCCACACAAGACAGAGATTTATAGTTTCCATACAAACTGATTTTCGTCTTGTTTATCATCTTGTGTGCCACTATACTGTATACAGCAGGGGTGGTCAAAGTGGGGCCCCCAATTAAGTTGGCCCGCCAGAGAGTGACCTACTTTTGCGCCGCATACTAACTCTCTCCCATTCATTCTCAATGGTAAATATGGATGCAGTACACTATTTTGGCCACCAGCGTCAAATTGGGGGCGCTGTTTCACTCCTTTCGCAAAGTTAAGGAAACACTGTTGTGGTGTCTTGGTGTTTAGACAGAGCGTCGTAGCATCAACTTTCCCAGTTTTCCAACTTTTATTGCAAAGGCCGTTGACATCAACAAAAGTACGTGTTAAAAAGAATTGATGCTGAACTGAGACTTTCAAAATGATCTCATATGGCATTTTCTTTGAGTTAACGAATGAGGGAAAGTCACTGTAGGTGCTGTAGATACAGGTGTTGTTTTTGTTGTTTACATTTTGTACACTAAAATTATGCGTTTGCCGCAGTTAACATTTGTTTTAATGTAGCATGTTATTTGCATAGATAGAATCATATGCAAATGTATAGACTACCAAAAACTAAAATAAAGTAACTATTATTATTTGCAGTTTATATGTGTTTCACGCTTGACATAGCCGTGTTTGGCCCGCGACCCACAAGCACTTTTTAATTTTGGCCCTCGGGGACAAAAGGTTTGGGCACTCCTGGTATACAGTATGTAAATGTATGAAGAATGTAATGTCCAAAGAACTCTGAAGACTAGCTGCCATTAAATGGGCATCTAATGGGCATTGAGGCGACAGTGGCGCAGATGGGTCATTTTATGATAGGACAGAAGGTTGTGGGTTCGAATCCCGACTCTTGCACACTGTTGTTGTGTCCTTGGGAAAGACACTTCACACACGTTACCTTAAGTGTCTGTGTACATGAGTGTAAATGACAGTGTGAGTGGTACTTTCCTGTAATGTAGGTTTACTAAATCTGGACCCCCCTGATGAACTCACCCCCTGTTATTATGTAAATGTATGTAAGAGATGCATAAATAATAATAAAAATATATAAAAAAAGAAGAAAATGTATGGTCTTACACTTGGCTTCACCAGATCAGGGACCGGGAGCGAGTGTTGACCCCTTTCCTCCGGCCGACCTCTGCTCCAGCTGCGTTACGATGACTACGTTTGTGAGACTCCAGATACAACTAACAAAAAAACAACAACAAAGGAACAAGTCATGACACCACTTTCTTTAGAGTTGGGGAGGCAGTTGCTAAGGTTGTTTGGATGCATTCTGCTCCAACACTGACTGAACACCAGAGCATACCTTCTTGGCGAAAGCACGGCCACACTGGTCGCAGGCGTGGAGGGAGAAGTTCTTGGTGACTCGAACCTCGGTGGACCCTGGGGTGGCGCTGTCGTACTGGATGTCCTGGCGGCGCGTGTGGGTGGCCTTGGTGCTGGGGGAGGTGTAGGAGGAGCGCTGGTGCGAGTGCCGGGTGATTGGGGGGCTGACGGGGCGTGGCTGATGCTTACGGGTGGCAGGAGTGGGCGGGCTGACGGCTGAGGGCTCCTGTGGTTTGCGAGGAGTGGAGTGAGAGACCGAGGAAGAGGACGCTGCAGTCGTGTTTGATGCGGAGGAAGAGCACTCCTGTTTCCTAGAGACCGGCGAGGGGGACCTGTAGTGGCGTCCGTTCACCTCCTCTTTGATGTTCGTGCTCTTGCTGGGCATGTTACTGGTCAGCACCGCCTCCGCCAGCCGCTTCACCGCCCGGCTCTCCAGTTTGGGCATGATCTTGGCGAGGTAGGACGAGGACTTTTTGTGCACCACGGTCACATGGCGCAGCACGTCCCGTTTGCGGCGGGACTCATAGCGGCACAGAGGGCAGCGGTAAAACTTGATGAAGATATCCGTACCGTCTGTGTGGAGCTCAATGTGCTTGGAGAGGTTCTGCCGCGAGCTGAACTGCCTCTTGCAGAGCTTACAGAAGAGCTGCTTAAAGTCAAACCCTACGGAGAGGGATTTCTGTTTGTAGACCGGGGGTGGGGTGCTTTTGGGGCTTCGCGGGGTCTCTTCCTCCTTGCTGTGCACATGGACGCTTCGGGATGTCCCTGTGCTGTCACTCGGGGATGGGGCAGGACTGCTCTCAATATCTACCTCTTCTTCCTCCTCTTCCTCCTCTTCTTCATCATCAGAGTTGTCCATCGTTTCCTCTTTCACTTGAACATTGTTACTCGAAGCCTCCAGAGGAGTGGAAGTGGTTTGAGTGAGAGGTACATTGTCGACAATACTCCTGTTCTTGGAGCTGTAAATCTTGTGGACGATACGCATGTGCCTCTTTAACATCAGCTGGAAAAGTGATAAAAGTGTAAGTACTGTATGTGTAAACAGGTTTGTTAGTTCAGAGTGATTTTTATTCAATTCAATGCTATTTAAACAGCCAAGGGCTAAAGCAAAAGGCATGGCAGCTATGGGAAAGTGTTGACCACATAGAGAAATACAGGCCGTTTTCCTATACAAGTCAGGCCGTATTTTAATAGAACTAACTTCGCAAATGTTGAACTTGATACTTTAGTGGGAAAGAGAAGATCAAGCACACATCTTCAATGAAGGTACTTGAGTCATCTTCTGTACTCAGTAGTTGAAGTCTTCGAACGTTTCGCCTCTCATCCAAAAGGCTTCGTCAGCGACAAAAGTCCCACTCAGCCCGCAGCTTTAGATATAGACCAACAGGGAGGAGTGGGGATGGCCCGGCTCCTCCTCTCTAATCACAGCTACTCTCAACTGTAGGTAAACAACTTTTGAAGTAGAGCGTCTCTAACGATCTGCTCACCTCAGTATCGGTCAGTCCTGTCCTATTCATAGATGATCACTGCCCATTATCTGTCCTATCACTGCTAATTACCTGCCTATTTGTTCTTTTGTTAGCTGAGGTGCCGTCTCCTTGGACTGGCCATGCCCTTTTGGTTTCCCCCGAAGGAGATTGGAGTACAGTGACAGGAGATTAAATCTGAGCCCACCATTTCGGTTCATGGAGGGATTTTCTTTCTTGACAAAAATAGCTTCTTTTACTCACTTCACTTTTACTTACTTCAATGAGAGGCGAAACGTTCGAAGACCTCAACTACTGAGTATAGAAGATGACTCCAGTACCTTCATTGAAGATGGACAACTCCTGTACGACTGAGAACTTACACAGACATCAACCACACAGTTTCACTCCTTTATAGCTGCAATGTTGCAGAAATACATTTAAAAAAGAGTAAGACAATGCACGGGAGCCTCTTTTATTTTCTTCCAAACCCGCACAAGTCGCATCACAGGTGTGCGGAGGATGTAAGATAGGGTTTACATCATAAAGTTGTCATAATAATCTATTGTCATTTGCTTGGTATTGAGAAAAAATATTGCAAATGTGTATATGTGTCTGTTTGTGCAGGTGATAACCCACGAACTAATAAGAAGTTGTCTAACCTGGGAGCTGTATGTTCTCTTGCAAAGGGAGCAGCGGCAGGACATGATGCTGGTCTGGGGCTTGGGCTCTTTTGCAACTGGAGGAGGTGTTTTGGGGGCCACAGGTTTGACGGGAGAGGCACTGTTACTCTTCCTGGAAGCCGTGTCGTCCAGAATGAAGGGCTGGTCTGGCTTTGTGGCCATGTTGGGTGCAATGTTGTCCCTGCGAAGGCCGCGATGCACCTCATCAAAATGTCGCCTGACGTTGGCTTTAGTTGCAAATGTTTTCAAGCAAACGGGACAAGACTTCCCAGTGGGTGCGGAAGGAGAGCGCTGTCGACCTGACACGAAGAACACACAGTTAACATTAAGATAGCCAATACTAAAAAGCCAATAAACAGTCACTAGTACCTTTGACCATTGACAGGAGGCTGGTAGGGACGGTGCGTGTTTCTGTGTACTTTCGAAGCTCATCCAGTTTGGTCTGGTGCATTTTGCGACAGTGGCGCCTGATGCTTCGGCGGGAGTTAAAGTCCTGACCACACAGGCAGCACGAGATGGTCACGTCCTCCACCTACACAAAAAAAAAACATATTTAATAATAATAATAATAATAATGATGATAATGCAATACAGCCCTTTTCCAGACACTCAAAATCGCTTCACAATTTTGTGAATTATTCATTCCCCTCGGTACTGGAAAGTTTGTAGCTACAGCTGCCCTGAGGTTGACAAACGGAAACAAGCCTGCCAACCTGTACCATCCAAACTGCACCAACCACTCAATCACACACACCATTCACAAAGGCTTCCTGGTATTCCCTCACGATCTTCATTGAACAAAGGTGGGTAAACAGTGGGAAACCGATTTAGTTAAGACTTATTTTGCCACCATGAGCCTAACTCAGGGACGCCCATTACGTAAATCGCGAGCTAGTAGTAGAAGATCGCTCACGCAAACCGAATAGATTACGGAATCCTATGTATCCAAATTGTCTTGCTCGCATTTGGCACAGGCTTGACACACACTTGAAGGAAGAAAGAAGGAGCAAAACAGGTAGAGCCATAATACTGTGTAGTCCTACAACCAGTTTGTCTTTTCTGTCCTTCAGTGGATTATTGTTGTTAAATGCAATCCAAAATTGCCGACTGTGCAAAGTCTAAATGGATTGACCATCATCTCTGCTTGTTGGTTTTGTAGACTTAGCTGTGACTGGCTAAAAAAAGGCATGCTTGAACCAATCAGCAGCAAATACGCCTCTAAAAGTCCATCCTCTCCTCTCGGATTTAAACTGGAGCCATTCAGATCTCATGCTGTACAATGAAAGAACATCAACAGTTTAGTTTCATATACCCCGCTGTTATTGGATTCCTCTTCCTCCACCTGGGGGGGTGCTGGTGGGGACTCCTCTGGGTGCGCTTGTTCCTCAGCGGGTGGTGGAGTGGGGCTCCTTTGGCTCTCTGTCACATCCGGTTGACTGGGCTCATTATTATCCAGTGTCTCAATTGACTGCTCCTCCCACGCTACAGGGCTTTCTCTAGCACTGTCAACAAGTGGGAAATAAAAAGTGATTACAGAGATGTAACATGAACAGTATTAGAGTGATACAATATTGCAGTATTTGTCATAATCTCCCATACAGTTTTTATTAGTACGTTGAGGTTAATTTTACCTGGGAGTCCGTGATGGGTATCGGGCCATCTCTTCCTCTGTGGTGAGGTATTGGAACACTGCCTTGTTGGTGGTCTGAATAGGCTCCACTCGAACCACAAAGTCCGGATGATCAGCTCTGGGGTAGATGGCATCCAACAAGTCCTTCATGGCTATAGTCTGTTTCTCCCCATCACCACCTGCAAAGAAAATGCATGTACAAATCATCTGGCAAGCAACACAAGCATGTCAAATGTGACTGGGATGTCGATGAATTGACCCTGTTACCAGTTTATCTGGTACATTCCTTTATTTTATTTCCCTCTTTTCTACATTAGGTTATCAAGGTTATGTTCAATACCGACGAGACAGCGCAGTTCAAAAGAGTAGTTTACAGAACAAAACTGTCCCTAGTGTTATTTCAAACAAGCGAAGTCAAAGGTTTGTCATTTAACAGAAGAGATTATGTTTCCACCCATAAATGAGTTCAAAAAGTCAGAACAATCACTTTGAGTGAAGTTAAAGCAGAACTAAGTAACTCATGCCCCTAGAGGCCATATGCGCCACTGCAGGTGTCGTAGCATGTTGCATTTTTGTTACTTATTGTCCGTGAGAGTAAAGTACTAGGGACGTAAGGATTCACTAGCCTGGTGAGACCAGAATGATTCCCCTCTGTATTTTTGTATACAGCGGGGGATCAGTCTGGTCACCCCGTCCTCGTTCGCAGCTTCCGCAAAATCAATCCGTTCACGTGCAATCAGATTCGTTTATTTGCCGTGACGTGTTGTTAGCGAGCAACGTCACTCACGGGACGTGGAAGTCCCTCAATAACAATCTACGAACGATGCACGAAAGAGAGAAAGCGTGTTTCCAGTCGGCGGTAAATGACCAAAAACACATCGACAGTAGGTGAGTTTCGTTATTCATAATCCTGCGCAAATATTAACGCAAAACCGCTAAAAACACCACATCAACAGCAGACGCCCGCCCTTCGCTGATTGGTTTACTCCGCTTCCTGTTTGCTTGCGTATCTACTGCTGTGGGAAATGGATTTGACGCAGGGCCTGGATTTTTCCAGGCTAACGATTCACTCAAGCCCCGATTCGATTTTAAGCTCCCGATTTAGAATGTTTTTTTTGTTGTTTTTTTTACCATTTTTTGAGAAAACGAATACGACTCATTCATACCAATGTTTCTTTTGTTTTAACATCTGCATTTTTGTCCTTGTAACAAACTGTACCTGTCTCAGTAAGAGAACTTTACATTACAAAAAAATTACAAGACATGAAAATGAACTATAATTTTTTGACATGTGTGCTACACATTTACATGTTTTCAGCATAATTAATATATGTAGCAAGGGAAACATTTTGAGACATATCTTTATTTTACCAAACTTTTTATTTATTTTTTGCAGTTTGAACATACTACCATTTAGAACTAATTTCACAGTACAGTTTTTTTCCCCACAACCCTCAAACGCCTCACTGCCTCCCGTGCAGCCTTTGTAATCATAAGGAGGAAAAAGACATGACAACTCCCAGTAGATATTGGATTATTTGACAAACGGACATTTGATGAGGATTTCAGCAGAATCAGAGCAGGTTGGTCAGATGTTTGTCAGTTTACGATCTTTGGTAAACTTCTGTCATAATGCTAAACTCTGTATTAGCCGCTAATGCTATTCTCGTAGCCGCTAACTGTAGCTGCGTCTGTTGCTTTGATGCCTACACGTGTTGTGTTTACATGGTGTTGGGTGTGTTGGGGGTGAGGCGGGGGAGGTGTGGAGCTTGTCTTGAGAAAAAGTAGCTCGCTGTTTCTAACGATGCAATGCGAGAATAAAGCTATTCCAGTCATGCAAAATGGAGTAGCTGACGGTGGCTTTAACATCGATTCACATTTTATGCATATTAAATCGATTTTAAAAATCAATTTTAAAAATCGATTTGATTAATCGTTACATCCTTAGTAAATACGACGCTGACAAAAAAGAAAAAGGGAGAGAGAGAGATATCGTACATCCAATTACTTACTGGAGATCTTTTTTTCTTTTTTAAACTTGGCTGTAAACACTGCTTAAGTGGCGCTAGCCCGCAGTCAGTTTTGCCCGTTAACCTGTTAGCTTCTTCTTCGTGATTCCATTAGTGTGTATTGGGGCCCCAGGTTCAGTGCAGGGAAAGCTGCAATTGTGGTTTTCTGGCCAGAGATGAAAGACCCCCCAATTATCCCATTAACCCTTGTATTACCCCCAGAGGGACTACGAAAAGGATTTATTAAGGTAAACAAGTTACTTAGTTCTGCTTTAATGAGATGTACTCCATTATTAGCCAATGACTCCACTGAAATGGAAACAAAAAAAGGAAGATGTCCGTTCTTGTAAAACGCTTAACCATACTTGACTCGATTCAATGACTTGTCTGTGGAGAAGTTTCACCTTTTATTTGGACTAGTCCATCTCAATGTAGTTTTTTGTGCCCCGTGGTTTTCCCCTAAAACCCCCCACCGTCCCCACCCGCCTTGGCTATTGATGTCCCAGCTGAATTTATTCATGACTGGCAAATAGAGCTTTATTAGAATCTAAAGAACTCGCATACAAGGCTCTGTAATCGGTATATATTTATAGGTTTGGCGTTCATATGTACGTGTACAGTCATTCACATCGAGTACGTTTTTGTGTATTGTTTGCTGAAGCAATACGTATGTTTTGGTGTCAACACATTAGTGCTTCCCAGACTGAGAATCATATCTTATACCTAGCATTGAGCCTACAGGGATAACCCTTTAATATGTAACCCTTTTTATTTCCTTTCTTTATAAGCCCAAAGGATAACATTAGGTCAAAGAGGCTATCGTTAATATTGACATAAATGAAATAAATGCTGCTGCTTCGGAGGCACAGTTATGTTTCAAAATGAACCACAGTAAATACTGAATTATGTGTAACAGTTAAGTAAGAAACATTAAGTCGCTCAAGCACAAACCTCAGAATTAAGGCTTTTTGGCATGGGGAAAAGTCTATATTGCAAACTAGAGTCTCTTTGCTGCAGCACTCATTACAGTGGACTCAACTCAACAAACATCAGTGACCTGATGTTTCCATATTTCCACCACTTTGTCACAGCAGAAACACATTGAACAATGGCAATGCAAACATGATACTAGATGTGTATATTAAATGACAGGAGGTCACTGTAATATATAGGAGTTTAGTGAGTCACTAACCATGACTCAAAACACCATCAAATGATGTCAGAGCAGATCTTGGAAATGCATGATTTCTAACAAGACTGAATAACAATTTCTGGCTCATTACAAAACAATAAGCAACAATTGTCCCATTTATCGAGTGTTCTAATTAACCAGAGATTGGTTTGATATAAAAACAAAACAATTTACTGTATATTAGATGGAACAAAAGCGATGAAATTAGACACTGAAATCGTTCAAGTCCTTAAATAACGGCTTAGATACACGACGCACACATTATTGATACTGTATGAGCTTCTTAGAGTGCTGCAGTTGACCAGTATTCGTACACCCACCCATCCATCCATCCATCCATTTTCTTCCACTTATCCGTTGCCGGGTCATGGGGGCAGCCGTTGGAGCTGCCCAAAACACATTGTACCAGCCCCTATGGCTCCTCCTGCAGGTGGTGGGTCCACAGAAGGACGGCCTCATGGTTCTAACCGGGCCTGTTGGTCTCTCATAAGGGACTTCTGAACCGCTTTTTGTCTGACCCGTCACCTAGGACCTGTTTGCCATGGGAGACCCTACCAGGGGCATGAAGCCCCCGACAACTTGGCTCCTAGGATCATTCGAGTGCTCAAACCCCTCCACCACGTTAAGGTGGCGGTTCCAGTATTCGTACACCACTCTCGTAATACAAAGCCACAGATGCCCTAGGTCCAAGTAATGGCAATATGGCTGCTAATTGACTCTGTGCATAACGTTAAATTCAAACAGTAGCACCACAGCCCCCACAGTGATTTCTGGTTTCAATCCATCACGCCAGAATAAAAGCACCATCATTCATTAGCTCAGCAGGTACTTGCTACCTTACAAGAATATAATTAAATACACACATTTTTAAGTGCCACTGTGTAACGCTAAGAGACACATGTCCGCTCTGACTTTATTCGGTGAAAACAAGAAAAAGAGGGGAAGCTAAGCAGCATTTTTATGATAAGGACCAAGTGTGATGTAGTGTCACTGAAGCCTTGCAAGATAGTGGAGAAATGTTGCAGAGAAGCCAAATGGCAGAAAATGTTGTGATAGATTGAAAAACTGACCTTACCAATAAAAGGTCAAGCTAGGGATCATAAACTAGTCAATTACAAAGCAGACATATGTGAATGCAGATAGTTGGGTTTGCTTCATGGTGCAATGACTGTGGGTGTCTGTGGAGCAACACTGACCGTCGGGGTCGGGCAGCCGTGATAAGCAGTAGTACTCTTTGTGCGTGATGAGGTTGGGTAGGCCTCTGAACAGACTGCGGCAGAGTTTGCATTCAAAGATGGTGTCCACCTCCTTTAGCAGCATGTTCTTCAGCTCACTCGTCCCTGAAGAGTAAAAAAAACACTTTGAGGCTTTTTGTAGGGCACCGAAAACCACAAGCTGAAAGCAAACACGCTATTTGTTTAATGACACAAGTCTGTAGAGCCAGACATTTCCGAGCAAACGGCAACTGCAATGTTTCCAAAACAAAGGTAAGAGAATAGGATTAAGTAATCAAAACATTGACACCATTCAAACAAGTAAGTTTGTATAAGGGTTCAAGCACATCAGCAGAGGAGACTAAAGGTGCGTACACACCAAACACCACCACACCTCCAACTTCCATGTGGACCCTATGTAGATGTGCCGTCCGCGCGTATGAAGCGTAGCAAATGCGAGCGGATGAGGAGAAACGCGTGTCAAAGCCAGGGAGAACAGCGCGGTACACGAGCAGGGAGGCCGCGCCCACTGCTTCATGCACTCAAGGAATCCAATCTACACGTGCGTTCATTTACGCCTTGTTAACCAATCAGGGACTGGGCTCAAATAGTGAGCACAAGCGTCACCTGTTACCTGCAGCATGGAGGACAGGTTGATGATCGCAGTTTGCGCTCGGCCCGAGTTGTATGACACGCCTCCTAATTATGACGCTTGCAAAACTTCACGCACCAGCAAACAGTAAAGTGAACAGTACAGTAAATAAGTGTGAAGCGGCGATGTTTGGCGTCCAACTAGAGGCGGATGGGGCGTGGGCGCATGTTTGGTCTGTACGCACCTGAAGAGCTAATGTGCAATATGGGTACAGCTTTTTTGGGTAAAACTTTTGAATAGCACCTTGCAACTTTTTTTTTTTTGGACAGGTATTAATCTTACATTTTGTAGGTTAGAAAATTCCATATTGATCTCAAACAATGTATTCAAAGACTGACTTCCGCACAGACAGGTACCCTCCAGTCGAGGCTCTGCTCGGTGCTGGAAGTAAAAATCCCATTCTAAATTAGACTATTAGAAAAAAAAAAATATATGAAAAGTTTAAAATATACGATAGAGGCTAATTAGCCATGTGCCAACTATGGGCCAAAGTGCAGATGTTTTCCAAGATAATACCAAATACTTGAAATAATGCTTTTATAACATTTTGATTAAATCTTCAATTTAAAACTGTATGTTTTTTTTATGTCCATAGATTGACTGCCATCATTTTTAATATATATATATATATATATATATATACACACACTCAACAAAAATATAAACGCAACACCTTTGTTTCTGCTCCCATTTTTCATGAAATGGACCCAAAGATCCAAAATTCATTCCAGATACACAATACCACCATTTCTCTCAAACATTGCCCACAAATCAGTCCACATGGGTGATAGTGAGCACTTCTGCTCTGCCGAGACAATCCATCCCACCTCACAGGTGCGCCACATCAAGATGCCGATCCGACATCATGACTAGCGCACAGGTGTACCTTATACTGCCCACAATAAAAGGCCACCCTGAAATGTGCAGTTTTTTGCTTTATTGGGGGTCTGGGGACTCATAACCAGTCAGTATCTGGTGTGACCACCATTTGCCTCATGCAGTGCAACACATCTTCTTCGCATAGAGTTTATCAGATTGTCCATTGTGGCCTGTGGAATGTTGGTCCACTCCTCTTCAATGGCTGTGTGAAGTTGCTGGATATTAGTGGGAACTAACATCCCACTAATAACATCCGGCGAACAAGCAGCAGCAGAATACGACAGCGTGTACCAGTTCCCACTAAGTCCACCAGTCCCAATAAAGCAAAAAACTGCACATTTCAGGGTGGCCTTTTGTTGTGGGCAGTATAAGGTACACCTGTGCGCTAATTATGATGTCGGATCAGCATCTTGATGTGGCACACAGGTGGGATGGATTGTCTCGGTAGAGCAGAAGTGCTCACTATCACACATTTGGACTGATTTGTGGGCAATGTTTGAGAGAAATGGTGGTATTGTGTATCTGGAATGAATTTTAGATCTTTGGGTCCATCTCATGAAAAATGGCAGCAGAAACAAAAGTGTTGCATTTATATTTTTGTTAAGTATATATACACACACACACACACACGCAGTGGCTTGCGAAAGTACTAACACACCTTGAATTTTTGCACATTTTGTCATGTTTACAACCCTACAACGTTTACAACGTAAATATTCTATTTTGAATTTTTTACTGAAAGTTCACACACAAGTAACAGACAGCTGTGAAGTGAAAGCAAAATGATACATGATTCTGTTATTTAAAAAAAAAAAGACTTAATACTTTGTGAAACCCCCTTTTGCTGCAATAACGGCAACAAGTCTTCTGGGGTATGACTACAAGATTTGCACATCTAGAGACTGACATTTTAGCCCATTCCTCTTTACAAAACAACTCAAGCTCTGTCAAATTAGAAGGAGAGCGTTTGTGAACAGCAGTTTTCAGGTCTTTCCACAGATTTTCAATAGGATTTAGGTCAGGACTTTGACTGGGCCATCCTAACATATTAATATGTTTGTTTTGAAACCATTCCATTGTAGATTTAGCTTTGTGTTTAGGGTCATTGTCCTGCTGGAAGGCGAATCTCCGCCCCAGCCTCAATTCTCTTGCTGACTCCAGCAGGTTTTCCTCCAAAATGTCTCTGTATTTGGCTCCATCCATCTTCTCAACTATTCTTACAATCTTCCCAGTCCCCGCTGAGGAAAAGCAGCCCCATAGCATGATGCCCCCCCCCCATATTTGACACTGGGGATGGTGCAATCAGGACGATGTTAGGTTTGTGCCATTCAGGAAGTAAATAATCCAAATAAGAATTTTTGACTTTTTTGCAGTTGCAAAAGCATTAAACCTGCCAGTAGTGGAAAATGAGTCATACATTTAAATAGCTGGGACTTTTATCATTATTCACAGTGAAAGATTTTGTGAGTTAATTTTCTGATCATGAAACATCAAAGTCTGACGTTAAAAGTGAATAAAATTAAGCCAAGTTCTCACCAGATCGGAAACATTCAATGATTTGTTGAATTCCTGATTTGGAAGTATGCAAAGGCTGCTGCAGCAGAGGTGGGTCCCCAGGTTCCACACAGTGACCTGCAACAGGAAACAAAACTATCACTTCAGTATGTGTGAGATTTATAACTCATGCTCTACTAGCAGAATAATGTATTTGTATAATTGCAATTGTAGCACAATGATTAGCAGTCAAAGTTATGGAAGTACAAGTACAAGCGTATGAGTGACCTGTTCAGAGCTGAGGGTCATAATAGACATAACGTCAATGAGGGAAAGTCCTGTTTAGACTAAATTTTCACATGATGAAGACGAACACACTGGTAACTTCATTAGGATAAACCACGTCAGTCACTGAGTGAAGACCATGAAAACAGGATCACCTTACCTCCAGTTCAAAGTAGAAAAGAAATCATTAAAGCATGCAAAGCAACAAGCAGTTTGTGATCAATGCATGCGAGTTATAATGTGGTGATGTAAAGCTAAATTTAGGCAGTTTAGGATTTAAATGCAGAAGTTCCGTCTACTTCACAATAATAAATTAACACTTTAAAGCAATTGGTATTGCGATTGTGAATGATCTGCGTATAACACAAAAATGCCACAGTCCCAAAACTGTGAATGACAGCTGTGTTAGTGCTATTGACAGGGAGATGGAGAGATTATGGGTTTTCCTACTCCCATCCCCCAACGCTCCAATATAATCCTGGCAGCGCTGTCCTCCAGCCCCAGCTCCCTCTGCCGGCAGGTCAAAGAGCAACCAATCAGAAAGACAATTGACTCCTTTCTTTAAATTCAATTAACACAACTTTTGTCGTTTTATTTGAGTTGATTTTGTAGGTTAGAGCAGTGACTCTGATTAACCTTCAACATATCAGGGTAAACTGCAACCAAAATAAAAGATATTAATTTCATTTTTTCTTTCTTTTTAAATGTAGCAGTTTGACCTTTTAAAAGTAATATGTCAAATAAGTACTTTAGTTTAGTTTAGTTTAGTTTAGTTTATTTGTTTATTTGAGCAATACACATTGTGCTCAAAAGGAGTGGGCTGAAGCAAAAAGCTTATGAGCCCCCACCCCCAAGTGCAATAAATAAAAAAAGAACATTTCAAAACATTTCAAGCAGCTACATTCGTACAGACCAACTTACATCAAACAACAAAAAATATATTAACTGTTTATATAATTAATTGGAACAACGCACAGCTACAACAACAATCTAGTTTCATATACGATGTCTAATACAAAGCAAGTCAAAAAAAATTTGTTACTTAATATATTGCTTGCAGATTTTTACCCGTGATTACAGAGTTACTTTTTATGGTATAAAAGGTACATTAATAGATATTATAATCTGAGATCTTGATACTTTCCAGTTGTCATTACTTCCTCCCAGATTTGTGTTGATTCAAGGATTGATCCTAAAAGTTAAAATATAACATTTTCGGTGAAGTGCTACACCTCACTAAAAATGACTCCACGAGCATCCTGGCCCACCAGTAGAGAACCACTGGGTTAAACGGTGCCGCAAAAATATTGAATCAATAAGGCATCAGCTCAAACATGCCATATCAGCAAAATACAACCTTGGGTGGTCATGGGAAATAATTTTTAGGACTTTAAAAAAACGATGCCTTCCAAAATATGGGTCAGGCGCAAGAAGTGGGTCACAGCAATTCAATAATTTCAGGATTTTGTTTTTGTCAGATGTTATGGCACACTTTGTCCCCTGTGTTTTTGCCACTGCCATTTTGAGAACATTATCACAACAATTAAAAGCTCCAAATAGTATTACCTGCAGTGTGAAATTGCTCGTCGGTCTGGCAGCTCTTGTCCCTGGTCCCGCCATCCTCTCCTGTCTCAGTCTCGGGCAGCAGAGGGGGAATGGGCCTCCACTTGTTGGTCAGAGAGTTGCTGTCCTCCTTTTCATGGATGTCCTGTGTAGAGTCCTGTGGGTCATAAGTTTCTGATAGTGGCCCAGTGGAGGGTGGAGGGTGGATGTAGGGCTGGGCTTGATCCAGGGGCTGGGGGCTAGCTCTGGGCTGCGACGGCGGTGAGAGTGGGGGCTTGATCACATCTGTATCCACGTCCATCTGGTCGTCGCTCTGTGGGATCAAAACCCAAAAAGATTAAAACTCTTAGATTTTATTTAGATCGGCGACTCCTCAATGGTGGAGCAGGTTCGTTCAGGTATCGGTATTAATAAAACCAAGTATCGTTAAAGTACTGGTATCGAAAACATTTAACAGTACCCTGCCCTATCCACATGTAGGATTCAAAGACAGGGAATTGTCTCCTAGTGTTGGGATTCCACAAAGTGTTCATTTGGCATGACTCAAAAAGTGCATGTTTGAGAGTTCTCTTACAGATTAACAGGTCATAGGATGATGATGTTGGAGCTGCAAAATATTTCTCAAAAAATAAATAAAACTATAAAATCAATTTAAATCAGACCCGCTGAAGACCAGTGCAGTAAACTCTTTTTTTCAGTATAGTTACCATTTCAGAACACAGCACATTTTTTGACTGCTCTGTGAATGTCTCACAGTGTGGAGCTTGTAAAGTGGCACATTAAGCTTGCAATGTAGTCGCCTTGCAGCAGGAGAGGTGAGTCTCTGCCAAACTCCAATTGGAACAAAATAGTATGTCTGTTTTTTGATCGGAGCGCACCTTTTGACGGTTTTTGCTTCCCTGTGACATTTCTTATCTTTATTCCATTCTCTTTACGTGTATCTGTTGGACCACTGGTGCCTCCGCTGCCCTTGAGGAGGTCTGTCCAGCACATCAACACAGGATTGAGCACGCTGTCACTCAAACACAGTCCAGCTCCAACCTCTTACAGCACATAACTTTCTTTGGATCTGTTGACTAGATTCTATGGTTTTACATTTGTCTGATTGCAACCGTGTACTTTGACCTTACTGACATTTACTGATCATAACTTCTTTTTGTTTGCTTTCTTGCACATGTAGTTTGTGTCTGCAGCATATTTTATGCAACTAAATGTTTTATTGTGGACAACTGTTCTCAAGCTCCTTGTGAACCATATTTGAGCTCTATTCTCTCTCTGGGAATAACATAGAAATAAATAAATTACAGGACAATGTCAAAATACAAAAAGTTCGCATATGACACTTCGATGCAATCCCAAGAACAAGCCATTTTCAAATACTGAATCACTTTGCAAAGTGTCACTAATAACACAGTACTTAACATCGCATGCCAGGTCAGATGCAGCAGGGTTGTGGACATGCAAGACGATTACAAACTCAACCACTCAAAATACAGAGGCACAAACCACAACATCTACACACATATCATTGTTTTGTTGTACCTGTCTGCGGTGAACAGAGGGACAGCTCTTCCTCCCAGGAGACTTATGGGACCTCACCATGATGCTATAGGTAGGTAGTGTCCACACCTGTGGAACACACTCCACATCAGACCGGGAACAAACCTTAATCCCAATCGTGGCTATGTTTTCAAACCTGGACTCTGTGATGGTTGTTCAACAAAAATCGCATACCAAAATGATGAACAGATAACAAATTAATAATGTGAATAGTCTGACAAATGAGGACAATATTACGAGTGAAGTTTGCATATTTAGCACTTACTTACGTACATATACAGGCTTTGCAGAAATCAGACCTAATATATTGGGCATAAATGGCCAAATAATTCAATGAAAATATTCATTTATACATTATATATTACTAGCATTACTATATTAATAAAAACATGGGCTGGGCTCTACGTACAATATATTTCAAACCTAAAGTAGGTGTAGTGTATATATTTTAGAGATGTCTTGTAATATCAGTATTGTCCCACAAGGGGGAGACAACATTGTTAAAAAAAAGGGAGTTACTGTGAAGTTTGATCAAAATACAAAAAAAATGTAGGAACGGCTCAGTAAATAATTGATTGTTGTAGTTTGTCTTACAATACAATCAATCACACTAAAATCACAACTCTGTGTTCACTGATTCATCTCATTTTCAGTAAAATCATCGTCAGCTTTTTTCCTAACTCACCATATTTGTGAACAAAATAAAAAACTAATCTTTTACACATTTCATATTTGGACTTTAAGGCCCTAAGTCAGATTTTGTATTTTTTTTCCAGAAGTAGAATACATTTATTTTTGTCCTTCAGCATATTGTAAACGACAAAAAGACCTTTATACGCTGCACTACCAAAGCCTTTTTATCAATCGTGAACAGCTAGAGGTTATTGTTTACAGTAGCCTGATGAATGTGAAAGTTGTGAAACCTCCTAATAAACTCATCCCTGTGAAGAATTGAGATGTTAGAAATGCGTGGGGAAAGTTAGGAATGAGTTTGCAGCACACAGTAACCCTACAGAAAACAAAAGGTGTTCTGTAGTTTTCTTACAGTACATCAGTATTTATGCAGATGCGACAAATAACAAGTTGCATTAATTCATCTGTAATTTACTTTGTCACATTCTTTATCAGGGGCTCAGAGAGCGAAATGCCAGTCACCATGAAACACCATCCTCTGCATATTCATCACACAAATCTCCTCTTTGGCTTCCAACATGGCTGCTCGAGTATAAACACACATTCTGAACTCTATAGTTATATTTCCAAAACATCTTTTCATTTTACTTTTTCGGAATGTCAAAAGTTAATGTGTTTTGTTCTGTTAGATAGATACTGTTCCCCCAGTACCAATCTAAGCATGACAAGCTTCTCCAAGGAAATGTAGTCAATATTTGTTCATTCAAATCAGTGGTGCTAAATCTATATTGTAACCACAGCTGCCCTGGGGTAGACTGGTGGATGTGAGGGCTGCCACTCTGTGCCACTGGATCTCCAACCATCGCTACATTTACTGTTTGGGTGACTTTTTGGCCAAGGACACGACGACGGTCTGCACCAGTGGGAGCCGGGGTTCGAACCGTCAACCTTGCAAATATAAGAGGACCAGCTCTACATCTGAGTCACTGTCTACATCATCTGTCTATCTCAGCAGGGCTTAAACCTCTGAGACAATTATAACATTTGATCCTGCTCACACGGTTGAGGAGGCTTCTGTATTTTATTCGCAGTATAGCGCAATGACGTTTGTGGCCACTAAATGTTGTGACTATTGCGAGTCCCATGCAACAAAAATATGTTATTTGGATGACAAAACAACTGCTCCAGGGCTGCTCGGCTAACTGCACAGAGGGATCTAAACTTATTGCAGCACCTTTCCCAGAACATGCAGATTGCAATGTCCATAAAAAAACTACACACATCAGTCCCACACTGAAACACTAAAGTGAGAAGAGCTGTGATAATGCATGCTCGGACCTGTACATGTTGATAACGAATAGCAGCAACATTGTGCACTACATCCTCAAAATCTGTAGTGTAAGGCGCATTGAGGCCCGTTATTATGGGAACAAGTTAGTTGAATAGCTGATTGTTGTTATGTGACTGATGGTGCCACGTCTGGTGCAGTGTGAACACGGACTGAACTAACTTTGAAGTAAATGCAGTTGGAACTAGGGCGGTCTCGGCTCGACCCACAGGGCGCTCCAACATGTGCGAAAACGGCCTTAGACAGAGCAAACAGAAATAATAAAATACAAGTCACAATCAGATATCACTTGTGTCGTTGCTGGTGCATGTCTTTATATTTTCTATAAGGCATCTTTTCACTGGAGCGGGACAGAGCGCACGAATCAGGGCAGTGCGGTCTGGAGCAGTTTGCGAGGGACTGGTTTGTCAAAGGAGGAGCTACCATGCTGCACATTCATTGGGTGAGGGAGAACAAATACTTAAGCAACTACAATTAGCCGAAAAGCACGAAATATTTTAATACCTGGCCCGACTACAGCACACTCAGGGGGGCTTCTAGGAAAAAAGGTTGGGAACCTCTTGTTTAAAAAAAAAAAACACTTTGAAGGCATTTAATAATCATTAAATGCACGGCCTTGCATAGTGAGGTGAATGTAATATTAAAGTTGCCAATAAACAGTAACAAAATCCTGTCTTCCTCTACATGTGGTGCCGCAGAGTTTTGTTTTGTTTTAATTGCTGAACCAATACATTTTCCAAGCGCAGCAGCAACATGTCATCCAGGCTTACGAGGAGACATGGGCAAAAGGCAATAAACAGTTCTAGTGAATTTGTTCTAGCCGTGTTTGCGCCGATTTTCTCACACTGAGAAAGTATCTTGTCTTAGTAGAGAGCTAATGTAAAGCTAAAAGCTACAGCTGCGGCGTGTTGTTGTCGGAGTATTGCCGACCCCTTTCCCCTCGGCTGCTCTAGGAGTGCAGTGCAGCTTCACTAGTACGGTTTTATTTTGGCATGACCATTTTTTTTTTTAAATATCCAGTTGTGCCTACCCGTATGTCAAATTATAATACGTCTCTTTTTAAAAAGGTGCAAGTGACTGATTTTTCATATTAATAACATTGGTTTAAAAACTACAAAAGGCAAAATGTACGTGTGTAAAATGCCAAAACAAAATTAAGTAAATTACCTTGGTATCCATAAGAAAAAGGTTAATTATACACATCTTAAAATATTAATCTTTAAATAAAATCAACACTTTTAACAAAAAAAGTACAATTGCAGTCCTTTATATAGTCCGTTTCACTGGTGGTACTTCAAGACCCCCCCCCCACTTTTTTTAGGTGGTACTCGGGCTGAGAACCACTGATCTAGACCGGTGGTTCCCAAATTGGCGGTCGGGACACTGATGCGGGGTCGCAAGAGGATTTTGAGACAATATTTTTCACATTTCTGACATTGAATGTGATGTATTTTTATATACATTTGGTATATTTTAGTGAAATTAGGCCAAACATCAAAATTCAGTATCCATACAGTATACTGACAAATTTAAACCAGACTTTAAAACTTACATTCTTATAAATGCTAATTACATTTTATAAGAGGGTCCCGAGTTGTCTGTTGAGGGATTTTGGGGTTCACAGCCTAAAAAGTTTGGGAACCCCGATCAAGATTATTGTTAACAACACGATGAAACGCCTACACAAACCACTCTCATGTGACCCTCACCAAAAGACACCTTTTGAGTGCCTCCCCAGGTTTTAAGGCCGTGTACCTACTTTTTTAATGATGGATTAAACTTTACTTAGCTGTGCACGTGGAACATGTACCTCTGGTGGTGCTTACACTTCTTCAGGTGTTACTTACTGGTCAAAATGATTCATGCCTCTCATGGTACTGAAATACTTCATAATCTGCCCTATAAGGCTTGTAACTCACTGACAGTGCCAGTGCCAAATTAGATTAATTTATAGATTCTGTTCAGGCAAAATATATACAAATAAAATACATTATTTGTTTTCATTTCATGGTAGAACCCATATACATTATTTATACTTTATAAGGTTTAGACTTAAAGATCTATTACAGAGGGGAGATTAAACTCACTATATCCTCTGTATTCACGCACCACGTGAACCAAATTATTTCAGCGACAGCGTGGGCACTGGCAGATTGAGTAGTGACTGCACCGCTGTTTCGTGAAAGAGCTCCGAGTTCTCGTGGATGAACCATGCACAGCGCCCAAACGCACAAGACCAATAATAACATGTTCCGGGATAAACGCCCAGCAGCTCATACTCAACCCAGAAACGCGTGGCGCGCCGTGGATGTGACACAATAGTGTGCCTTCAAACTGATCCAAAAAGCTAAGGACTCGTGTAAATACGATGAAAATACATTTTTCCACACATGAGCGATTAGCCACAGCCACATGCCCAGCGCACCACGCGGAGAGAGTGGAACAGAAAGCTAGCGTATCGAGCCCTGGACTTGGTCAAACCAAACCACTTACGCATCCTCAGCGTGGCGAACAGTGCATGTTCCAAAACAACCAGGAAATCTTCCGCGCTGTTCGTATATGAGTTTGAGCTGTGGATATGGGAAACGCACGACGATTGTTGCCACCCGGATCCGTTTATTGGCTTTCAGCTGGGGCAGCGTCAGTGTACTCTCAGTCTCCATTTGCAACTCCATCGCCCCCCATGGGCGTGCGAGGCCACGGGCTGTGACGCAAATGGCACTGGGTGATTAGCAAATGACAGATCTCCTTAATTCAGCCCCATTGCCACTGAGACGCCTCTCATCCACGATATTCAACGCAGAAATAGGATATCAATCCTGGTGACGAGTATCGGTGGATGAGCCGTTCGCTCTACAGGGGATGCGATTGCATAACTCAGTAAACTTAACAAAGATGTCCATGGAGTGAACGATGTGATGTGATTTTGTGCGCTGACCATTTAATTTAATTTAAATGTAATGTAGTTTGGCACTGTGCACATAACAAGCTCCCGAGTTTTGACCATAGCGAGAACCGAGCGGAGCGTATAGGAAGCGTAGTGGCCTCGCTATGGTGGATGAGTGGTGGCCAGAGCTAGGACGCATGCACGTAGCTGACGGGGAGAAGACAGGACAGCCCGAGTGGGACTCGGGGCTGCATTCACAAGCCATAATGGGTCGTCATGAATACTATTGTGCTCTTTTATCCAACAGTTCCAAACTATTTACAAAAGGTTAACACACAAAATATGTCAGAGCGACACGCTGACGGTAGTTAAAGCAGCTGCCACAGTGCTCTGCGCAAAGTAGCAGCACAGGCACAGCCATTGCGCAGCGCTGGACTTCCCCAGTTTTGTGCAAACTATGTGGTTCACCCAAAATACTTTTTTATCTCTATATTATTCAAGCTGTCCTCAAATGGCGATAAGCAAGCTAGAGCACAAGATATTTGCAATTCCCATGGCACAATTTGCATTGCCTCCATTATCCACGAAAATGTCCTTTTACACGGTTATATTGTCAGCCTAAAAATGCCAGTATTTTGAACAACACAGGGGGCAGCTTAGCTTGATCAAAGACAAGCCAAATGCCAAATGCACATTTCATGTAGAGGCCCATCGAAAACGTTTGCTACATGCCAGGAAAGTACGGCGTAAAACGAGCTAACCCGAATAAAATGCACAGCAATATAAAGGTGGTGCCCACGTTTAAACCCCCATCACCACTTCAGTGACAACACTAAACCATCCTCGGTCATTTGGATCAGCCCTGAGTCCGAGTGGGTGGCGATATTATGGATGTAAAACGCTGCGTTTTGCGGATCCGTGCCATTATTTCCAAGAAGCAGCTTGGCGCACAGAACCGGTGACCCTTCCATCTTTGCGCGTCCTTCTGTTGAGCGAACCCACGGACAGTGTGTCCTTCTAACCATCGAACATAAACAACAATACCCCCTGTTCCCAGTTTTATCGCTGAAGAGGCTAACAAAGAATGTACAGACCAATACAAGTCTCTCAAAGTAGTCGTTTCCCCATAGCGGCCAAGCTGAAACAAGAGGGCGATGACGCCATTTTCTGCAAAACAACCACGCTCGCTAAGCCAAAGCGAAGGAGGTTTCGCCCGCTCCACAGCCACACAGACCCTCTCAAACGCACTGAAATAAAGCCGTACCTTGTATTTGATGGATGGCTGATTGAATCTTGTGCTTGAAGGGAGAAGCCGTACAACTGTGGCCACGAGTCCGGAGACTGTTTATCTCGCCTCGCAGCGTCCTCGGTCCACTCTGAACAAGTTCCTCTACGAGTGGCTGCCTTTGTGCACCCAGTGGATTCTCTCAGCATTGAACTAGTCTCTGCGCAAAGGTGCACGCTTTACGTCTGGTTTCAGCGAGAATCGTCCGCGTATAAACACAAAAACACACAAGAAGAGAGGAAATGCGAAGATAGATCAATACAAGTTGAACAAGATTGCGTGTGTGTATGTATAGCCGCGCCAGTCGTCACGAATCAGACCCCAAAACGCACAGGCTTTGGGGTACGGGACTCAAGTGTCCACGACGGATAACTGAAAGGGGAGAAAAAAGAAAAACACCAAGTGCCCAGAACTAACAAAGTTTAATACGCAGTGTCAGCGAGTACAGCACGATGGACAATGGTGACGTTTCAATAATTACCCAACTTAATTAGGACACATTTTGGACTTGCAGTCATTTCATCACGACATATGTATGACAGATTTGGTTATTGGTGATCACGACTCAAATCTATGGGATTCAAGCTGAGTGTAGTGCAAGCGTATAGTCTAAATGAATGAACGGCTTGAAACAAATAGGCGAATTATCAAAAGTGCCATGTGGGTGAGCAAAAACAATTCCGCCACTGTCAAATAAATTAGACAACTCAATGGCCGTACAATCACCGTGGTATGGTCAAATATCTACGGCGGCAATGCAGGGTTTGCTTAACAATCACCACACGGAAAGCAATTTCGAAATATGGCGTCCTAAGGCTAAATATTATGGGGAGAGTAAAGGGGCGGCCATGTTGAAAAATAAGTACTTTTATCTAAGCTGCGTAAAGTCATAAATCATAAATGCAAATAATCGAAGTTAGCTAGACTGCTATGTGACGGCGGCTAATTGGCACGGGTCACGCCAAACGACATTCGGCGTAAAATATGAATTAGGCCTACAAAATATTCACAGATCTTAAATTAGTCATGATAAGGATGCAACAAACAGCGTATATTATAGCTTTTGAAGATAAGCCTATAGCCTACAATTGGCCTACAGTGTGACCGTGCGTACAGAGGCATGATGATGCACCTGTGGACGGGCAGTTCGCGGCGAGGCTAGCGTTAGCCAAAAATACAGTAGTTTTACAGAATCTTTGAACTTCCCACGTACATGTTATGCTATGTAACCATTGCTGAAAATAATGGCAAGTTGTTGACAAGTCATAGAAGTCGCAGGAAAAATCGCAGGCTGACCTTGTGATACTCACCAGTCACATCATAAATGGCGTCTCAACAGTCACACCGCTGTTGTACCGCGTTATAACTGCCGTGTACTGGCCCATTGGACGCTCTAACATCTACTGCACCTGATTTTAATTAAGATCCATAACAGTGGTGTGAAGGGGTTTGACTGCTTATGGCAAAACACATTGCTATTCTTTTTTTATTTATTTATTTATTATGAAATAATTTTGGCAATGAAACAAAACTTTCTAATATGACATTTGATCTAGGTTTAGCGCCTTGATTGCTGGCCTAACCTAGTTTCCATGGCTATTACTATTCAAAATGTCATTGTTATGGCGTTCCTTCAATTGACGTGCTTCATATTGTTCATAGCACGTAGCACTTTTTTCGAAACACAATAAACTCCCAAGTTTGTGCCATGCTGCGTCCCACTGAACTAGGTCTTCTTCTTCTTCTTGTTGTGTTTTTTTAACGACGCAGTGGACCAACATATGCGCACACATGCAATGAGAATACAACTTAACAGACTCAATATAAAGTCAGAGAAACTTGCATTTTTGTTGAGTTGCTGTGCAGAGTTTAATCCCTACCAGCCCTTGCCTTTGGCGCAGCGCACGAGAACTCCCAACAAAAGGTGCCCACCACTATCGCGTATACACAATTAACCAAAGCACCAGCATTATTATATTATCATAAGAATGCTGTTTGGGGGGAGCACCTACAGGCTTTCATGGATATGGCCGAGATCTTTTATCTTCACAATTACATGTACTATGCATTAAGAGAACCTAGTAAGACACTCTTTGTGCATGAATTATGTATTCAAGGTGAAAGTTATAGAGAGACCAACAGGCCCTGTTAGAACCATGAGGCCGTCCTCCCGTGGACCCACCACCTGCAGGAGGAGCCATAGGGGCTGGTGCAATGTGACGACCCGGCAACGGACAAGTGGAAGAAAATGGATGGATGGATGGATGGATGGATGAAAGTTATAGCAACGGTTCATTGGGACTGCCATTAACAAGAGAAATAACTAACTGGTGTCAACCTAAACTGTGCCTTTGCCTAACCTGATTTCTGTATTATTATTTTTTATTTATTTATCCTTAATGGAATTCAAGCACTTTTACCCCTGAACTGTCCAAAAGATCCCAATGGCAAGGATTTTGACACCGGGTTTACTGTGACAATTTCAACAGAAGTCACGTTCAAGTGTTTCTAGCTGTAAGTTCAAAGCAATATTAAAATATAGCAAATGTCAGGCAATGAACTTGAGGATTATGATGAAAATAACAGGAGGTGAGGTGCGAAGGTGACCCACTTCACTTCCTTTCATAATAACCTATAATGTTCTCAAATAATTATCTCTAACCATAGCTTTATATCTGCCTTTACAGTCCAATTTAATTAAAATCAGCGCAATGAAGAGTGATTTGACAAGTTTGGTGATGGTGTTTAGACTGTAAAAATCAGGGATACTTATTTTATTTATTGGTTTATTTGGTCGGGACAGTGCATGTTAATGAACATACATGGGTCTCATGCATGTAAACAAGCCACACCGGATTGTAGCCTTGGGCTAATTTCCATCCGTCATCCCCCATGCGCACTCTCAAACACACTCACATCCTGGCCTATTGTACATGTTTTTTTAGTGGTAGGGGAAACCGGAGTACCCGGAGGAAACCTACGCAGACACGGGGAGAACATGCAAACTCCACACAGAAAGGCCCCGTCCAGGTGGGAATCGAACCCGGACCTTCTAGCTGTGAAGCACGAGCGCTAACCGCTGTGCCACCGTGCCGCCCAAATACTTCAGGGGTTTCTCCATGTGACGCACACTGAAGAGTGGGCTGGCATTTTGAGTGCGAAAGAGTGAGACAAACTCAAAATGCAGGAATAAAGCATTATGCTCAAATGAAACAACAAGCAACCCTTGAAATGCAATTTGCCATTTCTTGTGTGAAGAAACTGAGTTGAAGCAAGTAAATTACGAAGAAATCTGGTTAGTCTTTTCTTGGTGATAATGTGGGAATAGGAAAGCAAAACGCACACATTTCATAAAACTGAATGAAACAGTTTGAGTGCCCGAATGATCCGAGGAGCTATGTTGTCTGGGGCTTCATGCCCCTGGTAGGGTCTCCCATGGCAAACAGGTCTTAGGTGACGGGTCAGACGAAGAGCAGTTCAAAGACTTCTATGGACAGTACAACAGCAAGGACCGTGACGTCGCCCGGTATGGCGCAGCCGGGGCCCCACCCTGGAGCCAGGCCTGGGGTTGGGGCTCGAATGCGAGCGTCTGGTAGTCTGGTCTCTGCCCACGGGGCTCGGCCGGGCACAGCCCGAACGGACGACGTGGGCCCGCCCTCCTGTGGACCCACCACCCGCAGAGGGATCCGTAGGGGTCAGGTGCAGAGAGGACTGGGTGGCAGTTGAAGGCAGGTGCCTCGACGACCTGGTCCGCGTGCGCAGCTTCTGGCGTTCGGGACATGGAACGCCACCTCGCTGGGGGGGAAGGAGCCTGAGCTCGTGCAGGAGGTTGAGAGATACCGGCTAGATATAGTCGGGCTCACCTCCACGCACAGCCTGGGTTCCGGATCCCAACTCCTGGAGAGGGGCTGGACACTCAATTTTTTCTGGAGTTGCCCGCGGGGAGAGGCGGTGGCCTGGGGTGGGTTTGCTTATTGCACCCCAGCTCAGCCGTCACGTGTTGGTGTTCACCCCGGTGAACGAGAGGGTTGCGTCCCTACGCCTTCGGGTCGGGGACAGGTCTTTCACCGTTGTCTCGGCCTACGGGCCCAACATCAGTGCAGAGTATCCGGCCTTCTTGGAGTCCCTGGGAGGGGTACTATATGGTGCTCCGGCTGGGGACTCCATTGTTCTACTGGGGGACTTCAACGCCCACGTGGGTAACGACAGTGAGACCTGGGTGGGGTCGATGGGGAAGAACGGCCTCCCCGATCGGAACCCACGTGGTGTTCTGTTATTGGACTTCTGTGCTAGTTAAGAGGCAAATACTCGGGTCTGGGAGGAGTTCGGAGAAGCCATGGAGGAGGACTATCGGTCGGCCTCAAAGAGATTCTGGCAAACCATCCGGCGCCTCAGGAGTGGGAAGCAGTGCTTCACCAACACTGTTTACAGTGTGGGTGGGGAGCTGCTGACCTCGACTGTGGTCGGGCGGTGGAAGGAGTACTTCAAGGATCTCCTCAATCCCACTGTCACGTCTTCCGATGAGGAGGCAGAGGCTGGGGACTCGGAGGGGGGCTCGTCCATTGCCCAGGCTAAAGTCACCGAGGTGGTTAGGAAGCTCCTCGGTGGCAAGGCCCCAGGGGTGGATGAGATTCGTCCCTTAAGTCTCTGGATGTTGTAGGGCTGTCTTGGCTGACACGTCTCTGCAACATCGCGTGGCGGTTGGGGACAGTGCCTCTGGATTGGCAGACCGGGGTGGTGGTCCCCCTCTTCAAGAAGGGGGATCGGAGAGTGTGCTCCAATTACAGAGGGATCACACTTCTCAGCCTCCCTGGTAAGGTCTATTCCAGGGTGCTGGAGAGGAGGATCCGGCCGATAGTCAAACCTCGGATTCACGAGGAACAATGCGGTTTTCGTCCTGGTAGTGGAACACAGGACCAGCTCTATACCCTTCATCGGGTGCTCGATCCACATGTGCTTTGTGGATCTGGAGAAAGCGTTCGACCGTTTCCCTTGTGGTGCCCTGTGGGGGGTGCTTCGGGAGTATGGGGTCCGGGGCCCTCTACTAAGGGCTGTCCGTTCCCTGTATGACCGTAGCAGGAGCTTGGTCCGCATTGCCGGCAGTAAGTCAGACCTGTTCCCGGTGCGTGTTGGGCTCCGCCAGGGCTACCCTTTGTCACCGGTTCTGTTCATTACTTTTATGGACAGAATTTCTAGGCGCAGCCAGGAGCCGGAGGGTGTCCGGTTTGGGAACCTTAGAATCTCATCTCTGCTGTTTGCAGACGATGTTGTTCTGTTGGCTTCATCAAATCAGGACCTTTAGCGCGCACTGGGGCGGTTTGCAGCCGAGTGTGAAGCGGCCGGGATGAGGATTAGCACCTCCAAATCTGAGGCCATGGTTCTCCACCGGAAAAAGGTGGCTTCCCCGCTTCAGGTTGGTGGGGTGTCCTTGCCCCAAGTGGAGGAGTTTAAGTATCTCGGGGTCCTGTTCACGAGTGAGGGACGGATGGAGCGTGAGATCGATAGACGGATCGGTGCGGCGTCAGCAGTGATGCGGTCACTGTATCGGACTGTTGTGGTGAAGAGGGAGCTGAGTCAAGTGGCAAAGCTCTCGGTTTACCAATCGATCTACTTTCCCACCCTCACCTATGGTCATGAGATTTGGGTAATGACCGAAAGGACAGGATCGCGAATACAAGCGGCCGAAATGAGTTTCCTTCGCAGGGTGGCTGGGCGCACCCTTCGAGATCGGCTGAGGAGCTCAGTTACCCGGGAGGAGCTTGGAGTCAAGTCGCTACTCCTTCCTGTCGAAAGGAGCCAGCTGAGGTGGCTAGGGCATCTGTTCCGGATGCCTCCTGGTCGCCTCCCTCGGGAGGTGCTCCAGGCATGTCCTTTTGGAAGGAGGCTTCGTGGAAGGCCCAGGACACGCTGGTGGGACTATGTCTCCGAGCTGGCCTGGTGTCGCCTCGGGCTCCCCCCAGAACAGCTGGAGGAGGTGTGCGTGGATCGGGAAGTCTGGGCATCTCTGCTGAGACTGCTGCCCCCGCGACCCGGCCCCGGATGAAGCAGAAGAAAATGGATGGATGGATGGATGAATGAAACAATCATTCAACATTCACATAAAAATACTGAATATGGAAAGTATTCTCACCCCTTGACTTTGTCAACATTTTATTTTGTTATCCTTATTCCAAAATGTCTTCACCAACTTACACACAATACTACATAATAACAAAGTGAAAAGTTATTATTATTTTTTTTCTTTTTTAGAAAGTTTTGCAAACGTATTCAAAATCTAAAACTGAAATATCACATGTGCATAAGTACTTTGCTCTGACACTAAAAACTGAACTCAGGAACATCAAATTTCCACTGAGCATCATTGAGATGTTTCTACAACTAGACTGGAGTCCACCTGTGGTAAATTCAATTGATGGGACTTGATTTGGAAAGGCACATCTGTCTACATATGGTCCCACGGCTGGCAGTGCATGTCAAAGCAGAAACCAATCCGTGAAGTCTAAGGAATTGTCTTTAGACCTCTGAGAAAGCTTTGTATCGAGGCACAGATGTGGGGAAGAGTACAGAATTTTTTTTGCAGCATTGAAGCCCCCGAAGAGCACAATAGCATCTATCAATCTAAATGTAAAACATTCAGAACCACCAGGATTCTTCCAAGAGCTGGCCGGCCATCCAAACTGTGCAATCGGGGAGAAGGGTCTTGGTCAGGGAGGTTACCAAAAACCCAATGGTCAGAATCACAATTCTTTTTATTGCTATTATTAGTGAACAGGTTTACAAACATGTGCAACATGAAACATAAAATATATAACATAAAACTTTAGATCAATAATAAACTATAAAAACTATAAAACTATAAATGTATAAGGGCATGCATAAGTAGATAAAATATGACTGAAAAAAAACAAAAAACTATTTGACAGAGAACAACGGCGTGCGTGAGTGTATTTACAGAGGTACTAACAGTCCCTGGAGACTTTTAGAAGAGGACTTAAGACTTTTCTGTTCCCTTTTTAAATCTTTGTGTGCTTTTATTGTTGTTATTTTCTACTTGTGTTGTAGCAGTTTGAGATTTTCATGTAAAGTGCATTACAAATTAAAGGTATTATTATTATTGTTATTATTATTATTATTATTATTACTAATGCATTAAGTGTTAGGAACAGATCTGAGTGTGGACATACCACATAGTGCAATAAGCCGTGCAAGGGGCTGGAACAGGTTATTACATCCTTGAGTCTGATACAGAGTTATTGGGTCTTTTTTTATTTGTTCATGAACTGAATGAAAACGGTTCTTGTGGCGGGAGTTATGGGTCCGAGTGGACCATAGAGAGGTGAATAGTACATGTCCAGGGTGGGAAGGGTCAGCTGTGGTCTGACCTACAGGCCTCCGGGTCCTGTAGGTCCGGATGCCTGTCCGGATGCCTGTCCCGGTCTGTAGCGCCGGGGTACCATACGATGATGGAGGGGGTGAGGATGGACTCAATGATGATCGTGTAGAACTGCACCAGCATCTTGGTCAGAAGCTTAAGTTTGCTCAGCTGCCGCAAGAAGAACATCCTCTGCTGGGCCTTCTTGATGAGGGAGCTGGTTGGCTCCCATTAGAGGTCCTGGGTGATGGTGGTGCCCAGGAAATGGAAGGAGTCCACGATGGAGATGGGGTGGGAGAGTCTGTCAGAGCGAGGGGGGACGGTGAGGCTGTGTCTTTCCTAAAGTCCACGATCATCTCCACTGTCTTCTGGGCGTTCAATTCCAAGTTGTTGTGGCTGCACCAGGACGCCAGCCGGTCCACCTCGCTCCTGTAGGCAGACTCATCACCGTCCGAGATGAGGCTGATGAGCATTGATTCGTCCGCAAACCTGATCAGTTTTACATACTGGTCACTCTGAGATCCAGCGTCATTCTGAAGAAATGGGAGAACCTTCCAGAAGGACAACCATGTCTGCAGCACTCCATCAATCAGGCCTTTATGCAGAGTGGCCAGACAGAAGCCTCTCCTCAGTAAAAGGACCATGGCAGCCCGCTTGGAGTTTGGC